>JAOVFP010000013.1:1301303-2602606 GCA_025738555.1 Cyathus striatus | reverse complement strand
GACTGAATCCAGACATACGGGGCACATCACCCCCTGCTGATTGCCACGGTCAGTGTGTGTCTTTGACGAGCTGCGTCTACGATCTCCCGTGCTTCAACATAAGCGTCTTCGTCTCCCCTTATCCGGAGACACCGATTCCAAACATCAAGAATGACGTTTTCAGCACCAAGTTTCTCTTGTAATTTCATTAATTCTGCACTCATAAATATTCCAATAAGACGCCCTTCTATGCGTACGGCATACACTCGTTGAGAATGTAGCTGGTCAATTTTGCGAAGAATTTCTTCTCGAACAGCGCGACGCCCCAGCAATGGGCCGAATAAACGAATCATACGCCTGGCAGTATTGCGTTCGACGTTCATGCCAAAGTATCTGCGCTGCAAATCCTGCAGGAACATAAACCCTACAGAGAGCCAAAGAAGCCATCCCATGCAATTTTTCCATCCCGTCTGACCACCTCACCTGTTAGAATGCTCTCCATTTCCATCTTCAGACGGCCGAGCTTTTGCAGATCTTCGGAACAAAGCTTAACAGTGACATGAGCAGCAGAGGGAAGCTCTATTACAGACACAGTTGTGCCATTATGCCACGCTGTACGTCGTAAGTTATCGATGTCTTTCGACAGTCTTCCGTAAGTGTTTGCATTTAGCGAGTAAGATATTGATTTAACATGTCGCGCATTGATCCTAGTCATGCCAGTACATGTTGGTTTTCGACCGTTAAGATTGTCGCATGCCACTTTAGCATCCGAAGGTGTAGCATAATGAGCCCATGCGAGAGCCCGAGCATCCTTGTACGGTGGAGGTTTTAGTTCAAATCCGATGAGATTTACTCCATCTAGTTGAAGGAAACGCTTGATTCCTTCCACAGCACCCCCCAGTGACTTATAATTAGGGCGCTCCCATACAACATCCTCAGGTTCGGCAAAGTGGCGCATATCACTTTCGTCAGCTTCAACCGGTATTCCTTCGAATCGAACGGTGACAGCACCGACTGCAGGAAGACCTGAATGAATATCTGCTCTAACAAATGTGTCTCCAAAGGGAAAACGAGTCTTCCGTATTGCCCCATACGCCCTTTCGTGATTGGGATATCCAGCGTAAGCAACCTTTCCGGGAAGTTCCCAGGTTATACGAACGGACGTGTCACAGAGAATAGCGTTTCCGGTGCTTGAATTTGTCACGGATAGTCGAGCTGCGATTGTGGTTCCAAATTCCTTTGTTCCATTGAGGTTAGCGCATGCCTGCGAAGCCTCCGCTGTACTTGACATGCGAATTTTGAAAGTTGAAGTCGACATCCTCGCTTCAGGGATCTCTCGAGCGTCAGTTACAGTACCATGACGATGCAGCAACCTCATAATGTTTTCTTGTGTAACGTTTGAGGGAACATTACTAATAAAAAGCCAAGATGATTCAAAGCCAGTAATAACTTGTTGAATTTCGAATCCAGCACCTAAGCCTATCTTGATATGGTCATGAACTTTGAAGTGCAATACTTCGGGTGGTTTTCGCGGTACATATCCCGAAGGTCGATCACTTGGTACTCGCGGTCTCGAGTGAGCTCCGTCGTCCAATTGATTCTGTTGAAACATTCGTTAGTAGACTACATATATCTATTGCAAGCACAACGAACCGTGCTATCGTCATAGTCAATGTCTTCATGTACGTAGGGACAGGAAGCACCACGAGAGCATTGATCGCGCAACCAATTTCGACATCTTTCATTGAATTTTGGCCTAGGAGGTTTGACACTAATTCGCGCTAGCTCCTTGAATGTGCGAGGAGATTGTATTTGCATGTAATGAGCTGCGACAAAATAATTGTATTAAGTAGGTACTTACCGAGTTAACATAATCCTTCTTTTTATTTTCGTGTACGTACGAACATGACAAACCACGAGGACAGCAACCTCGTAGCCAATCGTTACAGACCTGTGCCTCTCTTTGACGAAAGCACGAGAAACCTGTAATTTCGGAAGTCGTTTGGGGCGATGAGGGAAGCCCAGCGCTATTGAAATCGTTGTCATCTTTCCTGTGTGAAAAAATGCATGCTCTACGGAAGCATTTTCCATGCAACCAATCCCAGCAAACCTTTCTCGATTGTAATTCTGCATTAATGGTTACAGTTTTGAAGGATAATTCAGAGTCTCCGGCCACTGAAGTACGTGAAGATGATGTCCCAGAAGAAAACCTCTTAAACGCCGCGAATGTCAGTGGTAAAATCCACGGATATATGATAAGTAACCCACCGATGAATCTTGAGTACTATCTCCAGAGCTACTACTTGAGTCCGTCCATGCCTCGGCATCTGGAAGAGTTTGCCATACTCCCGCTATGCTCCAATCTGGTCCTTCTGACGAAGACGGAGGTAGCTTCACTTTGAGAACAGGATCTTGAGGTATCTCTATGTCGGTCTTGGTCGCCTCCGTTCCTACGTTATCCTGACCCTCGTTCGCAGTAGCGTTTTGCGACACGCTACGTTTCTCATCGAGTGCTTCAAGCAACAGTGACCTGTAGTATGACTTATCTTTGGGATGGACTCGATAGCAGTAGCTCCCCATTTGACACCATAAAGATTCAAAAATAAAATTGCGGCAGATCTCATTTTGTTGTGCTCGTGTAGGGTATGCCTGTCTTTCATGTAAGTAAATCATATGTGACGCATGATAGAAATTCCAACCTCGATTCCAAAAGCCTTAAATTGCTCCCGTGCTTGCGGTAGAGATTTGGATGAAGACGGTTGGTTAACCTGTAAACGTAGCATGAATCCTGCAGCAGCACAATGGATTCTTGGAACTATTCACTTGTAAACCTTTAAGGGTTTGGGGGTTAGTTTGCCTGCTCTCTTGAGCATGCTGCCTTATAATATCCACCACCTATAGAAGCCAAGATGAATGCTACTGTGCCTGTAATTAGGAATTGAACTTACTTTCTCAATGCTGTTCGCATCGTTGCGCTTCTAAAGTGCCCAAATGGATCGGCATAAGTAAACTATAAGCATGATAGATTACTACTACTCACCCCTGAGTAAGATCGTTCTGGTTCAGCGCGATTTTCTCCATCGACAGTTGTATCGTCGTCTATCCTTCTATATTGCATGACGACGGCAGCAGACTGCAATGTGTTAGCCTTGTTAATGGCATTCGTGGAGGGTTGTTTGAAATTTGGTCCTTTAGTATGTCGGCGGGGGCGTGAAGAGCTGTCCATAATGAGCGCCTGTGCGGTGCATAGAAAGAAGGGCGTGAGGAAACTTATAAACAAACTGCGCTGAACAATGAATTAGAAATGGATCCAGGCCTCAAGTCTCCAACAGCACATGCAAGTCATTCGTTGTCATCCTATTATAGTAACAAGCATCAACATCGGTCCCGTTTTGTAATTTTATAGTTTATTATTGTCTCAATGGAAGTCCTTGCATATATGATATGAACTATCCTCGAGTTCATATCATTCATTACACTACTTTTGTACTACGCCAAGTATATCGAGTTACGTTTCATGTTAAGTACTACAAGTCCGAGGATACTTTGCACAGTCGTTCAGGAATTCGAAACACACGACGTCGAGTGCAACGAGAATAGCTATACGCCAACTGCCTCTCAGAAGAAATGTTTAGGTGGCATGAATTCGAAACTAGAGTTTTCATGTTTTCTCGTTTCAGTATGCTGCATGCACCGTCAGAACCCATTACGTTCACAGTCGTAGGTAAGAAGGAAGCCACGATACGTCTTCTGGAAATAACAAACAGGATGACAACCAGACTCTGTGTCAAACAAAGTTAGAAATAATCGCGGTGTTGATACGAGGCTGTCCCCCATAAATAAATTTTACCAAAACACCAGAAATAACTGTCCGAAAGATAGAAGCAACACCGAAGCAGAGCGTAAGCACAAGACGAAGAACTGGGAGGTGTAATATATAATCCAGCGTAGCAGGCTCAACTGCAGTCATAATATGAGCGATGCTCAGCTTCTGTCATCGCCAAAGTAATATTACCTTGCGCCACCATGTTTAGCCCCCCAAGGAAGAGTTCTTTCAGCCATTGATATGAAACTAGCTTGTGGGCAACCAGATGCTGATGAATTGATGCAGCGGATTCGTTTATTTTGCTCATCTGCTCATCTGTAACTTTTCTCAACTGCCCAATTGTTTCAATGAGACTTGATGTTTCGGCCGTGGCTTTGAGCTGCTGCTGAAGCGCAATCTCAGACTCATGGCTCGACTTGTCCAGAGCAGCAGCCGCTCGATATATAGAGTGAGATACCTCCTCTAGGCACTACAGCAGCATCTCGTGATGATAAGAATGAAGTACGGATGAAGTCGTTGGTTCACGGACCTGTTGGAACGCTAGAAACTCGAGGTTTATGTTTTCCCAGCGGGATACTACTTCAGTCTGTGAAATAAAAAGTTGCTATTACTTAGGTTACCTACCTACATAAAACCTACCGTTATTCGAAGCAGTCCTTCATTACGTTGGTTCATCTCAACAAAGATAAAATCTGTAACTTGAAACAATCTTGCCTCCAATGCATTCACGTGGCGCTGCAATTCTGCTTCACGCTGTGAAAAAGTAAGTATTTCCCATCGCTAGCGAGCCATGTACTACCGACATGTAGAAGCACCGCCGACAGGCCCATGTCCACCTGGAAAGAAAAATTAGCAAGTGGTTACACAACGCGAACGATGCTAACCCTCTCGCTAACAAGTATCCCAGCTTCATATAGCCGACGACTCCCTTCGGATACCATTTCATGAACTTGCAATTGCATCTATGTGGAAGATCATAAGGATGATGTCAGGTTACATATACTAAGTATATCAAGTTCTGTTTACAGATGCAATATTTTCTCTTGAATACAAATCCCATTTATTGATAGTTTCATCAATATTTAAAGATGCTGTCTGCAGTTCAGCTGCGACAAGTCGAAATTCCTATTGCACATTTCGATATCAAGAACTTTGGGTACTCAACATTTCACGTACTGTTAGTTGATTCTCCCATCTACGGAGATTGCCTTCTATCCTTTTTTCTTGATTTTCCAAGGAGTGAAAAAAGTTAATCTGCTCTATCGTAGAATTCCGATAGATATCCCTTGCTATATCTGAATACAAACAGGAACATCAATTGATACGTCGATGGAGTTGATATACAAGACTGTACCGATATCTTCTGATTTCCTAAACGCAAAGCACAGTTGTGCTGTTTTCGTGTTAGAGGCAATTCAAGATAATGAGAGGGGGGAGATACTCACGAATCTCTCGAAGATACCCTGAATAGCTTGACCAGAATTGTGCACTCCTGGATAAAGCACTGCATATGTCCATATTATTACTTCATAGCTTTCCAATAACCTATGAACCACTTCTCACTCGACACATTGCCCTTGCATCTGGGAATCAAGAATATAATCGTATCCAGTAGTAAAGATAGCGCATTCCAGTGGGAGTGTATGATGCTTCGCTGTTGCGATCTCGCAGAGTGTCATAGAGATAGCGGCTTTGTCCAGCTGTGAAGAGCAAGATTGACTAAAAAATACGGAGGTAATTCACCATGTATCCACTCCTGTTCATCCAGGTGCAAATCACTACATCGTTTGCGAATGGTTTTGGCGGCTTTCTGAAAACAGTCTGGACGACGAAAGTAACTACCAAAAGGTTCATCTTAAAATGATTAAGTATCAGCATGAGGCCTGATGAGAATTCAGCACGTTCTGATGTACCACGGGCGACC
This sequence comes from Cyathus striatus, assembly GCA_025738555.1. Taxonomy (NCBI): domain Eukaryota; kingdom Fungi; phylum Basidiomycota; class Agaricomycetes; order Agaricales; family Nidulariaceae; genus Cyathus; species Cyathus striatus. Next base: position 2,596,877 of record JAOVFP010000013.1, on the reverse strand, counting down.
GGTAGCTGAACATCTTCAAGGAATACACGATCTGTGCGAAGACATTCGTCCATTCGCTCCGTAGTAGCATCCGTTTGATGTGTAATTACTGAGCTAGATACAGATGAAGCGTATTTTCCTGTAGGTCTTGACCATGAAAAACCGTGAACAAAAGGAACGAGCAACAGTAACTGTAAGGAAGGGTTAGAAAATGCCCCTGATAGCATCGTTTTATCCACTGAGATCCGTCCACGTAATTTATATATGTGTAACTGCAACTCGTGTTGACCAGCAATCGACAGTGGTGGGTATAGCTGAAGCACAAGACAGTACCGAAGTATATGAAATGAATTTGAATGAATACATATTCGATTTAACAAGTCAATTTACATAATCAAGCAGAGGTCACCGGTCACCTGAGGCCTGAGGATACCTTCACCTGAACAGTAAGTATACCACTTCAAGAGGCGGCGGCCGTGGCTCTACAGCAGTAGATGATTCATTCAATTTTTGATATTTGAACATCTGGACGTCATAGCCTTATGTATCTCACTGAAGTTTATAAATCTTAAATAAGATGTATTACCACCTAGATATATGCATAATTAAGAGAACTAGACAATACACGGGATATAAGGTATGTACATTCACTCTGTCAATGAGCGTGTATGAAGCAAAAAGAACGATTTTAATACAAAAGAGGGGATTGAAAATAGTTGTGAGTAAAATAATTTTCCTCTGCGATTAAGAAGATGCAATGTAATGTGAGTAGAGCACAAATAGAGCGAAAGGACGATATGGCTACAGTTATCATGCAGTATGAGATGTTGAATACGATGGAAGTGGAAAGATCTATGTCGTGAATGTCGTGATTTGATTGCAAGAACGAACAAATCAATGACGGTCGGTGTCCTGCCTTCTGCGAGTGACTGAGCCAGAGTGTGCTCTTTGCTCCCACTCAGTAGGCGATTCCCCATCCTGCCACTGTAGAGTGTTGGGATCCAACTCAAAATCACCATCCTTGTAGCTGTAACGTTGTTGTAATAACTTCAAAAGAGGGTTCCTTAGGGCAGGATCCATGCGGACAGTTTCTCCAGGATGGTAGCTTCCAACTCCGTGACGAGCAAGGCTTTCTTCAAAAAGAGCCTCGTCAAAGGTACAACCACAATTAAGGTATCCTGGGGGGGCATTCCTAGGGGGGTACATCCGACGCTCTCGCCTCGAGTCATGCCATGCACAAAGCGCATTGCCAGCACGGTTAAGAGAGCAATAAATGCGCTTGCGGACCTCTGTCCGGTTCCTCCAGGATTCTTGAAAGCTAGCAGAACGAGGTGGAGTGGGGGGTAAACTTCCAGAATGCGCTGTAGAGCCCATATTGTCGATAACTTCACGTGCTTGCCTGCATTCATGTTCTAGCTCCTGTACTCTCCTACGTAGGTGCCGTATCTCAGCGTCAGCGCGCTCATTAGATGGCACTGGTACGCCATGTCCCTGTTGATAGGGCGCAGCGCTTGCATAGGAGCTCACGTTACGAAGAGTACGGTCATGTACACTGTAAGGGTCATTGAACATCGCCTGAGGATATGCCGGAGAAGAAGGTGGCAGCGAATCTGGGGAGCTCGAAGTACGGCTAGGTGTGCCATAGGACATACTAGCGCTGTTACACATATCCGAAGAGGCGGAGAAGCCATGGCCGGCAACACCTGGATAGTTTGCGGTCTGCATCGCAATAGTCATATCTGCAGCAGGATTCCACAGTCCAGGCGTTACATTGGGGTAGGGGGGAGCGCTACCAATCCCAACGGTAGCTCTGGTCCGAAGTCCTGTCATACTGGGATCTCCAACAGCTCCGGTCAAGCTGGAGGTGTGATTCGAGCTCGAGGATATGGGCCTCAAGTCTGACATGGAGGCCATGTAAGAATCCTAAGTTGCGTAAGTACAAGAACGGCAGGTACAACAATACAACTCACATTCATAAACTGATGACCAAGGTTTGTATTGTTCTCGTCTCCCTCCACAGACCGTCGCTCTACGGCAGGTAGTGCCCGGACGCTCCCGCGAGAGCCAGTATGAGGCCAGGTTCCAAAGGCCGGGTCGTTTGACATAACTACTGAGTCTCGGGAGGTGGCACCTCTCTTTGGAGTGACAGAAGGATAAGGATGTAATCGCTTAGTGCCAGCCAGGACAGATGATGGAGCTCGACGAGACGCCGAGGACAAAGAGCTTTCCACTACAGAGGAAAGAAAAGGAGAAGCGGGAGGTGATAGCAATGAGTATTGTGGCTCAAACGTTTCAGCTTTAATGTGAAGAGCCTCCCATTCGCTTTCAACCATGATGATATAGGCGGTGCAGGGATGCAACGAAAACGATAACCAAGTGAGTAGATTTAGTGCTACCAGCAGCACGGCTTTTGTCTTGCGTATTGGCGGTTCAAAGATGGGTGTTCGACGAGGGTCGTGAAGCAGGCTAGTAAAACATGGAGACTAAAGATCTTCACCCAAACGAAGGCTGTGACGGAGGAAACACTGTTGAGAACTTTGGGATTCTGATGTTCAGGTTAGCGAGAATCCTTGATGGTTTTTGAGATCAACCTAGGATCCTGAAGTACGAAAGATCAATGATGGAATGTAAACCTCAAACAAGCTTTACTGAAAGCAGGTGCGTCGGGGAAGCGAAAGATGCCCGCCTTGCTGGCATGGATCTCATCTTACCTTAAGATTGGTTGGCGCTCATCACAATCATGGCCATCAAGCTCAGCCCGGATCAGAAGACTACGGATCATGAAACGCGAGTGTAGAGATAAGTACCGGCCATGCCGTCCCACTTTCTGTATCACGCTAAGTCCTGGCCTTGTACTTGAAATCTGCTTTTTCGACAATTGAGTAACTTCGGTCTGTACCACTACAAGTGTTAAACCTAGTGAAAAGACCCAAGAATAGACAACAAGAATAGAAACTGTTGTGTATTCCAGTTTCACCGAGCAGTCACTTGTGTTTGATTATTCCAGTGGGAAATAGGAGGCCAGGCAATTCCAATCAAATAGTATTAGCTGAATAGCTTTCCCCAAAGCTCCCCCATGGGCCACGAGAAAAGAATCAACAAAAGAAAAGAACTCGTGGGAACTCGTGCGGTTCATCGGTACAGCATAAGTAATATTGCAGCGAGCAATGCTGAGAAATTATCCCGAGTATTTCAATATTCGATATGGTGCGAGACAGTTCTAACCTGTAGAATCTTTACCAGCGAGAATCTCTCTCCAAGGACGACCCTTGATAGATGATAGCTGACTACAGAACAGATTTCACGTCAGAGCATATGGTGGGAGTAGAACCACATGTCGGTGGGTAGATTCAACACATACCTTGACGGTGGCATTTCCACCTCGCCCGTAGCCATGTCAATCTTAATGGCTGTGGTTATTTCAGTTGCAGGTTCTCCAGGACACCTACAAATGAATTGTGAAATAAGTAACGAATATGCTGTGTTCACGTACTGCCTAAATAATCGAGCTATTGGGTAACAAGACATCTCATTATTAACGGGCTTAAGCTCGCAAGTGAACTGGAGGATCTCGAAGATAGTACAGTTAGACCGCCCATCACTGTTCTTGTGATTTTCAGATGACATATCCAATAGTCTGGCAATGTTGAAATGAATGGCTTCGGTTACCACCACAGAAAGAAGAAATTGAGTTAGCTAAAGAAGTACAGTGCCAGTCGAGTAATGCGCATACTAAGTATACCGTGTACAGCAACTAAGTACCGACTCAAGTCTGCGAAAGTCCGGCAGTGGCCAAGATTCGGCATTAGCCGTAACATCACGTGAATGAAAAACAAAATCGTACAATTGCCAGCTTTGTATCGCTCTATCTTCCTCCACTTCCTCTCTCTTCTTCCTTGTCTATTTACGCCGTCCAAATGGTTTACAAAGTAGCTGGTAAGGCATGGTGGCTCAAACTAAGCACATATATTGAATCAATTCATTTAGATATATCTCTTGCCGCCTTCGGTCGCAAGGAAATCGAGATTGCTGAGGTACAATACCATCTTGATCGTCGTCCTCGATGTAAGGAACTAACAAAAAATTGTTATTCAGAATGAGATGCCCGGTCTCATGTTCTTGAGGAAGAAGGTACAATTTTTATTCATCGATGTAATCGATCATCGTTCTGATTTTATTGTCATATCAGTACGCCGAGGTGCAACCCCTCAAAGGTGCTCGTATCGCTGGGTGCCTGCACATGTATGAAAAACTTATACATTTTTCTGCCCCCATCGCTTATCCCTTTTGTGGCTCAGGACCATCCAAACCGCAGTTCTCATCGAAACTCTCACTGCCCTCGGTGCTGAGGTGACCTGGTCTTCCTGCGTGCGTATAATCTTTGTTTGTATAACTTGAATCATTCTGATGGCCGATTTAGAACATTTTCTCTACTCAGGATCACGCTGCCGCTGCGTAAGGCATCTTTTCTGCGAATTTCTAATTTTACACTTACGATCAATAGTATTGCTGCCACCGGCGTCCCTGTTTTTGCCTGGAAGGGTGAAACAGAGGAAGAGTACCAATGGTGCATCGAGCAGACCATCGCTGGTTTTGCCAATGGCCAGCCCTTGAACATGATCCTCGATGATGGTGGTGACCTCACCAATATTGTTCATGAGAAATACTCCCAGTACCTCCCAGGTAATATATTTCGGATGTAGATATTTTTCACAGCGTCTTAACCGGTTTTTCCTTTCTAAGGTATCCGTGGTATTTCTGAGGAGACCACAACTGGTGTCCACCACCTGTACAAGGCTTTCCGTGATGGGAAGCTTAAGGTCCCAGCCATTAATGTCAATGATTCAGTCACCAAGTCCAAGTTCGACAACTACTACGGCTGCCGCGAATCTCTTGTCGATGGGATTAAACGTGCCACCGACGTCATGCTTGCTGGCAAGGTCGCTGTTGTCGCAGGGTATGGTGATGTCGGAAAAGGAGTAAGCTGTTTTTATAATTGTTTTTAAGGATTTATCTGATAAGAAATGAAAGTGTGCTGAATCCCTCCGCTCATACGGTGCTCGCGTTATCATCACCGAGATCGATCCTATCAATGCTCTCCAGGCTGCCATGGCTGGCTATGAAGTTACCACTATGGAGGAAGCCGCCTCTAGGGCTAATGTCTTCGTCACTACCACCGGTAACCGTGATATCATTACTGGCAAGCATTTCGTTGAAATGCCTGAGGATGCTATTGTTTGCAAGTATGCTCAAACTCAACTTACTGTGTGACATCATATTAACCATTCCTAGTATCGGTCACTTCGATGTCGAGATTGACGTCGCCTGGTTGAAGGCCAATGCCAAGTCTGTCTCCAACGTCAAGCCCCAAGTTGACCGCTTCACTATGCCTTCTGGACGCCACATCATTCTCCTTGCTGAGGGCCGTCTTGTTAACCTTGGGTAAGATTTGTTTCAATAACGTCAACCTACGATACAGAATTAACTTGTATCTTCTAGCTGTGCTACCGGTCACCCCTCCTTCGTCATGTCCTGCTCCTTCTCAAATCAGGTCCTCGCCCAAATCGCTCTTTGGACCACTCCTGAGAAGTTCCCTCTTGGTGTTCACATGCTTCCTAAGGAATTAGATGAGGAAGTTGCACGTGCTCATCTTGCTCAACTTAACGTCAAGTTGACCGTCCTCTCCGGGACTCAATCCAGCTACCTCGATATCCCCGTGCATGGCCCCTACAAGCCTGTATGTTAATTTATCTTCGTCCTATAAAACTACTAGCTAATTCTTTGTTAGTCTCACTACCGCTACTAATTTAATGTATTTGCCCGTACACATCGATGGCCTCAACGAGCCCTCGCCATTTTAGACGGGAGAATGGGATCTTCAACGTCCTAATATAGTGGATGTTTAGGTGATTCGTTCAACAGTGTCATTATTTAAGGCAGGGACTGTAGCGGTTGTGTAACCGCGGGAGGTCTGGGGAGCGCCACGTTGGAAGGCTGTGGCACTCGCCTTCGGTTTTGCTGGTGAAAGGCCTCAACGAGCCTCGGTGGACATTAGCAGTATCTTTAGTATACCTCTTTTTTGTGGAATTCATTGATTTTCAAGCAACACATCAATTCTTGCGATCTACATGAGAAGAATGCATCGAAACGAAGTACAAAAATAAGATTCCGGATTCCTCATTAGCACGGGGATATCCAGACGACATCTTACCGTTGCTAAGCGAAAGGAGTATCCCGAGCTGTCCTTTGTAGGCCATGACGATCATGATCATGATCTTTCTATGACTATTTTGCTCAGTACTGGAGACTGTTATTCCCAGTGTTGAGTTACTCGTGGCAACTTGAAATAAACATACCCTGTCCCTGCAGATCATAGCCTATCATAACTCATTAGTGGGTTAGACGCCTTATTGCCGATCGTCGGTCTACGCTGCGTTACAACTACGTTCAATCATGCAGTCGACTCTTCAACGCTTCGAGGTCTTACGGATCCAATGTCTAACCAGTGGATCTCGATACTTATTATCTGTATTTAACTTGGAGTACATTTTAAACTTTACTGGCGCCCGTTTGATCCCAATTACAAGTTTCAGCACTTGCTATACATGTGTACTGCTGCATCACTGCCTGATGCTGCTACTGTATGACCTGCGCCGCTGCGACTATGATCGTAATGTCTATTCATAATTCGGATTTCTGTGAGTCTCGTATGTAGTTATTTTTGAGGAGCTTGGAAGACAAGTAAGTAGTAACTTGGAAATTTAGCGTCTTGTCAACCGTTCCGGGACCGCACAGAATGGTGCATTTACACATGAGGCTTATGCTGATATCGGCTGTCGAAGGAATCTAGCCTGAAGGATAATCAAGGGGTAAGCTGGTAAGTACTTAAACATTTCAAAAAATATAGCTTCTGCTGTTATGTTATATCATTTGATCAAAACATATATTGTACTTTGAGTTTTTGACACTTTAGCAATGGGTACTTGGCAAGGGTAGTTGTTGAGCAGGTTTGTCTTACAGTATTTATAAAAGGATAAAAGAGGTATTTTATTGCACACAAAATCTATATCAACCCACCACTACAACTCACTGGACGCTCAAAACAGGTTTCGGCTGCCTCAACCCAAGGTTGTCAGGAACAGCAAGTGTATCGTCCATTGCACTCGCAAGATGACCACCAAAGCCAACATGGCCTTGTTCTCGCCTATACTGCTCGATGCGAGCCTCGACTTCAGGGCGGAAGTGGCGGAGGAGACCTTGTATGGGCCACGCGGCGGCATCGCCGAGAGCACATATAGTGCGACCTTCAACTTGCTTACTATAAGAAAGCCACTGGTTAACGTTATTCGCCAAAAGAGAGTGAAGGATACTAACGTTAATTCCAAAAGCATATCCACTTCACGAGGGTGCATTCTACCCTCCACCATACGATCCATCATTTTCATCATCCATGTCGTCCCCTCCCTACAAGGCGTGCATTGGCCGCATGACTCGTGTTTGTAGAAGTGCGAGAAGCGGGCAATGGCCTTGACGACATCGGTGGATTTGTCCATCACGATGACAGCGCCTGTTCCTAGGCCAGACTGTGCATCCTTGAGAGAGTCGAAATCCATCCTAATCGTAACTTTAAGTGAAACATAGTCGATTTGAAGAAATCGAAAGGACTTACAACACCTCAGCACACTTGTCTTTCGGTAAAATAGGTACGGAACTTCCACCGGGCACAATACCCAGCAAATTGTCCCAGCCACCCCTCACACCACCGCAATGTTTCTCAATCAGATCCTTAAGTGGGATACTCATCTCCTCCTCAATGACACACGGGTTGTTCACATGTCCAGATATGCAGAACAACTTCGTCCCCTGATTCCTTTCCCTTCCAAAGGAAGCGAACCACGCACCCCCGCGACGACAAATGGTCGGTGCAACAGCGACGGTCTCGACATTAGCCACTGTGGTCGGGCATCCGAAAAGCCCAACATCAGCAGGGAAGGGGGGCTTCAGACGGGGCTTTCCTTGCTTCCCTTCAATACTCTCTATAAGGGCGGTCTCCTCGCCACAGATGTAGGCACCAGCCCCACGGTGGACATAGACGTCGAACTTGTACCCAGTGCCGCATGCATTCTCGCCAAGGAATCCAGCAGCATAAGCCTCATTGATAGCTTGCTGAACGTGAGATGCCTCTTGGTAGAATTCACCGCGAATATAGATGTACGCGGCGCTGGCATTCATAGCTCGGCCAGCAACGAGACAGCCTTCAATAAGCTTATGAGGATCACCGCGAAGGATTTCGCGATCCTTGCAAGTGCCGGGCTCTCCTTCGTCGGCATTGACAACAAGATAGCGGGGACGGGGGTCTTTCTCCCAACCGGGCTTGTTCATGAAGGACCACTTGAGACCTGAGGGGAAACCGGCGCCACCACGGCCACGAAGACCGGAGTCCTTTACAGTCTGAATGATCCAGGAGTCGCCTTTGAGAATAATGTCCTTTGTGCGATGCCAGTCGCCGCGGGACTTGGGGAATGGTCAGACAACAAGAAAGAGTGAATGGATAGTACAAACGAACCATAGCCCCCTTGATGCCATGATCATGCCTGCAGTAGGCATTGGTGAAAATTCTGTCTTGGTCCTTGAGGCCGCCATAGCGGCGCACAGGAGGGTCGGCGACGGTAGCAAAAGTACGAAGGCGAGCTACGCGAATGGGTACGCCTGGGGAAAGAGAGAGTGAGTTGTGCAGGACATGGTGTAAGAGGAGCTGAACACACGAGCAGAGCCAGAAGGCCTGATGATCGCCTTGGACGACGAAGAACGAGCAGCCTTCAACATGTAGAACGGTGAGCGTCAGACGACGAGCGTTGACGACGATTGCTGGCTCACGGGCGGAGTTTCTCGGATGGTTGGTCTGTGACATTTTGGACCATGGCCATTGGACCGCGCTGCTGACGTAATCACAGCGTAGCACATCCTGTATCCAGCACAATGTAACGCTACTAGCGCTACTGCCGCCTCCATGATCTGATACACATCCCAACACATCCTCGGTCTCTATCACCCCGTTGCAATCATTGTCTCCTCACTTGGGATTCACCGGGAATCCCAGCCACAGCTTCGAGTTTTCTAACTATACCACTTGCACTGAGAACAAGGGAATGCCCACCACTCTCCCGAACCGTGATGTCAGATCCCGTGCAGAGGCTTGCGGAGATGCAGCCACCGGTCAAGAAATCAAAATGAAAATACACTGCAGTCTGCAGCTAACACCGACACAGCAACATGATATCACGAATGCTGCCCGCTTAAATCAATTTCAGCGCTAGAAGGATTGTCGCCCAGGGAATCAGAATCAATGGCGTCCTATGCATCTATATCAGAGTGCAATGCCACCGATTGAACCTCATCCACAAATTCTTTTCTAGATGTCGATAGACCAAGACTTCTTGGTTGTACAACTACATATATTTGCTACATCTGCCGGAGGACCTGTAAGGCTTGGCTTGAGAAAGCGCCGTCATCGAACGATCTCTCTCGCCGAGCAGGAGCGCGGTGCCGAGAACACCCAGCGACAAATGCTACGTTCAAGCTAATTTTTTGTCCAAGTCTCTTTAAACAGCTACTAGAGGAATGGTAGACGGGACGGTTTCATGTCTTAGGCGAGCCGGGTATATGAGGGGAGGGATATAATAGTGCCAGCCCCGCGAGACACTTTCGGTGACACCCTGCCTCACCGGAGGGTGCAGCTATGTATAAGGCTATTCCTTAGGAGTATGAATGACTCATCTTCAAGAGGATACTGGACTACGAGGAGCTAACAGTTCATGTCAACGTGGAAGCTTATCCATCCGTGTCATTCATCCTTGCATGGAATATGGATCGTGGCTGATATGTAAACCATCACTGGCCATCTGTCAACCAAATCACTTTGACTTGACCTGTGGCGCGGGCGTTTCCCGATACTTGTCGTCCAGATGCTGGTCGCTGATGTCTGGAACAGGATCAATGTAAACAATAATATTGACATATTTCGTCCTTTGAATAGGGTAAGAGCACTGTGAATCAGCATGACGAGTGTTTAGCGTGGGATGCATTGTTGTCGGGGTGGTACACGAATGGGTGGGTGGCCACGGGAGGTCTTGAAAACTTGAAGCAACGTCAAGACGGATGCCAAAACGTTTCTATATATTGGTGACGAATGAGCAGACAAGCACTGCACCGTGCAGGCGGTTGGTTCGAGTTGGGCTCTGAGATAGTCTGAGTGTTTAAACTTCGGTTTGACACAAGTTTGACTTTGACAAGACTTTGGTGCATTTTTTTTTTCAGAAATTCTTTGATCAACGGTACTGGCCCATTGGAACTTGATTGGAACAATCAGTCAAAACTGGTTGTAGCATAGTGTGCTGATTAACTTTGGTTGAACTCAAAAAATGCATAATCACATACTTCGAGACAGGACGCAAGACTGCTAGCCCAATGCTAGCCTCTACAAGGCCAAGGCCAAGTTTTACAACATTTATATACATGGCTTACAAGGTATTGACACCGCTCCTGCATTTTGTGTTATCCCCATATTGTGATGGGAACGCGACGAAGAACTCTGGTCTGCATTTTGTTGGCATTCTGATTCCAATGCGTGCGCTTTATTAAGTGATCCACCATCTGTAGAAAAAAGTTCGATGTTGTCGATTGCCTTGTTCTAAGTTGGAAGCAAGATGTTGCCGATTTACATCTAGTGTTGGCAACGATTCCCATTCAACCCCATCAACCGTGCTGCCCACCGCATAAAACGTACATTCTAATTCGAAGAGGTTTGGAGCTCAGGCACTTTTAGCGTTGGCAACAGCCCCGTTCTGACTTCTCTTTCTGATCAACCATACAGCACAGTATCCTACCTAGTATCTGTCCCCTCCATACCGGCAACAAAGTCTCCTAGTGCTAAGCTTCAGGCCTTCCCCAGTCAGCTCCTATTGTCGACTTTTCTATAGGCTCCGCTCTAAACAGTGGTAGTGTGTGTGATTTTTTGTTTCGTTTTATTGAAAAGTGTTCGTTTACTTACGGAGAAACGCCCATGGAAAAGCCGTTGTATAAGAACATGTCAGATGGTTGTTTGTGGGTTATCTTTTTCTCATTCCCGTACTTACCACAGAGCCTGAGCAGGGTTTTCCAAGCTTGGTCCAAGCCTCTTAGGTTTACACGATTCAAAGAAAGGCACAAAGTTTGAAGAATGAAAACAACGAACCGACCGTTACCTTGAGATTAGATAGTGATGCAGAGTGAAAGACGAAGTACATTTTCCCCGAAATAATGTTTCTTCTAATCTTCCAGATATCCTTTCACTGATGAAACTTTTGCAGTATGAGATAGCGGCGACATTATTAGAGCTGCTGTGCCGTTCCTCCATTGCGTACCCTAGTTTACTGTCGATATATTACAACTCATTCTGGCTTGAAACCCAAACCCAATTCTTGTAGGTCATTCTCATGAGTTGTGCTGTAGTGTTCACAACCAATATACTTGCGGATTAATAACTCTAAACAACTTTCATGCAATGTATCATCTCTGCAGTCAACAACAAAATTAGATTGTTTAGTAAGACCGTAGTTTATATTTATGTTATATGGTTCACAGTACAAGTGCTGCAATTTAGTGGCTATGGCGTGGCGGTCCCAAGCATAAGGCAGACTTGTTCAGTGCCAGTCAGACTAAGGATCTATGGTTTTAAACATTGTATTCCAATTGTGTTCGGACATGTATGCGCGTCGCGCTGGCATAGCCAAGCCTGAGGGGGTTTTGAGCAGACAAAGAAGTGATACTTATTGACTTGAATGCTTACGTAACTGAGTGCATTTAGTATACTTAGTGGTTACCGGTTAACGTATAACTTACAAGTATCGTTGGCTCAGGCTGCTTTCCGTATCTAAATTGTGCTTCTGCTCTGCTTTTTCTTTATTTCTGCTGCTCGTCCGACTTGTTTATTCATCTCTCAAGAACCGCACTTCAATCGTCTTCAAGACACCTCACCTTCCATCTCTGAACCATCTCCCTCGTATCGCCCTCATCTGCTATTTGAGCCGCGTTCTGCGTTCTATTGCAAATGGTGTCGCCCTCAATATCGTCTACCACCAAAATTCCACCGCTTTCGTACGCGGAACTCGCTAAGAAAGCGCAGAGCATCTCCTCGCCTATCGCTGTCGCTGTAAAACCTCGCAGTACCGCCGCAACTACAACATCCGCCACAGTGACTGCTGCGTCTCCCGCCTCCAACTCAACAGCCAGCACCGTATCTTCCACTAAAGCATCAGACACCTCCTCCCCTCTTCAGTTACTCTTCCTACCCAGCCCCCATCTCCTGCCGCCTCCATTTCAGCTCATGTATCAGATCCCGCTGCTACGGAGACCACGCTTCTCAATGGCCACTCCAAAGCCATGACCTCCACCATCACTACCACCCAACAATCCTCCAACGATCTCGCTGTAAAGGCCCTCTCAATTGTAGCAGCGCACCCTCAACTCAGAAATCTACATCTCCCTTAGTTAACATCTGGGACAAGCGCCGAATGGCCGCAGTGCGCTCAGCAACAGCGCCTGAGAACCCTCCTCTCTCATCTTCCAAACCCTCAGTGCTGTCTCCTTCTCTTTCGCCTTCTGATAATCTTCTCAGTGCGCCTCACGGTCTGGTTTCCGCGAAACAGAAGAACGGAATCACACCCAATACGCCTTTGTATGCAAATGAAGATCCCTTCATTGTACGAATGCCCTTTAAACAGACCCACACACCTCCCGTTACGATTCCACCAACCGACTCGGAGCACTGGCCTGAAGTCGGCAAAGCCGTTCCTCAACCGCGCGCAAGCATCAATGGCGTCCCCTCCGCTGAGCAGGAGCGCACTGCCGAGCACACATCGTCAACAACGACCAATACGAACAAGAAAGGTGCGTTCATTTCCGCTTTCTTATCCCAACATCGTGCTTTCCTCTCTATCCTGAACACGTATACACCAATGGGCGCTCCGCCTTCGACCCTGCAATTATTCGTCTCGTGATGCTTTTCTTCTCTGTCACTGCCTTTATTTATCTCCTTCTCATTTAATCAGGTGAAAAAAAGAAATGGGTGCCATTACCACTGGAAGCCCCAGACGCGCATAACAGGAGCTCACGCTCGCATTCGCGCAAAGGTGCACAACAATCTAACCGAAACATGAACATGACCAATAATACCAATAAGTCAAACCATAACACTAATAATAATGCGAATATAGACGGACAACCATCGGGATCTCGCCAGCAACAGCAGCACAACAAAGATCATTTAGGTCGCAACTCCAACTCACACTCAGCCACGCAATCAGCATCTCAATCACGTGTACAAAGTCGTACAGCAAGTGCAGCTTCAAGCCCTAGACTTCCTCGAGGAAGACGGTTACCGGATGACGCTCCAATAACTGGAACGAGCGGATACGCACTGCCTCCCCCTCATACCGCCCACAATTCTGTACAACCTCTCACCTCCAACACTAATTCCCCTTCACAAGTTCACGTGTCCTTACCACCTACCTCTACAGACTCCACTGTCTACCCAGTACCTATTGATGGCACACTTTCCAGCAGCACATCAACGTACTATTCTCCTCAGCTATATCACCATCCTCGTCACTACATACATGGTTCTCATTCACCTGGGTACCCAACTTCGGGGTCTCCGCCCATACCCGTGTATCCTCCTTATCATATGCACACGTACTACGACTACGGTGCTTCAAGCTCCACGACACCTCCTCACCCTCATTGGAACCACAGTCACCCCGGGTCAGGGCATCAGACACCCACCTACTTCCCACATGGACACGCACACTACCCTACAGCCCCTGTTCCTTCAACAACATCCACAGCTGTCCCCACAAATGGTGCTTCTCCTCATGTCTCTTCTTCGCCTTCAGACTCGTATGCTGCATCACGGCCGCCGCTGCCATCGGAACAATCTGAGGCAGTGGCGGGATACCGCGCCGTATTAGATGCTGACGGAAGCAAGCAGCAAGTTTCGTTTGGTAGTATCGACATTCCAGGCGCGAGCCAGTGTCCCAGTCCGGCGCCTCCGAGACCGGAGGAGTACGATCTCGAGAAGGTATTTTCAGCATTTGCGATTGGCATGGAACCCGAAGAAGCGGGCTCAACAAGGTTGAGCGCAAGTAAGGCAATGGAGGAGGCAAAGGATAAGGCAGAGGGTACGAAGTGGGAGTTTGGCACTGCTGGTTCAGTAGATGAAACAGGAAGCGTCTTTGCTTGGGCACTGAACGGTGTGTCTAATGGGAACTCCGGTATGAATGGAGGATCTAGGAAGGGGGATGACGACTTTGAAGTGAAGGACTTTGGGTTTGGGTTTGGTGGACGCGACGCGGCTCAGGAGCGTGAAAAGGAGCGAAACGATCAGACCCCCAGGGAGAAGTGGTCCTTCACGTCACCTACTTCTGGTCGACCTAGACGGGGTTATGGATTTGACAGGGGTGGCTTTGGTGGGAGGAGAGCACGGGGAACGAATGGATACTGGCGGGGAATGGAAGGTACAACCGCGGTGGAGGTGGATATCGTCAACAGCACTTGCCGTATAATGCAGCTCAGCCACCGCACTTCCCGCCCATGGTGTCAATTCCTGATCCTATGACAGGTTACCTCCCGCCGCCCCGCCAGCAGCGCGCGAACTACATGGCAGGTTTCGAGCCGTACCAGCCTCCGGTACCTCCCACACCTTCCGTCTCTCTTCCTTCTCAATCTAATGGTGCTCCCGTTCCTACTCCAGTAACGACTGTCCCGTTCCCTTTGGATCCGACTCGGTGGTATCTGCTTGGGCAGTTGGAGTACTACTTGAGCCCACAAAATATGGCACAAGACTTCTATCTTCGTAAGCAGGTCCGTTTCTACTTTCTCCGCCACTTTGGCGATGTCACGGAGAGAAGTGCTCATGTTCATTCTTTATTTCTATATAGATGGACTCACGAGGCTGGATTCCCATTCCCTTGATTGCTTCATTCAATCGGATTAAACGTGTCACGGCCGACGTGCAACTGGTCAGGGACGTGCTTACGCTGTCTTCCATAGTTCAGGTTAGGGAAGACAATGTCCGTATGGGAGGTTGGGAGCGATACGTCCTTCCAGATGCACCTGAATCTGCCGTGGATGAATATGCTGTCGTATCACCGATCTACACTGTCCCTCCGCAACTTCTTCAGAATATAGCATCTGGGCAGCAGGAGCGACCGCAACTACAAACTGAAGAGAGTATCCCTTCTCACTCTCCTCTGGTTAATGGAGTACATGTGTCTGAGGCACACTATCATTTGAACGGTGATGATTTTGTCGACAGTGAGGAAGATGGTGAATCCGAGGACGAAGTCGAGTTCGTGTTGGGTGAAGACGCTGGTGGATGGTCCACTGAACAATCACGTTAGGCAGCATCATCACAACGACATGTATATCATAGTGGCCTTTCCCAAACTGTGAACCTGACTATCCTACATTCGGACAGCCGTTAGCAGGAAAAATTTGTAATGCTATTCCATACTAGAAACCTTAACTGGTTCGTATCTTGCTTTTATCTTTAATTCTTTTCACCTTTTGTCCTGGCTGGGATATTTATTCCTTCTTTGTCTTCAACGTCACCGTCCCGACACCTTGTACACCTCCTTAAAATACTTTTCGCATCCTTATTCGTAGCTATATAGCATTTCTTTTCTGATTCTTCCTATTCTTTTGGCACCTTCAGTTGTCCATAGCAGCCATTCAGACGCTTACTACATATTGTACATTTACTTGACATTTACATATACTCGCAACACATGCTAAGTATTGTGGCTTTATATTGTTGTTGTACCGTCACCTGCTGTACATTTGGACGTCATATGCATGATATCAAGGTCTCAGGAACATGTAGGTTCAATATTCATAATATTTACTTGGCATCGAAGTACTTAAGATCCATGTATGGCTTTACTCCATATCCATATTAAATCTATGATAAGTAATTCAATATCATCTACTCATCTATCAGCAGCTTAGCAATAGTCAGCAAGTCAACAAGTTATGTTGTGACAAACGATACTTGCATTGATTGCACTGGGGCAGTCTCCATATGTTGAACACCGCAAGAAAAAGACCCTGTGCACGTTTTCAACTTTCGAATTGTCTATGCCATTCCTGGAGGTTTTCCGATTTCTTCGATCTCGCTCCTGGAGCTTGGTAACGGCCCGCTGACTTCGGTCAAAAGGACAAACAGACTTTTTGCATCCATCGAGCAAACGAAGATCTCACCGTTCAAGAGAGGTCAAGAGACCGTAGGCTTTTGCTATATGGATATATAACACCCAATAAACACGAGATAGGGGCCAGTGATCGCACTGATGAGCCACAATCAGATACATTTATGTTGGCTACATACCTTCGAAACTGTTTCCATCCTTTAAGTCATCTCTCTTTTTTCGTTAATGAAATTAGAACATGCATGCTGCCTTGGTCGGTTTAGAGATTAGTTAAGAGTTCGCATCCGAATACGTAAAAGTGGCAATTGAAGGAGAGAAGGGCTTGAAGGCTGCAGGGACTCAGGGTCGTAAGTGGATTCCCCATGTCGCTAAGTCGCTTGCGCTAACCCTTTCTAATCAGCATACGGCACGGCATCCCAACGGCTTCCAAGCCCCAGCCACTTTCGCCGGAATAGCTAGGCAGGGGCTGACAGACACTGACAGCTTGATAACCGTACGATGGATCTAGCGTCGACGCACTCAATCAATCGTAAATTCTACATATAATTTATCAATCCTATTGCAAATGTTTCAACCCTTCAACTCTCCCGAGTCTCAATTGCAAGCCCACCGTGCACCTCTACCTCTCCCGTCCTCTAGTTCCCCCCCCCCCCTATAATCAGAGGTGCTCTCACCAATAATGCCCGTTTCCAGGAAAGCAATAGCGTGGCCCCCCTATCCACCACCGGGCGAAACTGCCGAGGAACGCACCATACGCCTAGATGCAGAGCTACACGCGAAGCGCGTCAGTGAGTCCATTGACCGAGAGCTTGACAACGAGAGAGAAGCCAAAAAGAAAGAGTTGCCGAGTGTAAAGGTTTTATTGCTAGGTGCGCCATTTTTTTAAAATCATTGCTTACCCGATTATTAAACCTGCTACCAGGACAAGCTGAATCAGGAAAGTCCACAGTTCTAAAGAACTTCCAATTACATTTCGCACCCAAAGCCTTCGCCGCAGAGGTGGGATCATTGGGTTGACCGTATAATGTGTTGTATATTGACCAACTTCAACAATAAAATAGGCCGAACTATGGAGACCAGTAATTCACCTCAACCTCGTTCGATCTGTCAACTTCATTTTGAATTTATTAACAACCCGATTTACTACTCCACAAGAATCCAATCCAATGCGTCGTCCATCCTCATCCAATGGCCATGGCTTGACCGATGATGTTCGAAGGTTATCCATTCGCCTTCGACCACTTCGCGAAGTAGAAGACAGCTTAAACAAAGTCTTTTCTGGTGCAGCCTGTTTGCTACAGGCTGATATTTCTCGGCGACATCAATATAACCCTGCAAAGGCATCGGAAGTCACAATACTCTCTGGTACTAGATGGAGGAAAATGGTCAAATTTAGGCGACAATCTACAGATGTCAGGCCCTCTATAGAAAGTGCAGATGATATACAAAACAGGCGTATATTGGCCGCATGTCGACAGGAGATAATATCGCTGTGGAACAATTCGTTCGTCCAAAATGCGTTGAAGTCAGCCGAGGTTGAACTGCAGGAGCAAGCAGGATTGTAAATTAACGTCGTTATTTATTTGCTTATCTTCATTAACCGGACACGTTCCAGCTTTTTGAATGATATAGAGCGCATCGCACAAGAAGAATACATTCCTACCTCTGGTACGTGCAACTGTTGATCAACTACAACAATGTCTAAATTCTATGATAGAGGATATCCTTAGAGCTAGAGTCACTACACTAGGACCTGAAGAACACAATATTTACGCGGAGACAAGTAAGTCACTTTCGGAATGGAAGAAATTGGCTGACATCATTCGTGTAGGTAACGAACATACGAAGTTATGGACAATATACGATGTCGGTGGAAGTCGTAGTCAACGGGGTAATGTTGTTTTTGGCAGCTTGACTCTTCTCAAATGATTAACTTGTCCGTTATAAAGCCGCTTGGGCACAGTTCTTCGATGATGGTACGTACATGCCTTTTTCCATGCATCGGATCTGACGGGACCGTATACGCCACCAGTAAATACGATAATATTCCTTGCGCCTATGTCCGCATTCAATCAAAACTTGGCAGAAGACAAGTACACGAACCGACTCGTAAGTCATAAATCCTCCTCTCTTTATCCACAAGTCACTTCACACGACATAGGTCGACTCGCTAAGATTATGGGAAATAATATGTAGTAACAAGATACTTGCCAACGTTGAATTTATCCTATTCTTGAATAAGCTTGACATCTTGGAGGCTAAGCTCAAGTCGGGTGTCCAGTTCTCGAAGTATGTGACATCCTATACCAATCAGTCCAACGAACCGAAATCTGTTGCAAAGTGTATGTCCCCCCTAGATGCCCGCCATATCGACTCTGACAGCACGACTTCAGATCTGCTCGATGTCTTCGTTGCAAAACACCAGGAGTGCTCGCCAAAGAAACGAAAATTGCATCCTCATTTAACCTGTGCCACCGTGAGTCTGCGCCAGTTTATCTGTCCATGCAATGTCCACCTTACAAGATCATCATTAAGGATACCCATGCAACATCTAATGTAATTCGTAGAAGTGAGTATAATTAAACCACTCCCCTGGAATGCATCTTAACTTTTCATTTATAGTTCAAGAAACGATAATTGTAAAGCTACTTTCCAAGACCAATATAATATAAATTATTGCCACATTGCCATCACTTACTTTTGTTTTGCTCATATGCTTTGTATCTCATTAGTATAATAAACTACTGTTCTTTACTGCCTTCATATGTTTATCATATCCTGATGAAAGGGTATATATCGGAAGAATCTATTTTTATTATTCCTGCGGATTTTCCATTCCGGCTTCTATCACACCATGGAGTTACATACGGTTGCATTACATAGTAACTATTTCTCATAGCCATTTTGACCATGCTCCTCGAAAGACTCGTGAACAGTGCGTCTCTTCTTTCTCCGGACATGCTCGTTTTTATTGGATTTCCAGGGACATCGTGACCATCGTTACGATTTACTGGCGAGAGTGAATCCGCACTACCGCAGCGATCACGAGGATAAATACGCTAGACCAGGCTATGTGGCGGATTCTGAAGGTTTCTCACCTATCATGCTTGCTTTCGTGTCGGTTTTCTTGGCTGCGTTGACTTGTTGCCAGGCATCGCCCAATGTATTGGCATCGACCGCAGTTGACGTCGTAGATACTGGCTATGCGAAGTACAGGGGTCTCAGGACCTTCCCTAATACTGTAGCATTTCTCGGTATTCCATACGCGGAGCCTCCTCTTGGCGAACGACGATTTAGGGCACCTCTTCGCTGAATAAAACCCGCATAGCTCATTCGGCGAATGGTACACCCATAGATGCTACCGCATACCCAGAATTTTGCATTCAAGGCACCACAGGCGGTATGGCATTTTTTAGTAAGGTTGTTGCTCCAGCGTAATATCTCACATGTACTGTAGGAGGAGATGCCGGAGGAGCAGGCAGCGAAGACTGTTTGAAGGTGAATGTATATACCCCTGCAGGTATCACTAATCGTAGCAAGCGTGAGTGACTATTTCGAGCAATGTAGGGTTTCTTTCGACATCCTTCCACTAGTTCCGGTATTGGTTTACATCCACGGCGGAGGTATGAATCGAATCCTTGCCAGGAAAGTTGATTCTGAACATACCCAAAGGATATGTGTACGGAAACCCCGCCAACTGGCCATTCAATCACTGGATTCATCAAAGTCCAAACGTCGTTATAGTTTCCGTCTACTACAGACTGTCGTCCTTTGGTTTCTTAGCCACCCCAGAATTTCGAGACACAAAGAACGGTGACTTCAATGCAGGCTTCTTAGACCAGTTACAGGCTTTGAAGTGGGTTAATGAAAATATTGTGGCCTTTGGTGGGGATCCAAGTAAAGTCACCATCAACGGTGAAAGTGCGGGTGCCTCGTCTGTTGAGCTACATCTCGTGGCGAAAGAGACCCAAAATCTTTTCCGTGGTGCGATTGCTCAGAGCGTGTTCAGGACGCCCCTTCCAACCCCCGAACAGCAAACGGTAATCCTAATTTGCAACATCTTGGTTTAATATTTGACGATATGTTCGCCAGCCTGTGTTCCAGTTCTATGCCAATCGTGCGGGATGTGGTTCCGGATCCATCGCAGAGAAGCTTTCCTGCCTCCGATCAGCAAGTATTAGCGCACTCGCACGCGCGCAAGACGCTGCAATCACGTCTGCATTGTATGTATAAACTGCAATGCTACGAGAAGTGTTGCTCATAAGGCTTCCTGCATGTCGATAGTAATGCCTCTGGATATAACGTCTTCCACCCTGTGTTGGATGGCAAGATAATCACCCAGTTTCCTACGAAGTCAATCCTTTCAGGAAACTTTGCAAGAGTACCACTGATTGTCGGGTAGGATTTTGCTGATAATAGTGCTTTTATATTCGTGTCCTAAATTCTACTCACAGGGCAACAACCAACGAAACGCTATCTGGAGGAACGGATCCTGCGGTCGCCTTGCAACAATTCTTCCCTTCGTTAACTTCAACTGGTCTTAACCAGATCATGAACGTGCGTGGATTTGGTATTTGAACATGCATGTAAGATTGAGACATACATGTAGGCATATCCGCCTGAAATTTTTGCCTCTGACGCACTTCGTTTCCAAACAATAACGGGAGACTCAGAGCTAAAATGCGCTGTGAGTTTAGCTCGTTGGTAACACAATAACGATGTTACTCACTTTTACCACAGAGACCTATTTTAGGATCCTCTTTTGCTTCCAAAGTGAAGGTTTGGACCTATAGGTACAACCAAGCTAACCCAACCTCTGGAGGGACTGCAGTGAACCACGCTGCTGAAAATTGGATGATGTTCCTTGGTACGAATACTGGGTAAGCGATCCTTCTTACTTCCCAATGGCAGAAATCAATCCGGTTTAACAGGGTAAACGGTACTACGACCTTCACAACGATGACGCCGACGGAAAATGCCTTTGCTGAAGAGTTAATTGCTTACTGGCTATCATTTGTGCGATCGGGAGACCCGAACGTGCATAAGTTATCGCGATCTCCAGCATGGCCTGGATACAAACCGAAGGGGACGAGGATAGTATTGCAAGAGGGACCGACAGGAAGCACAACAGTAAGCGGAAGCGTGGTTGAACCTGAACCCGCGGATGAAATTGCAAGGTGCAATGTTGTGGCAAGTTTGGTCACCCAGGAACAGAATTAGTTACGTAATACCATATCCATTTGTTGTCTCTACTGTACATTATTCTAGTTACTTGCTCTCAAGTTCACCTCCAAGGCTATCGACCAAATTCCTATGTTACAGTATGTAGCTAAGCTGATATGCCACAATTCTATTGGATGGTGACACGACATCAATATTCAATCCTCTGGCGGCTGATTGCGCCTATCGCCTTCTCCGTCGTTATTGTTTCAGCTCTGCAGCATCATCAAGTATCACTCCCTTGTTGCCATCATTTGAAGGTATCGGGGTATTCAGTATACTTACATATGAAGAGTTACCCTCGTTTCATACCGCTTGGTGGATTGCGGAAACCCAAAGTCATACTGAGAGTGAGTATCTTATCAATATTCTCCCTCTGGAATCTGGGTTTACATCTTTACAGACGTACTGTACTTAATTGAAAATGATTGTTCTGGCACTCGTGGAGCAGTTGGTGTTCTGTAACCTCCACGGTACTTAATTTTGTTTCCGAAATATAGATCATCAAGGCTGTTCGTGGGCTACGCGGACTGACCGTTACCCCACTAGCCATGGCATTCGTTTACATCAAATAATATGTGTTTCATCAGGTGTTTGCATCGTGATTCGTCACTCGTGAGACCCTTTGATGCGCGTACATCTGCCATCTTGCGCTGGCATTGCACAGCAGCGCTAGATAGTCATCCAATTATTTGGTATAAAGGGACGCAACCACCGAAATGAATTCCTCAGCAGAGCTCATTTCTTCCTTTGGCACCGGTTGCCTTTGAGTGTATCTCCTCGTCGTTTCTCTCTTTTACATTGAATAGTTCGACGCTCTCTGACTGGTTCAGATCACTCATTGCATTTCATCAATTTAGTTTAATACGATGATTTCTACTACAACGGTTCTTCTTGCCACTTTGGCCTTGAACGCAGCTTCTTCATCTTACGCTGCCCCATTATTGTATGTATCCGAGATCTCATACGCGTGACTTTAAGCCTTACACCGTCTTCAGCTATCCTAGGTCTATCAGTCGATCTGTGGACGGACAAGGACTCATGCTTAGAGGCGTCCCAATTACCTCAAACAACATGATGAAGATGAAGCGAGAAGCCGACTTCCTGTATGCCCGAGAAAATGCCGGTACCAATAAAGCTGTTTTCGCTCGCCATAACCACCCCAAAGGCTGCACCTGCGGTTGTGGAGGTGCTGGTGGCTCAGGAGGTGATGGTGCCTCCGACGGAGATGGAGCTTCTGGTGGATCTGGTGGTGACGGCGCTTCTGGTGGTTCTGGAGGTGACGGTGCCTCTGGCGGTTCTGGAGGTGACGGCGGTTCTGGTGGTGCTGGAGGTGACGGTGCTTCTGGAGGTCCTGGCGGTGACGGCGCTTCTGGAGGTTCTGGAGGTGACGGTGCTTCTGGCGGTGCTGGAGGTGACGGTGCTTCTGGTGGTGCTGGAGGTGACGGTGCCTCTGGTAGTCCTGGCGGTGACGGTGCTTCTGGCGGCTCTGGAGGTGACGGTGCTTCTGGCGGTGCTGGAGGTGACGGTGCTTCTGGTAGTCCTGGCGGTGACGGTGCTTCTGGAGGTTCTGGAGGTGACGGCACTTCTGGAGGAGCTGGAGGTGATGGTGCCTCTGGTGGTGCTGGAGGTGACGGTGCTTCTGGTGGTGCTGGAGGTGACGGCGCTTCTGGAGGTTCTGGAGGTGACGGTGCTTCTGGCGGTGCTGGAGGTGACGGTGCTTCTGGTGGTGCTGGAGGTGACGGTGCTTCTGGAGGTTCTGGAGGTGACGGCACTTCTGGAGGAGCTGGAGGTGATGGTGCCTCTGGTAGTCCTGGCGGCGACGGTGCCTCTGGCGGTGCTGGAGGTGACGGCGCTTCTGGAGGTTCTGGAGGTGACGGTGCTTCTGGAGGTTCTGGAGGTGACGGTACTTCTGGCGGTGCTGGAGGTGATGGCGCTTCTGGAGGTGACGGTGGTGCTAGTGGCGATGGCGCTTCTGGTGGTCCTGGAGGAGACGGTGCTTCCGGTGGTGACAACAGCTCCAGCGGTTCTGCTCCAGGCGGTTCAGGTGCTCCAGGCGGAACCCCCTGCACCCATCATTCTGCCGATCCTGGTGCTAGCCCGACGCCTCCACCTGGAGGAGACAACCCAGGAGGCGAGGGTGGTGATTCGAGCGCCGATGGACAGTCTGAAGGACCAGCAGCCACTTCAACCACTGATGGTGGTGATCCTAACGCTGGCCCAACGCCTGCACTTGGAGGAGACAATTCAGGAAGTGAGGGCGGTGATTCAAGCGCAGATGGACAGTCTGGAGGACCAACAGCCACTTCAACCTCTGAGGGTGGCGATCCCAATGCCACCCCAACACCTGGTGCTCAAGAGAGGCGACGATTTGTCCGCCGCGGTGCAGGAAATGCTATGTTCAGGTGAGACTCATTTATGTTACAGTGAATAGCAAGAATATGAAGGCTAACATGTCATTTTATAGGCGTCTTTACGGGAAAATCGATGAGTTAGATTAAACATTCTGGAAGTATTTAGCTCAAGTATCATTGCAGTGAATAAACGATACACAATTGTCATATTATATTTAAAATTGGAAGGGATTTTAAAAGGTATACTTATAATCAAAGAGCTGTTCAGCACCATACCTTAGTTTCAATCCATAAAATTTGTCGTTGTCTAAGCGAGGATAGGACTCCAGCAAGTCGTAGGAGTTCATCTTCATCTGTATCTCCAGTAACCGAAATGTGCACCTTGCACAGCTCTGAAAGATGTCCACCCGCCAACGCACGATCAATGTATGTCCATTGTATCCAAGTCAATGTTCCGAGTGGTGAGTAAACATGAAGCGCAATGTGGACTGATTGAAGTGATGAACAAACTGCAATTTTCCTCAAAAATTTCATCATTCCGGGCACGGGACTGCACCCTTCTGATTCTAACACGTCTGTAAAATACAAGTGTCGAAGTTGTGGCATGGAAATTGGATCAAGATATTCAAGAGGAAGTGTATCTAGAATGAACGTCGAAAAATCAGTGGAAGCTTCGTTTTGTGAACGACTCACTGCCATGGCTTCCACAGACTGCAATTTCCAGTGACTTCAAATAAAGGAAGGGTATCTTTGACATAACGGCGTAGTTGGCCTTTCGCGTCAATGTCAGCACTGATAGCCTTCGCATATTTGGCAATAGGCTTTGAGCCAGAGAGGAGGACTGGTGTCCCAGATAAAAGGACGCCAGGGAAAGATTCTCTCGTCCCATAGAATCTCGAATATCGTTGCCCATAAATTCTTGGTGCTGGTTTGGAGCGAATGTCAATACATTTGCCTCTACATGCTTGAGATGTGAAGATTCGAATATCAAGGATGTCAAGGTAGCCAGAGACGGAAACCGGCACTCCCGAAAAGAAATGCATTTCACTGACGGCTGTCGCATGAGCCATCGAAGTATAGCTTTGAGGCCATCGGAGATAAATTCCCAGTCGAAGATTTGTAGTGAAATCTGGGCGACATTTGGTAGCCTTAGTATAATGTCGAGAAGAATTGGTTCAACATGTTTCCAAGCAGAGTGCGAAGCATTAGCGCGATATATTATCAGATGTTTTATGTGTCTTGCAAGCTGTGAAGAAGCCGAAATGTAGCGGTTCAGGCGGAAGTACTTCTGCTGCACGATAGCAGCGCCCTGGGTGAGTTCCTTTCCAGGACTGGAAAGGCATTGAAAGCTATAAAACAAGTGCGCCCGGGAAGGACCAAGGAATGTCTTCGCTGTACGAGCAAATGATTTCAAAGAATCGGTATCGTCGTGTAGATTGTCTATAATAGTGAATATGAGCTCTACGGGAAGCCGTAAGGAATGGTAACGCATTTCTCCCAAGAGCCGAAAAGATGCTACATGATTTGAAGCAGGCATTGCAAAGTCGCAATTCCGATTAATTTGTCGATACCCAGAATGTCGATAGGACAAGACCAAGACAAGACCAGAAAGACCGAACGTCTAACGCCAAAGAGCCGCCCAAGCGAGGCACATCTTACATAGCGCTTCATCGCCTTGAGATGCACAACAGTGGCCGAAAAGTGATCAGCGTTGAAAGCGGGGCGCCTACATGTGGTTAAGTACTTATAAGCGCCTACAGTGTCACATCTATTTGATCCTGTTTACGTGCCTTTCAAAATCAGGTCCGAAATAACCACCACGCCGCGCTCACCTGCCAGCATGCCGCTGCCGCTGACATGAACCCTGCATACCCCTGCCATCCCTGGACATCAATTGAACATTGCACATTCATTTATAGCGGGCGCTTGCCACCTCGTCTCAGAATCTCAGCACTTGCCCTCGGAATCATCTACACACTCAGTGAGTACATGAAGTCGTTGCGGCCGTTGTTGGGCCATCTGATTATCGAGTTCATGGAGGTCGGTAAACGTCATGCTTGCTAACTAGCCAGTCGCCAGGAAACCTTTGGGGAAACCAATTACCAGCGTCATCTTTTCTCTCCATGAGATCGATGTACATCAGTCACGAGTCTCTATTCATCGCTACTCACCGTTACTTTCTGAACGCACTTGATTACTGAGGCTGGGCTGCCTCTCGGGGCATACCTAATATTCTATTTTAATGCGTGTAGCTATGCGCTTCAATTCACGGAGAGAAAACAGAAAGAGGAAAAGAGAGAGAACACTTATTTCGATTTCATAGCATTACGAACATTTATTTTCTAATAGCTATATACTTACAGATACTTACTCGGCGTTCGGTAAACTTGAATGTGCTACTTATTGGGCCAACTTGATAGGCATGCAGACAGCATGTAGGTGGCAGGGCTGGAGTCGGTTTCAGGCTGAGGCTAAGACATTTGCGGCTGCAGGTCTTGTGAAATTAAGATTGTACCGGCTCTTGTTTGCTTATACTACTGGAGCTTGACTGGTCTTGCCCATGCAATGCATAGAAGCAATTATCCTGTGAGTATGGGTGTGTGGTATTTCGCGGTGTATCTCTTCCTCAATGATTTTAATACAACGCCTACCTTGATCATGAAGCGCTTATCGACTTCGATATATTTAGTTGCGCCTCTAAAATTAGATAACCGAAATAACCACCACGTCCGCTCACTGTGCCGTTCGCCTCTTCTCGGTCCGCCGTGTCTCAGCCCTGTCTCAGCCAAGGCTTACCATTAGCCACTGGCACAGCGATGCTAATCTCTTGCTAACATTTGTCACTGGGGTCCTCTGGTCTTTTCATTGTCACACGTCTTGACATGCTGTCGTTGCTTCCCGGGCTTCTTTTATAAGATCATCTTGATTGACACCCTCTGAGCATCTGATGCTAGCAGCTGTTGCTTTTGTCGCTGGTTGCTTGCTTTGTTGAGTACCTACGCGTGTCTCGGAGAAATATCACGGCTGTCACCTAACCTCTGGAAGTCACCCTCCTCCCTCCACGAGGTAACTGTGCGTCAGAGCCACCACCTCCGCTCAAATATTCCTTTTGTCGCCACCCGCCGTTCTCTGGACGCAACTTTGACCTTTGCTGTTAGGCCATCCCCTTTCCACGTATATGTCTCACACTATCCCCTCCGACGCTGTGAAGCCAAAGGAGTCAGATAGCTCTGGAGTCACAATGGTTGCAGGCGCCGAGCATGGGATAGCAAGTCCCAACCGCCCTTTGCCCCCTGGTGCCATGCCTGCGACTCTTCCTTTATCTTTTCAAACGGTAATTCCCTCACTCTATGTACCCTCCTGGCTTGCTAATAGACATCTCTGTAAAGAAACAGGAAACACCACCCTCTACACCATCTCAACGGTTATTAGAACCTGAGTACACTCAATATGCCGGATACACAGACCAGAAGCCTGTACCGTTGTCATATCGTACGTCTCATGATACTACTTTTCCTGTGAGCCCATAGTTGACCTCTTGACAGCTCCCGGGGCCCTCCCTCCCGACACCCAAGTCATCTACGATCCGGCATGGATTCCTTTCTCTCTACGCCGTCGGTTCTGGGTACCATTTGTTATGATTTTAATAGGAGTTGCACTTGCATTAGAGGTTGCCCTGCATTTCAGCAACAAAAATCAAGGTGTGTTACTTCCCTTTGAAACGTCTTCACGTAGCTAAACAACTTGCAGGCTGGCCGACAAAAGGCAATATTGAAGATCAGTCCAACTTCCTTCACTATGTCTACGTAGGTTGACTTTCCCATAATCATAGTGCTATCCTTGCTTATTGCTTCTGCACGCACAGACACTTCCTCCGGTTGCAGTAGCAGCTCTTGTGAGTGCCTTATTGCTCTATCGTTCCATCTCCAAACCTAATCACTTTAACAGCTTGTATCCCTTTGGACATGGACAGATATAGAGATAAAGAAGATGCAACCATATGTAGACCTTGTTCATGGGGATTCACCTCCGCATCGAAGTCTTCTGTTGGACTACACACGTACCAAGTTCGTAACACTTCTTTATTATTAGACCACCTTATTGATCACATTCTGGGAACAGTAATTTTGTCGTATGGGTTCGTGCAGCATCGAATAAGCATTACCTCGTTACTTTGGCATCATTAATGGTCTTAATATCTCTTGCGTTCCAACCGTTGGCCGCGGCCTTGTTAGTTGTTAAAGATGTTTACTGGACAGAACCAGGTACGTTGTAAATATTCCTTTGATTGATGGATTTGTGCTGACTGTCTAGCAAAGATATGACTGTTACCAATGTTAATGTTTTGGGGTTTAACAACGCTTCACAGACAATTGATCTTACCTGTAAATATTTTTCATATTCTCTTTGAGATTCGTGCATACTAACGCTTGTTTAGCTTACCTAACTGCTTCTGGGTATGCTGGTGCATCTATCCTTTATGGAATTGGCCCGCCTCCTTTCGTTAACACGCCATATACAATTGCACAATTTGATCTTCCGGTGCGTCTGTTCCTAGACATATTTTTATTGAACACCCCAACCTCATTATGTTCAGGCTGTGAGATCCAGTGTTAGCAACGGAACAATATTCACAAACACTTCGGCAATTAAGTCTCAAGCTCAGTGTCAGTCTGTATCGGTAAGTCAGACATTTGGCAAATTCTATAGAGTATTCATTTTGGCCAGGTTCGAATGGTGAATCATACTGACGGAACGGGATGGACCAACTCCGTAAATTCTAGTAACTGCTCCATTAGCTGGGAAGTAGATAAAAACTCGACGACCCTCTTCGGTGAGTTGAATATCAGCTCAAGTTGTCCATTTATTTGTATTGATATACTTTCTTCAGGCACAGATACTCCCACTTGTAATCCAGCAGTCGAATCATTCATCAGTCCTGTAATCTTCTGGATCTTCACGTAAGTGCATTTACCTTTGGCAATGTAGCACTAAATGCAAGTCATGTGGCTATAGTTACCAAACAACTCCACCACAAGCTTCAGCTACTTTCTGTTTTCCCTCATTCACACTTTGGGACGTTGGTGTTACCATTGACATTGCGACGGGAAACCTCACCGACGTCACCGAACTAAAGCCATTCTCATCCTCCTCTAATTTCTCTGAATCTGCCAACACCCTCACTGGACCTCCACTAAATGGACGAGCTTTCAACGGCATCAAATTCAACTTGACAACTCCAGATCGATTTGCACTCGCGAGGGAAAACGCTACCCAGCTCCAAATGCCCGCTGCCATATATCAGGCTGCTCTAGCTCCAGATGGTACGTTATCGGCCGTATTTGATGACGATCGTTTTGCTTCCCTAGCAAATACCGTTTACGTGAGGATATGTACCCCAGCTGAAATTAAGCTCAGTACTAAATCTACAATTACAACAGGAATTATATCTATCGTTGATTGCGAGGGCAGTTTATTTCATCCCAACTCCACAGAATGGAGACGAGATAACAGTACAAATTAAGACGTTCAAGAAGCGCGTTGCGCTGAGGTGAGTCGACTTTCGAAGGTAACGACAAAGAACGACCTAACATTCTTGAAAAGTCCAACAGCCGTTCATTTACTGACAGTTGGTCTGTTGATACTTGCTGTGTTTGGCACCATCATCCATCTTCTCCATCGTCAAGAACGCCGGCAATTGCGACTCAGACACCAACCTGGAACTATAGCATCTGCAGTATCTATTGGTGCACAAACTGGAGTAGGCGAAGTCCTAGCTGGGAGACAAGCAGAGAAGGACATCTCAGACAGTCTTCGAAATAAGAAGTTCAGAATTGATCCTAAGACGATGAAGATCATCATGGAAGGAGAAGAAGGCTATGAAGTTGCTGCTAGCCCTGGACTTGCCCTCCCAAGTCGTCGTCGGTCTATTTTTGCCTCTTTGCAAAATCGAGGAGCGGATAGGTCGCATTCTGGAGACCGTGACATCCCGAAATCTCCTAGATCTCCTCTGGAAGCCTCGGCTTGATATGTAGTTAATGTTACTTTTCCCTGTGTAAAGGCGGTTGGTTGTTGGGTCCGAATACTCGGGAAAATGCTTTACTGACAAAACTCGCTAGTAGCCAAGGTTATACGATGTACTTACTAATTGAACATTTAATATATAACGTTGAAACTCTTAAGCTTGGAAGAGATGAGTTTAACAGGTTTAGTGTAAACAGTATTTTTCATATGGTTCAAGCACAAAATAAATGAGAAATAAATAAAAAAACCCGTGAGGGAGGCTAAGGAAGAACTGACGCCTCCTCCATAAACTTGCTCAACTCGTCTCTATCCATCGTATAGCTCTCCTCCTCTTCATGAGGGAACGATCTGTCCCTCACCGCTTCAGCGTAAGCCCGCACCCCACTGTCCCTCACTTCCTTCATGTTTGCAAACCGGCGGACGAATTTGGCTTTATGTCCCGACCACGTACCCATCACATCGTCATACACGAGGACCTGCAAAACCGTCAGCCAGTCGTATCTTCTACGGAAGAAAAGAAAGAAAAAACGCACCTGTCCAGTAGTCCACGGTCCCGCTCCAATTCCAATTGTAGGAACATTCAATGTATCTGTAACGTACTTCCCCAATTCCTTTGGAACAGCTTCCACAACGACACCCCACGCGCCAGCATCTTGCAGCCCCAACGCATCCTCCAACACCTTCCGTGCCCCCTCGGCCTTCTTTCCCTGAACTTTGTAGCCCGACAGCGAGGTATGTTTCTGCGGCTGCAATCCGACATGGGCGAGAACTGGAATGCCCACTTCTTTCAACCTCCTGACAATAGGTGCGATCTCCCTCCCTCCTTCGAGTTTTACACTTTCGACTCCGGCTTCGCGGACTAATCGCACCGCATTGCGTACTGTGTCTTCGAGAGAGACGTGGTACGATCCGAAAGGCATGTCGGCGACCAAAAGCGGGTGCTTATTCCCCCTCTTCACGGCTTTTGCATGGTGTATCATCTCGTCGAGTGTTAACTGTGTGGTGCTTTCGTACCCGAGACAGACTTGTGCCAGTGAGTCCCCTATGAGAGTGATATCGACCAGTGGGGAAGACGAGCATGCGAGTGAGGAGGGGTAGTCGTATGCTGTGAGCATGGTTATGGGTGTCTTGGAGGTATAGAGGGAGTGCAGGGTGTCCAGGGTGACTTTTTTGCGTGGTAGTAGGTTATTGGTGAAGGAAGAAGAGGGGGATGGTGGGCGGACGGACATGCACCGTATAGCTATACAGTGAGTCCGTATGCATGCATGAGAGATGCGCCGTGCGAGGATGGACGACATCGCTGAAGATTTTGTTTCAGAATGGGCCTTCTAGGCCAGCTCGTTTTATTGCTTTGGGTCGTATTGTCAGTTATACAATCTCCTCTTCTCCCGCAGAACATAAGTATATATGATGGAGATTGCATGACGAATCTTACCAAGTGCTGTATATAATCTTGAATCGTATGAGAGACGGAGAAAGAAGGGAAGAGGAGGTAGCATATGGTGCGAGGCAGGCCATATGTCTCGTCAGTCTTGTTCAGCAAGATCGCGCATCGATCCTCTCCAAAGGTTGCCACTGCGTGCTCCATTCTGCCACTTGGTATTTTCATTGATGTATCGTCCCCAAGAGCCAAGGGAGGTCCATTGGCATCGGAAGGGATGGCTGAGATTTGCAGGATTTCTGGGCAGATGGACGAGTATGGAACATGGCAGCGGAAGAGATCATCCCGGATCCGGTCATCATGTATCATGTGACATCTACGACAAGTCCGATGCCATGCCGACTCTCTTCATCCTGTCTCCAACACAATGCATCCCTCACTACGTGTCTCCCACCAACCCCTCATCAAATTCATTGGCAAACGAGTATGGTCATCCAGTACGTCCCATCACAACCCCCATTCTTACTGCAGTTAACATCCCTGCAGCACCCGAGGCCCCCCATGCTCACCCCGCCGCTCCTGCTGAACTCCGAGAACACTTCGGAGAGTTCCTCAAGAAAATCCAGTCTTCGTCACCATCTTCATCACAAACCACAGGCCCTTCATCAGAAGGAACCAAAGCTGTTTACAACGACTTCTGGGAAGCGCCCTCGCGATTCTGGCGACCAAGGGTGCGCAAGCTAGAAGATACAGAAATGGAGGCCATTATGGTGCGTATGCAGTCGATAAACTGTCTTCTATCTTCCTGATTTCCTATCCAGAGCGGCGGTGCCTCTGCCAATTAATGTTTACTTATAGAAATGTATACCGAACTTTGAAGTAATATCGTTGATCGCCATACCATAATACTTATTGCAATTTGTAGCACTTTACAGTAATCCACACGACACGTATCGCCATATTTTCTGAATTCCAAGAATAGAATTGGAGCACACGGCTGTAGGACTCCCACTTTTACACTGCGTGTGGACGCTGGAGTAAGGGTGCTGGAGCACGTCAGAGTCAAACACTCTTGCACCTTAAACGGACTATCCTAGGGTCCCAATCATACACTCGAAAAGTAGTCGATCTACACAGAACGGGATCCCAGTGTTGTTAAAATCTTAGGGTAAATTTAAAATCCCCTGGGCTCAAACATGCTTCATACCAGTTGTAACCATCCAAATGTTACAATGTCTATGGTGTACTACGGAATTGATCCTGAGACAACTATTTCGACTTCCCCGTCCAAACCCATGCGTATAAGTACTTGGCTTTGTTCCTATCAACTCGGTGGGCCACCATGAGAAACCACTAGCTGGATTGCAACGGTTGCCACATCGTAAACTAGATTCGACTGTTTTGTACATATATTCATTGTGTGAAGGCACCCTACCCATGCGACATTCATTTTGAACAGACACCTGAAGACGAGTTCACACTTCCATCTGCCCCTATTGACCTCAGGTCAGACCTTATTTCCAAATAAAAATAATGGTATATTCTGGAATATGCAAGGAATAAGGGTCATTGAGAAGTTAGCACTGCGTATAGTTACGTTTCCAGTTATGTAGTTGCACCAGAGTTGCACTACCAGGACATGCGTAGATACGATTAGCTCGGGAACTCGGGAAACTGCAACGCCCAATGGATCAATAGACGGATAATATAGCATTTACAGTAAAGCTACATAGGTACTAATTAATGATGCAGAACTGCAGACGTTCATCCGGGGAAATCTACGATAGGAAGGACACCTTAAGTGTTTCATACAAGCTGCCTTGTGGAGTCAGCCTCCGATTTGTACATGTATTAGACCAGTGCTCAAATATCGCCTCCATGAAGACAGCCCGCTACATATCTCGCCGCAGTCGGCCGAGAGGAATCCGCATAGATAACTGGATATAAATGTCAAATTCATTTATTACAAGATTACAAGATTCAAATGATATAGTATACAATCACAATGCAAACTGATTATGGCCCAAGATATTTAATATACGACATGCCTTTTTATAATTTCGACTCGAACAGTAAGCCATCCTGGGAATTTTCTGCAGACGCTTCAACCTCGTTCGCGACGACGCGCGCGCGGCTTTCCCGTGCTTGTTCTTATAAAAGATGATGTCTCCCTCCTCTTCGACGAACAGGCACTCTGTGAAAGACCTGTAGAGCGCATAAAATGATGGCTGCAGAACACAACTTAGAATGGTCTGGAACAATTACGGTGGAGCGATGTTGTGCTCACAGTAGAATCGTAGTTATAGTTATCTTTCAAAACACTTTTGATGGCCTTCGTAATCTCAGGTCCATTATCTAGATAAGATATCGATCGCATGTCAGTTGCATACCGAAGGATTGATCAAGGATCCGTACAGAAAGGAGCCTTGACGAAAAAGTCTACACGTCAGAAGCAGGTGAGCAAGGCACGACGGCACTGATGTAGCAAATCGGACATACGGTGGGCGACATGGTCATGGCTGATGTTGTGCAGGAAAAAGCGACCCATCCAACCTAATAAGGGCCTATCTACCGTGGCAGCAGCTCCACGCAGGAACGACCATGCGTTCTTCCTGTAATGGGGTATTGTTGGGTCCGAATGATGAAGGAAAGTAAACATGACTGTGGACGCAAGTTAGTATTAGTACGCTCGATCCGACGCATTTACATACCAATCCTAAAAGAAGCAATAATGGAAGTAATTATTACACAGCTCACGTCAAAGTTGACCCTTGCTCACCAATGGTTCACGAGCTGGTGAAATTGGGTACATGTGTAAGCGCGCAGCCCACGTAAAATGAAAAGACACATACAATATAAGGAACGAAATAATAAGGCAACACAATATTCCATCCGATAGAGTAAAGGGTAGTTCCCATCACAACCAATGCGACATCGGAAATAGCAATGGCATTCCCTGTGAATATGAAAAATTAGCTATTTGTCAAAACCTTGAATTTGATAACACATTTACAATGGTGTGGCTTGAATAAAGGAGAACCAGGATTGAAGTGGTTTGTGCCAGTAGGATAGCTCGGATTTCCCATGGTATTTTGACTGTGTCGTCTTCTTAGTTTCATAAAGAAATAGAAGTAATTTATGTACTCACGAGAGGTATATCCACCAACCACTAAACATATATTATTAGGTAAGATGACGGAAAAAGAGAAGCTGATTAAGACGTACAAGATCTGCATAATTAGCATGCGATACACTGTATAAATAGGCGTTTCTTCAAAGATCTCAGCGTAATCTGTCTCTTTAGCCTTCTTTTCACTGGGAAGCTTATAGCTGCTGCGAGTGTAAGGAAGATAGTTCTCATCCTTTTCCATAGACGATGTAGCTTTCTGTAGACTTCATCAATATCATTCCATCCCATGACAAGATGAAGCACCAACATGATGAGCATGATGGGTTGCCCTCCAAGAAAAGTATGGGACAAGAATGAACTGCTCGAATCAGCAACAAGAACACAAAAATATGACATCTTACACACCGTATGAAGGAGGAAACCAACTGTGTTATTTACAACGCTGCTTTTGAATAGAGTCCCATGACCTGCGTCGTGTCCTGGAACACGATAAGAATGATAATCTAAATAATAACACAGCGAAACTCACCCAAGCAGAATATCCCAGCAAACACCAACCCTTGAAACCACCAGTAGGCGAGCCACAGAAACGATTTTATCAAGCTCCTACCCCAATCCGACATTACATATCCCCCGTAACCAGAATCAGTCCAAGTCGATATGCAAGAAGCAAATTTGAATAGAGCGATAGCAAAAAAGACATCTCTGAAAACGTAGAGTGCCCCCTTCACAGGATTGCCTGCAGGATAGTTAAGCAATGAAAATGAGACAACACTTGTAAACCTACATTTGAAAAGATGCTTGGGCACTGCATCGCGAACTTCCTTCAGAGTTACCGTTGGAGGTCTAAAAGGTTTGCCGAGTCTGGACATATGGTTGAGCTACAAGTTTTATACAGTCTCTGGAAGTAACAAGAGACATACCGCTCCTCGTATTCAGGACCATTCCGGAAGTAGTTGAACATGCTGGTCAAGTAAAAAGAAAGCTGAGGTGGGAAAAAGGTTAATATGCATCTTTTAGGAGAATCCCTTATAAGCTTTTCAAGTCGTCAGCATTTTGGGGACCTCCACCAGGAACACGCGCCAGGACTGATGACCGATCGGCGAGCAGCCACAGAACACTTGACGTCCAAATATGACAAGCCCGAGAGATCTAAATCAGTCCGACAGAAATTATGCGGGAGTTAATGTCAGATTCGAGGGGGGAACCCGGGGGAGGTCCACTTTGAATTCGCGGCAAGCCAATATCCGATATCGAGATGATTCTTCCAGTTGGAGTATATTGTAAATATACCGAGAAAACATTAGAGGACGTCAGACTTGAGTAGAGCAGAACGAGATAGAAACCCGATGGTGGCGGGGGAGAGTGGTCTCCATTAATTCCAAGATAAAAAAATACGGCACAATAGATGCCTCGTGGCGAGATACATATCGCGGAGAGGACTGGAGCCGGACGCGCAGATCATCAAAGTCATGGTTGAGCGAATGAAATGACATGAGGCGATAGGTTCGAGGCTATGGATGAGTCGATGTAAGCCTGGGGACAATCACGTAGACAAGGGTGGATAGCCCGTGTGTCGAAGCCGCAAATCTAACCACAACCGACCTGTGTCGGAGTTAGCTCGGCACCGCCGGCATATCCGGATTTGTATCCCGACCCTTTCCCCTTTTGCATGGAAGCAACAGTTTTTCACCACATGTTCGAGATGGAATGCAAGCCTGTACGACCATGCAGCATGTTAAATCCATAAGTATAGCCTTCAAAAGTGCGTGTTACAGCGCTATCATGAAACGTCAGGGAGTCCAATGTCACGAGTGGGATGTAAATTGAGAATCAGAGTGATTCTAGAGCAACAGGATGGCGGGGAAACGGGAAAACGGGAAAACAAAATAACTGCAACATCGAATGTCATAACCCTTATATATCTAAATGCCATCATATTATTAAAAGTCTTCCCGACACCGGTGACCGCCCTTTCGTCAGCTCGGGGAGAGAAAGAACGGAACATCCTGCGAAGTATGATACCAAAAATGGTAATCAGATTTCCAAATCCGAAACAAAAAAATATCCGTGCGCGATCGTCGATCGAAATATACATGTACTACTTACATAGGCGCAGCACAGCTTGCATCCTCGTCTCACAGAAGAAGCGTGATACGCGACCCACTTATTGCCCTTGCCAATGCTAAAATCCACACTCTAAATCACGATTCACCTGGGTCTCCGAGGCCCACTTGTCCGTTCAGAGAAGCGTATCTCGGCCTTCGTCACCGCACGAACATATCCACATCTCGACTGACTCAAAATTGACTCGACATAAGATCCACTGGCACGTAAACGAATCAAAACGCCACGTTGGGAGCCGATGAGGAGATTATTATCTCATTGTCGTAATGTGACGGAAGCTGCGAGCACTTGAATGAGTACAAGAAACTGAAAACACTCAAGTTTTATACTTGATATTGACAAAATAGCGGATCAAACTTCACTCGAACCAACTAGTATGTGTAGTTTCCCTGCATATTCTGTGAACATATTTTGGGGTTTATGCTGAGCACTGAACACATGCTCACACCTGCACTGTGGTAACCAAAGGTGTGCGATTCGATACACTATCAAAAGCGCATACATGGATCAAACGATAGTATAAACAAAGATATGCAATAACATAAATACAGATGACTAACAGCAATGAAATACATACAACGACCAAACCGAAAAAAGAAAGTACGACAAAGAAGGAAGAAAGTCCTACAGAAAACATTCTGGCGAACTCCGCCAAAGGTAATAATAGTAATTGAGTACTACACTATTTGTCGACTGCGTCGTGACTTATTGACTGTCCCGGACCGTTCAAGCGCCGCTTTGAGACTCCTGATCGTTTGAACGATCTCGGCTGTCCCGATGTTTAAATATACATCTTGATACGAACGCTCAAAGAAAGTACTCACTAGCAAGTTTAGGATTATCTGCTTCAAAATCATACCGCTTGCTTCCGGCACCACGATTAAGCACTAGTTTGAACGTTGAGGATGTCTTAGAGCTTTGCTGACAGTCGGCAATACTCTTGATATGATATGAAGCGGTTTTGCCACTGTCAAACATAGCTTTGTTGCCTTTGCTGGAGGAAGGCATGATCTACGTAGACAATCACGTCAAGTACACCGTAGAATCAACCAGGGGAAATGAGACGTACATGAACATACACGCCGTCAACGGCGAGCGTACGTTCTTGGCGCGCAACCAACATGGGCATTTTGCGATAAATGGTATATTTCTGATATAAAATGTATCAGCAAGCTTTACATACAATTCTGTCAATACAGCTACTTGCCTTGTAGGCAGTAGTAAAGTCCAGTGGACTCGAATACTGCTCTTGAGGCGTATCTGACATGCGCTTGAAGATTGAAGCTATTATCTAGTCAGTTTCTCAACCCACATAGTTAACTTGAAATGAGCTCGCACCATTTGGATCCGTCGTCCGTCCAACCCCACGACCGAGATCCAAGCCCATCTGCTGTAGAAGCGAGCGCTTAACAAGCAGCAGTTCTCTTTTCCCCTGCAAACTTGCCACAGTCCGGTCTAGTGGAATCAAGATTTTCTTATCTTCGGACAAAAGCAATGCATAATCCTTCGGATTGAGCTTCCGCTTCCTAGCTACCATCTCCAATGCTTCTTGCATGTACATACCCGCTGATACCGGAATGGTTGTTGATATGTGAACTGCATCTGCAGTATGAATTCGGAGGAAAATTTGTGGTCCTTGCGAGGAACGACCAAGAGAAGTAGAGAGAGGTACGGAACCAAAGGGGGTCCCGTTGTGGAGAGACAGGCTGTTCGGTAAGAGCGATGGTGCAGGATTGGGAATAGTAAGTTTATTACTATCAGGTTTTTTGGAGGAAGTGATGCGAGAAGGTCGGCGCTGGATTTTACTTTCAAGGACTTGGTTCTGTTGGACTGAAGGAGCTTTAGCACGGGCAACATTAGGGGTAACAGCAAGCTTACTTTGCGATGTTGTGGCCTCCAAAATGGCGTACGCCTCTGAGTTAAACTTGGCGATCTTGCCCATTCTATCCGGCGCTGTGAGCCAAAATATCATCAGCAGTCCCCCTATGTTTACACGTAAAAATGACTTACGAGGGAAATCGTCATCCACCTCCCCGTCCTCCTCTGCAATCCTTAGGATCCAGCCCACAGCTGATAACTTCGGACTCTCTTCTTCCACCCCATCGTCTAACTTAGGCAACCATCCGTCCTCCCAATAGCTCCAGAGCGCAAACCCAATCACCTCTTCCACAGTTGCATCTTTCCTCACTCCCAGTGTCATTGGCTTCCCTGCTGGTTCTTTCGCATGTGGGAAATATACCTGCACGGTGGTACTTGCCGCCTCACCTCTTCCTGAGATGGCTGCGTACATTTCTGTAAAAGGATTCGAGGACGACGCAGAAGAGGCAAGCATAGCACTTAGAGCAGACTTGGCTGGCTTGGGTGGAGGGATCTTCTTTTTCGCGAACAAGGGATCTGGCGTACGTGCTGATGAAGAAGAAGAGGGTTTGGGCGGGGGCGGAGTTACCATTTCAAAAACAACTGATCTACGACGGTTTGTAGAGTTGTTAGCATTGTTACGTCTAGGCTGGCGTGGACCAGATGGAGGGTTATGTGTCCTCTTTGAAGCAGAAAGGGGTACAGACGAGTTGGAGATGGAGTTAGTTGCTCCTGAGAGGACGGAGGCAAGGTCGCTGCTGGATGACAGTACAGTAGACCTATTGGCAGCAAATTCACTGCAACGCTTGTTAGTATCAAGTAAAGAATGGCAATAGATAACAAACACGCACGGATCGAACTCATCCTCCTCACCCATACTCCCCGTTCCTCCGAGCTCATCGCCAAAATCATCCTCTTCATCATCCATATCCTCTTCAACATCTTCGTCCTCCTCTTCCACTGGTGGAATCTCATCCTCCTCCTCTTCAGATGATGTGTCAAAGCTCAGCGTAGGTTGAGGCTGCGGTGGCGGGGGAGGTGCCATTGAACCGCCTGGAGCTTGTCTGGCGGCCAACCTGACCCTCCTCCTCGCAGCCATCTCTGCTGCACCTTTAAATTTAGGTATAAAAGGAACCACTTTTTGCACGGGGGCGTCTTCCACTGCTGTAGATCCCTGAACTTGAACATCCGGTTGTGATTCTTTATTATCAGCGTTGCTCGCATCTTCTTTCCCCCCCTCTTCCTTGAACTGCTGTCCATCGACTTTAACCCATGATCCTTCCTTTCTCAATGTGCCTACCTCTGTTGCAGTTTTGCTCAACGCTTCCTGCACAGGCGCACCATCAGTGACGAAATTCTTGACTTCGATTTTGGGCACCCCCGCAGCACTTGCAGACGCTGACATTCGTTTACTGGTACTCATCCGCTTCCCGCTAACTCTTAAACCAGCACCTCCCGATTTGCCGCCCATGATGGTTTGGGTATACTTTAACCTCGCGCGGGGAAACCCCAGCGGGCGATCTTGGTCATCTTCGGAGACATTAGGACTGTTTGGCATATGTAGCTCTGGCCATCGATTTTCGTCGGCAAGACTGGCAGCGACGATGTAAGGGTTGGATTGGTAGGATGGATCGAGAGAGATGACGCGTGATGCATAGGGATCTTCTACTTCACGAAGGTAGGCAAGTCGGAGACTATGTATTAGGAAGCTGAAAGTACATTAGATTTCTGTGGTCAATAACTTTAGTGGGTTACTAGACGTACTCTGTGTCGCTTATGAGGGACATGGTGAATGGCAAGTACTAAGTACAATACCATTCAAATTTCATCGAGACAATGATAAGTACAAGTAAGGTGAGGACTATGTACTAGACAGCTGCAAACGGAGCAGGGTACTATTCATTACCGGTGTTTATGTACTTACGTAATGTGTTGCACTGTACTTGCGTTGAAACGCCTTAACTTCAACTTTTATTCAACGTACAATGTTCTTTCCAATTAACAATCTAAAACCTAAACCACGCTGGCGACATATTATAGTACTGGATCAATGCGGTGTAGTGTCTGGCCCTTGGGCTAACAGATCCTTGAAAGGTTACCAGAATAGTAATCATTTGGGCTCGACTGTGCACCGCAAGTCATTGTTCTTCAAAGTTTCCTCATTCTGAGGAGCAGTTTTGACCAGCTCGAGCACATATATATATTGGTGCTGTTGCTAGGTTTTACGGTCAGTTTTCTTCTCTTTTCCTCTTCTTCCAATTATTTTACAATGTCTCATCTTTCCAGACCTTCAACTCCCACCAGAGACGCAGCTTCCCCTGCTAATACTCACACAAATATACCAGCCACTGCAGTAGCTGGTTCATCTCTGCTTAAGTCCATTCACAAAAGCAACGGCAGCAACTTCCCAGACCCTAGCTTACGACGCAACTATAAGATCGTACGTTCTCTCATGGAAAGAGAAATGCGTAACCAATGGGTTGGGCCGATGCCTGTCGACGATTTTATTACAGACTTCATGCCTATATCAGAGGACATCAAAGCTAGTTGTCCTATTGTCGACAAGGGGCTTTTTAAAGCTGTCTCAAGCCTGAAAACGGAGAGTGCGATCTACAAGAAAATTGTGAGTGCCAAGGCATTGCGTTGTATACAACTCCTCACCGATCTACTTAGATAGAAATCATTAAGGAGCATCCGGTTGGCTTTCTACCCGGATACAAACTAATCGATACCTCTAATAAAGAGGATACGCATGGTGACCAGAAGTGGCATATTGATCTTACATGTTATCGTGATAACGTCAACGTTGAAGAACGTGCTAACCAGCTCGACAAAGCCGAGTGGGGGATTGAAATTAAGAGGAGCGACGGAGACGATCCATTTGGAGATGCCAATAGATTTATTGACACCAAGTCCGAAAGCGCGAAAAGCACTCGAGGCCAATTGACAATGTACGCAGCCGAATGGTTCAACCATCAGCACCGTACCCACGCTTTTATGATTTTCATTTCCAAGACTATTGCGCGCTTCTTCTACTTCGATCGTTCCGGTGCAGTGGTATCCGATAGATTCGACTATGCTGATAACTCAAAGCCGCTCATTCAATTCATGTGGTTTTTCGCACATCTTACAGAAGAACAGAAAGGAATCGATACCACCGTTCAGGTCGCTACTAAAGATCAAGCCAAAATTTTCTTGTCGAAGTTGGATACTTTTCACACTCGTGTGGCTATGACTGAGGTCAATCCTAATGTTCTCGAAATGTTAAAGGCCAAGAAAAATCAATTATCCGAAGAGCAGCAGAAAACAAAGGCCTCAGATATCGCCCTCACCGATGAAGGCTGGGATAGGATTTGGGGCCTCGCAGAGCCTGCTATATGGTCTTCGTTAAGTTCGAAGGAGAAAGATGATGTTGTAGATGCGGTTAAACAACGTATGCCATGCGAGACCCGTGCCGTGGTTGTTATTCAAGTCCCCGATGGTGACACGTACCGAGAAGTTATAGGTCAAAGTTTCTCGTCAAGAGCAGAGTCTCTCGCCAGACGTTCTACCAGGGCATGGCCCGTCTGGGATGTACAGAAGGAGAAACTATTATACCTCAAGGATTCGTGGCGTTCGTGTTTAGATGGAATGGAGAAAGAAACCAGTATTTTGAAGGATTTAAATAAAGGCGTTCGTTATGTTCCTCAGCTTATATGTGGGGGAGATGTCGCGAACCAGACGACACGAGCAGACACGTTCAACGAAAAGTCTTGGGTTCGTGGCGAGGTTAAGCTGACTCCTCGCGCTCACCATCGCTTCCTTGTCGACTTCATTGGTAGGCCAATTAAACACTTCTCGCACTCTAAACAAATGCTTCAAGCTACCTATGACGCTTTTAACGGTGAGTCTTGGTTAGTTTCATCATTTTGATCAACTGTGTTAAGATATATTTTAGGTCACAGAGAAGCTTGGGAGAAATGTGGAATACTGCATCGTGATGCCAGTGGAAACAATGTCATGTTAGACAGGTGGGGACGAGGTGTTCTTAACGACTGGGATTTAGCCAAGAGACAGAAGGACATGAATCAACTTCCTCGTACACATGCTAGGACCGGAACTTGGTACTTTATGTCTACGCTACTTCTTCAAAATCCCGGGAAGCAACACACCGTGCATGATGATTTAGAATCATTTGTGTTGTTGGTATTATATCTTGGGCTCTCCTATCTCAAGCACAATCGCAATGGCGACCTAGGTTCTTTCGTTTACAATTTTTTTGAGGAATGTTCGGTGGACGATGGTGGCGCATTCGTTGGTGGCACCACCAAGATGAAGGTATTCTTGAATGGCAAAGCTTTCATGGATAAATTCGAATTCACCGAGAACGGCCCTCTCCAGTGCTGGCTGAAGGCTGCATATGATGCGGTTTCCCATTGGATCACTACGGACGTGCTCAAGGAAAAGATGCCTACGCTGGCGATGTCCATAGATTTACAGAAGCTGGAACTCTATGATCACACATTTCTTTCGTCGATCTTCCAACAGGCACTGGCCTCTCCTGATTGGCCTGTGGCTCAAGACAAGGGTCTCAACGAATTCAAAGGGGTTGAACCTATGTTCTATAAATCTAATGCAGGTTCCAGTAGCGGTATCAGTCGGAAGCGCCGTTCATCTGAGTCCTCCGACGAACCCAACAAGAGGCAGAAGCAGTCAAAGAGCAGTGGTATCTATAGTGGTATGGAGGCCGTGCGTGAGGTTGAAGACGAAGATTAAAGATTGTTGATTTACATAATGGTGGCTTGTACATTAGGATAATGTTAGAATTTGAGCTTCGATATGTCGGGTAGAACTGCTTATCTTTTATGTGCATGCAATGTGTGGAATCTTCCTGTCACTTTCAGTAGTAATAACGTTTTAATCCACTGAGGAATCCATCTACTTATCTAATGGTCCATGTCGATGGGTGCACTCGTCAACGGTCATCCGGAATTCACTGATACACTCCTATACTTAGTTCTCAAGGAACTTGAAGTTCTGGCAGTACTGGACTCGAAGCCGGTCTGAGCGGTGCATAACGATGCTAGGAGGAGGCTGAAGTGCTCAGAGGCTGATGGCGATACCATAGAGTCTGCAAGGGGTTGAGAAGGTACTGTTAGGTAATGCTAGCGAAGCTTTGAAACTTTGAAGGTGGTTATCCGGCCCGGAAGTCTGAGCTTTGTATAAATAAGTACAGTATACAACCATCAAACGTGACACCATCACATCGCGTGACAATCTTTCACATTTTGCTTCTCCTGATCCCTAATCTACACCTATTACACCAATTCTTTTTGAATAGTAAGGAATAGCATACTGTAAAAATGTTCCATAAATTAGCTATTCAAAATATTCACATTCTGATGGACTATATGCAAAACAAAGTGGGGGGTTTGGATAATTTAGTGAATTTCAAAAATTCTGTGGCTTGTATTGCTATAAAAAATCACTCTTAAAGTATATAGTTGTTGAGGACAAGCACTAATCTACATTTTCTATTATTTTTATTGACCTGTGTGTGT
This sequence comes from Cyathus striatus, assembly GCA_025738555.1. Taxonomy (NCBI): domain Eukaryota; kingdom Fungi; phylum Basidiomycota; class Agaricomycetes; order Agaricales; family Nidulariaceae; genus Cyathus; species Cyathus striatus. The sequence goes on along the minus strand of JAOVFP010000013.1, from coordinate 2,553,021 downwards.
GTCATATCTTTATAGGATTACAGATTGCGTGGTATTCACCATCTTGCAAGACATTAAAACTTTATTTATAAACTGATCCGGGACTTCGGCACTACTAATTTTGAATGGTTTCGTAATAAATAATTGACTGTCACGCCATGTGGTGCTGATCAAAATTCATTCCCATCCACTATTTTGCATATTTGACCACCTTCCCTTCATCCAATGCATTAAATATTTTACAGTGAAATTCATGAAGTACTACGCTATCTCCTCGTACAGCTTTTGTGAAAATTGGGGCAGGGAGTAAAGAGTTATGATGACATCATGTTTTTTCTGTCACGTTTGATGGTTGTATACTGTATAGTAAACTACGTCTTCCGGCGGATCTCATGCGGATCTCATGCTAAAGTATCTCATGCTCTTATAGCTGGCTTCAATGCACAGTTATCCCACTCACCTTCATCGATATCACTCAGCGCGGCAGTTATGTCCTCCAATCTCCTACAACAAATCCGCTCCCATGTAACAGTCGATGTCGACTCCATGGATCCTGTAGTGGCCCTCCGCCACACATCCTCCGACACTAGCTTCTGTGATATGACCTCAAACCAAGCCATCGTGTACAACCTCGCAATTCGTCCCGAAAGTGCTACCTTTGTCAAAGAGGCCATCCAGTATGTACATGCAAAGGGGCTTGATCAGAATCCGGAAGTTTTCGTGAATGGAGTTATTGACGTCTTGGTATATATTTACTCCGAGTCTTTAAGAGGACTCTACGATCTTTGTCTTCGCTGACGCGCCACAGACAGTTCTACTAGCAAAGCAGGTTTTTCCGCTTCTTACAGGGCATGTACATGCACAAGCGTCTCCAAAATATGCCTATGATACGCTCCAAACTATCGAGCATGCAAAGAAACTGGTAGCGCTTTTCGAGGCTCATGGTATTCCAAAAGATCGCGTATGTATTAAAATACCTGCGACCCCGGAGTCTATCGTAGCAATGCAGTACCTCTCAAAGGTGGGGATCAAGACACTTGCAACATGTTTGTTCAGTGTTCCCCAGGCTGTTGCTGCATCTCAAGCAGGCTGCTTATATGTCGCTCCATATTTCAACGGTGAGTGCTTACGCGTAGCATGTTGTATATGAAGTGAGTAATTTCATATGAATGTCAAGAATTGAGAGTTCACTTCGAACCTACAATATACCAATCTTATTCCAATCCTGCAACTGAGCATCCGATGTCGCAAATCATCCTCGGTATAGTTCAAACCTTTAAAGAAATTAACTCCAACACATTAGTTATGCCGGCGAGGTATGTTTACCGTATGCATAAAATTTACCTGCCCACTTACTTTTGGAAGCATTGTGACGGCAAAAGAGGTTTGCTTTCCTGCTATCTCCCGATGCGCGCTAATATGATCTACAGGTCATAGCACTCGCCTCCCTCAAGCCTGACCACATTACAATTTCTGCTAGTGTTTTGGATGAGCTATCCTCCCTTCCTCCCGTTTCAGAGGATTCATTTGTCCCCCCGGCTGTAGCGTTTGCTCCACCAGTACATGGTGAGGTCTCGTCGATGTTCTTTATTGCTCCCTTGTTAAGAAGGTTATTGACACTCCTTTAGATGTAGATTACCTTGCCTCCTCCGCTATCAAGCTTAAAGATGCCCTTGCTTCAGATCACACTGCATCGGGCAAATTAATCGATGCTCTCTCTATCTTCCAGGAGTGCGAGGACAAGACACGTGTATTTGTGCACGCATTCCAGGTGTAATTATTTTTGGACGTACACGAGTGTAAGTATAGGATTGGTCGACTAAGGCTGCTGGACACAAGCTGTGCATGTATAACAACCGCGGATAGAGTGTAAAATGCCTGTACACATTTTGTATAACCGGACGAAATTCCACAGCTATATTTCCATTTATTAGTACTATCGTTTCCGGAGTAATGCAAACCTTTTTCTTTTCAGACATATATTGCCGATCTCCATAGCTAAAGCTCTGAATTCACTAAAACAAATTTGAAATTCGTCAAATGCAAGAATGATAGAATATATCTACAAATTTTCATTGCTATCGGTTAGGTGGATGTGTGTAGAAGTTGCGTTTTGCACAAGTAGGTGAGGTGCCAAGAATTTGCATCACTAGGGAAATGATAGTACTTACTACTTAAGTAGTAGCATTGGCATTCTAGGAAAATGCACTAAATAGTAAAAAGCGATGCGAAAGATTTGATACAAAATTACATTATCGTGACTATCATGACTATCATAACCATTACTCTATGTGCACATAACTTATTTACTCTACTCCAGTCTCTGCTGCCTCCCAGATATTAGTTTCTTTCTCCATTCCCCTGAAGCAGGAGCACCATGATTCATGAATCCTTGACATAAAGCATACGGGAAGACCCAAGCAACATGGCTATTAAGATTTTCGGAGCGTGAAGAGGAACACTGTCCAATAACTTCCCGGTACCTGCCAGTGGCTACCACTGCCGCGGACCGTAATGATGATGGCTGCATGATAGTCGTAGTACGTACAGTGTACTTCGTTATCGGTGAGTATCGGTGTTTACATATATCCTTATGTAATGTGTATTGCATTATGTACATATGTTGAACCGCTTGAACTTCAAATTTCAATATTGTAACAATGCTCTTGCACCCCATATTAGCAGTTTACTAAACTGAACCTCGGTGGCACCATATCATATTAGAAGGTCACCGCCAGTGAAGGGCGAAGGACTTGGGCCGTCAGATTCCTAAAAGATTACTGATTACTAGAGATCGTAACTTGCCTTTCGATTATCCATTGTTAATCCATAAATAAATGATCTTTTATTTAGTGAGTCAGTTCACGAACCCAATTGAAAACGACCGTCTACTCCCACAGGCGTTACCACTTTCCCACCTAATACTGTGGTGTTTGCTTCTTCTCCTGCCAAGTCAACTCTTAGAAGTAATCAGCGCGACTTCCCTGACCCCAATTATCGACGCCGTGCTAACGACGTACTACGCTTACTTATGGATAGAGAGATGCTGTCACAATGAGTCGGACCGATGCTCGTTAATGACTTTCTGAAGGAGTTCATGCCCGTATTAGACAGCGTGAAAGCTAGTTGTCCTGTCGTGGACGAGACATTTTTTCAAACTGTCTCCAAGGGGAACTTAGAAAAGCATAGATATAAAGAGATGGTATGCCTGCAAGCTGTATTTTCTCGTTCGCAACTTCTGATCGACGTATACAGCTAGATATTATTAAAAATCACCCAGTTGATTTAATGCCTGGATATAAACTTGTAGATACTTCCAACAGACCGGATCCCCACGGTGACCAATCATGGCACATCGACCCGACGTGCTATTGCGAAGGTGTTGATACCTATGAGAAACGCGTTAACCATCTCGACAAGGCTGAATAGGGGATAGAATTTAAGAAATCCAATGTCAGTGATCCTTTTGGCGACGCTGACGCATTTATGGACAGAACTGATGAAGCCAAAAATTCTCGAGGACAGCTGGCCATGTACACATCTGAGTGGTTCAATCATCAACATCGGACTCACATCCCCATGGTGTTCATCTCCAAAACTGTCGCCCGCTCTTTCTATTTTGATCGTTCTGGCGCGGTCGTTTCCGACAATTTCAACTATGCCAACAACCCTACACCCCTTATCAAGTTTATGTGGTTCTTCGCTCACCTTACTGCAGAGCAGAAAGGTTTAGACACCACGGTTCAAGTTCCTACGGCAGCTCAAGCCGAGAATTTCTGATCGAGGCTGGAGACCTTTCATACTCGTGTCGCTATGACAGAAGTTAATGTCAAGGCTCAGAAGGAAGACACGAGTGTAGGGATGGCGAAGCTTCAAGTTCCCTCTGTTCTGTCTGTTGAAAATGATGCATCCGTCATTGTATCCAAAGCTTCAGATGGCACTCTCACTGATGAAGATTGGGACGGTATTTGGGAGGTTGCCAAGAAGCACATATGGTCTTTATTAAGTGGTGAAGAACAAGCTAAAGTTCAGACTTTAGTTGCGGAACGTATGCCATGTCAAACCTGTGCAGTCGTCGTCATAAAGGTCCCCGAAGGAGATACATATCGGGAAGTTATAGGGCAAGGTTTCTCTTCAAGGGCCGAGTCTCTGGTTGGTCGTGCTACCAGAGCATGACTCGTTTGGGATGAGAAGGAAGAAAAACCGCTATACGTCAAGGATTCATGGCGCTCCTGCTTGACGGGGATGGAGAAAGAGATCAATATTTTGAAGGATCTGAATGATAAAGGCGTGCAGCAGGTAATATGTGGAGGAGATCTTGCAGGTCAAAAGACGCGAGCAGATACGTTTACTAAAAGCAATTAGATTCGTGACAAACCCTTGCTGACTCCTCGTGTTCATCATCGTTTCCTCGTCGATTTTATTGGGAGATCATTACAACACTTCACGCATTCTAAACAAATGCTGAAAGCAACATATAATGCTTTCAAAGGTGAGACTTGTTTTATTCCATTGTTTTACACGGTGCTGATAGTACTTAGGCCATAGGGAAGCTTGGGAGAAGTGTGGCATATTGCATCGAGATATCAGTGGAAATAATGTCATGCTAGACAGATGGGGCCGCGGCGTTCTCAACGACTGGGATTTAGCCAGGAGGCGAGAAGAAATGGATCAAGCTCCCCGTACCCGCGCTAGAACGGGAACGTGGTACTTCATGTCTACCTTACTTCTTATGAAGCCCGCGAAGCGACACGACGTGCATGATGATTTAGAATCCTTTGTTTTACTGGTACTGTTTCATGTACTTTCCTTCCTTGAGCACAGTCGTTCTGAGGACCTCGGTGCTACAATCTTCGAGATTTTCGAGAGAAGTAGACGAACCGCAGAAGGGCATTATATTGGTGGCCGAGAAAAGAACGCAATATTCACGGACGAAGACGTTTTCATCGAGCGCTTCCAAATCAAGGACAACATGCCTCTCCTCGACTGGTTACGGAAAGCCTTTGAAGCGGTGGGTGATTGGATTTCAGCGAAAAAGCACCGGGTAGTAGATAGTAAATCACGAAACTTGGACCTCTATGATCACAAATACCTGTCGTTGATATTCCAAGAAGCACTTAACTCTCCACACTGGCCCAAGAATGCCTAGTAGGTAGTACTGAAAAGCGTAGCCGGCAGAGCGGGTCCTTCACTGAGCCTAAGAAGAGAGCTAAGAGCGGTGCTATTAGCAGTGGCATGCAATTGTACCAGAAGTAGAAGAGGATGATCATTAGTTTACTTGATTGTATGTGGGCTATAGGTAATTATATATAGTGGATTTTTGGATTCCCGTAGGCATGCGCAATACTCGATACAACGCACCTGGAATTCTTACATTTGAAAAAGTTGTACGTCGCGAATGAAATTGTATCCAAGCCATTTTGTCGTTATCATTACCGTAGCTAGTCATAAAATATATACATCATAAAATCTGTTCCATCCAAGATACTTCCGTTGAGATTTCATATCCAAACCAATTATAACATCCTATCTTTGAACGCCAAAGCGTTCTTTTCCCCTCACAATCTCACAATTCACTGCAACAACCTCTCCTCCTCCGCACACATCTCAGCATGTCTCGCCGACTCCTCCTTCTTCAGCCGATCCATAACCTTCTCCACCTCCCTATCCCAATCCGTCCTCAAGCACAAGGTGGTTCCAATCACAGCGCAGTAAATCAAAGACAGCGTGAGCCCGTACCAGAGCCCGTGCAGTCCGAGTTTAAGAGTAAAGGCAAAGTAGATCCCGATGGGGATGCCAAAGATGTAATAGGCAGATAGGTTGAGGAGGGCGCCAGTGAACTGTGGATTACAAGTGAGTAACGATGAAGGTGGTAGACGGGTGAGATAAGACACTAACCTGTTTGCCCCGCGCGCGGAAGATACCCGCCACCACACCTGCTGTGCTATCGAAAACTTGGAAAAGCGCAACAAGAGGTAAAATGTCTGCTACCAGCCTCACAACCTCTGCAAATCAACCACATTAGCACCTCACATACTCAGTTCGCAAGTGAAACGCACCAGGATCGTCATTGAACAAATATCCCCAGCTATTCCTGAACACCATGAACATCGCACTGGTAATCGCAGCAATCGCAAATGCCATTACGATACTTGTGTTCGCAGCCACTCCTGCGCGTTTGGCCTTTTGCTCACCGAGCAAGTTACCAATACGAACGGATGTGGCGACGCTCAGGGCGAATGGAGCCTGAAATGTCGTGGAGGATGACACCAAGAGTACTGATTGCGTAGCTAAAACTACTGGTCCCAATCTACCTAACGTCAGTTTTCTATCCACACTGGAGGATAGGAAATACGTACAAAGAGGCAGCGAGCGCAATCAGCTCCCAAGCCCACCACTCGGATGCCACCTGTCCAACACCACTAAGCCCCAACTGCACGAGGACGCCCAAGCTCGTAAACATCCTCCCTGAGAGTGGATGCCATGCCGTGCGAGGCACATAAAAGATCCCATAGAGCAACGATAAGATAGCGATGAGGTTGAACGAAATGGCCGTGGCGATGGGCGCGCCTATGAATCCAAGTCGAATAGGCTCAGGACCCCACACGAGAAGGTAGTTGAGTAATGCATTCAGTGGTGCGATGATGAATATAATCCGTGTCGGTACTGCGAAAAGACCTGGTAATGGAGATTAGGAGATAAGATTCTAAAAATAGCGTTGTGATATACCTTGGGATTGGAAGTATCGCCTTGTTCCCGCGATCTGATTAGCTATTGGCTTCGATTATTCTATTCCTAAATAGCTCACCTGCTGATGCTATTAAACGCGTACGCTATGCAATCACGTCAGCTAGGGTTAACGTTTTGTAATGAAAGAGAGAGGCCTTACCTGGAAGGCCAAGCGATACCCAACGGAGGTATACAGCAGCGAGATGGGCAACCTCTGGCTCTTGCTTGAGAAAGATGAGAATCGGCTCGGCGTTGAACCAGATAAAGAACATGGGCTAGAAGACGGAGTCACACGAGTGAGCCCGCGGAGAAAAGAGACGTGACAGATCGGAACGCACAATTAGGCAGAACGTCATTACCACAGCTATCGGGTAAAGTGGAAACATTGTCTGAGCGTGAGTCTATGTGGAAATTGCGCCATTGAGGGACTTACCCATTCTCTGGGCCCATAAGCCGACGAGGCGTGGCTGAGGACTGGTCCAAGCGGAGGGGAGCATGGTATCAAGAGCGCTAGTAAAACCTTGGATGACGGAAAAGCCAGAGACAGATGCAGTCATGGAGCCGAGACTAATGGCAGCAAGAGCGGTGGTAGATATGTGGCCAATGGAGATGACAGAGACAATGACGAGCGTGTACTCGAGCAAGTGCGTTCTATATGGAGGAAGTGGTTAAAGATGGTAATCAGGTGAGGGGATATACGGCAGAATACATACCCAAAGACGGGCAAGGCATATTTGGTGAGGATGGGTAATTCCTCCCAGAACATTTTTACCATAGATTCGTTGTCAGCAGCAGGGTCCTTGTCAATTTCCTCTTCGATTCTAGGAACGGGAGGAGCAAGCAAAGGGGTAACCTCAGAGACATTGAGACCATTTTGACCTAGAGTCATGGTAACGCTATCGGTGCGTGGATAAGAGCCAATGGTGGGGTTGGGGGGACGGTAGGCAGTGGCAGGAAATCCCTGGCGTCGAGAATGATTTATAGTGCGGGAGTTGAAAGAGTGGCGGCGATGTACCTTGGCAGTACGAGAAGGGGGACGAAGGGTATCTGTCAGGTAGTTGGCACTAGCGCTGTCGTTGTCGTCGTCGTCGTCGTCATCAGAATTTACAGTGCTGGAGTCGCTGTCGGGAACGTCGTCGTTGCGCTCAGGGTGGCCAGCGAGACGGGAGAGGATGGCGTAATCCTGGGGAAGGGAGGCAGGCCCCTGATAGTGGGCGTAAGTGGAGGACATGGGGAAGAGGAGGAAGAGGGGAGAGGAGAGATGGGTAGATATAGACGGGTGGAATGGAGGCTTGGTATGACTCCACAGATAAATATAATTCCGAGTAACATATTTTTGATTTTGCTGGTTACCCCGGTAAACAAGGATTGTGCCAAACTCAAAAACATTTTCTTGTCCGGTGATCCGATCAAAGAGTCACGCTATTCTTATCTGGACGCGTCATGCACGTGCTGTGAATTTCTTGCGTTTTGTCCCGATTGAAATTTGAAATTGGAACTGCAGAGAAACTGGTGACTGCCAGTGCCATGGACGACGACCCCATCCTTCCCCCGCCCCTCAGCCCCCCGCTCCACAACTCATCTGCCCCCAGAGACAAGGAGCCACAAGACATCCAGAAGATCCTCAAATGGCAGGAGGACCGTCTCATGCGCAGGCTGCGTGGCGAATACGAGTCTGCTACCATGCATCTCACTGAGCTCGTACGTGTCCCTCCTCTCCCCCTCTTCTCCCCCTCATCCCCAACAGATAAACAACAACCTTCACACACATGTCAATATCGCCGCAGTTCGCGTCGAAGGCGCCACTCACACCCGCTCCTCCTTCCTCGCCTCCCTCATCGACCCCGTCCTCGCCTCCTCAAACAAAGCTGCCCACACTGACCTCGAGTCCGTCCTCCACACCACCCGCCACATCTCCCAGCTCCTCAAAAAGAGCGACATCTTCTCCGCAGTCGAGGTCCGCATAGAACGCTCCCCCGACCCCTACGCATCCCTCGGCGACGTCGACCTCGTCTTCAAGACTAAAGAACGCGGCAGGCTCTACCTCAACAGCTCCACAGAGGTCGGCAACCAGGAGGGAAGCGCAAGTGTCACCGCACGCGTCAGGAACGTGTTTGGTGGCGCAGAGACATTCGAAGCCAACGTTGCAGCAGGTACCAAAACTAGACGCGCTTTCCGCGCCAACCTCACCGCCCCCCTCACATCCAATTTGAGCACCACTGGCGACGTGTCCATATTCGGGCTCGAGCGCGACAACTCGTCATATGCAAGTTCCACTGAAGGCATTCGCGGGCTCAAGGCTGCTGTTAGGGTGAGCTAGGTTAGCTCCTTGCTTTCCACATCGTCATGCGTTCTTACTCCTCCCGCACAGGTCAATGGCGTACACGAATTCGCCTACGAAGCAATAGCCCGCAACATTGGCGCCCTCACCCCCACCGCATCTCTCAGGTACACCCTACATCCCACTTCCCCCTCCAATCTCATTGACATCTTCCACAGCATACGAGAAGCCGCAGGCAAGACCATCAAATCTTCCCTCTCCCACACCTACATCTTCGACACCCGCAACGACCGCATCGCCGCCACACGCGGCTTCTATACCAAATTCTACCACGAGTATGCAGGACTCGGAGGGGACGCATCGTTCTACAAGGCTGAATTCGAAGGCCAGGTCTCCAGGCCTGTTACATCTCATGTCGTATGTTTCCTTCCTACTCCCTTAGGCGCGCCATTCACATGGACGTAGTCATGGTCGCTCGCAGCTAAAGCAGGTCTCCTATATGGCATCAACAAGCCTACCCTCTTGCCTGACCGATTCCAACTTGGAGGGCCCACGTCCATTCGGTCATTTAGGCAGAACAGCATGGGACCAAGAGACGATGGTGCGTTCTACAGTTGCCTTACTATTTCTCTTACTGACAAAAACTGCAGCGGATTCACTGGGTGGCGATGTGTACTACTCCGTTGGAGCAAGCGTAATATCGCATATACCAAGCAAAGAACACTGGCCCGTCAAACTGCACGGATGGGTAAACGCCGGAAGGCTAGACGCCATAGACCGATGTACGTCTCCCGTTCCCCTCCTTTCTTCTTCCTTCCCCAACTCACCTTCCCCCAGCCCGCCCAATGACCGACTCCCTCCGACGCACCCTCACCCAACCCTCCATCTCCGCAGGAGTGGGCCTCATCTACCGGTTTGATCCTATCCGCGTCGAAGTGAACTTTGGACTGCCGATTGTCGCGAGTAAGAGTGATGGTGGGAGGAAGGGCGTGCAGGTGGGAATGGGTTTGGAATTTTTGTAGTGAGGTGTGGTGGAGAAAGGTTTACTTCATTTATATACGCCGGTTCTTATTATATATACTGATTAATACAGTCTATCCCTACTTTGCTGGTATATGAGTGTATGCGGTAGTGTGGTGATATGGGACGTGATATTTGACTTAAACTAACACAGGACCCAAGGTGGTAGGTTTCGTTCCTCCATTTGAATACCATTCAACGAGCTTAGTACCTCCAATAGTCACCCCCAAGAGGTGTCAGATCCAACGATCTCGGTCGTCCCATCCTGCCACGCGAGACTGTTCCCAGGAGAGCGGCATCCCACGGCAGTTTCAGAACTCCATCAATTGGTACTTCTCGGCATCCGGCATATGTAGAGCCCTTGCACCATTGTTTCAAGTGGAAGTATATACGCAATATATACGAGTTGCTCATTTGAATACTAAGATTAGGATGGTAGTAACAGTTACATGTAAGTAGATTATACTGAAATAAAGAGTCAACTAAAGACATCATAAACCGAGGCTGTCGAGGAAGGGTAAGGTGTACTAATATTGGGGTAATCGAGAGGAATAGGCGCAGTGTGTGCTCCGGGTGGTGATTGTCTAATTGTCGTAGGTCTACGGGGAGAATCTCCATGGCCGTCGCGAGTGTTCGGAATACGATTTATATGTCGAGCATCGTTAGTATCTTTTGCTACCAGAGTCCACAAACCTCGTTTAGATGTAGGTATACCTAGCAACCTTTCCTCTTCGTCGTCTATAGTGATTTGTGCATAAAATACATCCAAATTTTTCCCTTCTGGTGCAACTGTGCACCAATTTGGATGCTGTTCTGAAAGATGACGACGCATATTGTATTTCCACTGGAGTGGCTCACTCTTGGAGCAAAATATGCGCTGAACAGGAACATTTGTGCACGGCTTCTCCGTTGAGACTTTTGCTGCAGCACTTACTCGAAATGCATATGCAAGCTTACAGCTTAACCGTACAACACCATGATCACCCTTTAGTAACTGACACCTGCCATCGATACTCGCCTGGCCACAAAACCCACAAGGATACTCAAGTGAAACCTATACAAGTTAAGAATTTGCTCAGAACTCAATGTATAACAAAATATAGCCAGCGCGAGAACGAGCAGATCGTGAATTGCAAAGGGATAGGTTAAAAACGGTGAGAGTAAGCTCCAATAATAGTTTGTACCGGGACATTGAGCGACATTCTGCATCCTAGATGTCGGAATAACATTATCTGGGCTAGTACCAGATGATTCTAAATATTTCAAAAATAATATATGTATGAGGAATATTAGATTTAGTATAAAAGTGACAACGTATAATAAGCAATACTCACCGAGATATTTAACCTTGCATTTGGTTCCTCCCTGATGTAGATCCATGGTATATGTCGAGTGAGTGGCATTGCTATGACCGACATATTCATTGCATCTCGTACAGAGAACCTCTCGGTTACCTTTGGATGCACTGCCCCTCTCATTTGGAAGTTGCTGGTATGTTTCATCTGAAGAGCTAGAACTATTTGACAACGAATGGTTTGGAATATTAACATTAAAGAAGTCTTGATGTACAGTATATACACTTTTAGATTGCCATCGAGGTGGTATTACGAGAGGGACGCGTCCTCAACGCGTCTTAATGAGCAACGCATCAGCAGGGAAGCAAGAGAAATGGGAAGTTTTAGGGTAAGCGATACTGTTCGTGGCATTGTTTGATGAACATTTGATTATTCTCACAGTTACGAGCCATGGGTGCCGTGCCGACATGCCATATAGTGTGCTAACCAAATTTGTAGGGTCCCCCCACCCACCCTATGACATCATGGACGACCGCGATCGCCGGATCTGACACCCCTTGGTCACCCCAGTTTATTATTCAAGAATCATCGCGGATGCAATTTGTTCTGGGGCCAGCGAATACCATATAAGTCATGTACAGCTACATATTCAATCAAGGGAGTACGAAATTTCTGGCCCACCATAAATTGACAAGTACTGGTCCAACCGAGATAACTGGTTCTTGTTCTTGCTTTCGGGCAGAAGCCACTGGGTCACACTGGGTCAGAGATTGTATTCTGAGCTATATCTTCTACAGCGGCCTGTACAGGAATCATTGTTATATCTTCCTTACGGGAATTATTTAGGGTTCAGCAGGAGATAAATAAATATCATAAATTTCCTGGAATGTCCAGGGGATTACTCTCCTCTAACCTTTCCCTTAAAGTTACTTTGACATTGGTATTGGAAGTTGCATCACGCTTTTACTTTTTGGTAGGTTTGAGCTTGAGTTTTTGCCTTTACCGCTATTAATACTAAATGAAATATGGTGACAAGCAAGTAACAAGAATTATCTGGCTACGTTGTAGTCTATTAGATAACCCACTAAAACAGTGTGGGGCGGTTGCTCCTGAAGAATTTCAGGATTATGTGAATACTGGAACTCTATGCAACCGATTACTTATTAGCATCAGGGATATGCAAAGCTCAAGCCAACGAGCGGTCGGACGGTGATGGTTGTACTTACATAAATTTAAGGTCAACAAACTAGAGTACTAGAGTGTTTGCTAATGTTTGAAACACAGGCTGTCGCAAAATTTCGATCTCACTGCAATGCTTTCGCACTGGTGAACGAAATCGCGAAAACGCCATATCCCCAAATTCAAAACCATGCCGTCCACCATCAAGGGGAAAGCATCCAAAAAGGCTTCTACGTCAAAGCCGTCCATCAAAAGCACTACAGCTGCTAAACCCGCCCCAGAACCAATTAAACTCTCTTCCGAGGATGTATCTGAAGATGAGGACATAGAAGGCGAGGAAGGCGAAGGGGGTGAGGAAGAGGACGGTAGCGACGTTGAGGGTAGTGATGAGGAAGGAGATGATGATGAGGCTGATGGTGAAGAAGGTGAAGAAGATGGCGAGGGCTCGGGATCTGACGAAGATGAGGACGAGGACGAAGAAATAGCGCTCGACGAAGTTGAGTCTGTCGATGAAGATGCCATTCCCCGCAGAAAAGTCGAAGTAGATAACAAAGTACGTTTTCTTATTTACGTGTTTTCGTTCTCTGACGTTCTTTTATTAGATCGCACTTGAGCGAATCCGTGAAACAATCCAGCTTGATCCTTCACTCTCATGGACTGAAACGCTTGTCCTCTCATACCCTGAAACAATAGATGTGGACGTGAACGACGACCTCAACCGCGAACTTGCCTTGTACGTAGTATCTCTTTCTTGATTCTAGACCAATGCTAATCCTGGATATCTATTGACAGCTACAAGCAAGCTCTTCATAGCGCAAATGCAGCACGCGCACTCGCCGCGAAACATAAATTCCCCTTCACTCGACCTTCGGACTACTTCGCTGAGATGGTTAAAAGCGATGCTCATATGGAACGGATACGACAACGCTTGCTCAACGAAACCGCTACTATCAAGAAAAGTGAAGATAAGCGCAAAGAACGCGAGGGCAAAAAGTTCGGCAAGCAAGTCCAGATTGAGAAACTTAAGGAGCGCGAGCGGTCGAAGAAGGAGATGGAGGAGAAGCTCAAAGGTCTCAAGCGCAGTACGTGCCCTTCAATGTTTTCCGACTACCTTCTCTTTCTGAGTATTGTGTTATAGAACGTAAAGATATTCTCGACAAACCAACGGGTGGAGATGAGGAATTTGATATCGCCGTTGAAGAAGCTATTTCAGATCGTCCCGCCAAGAGGGGCAGAGGAGCAGGTGGAAAGAGTCTGCCTCGTGATGCACGCGATAAGAAGTACGGCTTTGGAGGTGCGGGACGACGGTCAAAGCAGAATACTAAGGAATCGACGGATGACTTTGGTGGTTCTGGTAGTCGAGGGAGAGGTGGTTCTCGAGGAGGCAGAGGAGGGTTCAAAGTTGGTGGAAGGGGTGGCGGAAGCGGAGGCGGAAGAGGTGGTGGAAGAGGCGGTGGAAGGGGTGGTGGAAGGGGTGGTGGAAGGGGTGGTAGTAGGGGTGGCGCCAATAAACGCCCTGGAAAATCGAGGAGGGAGACAGCACGTAGCAAGGCGTAGTCTTCGATACCACTTGTGTCCTCGAGATCTCATTACATCCCAATGGCACAACTACATTTCATTCAAGTAGTACGTAATTTTCAACCGTCCTAGTTATACAGTATGTTCTCTGTAAGATTTAAGCCATTCATCTCTCTAACGCCTTCTTGCATCAGGTTTAAGAGCATCGGTTGTTTTTCTTTGGGATCAACAGAGCATCTTACTACGACAAAGTAATTCCGACACGAAGCAAATTCCTAAGCGTGACCATTTGAGTCCATGTGATAGCATTCCTAGAAATGACCTTACAATCACATACAGCGCATTATGTCTCAGTACGCTACTTAGCACTTGATCAATACGTGACATTCGAGGCTTCTCTTGGGCTTCTCAGGGCTTCTCAGGGCTTCTCGCTATTAGTTGCATATGTCGAGAAGTCCCACCACGGGCCGGAAAGTACTGGTAAGTCCTTACATGTTGGATCGCCATGTTCGCAGCAACTCATATTTAGTTTAGAACAAGGTTAGAAACCAACTTGACGTTCTCTATTATTGCCAATAACTCGCATGAATTAATTGTGAATTAACCTCCAAGGCTATGAGCAATAAGCAAGACTAGTGCTATTAATAATTCTACCTACTATCAACAATTTCCTTCTCTTCCAGCTCTCTTCCCGTGCATCAACAAACTTGCGGCAAATTACCGCTGCTTCTTTGTCGTCACAAGAACGGCACATGTGCCTCTTTCGATGGTACTTTTTTTATTTTTATCGTTCGAAAGCATGTATTGACAGATTTGAATATAGTAGCGCCTTGTGCAGAGGATTTAGCAAAGGGTGCAGTGTACAGTGCATCAACAAGTTTTCACTCAGCTTTGCGGAACTTTATCGGCTTTATAAAGTCAAAAAGTCCGGTAAAGTTGGTATGGAGTCCTTTACAGTGAAAATCGAAGCTGGAAAGTTGCCATACTGATCGCCAACTTGCTGATGTTGCATGACATGGTAAAAAATATAAAAGCCATATCATTAACGAACTATCCCAGTGCCCACTCCTTTTTGAACTGGATATAGGACATAAGTGGTTTTTCAACTATGAAGTTTAGTTCTCTGGTTGTTGCATTGGGTCTATTAGCCCTTGGAGGTGTTGTCAATGGCCAGACTACGGTGTCGGTCAGTGCGACTGCCAGCCACCCAATCCCGACTACACTGTGTAAGTGGTCAAGTTGTTCATCAATAGGATACAAATAAACTAAACTATTACAGGGGGTCAAATGTTCGAGGTAAGCTACTCCAGTGATATATATCAGTGGCATACTAACCTCCTTACTATAATATAGGATATAAGTGTATGTTCCTGTTATTGATCTTACTAGTCCTTTCACGACTAACATCGTTTTTCGATAGCACGTATGTACGTCTTGAATTAAAGAATACAATGTACTAACTTCCGAAAAGAGCGGTGATGGTGGCTTATACGCCGAGCGTAACTAGCATTTATTATATATAAAAAGAATTTTGTCCTAACATAACTTTTATTTTATAGTCCTCCAGAACCGCGCTTTTCAACTCGTATCGCCGGGCTCCTCTAGTGCTCTTGTAGGTTGGCAAGCCATTAATGGTGGCAGCATTAGTGTCATCAAAGAAACCACGCCTGTCTCGAGCGCCCTTCCGAATGCATTGAAACTCACAGTTCCCGCGGGTAAATCTGGTGGCGTCGGGTTTGCTAACACTGGATACTCGGGGATCAAAGTCACTTCTGGGTCGGCTTACACTGCATCCTTCTTTTACCGATTTCCAACGGCGTCTGGATTTAACGGCAACCTTGTTGTAGGACTGCAGACTACCGGCGGTCAAGTGCTGGCATCCACAACGACTTCCATTTCTGGTGGCCAAACGTCATGGAGGCAAGTTACGGTTACCCTGAACCCGACGACTACTCCAAGTTCTACATCCAACTTGTTCACGATTACTCTGGATGGTGCCTCTGCATCAGGCCAAAGTGTCAACTTTGCTATGCTTTCACTGTTCCCTCCCACGTATAAGAACAGAGCCAACGGTATGCGCGTAGATATTGCAACTGTGAGTCTTGGCTAGTAAATCATTAAATCTATCTGATGTCTATCTTCACTAGGCACTCGCTGAAATGGGACCATCATTTTTCCGTCTTCCTGGAGGCAATAACCTTGAAGGACAAACTGTTGCTTCTAGATGGCAATGGAATGCAACGGTAGATATGTTTTATATTAAGATCGTTTTTCGTTGACCAAATATTTTTAAGGTCGGCCCTCTTCTCAATAGGCCTGGTAAACAATTCCATAACTTCCGCAAAAGTATACTAAATGCTCACCGCATTAGGTCGAAGTGGGGACTGGGGTTATATCAACACAGAGTGAGACATGCATGTACTTACTGAGGTGTTAATTCTCTGACCATAAGCAAGTGGTCTTGGGTTGTTCGATTATCTTAATTGGTGTGAAGATCTCAACATGGAGCCCATCATGGCGGTCTGGTCAGGCTACACACTGGATGGTAACAGTCTTGCAGAATCGCAACTGCAACCTTACATTCAACAGGCAATCGATCAGGTATAATAGCTCTCTCCTGGTGGGCTATTCAAGCTGAAAGCTATTAGATCAATTTTGTTATAGGAGACCCCTCAAAAAGTGCAGCAGCAGCCCTTCGTTCATCTCTTGGTCACCCGCAACCCTTTAAGCTAAATTATGTTGAAATTGGAAATGAGGTATGTTGCATACACAAACATGTGGGTACGGCCCACCAATGACACTTTGCACAGGACAACTTCGCTGCCACTTCGTACGTTTCGTGCTGAACATACACCCGAGTCAGAAATTGACATGCTGTTTCTAGTTATGTGTATAGATGGCGCGACTTTGCGAATGCTCTTAAGGCACAGTTTCCAAATATTCGTATGCTATCCCAATTCGGAGATGTAAGGAGCCAACGCTTACATTATGTGTTTTAGACTTTATTGCTACTTCCCTTGTCAACAACCCTACACTCTCACCTGTACCAACTGAGTATGATGTTCATGTCTATCAAACGCCAAGTACAACTTCCATTATACATTCGAGTCATTCGACTGACTTCTACAATCGTAGCTTGGTTCGCCCAAAATGCATTCTATTATGACAGCTTCCAGGTGAATCCAAGCAGCCACTTGTTCAGTCAAAATACTAATAACGTGTCTCTGTCAGCGCAATGGCCAGAAATATTTCGAGGTAACGTGCAGGTGTTTTCAGTAAACCTTAAGGATACTTGCTCACTTTTGTAGGGTGAATATGCTGCCATCTCCACAAATGCCAGCAACATCTTCGGTGCGCCCGGTACTGGCCGTCTAGTTTATCCTACTATGCAAAGTAAGTTAGATTTATCAATGGCCCATGCAGATATACTCAGATCATTTAGGTTCTGCAGGAGAGGCAGCCTTCATGACCGGCCTTGAAAGGAATAGTGATATAGTGTAAGGCACACTATTGTGCCGTTAAGTTTCTTATCACTCATGGATCTTTGCGTGTAGTTTTGCAGCGTCATATGCTCCTCTGCTTGGAGTAAGCATTTTTCCTGTTCCAATGTTGATCCTTGCTAAGACAATACAACCCCAGCATGTAACCAATAATCAGTGGGTATGTTTGATCTATTTTACTTCTTTAAAGCACATTGCTCACTTCAACTTCCAGACGCCCAATCTCTTGGCATTTGAGTGAGTTTCAAAAGGATTGGTGCTACAGGTTCTCATGGACCTCCCAGTGCCGGATCTGTTTACCGCTCAACTAGTTACTATGTCCAGAAGGTAACGAACGTGCTATCGAAACAGGTCATCGTACTTATCAACCCGTCAGCTCTTCAGTTTGAACCGAGGAGATGAATATCTGCCCAGCACCTTGCCTAACCGTTCAGGAACTCTCTTTTGGAGCGTCATCAGAAAGACTTCAACAAATCAAATTATTATCAAGGTGATTTCATAACAGGAATGATACTCAACGGTGTTTATATGCATTTCATAGGTTTCTAATACTGCCACTGCGTCCACGAGCGTCACATTCCAACTTCCATGGACAACTGTTTCTTCCACTGGAACTGCCCAGATTCTCACCGGAAATCCTACCGGTAGCAATACTCCGACTAGCCCCAACCAATTTGCTCCCGTTAACAGCACGATCACGACTGGAAAGACATTCTCCTTCAATGCACCAGCAGTCAGCGTCAGCGTTCTGACATTCACAGCGAATTAATTAAGTAGGGGAGGCTTGTATGTAGGAGCGAACTGTCCAATAGTACGCGCTTGCATCCATGTATAATCTCAGGTTTTTCATCATCAAGCAATTATTTTGCATACGCTGCAGCAGTACTTAGTATGTTCCGACGAGCCTTGATACACAACGACAACAAACCGTACATTGTTCGCAACAATCACGACAGATTTCTTTCAATTTCAGGTGATGACAGATTTTAACATGGACTTGTGTGCGTCCCGGGCCGGCGGAGTCTACTAGTAAACCTTCTATGACGCTTCTCTTCGGTAATAATGTCTACTATCTCACAGACACGGGAAATATTTACCTTAGTTCGCCAGGAACACGTCAAATTCCTCCTACCTACGCATAGGATTCGTTGGTTCCAGGCTATGATGCATCCCTTCTGTTCATCATAGAACATGTTAAAGCTTCCTCGTTCTGCAACACACAACTGCATAACCTTTATCACCGAATTTCACGTCACGAGAATATAACATGTGTCCCTTCATCTCTCCGCACTGCTATTTTCAGCCTTGGAGCGCATGCGAGACGGGTTCGCGTACATTTCCACCTTGTGGAGAGTATAGGGAGGAGGTTAATAAATTCCCGTTGAGCTCCCAGTCACGGTCCGACACACAGGTATAAAGCTTACGAGACGACAAGTGGTTGTACATACCACAGGTAAATTCCGCAATGCTTAGCTCACTATTTGTTGCGTTGGGCCTTTTGGGTCTTATAGGTGTGGTAAATGGTCAAACGACGGTGTCCGTTAGCGCTAGTGCAAGCCATCCTATTCCGACAACCCTATGTAAGTGCATTTCCATCTGGTTATGAGAGAAATCCTGATTACTGACCGTTTTTCCTGAAAGGGGGACAAATGTTTGAGGCAAGTATTGAAGTACATCAAAATGTTTGATATGAGATTACTGAAGAAATGTCACTGACATATTAGGACATTAGTGTAAGTGTTTTCTGTGTGCTGTTCTGTTTATGCACCATTAACTGTTATTGCATAGCATGTAAGTGTGTGCTCTTATTATAAAGTTCAGCGCGGCCGTTAAATTCCGAAAAGAGCGGAGATGGAGGGTTGTATGCAGAGCGTACGTACTGTGACAAAAAAACTCAATCAGGAAGTTGATGAAAGCAATATAGTGTTACAAAATCGTGCTTTCCAGTTGGTAACTCCTGGAACGACTGCTTCCTTAGCTGGTTGGCAACCTGTAAACGGTGGCAACATAAGTGTTATTAAGGAGACTTCGCCCGTGTCGAGTGCATTGCCAAACGCCCTACAACTTACCGTTCCCAGTGGAACCACAGGTTCCGTAGGATTTGCCAATACTGGATTTTCTGGCATCAAAGTCACCGCAGGGTCGACATACACCGCTTCATTTTTCTTCCGCTTCCCAACCAGCTCGACCTTCAAAAACAACTTGATCGTCAGTTTACAGACATCGACCGGACAGGTGCTTGCTTCGACAAAAACTTCAATTTCCGGCACACAGACCACATGGAAGCAAGTAACTGTTAAACTGAAGCCAACGACCACCCCAAGCTCTACTTCCAACTTGTTCACAATCACGCTGGAAGGAACCTCTGCGTCGGGACAGACTGTTAATTTTGCGATGTTATCTTTATTCCCTCCAACATTCAAGAACCGAGCCAACGGAATGCGAGTTGATATTGCAACCGTACGTCTTCATTATGACTATACTTGAGAGAAGCCTGAACCTGTTGTAAGGCATTGTCTGAAACGGCACCATCGTTCTTCCGCCTTCCTGGAGGTAACAACCTCGAAGGTCAAACTGTCGCCACTAGGTGGCAATGGAATGCTACAGTGGGTCCTCTGGTCGACAGACCTGGTAAGTTCAGCCAATACGAAATGAAGTAAACGATTCACGGTTCTTCAGGTCGCACAGGGGATTGGGGGTATACTAATACTGAGTAAGACATCGAGCTATTCTGATTGATTTTCTCTAACCATATTCAAGTGGTCTTGGTCTCTTGGAATACCTTCACTGGTGTGAAGACCTGAACATGCAGCCCATTATGGCTGTCTGGGCTGGGTATGCTCTTGGAGGTACTAGTGTCGCAGAGGGCCAGTTAGAGCCATATATCCAACAAGCAATTGACCAGGTAGTACCTACTTTTGGATGAGAGGGAACATGGAGATTAAAGCATGCTTCAGATAAACTTTGTAATCGGAGATCCCGCAAAGAGTCAGGCAGCTGCATTGCGTGCTTCCCTTGGGCATCCAGAGCCATTCAAGTTAAATTTCGTGGAAGTTGGGAACGAGGTATGAATGATAATCAAGTATTCGTTTCATGAGATTAATATTTATGCCTCTTCGACAGGACTTTTTTGCTGCAACTTCGTAAGCAACAGTTAAATGCGTGATTCAAATGTTATAAAACTTACCCGTCCAATAGTTATGTCTACAGGTGGCATGACTTCGTCACTACGCTTCAAGCTGAATTCCCCAACATTCGTACGTGTATGATGATTGTATATGTACTAGTATATCCTGACAGGGGATAAGACTTCATTGCAACCTCCGACACTTTCAACCCAATCTTGTCACCCGACCCGACCGAATACGATGTGCATGTTTATCAGACACCGAGTAAGTGAAGTATACGCGAACCCAGCGATATGCTGACAGTGCCGTAGCCTGGTTTGCACAAAACTCGTTTTTCTACGACGACTTCGAGGTGAAACATCCAATGCCTCTTCACAAGTTCTTTTTAACTGTATCCTGTTAGCGCAACAATACTAAATACTTCGAGGTAAGATTCAGTACTTATGAATAAAAGCTGTGGTACTTACTTGTCATAGGGTGAATATGCAGCCATCTCTACGAACCCCAACGATCTCTTCGGATCACCTGCTGACGGTCGCTTGGTATTCCCCACTATGCAAAGTTAGTGCGCAATAACAAAACATATCCTCATCACTCACCTTCCTCCGGTTTAGGTGCCGCCGGAGAAGCTGCATTCATGACAGGTCTCGAGAGAAATAGTGATATCGTGTAAGTAGAACTCTCGGTATTTCAATTTTGTGATCTACATCCTCAATTGCTCGTTAGTTTCGCCGCCTCATATGCCCCCTTACTCGGTGTGAGTGTCCATCCCATTTGCACGGAATTCTACTAACAGAAACCTGCAGCACGTTACGAACAATCAATGGGTAAGCAAGCTTTGCGAACTTGCTATATAATATCGATTGACTTACCTATGAATCATAGACACCTAACCTGCTTGCTTTCGAGTGCGTATTAAACATGCAAATAGAAGCATACCAATATACTCACCCATATTCAGCGCTGGAACCGTTTATCACTCGACTAGCTACTATGTGCAGAAGGTAAGCAAACACCAGACAATTAAAGCTCATACCTAACCAAAACCTTCCAGCTTTTCAGCCTAAACCGCGGCGACGAGTACTTGCCCAGCACATTACCCAGTCGCACAGGCACATTGTTCTGGAGCGTCGTCAGAAAGACTTCCACCCAGGAGGTCATCATCAAGGTAGATTCATTCCACAAATAGCCTAGGGCAAGCATTGACTTCGGTTCGATAAAGGTCTCGAACACCGCTGCGACAGCGGCTCCCGTAACATTTGCCCTTCCGTTTAGGACTGTCGCCACTAGCGGTTCCGCCCAAATCCTTACCGGAAACGCGACCGCCAGCAATACGCCAACCGACCCCACCCTGTTCACTCCCATCACGAGCAAAATCACGACAGGAAAAATATTCAATTTCACCGCTCCTCCAGTTAGCGTCAGCGTCCTGACCATCAAGGCGCATTAAAACGAGGGCAAGTGTTGTAAACATTCAATAGGATAGTCGTTCTTGTAGTACTCGGATGACATCTTTGTAACAATTAACAATCTGGGTTAAATACTCTTCTGAATTATTGTCTTGCATATTTCCTCGCGGTACATCGAGCTGAAGAAGAAAATGTTTATAAGAGGTATGTATGGGAGACTGCACTTACAGTGAAAGACGGTGCATATAAAGGGAAACCAGAATGGTCGGGAATCTCGGTTTCTAGATCTAATGGATTGTCCAGCTAATATATCTCATCAGTCAAATGTATTGTACCAGACCAGGGTTTGAGTACCGCAATGGAAGTCAAATAGCTCCAAGCTCGTGCAGTATTCGGTGAGCTATACCCTCCACCACCAAGCAACAAGACTTTACAGTTCCATTTGCTCAAAATTCTCTGTACGCACCATCCCATTGACCCTTGATTGGGACCTAGAGACCAGTTGAAAGTAGCACAAGGATCGCCAGCAAGTCCATCAGTTCCACATTGTAACACTAGATAGTCGGGATTGAAGGCAGCTTTTACTTCTTCTACAATAGGCCATATTTTCGCGTATGTTTCGTCAGAGGCCCCTTGTTGTAGTGGAATAGAAAGAGTAAATGGGTCAAAGTCTGTGTTTGAAGGAGATGGTAGTTGCGATCTTGGAGATACTGGAAAGAAACCTGGAGCAGTGTGATGAATGCTGAGGGTCTGGGGGGCAAACATGACCGTGAGTATGTAAAGTGTACCTAGCGTTTATATATTTACTAGAGTTTGTCGGCTGCCAGATATTTGAGAATAGAACGCTTCCGAGACTGCATCAGAGTAGTGAAGGTCAAGATCGAGATACATAACTCGAGGTTTAAAAAATGTTCCAGAGGCGGAGGAAAGTTGCCGTTTCAAAGCAAGAATAGCAAGAACACAGTCTGCTACATAGCAAAAGCCAGAGGCACGAGACTTTTGCGCATGGTGCCTGCCAAATGCATGTTATGACGTTCTGGATGGAGGCGAAAATGAAAGGCGTCAACCTGCCGCCATCCCAGCATATGGCCCGGTCAGTCATGGCTCTGCGCAGAACTTGGACAGCAGTCAGAGTAGCTCCTCCCACGAGGGGCACGTAGTCTGCTAGACCTTGAAATAAAGGACAATCCTGAGTTCTCATCAGCTCAAGGCAAAATTAAGAGTGGACAATAAACAACATATTCCAGGCCTAGCTCAGCAATGGTTTCATATGCGAGGGCGTCAGCTGATGAAGTGTTTGAGTTGTTAGGATCTAAAATAAAATCGAGATATTCTCGTGTATGATATGCAGATAGTTCCTTCCGGGTTGCGCGCCTAGGATCGATGGCCTGTATGCGCCTTGCTTGAGAGAAGTCGGGCTTCATGAGACCCAGCGAGCTAACTAAAGAGTGGACGATCATAGAACGTTTTTGATTCGACGGAAGGAGAGAGGAGATCTGTCAGAGTAGATCATAAGTAAAATGGTGCATCGAGCTCGAGTGAGTGGCTGCAGTACATTTGCGAGGTCCTTGGAGGCGACATAAGCGACGATACGTGGAGAGAGGGTATTGGTATCCATGTAACAATTTGAATACGGCTGCGAGTGCGTTCGAACGCGAGTGAACTGGAACGTGACGTTGATGTGATTTGATTACATAATGTACACGTTACACTGTTACACGGTTGCAGACGATTGACGCGTGGATCCAGACCAGACTGAGACTGTCGCCAGAATTTTCTTTGACCAGCCATAGCGCTACTACGTATACTCTAGTACCCTTAACTACCCTCCTTTCTCTTCGTTTTCTTTTCAGCCCCGTTGTCTTCCCCACTGTCATTTCCTCGCACGTCAGGTCACCATGCACACTCCCGCTGGCAATCTCCCAACCGGCTCTTCTGCCTCCCAAGATGTCCCCGGCGTTGCCAGTCTGCCCAACAGTGTTCCTGTCGAAGCAATGTTCCAGCAGATCATGCTGGCTCTCCAGAAATCGGTATTCTTCTCTTCTCTTTCTTTCTTCACCCTGCTTTCTTTCTGACACCGCTATCCCCATCCAGCACACCGATATTGACGAGGTCAAGAGAGAATGCGCAGAGCTCAGGATGCAGAACGCAGGCCTCGAGAGACAAATCCGTGAAGGCCTCCAGGTGAATGAATCCTCCAACCGAGCCGATCCCCAGGCCCTTTCATTAACTCTCTTCTAATCATATATACTTTACAGTATGGCTTCTCCCGTAATGGAACCCCTGGATTCATGACCCCAGCTCCCCCAAGTCCCCAGCTTCGTGCAAAGCTTTCTCCCTTCCTCGGTCATTCCATTCCCGCAATTGCCACGTCTTCACCTGATACCGTCTACAATTACCGCCCTTCTCCACTGGGCGACCACGCCCTTACTGCATTTCCGTTTGTAAGCCGTGATATTCCTGGCTTCTATGTCGTTATCCCCGCTGGCGGTGCAGGGACTCGCCTCTGGCCCCTTTCCCGCGAGGATCACCCCAAGTTCCTCCTCGACCTGACTTTGAAGGGTCGTTCCCTGATTCAGGCAACATGGGATCGTCTTCTTCCTTTGTCCTCCTCTGCAAGGACCACTGTCGTAGCTGGCCCAGCTCACGTAAAGACCATTCGCGAACAGCTTCCTGAGCTTCGCGGTGAAAACCTTTTCTGTGAACCAGGGCCCAAGGACTCAATGGCTGCCATCGGTCTCGCAGCTGCCATTCTCACTCAGCGAGATCCAGATGCCATCATTGGCTCCTTCGCCGCTGATCACATGATTTCCGGTGACGACGCCTTCCTCTCCGCCGTAGCAGAAGCGGTCGAAGTTGCCCGGAAAGACTACCTCGTAACCATTGGCATTGCCCCCTCACATCCCTCCACAGGCTTCGGATATGTGCGCTTGGGAGAAAAACTGGGCATGAAGGAAGCACCGAACGCTCGTCTCGTCTCCAGCTTCAAGGAAAAACCGGATGCCAGAACTGCTGCGCAGTATATCTCCACCGGTAACTACAGGTGGAACGCAGGAATGTTCGTCACAAAGGCAACATTCCTTCTTGATCTCCTCAAGGAGTACAAGCCAGACATCCACGAAGGTCTCACGAAGATCGCCGATGTCTGGGACCAGGACGAGGCAACCAGGCAAAAGGTGCTCGCGGAGGTGTGGCATGAACTTGAAAAGATTCCTATCGATAATGCTGTAGCCGAACCTGCTGCGGCCGAAGGACGCGTTGCCGTTGTACCTGCCACTTTCGGTATGTCGTGATATATTGTATGGTACAGCATCAGGACATTGACTCTCTCACTAGGTTGGGACGATGTTGGAGACTTCTCTTCTCTTGCAGATCTACTGCCAGCCGAAGCTAACCAGCCTCGCATCCTTGGCGACAGCAACCTTGGTTAGTCTTCGAAAATCTTACCATTTAGATGGGATCGTAACTCACCATCTTTGCAGTTCTCACCGAACAAGTAGCAGGTGGCATTGTGGTTCCAGGTTCAGGGCGTCTTATTACATGCCTCGGCGTAGACGACCTTGTCATCGTCGATATGCCGGACACCCTCCTTGTCACCACCCGCGCGCGTTCACAGGAAGTGAAGCGCCTAGTTAAGAAGACCCGTGATGCAGGCTGGAAGCATCTTTTGTGATCGCTGAATTCTATAGTGTCAGTGGCATCCCACTGTCGTTTTTTGTGCACTGACGTGCGTGTGATGTATACTCACTACTTACATCTATGGACGTTTTAATGGGGTTTCTATTTCTTTTTGGTTGTAATATTGCTTTGTCTTTTTTTCATTGTTCGTGCGGGGAGTATAGTTAACTAATGGACTATGCGGTAGTTATTTTATTCAGTGCTCAAGCAGCGGACTTCATTACATACTAAAACTAAGTACTTATTGTGCAGTATTAGTCATATTGGACAGTGCATGTTTTCGTTTCCCTGCTCGAACTTGTCCTCAGAACATGATCTATCACCACACGACCATTACTTGCCTAGATCATACATTACTGCACTGCCTATAATAATTGTAATATTCCTCGTTCCTCGGTTTCCTTCCCCTTGAAATATTCGTGTCTTCCTCAAAAGAAGTATCACATTATAAACGGTGTTATTTACTGTTTTGATTGAGCTGGAAGTGTGTTAGAAGCAAGTTGGAGATACATAATCTCATGGATGTATATGGCAAAGTAGCGAGTTTGTACCGTGTCTTGCAGCCTTGCAGATATTCTCGCGCTGCATGATGGTGAGACTGTCATCGAACAGCGACAGCTTCCTGCGATCCCATCTAGTATCGAACAAGTAGTAGAGACCCTTCGTGTAGTAGAGCAGACTCTAGCACCGAGAAACCGGAAGTTGACCGGAAGAGGAATGCTGCGATATGGCGACTGCGTGGTGTTCAAATCCATCCAATGGTCAGCTTGAACATCTTGTTTTGTTGGCTTTGATTCCTCGACTAATAAGTACAACGGTTGCAAGAATGCCTTCCATCAACTGGGGAGTACCTTGAGTTGCTACACAGGGTATAAGTAGTAGGTTTCAACCAAAAACGAATGGGTAAATAGCTACCTGTTATATTGCGAATACGTTACAATCCAGACTTCATATACATAGTATAGTACATCGCAGGAGTGCCAGTGAACATTCAATATTCAATATTCAATATTCAACACGCATACGGTGAAAGGTAATTCAAACGTTGATTGAGGCCGGAACGGAGCTTATCAGACCAAGGTTATCGGCTAGCCTAACTTGAAGTAGAACTTCAAGCTAAGCTTCAGTTGAAGTTTGAACAAGCTGGTTGATTACAGCTTCAAGTATTGCGCCATTCGGCGTCATCACGCTTTCAAGCATGCCCGCCCCAATGAACCTGTGTTCCCATAAGTACTTGTCTACGAGTGGAAACCGAATTACACCTTTCTTATTCTTGACTTCATCACCCGGACGGACCACTACTTTCAGTTGTGCAATTTCAAGATCTCTGTACCATTTTGGTATATTCTAGTTTCATTCTTCGACGACTACCATGAGCAGAAGCTCTCCCTCGCCTTCACATCCCATTATATCGTCCTCGCACCCCCACTATGATGCTACTGAGTCTCAGTCCCAATCTTTCCGGTCGTTAGATCCTGCTGCAGCTTCCAAAGATGCAATAGGATTACGTCGCGCCCTCTCTGCCAGACAGGTCCAGATGATCGCGATAGCTGGGACAATTGGCACAGGCCTTTTTTTAGGTACAGGACGATCGCTAGCGCAAGGCGGACCAGCAAGCATGTTAATATGTTATTCTGTCGTTGGATTTATCGTTTATATTACTCTGCTTCTTCTCGGAGAGATGGCCACACAATATCCGGTTGCAGGCTCCTTTAATGCGTATACCACTCGCTTCTTTTCACCTTCATACGGCTTTGCACTTGGATGGAACTATTGGTTCAATGATGCAGTTTCTGTAGCTTCAGACCTTACTGCCGCACAGCTTGTTATGCAATACTGGTCGATATCCAACTCTTGGATCGTAAGCCTGGTATTCTGGATATTCCTGGTGAGTGTGAATGCTACTCATGTACGAGCTTACGGCGAACTCGGTCCGTCTTTATGCGTTACCCTTCACAAATCTACTGTTAATACGTTAAACATAGAATACTGGCTGTCGTCGCTGAAAGTTGTGACCGTGGTTATATTCATCATCGTTGGAATACTGGTCAACGTTGGCGTGAACACTGAACATCGCTTTATCGGCCTGAAGAATTGGCAAATACCTGGAGCTCCTTTTGTTGGGGGATTTGGGGGATTTGCCAGGGTCTTTGTTACCGCCAGTTTCGCATGTAGGTTCTATTTAGTCCCCTTTTTGCTTTCCTATAATAATTTGTACAGTTGGTGGAACAGAAAGTCTAGGGATAACAGCAGGGGAAACCTTGAACCCTTCAAAGAATATGCCACGCGTGGTGAAATTAGTATTCTGGCGGTATGACTTGGTTTGCTTTCACAGGGAAATTGTTAGATGACCACCCCGTACTATCAGAATAATGATATTCTACGTCTTAAGCATCTTTCTCATCGGATTGAATGGTACAAATAGCAGATAAAAATACAGACTTCAGACTAATGTTTAGTTGTTTAGTTCCGTGGGATTACCCCAATCTGTCGAATGGGGGCGCTACCACATCGCCCTTCACACTAGTATTTAGAGAAGCAGGTTCCAGTAAGGACATGTCCACATCTCCTTATAATTCGATTAGTGCCTAATCATATATACTCCTCTAAATAGCTGCTGCTGCATCAATTATCAATACGGTTGTCTTAACCTCTGTGTTATCGGCTGGTAATCATGCACTATTCGCTGGGACAAGGGTGCTTTATGGTTAGTAATAACAGGTTCTGCTATGTGCTGTTCTTATTGTTGCAACAGGATTATCAACCACCGTTCCTCCACAAGCACCCGCCGTATTCTCGTGGACAACAAAACAGGGGATACCTGTTCCAGCACTATTCCTTACGAGTAGCATAAGCGCACTTTGCCTTGGAAGTACCTATATTGGTAGCGGAACCTTGTGGGGTTGGTTGCAAAATATTGTTGGTGTATCGAACCAGGTTGGTATTCTTTGTATCCCATAGGTAGCCTTCTAACTCCTTGATAGATAGCTTGGGTGTCGATTGGATTATCTAGCTGGAGGTTTAGAAAGGCCTGGTTAAGACAAGGACGTTCCCCTGAAGATCTCAAATTTTATGTACGGTGGACATGGCCTTGGGGTCCACCATTCGTCGTAAGTTACTTGCAATTAGCAATTCAAGGCTACAAACCTTCATCTAATCGACCGTGTACAGGTTTTCTCCGTTACTTTCCTTATACTAAGTATGTGTCAGATTCGCTCGAGAAGACCTACTTAGGCTAACAATACATTTAGTTCAAGGATGGTCGTCTGTGATCCCAACATTTTCACTTGCTGATTTTATATCATTTTATATCGAAGTTCCAATCATGATTATAATGACCATAATATGGATCGTTATCAAGAATAAGCGCAGTCAGCCTATACAATTGCCTGATGATTTTGCTCATGATATAGATGCCAAGCGAGCACTATGGAAAGGAGACCTGGTGGATGTTAATACAGTCAATTTATCCATAGACGAATATATGGAGGAGGAAGTAGATAAGTTAGACGATGAGCAGCGTAGGGAAAGGATTACAGGGAAGGCTGCGTTGCTCTGGCGCGTGTATTACTGGGTAGTTTGAAGCACGATACCATACACACATATATCCCTACAGTCATCAATATATTGATTCAGTGTGGCAGACAGGGTATTCAGCCTTTCGACGTAATGCACAAAATTGCGTTTTGTTTCGACGCCCGTCGCTAACGCGGATGCGGGGCGCCCCAAGCTTTGTGTTCATAGCGTCATGTACGGGCGTTGAGCATCGTTATTCACGGATCAAGTAAAGCCCCGCCTATCGTACCGCTCTCGTTTTAGCCTGGGCACAAGCCATATTAAACCAAAGCTAAAGCTCCACTCCCCCCTCTTTGATCTCTGCTGCTGGACAGCCTACGACGCACGTTATGGCACCTGGTCCTAACTGGAAACGTCATATAACATCTTTGTATCTTCTATTCCTCGTTGGATTTCAAGGGTTCACGTTAGCAGGCAGTATGGTTCCACATCAGACACAGACAATAGTTTCCGAGGCTATCGCCAGCGGGGAAACCAAGAGCAATGGCTTCCGACTTCCACCTCTCGCTATTATTCTTATAGCAGTGGGTACGTTATATGTAATCATGAGACCGTATGTTGTCCTAACGTGCCACGTTGGTTTAGGATCATTCGTTGTACTTTGTCATTCCACCTCTATCGCGTACGCGAGTATGATGTAGACTTCTATTACAGTAACTCTTCACAGTCGCCAGAAGAATCCATAGTGTTCGAATGGTTTTAATATCGCTTCATCCAGAAGTCAAGATAAT
This sequence comes from Cyathus striatus, assembly GCA_025738555.1. Classification (NCBI taxonomy): domain Eukaryota; kingdom Fungi; phylum Basidiomycota; class Agaricomycetes; order Agaricales; family Nidulariaceae; genus Cyathus; species Cyathus striatus. The sequence continues at coordinate 2,522,998 of JAOVFP010000013.1, read as the reverse complement.
TATAAAGAGGCCAAGCAGTTGTGTTAGTACTACTTAGTTGTGTATCATGGGTTGTTCGAAGATTTTCTCACGTACCAACACTTTGTTGACAACGCGAACAAACGCGAGTCTAAAAACTTTACTTATATTACCATCTTGTGTTTTCTTCCCACCCATTACTTGCTTGAACTTGAAGGCAATTTCACGGACAAGTACGAGTTGCAATATTTGTGACATCCATTTCCATCCTTCGATTTCCAAGATTTGCTGAATTGTTTCCACTGGATGCAGTTACAAGAAATCATCACATGTAATTTACAACTGTCCTTTCAATTCTGAAGTCCACTTCAACGGCGCTGTCTCGGACCTTTCATTCAGCCTTACCAACCAGTGACTTGACAATCTCCACTGCCCTCTCGAATTTCTTCTTGTCTTCTTCAGTAGCTTTCACCGAGCTGGTTCCACCACCACACCCTTGCGGGCCTCCATTCACCCACTGCAAGTCGTCACTGCCCCAAAAGATACTAGTGTCAAGCCCGTAAATGTCTTCGCTGCCGGGAGGCTGCTCGGTGGGAATAGCTTTCAAGATATTGTGCAGCTCCTCCACAAGCGCTTCATTGTCAGATAGGGCGAGCGCCTTGGGTGCAGCATCCTGCAACTGTGGTGTCCCATCGGGCCTTACGGCAGAGTTAATATTTAGAGTCAATTGGTTCTTTGGACGGGTAACGGTGTGAATTTCGCTAGGAGTGGGTGGGGCAAAGCCACCAGTGATTCCTTTAAGAACGTGTGAGATAGGGGTGAGCTCATCGGCGTCATTTAACTTACCACGCTGCAAACGTAAGGAGAACTCGGGGGCAACCATTTGGATGGGATTCTAGATGATAGAGGGTATAATCAAGATAGTCAAGAGGTGAGCAGTGTAGAGTCAATGAGAAAGGGAGGATACTAATATACAAGCTCCGTATCTGCTAATCTGCTGTGCCCATGATAACATCTGAGAATAGCATTAATGGGGTTAGGGTTAGTATTACATCATTAGGACCATTTGGACGTCAGAGCCCTCTCTAGCTTCAATTTAAATTGGCTCTGGGTACATTCCGCAGCTTTCATTCCTTGCTTTTGTACCATCATCATCGGTTGTCGCACTTATACTCATTGCGTCCAAATATCACAATATGCTTTCCGGTAACACCTCTGCTCCAGCATATCCTCCCAAGGCTGCAAGCCGCGCAGGACGAGACTGGAATGTTGTGGACAAACAGCCACGACCTACGACCGGTATGGTCGTCTCTCGCTCCAAACTTGATGATGGTCAGGATGCAAATGCGAACCGTTTAAGAGGAGGGTGCGTTCCCTGTCCCGTAAGTCAATGATTTGCATGACATTGTTCATGATTTGTTAAATATATAATAGGATGGCGGGTTTTGCTTCTGCATACCCATACCATGTTGCTGCTAAAAGCCTAAACTGCCTATCTTACCTGTCAAATGGCACTCGCTCAAACACTGTACTCTACTTTAACGATATATGCATTCCATTGGACTTGCTGCTATTAATTCTTCGGACTTCCTATTTTTCTAAACTGTAAATTCAAGTAATTACTGTTAACAAATAACTTTCTCTGGATCGCCGGAGTTGTTTTTACATGATAATATTATCACTCACATGTTCAGACACTTACGACAAGTCACTCATGTGCATGATCATTGAACCTAAGCTGATACTTCGTTTCATTTATGTATCCACATCTATATCATACTTCACCGCACGCTTAGTGTTCCACTTATAAAGTATATTTCAAAAGTTGTGATTATGCCATCTTCCCTCGTTAAGCAGTACATCAGTACCAAGCATATCTTCAAGCATGTCACTAATCTACGTGAGCGTCAACTGCCATTGCGGTGCCAACAAGTTCAAGGTTACATTTGATATTGCCTCCCTTCCTGTCCAAGCAGACACATGTCATTGCAACTCCTGTAGACACTCGTCGGGTCAAATGGGATATTGCGTTGCTCGATTTGAAGGCGCCCCTATGGCCCATTCTTCTGAATCAAATGAGCTCGCCGATGTCAGCCGGCTATCGCAATACCAATGCTCAGACGCTGCAGTCCGTTTGTTCTGCGGTACATGCTCTGCACATATGTTTTGGCATTATATCGGAACAGATACCCATTGGAGTGTCGCCATTGGGTCCTTGGAGCAGGTGGAAGGCCTATTCTCAATGTCGCTCCATATCTTCGTACCGGACACATTGGACGGTGGGTTGGCCGATCATTATAGGTCCGTGAATGGCGTCGAATTACCAAGGTACATCGGGTACGAGAAGGACGTCGTGCCTGTTGGATGGAAGTCAGACGTGCTTAAGAGCGAAAAAAAAGATGGGCCCCTGACCCTTCACTGCCATTGTCAGGCCAATGTCCTTCATATCACTCGTCCAAAAGAGATTAGCAACAAAAGCCAACAGTGGTGGCTCTTCCAAGCCAGTGAAAGAGAGCCGGTAAAGTTTCATACTGGTCATTGTGTTTGCAATTCCTGCCGTTTAACCAGTGGCCAGGAAATCCAAAGTTGGGCGATGGTGTCCAGAGAGAATGTCATCGACCCCAGCACCTTGGCCCCAATCGATTTTTGGGATGACTCGAAGCGCCCAAAGAATCTTACCCGATATATTTCTACACCTGAGAAAGGCATCTCAAGAGAGTTTTGTGGTACATGCGGGGCGACATTCCTCTACTGGACGAGGGATCAACAAGATATGGTGCATGTTTCAGTTGGAGTTGTCGATGAAACTCAAGCTGGCGCACGCGCCGAGACTTGGTTCCACTGGCATAATGAAGTAATCAATGCTGAGTTTGGGCTTAACAGGCAGATGGTGAAGGACCTAGGGGAAGGATTGAAGATGCTGTGTTAATAACTTAATATTGCATGTGCACGAAAGGCGCAGACGCATGGTAGAATTAAACTTCGGAACAGGATGGAAAATAAGCCGAACTCATTATCTTGTAGTTCAGCGAAATACACACTATGAACTTCATATACAAAGATCAAAAATACTACTACGGCACTTTAGCTAGGTGCGACTTGGATGACTGTTGACATCTGAGTAGCCCATCGCACCGTATCGGGACGTTGCGCGGCAGCAGCTTGGCCGTAACGTGTCTTCCTAGCTTCGAAGGGCGATTCTTGACAAATGTTGGATAGGTTGGTCGCCCTTGTGGTAAGAAACAACTTGAAGAAACCGACATCTTTAGTCTCTCCCGGACGCAAGAGAAATTGCCAAGGAGGAACCCCTCCATCGCCATACCCGATTGTCAACATAGATTTCGCTGGCAGTGGTGCATCTACTCTAGCTGTGAGCCTGCCTACACCTGCGCCGAAAGGAGGTGTGTACCATTCAACTATTTAAAGTAAAGTGCAGTTAGAAAAAAGATAAAAAGAAAAATGGTTGTGCTTACTGATCGTGTAGTCTGAAGGGTCGAAATAAAATAAGTAAGGGTAAAGAGAAACATCAGATTGGTTAAAGATCGTCATCCCAAGCCTCTCTTCTTCGTCTACTACAACTGTTGCGGGATCCTTTTCTAGCAAATTTTCACCATATGGTGTGTGTACTTGATCATAATCCTTGGTAATCTCAACCTTCAGTTTTTTGAGTTCCATCCACACATTTTTCATCTCATCGCCGGTCCTTGTCAGGTGATGAGTGAATTTTAAGGCTGCTCGAGCGACTTCACGAATAGTGGCAGTGGAATCGTAACTTTTCATGTTGACGGTATGAGGAAACTTTCTGCCAATATGTGGGGTAATCAATGGATCATTTCGATAGAGTGAAATCTCTTCATCCTCGATGATCATTTCCAGATCTGCATTCTCTGGAGTGTCAGAGATCGTCACGGAGAGACTTTTTTGCTGCTCGTAAGGAAAAACGGACTCAAGCCATTTGCGCTCGTTGGAATAAATAGAGAGTTGCCGTTGAGCTAGCTCTGTAATACGACAGTAAAATGGTTGAGGTAGCTCGGATAGTGTGGAACCAGGTACGACTTTCAACCTTGAAGAAAATACACCGATTTCAGTGACAATAAGATGTCCTTTCTCCGGGTTTGAATGGCTCATATCAGTGACAAGGTTACTAGCATGCGCGGAGAGTTTGGATCCGACGGTTATCCCCTGAGCTAGGCCGGCTTGGAGTATTATTAAACCATTTTCTTCTCGTCTAGTCAATAGGAAAGATCCATCAGCCCCAGTAGCTTTACGGTTAAACAATCTCCTGTTGACATTATGCCCTTCACAATGAGGAACTTGCCTCTTCGCTATTCTGGGAGCCGTAAGTTATCAAACCCGCGGACTGCCAAACATTTGCGAGTGCTAACTCACTTCTCCGGTAATTGCAGCTTGTGCATCAAAGATGTATATGTGAGATCAGTGAGATTCGAATTATTCAGAATCTCGAGTAATGCGTAAGTAAACACTCCACGACGAGTTACAGTGTTTTCATTTGCGAATTGCTGCCGTCCGCAGGCAGCAAGAAGAACATGCGAGGCATGATATTTCCCAGAAAATCCTTGGGCAACTGTAGCACTTCGAGTACCTCGTGTCCATATCTTCTGGTCGCAATTGGCAGACAAACGTGCCCCGGGAGGATTAGGCATACATCGGGGAATGTAGTGATCTTCCTGGTCGCTCTCAACATTAGCACTACGACTGATACCAGCCGAATGGCAACAGTCCAGAATTAATGTCTATTGGAGAAGGATTATACAACAAGTATAAGAAAACTAAAATACACGCACGATATTGTCACCTTTCAAGGACGAGATTTGGTTCAACAGAACAGATATAGTACGATCAGGAATTCCTTCAACTATTTGCTCCTCTTCTCCGGTTGCGTTGGTCTTTACAGTCCATATATCACTTGGGCACAGCATTTCGATCTGTCCACCTAGTGTAATCCATTCTTCTCCCCACTCTTCCGGTTTGTCAGTCCGAGTGCCGTGCCCTGCATAGTAAATGACTATTGCTGCATCATCTTTCTTAATATTTGTATTGTCACGGAGTTGTTTAAATCCGTCAAGTATTTTATCGCGAGTAGCTTCCTCGTCGCGAAGGCTGATGATATTTTCATTTGGAACCTGCAGTTTATTGACAAGGAACGTCTCGAAGGCATCTGCATCGGTTTTCGCGGCCGTGAGGTCGTTTCCCGGTATTACATATTTGTTAATACCGATAACGAGTGCAAAAATCGCAGGAACAGCTTCGGTTCTAAACTACCTTCAGAAAGGCAATTTTCGCTAATGTAATACTCACTTCGTCGGAGACACGGGGGACGTTGGGGAACTGTTTGCTTAGAATGAGTGTCGAGCACATCTAGTGAATGAAATGAAAAAAACTAACATCAATTCCCGGTCTTCCATGATTGTGTGTTGAAAGGTAGGGATGGGTGCAGTTCACTTCACAGCAGGTTCTTATGAGGAAGTGATAGCTGTTGAAGCGAGTTGATCGATTAGTTATATTTGGAGGCAGTTCGTAGCGCGGCAATCAGTTCAAGCCCAATTCCTTGCGGGTCACGCGAATGATTTGACTACATAGAATAACTTCAATTTAAGCGCCGAACACGGTAAGTCGGTATACATGCTGTACAAGCTTGCAAGTCAGTGAATAACCTGAAATGTGGAGTTTTAATGCGTCTCCAAGCCAAGCAATCTCCAAGCTTAAGTGCCAAAGGTTGATCAACGACTCACAGCCCAATTATGACAGGAGTAGTTAACTTCAGGTAACCGTGAAGCGCTCTGATGCTTTTGGTGTACTATCTGTAGGTAGTTCCATTATGATATGAAGTAAAAAATATATAAGCTGCAATAAGCGAATTAGCCACAGTATAAAGTCAACAAGTAGGAAGACTTACAAGGTATACGACAGGTTTCACCGAGCCCTGCAAATAACCTCTCCGGGGAGCTTCATTAGCAATGCTTCTCGTGCCTCTAGCCATTCATGTTCCTTGTCATTCGTCTTCACGATGGCAACCTCTCCCATTCCTAATGATTTTATACCATTCACTCTCCTTCCACTACAAATACGTCGAATTTCTGAAAGGTCCATGAATATACGCTTGCTGGGTTTGCTAATAAGTTCCATGCTCTGGAGTACGGGCATTTCGTCGCGATATTTCAAAGTGGCCCATATCCGACGTTGTGCCTCTCCAACATTATTAAAATCAGTGGGATTAGGATTTTCAATAGTCCCTCTTGAGATTGAAGAGACGAAGCCTGATCGAAGAAGAATGCTAAGGATACCGAGGTTTTGGGTAGTGTGGTCGACGGAAATTCTATGATGTCGCGCACGGAACGCATTTTGGATATGGGAACACAAGTCGTGAGGAAGCGGCATTCTTCACAGCAGAGTATTAGTTTTCGCCAGAATACAGGGTATTATAATGGGCGAAATACCTGGCAGCGGATTACAGAACGTGACGGTGCTAGAGAAATTACAACCTACTTCTCACGAATACGAGACTCGTATTTGGCTTTGTTATTTCTCAAGGTATTTGATCCTCCGTCTTTTTCAAGTTCAACTCACCATCTTACTCTGAACATGCTTACAATCTTACCATATGCTACTCACGTCCCACAATTTCAAGGATTCTCAACTGCGCCCTAAAAGTGCCTTTCATACACCTCGAAAACAGCTGATCTGCGCGTCTGAACCACTTCTATATTGGGTCATTTTCCTCTAATAAGGATTCGGAATCATTGGAGGTTCCGCATTACTCTTTTTACTTCAAAGTTACCACAGTCTACAAGTCGGACTCAGTGAGCTTTTGTTGACATCTTTATTTCCAAGTATAACTAACTCGCTACTTCTCACAGTTCCATAGTTGAATTCCGAAATCAGGTACTGGGAATTCATGTAGCTCGAGAAACAAACTAGTGGCGCATTAAGTGGGCATCCATTCTCGGGACCGATGTGATCAACTTGTGCTGCTTCACCTAAAACATCCCTCTAACATCATCGATTCGTTGAACTAAATTCATATCCATCATCTCATCGGTACAGCCAGAATTTTTTGATACATACTTGTGCAAGATAGATGGTGAAGCTTGGGTGAAGCTACAAACCCACTCAGCTTTGAGAGCGGCGATGCACCGTGGTTACGCACCCTCATGTGGCATACTTACCAGTTCCCCACTCCGCGTTTGCGCTTATATTTTCTCACCATACTGTATCTATCTTCACAGAACAAAAGGCTTGGTAAGGGGCCTCGGAGGAGCCTTGTCTATTTCCAGCTATACTGATTCCGGAACCCACCCTTCTGTGAGAAAGTGCCTGGCGCAGATGAATATGCTCTTGATTGTGATCCTGTCTAACAAACTGCAAAAAAAATAGTGAGTAAGCCATAGATTTAACGTGCAAAAGTGCTTCCACTATAACTCCCTCAAAACGATTCTTTCATAACACAGGAATCTTCTCAGCCGCTTTATTGGCTTGCCTGCAAGTTTTTCGATGAGAATTAATATCCAGACTAGTGTGACCTCCCGCTATTCACATCTTCTCTCATCCGTTCATCCATCATTCTTTTCCCACAATCTATTATAAGTCGCGGACAATCTTTAGATCGCAGAGCTGCAAAACATTCAACCTTCTCCCTCCATTCGACAATTCATGTGTGGCTTGATGTGTATTAGGTGAAGACTAACTAGATGGGAAGATAGTTCTACATTACGGAAACGGTGAATCCCAAGATTAAGATGTAGCAAAGCCACTAATTCAGCTGCGGCACCTTCTCAAGTCAACATTCCCAGCGATCGCGAGAGGAACTAACTCAAAATGAATAGTATTGTTAATACCTATAACACTATATATGCTGGACTTCACAGCTCTCCTAATCGTCGTTCCCTCTCAATTGCTGTGCCATGTCGCAGGAAAAGGACTCTGAAAAGCAGGACCGCGGCTCCTCTGTCAATGTCAGCGCCGCTGGCTCAGAGATAGACCTTTTTCCTTCCATGAACAAAGGGCGGGCCGTCTCATCATCGATCCCGAGTACGCTGGCTTAATATACCTCCGTTCAAGTGCTTACACTTATTCAATAGGGAAGCAAAGATTGAGCTCGGTGAAGCAGTCGCTGCGAAGTTGAAGCTTACTTCCGACGGGACCATCGTGCTCTGGCCTCAGCCAACTGATTCTGATCGCGACCCACAGAATTGGAGTAACTGGCGAAAGAGCCTGCAGTTACTGATTATTACTTTGGCTGCAATTGTCCCAGATTTTGATTCTGGTATAGGTACGCTATTAGCTTGTTTCAGTCAAGAGTAACTTTGGTAATCTCAATTCGAGGAATTGCATCCATCTTCGCGCTTGCGAATCAGTTTGATACGACAACGGGAGTAATCAATAACCTAACTTCGAAGTAAGTAAATATCTTACAGTTTAGAAGGATAAGCTTACACTGAGGATTAGCTGGAGTATTTTCTTACTCGGTGCGATAAATCTTTTTCGCATAATTCTTAATTTAACCTGTGTATAGGTTGGGGAGGGATATTTGCTGTTATGCTTATGCGACGCCTTGGACGACTTCCGATCCTATTTTGGTCACAGGTAGCTTCTCTTTACTTTTTCATCTGCCCCAACTAAAGTAGCACAGGTGCTGGCCCTCGGATTTTTGGTTGGATGTACCTTCGCACCTAACCTGAAAACTTTCACAGGCAAGCATATAGCCAATAAAACTTCTTGATATTAGCTTATTGTTAATTATTATAGCCATGCGCTGCTTGACCGCCTTCTTCGCGTAAGTTTTTTTGAAAATTAATCCCCGTCGCAATTCTCACTAGAATTTGGGTTTTGTAGAACTGCACCACAGGTCACTGTAAGTAAACGCTCATGTCTAGTGTTGTCGGCCTGCCTCATTTTGGTTCAGGGTCTCTTTGTGGTAACCGACATGTATCCTTTCCACTTGCAAGCTCGTAAGGTGAGAATGAGGCCATAGGATCCCAGGAATTATACTAACTTCGATGTTAGCTGAATATTTGGACCATGGGCTTCATTATCTCGCCTTTCCTTTCGCCATTTGCCTTTGGTTTCCTCGTAGCACGTACAACATGGCGATGGGCATACGGCATTGGATGTCTTTATTCGGTGGTTGTCGTTTTGGTGATTGCTCTTTTCGGAGAGGAAACGTACGAACTTATTCTTTGAGTGGATCAGTATGCATCCTAATAATCTTCCCAGGATGTACGACCGCACAGTGAAGCCTATCCCTGAGCCTACTACAACTGGACTGCGCTATAAGATCGAGACACTCATCGGTATAACTGGACATAAGATGTCCAAGTACCGTATGCCGTGGAAGCAATCAATTTTTTCAATCTTTAACGTGGTGTGGAGGCCTCATCTCCTCATGATTCTGGTTTTTGAGGTGTGTATAGATCTCGATATTACGGAATGTATTACTTATGACTGTCATCAACAGGCAATGGTCTTCGGTTTCTCTATTGGTATCAACGTAAGTTAGATCTTAATCTAAAAGTATCTCGAGTCGTAAGGAAGCTTTTCAGACAACCAATGCTGTCTTTTTGGGCACTCCTCCACCGGTTGGTTACGGATTCAGTCCGTTTGCAATTGCCGGAGGTTATGGCACACCGATTGTAAGTCCTAGCAATAACCTGCTAGACAAGATACCAATTGACAGTGCATAGGTTTCGGTTCTCATCGGAGAGCTCATTGGACGGTATAATAATGACTGGATTCAGAGGGTTAGTATCAGACGTAACAATGGTATATTCGAGGCCGAAAGTCGTCTGTGGTTCGTAATTTTGGATTTATTGCAATGATAGGATGCTCACCATTCGGTGCTGCATGTAGGGCATGTTATATTGCAATTCCTCTTTATATTTGCGGTTTTGTCACCCTTGGTGCATCTCTGGAAAAACACTTAAGTGTTGGAGCCCTTATTATGGGATGGGGCATTTCAGAGCTGGCTGTTATGATTAACACTGTCGCTGTTTATGCTTATTGTAACGACTGCTTCCCTAAACACCAGGGTGAGATCAGTGCTCTGATTAATCTTGCAAGAACTTTGGGAGGTAGGTTTTTCACTGGAAGGATGGAGAAACTACATGTGTCTGATGTTGTTTCAGGGTTTAGCGTTGCTTATTTCCAAGTTCCATGGGCGACGAAGCATGGTGCCATACAGACATTTGGCGTTGAATCAGCGTATGTTCTTCCCTTGGTGATGTTCAGCCATCTATATCTTGACGGTGGCATTAGTATTGTAACAGGGCTGTTCTTCCTCGTCGTGCCTGCATTGCAGCTGAAGGGAAGGGACCTCAGGGTTAGTGACTGTACTTCATTGCTTCCCGATGTCTGTTGATCATTTTTTCTAGGCACGTTTCTCGCTACATTAAGACGTTACGCGCATGCGACGTACTTGTATGGATTGCATTCAGAAGTACATGTATATAATGAGTTGTCATGATGTCCTGTCTATCTCAACGAAAGTGGAATTGCTTCTATGTTGGTTATGTTTGCTCGTTATCAGGAAGTTTGAGCGGTTGTGTTCGGTGTGTCCCAAGTGTGTCCTGTTGGCCGCTGTGTCTGCCTTCTATACTTATAAGTTTGATTGTATTTTTCTTTAATACAATTTGGGATCAGAACCCCTTCCTTTACACATATCGAAAATTCCCATGGTTTGTCTATTTTTAATGGTCAATTTCCAAGCTGTCAAGAAACCAGGTGGCCGATTCACATGCTATTTCGCGCCTTGGCCTCAAGATATAGATTCACTCTTACCTGTGCCGAACAGCGAATGGATGCCAGGCACATTTTTTCTTTTACCTTTTATGTATGCACCCACCCTCAGCCACCAGCCTTAAAATATCCCACGACTGCGCCTTTCCGACTGACAACATCAAGTTATCGACATCAAGCAACCCGGGCAGACAACTTCCATCATTTGGTGAAGAAAGCGACGAGAATAGCGACATGGCCCCACGTCACACCTAAGTTTGTACGCCGGCAGCTTCGGAGCTGATCAGCAACAAGAAGCTAGTCCAACCGGGGATCCAGTTCCAGCTGGTTAGCACTTAAAAGACATGCATAGATGGCGCCGTTCGAACAGCTGGACTAGTTAACCCATCACTATGTCGGCCTCGACGATCTCTATTGAGGACCAAACCGAGAAGCACGTTGATATTCAAGAGAAGGCATCACCAGAAGATATTGATCTTGCTACCTTCCATGAACAACATGCAGGACGACTTGTTATTGATCCAGAGTAAGTCAAACTCGCAAATTCTCCACAGGTGATATGATTAGTAATTCCTTCGTTGCAATAGGGAGGCGAGGATAGAATTTGGAGAAGCTGTTGCAAGCCGCCTCAAATTGTCGAAAGATGGCACAAAGGTTCTCTGGCCTCAACCAAGCGACTCTCCTTTAGACCCACAGAACTGGTCTTCGCGAAAGAAAACTTTACATCTCCTCATCATTACTCTTGCAGCCATTGTGCCGGATTTCGATTCTGGAATCGGTATGTCTTCTAATTCCGTCTATCGCAATGCCCCCACTTACATGTGCTTTCAGGGATCGCTGCTATATTTGCACTGGCGAAGCAGTTCAATACAACACCTAATTTTGTAAACAATTTAACTTCTAAGTACGGCTAAGCTTTTTGATAAGTCAATAAACATGAACTCACTTCACCAGCTGGAGTATATTTTTACTAGGTACAACTTCCTTATCGTCGCTCCATTTAATGCGCTGTGTTCATTGATCAATACTTAGGATGGGGCGGAATTATCGCTGTTATGTTAGTTAGGCGCTATGGTCGTCTTCCGGTAGTCTTCTGGTCACAGGCAAGTTCTGTCCATTGATGAAATAGTCCACAGTATTCAGCTGCGTCTAGTTACTCTCATTCGCCTTTCTGATTGGAGTTACGCTATCACCTAATATCAAAGTACTTGCTGGTAAATGGAACCCAACTGTGTCTCGCTCCTCCCCCTGATCTTTGGCATGCCCTTTGCAGCGATGCGTTGTCTGGCAGCGTTCTTCGGGTAACTATTCTAGAACTATGCATCCAAGCTGCCTTCTGACATGTACGTTCCATTTGCAGCACAGCACCTCAGGTCACAGTAAGTTTATTCTGTTATGGGAGTTACGGCAATCCCTAGATTGGTTTGCTATAGGGGCTTTACATTGTTACAGATCTTTATCCTTTCCATTTGCAAGCTCGGAAAGTGTGTCTTGTGACGTTCGTATTTATGGTCCCATCAACTGATGTACTCTTTATAGCTGAATTTATGGACCATGGGTTTCATCATATCCCCTTTCATTTCGCCTTTTGCTTTCGGGTTTCTCGTAGCTAAGGCGAATTGGAGATGGTCATTCGGAATCGGATGCATGTATTCTCTGGCCGTGGTTTTGTTGATCGCGTTCTTTATGGAGGAAACGTATGTATAGTCTAATTCATTAGTATCCGTGTGCTGATTCCAATATGTTGTTTAGTTTGTACGACCGCGGCTTGAAGAATATACCCGAGAGATCAACAAGTGGAATTCGCTATCGAATTGAAACGTTGGTTGGGATAACAGGAGCTAAAATGGCGAAATATCGCGCGTCATGGGGCAAGATAATCTGGTCTCCTTTTGATGTCGTTTGGCGGCCACACGTTATTGGACTGCTTGTTTTTGAAGGGGTACTGTTTGGTTTTGGAATCGGAATTAATGTAGGTTTCTACTAGCTAGTGGCCAACGTTAAGCTAATATTGAATGTCAGGTTACCAATGCCGTCTTCCTGGGTGAAGAACCTCCGATTGGCTTTGGATTTGAACAGAAAATCGTCGCAGGTCTCTATGCAACACCGATTGTAAAGTTCTATATGTTCGTGAATGAGTCGAGAGATTGACCATCATCGGCAGGTTTCTGTTATCGTTGGCGAACTTATTGGTCGCTTTGCCAATGAATGGATCCAGAACGTCAATATCCGCCGAAATAATGGTGTGCACGAAGCTGAAAGCCGATTGTGGTAAGATACCACAGTGTAATGAGTATTATACCGGCATCAACTTTCCTTGTAGGGCATGTTACATTGCGATACCCTTGTATATCTGCGGGTTTGTCCTTATTGGAGCAGCCTTCCAGAAACACCTCAGCACAGGGGCCATTATCATGGGGTGGGGTATCGCGGAAACCGCAATCATGATAAACACAGTGGCCGTCTATGCATATCTTAATGATGCTTTCCCCAAGCATCAGGTAAGTCAAAATCTCTGTCGCCCGCTATCCAAGCTAACTCGCACAACAGGGTGAAGTCAGTGCCCTTATCAATCATGCGAGAACGTTGGGAGGTACTTATGCTGATTATTGCATCGTTGTGTCTTCCTCATGATTATTATTTTAGGATTTGGCGTCGCATTCTTCCAAGTACCGTGGGCGGCGAAGAACGGAGCCTTGCAAACCTTCGGTGTGGAAGCGGCGTAAGTATTCAATGCCGACTAATCATGCTCATTGCTCACCAATCTAAATGGTGTCTACCAGTATTGTGACTGGGTTATTTTTACTTGTCGTGCCTTTCATGCAGTGGAAAGGCCGGAGCCTCCGCGTACGTTGTTCAGAAACTTAACCGAAGTAATGTTTGGCTGACGAACAAACAGGAACGATACTCCATTCAGTGATTATCTCCGGTACCTACTTTATTTTTAGATTCCATTTGCTCTGGTTGTAGTACTTTTTAGTGTAATCTTTCGTTCCGCTTATTTCTCTTGGTGAACGTCGATAATATGCTATCATCGTGATCAGTCTTTGAATTTATAGAAGGATCGGTGTCCATTCATTGCCACCATCAAAATATTCGCAAGTTATGCGGACACGGGACATTGAACAGGATGTCAGCCATCCACAATATGTAACCACTACACATCCATATCCATCAACACCTCCTGTGCGCCTGCAGTTGCCGAGCCCGCATCCAAACGTCTCTTTACAAGCCTATCATGTCGGACCTGTTAGCCCAAAGACAGAGATATTCTAAGAGCACTGGCCTCTGGAAAATATCAAGTGGACCCTCCGTAGCGGTAATATGCGCTGTACCATCTTCCAGTTTGCTCTCATCATATGATACAATCGGGATCCAACTGCTTAAAGGGCTGGTTCCTGGCTCGTAGCCCGCTTGTGCCACATATAACAATAGCCCGTCTGACTGAATTTCCGCATTTGCAGTAATGATTTTTACAGGAGCACGAGATCTGAAAGTGAAGTTGCCCGATGGAGGTTGTCGCTGTGGTTCAGCATTCGCCGAGACCACTGTGGCCCCCTCCACTTCCATGCCTTCCTCTTGTCCATTGGATGTAGTAAGAGCATCTGGAGACGGAGGTATAGTGTGTCGACGTGTCGGATCCAGTGCGGGGACTTGAACAGGTATTGGCCTTGGAGTTCGTGCAAATGGTATAATTTGCGTATATAGAGTCGATAGGGTGGTGTCTGTATGGTAAGGAATGGGTACGAACCGTGTGGGGTATGGAAAATGATAGCTCTGTTGAGTTTCCGCTTCTGCCTCATTCGTATTCCCTTGCCGAATAGAAAAGTTTATATTAGGAGGTATGCCCTCCGCTAATTCAGCCAAACGAGTGTCTCTCCACCAAAACCTACCGCCAACATTAGTATCCGGCAAAACCATATTGTATTTTACTTACCTAAAAGATGCCTCACAATCGGTTACATCTTGCCCTTTCCATTTGATCACATCCAAAACATGTAGAATACCATTCTCGCGCCAATTTGCATCCAAGATGCAGTCCAAAACAGTCAGAGGTGGAAGACTTGATGGAAACCTATGAATGAGCGCCTTCCCCAGAAGGCGTGAACGCAGGATAGTATTGGGAACTGATCGAAAGAAGGGAGTCGGAAATTAGAACAGATATGGGCATACCAACATACCAACATACCAACTCCAGCCACCCCCGAGGATTGATGAGTAACAGCCAAACAGCGTTTGCCCACCGGTACTGGAGCTATAGCGACCCATCCGGTCTCAAGATCGTTGGGAATTCCGTCCGACCAAGGGCTGCTATCCGGAGCCATCTCCAGAAGCTCGGCATACATGCATTTATCTCCCCACTTGCTAGGCTTGTTATTGCGCCTTTTCTTTTTCTTCTTGTTCTTGTTCTGGGTTGGCAACTGAGCATGATATTCACGCGAAGGCACGTCCGCGTCTGTAATAGCATTTGGTACCATTGCAGGCTCTAGCATAGACACAAACGGAGCAACGGCTGCAGTACTGACATTCAAAGCGCCAACATGCGCCTCATTGTCGTCTTCTTCTTCATCGGATGGGCCGAGAGTTAAATCAGCAAAAAATTCGAGATTCCTGGATGAATCGATCTTCTGGGCGCGTTTCTGCTCGAATTTCTTCAGGATCGTGGTTCGACATGAATAGAATGTTAAAACTGACACGCTTTTGCTCTTCTAATGCCTAGATTGACCATTTACGTTTAGCTCACGGTATAATAAGAGATCAAGGCAGAGGAGACCTTGCTCCTTCGCGCTTCCTGGGATACCAACTTGTCCCTAATCGTTGTTGGTGGAAGCTTGTAAGAAGATTTTCTATCGGAAAACATGAAGCCAAGACAGCAGTGCGTAGAAGATGTCGATGGCTGTTGGCAATATGAAAGACAGGTAATAAGAGAAGATTAGGTATACTTACATAATTAGGATGAAAGCAATATGAAATATCGGACATGTCTCCTTGCTATTTCGTCACTGCACCGTTGCACGTGTTGTGCACGCGGGTGCTACAATCAATTATCAAAGTTGAACAAACTGCCAGCTACTACTTGCTCAAGCTCAAATCAAATATTCTATGTAACGTGAATAATATCCCGGCCCACTTGGAAAGTTCAACATACGTCGAGACATCATTATCGAGCCCGTACTTCACTGCATTAAACTTGGAGCAAAAACAAGAAAAAATAGACTCTCTGTCTGGGAGTCGAACCCAGCTTTCGCGCGTATTCATGAAATGACAGGCGCGTGTACTAACCGATATACTAACAGAGAGTTACTATTCTTGCAATTTCATACCTTAATACTATATGCGTACCTTACAAGAGAAGAAATTTTAAGTCATTGAGTCGTGAAAATCAATATAAAAAAACATGGCGATCTACAAAACTATATTACAGGAATGATCTATAGACCATACAAATGCCCATGATCCCATTCATTGTTCCATTAGAGGGTATTAATGCGTAGCCCTTCACCATCCTGCGCGAAGAGCCAGTTCAACAAACCAGCAAGGCGAATCCCTCCCTGTGCCAGTAACTTCTCAACAAGCTTATCCTTCGCAATCTTGCCAGCATACTCCGGGGTATCAAGTTCCAACAAAGGGGGATGGGGAGGCCTCTTGCCAGCAGCACGATCCAGCTGAGCAATTTCTTCTTCAGCAGTGACATAATGCTCGTGGTCGTGGTGATCATAACCATCCAAGCGAGCATGGCCGTATGGAGGCTCATCGATGGCTTTTGGCCATACAATCTCGCAGTTGAGCTTGTGGAGAGGCTGCGACCAGTGATAAGGGCACAATGTTTCATCGTCTGTCTCACCAGCGACTTCGGGAACACGGAAGAATGATAACAATTGCTGCCAGGCACCAGTTCCTGACGAGGGCCGTACCTGGACGGAGGGACATTTGAGCCAGCTTTCTACTTCGTCGGACCATTCGTTAAGGACACCTTCCAGCATAATGCGCCGGATGTAGGAGTCGTAAATAGTTCCTCGTAGTGCAGCTTCCAGAGTGGGATATCGAGACGGACGTTCGTACTTCTTAGGCGTGGTCCGAACAGCTTTCGCGATAAGCAGGCCGTCCCACAACGAGTGAAGGTCTAAAAAGACAAATTCCAAGAGCATTCAACAAGCCACTCCTCACAAGATAGAAACCAATACTGACTCGTTTGCCTGCCATCAAAGGCCACCGCAACACCGTTCCCTCCGCGATCGCGCCCAGTCAAATGCAAAGGCTGGTGCATATCGCCCAAGAAGTGGATAACAAACTTTAACGCTTCGTTTGCAGCCTCATCACTCTGCATGCCTAGGGTCCAATCTTCGAGGATATTTGTCACATTCCTGATACCACCCAGGACATTGATACCCTGTTTGCCGGCCCAGCCGCGCTCTCCAGGGTAGAGACACGTCTCAGAAGGATGGTCGCCAAGCGCTCCAACGTAATGTAAGGCAGCTGACCAGCGCATGCGAAAACGGTTCTTATCTGCCCATGTCGAGACGGGCGCAAGGTGACACTGGGGCTGTGTCGGGTCGGGATCGGTATAGTTGAGGATATCACATATAGTCGGTAGAACAGTTGGGTCCAAGTACATCTGAGCTATCGTAGCAACAATTTCATGTCCTACGAAAAGTTCTACTGAGTCTGTGGTCGCGGAACACAGCATCCTGACATACCTGCAGCTCCCCATGCAAACACGGACGGAAGACTGGCGCTAGCGGCAACAGCAGCCGCAGCGATATGTATATAGCGCATTCTAAGAGGTGCGATAAATGATGAGAGTAGGGGTACAAAGGAAGAAAGGAAAGACAAAGAAACAGGGTGTTATATATGTGCGAACGTGCCTAATGGAGAGACACGGTCGGGCTGTCGCGACGGAGCCAGCACAAAAGGGAAACCTCGACTCGTGCTCTGCCAACAAGATCACGTGCAATACTGAAGTACAATAACTGCACGAAAGGAAAACAATCTACCCTATTTAGCAATTTATTTTATTTCATTGCAGATGTAAGAGTTACTATGTACTTAATGCTACTACCAAAGACTACTAGTAGGTTGTAAGAAAAGTGATCCTCTGAGAACATGGAAGAAAAGGTGGAACGTTAGGGAAAGCTTAGCGAAGGACGCAGTTGTCCATATGCAAAACATCTACCATAGAGAAAACAATTATACTTGAATCATGACGACAGGTTTACAACACAAAGCGAGTCAACGACAACCGCTATCGATGACGTAATGATGAGAAGTGGAAATGGAGATGAATGCATGGTTGATAATTTAACATATCATATTGATGGCCAAGTACGGCACAAATGTAGTGGCACAGAGTGGAAAGATGCTTATTTGAAACAATGCGATAACGAGATATGGATGCGAGTGGGAGAAGTGGGTGTCCAAAAGAGTGGTCGCGGATAGAAGTGAGTATAAGGTAAGGGGGTGAGGTCGCAGGAAAATGTGGTGAGGAAGGATATCCAAAGGGGTGTGCAGGGTGTCTTGCCCTCAGCGACGAGCACGCAAATCATACATGGATGTGGGGTCCAGCTTTGCGGGGCTATCCTCCGCTTTGCTTTCTTCCAGCTGACGAAGCTCCTCCTGATCGCGTTGAATCCTAATTTCAACCTTGATCCTAGGAAGTTCCTTGGAGAGATCCACCTGGGTATTCTCAGCCCAACGGTCAAGAGCCCACTCCCTCATATATACACTCGACTATGTGAGATAGTGAGAGACGTGAATAACGAAGTAGCAACGAGACTAACCTTGAAGTAGCGCTTCCCGGCATACTTCTTGTGGAAGGAGTCGTGCCTGATGGGCTTCAGGATATAATTGAGCATTAAGTTAGCGGTGGGAATAAGAGCACTCTCGGGGTAAGAAGAGTAGTGCGCAAGATTGGGTGTCTAATAAAATTATCGGTTAACCATGTTACGGACTTGTTCGAGCGGAACAAACCATACCCATTGCTCCATGTCCAGAGCAAGGCGCGCGAGCCAGATGCCAGCAGCAGCCATCAAAGAAGGGGGAGCAGCGATCAGCCTCCACTCGAGACAGCTAATCTCCAAGAGGTACTTGGCGAGAGTCCTGACCTTGACATTGTAGTCATCAGCCTTGCTCACACGTCTAAGGTAGTGAACAGGGTTGGGGTAGCCAAGGTTCCAGTCAAGCGTCTTAAGGACATATCGCTCTGCCTGGAGAATTTCTGACTCAGTGTACGACGAGTCGGCACACATGAGGAAGTGCGTCACTGAGGGCGCGACAACCTCCTCAAACTTCGCTGCGATGAAGAGACACGTGATTCCGACCAGTTGAAGTTTCGCCAGCGAAACAACACGAGCGGAAAGGAAGCGATCGATGATGTTGACGGCAAGAAAAAGTGTCTCAGGCAAAAGACGGAAGCGAACGTGTACTTGGATAAGCCAGTCGGTAAGAATGCCTCGCATTTTCCATGCGAGCTCCTTCTGACTCTCCATGTAGTTGGGATTGGGCATTGTGTCCAGCTGCCACATTAAAAATTTAGTATGCATTAATTCAAGGAAAGAAAAGAAAAACAAACTTCGATTTTCTTTAAGTAATCGAAAATTTCCACAACGTACTCGCTGACCATGAGAGGATCGTCAGCGTCATCAGCGTCGAGATCGTCCCAGTGAGAGTCCTCGGGATCAGCTTCAACCTCATTTGCGTAGGCTTCGAGTTCAGCATCAATTCTAGCTTGTAAGGCCTCTTCTTCGGCCAAAGCCCTCGCGTCTTCGAGAGCCTGAGGATCTTCCTCTGGAGAATCTGATGACGTTCTGGGCTTCTTGGCACGACGCATGTCTTCAAGGTCCTCCTCTTCTTGTTTGTGGCGCAATGAACGAACAGAGCCACGCTGTTTGCTATCGGCGCGTCTGAGAGGAGCTGCCTCCTTCGTCGTAATCGACCTGCGGACGGTGAGGCTGGGGAGTTGAGTAGTAGGAGCAGGGGCGGGAGCGGGAAGGTCGACTGCCATCGCATTTTCACTAGCTAGTTCGACCACTTTGGTTTCCTCCTTCTTCCTGACAACGGTCTCGCTCTTTGCCACTGTAGTGGTAGTTTTGGTAGATTGCCGTGTGGACACAACCCTGAGAGGTTGGCGCGTAACAACACCCTTGGACTTTATAACCACGCCATCGAAAGTCTCCTTGGGATTTTCCTTCTCCTTCCCCTTGACACCGACAGCCTTTGGCCTGTTGGGGGCAGCCACCTCGCCCAACGCCTCGCGCTTTCGCTTCACAGCAGGGTGATCAGCCTTGACGTCCAAGTTGGCCGCGGCGGCTTTTGCGCGTGAGGCTGCAGTTGCGCGAGTGACACCGCCTAAAGTAGTTGCTGTTCCGGTGGTAGAAGAAAGAGGTTTGGAGCGTGTAGAAATTCGTGAAGGGCGGGCATTTGCATTTTCATTTTCCTTGATTGTTGTTGCGCGTGTTGTCCGCGTCACACGGCGTGTCTAGAGGGCGAAATAGGTGAGGAAGTGTGGCAGAAAAAGGAGTAAAAAGAGGAGACAAACAGGTATATTAGATGCCATATGATCTCGTGGGTATTATGAGCAGAGGAAGGGAGAGAATGGAGAGTTTAGGAAGAAGGTGGAGGTGGAGGACGAGATGGGCGATGCCAAGCGGCGAAATTCCGAGTTGTATCCAACAACACGTGACGTACACAAATACCAAACAAATAATGCGAACGCGTAAGTCACATGTCCCGCACCGCGTCGTTTCCCATTTATGTCCATCTTTATTGTCATATTCGCGAACAATGCGCGTCTTTCCTTCTTCTTGGGCCAGCATGGTCCTTGTATTTCGAACGCCATCTTTCAAATTTCAATATTCAATATTGCACATTATTGTCGAAATTAAAGTAAGTATATTCATTCTCTCAATCGTCCGTATCTTTACTGCAAACTAATAATCGATACGCGCCCATCACAGCAAGGCTGTACTGTCGTTCTCCCATTCCCTGCAGGGCATCATATTGTCCATCTTATTCCTACCTAGAACGTCACCCACCACGGTCCACTCCAACACCCACTCGGGTCCAGTCCAAAGAGGGGATCTAAATGATCACGTGCTACGCGTCGACTATCGGCCCGCGTCTCCGCCACATGCTCTTAAATTGCCTTCCCTCTCTAATCGATAGCAAAGAAGCTGGAACAACCCACAGGCCTTATAATCCGCAACTGACGCCTAATTAGCATGCCTCCCATTGAGTCAATAATGCCCTCCCCGTCCCTGCTCAACCGTCTGACCTCCCTCATCCCCCATATGTACAGCCGCCGCCCAAAAGTCGTTGTAACAAGGAATCTAGGACCAGATGTGATGCCCCTACTGGAGCAGAGGACCGATATAGAGGTGGGCTGCGACTTTACGGCCATAACATGGTTCCTTGTGTGATGTTTCGATGTATAGCTCGTTGTGTGGCCTGAAGAGGGTGCGTCCGACCCCGCTTGGGTACTTGCGAATGTTCGAGGTGCAACAGCGTTACTGGTCATGATGACAGACAAGGCTAGTGAAATCCAATGAGTCTGTGGTTTAAATCATTGAATTCTTGCTAGGTTGGACCAGATGTTTTTGACGCAGGTTCGTGATATCACAAATGACGTTTGTCGAAAGAAATCTTGTTGATCCCACTGCCAGCTGGACCAAGCCTACAAGTCGTCTCTACGATGTCCGTTGGATATGGTACGTGCTAAATGTTGTCCAGAAATACGCCCCTTCCCATTAGTATTAGAACATGTAAACACGTCCGAAGCCGCAAAGCGAGGAGTCAAGCTAGGCTATACTCCCGATGTCTTGACCGACGCAGGTGCTCTTCTTTGGTGCATCCTCGGGCTATACCCAGTTAACCCATACGTGTCTTTTAGTCGCCGATCTCTCCATCATGCTCGCACTTATTGCAGGTCGTAACGTGAAGCAATCCATGCAAGTCGTAAACGATAGCAATGTAAGTTCCTCTCTCCCTCCGCATTTCCCTAACCTCACCCACCACAACAGTGGCCCAACTCCCCGTGGGCACCTTACATCTTCTGCGGGCCCCAACTCAGCGCATCTCCAATCTCTCCCAAACGCACTGCAGGCTTCCTCGGCTTTGGACGGATCTCACAAGCCACTCTCGCCCGTCTGATCCCTTTCGGTATAACTGACTGCATCTACTCTTCCAACCCAAAATCCAAGCCCAACACAGAACGTGATGCGGCCATTCAAGCCAAACACAAACTCAACTCACTGCGGCGTGTAGACCTCGACGAGCTCGCGAGTGAGAGCGATGTGCTGTTCATTCTCGCCCCAGGAGGAGAATCAACACGACACCTGATAAACGAAGACTTCTTGCGCAAGATGAAGCGGACGAGTGTATTAGTGAACGCTGCACGAGGTACCCTGATTGATTCCGACGCACTGGCCAAGGCGCTGAGTGAGGGATGGATCTGGGGTGCGGGGCTGGATGTGGTTGAGGGCGAGCCGATGGTGACGAGAGATCATCCACTTGTGAAAGAACCCAGATGCGCAATTCTGCCGCATATTGGAAGTGGGACGAATGAGACAAGGGTAGGAATGGCCACTTTGGCTGTGAAGAACCTTTTGGCAGTGTTGGATGGACAAGATATGCTGGCTTCTGTGGACCTCAGCCTATACTGATTGATTTATTTTTGCGGAAATTTGACACTGTAGATAGTGTATATTAGATGGAAGTTAGATGCAATATATGGATTTACTGAACGTGTCTTCAATCTCTTTGAAGCAAGCGGTATATGTCTGAGTCAAGACTAGTACTGCATACAACGTGTGTCAGACTTCTTTCGTGCAATTTATCGATGTAAAAGTTCAAGGCAAACATCATTGGCCTTGAAACTGATGAACCTGCCTAATAGCATTATAAATGGACATGTGGGTATATGTATTTGATTTCCAACACGCATGCACTAGTAGTCCAAATCACTGGTTTCTGATATCAGAGAACTGGATTTTTTCCAATCCTCCCAGCTTTTCTGTGAATCTCCAAAGCCATAAGAAAGTTCACCGGCTGAAGACCCTTTCCATCGCTGTCGTAGAACTCGTCGCTTAATTCCTTTCGCAACCTACTGGGAAACATAGTCACACAATCTTCCTCATCGGTGTAGTCTTCATCGTCAGTACAGTTCGAATCAGGAATGTAATCCAAGTCATCTGTTTGGTCGTCATCGACCCGCCATGAGCTCTCCACGGTAGGATAAATGAGCTCGTATTGGCATTTCCAATCGATGATGGGAAATCCTACAATATAACTCGAGTTCGCTGCGATCGATTCTGCAACTGCAACATTGAGAGGTAGATCATACAGGTGTTCCAAGGCTGGATCTAGCGTCGCACATACATCAACTTGGGAATATCGGCTCAATCAACCGCGCTGAACATCCTTTCGACTTTACGGACATCATCATGATACGTATCGATAATTTGAAAGGCTATTGTGTTTATGTGATACCAACACTAGCTTGAACCCTTTGCCGACTACCAGATGTTCCAGGGCTGGACATATGGCGATGTTAAGACATTCTACATTTGGATAAAAGGTTCCAATATTCAAATAGCGCAGCTTGTGTCCGCATGCTCCAATGAAGCCAGATAGAGTAGTAGGATTACTAGAGTCGATTGATGGGCCACAGCTATTACCGTGCACGTAATGGTGACTTAATGTTAATTGAAGCAGTGAAGGAAAGTAAAGAACCCGTGGAAACCCTTTGAAAGATCCTTGGACTGTAAAACATCGCAGAGATACAACAGACGGGAAGTGTAAACTGCCAGTAGGAAGCGAATAATAATCGAAATAACTGTTTAGCACGGGGTGCGGTTCGGTTGGATTATTCCGGGGTGTGCCCCGGTATGCGTGTGGGAAGGAGAAAATGACTTGGATGTCACAGCTGAGTTTCGTGAAGTTCTGGGGATTAGGTACAGGTAAGGTAGCTATAGGATTATGCCCAGAATAGTATCCTGAGACGGAAAAAACGTCGAGAGAACTTAATTCGTTGCAGTACTGGTAGATTTCCGCCATGCTTTCAAAGCAAACATCTATCATGCTTGGAGGAAAGTAGCAGTTCACATGAATGCGCTTGACGAAAGCCGCCAGTGAGGGGTTTGTTCGAAGTGAATCTAGAAGCGCCGGTATTTGCGTGCACCTTCTGAAGGCAACATTTTGATACAACAAGGGAACAGCAATGTAATACCATGATCTGCAGACCGCAATAATAGACTTCTTCATCCGCGTGCTCATATTCCAAGCAGAATCAGGACCTCGACTGAGAGACGGGTCCAGCATGAATTTAGGTGGAAGGACATATTCATAGATGGCCACTAGAAGTTCCACAGGAAGCGCCGAAATTGGAGCTCCATGAACAATTACAACTGGAGGTTCATGCAATGAGAGATCTTGTAGGTGCTATGCAGATGAGTAGTCATTAGAATTCAGCTTGAACCATCGCAGACTTGACAAAATGAGTCGTACCCCCGTTACACCGGCAATGCTGGATCCCATTATTAATTGTGATGGCACGTACTATAAAAAAGGCATAAAGCTTCCAGAAAATCTCATTGAACAGACAAGGGTCTAACGTGAAATGCTAGTCGCTGAGCGTTTTAACCAAGTGGCATTTTTTACGTTGATGTTTGAATTTGAGGGCCCATGTTTATACTTGAGGCCAAAACCAAACAAGCAATACAGATGATGATCGGTCCTTTGTACACCACTACTCCTTTGTACAGTAGCACTTTTCTCTAAAACCTTTGCATGTATTACTTAATTCTGGGCATTATCCTGTAGAATATAGAACAGAGGTTGACTACATATGTTATTTTTTACATATCTATTTCTGTTTAAATGGTGATACTGATTTTGGTGTGTTTTTGTGAAATTTTCGAAATTCTGACAATGCTGTTTCCTATGAATTTGTACACTTTTGGCTGATACAGAACTTATTTTGCACTCGTACATACTTTAAATGCACGCACATATCATTTTATTCCTGAAAGTTTATGTGTTTACTGTGAAAACGGCAAGATCTCCTTCTCATCCCCCAAAATAGTACATGATGTGTCACACAGCGTGACACCCCTGAAGGCCCGATGGCAGGGAAAGCAGGGCTGTCACGCATTGTGTGACACTGTACAACCGAATAGTGGTTCACAGAATTCGCATCAAAACCAATAAAACATAAATATCTCCCTTAGTTCTTGTCGTAGTGACGTGAAATTTAAGTATGTTTTAGTATAATTCTCGGAAAACGTATGTACAAAGTTATACGTAAGTACATGAACGATTGACGAAGTTATAACAAAAACGAATTTCGGTGTACAAAGTACCGATCATCATCTGTAGAAACAGTTCGGCAAGTTGCAACAGTCTCGAGTCGGTAACTCGCGAGATAAAATGCAGCTTGCATGCAACAGTGCCATAAGTATGTGAGGCAGAGATTGGGAACTTAGCGCTTATATCTTGCTGTATCTCGATTCTCCTACGGTAAATTAACTTCAAATCAACGATAAATGGATGTTAAAGGGACGCGAAGCTCTTAGTGCGAACGCATGACAAACTTGAACGCAGTCCGTACTAGCAATGTCATGGTGTTCAATTGGTGTTCAATCTTGTTGGTTTATTGGTGTTTCTAGTCATTTGTACGCCATTTGTAACTTTCTTCCACGGAGAACCATGTGCATGTTTTCGGGTAATAGCCTAGTATGTATCTGTGAAGCTTGGTCTGTCAGAGTAAGTATCAGTGCTTGGTCAGTGCCTGAAGGCCTGAAGCAAGCCTGAAGTATTGTTTCTATCACAGGTAAATGGCAAATAAGAATACTCCGAGTGATCACGTGTCGACGGGATCGAGCGGTAGACTCGTCGTTGTACTATGTCGGACTCGTCTTTCCTCCCAACCACAATCATGTCAACTTCTCCACCCCCTGCACCATGTGATGTCCTTTTCAATGCGACGACTGACTGGCAACTGTACCTGGTTCTGGCTACTATGTCTCCTGGTTTATACGATCCTTTTGGTCATGATACGATCGATTCAAACTTGTACCTTAACAACAATATATTCTTCTCCAGTTCATTTCTTCCTCAGCATCCTATTTCCTCGCGCATACCCTTGTCATGGCTCATAAAACCCGGTAAATTGAAACGCATATAATCCTAGAGATGGATTGGGACCTGGTGAGCTATTTCATTTGCCATATTTACGACTGCCGGGAGAATGGTTTTTTTATTTCAGCCACGAAATTTCCAAACAGCACATTGAGTAGAGAATGATTTGTGAGAGATGAAAAGATACAACGCTGAGGATGGATCGACAACTTGAACAAGAGCTGAAGGATAACATCTTCCTAGGGTGTGTGGGATACATGTGCTCTCTCGTTTTCCCTTGTGGGATCTCAAGAATTTGTGCTTGCAAAGTCGAACTAAGAGCACATCCAATAAAAAAATCTCCCTGTGGGATCTTACATCGTGTGATTTGAGTTTGTGGTAGCAGACTACTGGCAGTGGTGTCCATGTCGCATCGAATCTAATCTCCTCTGCTGAAAGCTTGAAAGCTACTTGTTTATTTAGCAAGTTTGCTGTTATTTAAATTATTATGATTATAACTTATCAAAAACTACTCCCTCTTAAACATCACCCCACCTTTCCCCCTCTTCTCATCCTCTTCCAAATCATAAACCGTCCTCACACCCATACTTCCGAAGGGAACCTAAACAATCGGTTAAGCCTATCAGTCAACCGTTCGGTACCAAGCAATAAGATACAACTCACGTTCCTGTAGACACCCTTCTCAATCTCCCTCCTCCTTTCCTCAACTTTTAGCCTTTCCTTCGCCTCTTCCACTTTCTCATCCCCACCAGCCAACTCGTACGCCCTCCGTAACGCCCATGAACCCCAACTATGTGTTCCAGGAACCATCTCTGCGATTTTGAGGAATGGGAAAAAGGTGTAAAAGGTTCCCCAGGCTAGAGCACTTCCCGACACTGAGGCACTTTTCAATGCGAACTCGGGGAGCAAAGTAATAGGAGAAGCCCCTCTTGGACATGCACTAGCTAGGGAAAGCGAACCAACGCGGAATGTTGATGTGCTTGCAATAGGGGTGTGGGAATTGGAGGGGTAAGCGAGAATACGGAAGTATCCATCTCCTGAAGAGACGGGAATGTGTATGATGTCTGTTTCGAGGACCTTGTGGCCTTCTGGTGCAAGCATAGCGATCTCATTGTCATACTGCTTCTTCTTCTTCTCTTCCACCTTCCCCTCCTTTCCATTGTAATCACCATTCCAAGAAAGAACGATATCTGGCGTAACATCCACCTCTTTCCCCACGGTTCCTCCTATCCAACTGCCCATTGTCCATCCTAACAACCCAGTTCTCCAGCCACGTTTCTGTAGCGTAAGTCGATGAGGAGGGAGAGTCTTTGTACCTAGGATGGATATTGGGACGAGGGTGTAAAGGCCACGATAGTAAACCCATGGTCTTGTGTGACGGATTGTTGAGTACGGTGAGTTGTGCGCATGGTGCAATTCGGCATCGTTGAGGGCGTGAAAGGTGTCGATTGCAGTAGACACCAGCTTGGAAGTCATCGACTGCGGTTTATCTTGCGAGGACATGGTTATGGTGCAGATAGAGGAGCAGGAATGGTAAGGATACCGGTTATGAGGGAAGTATTTGTATATGACGTCATTGCCATTGACGCGTTCACGCGTCGCGAGAGCCTCTGAGTCTCCACTCATATGTAGTGGCCCGAGCTTGTGCGCGTCTGTTATAGACTAAGAATGGTCATGTTCCAATCATGTATCTTCTCTGGAGTTAGTTTTCAATAGCAAATTAATTATTGACATTCGCCAGTGCTGCCTCAGTTACTCCCTGTCCGACGTACTTGCTTCTACTCTACTACT
Source organism: Cyathus striatus (assembly GCA_025738555.1). NCBI lineage: Eukaryota > Fungi > Basidiomycota > Agaricomycetes > Agaricales > Nidulariaceae > Cyathus > Cyathus striatus. Next base: position 2,495,365 of record JAOVFP010000013.1, on the reverse strand, counting down.
TATGCTACATTTTCAGGATATATATCTCACGGGAAAGTTGATAATTTTTATCGCCATATTCATATTCACTCCATTCAAGCTGTGGTCACACAGGGAGATCTGGGGGGATTGATTTTCTTACTGCCTTTTCATCATACCAATGGACCGAACACGATATAATCCAATTACTACTATGAAGTTATTAACGCAAGATCGTTTAGAGGGCGATTTCAGCTACCAATGAGTCAGTTTCTGACATTTGAAAATTAACAACAGCGGCGAGGACCTTGAATACATAGTGGATAAGCTATAGTATTTCATCATATAAGGCTATCGGTTTGTTTGATTATTTGATTCTCACTCGTTCGGAACGATAACAATGGCTCTCAATGAAAAGGTGACACAATGGAACGATTTATTACCACTGCATAAACGGATAGAGCCTAGTAGCCACTTGAAGTTACTATAGTTTAACATGAATAAGTATACAATTTTTATACTGATTTATTCAAGACTTATTGTCAATTATTGCTTCGTTTAACACTAAATTATTATAATTTGCGTAAATGAAGAAGCATTTCAGTACGGTTGACCGCCCCAATTTTTCAAAGCCAAAATATAAGTATGTTAGTAAGTAGTATACATTTAAATCTGTGTTCTGGTGTTTTCATTTAGAGTTAATGACCAAACAAACCAAAAATAAACCCAAAGAAGATTGTCGATAAAAAAATCCGCGACGACCGTGACGTTGACCATTGCTATTATTTTTCTGTTGGAACCTTGAATGGATTTTACTATAATAATACCTTTACTAAAAGATGGATTCCGATCAAGTTGTTTTAACTGAGGTACGAGTCAATCAACATCCTTGATTAATACTGAATTCTCAGACAGATCATAACATCTGTATAGAGATTGGATATGCTCTCGGTAGATGATCCACCAGTTGAACTTGTCCAGGGAGCTGAAATCCTAAGGCTTCCGACTGAGCTGATGTTATCGATATTTGGATATGTGATTCCGCCTCCGTTCTTGCTCGATCCATCTCTCACTCGCGGGTCTAATTCTGCTTGGAATTGGAGCACCCGAATGAAGAAGTCTATCATCATGGTCTGCAAGGCATGGTATGGTGCTGGATCTCTCATGCTATATGAAAGCATCGTATTCAGACGATGTACACAAATACCAGCGCTTCTGTATTCACTCCGGACTAAACCCACTCTAGCTGCATTCATCAAACACATTCACATTAATTGCTACATTCCAGGCGGCATGTCCGTCGTTTGCTTTAAAAGCCTGGTTGAAATCTATAGGAACTGCAGTCAATTGACTTCTCTCGATACCTTCTTCGAAGCAGGATATCAATTTTCTCATAATGCAATTACCTCTATACCTGTACCAAGCCCGGAGAAGCTCGCGAAACTCAGCTGCGACATTCGAGATATTTCCTTGTTCTCAGAATCATACAGGAATATATTACTGAATACTCTCACTGAGTTGCACCTTGTTTTCAACAAAGGTTTCAACATTAATTCAACACTTCCAACTGGCGGCTTACACTTCCCATGTGTTCTATCTCTTAAATGTTCTTTTCTACACCGAGAAGTTCCTCAGGGTTTCGATGGGTTTTCGCAGGCATTCCGATTTCCATCTTTGCTTCGATTAACAATATGCACCTATCCGCGTGCAATTTGGAACTCTCACACGATAAACGATTCAAACATCGGTTATTTCAGCTCATTTATTCATTCATGTGGTCATAAGCTTCGTTATTTGGACATCGGAGACTTTCTACCCGTACCTCTTGACCTTTCTGCGTGTCCTTCCTTGGAACATTTGGTGGTCGGAGATGAGTTCAAATTAGTGTTGACGGCATACGAACACGAGAATCTTCAGCTCATTGATACATATGAATATGATATTCTAAAAATTCGGCAGAATTTTAGGAATGTCGATTGGTCTACTCTTCCAAAGCTGAAATACGTACGACGACTAGATCCATCCCTGACGCATTTATATGACTTGCCATTCAACATGTCACTTCCCAGCTCGGATGCAGGAGACTTTTCTTACACCCTTGGATTTCCACTCATCGGGTTGGAAAGTCGTCTCGATTTTATTTGTCGCACCGACGAATTACTGTATGAAATTACTGGCAATTATTGCTCGTCAGATAGCACGGACTCTGACGAGGATGACGATGAGACTTATAACTCTGATGAAGCAAGTTCTGGCTACGAAAGCGAAGACGAAGGTCAGACTGAAGACCGCGATGACAATACCCATCTGGATGATATAGAAGATGAAAATGCCAATGTGGCTGCGGACCACAGCTATTTACTCGATGAATTGCGTGACGAGTTCTACGATACCGATGGTGATTGGCAGGTAGACTTTGTGACGGCTTTGGAGATCCACAGAGATATTATTGAGTATTCCGACGACCTGATGTCAGAGTCAGACGGGTAGAATATGTATGTTACGAAGATGTTTTTATTTGCACCTGAAAATTATGGTATTACACTGGAATGATTTTTAGAGGTTGTATTGAAATTAAATTCGGTACTGACGAATTCCGTTAAGCACATATTAATTGCTACTACGCAATATGATAATTAGTGCCTGGGTTGAGATTCACATTTCTTGATTGGAATACCAATTTCAAATTTCTCAGATTCTTCTTTTCAATTTATACCTATTGGATGGTATTTTGTGTGTCTCTCTAATTTCCGTCATTGTTTCAAATAACTTCAACTATACAACAATACTTGAAAGTTTCAAGGCGAGCAAGTGAGAATGCAGCGACTCATTTAAAAATATCGAAATTTAAGTTCTCAGGGTTTTGACCTCGAGATGAGGCTAACCGCACGAACACAATGTGTCGAGTTCATCTATTAATAGCCTATATGAATGACAGTAATTTAGACATTAATACATGATGCCAAATGAATTTCATGTGCGTGCGTAGCTCTGATTAGACTTTGCTTCATTCGCCTTGAGAATTTACAGAAATGCACTGATGGTCTAACATTAAGTAAAAAATGAGAAGAATGGCTGGTTTGCACAGTCGCGGTAGTGTACATATAAATAATGAAAGACTTGGATCAAATAAAGGAGCACTAAACGGACAAGAATTTTATACTCTCGACTAACTTACAATGCGCACTTCCAAAAATATAAGCTCAAATCTCCGTCAGGACGCAATAGGCACCACGAAAAGCCTAAATGTCAAGTCCTTATCGTCGCCTTGCTGTCCGCGGTACCTTTCGACATCATAAATAGTCTTTGGCCTTGCAATAGCTTCCATATATGCGCCCTCGAGTCCGGAAGCATCGACGGGGTCGGGAGTGTGGAGGTTTCCAATTGGCTTATCGACTGCATTCATCTTGGTGACACCGCGCAAGAGGAGAATCTCGAGTTTGCGAGGACGGAAGTAGTGATGGTTCCATATGTCTATCACTTGGATTACGGAAGCTGTTTTTTGGGATTTGAAGTATGTGCGAATTCCATGAGATATAATCATGTCTGTAAAAGGACCCGGGTTAGAGTGGTATGGGAGGAGGGGGGAAGAGGGACGTACTAACGACCGGAATTAGATTTAAAATCGAGATGTTTGTTGCTCGATGTCTGTCTTTGTCTGTAAGAGCACCTGCTTCGTGTACGTTGTCTATAAACCTTGAGAGATATCAGATAAAGAAGGAACAAGAAGCGAACAGACACACGTCAACCACTCCTGCTCATCAACATCATGTGTTGCAAATGGGTGGGGTTGCTCGTACGAGGGCGGTATAACGCGCATGAAACCCTTGTTGAGGTACTTTCCGAGAGATACCAAAAATATGGGTTTAAATGATGAGTACAGGGCATTTTGAGATGGTTGTCGGGAGAATATGGTAGAGGTTTCTAGTAGTGTTGGCGCAGTAGGCAGGGTTGGAACAGTGCGAGTGCGAGTGCTGCCGCTGGCAGTTGGGGGACATGAGTATGGTGGTGGGTGAGAGGAACTAGCATCGTCCTGGGCCTTTTTGCAATCTGAGTCGATGATCATTGTTCGGTAGAAGGAATGAAAGGGACGTCGTAACCATAATTGTTTATCTGGGGGCAGTGTGCGCGCTACGGGGGACTGCTGTAAACGGATCTTTAAATAACTGGGTAGGCACGTGGTAAAATACTAAACGTCAAAGACTCGAGTGATCGGCGAGTTGTGCACAGACCTCGTCAGTCGTCACCATCCTCCGAACCAGACCAGAATCACAGACTCAGAGGACATGGACGACGTTCCGACACGACCCCCTCCCCCTTCCCAAGACCCCCCCTCCGCCCTCCCCATGTCTCAAGACGACGGCCTCTCCCACCTCGACCCCGCCAACTACGCCCCCTCCGACCGCCCTCTCAACGTCACCGATGCGCTCAGCTACCTCGACGCCGTCAAGGGTCAGTTCCACGACCAGCCAGACGTCTACAACCACTTCCTCGACATTATGAAGGAGTTCAAGCACGAGCTGTTCGTTCTCGCCCTTCTTCCATTGTTATTGTCCTATTTAAATTATTATTATTATTAGGATCGACACTCCGGGCGTGATCAAACGCGTCTCGCATCTCTTCAACGGTCACCCGGCACTCATCCAGGGCTTCAACACTTTTCTTCCCGTAGGCTACCGCATCGAGTGTTCGACAGATCACAGAGACTCTGGCATCATCACCGTCACCACTCCCACCGGCACCACCATGCAGAGCACTTCCACCGCAGGACGGCCCCCCACCTGGAGCGTCAATGGATACCTCCCAGGTCATCTTTTTATTTTTTATTTTTATTTTTTTCATCTAGCTAATCCAAATCCTAGATCCCATCCACTCACCCGACCCCCTTCCCCCCCGCCCATCCCTCCACTCCTACCCTAATGTCGACGGCCAGGCCATCGAGCCCGCCGTCCAGTACGTCCAAAAAATAAAACAACGCTGCGACCCAGATACCTACCGCCAATTCCTCGACATTCTCTCCCGGTACCACCATAAACCCGAGTCGATCGATGAGGTAAGTCGACTTTTTTTATTGTCTTCACAAAAGTTTTTTATGTTGATGTGCGGGGGAGAAGGAGGAAGTGTCCAGGCAGATAGCCCATCTATTCAAGGACGACCCAGATTTGAGGGCTGATTTTAGGGTCTTTATGCCCGAGCGCAGTCAGAGCTTGCTGGACGATGCTGCCCCTGACCGAAGAAGGGGAAGCAAGCTCGACGTCGTCGCCAGCTCAAGCCAGGCTTCATCCCAGAAGCGAAAGCGCAAGGTCGGTGAGCGCGAGAGAGAACGCGAGAGGGAAAGAGCTGAGCGAGAGCAGAGAGAGCGAGAGAGGGTGGAGAGGGAACGAAGGGCAGAGATGCAGCCTCCCTCCAAGGTACATCCTTTCCCCTCCCTACCTTCCGTTTTCTAATCTTATGGCAGCGAGTCAAACACTCTGCGACGCCACACGATACCCAACCCTATCACAAACCCCCGCTGCCGCGACATCCACCGACCATCGAAACCCACTTCTTTGATCGCGTCAAACGTTTCCTCGACAACCGCGAACTATACAACGAGTTCCTTAAACTCGTCAACCTTTTCACCCAAGACTTCATCGATACCTCTCGCTTAGTGAAAGAGAGCAAACATTTCCTCGGCGAAAGTGAAATCTGGCGCCAATTCTGCGACATCCTTGGCTGGGATGAGCGCCGAGAAGTGCTGAGTGATTTGCGGGGCGATACGAGGGAGAAAGAGTGGCTGAAGCCCCGTGTTGTGAATCTCAGTGTTAAACCTGGCCGCAACGATTTAGGTCTCAAGTATGGTAGTTATCGTCAAGTCTCTGCCGAGGTTCGTCTCCCTCTCCCTCCTCTACACCCGTACTGACTATAATACAGGAAGCAAACGTAACCTGCTCAGGTCGAGACGAAATGTGCCGCTCCGTCCTCAACGACGACTGGGTTTCCCATCCCAGCTGGTCCTCCGAAGACTCAGGCTTCATAGCGCACAAAAAGAACATCTACGAGGAAGCCCTCCACCGTTCCGAAGAAGAGCGACATGAGTACGATTTCCACATTGACGCTATCTCTCGCACCATCATAATGCTCGAGCCCATCAACTTGAAAATCATGCAACTGAGCCCGGAGGAGAGGGGGACGTTCAAGTTGAAAGCCAATCTCGGCGGAATATGGAAAGCCATCCATACACGGGTGGTGAAGAAGATCTACGGCCGCGAGCCTGGCCTGGAGGTTATCCAGGCTATGCAGGAGTCCCCTGCGCAGGCGATTCCGGTAGTGTTTGCGAGACTGAAGCAGAAGGAGGAAGAGTGGAAGAGGGCCCAGAGAGAGTGGAATAAAGTCTGGAGAGAGGTCGATGCGAGAAATTATACGAAGAGCTTGGATCATCAGGTTATACTCTTCCGTGCGGCGGATAAGAAGGCTATTTCGACGAAATCGTTCGTTTCGCAGATTGAGGCGGCTAGGGAAGAGCAGGTGGCTAGACGAGCTGCGCTCGTTGATCCGCTGTTTAGTCGCACCCGCCCAAGACATCAACTGGAGTTTATCATTGACGATGTAGATGTTCTCCAGGACTGTGTGAAGCTTACGCTCAGCTTCCTCGATCGGACTCAGGCGCAGATTGGAGGCGTGGAGAGGAGGAGAATCGAGAGTTTCCTTCGGAGCTTTGTACCCCTCTTCTTTGGGCTCGATACTGTCAAATTCAATTCCGCATTCGTGGTAGTGCAAGAAACTGGAGCGGTTGAGGAGGAAGTGGTCGAGGAGGACGAGGTCCCCAGCACTGGTGTTAAACGCGGGAAGAAGGGACTCGCTGCTGACGGTGGTGATCTGAGGAAGAAGCTGTTGAAGAGCGAACAGGCGAAGAGCACGAAGAGGACCACGAGGGCTGGGGCTTCACCTGCTGTTTCTAGATTAGCTTCTCCTGCGCTGGGCGAGGAGGAGCCTGTTGCGAGCGGGAGTGCACAGGGCGGGAGGGGAGAGGGGCGGAAGGGAAAGAGGATTATTTTCTTTACTAATACGATTTTTTATACTTTCTTAAGATTACTCGAGGTGCGTCCCAAGCATTCATCCATGTTCAAATTCTAACCTCTTTGCAGATGCTTTACTCCCGTCTACACCTCTTCAAAACCCTTGCTCAATCATACGGCACCAATGGCACATGGAAACCCTCTCGCGGAATCCTTGCCGGCCTCAGCGCACAAGCCAAAGCCACGCTCTCCACTCTCGGTAGTCACGCAGAACACTACTACTCACTCATGCTCGAATCTATCGAGCGGCTCTTCGACGCTGAACTCGAAACGTCTGCCTTTGAGGATCAGATGCGGTACATGTTCGGCGTTAAGGAGGCGTACAAGATCTTCACTGTTGATAAACTCGTCGGGGCGATTGTGAAGCAAGTGCAGGGGGTTATCGGGGACCCTAAGAGTCAAGGACTATTAGATGCGCTCAAGAGGGAGAAGGGCGCAGGGGCGTGGACGACCCAGGATTTGATTAATGCCTGCAGGGGGGCAGAGAAGATTTTGGGCCCCGATGAGAATTTATTTAGAATTGATTGGCTTTCGGATTCGAAGACGATGGCCATGCAGCTTATTGGAAAGGATGACTCAGGCTTTGATGATTCCGAGGTGTTGACTAGTCGATGGGAAGCGTACATTGACTCGTATGTTTCGGTATGTACTTTCTTTGTTCTTCCTCTGCGCAAATGCTGACTGGGATACAGAGCGAATGTACGGACGGCGTCTCGCAACAGAAAGTGAAGAGGCCATTTTTGCGGAGGAACCTCCCACCCTCTGCGCGCGAGACCCAACCGGACGTGGCGACGCAAGACGGGCTAGAAATAAAAGTCTGCCTGAGGACTTACCGCTTCTTCTACGGCTCGCATTCGGAAGATATATTATGGAGATATAGGAGCAAGGAAGAAGTTGATAAACATTCTGTGCGGCTTGCTGCTAGGAACGAGACTCGGCGGACGTGGGTCGCCGAGCAGGAGGAGGTTGCTGCTGCTTCATCGTAGTGCGACTAATACTTACCCCTTACTTACCCCTCGTCAGTGACTCTGACGTTATTTTTTTTTTTTTCTTGGCTCGTATCCTTCGCGTCGTTCATCGTTGGGATTGAGTGGATATTTATGCGGTTCTTTTTTTCGTATTTTTGTTGTACTTTCGAAATTGCTTTGCAGAACCATTTGAGAATTTAATGACAATGCCATATATTCATACATAAATTTGCTGCAGATGTCACCATGATTACTGGAATCTGAATTTTTGTGGATGCGTAAAGAAAGATAAGATTAAGCGTGTGAAGTGTTCGCCCTGCCACTTGAGAACAAACTCCCATGTATCGACATTCCTTGCTCCATTTGCAAATCAAGTGTATCCGTGCAAGTCCGTGCTCAATCACAAATGGCTACTATTACACATGTAGTATACTACATTCTTTTGGTTCCTGTCAGATGGCCACTATGCCCCAGATTACCAACGCCCACGCCCATTTCTCACTGGCGGATTCTCTTGGGACTCACATTGGAACCAGATAAAAGGGCACCTACAACCTCGTGAATCTTCGTTAGAGTATTGCAAATGGCTCCGTTTACACCACTCTTTATAAACGGGAAATCCACTCCAGCCAGCGACGGCGGCACGTTCGAAGTACGTAACCCCTTCTCTGGGAAGGTCGTAGGCACCTCTGCGTCAGCTACAAGTGCAGACTGCAAAGCAGCAATCGAGGCTGCTGCAAAGGCGTTCGAAACATGGGAGACCACTCCCCTTAGCGAACGGCGTGCTATATTCTTAAAGGCTGCCGAGCTGGCAAAGTCGGATAAGTACAAGACGCTGATTACTGAGTCTATGAAGGAGGAGACAGCTGCTGCACCTTCGTGGGCGTTTCATAGCTGGATGGTGTCGCCTGTTACCATCAGCTCGCAAACTGCAGTATTGGACGAGTTGAAGGGGAAATGGTTCCCATCCAGCATTGTTCCTGGTTGTCAAGCTATTGTGGAGAGGAGGGCGTGGGGCGTTGCGTATGTTCTTTTCATGCCCCTTTGGATATGTGTTAACGCAAGAAAATAGATTTGCAATTGCTCCCTGGAATGCTCCGATGCCACTCACCCTTCGCGCCGTCGTGACTCCCATACTCTGCGGCAACACAGTTGTTCTCAAGGCGTCCGAGGAGAGTCCTAGAAGTCAAGCAATTGTCGCCGACTTATTCCATGAAGCTGGTCTACCTGATGGTGTTCTTAACTTCATTTCGACATCCCGTGAGACCGCTCCTCAGCTGACTGCCGAGATTATTGCACATCCTGCTGTTCGACATGTTAACGTGAGATTTGAAGAAATACATATATGTATAATTAACTGACAGCTATTAGTTTACTGGAAGTGATCGAGTCGGAAGGATTATCGCCATGGAAGCTGGGAAGCATCTTAAGCCCTGCGTGCTCGAGCTCGGAGGCAAGTCCCCGACAATTGTGAGCCTCACGGTCAAGTCTTTACTGGTTTTTAAATGAATGACTTACACCTTTAAAGATCCTGAATGACGCCAATGTCGAAGAAGCCGCTAAAGCAGCGACATTTGCCTCAATGTTACACTCAGGACAGGCAAGTCGAGCAACCCCCTTTCTTGCAATCAATATGACTTACCCCAAACTCAGATCTGCATGTCCACGGAACGTGTGATAGTTCAGAGCGGAATCGCAGACAAACTCATTGCGGCTATTAAATCTTTCGCTGAGGCTCTTAAGGCTGGGGACCCCGAAACCGACCCGAACGTCAAACTGGGTGCCCTGTTCGCTGAATCTTCAGCAGAGAACATCATTAGCATGATCGCCGCTGCTCGAGATGCAGGTGCAAAGGTCGTACTGGGAGATGTAGCTCATAATGGTGCAGTTGTGCAGCCCCACCTGGTGAAAGACGTTAAACCGGGGATGGCAATTTGGGAAAGGGAGACGTTCGGTCCAGGTTTGTCCTGTTTAAACCCCAATTCGCAAATGCTGATGAGTACCCTAGTTCTGATATTCGCGGTAGTGGATACTGTTGATGAAGCAGTCCAGCTTGCGAACTCGACAAACTATTCGCTGGCTGCATCGTTATGGACATCGAACGTCTTCGACGGGATCAAGATCGCTTCTAGGATCCGTGCAAGCTGTACAAGCATTAACGGCTCCACCATCCATTCTGAGCCAGGTGTTGGCCTTGCTGGTCTTGGGTATGTCCTGTTTTGGCTCTGTATGTTGTGCTGTATTCATGTTATTTCTAGTGGTGCTTCTGGTTATGGGCGCTTTGACGTTGAACATTTCACTTGTAAAAGGATTATCGCTACGCATCCCTTAGGAAAGAAGTATCCTTTGATTGACATGTGATAGTAAACAAGATGTATTTAATATGTATTATACAACGATTACTGTATATTGAACACGAAGACAATTAAAATTGGAATTCAGACCGTAAGTTATCTTAGTGCAGCAACTGATGTTTAGGGAGTGAAGAAATTTTTAACGTGCTCTTAGTTCGACTTGTGCAAGCACGAAGTCTTAAGCCCAGGGCCCACGACAAGGGAGCACGAGGGAGGATACCAAGTATCCCACCCACCCTGGGAAGACGTACCTTGTACCTATATCCTTCAGCTCGTGTGTCGTTAGCGGTTCTTCTTCGTAAAATCTTTCGTGGTTCGAAATGGTCGATGCATGCGGCGATTCGATGTCTTGAGGCGAAATTCGATATGATACGAAGATGGCATTGGAATTTGGCGGCGAGGGTCGGTTATCAAGGTCTGTGCGCTAAGATAAGATCCAATCTACGCGAGAAATAGACATCACACTTGTGAGCGAAATATGATGTCACTGAATGAGCCTTCGTTTTTTAGGAGTCGGAAACGGTGCGAGTGCGTTCGAATTCGTGTGGCGATATTATCGGTACTAGGCGAATTTTTCGGGAGGTCGATGAGTGCTGATTCCTGAATCTGTTTGAAGTTAGCCATAAAGCGGAAGTACACAACGCAGGACGACATGGGGGCGGAACAAGACGCCGGGCAACATGTATGATCTAGAGCAGCCAGTTCAGAGACAGTCAAGTCAAATCAGGTATAAGGTACCAGAGCCGAGGCGACACGCGAATAGACCAACAAGGAATACATATAGAGAGGAACCAGACCAGGCAATGGAGAGGGAAGTCAAGGGTGCTCACGGATTGGAAAAAACTTAGACCTAGGGTCTATTTTTTTGAAATCACCACTTCGCCTGGACTAACTAACTATAAGTGCTTACTAAGCGATCAAAATTACCATATATAGAAGGTATATTGTTTGTCAGCATAAGTTCTTCATCTTCACTTTGTAAGTTCTATTGAGTTCTCAGCAAGTTTCTCAAGATCTCAACAAATACCCAACAAACTCCCAGATATTGTTATACTTACTTTCCAGCTCATTAGATTCTTTCTATTGCATGTACTCCATTTCTATTTAAACTTGACAGCTGGTAGTATTTTCTGAGGTACTTCTATGTATCTTTAAATAACCTTTCACATACAATATAGTACTCGAGACTTTCAACTGAAGTTTGAACCCTCTCAGACTTTGAATAATATCTTAATCATGGACCTGTCAGTAAGGTAATAAGCAGTTAGTATTACTTAGTGTAAACACATCATTCATAATTTCAACAATTTTTGACTCATTCTAAGTTCTAACTCCCTCGCTTCTTCCTGCATCAGATTGGTCACCTACCCACCCACAACCTTGAACACTATTTAGGGTACTTGTGAGTACAGAATATGAAAATAAATTACCTTCAGTACCCCAAATATGTATCAGAACCTCACTCAAGGTTTCTGTAAGGGGGGTTCCATTTTTTTTTTCTAGCCTTCAGCCAGGACTAACTAACCAACTACCCGTGGGAAACTAGGATCCGTGCACCCCCTTGAGGGAAGTAATAGGAAGAACAGAGCCGAGCCGACATATCGAGCAGTAGACCAACCATGAGTGTAGGAAGAGCCAGCACTGGGTGACCGAGGAGCATTGGAGAATGAAGTTATAGGGAGGAGGGTGAAAAGAGATGAGAGTGGAGGATTAGTTCAAATTGTGGACAAGCACGAAACAGTGAGTACTTACTCTAATGTCAGCCACAACCAGGGAATCTATAAAATATTAGCAACAATGGGGTGTGGTACAATTAGCAGAACAACATTAAGTTAAAACATGGAAGCAAACAACATGGATGGATAATATGAAAGGGGGTGCAGTGGTGGATGAGAGGAAAGAGGTTACAAGTGCGGGGTATGAATTTGTTGGAATTTATGGGCTAACGAGGTCATTTAGAGTCTGCGAAATATATTATAAACTTTAAGTGCTGCCAACTTGTATGGATTATAATATTATTTTGTCGACTGCAGAGTGAGACATGGTGATCTTGCGGTGATCAATATGAGTTATGGAATGGCAATGCTGACATTATATGTATCACGGCTGGACATGTGACCGCATTGTCTTGTACTAAGTACATTTACCTCACATCTACAAAAGTTTTCCAAGCCCTTCATACTACTATGTTGACATAGTTCTTATTTACAATAATCCAGCATTGTCGGTAAATCTGCCATTCTCACTACTAAATCATAGTTGACAAATAAGATTGCAATGTTATTTGTCGACTTCTGCGCAGCAAAGGACTGGCACTGTACGCCAAGTCCGGCTTTGGAGCAATCCTGAACTTGTCCTGAACAGCTTTTGAATGATGCTCCAAGGCACAATACAGTCTCGGGTGATTCTAACAAGGCCATCTCAATGCCCTTGGCCCTGTGTGTTCGACATCCCCCATTCTCTAGATATTAAAGAGTACCATACGTGCCTAAGCCTCTGTAGCTGGTATTTTCTGCTTCTGGAGTGATGCAGAAACATGTGGTACAAGTTGTCGATGGAAACAAGTTGCAGCGGCCAGCCATCTCCCTTGGCTTGTGTGTTGTTTTGGGCCTGCCCAGCTAATCAGTACCCGGACGCAACGAAGCTCTTAAAAAGCATACAGTTATCCATTTCATACCTCAACCTTTTTTCATGTCTTCTGCAGCAAATGAACACTCCGCTTGTGAAGTGGACGACGTCCAAGATGTCTCTATCTCAGGTTCAGAAGGCAATAATTTTGATAACAGCTCTGACGATGGCAAGTATGATGAAGATAGCAGCAATGACAGCGACGACTCGGCAGACGACTTGTATAGTGATTCTCTTGTCAAGGAAGAAATCTCTGAGGTAGACGTGGACCAGCAGCCAGCTCCAAACAATATTGATGCTGGAAGTATTCCCAATATTATTGATGGGTTGTCATCTGAGCAGGAGGATGCCAAGAATTCAGTAAGTCCTGCACTATATCAAGTTGGTCTTATATCAAACAATTCCCTCAGTCACTAGAAAGGCTAGCATATATCGTTATGTGGGAAGAAAGACTTGTAGAAGAGAACATAATTCTAGAACTGGTGAAAATTATCCAAGTTCTTAAGGGAATGACAGACAGTACCCTTTTCAGCCTTCTACTCGATTCAGTCTGTTCATTAGCTCAAATCTCGGGCCATGCCCATATGAAGATGGTACCATATTTGCAAGACATTATTCCTAACCTGCTCAATGGAGACATGATGGATTGCCAGAACATCCTGCAAATGCTCGACTACTTTGGTCAGGAAGAATCTTCTGGTCATTCTGCCATTGTGGATTTTCTCCATGACCACATTTACACAGCGCCTGTCTTCTCCCTTCCTCCAGAACAGATTATTAGCGCTATTGAGGCCTTTGAGAATGTCACCATTTATGGTAGGGTTGATTCTAGGAGACTCTTTCTAGAGGCTGGAGTTCTCGAGTTCCTCTTAAAGTCGCTTGATTTGCCCTTTGCAGGCCCCCGAGTAGCAGCTCAGAGCTGCCTTGTCCAGATGTTTGGTTCTATTAACAAAATCCACGAAGACATTATAAAAGCGAAACCTACAGCAGATTCTACCAAAGCAGCTGTTCTCAATGCATTACTGAAATGTATCGCTGATGAGGATGAGGGGGTTTCAGATGGTGTCATCCAGTTCTTCGGAGCAGACAATGAAGAAGTGAAGCAATTGCTTTCTGATAATCCTACATCTGTGGCTGCCATTGTTCGTCATCTCAGAAGGAAGACCTCTGATATTATAGGCATGCCTGTGGAATGGGTACTAGTCATGCTTGCAGAAGGCGAAGGGTTCAAGACTGTCTCCAGAGCATTTGAGGTTACTTTCTCTGATGATAAAATTGATATGAGTGACAAGCTGAAGATAACAAGTGGTCTAGTGAGTAGTTTTGTAAATCTGAGGAAGGCAGCAATGGAAGGTGGTCTTGGAGAAGCAATGGTGGAATGGTTGAAAGATGATCAATTTTGAGTGCAAACCTTGGTGAGGAGTCTTAGCTTCTATGTGTTATATCTTTATGTACTGATATCTTTAACACTAGACAATCCTGGACAAACTAATGGAAGAGGAGCAAATCATTGGATTTTATCTTCTCAAAATCGAAATCATCAGTCCTTTATTGAACATTCTAGAGGGCTCTTCTATCAGCGAATGCTGCCTGGCTGCATCTGTACTCATGAGGCTATTCAACTCCTACAGTGGAGGGGAAGATTCAAAACCCCAGTGAGAAGTCATAAAGGAGCATATATCATCTGCATATAACCTATGCAGAATCATTATGGTGATCTACTCCTCCCCACCCAAAGTCAGCGGGGCTGTGTGTCATCTGATTGGCAAGCTACTCCTCGATGAAGATGGAACTGAATCATGGATGCATGACAAGGATTCTGGAAAACCTCCACCTCCAACTCCTTTGAAAGATCAGATTGTAACACCTGAATTGCTGAAGCATGCCATTGGACTCCTTAATCACCTGGACACCACAAAAGAAGCCTTGTATTTGCTCTCGCAGGCATGCTGGGGTAATGCTCGAGGTCTCTCTCTAACTGAAATGGCCTTCATTCCAGCCATTCCTGATGCAGACGTCCACTTCTTTGCTTCCCTTTATGGAGTATATGATGGCGGGCATGCTGTCCGACAATGGAGATGTGTAGCGGAGGCTGCAGTAAAGGCTGGTGCAATTCCTCATGCACTCGAGCTGTTAGAGTCTGCAAGTGGTAGATCATGTGTTATACGTGCAGCAGTGGAGGGGCTACGAGTGTTGCTCACTGCTGATTCTGCTGACAGAGATATTAGGAGGAGGAGCCAGAGTTTGCAAAGAGCACTTGTGATGTTGCTTGCAGATGAAACGAAAGAGTCGTTTGATGAGGTTTATTGGATGCTCATGCTTATCATCAATGATGGTAATGAGTGGTTGAATTCATGGACAGAATTCGTGTCTACGGAGTCAGCTTGACATTTGGTCAATATGTTGGAGAAACATCGTGGGGCGCATGAAGAGCCAAAGGAGGAGGTATGAATCAAGAGGAATATATCACTGCGGTGGAGGAGTACCAGAAGAAAGTATCGGATAGTGAGAAGCAGCACCAAGAGCAAGTTTTTCCTTTTTATAACAAATCCGGACCAAAACTAATCATGATTTGAATCGTAGGGCGACACAGAGTGTGGTAGATATCCTAAAGCCCTCCCTTCCAATCTGGAAGCCATATGCAGAAGAGCTGATCGCGCCACTCCTCACTTGCTCGTTAGACCTAACAAAGGACAGTGATTTGCTTGATGTTGTCATGGGGCTAGGTTTGTCTTCCATCGACATCCTTATTCGGTCCTTGAAGGATACCATGGCAAGACCTACTCTTCCCAGTGCAAGCAGATATGATGATTGGATATGCCACAGTCCCACCATGGCAGCCGCCCTCTACAATGCAGGGATCTCCGATAGGCTCTTGCAAGTACTCGCTGGAGAGTCTGATGCAGATGATATCAGGATAGAGAATCACATCAATGCAGTTTGCGGTCTCAGTAAACTTGTAGAGCAGCTAGGTGATGAGTTCCAGGCTCAAGCTTTGCAGGAGAAATTCTTTGCCAATGAAGGAGCAGTTGCTACATCCCTTGATATCCTGCACAACAAAGAAGACTGTTACAGTGCTTCGAGGGTAGTGAACAGGCTTTACAGTTTATCTAAAGGCATTCCCTCTGGAATCTTGGCACTCGCTAATGCCAATATTGTACCTACTCTCCTGAAGATGTTCGATCATGAACATCAGCAAAGTCTGGGTCTGCTAACCGATTCTACATAGCATTATATAGTAGCATAGCACCAAAACAAAGACCCCCCTTTATCAGAAACTGTATAGGCTTCTACTTATGCTATAGAGATCTATATAGCCTGTGCTGTGTGCTATGGGTTGCTATGGAATGACTGGTGGCACACTATGGAGCACTATAGAGCAATCTGGGCATGCAGCGAGTTGCTATGGTAGTTATACAGATGCTAGCATATATATTTAAAATAATGTTGCTTCTTGCTTGTTGTTTTGTGACGTCGAATTACAGATTATACTTAAAATGATATATTATATATATACAATTTCCCCGGTACCTAACATTTCAGACCACCTACTTTATCACTGTACCTTCCTACATGCCTCGGTTCACCACCCTTCACCACGATATATCACCCACCATTTGACATCCTGCCACTATGACCACACAGCTCAAACTCCCCAACCTCCTCTCTCAAACCAAACCAAAGTCACAATTCCGCTTACCTTGTCTGAAACAAGCTATCTCGCAGCCGTATGACTCCTGAGTTTTGGGTGCCAAAGTGGTGGTGCTTGGTATACCATTGCTTTTGGTTGGGGAGTGGGAGAGACCAGCGGCATGCGCCTTGGCCCTTGGGATACGACGGGTTCCTGAGGTAAGATACATCAGCAGTGTGAGGAGGGAAGGGGTTGAATAAAGCAAGGAGAGGATGCGGAGGGGGAGGGAACTGGAGGATTAAAGAGCAAAGGAGCGGGGATGGAAGAAGGGAATAAGAAAGGGAAATCTGAAATATGTTATAAAAATACAATGGAGATTAAACAAAGGAACGGAGGAAAGTAGACACAAAGGGGACACATACCATGATACTGCCCCTGTCGAATGCACATATCATCATGTCAACTTGCCTTCATGCAAGATTCTCAATCATATTCCTACCAATTCTCTGCCAGCACATAATACCCACAGCCACAATTGTCGCATTCCGAACAGTGTTATGGCCTTTGACTCTCGAGTGGGGTCCCAGGTGAGATGGGGATGAGCATTTATCCAAGCTTGTGAAGTGACGTGGCGTTGTTAGAGTTTATGTGCCATGGTAGCTATACCTATGTGCTTTTAGTAAAAGAGGAAAGAGAATAAAAATGACACTCACATATTGCTCAGCACAAGTCAGCGGAATGGGTTATAGCTGAGAGGGTAAATGTCCAGACTGAAGGCAAAGCTGGCAGTGAGGCTGATATCCTCGAATAATGCAACATCACAGTGAACACATAGTGCCGAGTCCTGACAGACATAAACCCCGGTAGCAGAAAAAGAAAGAACGATACGAGAGAGAAGTGGAGTATGAAGCTCTTGGTGGTAAGTCAGTGGTTGACGTTGACGTTCAAAACCTGAAGCCCAGTGCGGACGAACATTGACTAGGACCTCATTGACGTACTTATATTAATATCACAATGATGAGCCGATGGGTTGGCCATGGTCCACACGAGCACTTGTTCTGATGCATTTAAATTGGCGCTATAAGATGCTATTTAGCTCACCATATACCAAAATAACTATACAAGTAGTCCGAAAACTATGAAATGCTAGCCAGGCTCATAACTTTGCTATACAGTACTATATAATGAAGTGTGTCTGCTAGTGATTGCTATGGCATGCTATTGGATAGTTACGTAGTTTTTAGTTTGCTATGGGCTGCTATGGGATTAGCTGATGTGCTATGTCTGGCTATGGGAAAAAATCTGCGTTTGCTGATGAAGATGAAGATTTGTATGAAAAAGTCGTGGCTTTGCTTGGAGCTCTAATAATCCATAAAGACCTGGACAAAGTCATCGATCTTCTCCACTTGTATTTCACTGCATTGAAGGGTCCACCTCCCAAGATTCCCTCTGCAGGAAAGAATGGAAAAAAAAAGAAGAAAAAGAAGCATTATAGACCCCATATAAGTGAGGTTGAGGTTTGGCTTTGTGTGACAAAGTTCTCTTCCATGACAGATGCAGCTTGAAAGGCTGTAGTTGACACTGGAGTCCTTGATGAAGCTAAATCTATCCTTGAAAGCGATGATACAGACAAATGGTTGTTCCCTCTCGCATTTTTCGAAGCTGTGGCATTAGATGAGAAACACAGTGTTCCGTTTATCGTGGGCCTTCTGCCACAGATGAACGAGTTGCTGCAGAACGAGAATGCAGAGTCCATTTGGCCAATGATACTTTCTGTCACAGACAACATTTTACCCAAACATACTAGTGCCATTGTGGCTGCTGGTATACATCAATCTCTACTAAAAGGGCTTGGCGAGTATCCTGTGAGTTTCAATGGGATAGATAATCTCATTACCCCAGTAATCAGGATTACCAGGACCATAGAAGGTCATCAACCTGTGATTGAAGCGATGCAGACATTGATGGAACTTGAGAATGTAGAAGAACTAGAGTTGAACTGGGGGTATTCGTATGCGTTTAGGAGGCTTGTTGCACATGGTGATGTTGGGGCTAAGGTGGTAGTGGACGCAGGTGGGGTTGGATTTGCGTTGTGACTGCTTATGTTGGATGATGTCCATGTGAGTTGGTGCTCTATTGCTGGGAGTCTTGCCTTAACGAAAAGTGCAGGCTGTAACAAAAGGAGCGGAGCTATGCACCATGTTGATTCTCTCTCCCTCTATTGAGTCTCGAGTTTCACCCACTCTTGAAGAAAACAAAGCAGCAGAGCTGATGGAGGCAGGACGGAGGAAGATACTTGAGATGGTATCTGAGCCCTATGTCCGCCCTGCGGAGAGAGAAGACAATGAAGATGCCAGGTATGAGCATATGGAAAGATGTAAGTAGTACAAGCGGTTTGCAAGGTTGTTGGAGCAATTTATCAAAGTGCTTGGTGGTGATAGAGAGGGATATGAGGAGGAACTCTGAGGGGCTCCTGATTATTACTACTATTAAGAGGGCATACTCGTGGACGCATCAGCAGTGTAAGATATTGAGACGAATAATAACATCGATTGGCATGAAGTAGACGAGATGGTGATGGATGATCAAAAGAAGGCTGGCGGCGTTGAAGTGATAAATTTTGACATCCAATCAGATTTTATTTTTGGATTCAAGTTATCTATGTAAATGTTTTAGCCCGGCGTGAAAGGGGCCTCAGAGTGAATTATCCACTGGCAAAAAGTCGACTGTCCAGTTTGTTTTATTTTATGATAGTACGACTGGATGCTATCGCCTGCGTGTGACAGATAAGCACGAAGGGATTCGCTGTGAATTCGGCCGATCGATTGATATGACTTGGAATTCAGTTCGGCTAAAACCGATACACACAAACTTTTTTCGACCTCAAAACTCAATTGCTCTGGTGCCATGCTCCGTCAACTCTCCAGGTCTCTTGCTACCACCACCTTAAAATTAAGGCCCATTTATTCTCTTCCTTCCACCATCACTCTTTCAAGGAAAATGGCCACCTCTACCACCCCCGACTTCGTACGTCTATGCGCTGGCGGAGACTGCCATAATAAACTAATTTATACCCTAGAACAAAGCGCTCTATGCACCTCTCTCTGAAGTAGACCCAGAGATTAAGAACATCATCGACAAGGAGACATGGAGGCAGTTCACTGGTCTTGAGCTCATTGCTTCTGAGGTACTTGCCTCATTCTCGCCTCGTCTCTGCCAGCTAACAAACCACACCACAGAACTTGACTTCTCGTGCAACCATGGAAGCCAACGGCTCCATCCTCACCAACAAGTACTCCGAGGGTCTCCCTAACGCTCGTTACTACGGTGGTAACGAGTACATTGATGAGCTCGAGGTTCTTTGCCGCAAACGTGCTCTCGAGGCGTTCAGCCTTGACCCCGCCAAGTGGGGCGTTAATGTTCAGCCCTATTCCGGTTCTGTACGTACCTCATGCTCCTGTACAGGAATCCTAGACGCTGACGTTGCATTTCTTACAGACCGCTAAGTATGTGACACGTATTGTTGTTATCTCCCGCAGACGACTAAACGCGTTCTATGAATAGCTTCGCTGCTCTCACTGCCCTCATCCAGCCCCAAGACCGTCTTATGGGTCTCGGTCTCCCAGATGGTGGTCATCTCACTCACGGTTACTATGTACATCCCTTTCCCTCACACTCCCCGCGTTCTCTAACCTCTATCTATCTCCCCAGACCCAAAAGAAGAAAATGACCGCATCCTCCATTTACTTCCAGTCATTCCCCTACGCCATCACCCCCGACACCAACCTCATTGACTACGCCAACCTCTCCTCTCAGGCCAAGATCTTCAAGCCCCGTCTCATCATCTGCGGTGCCTCCGCATACCCCAGAGACTGGGACTACGCCGAGCTCCGCAAGATCGCCGACAGGGAAGGCGCATGGCTCATGTGCGATATGGCACATACCAGCGGTCTTGTGGCTGCTGGCGAACTTAACAACCCATTTGAGTATTGCGATGTTGTTACTACCACAACGTATGTTTTCTCTTGTTTTTGCATTTTAGGGCTCCGTGTGCTTACCTCTTGTATAGACACAAGACTCTTCGTGGTCCCCGTGCCGGTCTCATTTTCTTCCGTAAGGATCTTGAGAATGCTAAGGACCTTGAAAAGCGCGTGAACGATGCTGTCTTCCCTGCGTGCCAGGGTGGCCCTCACAACAACGTCAGTTCTAGTCATTTCCGTTCACATTTCCTTTCCTTTACTAATAACATAACGTATAACAGACCATCGCAGCAGTTGCCACTGCCCTCCGCCAAGTTGCACAACCCGAGTGGAAAGCCTATGCGAAGCAGGTTATCGCCAACGCACGCACTCTCGCCTCCTCTCTCGTTGAGCACGGCTACAGACTTCAGACCGGTGGCACTGACAACCACTTGGTGCTCTGGGACTTGAGGCCTATCGGCCTCACTGGAAGCAAGGTCGAGAAGGTGTGCGATTTGATGGGTATTACTATCAACAGTATGTCTCCTTTTTTTCTTTTATCACAACACACGCTAACGTGTTTGATTGCAGAGAATGCCGTCTCCGGTGACGCCTCAGCCCAAGTGCCCGGTGGCATCCGTCTCGGTACCTCCGCACTCACGTCGAGGAACATGAAGGAGGAAGACATCAAGGTCGTCGCTTCGTTCCTCCACCGCGCGGTTCAGCTTTCCCTGTTGCTCCAGAAGGAAGCCGGTAGCAAGCTCCTCAAGGACTTTGTTCGTGTCGCTACTACTCAGCAGGAGGGTAAGGATGGATGGAAGCAGGTCCGCGAACTAAGGGACGAGGTTAAGGAGTTTGCGTCGAAGTGGCCGCTTCCTGGTGTTGATGTGTCGACATTGACGAAGCCCGACGGGCTTCTTGAGCATTAAGCTTTTCGCTGGTAGATGATAGGTTAGGTAGAGGACAGGACGGATTGGTACCATACAAAGATTCAACGGTCACATTTGCATAGACTTGCCAGACATTCAACCGTCTGATGTTTGCATTAATGTATTATAGTTATTACTAGGAATTACATTGAATATCAAGTGTATACTTAAGAAAGTTGAAGCCATAGTGCTTACAGCTCAGGTCGCCGTCGTCGATAGTACCGGACAAGGATGAAGTAGATTGGTATATAGCTGGTACATAATATCTACGAGATACTCTACTCCATTTCAGCATTTAAGTAGCTCAACTGGACTTTCTCAACTGCTAGCTTTTAACCCCACAATGCCTGGCGAGCGTCGCCGTGTGTCTCGGGATATCAAGAATATTGTCGTCCGGATGGAGGGCAAAAGCGTTTCACGCGGTGACGTTCGTCGGTTTATAAGTGTCGTATCCAAAAGAAGCTACCCAGCTATTCCAGGTAGGAAAGGACGTGCATACGGAAATTGTAGAAAATCTAGAGTATATCACTCAGCGTCGCGAACAACGGCTGATATATTAAATAAGTACCTAGAGTATATCACTAGGTAATTGTAAGTAAGCGTTACAGTATGTACAAGTAAGAGACTCACCTCAGCGTCGTGAACAACGGCTGAGGTGTACTAGCTAAAGTACATCAGTGTATATACACTACGAGTCCTTTACTCCAGGTTTATGGAGTAAACTACATACAGGGGAAAGCTTGTGGCTGGCAAGAGCGCGCTGTGCAACGCAGTAGCAGTACAGTACAAAAATGTGTTAGTACATAACATAAGGGCGGCATAGTGAAACTCATAGAATACAATAAGTACAATATATTACCTAGCCGCGCAAGGAGCTTATGACCTTGATGGCTGCTGAATGAATACGAGCGAGCGCGTTCTAACGGAAAACGGGAGCGCGAGTCGGACCGAGAGGCGTTTGCATAATCCAACAGAAATAATAATTCAATGATATCTGTTTAATTACAGATTTATTGCAAATCGTGTAGTATTAAACGTCATCCAAGTATCAGGCTGAGAGAACTATATATAGGAGGCACTGGAGGAGATACCTGGCCATAGGATTTATTTTGTGTTTTCGGCGATATAGCATACACTGCAGCTCAGATGTTGCGTGGGTGTGTGAGGCAGTTCCGTTTCAAATGGTAATGATCAATAAATTAATAAGTACTTAAGTATCACACACATGATAAATTTGTAGGCCTGTAGGCTTTACTAAGGAGCACAAGGTTGAGATGGAGAGGTCTTGGGCCGGTACATCAACTACCGCTACGTAGTTGGTATCGATTAAGGACAGTAACAAACTGTAGTCTGTTGCCTGAAAGTTTCAAAACATAGTGAGGTAATAAATAAATCGCGGTCACGTGTCGAGACTCGATTTACGATTCGGATCAATTGAACATTACATCATTCAAGCTAATCACCGTGTCTCACTCTGCTGCAGTCGACAAAATAATGATATAGTCCACATATACCAATTTGTAGTACTTTAAAATTTATTATAATATATCGACATATAATCGCGGACTCTGAAAGACCTTGTCAGCCCCATAAATTCCAACAAATTCATACCCCGCACTTGTAGCCTCTTTCTTCTCATCCATCACTAAGTATCTACGCATTCCTCTTCGCCAATGTTTCTTGTAAGTGCCATATTTCACGCTATTCCTCTGTGTTGTTTGGGTCCATGTTTTAACTCCAATGTTGTTCTATAAATTGTACCACACCCCATTGTTGCTAATGTTTTGTAGATTCTGTGGTAGTGGCTGACGCTAGAGTAAGTACTCACTGTTTCGTTCTCGTCCCACATTCTGAACTAATCTTCTACTCTTATCTCTTTTCATCTTCTTCTCTATGAATTCGCTCCCCATTGCTCATCGGTCGCTTGATTCTTTCCCTGCACCCTTGGTTGGTCTATTCGCTGTGTCGCATCGGCTCTGGTACCTACTACCTGCATTGACTTAATTGTCTGGGGGAACTGCTGTTATAGATCATACATGTTGTTCGTCGTTTTGTCCCATCCCCCATGTTGCTCGGCGTTTTGTCCCGTATTCATGTTGTCCCGCGTCCTGTCCCACTCCCATGTTGCTCGGCGTTTTGTCTCGTATTCATGTTGTCCTGCGTTTTGTCCCACCCCCCATGTTGCTCGACGTTTTATCTCGTATTCATGTTGTCCTGCGTTTTGTCCCACTCCCATGCTGCTCAGCGTTTTGTCTCGTATTCATGTTGTCCTGCGTTTTGTCCCACCCCCCATGTTGCTCGAAGTTTTGTCTCGTGTTCATGTTGTCCTGCGTTTTGTCCCACCCCCCATGTTGCTCGACGTTTTGTCTCGTGTTCATGCTGTCCTGCGTTTTGCCCCACCCCCCATGTTGCTCGGCGTTTTGTCTCGTATTCATGTTGTCCTGCGTTTTGTCCCACCCCCCATGTTGCTCGGCGTTTGTCTCGTATTCATGTTGTCCTGTGTTTTGTCCCACTCCCATGTTGCTCGGCGTTTTGTCTCATAATCATGTTGTCCTGCGTTATGTACTTCCGCTTTATGTCTAACTTCAAACAGGTTCAGCACCCATCGACTTTCCGAAACTCCGCCTACCGGTAATATCGTCACACAAATTCGAACGCACTCGTACCATTTCCGACGCCTGCAAAATAAGTAAGTATCATGTCTATTCTCGCGTAGATTGAATCTTATCGTAGCATCTAGTCCTCGATAACCGACCCTCGCCACCAACTCGCCGCGGCCGTCTTCGCATCATATCGAATTTCGCCTCAAGACATTGCCGCACACATAGACCATTTCGAACCACGAACGATTTGACGAAGAAGAACCGCTAACGACACACGAGCTGATGGATATTGGTACAAGGTACGTCTTCCCAGGGTGGGTAGGATACTTGGTATCCTTCCTCGTGCTCCCTTGTCGTGGGCCCTGGGCTTAAGACTTTGTGCTTGCACACAAGTCGAACTAAGAGCACGTTAACTTTTCTTCTTCCATGGACATTAGTTGCTGACAGTTGTATGTACTGAGTAATGTAAACCAGTAGAAATTGGAGTAGTCTGAATTCATAGAAGACGCTAGAGTAAGCGAGATGAAGTTGAGAGAAAGCAACAGGAGGAAAGAACTGCAACGACATTACTGAGCTGAAAGATATTTGGAAGGATATTTTTCAGTTAGTACTCGTTAAGTGGAGGGATATATGATATCCTCCCTGGTGCTACCTTGTCGCGAGTCCTTGGCTTTAGAATTTGTGCTTGTACAGTTCTATCAGGTATCTAGTCATTTTGTGTCGTACTTTGGTCGTCCTGAGCAGTGAGCTACATAACTTGAAGTATGTACGTGAACTAAATCAGGTGACTACCAATTCGGAGCAATTGCGGAGTTTTATTTTATTTCTACTTGGTGTCTATGTAAGTAACTACTTTCTATACTTAGTATCGTAGTACTGCTCTTCTCTTCGTGTTCATATCTATAGCTACATGCATATTAGTATAGTCTATATAAAAGTATGTCTTATTCATTGTTAACCATTACATACTACTCAATATTAACAGTGTTAAACGGATAATAAGTATCTTATTCTCCAAGTTATGCGTAGCGGCCCTAGTACTATGGCATCCCGTCAGGCGCACTTGAGGAGCTGTGAATTGAGCGTTCACTTCGCCACCTTTCCTCAAACAAAGTCTATGGCTATAGAGCTCGAAGTTTCATGGATACTCAAAGTTGACTCAAAGTCATATTGACGGAAGATTGAGAAGTTATACTTAGTTCATTCGTGGGGTCTTGTCAGATTCTTATCACTGTTATTTCAAATTTCTGCCCACTGATAGATGGCCACCCGGTATGTGTGGATTAGTCTGTCTAGTCTTGCATAGAGTATCTACCGTATACTTACTAGAGGCCCGATGCCTCCAGGTTTGTACACTCTTCACCTTTATTACCCACGCCATCATCAACCAGAAGCAGTACCGGGGTCGTGGTCGATGTATTTCAAGCGAATAATCAACTAATGCAACTAGTCATAGATACTTTGGGCGGTGGAGGAACACATGAACCACTCCTCGAGCTTCAACTTGGACACTTCCTTCCATTTTCATCGCAACTAAGAGTCATCTTCACGGCTTTCACATGTACAGATGACATCCACGATGACCGAAACGTCATCCCGCTTTAAGGACGTTCATTTCGTTGCTTCTATTTGAATAGAGCAACCCAAGCTTTCCCTTTCCGTTAACGATGCTCCTGAACATTGGACTAGCATCTAGAACAGCACTTTCTCAGTGCAGGGCCTTTAAAGACAACAGCTTCCTTCGGTAAGCATCCTTCACTACTGGGACCTCTTTCTCTCAGTACTTAACGTATCCAGCGAGTCAGCATTTTCAAGAGCGTGGTACTCTTCTTATTCAAGCATGCCTCCTTTTACCACGCTAGTTATCAATGGCCGCCATGTTCCATCCAGCGACGGCGCAACATTCGAAGTCCACAGTCCATACTCAGGCAATCTAATTGGCACTTGTGCTTCTGCCACAAAGCAAGATTGCGAAGACGCAATATCTGCCGCTTCCAATGCATTCAAATCTTGGGAATTCACGGACCTCGAGGCTAAGCGCAATATCTTCCTGAAAGCTGCTCAGCTTCTTCAGACAGATAAATATCGAAACCGGATCGCAGATACCGCCAGCGAAGAGACTTCAGCAGTTAAGGCCTTTTCAAATGCGTTGTTAGGTCCTGCTGTTGGCATGCTGCAATCTGCGGCTAAAGCAATTGACGAGCTGAATGATAGGAAGTTCCCTTCAGGCTCTGTAAAAGGTGCTGAAGTACTGGTGCAAAAAGAGCATTTGGTGTGATACTAGCCATTGCCCCTTGGAATGCCCCGTTTGCTCTCGCAATACGCTCTGTGGCGCACCCGATGGTCTGCGGGAATACTGTCGTATTTAAGTCATCAGAATATAGTCCCCGAACTCAATCCATTATGCTAGATCTTTTCGAAGAAGCTGGGCTGCCCAATGGTGTACTGAATTTCATCTCTACTTCGAAGGAGGACGCTCCCCCTCGGACGGCCGAGATGATTGCCCATCCTGCTGTTCGCCATCTAAATGTATAACATTCCCTTCCTCCCTGATTACAGTATTACATCTCATACTCATATCTGCATTTAGTTCACTGGAAGTGACCGTGTTGGTAAAATCTTGGCAGGCCAGGCAGCACAACACTTGAAGCCATGCGTACTAGAGTTAGGAGGCAAATGTCCTGTTGTGGTATGCGTCAAATCTTCGGATGCTTCGCTCACGAATTCACTGTCATCCGTTTTTCAAGGTCCTGAAAGATGCCAATATAGCTGAAGCTGCTAAAACTATTGCTCACTTCTCTACTGCCAATTCTGGCCAGGTATGCCATTGTAGTTAACATTGTTTCCAATATAACAACTTCCTCTCACAGATTTGTGTCTCTACCGAAAGAGCGATTGTTCACCAAGATGTAGCAGAGGAATTTGTTGCTGCCGTCAAAAGTGCATATCAAGCACTGAAAGTAGGAGACCCGTGACAGATTCCTCGGCAGACCTTTCTGCTCTTTTTACTGAGGTATCTGCGGCGAACATTATTGATATGATAAAGGAAGCTAAGGAAGCTGGCGCGGAAGTCGTAACTGGCGACTTACAAAGAAAGGGAAATATAATGCAGCCTCATTTGGTAAGGAACGTGAAGCGTGGGATGAGGCTCTGGGAGAGGGAAACCTTCGGTCCAGGTTAGCTTCTACAAAATTATATGATCAAATCTAATAATTGGTTCCTGCACAGTGTTGGTAGTCGCTACATACACTACTGTAGATGAAGCTATTGAATTAGCTAACTCAACTGAATATTCTCTCGCCGCTGCTGTATGGAGCTCGGACCTCGACGAAGGCCAAAAGGTTGCATCGCGTATTCGCGCAGGTGAGCGATGAAAATATAGGACACTTCTCTTCACAGCCATTGACGAAATTAATGCTTTAGGAACTACAACGGTAAACGGCTCTACCTTGCACGCCGAACCTTCGATTGGATTTGCCGGTCTGGGGTACGTTATCATTCATTGTATCAGGGAATGTATTCGATTCTTAATTCCTTTTAGAGGAGCTTCTGGGTATGGGCGATTTGATGTAGCCAATTTCACGCAAGAACGAGTCGTAGCCATATATCATTGAGGAATTATTGCATTTCGTCCAAGTTTCAAATGTAATTATATACTATGAGCAAGGCTTTCCCTGTCTAAACTTACGCCGTATAAATGTGGCTGACGTATACGCGCTCCGCGTAGCTGTGAGGACAATTTACAATCAAACCATGTCTCAAGATCTCACTTGTCATCACTGAAGGTATTCCAAAAACGGTGCTCTGAATTTATACAAAACGCTAACGATACAGTTACTACATTTTCAATTATTCCAAGGTTGTAATGTAATATATGAAACGGGCTTAAAGAGCGTCGTGGTCTTTCAAGACCTGCTCCGAATGTTCCTTGGCCTCCTCAGAGACATTAGGATCTACATACCGCCCATTAACATCAATAATTGCCGATCTGAGGAGACGTTACTTACTGTGCATGGCAGCCTTGTGACCACGAAAAACGTTGCTGGCATCTTTACCACCAATTTCCGAGGCTGTTGAAAACCGATTTAGTTAACACTTACACGCTGGTGTGACGATGCCCTTACGTTGTTGCGATTTCTGCCCACTAGACTCAGTGCTCTCGCCCATCTCTTGTAGTCTTTGTTGAACATTCTGCTTGGCCTCGTCGGAGACACGTGGGTTGTGAGCGGCGGCCTTGAGACCACGAGCGACGTTTCCTGCATCCTTTTGAGAAGACATGTTTAAAAGTATGTGAGAGTTTTAGTGTGGATGAGTGTGGTTGTGTGTGTGCGACTTGCTAAACAAAGAGACTTGCAAGAGGTTTATACAAGTAGCAGAGCCGAGAGGAGACTGGAATTGCGGCAATGACGATAACGAGGAGTATGATGTAGCCATTACTTACCAAAGAATTGGGGTTGAACTGGAGGTGGAGCTCGAAGACAATTCTTCGTATATCCGCTCCATGAATAAGGAAAGATGAGATCGCGACGCGTCTCCAGACTCCAGACTCCATACCCCAACCCATACCCCACAAAAATCTACGTACTTACCTCTGATTTGATATCCTTTCTACGTGCTTAAGCTACAGTAGTACTCTTGGCTAGCATCGCACCTGTGAGCAGGAGGCATTTATTACAAAATGGGGAGATCAATAATGATAATGATGTCAAACCGTACGTACAGTGGGTTGTCTAGCGCGTAAGAATTAATACTATGCAGTACGTGCCCCGAGTAGCAGTTCTCTACTGGTTCACCTAGTCAATAAAAGTCTATAGTGGGTACTTGTCTGAGTGTCTCAGCTGCCTTTGATTCTGAACAGTGAAAGAATATAAGTTCTGCGAGGTTCGGCGCAAGTTGGAAACGTGTCGTGGGAAACATTGGTGAGAAGTTGCCGTCGTGCCGAAGGACAATGGAGAGGACCTTTGATTGAGTCTCTAAGCGACGGTCCAAAAAAGTGGCAAGAACAATGAGCTCGACAATGGGGTTGTCTTTCTGGTGTATCCTGTGTTTTGTCTATTGTCTGTCTGCCGAATGGATATATAATCTGGGTCTTTCTGCGCTATGCCTTCTTAATCGTCTCGCTCAGCCTATCCTACTAGTCTTTTCTGTCTCCTCTCGCTTTTCTTTCATCTCAATCTTCAAGGCCAGGAGCCTTCTCGACGACGACCTTACGACGCGAACCAACACTCACTTACTATCACAACCTCTCGCTTAAAAGTACACTCAACTAGTCGACATGTCTCCCCGTGTTTCCTACACTTTCATTCTCGTTGGCCTCTTGGCTGCTTTGGCTCCAGTCCGGACAGCTCCTGCTATGGCGATTCCCCGTCAACTCCAAGCAAGCTCTTCTGCAGCAGCTAATTCCTCCGCCTCACCAACTTCCTCTGTATCAGCTGCATCTTCCATCTCTGCAACTTCTTCGTCGTCAGCTGCTTCGTCCACCTCAACCGCCGCTTCTGAGCAGAGCATTGCACTTCAGGCTCAACAAAACAATGTCCAGTTTGCTTCGCTTAAGGAAGGTGATTCATGCGAAGGTGTGTTTATTACTAATCTCCAGCAAAACCTTTTACTCACAAATGTTTTTATAGGTGACTCACAGGCATGTATTGATGGCGGGTACGCTATGTGCGACAACGGGAAATATGCCTCTCTTGGTTGCGGTGCCGGAACGGTTTGCGCTTCCTATCCAAACGGTGACGTGCTTGCGATAGGCTGTGACAGGAAGGAATCTCTCTTACAACGTTTCACCGACGCTGGTGTTACTGGTGGTCTTACAGGTAGTGATTCAGCTGCAGACGACTCTACAACTTCAGAGTCGTCCACTGCTACTGATTCCTTACCTGCTGCCACTGCTACTTCTACCACACCGACTGCAACCGAAACCGATTCCTCTGTTACATCCGCTACTTCTGCTGCCGAGCCTAGCTCTACAGCTGACGCCGGAGATGAAGGTGATGATGACTGCGAAGATGATAGCGACGACGAAGGTGTTGATGGCACCTGTGACGATGAAGACAATGGTGAGGGCGACGATGACTGCGAAGATGGCGACGACAACACGAGCACAACTACGACTTTTGCAGCTCCTACCGCCTCAGCGTCTGTGACTGCTTCCGCTTCTGCCTCTGAATCTACTTCCAACTCTCCCTCCGCCTCTGCCACTGCTTCCGACTCTGCCACCCTTTCAGGGATGATATCTACTACCAACTCACCCTCCGCCTCTGCCACTAGTGCTGCCACCGATTCCGGCTCGGATGCAGCGACCGAAGCTGCTTCTGCTTCCTCATCGATCACCGACACCTCTGCACCTTCGACTACGACAGTGTTTTCCACCATTATGGTCACGGTGACGGCCTCGAGTGTCCCTAATGAGCGCCGCCAGCTGCAGACTGCTATCACCTCCTCCGCCACTGCCACCTCCCTCCCTTCCGCCTCAGTGTCCAATATCCTTGGTGTGTCCTCCTCTGCAAGCGGGACCCTTCCAGTCGAGTCCGCATCTGCCACCGGAAGCGTTACCACTGTCCCTACCGCCACGGCACCCGCAAATGGAGGCATGAGCGGTACTATCACAGCAGTCCAGTCCGGCTCCACCTCACTCATTGTGATCACCGGTGTGGTTATGGCTACTGCTCCTCCTGTGACTGTCACCGTCACTGCATCGGATTGTGCTGCTCCTACCGGCATTTCTTCCAGCGCGAGCGTCAGCTCCGTTGCAGGTGTTAGCACAAGTCAGTCAGCCTCTCCGTCTGGATTTGCAGCGTTCACTGTAGTACCGAATCCTGAGGCCTCCGCTTCTGCATCCTCCTCTGTAACCTCAGCTTCCGTAACTTCCTCTTCCACCGCATTCTAACGAGTTTGTACAATCACGACGACTCTTGCTATTCCTTCTGTATTTCCACATTGTTATTTAAAGTATTTGTGACATTATTTCTGCAGTTTCTTTTAGATTCTTTTTACTCGTAAATTACATCGCATGTACGCAGTATTTTGTAGCTACTAAGAGACGATAAATGTATAGCATTTTTAGCGGAATTCTGCTTGAAAACCGACATTCGTACTGGGTGAACCAATGAGGCTACATTTTCAGTCACATTTTAGTTCTCCAGCAGATGGTCATTCGATGATTCAGCAATTTGATCCGGCTATTCACAACTTCACTGGCATGAACTTTGTCAGCCTACCTGGTTTTCCGAGTCCTCTTGATCACACATACATTCAAACATCCAAAGATTTGAAACATGAATTCCCCTTTAACTTGGATATGAACAGTGGAACTCCCCTTGGACTCGGTTAGAAAACATTAAATACTGCAATGACCATCACTTTTCTGAAATTTTATTTAGGTTGGATGTAATCTACCATTGGGAATGGCACAAGAAGTAGTGCTGCAACATCATATCTAGGGCCTCAGTTTATTAATCGTCCTAATCTGGATGTTGTGGTGAACACCCACATTTCTCGCCTGTTGAACTCAAACACAAACCATTTCAGAATTGTTGAGTTTATGTCTGGTGTGTCTACATATTTATTATTAGAAAAATAAAATAAATATGATCAATAGGGACTGACCAGACTATACCAATGATTTCACCAAATCATCGACGTTCGTGCAGACCCTGACCTTTTTCTATCGAAAATACGTTTCCAAACATTCCTTTTCTTATCATTGTTCGTGCCAAAATTGCATCGTCTGTCCTAAACCTTTCACAAAAGCTAAGCCTATGAATCTAGGCGTATCTTCTAATTTGAATTCCCCTGTCAATGTCAGTTCAATGTGAGAAAATGTGAATCGTTAATATTATGGACATCCGAGGTCCGAGGAAAAAACATACGCGGGAATTGTTTACGGGGAAGTCCGGAAGACTTCATTTTTCGCGTCTTGGCTCTTCGCAACTTGCCATGATCTTCTTATGAGCTTTGAAACTGCTTTTATTCTCAAACCTCTCTTCCTTATTCTCATACAACACATTCAATAATGCTAATTATACGTTTTGGAAGAACAAACCTCCGCGGGCATGAGAAGAAACAGCCATGTCGATAACCACTGCCTGGAGCTTCTGACTCAGCCTTTTGAAATCACTTCCCAGACAATATAACACCCACATCAACACACCAAGCTTATAATGGAGCACGAAGCCTTTCCTGCGCCCATTTTCATCATGGACATCCTCTCAGACTTGTCTCCAGTCACACACAGAGGCTTGGTGAACTTCCCGGGGATTAGCACGTCTTCGAAGAAAAAAGCTTCAGAATTATTAGTAAAGGATGCTACTCAGTATCATTGCTTTTTCGTTCCGGATGGGAGACATAATCATCTCAGTCACCAGTACGTTTCATTGCAATATGTTGAGAAAAATGACTTATATTTCCGAAGCATACTTGCTGCGCACGATTTAGGCGCTCGTCCGAGTCTTATTCAAAAGATATATGAAGACGAAGTAAAGATTCAAAGGCCGATAAAGCTTGATTCCTCATACGAGCACATTGTAATCACAGGAGAAAACTGGTTGCAGTATATCGGAAATCAGAAGTACGACCGGTTATGTTATTTATGTCCAGGTCACTCCGTGCTAAAGTTGGAACAGTGCTTACCATGGCTTTGTAATATTCTTTTCGAATCAGCTTCGAGCGATTGGATTTCACGCCCTGCTAGACAAATATCTTTTTTCTGACGTTGCGAACAAAAATGGTGCCAACATGCTCCAACGTATGGTGGCTAATGGGTAAGTGGATAACTTAAATATTACTTTCTATATGATTTAACACAATCAACGAAAAGGATTCATGCATTCATCCATATGGGGGTTTGTTTATGAATTTCCTCACGAATAATGCTCATTATTCATATTATTTCTCCTAGTACGGAATAGAATTTGGAAGTTATGCGATGGTTATCACAGGTAAGTTTTGCATTCGGAAACATGCATTTTCTGCGAGTATCACTAACACCTTTTATTTATTTATTGAAAAGGACTTGCACAAACTGCTGTACAAGTCTCTGCCCTCGAAGAAGCTTTTAACCTCTTTGATGCATCTCCCAATCTCACAAACGGATACAATACCCCAGAAAGTCACTTAAAACGTCAATCATTTCGAGGGCTTTCATTATTAGAAGTTTTACAACAGCTTTACGATTGTGATATTTTGGCACCCCCGCCATATGATGCTGGGGCTTCATATAGTCGTCGAGGTGTGGAAGCTTTTTCCGGAAAACGTGCCTCTGAAGTTTTCCGAATTTGCGCTCAATATTATACCAGCAACCTGAATGAGACCGAAATAGAGCAAAAATCAGAGGAATTAATATGGGTAGCAACTCTTTTGCTATTCGCAACGGGGAAAGAAGGAAGAGAACCAAGGCTCGATTTTTGTTTCATGCATCTGGTGACCTCTTCGATATTCATTAAGCCTTTCTTACGCAAACTACAAGATGAAACTCACAGAGATTTGTTGCTTCGCACGTACTTGTGTCATCTCGTATATTATTGGTTGATGTCAGGACGCCCGAAGATTCAGCCTAATATTTTAATGTCGTACACCGAAAACCCACGACCACCCGTACTCCCCTCTCATTACAAATTAGATAAATCCGCGATTGGAACGCCGGTGGATGATGAAGATTATTCTTCCTGGCCAACAATGATAGACGCAATTTTATATGCACCTGATGCACATACCGTCAAGGTTTTGCGCACCTTGATTTATGCTACTCAGCAATTCGGAGACACACCTTCAGGAGGAGCGATTGGTGCCTGGAAGATTGGGAATCCTAATGAAGAGACTCTTCCTGGGACATCAGTAATGGATGGATCTATCTTTGTGCGGGCAGCGGGAGTGTTAATGAATTATATGGGCTGGGTAACATATGGACAAACTGCGAGAGACGACTGGGATAGGAGTGGATTAGGCTGGGATGATGCTTGGAAATGAACAGCATGATGCATCTCGTAATCGTTTGTAAGTCTACTTAAATCTATTTGAAATTGACATTGCGTGAATGAAGAAAAGGCACAGTAGTGGCTGCTGCAACAGTCCTGCAAGTAATACCGTAATGAATATTACACTACACCTATAGAGAAGTTCTTCTAACGGAAATAGTATGTCCGTACAACCGTCTTTCTGTAAGCTTATTAACGTTGTGAAAACATTAGTCATTGGTAAGTACTTTGACCAATCATTAATCATCCTTTGGAGCAGAAGTTTTCAAAAATAGAAATGTCATATGGTCATGAGACTAACAGCTCTGTTTTTGATGACGTTCTATCAGCGCAAAGTACACACCCTTTGTTCGTATATAAGTATCAGATACTTGCGCTTTACTGAAGTGCATTATCTCAGCACCCTTTCATCATGCTCCCATTGTCCAGTAATATACGTCTGAAAGGTCTGGTAAACTTCCCCGGAATTTCTTTCGAGTCTAAGAAATGCGCGGAGGATCTATTGCAGAAAGACGCTGAATCTCACCATTGTTACTTTAATAACAAGGGCTTTCATAATCATGTCAGCCATTAGTGAGTTTTACGCCAGCGCTGACAAGTATTGGTGAATTCATTTTGAATCTTAGTGTCTTTGCTGCATATGACTTGGGAGCTTCACCAACTCTGTTGGAGAAGATATACCAATTCGAAGCCAAGCCCCAGCGTTCTTTATTTTCAGGAGAGACAGACAAGGATATTAACGTTACTCCAGAGAATTGGCTACAATATGTAGGAAATTTTGGGTTAGCTGCGTTATAATTTGCCGAAATTAATTTGTACTCACATTTTCAATCGATGTAGAGCTTATGGCTCATTCTTCAAATTTTTCACCAATGAGATCAAATCCCATGGAGTTGTTGACACCGTCAAGAAATATATTTTTGACGAAAAAGTCAATAAAGGGAGCGGAATGATGTTGATACGGTTGGTTAGCGGAGCGTAAGTTCCAGTTTCTATTTATCACATGGTCTGTTCACCAAATATTCGATACTTAGCTTACATCCTTTCATCCAGATCGGGGTGCGTACACACTCATTATTAGATTTGGAGAATTTCTAACAGAACCATGAAAATAGTATGGAATAGAATTTGGAAATGATGCAATTGCTGCAGCTGGTGTGTTGATTCTGCGATAAAATATACACTGGACGCTAATTAGTGAGACGAAAGGCCTTGCTCAAACTGCTATCCACCAGCCAACCGCTGAAACTGTATTCGATTTCTTCAGTAGGGCCCGGTCAGAATCCGAGACAACTTCGCTGCTGGAAGTTCTTGATATGATTTACCAGTCTGAGAAATTACATCCTCCAATGCCTTACGATCCCGACGCGCTCGTAAATGCAAGAATACGTGTTGCTGTCGAAGGAGAAAAATCGGACGAGATTCGTCGCATATTCTCATTCTATCATGTTCACGAAAGCTTAAAAGACGAGGATTGGAATAAGCGCGCCGAAGAAATAATTTGGCTCGCGATACTGTTAACATTTGCCACCGGAAAACACGGGAGAAAACCACGTTTGGACTTTTTCTTCATGCATTTGGCTACCTCTTCCATATTCATTCCTACATACTTCCGAGTTTTCCGAGAGCCGTCGACTAGGGCTATGCTGCTTCGAGCATATGTTCCTGTAATGATCGTGTTCATACTTGCAAGAGGTAGACCTAGGATAGATCCGGAGCTCGTAATGACATATACTGACAAGCCGCGTCCTCCTCGAAGTGATAGCGATATCCACCTCCTGCACGAATCGGCTGTCGGAAGTCCTGGGTTCGACGCTGATTATAATCCCTGGCCAGAAATGGTTCAGGCTTCTTTGTATTATCCAGACGCACATTTTCTAAAGGTCATGCGAACTTTAGTATATGCAACGCAGCAATATGGAGATGTTGCAACCGGACGAGTACTGGGTGCATTCAGAAAACAAGAACCATTGCAAGAAACTCATAACGGAAGTTCTAAATTGAATGGAACCTTGTTTGTCCGAGCTGCTGGAGTACTGTTGGACACCATGGGCTGGGTCACATTCGGACAAAAGGCGAGAGATTGGGATAGGAGCGCGCTAGGCTGGGATGCTGCATGGGATTAAAAAGATGATTAAAGCTTGCAAATTTCCATACTTGTAAAGTGACAGTAAAATAAAATGATGTTTGAACACTAGTAATCGCCGTGTCAAATCCAATCATATCCTACAGTCCGGCTTTAATAATGATGAAGCGCTCTATTAAATTACACAGGACTGAGGACGATATTCGTGAACTAACAATTACGTGTTACAATACTTACTTCATGCTCGCAAACATTGTTACCAAGTAATTTCAAAAGTGGTTCTCTAAAAGTTGGAATTACATCGTTTCCATATAAGCAGTAAATTCCTTTTTTCTCTGACGACAGTTCCAAGAACTGTACGCCTTAAAAACGTCTGGATGGTTGTAGTGCGGAACCAGTTTCTCCCTATTGACTGGTATCTCCGCTCGAATGCGATCTATGAGCAATGAACCCCACCTCCTTGCTCCATTTTCATCTCCGCACTCAACAGAAATAATGTAAAGGGCACTGACAATTGACTTATATTCCGAAAGCGATTGCAATCCTTTCTCCTCCATTAGCTGAATATAACCGTAATGTAAGTCATATGCCATCTTCTGAGTAGTAGTACCAGTAGAACGCCACGACTCCATGACCTCGGGAAGACGCTGTGCATGTTTCATTATCTGTTCGAAATCGCGATCAGATTGCTCAGGATCTGTACATCGCGAACATTGGCACTGGAAGCTGTAGGGCGCCATATCTTTCATACGTTCATCATGTGTATCTGCCACAGGAGTATACGAAATTGTGATCTCGTCTCCCGGTTCAATGGTTTGCATTGCTCGAAGCTGGAAACAAAATGTCTTGAGGTCAAAAATAAAGTACGCATTTGGGGCACAACTGAAACAAATACTAATTAATACGCGTGCACGCTTAACGTTCGTATAAATCGTGTGTACCTATGGTTGCAACGTGAGATATCATTGCAAATGCCAAGATACGAGTCCTTAGCGTCCGCTCTGGTGTCAGCATCCACATTTTTATCGGAAAGATCGACTTCCATGCCATTCGTTCGAATTTTTCCCGTGAACGGATGTATCTTGTCTTCTATGTGACTATTCGCCAATTGATTGAACGCAGCCTGTTGTGTAGGACTCATACGACCAAACAATTTTTTGAGCATGTCCTCAAATAATGTTCCTAAAGATACTGGAGCAGATTTATCGTTATCCAAAGCATCTGAACGATTAATCAAAATTGGTGCAATAAGAAGTGGTCTTTCACTGGTGATCAAATCGCCCATAAAAAGACAACGAGTGGCGAACATTCCTTTTCCCATGTCAAGAGTTGTACCGATACGGTACATGGAAGATGAAGCATGCGGGATAGGATCTATTGGTTCGGTGATCAATCTAGCGAATTTCGTGTTAGTGTGTCGTATCAGAACTTGGGTGTGGCCATCTGGATCTTCAACGCCATCATGGCATGCTGGAATGGTAATAGTCACTAGACTATCGTCCTTCAATCCTTGTCGAGTAGGTACCAAATTCATTGGAGCTTTTGGGTCATGGAAGTCTATCGTTTTGACGCGCTTGTTTCGTTTGATGCATTTCGGGGACGAGGAGTCTGTACGTAGGAAGGGTATTTCTGTCGGTAGGAGTTAGAAAGCATGAAATCCCGTACGTACCATCACCGTCTATGCTAATAGCAAAGTTTCCGTTACAACTGTTGAAGGATCCACCGTTCATGATGATGATTTTAACCAAGCAGTTTACATTACCTGGAAGATCCGATATTTTGAGACCTTGGACCGACGCGCAGGTCCACTTTGTACATGTTTGTTTTTTAAGGTAGCGCTCGAACTTCGAAGTTCAACGTTCGCACCTTTCACTTCCATTACCACTCTACCTGTGTTCGGCGCATGCCACAGGTGCTATTTATGCTTAACGAAACAGTGAATGTCTCGAGTTAATGACTTCAATGGTGGAATCCCTTGCTCATAAGCGCTGAACGTTTGGATGTACTCGGCGTCAGAAAGATATTGTAAGTTACCAACTGCTGGAAGGTTAGGGCCCTAGAGATAGGACATAGAGGGTGGGGTGTGTTTCGATGTTTCAGAGGAAAGGAAGGGCATGTGCTTGTTTATCGAAGGGACCGTACGTGGCAAGCGATTCGCTATTCTTGACAACTGAGCTTACAATTGCTTCCTGCGCACCTAGATAGGGGAGTATCATCGCGACGAACAATTTCCTTGTTTACATGCATATATCGATAATTGCTTAACAAGTACATCTCACTAAGCATTCATTCTTTGCCCATGGCTCCTATAAGAAGACTAAGTAATACAAACTCTCCATAAGCTGATGAACTTTTTTCCAATATCATTTTGCCATACCTTTCTTGGTCCCGGATCCTGTTAGAAGACCAATATAAATTCATCAAGTTGTCATAGATTGTCATTTACCACAAGTTGATGAACTTTCTATTTTCAATGTGCTGCGTTCCTTGGCTTTCCCGCGAAAGGTTTCAGTGGCATTGATCTTCTTCTTATGGAGCTTAAACTTGCAATACCAGCTCCATAGATGGTTTTTCCCGAAGATACAGCTATTGGTGCGTTCAACGAGGCGAAAACCTGCCATGTGAGCCACGAGGTGCGTAGATCAAAGCGTCTTCGACGCTATTCTTTCGCTAATGAAAACTAAGCACCATGCAGCACTCGTACAAAAGTTCACAATCTTCTAGTAAACCAAAGTCTAATCAATTGCAATGCCAAAGTGTTTCATATTAATATACAAATGCAACTAATCGCATATGAAGTCAAACTATAATATAATGCTACATCAAACATCCCTCAATCACGCTGAAATCTTTTAAAAGGATCAAACTTTCTTCTCCTCTTCTCCTTCGCGTCTATCGCCGCTCGGACCTCATGCTCAATCTCCTGGTCGGAAATCTCGCCGAAGACAGTGTACCAGATAACTGTGATAATTCCGAGTAGCGCAGTCAAGACACATCTTCAAATATGGTAAGCACAACGTCCATTTTCGAAAGGCGAATAACGTACCCAGCCATAGCACCAATACCTTTTGAATGCCATCCCAGTTTCTGTGGGAAGGGGCCAAGTGAAAGTCCCTGAAGGTCAGTTGTGGACGCAAAGCCGGCGGCGTTGCCACTTGTAGGCTTTCCGAGGGTCTTGCAATAGTCGAACATCACGGGTGGTATGGCACTCATGTGCTGTTGAGCCTGGATAGGTGCTTCAACGAGCTGAACTGCAAGACCGACTTCTAAATGCCATTCTATGTGACCTATCAAAATATTTTTAGCTTGCTTGGAATACGAAATAAAGAGATGGGACGCACAGTGGAAGAACCATACACCGGGGTTATCCGCCACGATACGAAGAGTCGCCGAATTTAACGAAGGAATCTGGATGGTATCTCGACGAATGGGATTCGCCTGGCCTTCTTGAAGAGGTGGGTTCAGCGTAGGATCACTGGACGTATAATCCTGAGAGCGGCCGATAATCATATACTTGTGTCCGTGCAAATGGCTATGAGTTCAGGTAAGTCCAGGTCGAAAACAGAAAAGCACAAGAAAGCATACAAAGGATGTTTGCCGGCATCTCCATTCTTAACGACAATATCCACGATATCACCATGATCCAGTACGAAGCTCTGCGGACCATAGGCCTCCGGCACAGTCGCGTTCTGTCCTAGTGTCATCTCGGAAAATACGGCGGGGACTAAGGGGGAGTTGTACGTGATCTGGTTGAACATAGCGTGGTTGGTACCGTCGTCCATGGTATCGAATTGGACTTCGAGCTCGATGGTCTTAGTAGCCGGGGGGTACTGCGGGATCACTTCTATCGGAACGAGGGATACGTCGTCTACGTCGTGATAGGCATCCACGGTTCCATTGTCTGTGATACTGGCGGAAGGATCGTATGTGATTGAAGAGGTAATGTCTAGAAATGTAAGTATGAATAAGAAATCGAAAGGAGCTCGGACGTACTAGGGTTCAAGGTGTCCGGAACGGTATCGAACATGTCCGTGTCCATGTTGGCGTGTATGGCCCAGTTGCTGCTAGTATCATTACGCGCAGTGACTAGTACAGAGTATCTCTGTGCTACGGTAAGACTGATAAGGTCGATGGACGACTCCTGCACGTCAGTCTAGCAAAAACGAAAATATTATTATCTTATCTGGAAAGTGACAAGTCGAACTTACGCCGTCGACTTCAATGATCCTCATATCATGTCCATCAATCCAGAAGAAAAACGCAGCAAACCCAGAGGTATTCACTATACGCAAGCGGTACGTCTTACCAGGCTGGAAAGGGAGCGTCGCATTATCGTTAAATCCTACCGCAGACGTTGGACCTGTGGGAGAAGTGCCGGCCTTGGGACCGAGGTAGGACGCGTTTTGGGCAAAGTAAATCAG
This sequence comes from Cyathus striatus, assembly GCA_025738555.1. NCBI lineage: Eukaryota > Fungi > Basidiomycota > Agaricomycetes > Agaricales > Nidulariaceae > Cyathus > Cyathus striatus. The sequence goes on along the minus strand of JAOVFP010000013.1, from coordinate 2,454,796 downwards.
GGCGGAGTCTGTCAGTATCCATTTGTTAGCGGAACAGCGGGGGGAGATAAGCAGACAAAGAGCGCACCCGGGACAGGCTCAGCACCACCAGGGTTGGCGATGCTGACGAACTGCTTTATGAGGACTGCATGCTCATCGTGGTACCAGTCGCCTAGAATGACGGTAAATTCCTCGTCGTAGGCGTGAACCTCTTTTGGAGGGTGGATGACTACGGGGGCACGTAGGCCATCTACGTATTGGCCCTAGAAAGAAACGCAGTCGGAATTGTGCTAACTTAGAAGATAGGCGATCAGGATTCTTACGCCAGCGTGTGAGTGGACCCAGTAGGTACCCCATTGTCCTGAAGAGTTGATGGGCACGACGTAGTCGAACTTCTCTCCTGGAGGGATACCGCTAAAACAAATAGAAGACCTGTCACGCACTGATATGGAAGGACGACGTGATGGGAAGTACTAACCACTCTGAAACGCCCTGCGCGCCATCCATCCACGAGGTGGCATTGAAGTACATGCCATGGTGGTGCAGAGTGCTTGCTTGGTCGAGCGAGTTGGTGACGTGCACGACGAGTGAGTCCTCTGAGCTCACGTCTACGGGCGGGGGTCTGGTAGAAAGGGATCAATAGTTGCCTAAAGATAAAAATTGAGAAGTTCGTTTACGGCCATGTGCCATTGATACCGATTACTCGACGCTCAGCGAGACCATCGGGAATGGCATTTTGCACGTAGGTGATGTTCCACCATATCTCATGTATGCCCGCGAGTGCAGGGGCGGCCAGTAAGGGGAGGAGGGCGAGGCGAGGCAGAACGGAGCGCATGCCTTTAGCGGGACGAGGGGGAAGAAGGCTGAATGAATGGGAGAGAGCGGGTACCTGCTTTTAAGGGTAGTGAAAAGGTTGCATTGAAGAAATCTGAAAGCGTGAACCCAACTGAATGTGTTGGGCCAGGCACTATAAATAAATTGCATCGTAATCTGATAAACCCATGCCCGCATGATAAGCTGAGAAGCGGCCCTTCCGAAGCAGTTTTTCTCCATCCTTCTTGCAGATTGAAATCGAGTACAACACCAGGCCATTCGCGTGTGTAAAACCCATACTAATTAGTGGTTATTGCATGCCTTCTATGAGAGTTTTTTCATCCATGAGTCTGAACTTTGGACGTCTCTGAAAAAGATACTCATGGGGCCACCCCGACAGAAATTCCCATGGGGTTCCGCTACATACCGAATAGGGATGGATTAGCGAATAATTTATCCTTTAAGTGGCTAGAACGCGCATTGACTGATCATCATACGTAGCGGTTGCAACATTGGAACCGTTTGGTTCAGGATTCAGGACGGCGGCTGTCGCTTGCTCTCAGTCGGGTGATGCCCTTAGAGCGGGTTCTGGAGCAGAGACCAATAATCCGAGGAACAAAGCTTCAAACAAACTACGGGATCTTATCAGATGACGAGATCTTATCAGATTCACCCTGGAATATGCTCAGATAAGCCATTTATAGAATTATCAGATGGCCCCAGGCCCATGTGCTTGGCGGAAGCCCTTGTACAAATGGACACAAATACATCATCCGGAAATAGCACACCACTCGATCAATTCATCCAGTCCAGGATTGAATTCACCCTTAAATATGCCATCCGCCTTTTCTCGACTTCCCGCCTCCCTGCCCCAGTCCTCCTCAACCTTGTTGCAATGGGCAAGAACCTCTTTTCCGTCCCCATCTTCTTCATTGTCTTCAGAGAGACCCTCGAGGCTGCCATCATCGTCTCCGTTCTTCTCGGGCTCGTAGACCAGATTGTCCATGAGGACAAGTCCTCCAGAGCGACCACATTGACTCCTACAGTCGTCGAAGACGCAGAGAGCAATAAGGAGAGCAACAAGGAAGCCTCGCCGTCCGAAGTGGGCTCCTCTGGTTCCCCCATTGACGATCCCATTGACGACGAGGCGCACCGAAAGAGGCTCGTGCGCAGACTGAGATGGCAGGTAATGTTACAACTTCACGTCATTTCACGCGTCTTTTGCTTAGTTTAATTGATTTAGATTTTTGCTGGCACTGGAATTGGTCTCCTCCTTGCCATTGCAATTGGAGCCGCGTAGGCGCCCATGCTCATATTTACGCTGGGATATTATTAACTTCGGTACTAGCTTCATTGCAGTTTGGTTTACCAAAGCTTCGGATCTTTGGTCAAAGTCAGAAGAACTTTGGGAAGGTAGGAGTCTTCTCCGAGTTCAGCTGGTATCATATCTCAGCACTGCTTAGGTATCTTCTCCCTTGTCGCGTCTATCCTCATTTTCATCATGGGTCTCGGCATGCTCAAACTGGACAGAGGTGCTTTAACTCTTCGGGCTAATACATTAATGGTTCCTGACGTTCTTGTTGTTCAGCCAAAGCCAAATGGCGCATTAAGCTCGAAAAAGAATTCGACGGAAAAAGTAAGCCCCATTTCCTTGCCACTCGCCAGAATCTTACATCGATACCTTATCAGACACCGAGAAAAGTGCGAAAACAGGAAAATGGGCTCTTCTCATCCTCCCTATGATCACAGTCCTTCGTGAAGGTAAAAATGTTCTCCATCTTCGACTTCCATCGGCTAACTCAACCGGCCAGGAATGGAGGCAGTAGTCTTCGTAGGAGGCGTCTCCCTTGGCCAGCCCGCGACCTCCATTCCCATCGCCGCTATAATAGGTATAATCTGCGGTCTCATTATCGGATACATTATCTACGCTTTCGCCAGCAGATCCCGTACGTACTCTTCCCCATGCCTTCGCCCTCCTACAAGTAGTGACCTTCCTCCAGAACTCTCCATCTTCCTAGCGGTAATGACCAACTTCCTCTTCCTCATCGGCGCAGGCCTCTTCTCCAAGGCCGTCGGCGATCTCCAAGAGAACGCGTTCAACCACCTGCTTGGCGCAGACGTTGACGATGCTGGTGGAGATGGACCAGGTTCTTATCGCGTCCAGGGTAATGTATGGCATTTGGACTGCTGTAATCCCGACAGCACGCTGGACAATGAGGGGTGGACCATTTTTGGTGCCGTTTTTGGCTGGACGAATAGTGCAACCTGTAGGTCTTTCTTCGTGGTACCTTTTCAAAAATTGACAATTTATTTTAGTGGGATCCGTTCTTTCCTATGTCTTCTACTGGCTCGCTGTCGTTGCCGTGCTTATATACATGAAATTCAGAGAGGTAAATATTTTTCATCGTTTTCGCATCTCGAGATACAAAGTCTTTTTTATTTTATTTCTAGGGACGCACAAAACTATTCGGATACGAATCCGCTGCAGGAAGACGCCGCCGAATTAACCGCGAGGAAAAGGCAGCTGCCAGTCGCGATAATATTAATCCAGACGAGAAGAGGGAACATGAGGCTGAGGCTACTACTACTACTAGTGGAGCCACAGACGGAGATATTGCTGTTTTACATCGTTAAATTCGTTTCGTGTTCTGGAACTACCATGTTCACTCTCTTGACTCACTTATGTCAGTTAAAATGTTGTGTTTTGTATCATATTCCATTTGTTGTTAGAATAAATTTGCATTTTCGTTTAGAGTTTCTACGCTAGATGATCATCGGTTATCCTTCAAGTTCGATAAAATAGCAATCACTATTCTTGGTTTTATCCGAATGTATTTTCTTCCAGTCACCTTTTACACCACCTTGTACTTAATTTCAGAAGGTATCACAAAAGCTGCGAAACCGGAACTTTGCATTCCTGAAAATCTCCATTCTTGGTTGACCTTACGCAACACTCATCTCCCGGTGAGATAATTAACAAACACGCTACAAGCGCACCTTGCTTATTTCCGCACGTCCCACTGTTTCATCTCGCTTCCATTCAAAATTTTATCTGATAAGAATGTAACATCCACGGAGGCCTCGTTATCTGATAAGACCACCCCCCTCGGACTCTCACACTCCTTGACGTGGGGAAAGCGGAACCTTAGTGATGTCGTACGGAAGTGATGCATACTTATCGGTTGGTATTTTTATCTCTGCATTACGATTCTTATTGGGATTAGTGTATAGAGAACACTTTTAATCTCGCTTCTAGAAAATAGGCGAAGACCAATGCTGTCCGTTGCCCGGGAACATGTTTTGATTCGGAATATTGCAGGGAATGGACTCGTGGGGAAAACGTTCTAATTGTGAATTTTCAGAAAATGGGATCAAGTAGAGCGGGGTGCCGAATGTTTCAAAGGGATGCGTTTTTTGTATTTGGGATTTTGATCGTACAGAATTGGGGACATGTAAAACACTATTGGAACACAGGGTAGTTGAACGTGGAAGCAATGTCGGCAAGAAATTTTACTGGAACATGAAATAACAAAGTGTTGGTAAAGTCGGGAGTCGTCGAAGTAAAGAGGTGTGGTTAAAAGGGACTGTCAACGATTACCTCGATCATCCGGTGACACTGGACAGAGCGGATGTATTTGTCACGAGACCCGTATACACACGAACAGACGAAGACAGACAAGCGGTGAATTCGACGTTGACAATAATAAGTTCTTTTGCGATACAAAGCGATAATACACAGCTTGTGCGATGGCGATAATAAAATGTTTGTAAACTAATTCAAGTCCTTTGCGATAACGATAATACAAAGTTCCAATGCCGCAAACACAAGCGCCTACTTCAATCGCCTCGGATTGAGTGGGTCTGATATCCATCCCTACAAAGCAATAGCAATTAGAATCACAGTAAAACGCATATTTATAATGAGTCAGTACATGCTCCAACCTGATCTGTCCCTTAAGGAAAGGAAAGATGAAACGTATTAATTAGTGATCTCTTTTTAAAAACATGACTCAATATTGTACCTCCTCTTCAGGCGTTAAATCATTCTCAATGCCTAAGTAGTCGCGGATCTCCTGGGGCGTTTTCATATTCCTGATAACGTCGGCAACCACTCTACACGCCCGAGCACTGTAAGAAACTTCCTCGTGAGCAACGAGACTCAGTATAGGCATCGAATAAAACAAAGCTGACACGAGTGGACGGATTGTGAGAGCCGGAGTGTGCGCAGCGAGGATGATTTGGAATAATATATCTCTGTTGAGTTCTCTAAAGAAACTTCGATCCCACTCGGAGAGTTTAGCCATTGCCCTCAAATCTTCAGGCTTGTCGTTGTTCCCTTCAGGGAGTGGATCGTAATGATGGTACTTGCAGTACTCTAGGACCTAAGGAGTACCAGGGCAGTAAGCGATATGTGAGATAAAGGTTTAAAGTCGTGTAGAGTAGCAGTAGCATCGAACGTACCTTTTTCAAGGTAGATGAGGTTACGTCGGGAAGATCATACTCAAAGGACTCGACGCCTTCACCAACGCCTGAAAAGGGCGGTTAAGTAGTAGGAACGTCGCGAGAAAGTCACGCATAGGCTCACCTTAAAGCGCTTCCCTAACGTTGGTGCTATGGGCAATGACCTCCTCGTCGGGTGTAATACGCTCGTTGTCGGAACATTTGAAAATAACTTCAACTATTTTGTGCAACAGTCTCAGCAACGAGGACGAGGTTTGGAATGTTTAAATTAGCTTTGAAGGTTGTGGGGAATGAAGATGACGCATGATACAGTCCGCCACGCATATATTCAAATTGATAAATACTAAGTGGGGATAAGTATCTGAGTAATTAGCATAAATAGAAATTAATTAATTCCAGTCAAATTCAGTATATGCTTATAACTTATTTATAACGCTATTTTCAAACCCGCCTCAAACAGCATATACTTACTGTAGAACTAATTAACAATAAGTTGAACATATGTATTTCTCCCGTCACGCTCATGCTCATAAGCTTAAATATTTACTCAAAAATATTCAGTAATTTGAGCCAAATTTAAGCCGCTGTTGCTTGGCTGTTGTAGCGTTGTACATTGAAGTTTATTTGATGTTGAAATCGACTGAATTGAAGTCAAAAGTTTGCCCTTGTTTGATTTACAAGACGTTGGCTTCCGAAATAATTCGAATTCCTTCAACGTTCAATGGCTCTCCTTGGATCTTTGGCTCCGGATCCTTCGTTCAAAATTTGTCATAGTAGATCCTTCCTTACATAGTTTCAACAGTTCGAGGAATTCTGCCGAAAACGACACCAAGATGTACATTAAAAGTGTACAGTATAGCTATGATACATAATTTGTTATCCTTCCCAATTTGTGGTACTGTACTAATCAAAATACTTCGGCAGTCACGCGTCACACAGCTACCTGACGTGCCGAAATTTGGTACTTGTCACGCGTCATAACTGCAACTGACGGAAGGTCTGAGAGGTCACGGATAAAAATTTCGCTGAAGGGGGTTCAAATTAATAAAATTTCAAATTTTCTTTGCAAATTTGGCCCTTTACAGCGCTTAGATACAACTTACCGTTAGACCACGACATCTTAGAAATTAATTACACTTAAGAGCTATATATTTGGGGCTCTTCTACTCACGAAGATGCCGAATTTTTTAAATTGTCACGCAATATTTTCGACCTGACGAAGTGGTTCCGCGGTTGGACCTGTCACGCACCTATAAGGGTGCCGAAGTATTTTGATTAGTACAGTACTCATTTCTCAATATCTACATGTCCGAATCCAACGGCGGATGGTCCAAGAAAATACAATGGTGGGCTGACGGAGGGTGTCACTCAAGAAATTGTGAGTCGGTATATCTATGCCTTCAAATCTAATCTGAAAAGGCAGTATAGAAGTGTGGGGGTAGCGCAAACGGGACATCGAGAGTTTTTTATGACTTGCTCGGTAATGCAGCTATTATTACAGAATCAGTAAGTAGGTGGTTCATTTGGATAAAATGAAGCTTACCCATAGCAAAATATGTGGCCACACATTGTAGCCGTGATGTCTTTGCAAGTTTCTCTCATGCAGTGTCTACAATGCAGAACGGAGGTTGGATTGCATGAAGGATCCGGAGCGCCCTCATCCGACGTAGTAGGTTGAATTGCCACTGGAGCTTCTGGTACAGCTACAGCCTCTACCAAATCGCAAGGAATTCCCGTGTCAAGATGCTCCGGGCTGGTGAGTTCCGTAACTTCCGTCTTCAAGGCCGTCGTCGATACTTCGTTATGGAAGGTGACCGGCGGCATTTCCCCATCCAACGCAAATATCACAGGCTCGGGCTCCGGATCTACAGCCCATTCCGGAATAGGACTCGGCTTCGCAGAAGCGAATTCCTCTTCCTCCTTCGTCTCAGACATCGGTGAAGCTACAGGAGATACCGTCGGAGTAAGCACTGGCGACGGCAACAACGATCTCCCTTCAAGCTGACGTTCTATCTCAGCCTCAACAAGTTGTAATACGTTGCTGGACGCTGGTGGGTGTACCTGCGTGACAACAGAACCGTGAGACGATGACTTAGAGTGCGGAGGTGGTGGCGATGGCGTATGCGACGTATCCATTTCGAAAACGACAGTCTGAGGGGAGACCACCGCGGAAGCGATGGGGGAATCAGGAAGTGGTCGACGAGCTTCTGGGATGTCGGGGAATAAATCTACCGGCGTAGTGATTAATGGAGAGATGAGAGGTAGGTCAGCTAATCCGTCAGGCGAGTCAACTTCCGGCGAAAGAAGACTTCGATCACAATCACTGACATCAAGGTTAACATTACATCTGTAAAATGCGGTAAAATTGCCTTACCTACTAGCAGTGGTGGGGTAAGTAATAAGAAGTTGCGTCCCCTGCGCCGAAGACGCTGTAGTGGGTCGCGTATCGGTCTATAAGCAAGACCATCAGCTACTGAACACCTCTAACTTATCTCAGACCCACCTGTCCATAAGCAGAAGGAGGTGAGTAATCTGCGGCACTTGAAGGCGACGTCGATCTTGTGGCGGACGGAGATGGCAGCGACCCATGATTGACCAATGAAATAGTGTGGCGTAACGGAGTCTCTGTCTTGGGCGTGGGCGCCTCAGACAAAACGGACTTCGAGCTGTCCCTACCTGTGTACTCCCTGTTCCCCAATAGACTATGCCAGTCTACAGACTGATTAGAAATCGGAGGCGGCGGTCTCGTGCGCATCAAAGATGAATTATCGGAGTCCCTGCTACCTAAGCTTGAGAGACTCGCGAGAGAGTGTGTGCTCTGTGAGCGATAGCTTGGCCCTTGCATATACGGCTGGAAGGTTGACGAGGATTGTCCTGCCCTAGCAGCAGCAGCGCGCACGCTGCCAGGATAAAGCCGGCTGTTAAATTGCAGGGGCGGGGAGAAATGCCGAGATTGCTGCAGAGTTGGTCTGGGAATGAAAGTAGCACCACCACGCAAAGGCTTAGGAAATGGATCTCGCTGAGGGGCAGCGATGGGCGCTGTGAACCTCGTGGGAGGGGAAAATGTTTGCGCGGAGGAGGAAGAGGAGGCCGGCGGTAGAAACCGATCATCTGGCAGCTGATCAAGGATTGGTGAGAATGCTTCATCTAGCAAAGCATCCGACTCTGATCGTGGGCGCGTTTTCACGCCGTTACTGTTCCTCGTTGGTGGCGAATACGAGCTAGAGGTGATTTGTAGGGCAGGCCGTTCCGGCGCGACTAGTTGAGTCGCCGGAGGCGAAATCTGAATATTCTAAGACGACGTCAGCATTTCAAGTTAGAATACACTGAAAACTTGAATTCATACCTCTTTCGATTCAAATGCCTGTTCGAATGTACCACCGGGCCTTGGAAGTTCAGCGGGGCTAAAGAGAGGGGCAACATCTTTAATTGGCGACATGAAATTGGTATGTAAAGAAAGAGCCGGGGAATTTGACCTCCTTTCGCCAGCGATTAGGAGCTAAACACGTGCCCAGTGTGTTAGAGAGGCTTAAGTGGAAATGATGAACAACTTACTTTGGCAGGGTTCATGGGATTGAGAGGGGTGAACCCAGTGGAGTACAACTCCTCCATGGGCTCTGGGGCAGGGGGTGGTTTCATGGAAGTGTGAGCATCTTGGTTGTGCTGTAATTTAGGAGAGCTTATGAGTCATAGGTGCCTAAGGATGTCGAGGGCGGGGTCATACAATGGTTAAAGCTTCCTCATCCTTAACACCAGCGCCGCACTGTTTGCATTTGGGATGGTTCAACGAAGATAAATAATGTTCCTCAAGTCCTTCCTCGCAATCAAACTGACGTGTACATTCATCGCAGCGCAGCTCTGGATGAGAGTGGAGCAAATGCTGTTGAGTCGTAAGTTGTGGGGATGTCGAATTTCTAAATAATACCATGCACCAACCTCGGCGTACAGCATTTGATCTTTAAACCCCTTTGCGCAGGCTTTGCACTTAGGGTGGTTGGGAGAGTTGGCGTAGTGAGAATCGAGGGCTTCTTCGTAGAATATCTTGCCGTCGCACGGTGCACATGGAACGCGAGGATGAGCAGTATGATGATGCTAAATAATAATAAAAGTTATAAAAAATCGTTACGAAAATATTATTAGCAAAAGACGTACCTCTTCGTTAGCAGCTCCATCACGAAACCCTTTCCCGCATACAGGACAGTTGGGATGGGCTGTCGAACCGCGATAGTGGTCTTCGAGGGCAAATTGAGCATGGTAAGATCTATTACATATGGTGCAGTCATATGTAACAGGGTGCTTCGCCACCATGTGCTACATGAAGCGTCTTAGAAGCATACGACCCGAGATGAAAGGGATAGACGTACCGCATCATACGCAGCGTTGCTCGTGAACCTGCGATCGCAAACTTCACAAAACGGATGCCATGCACTTGAACTTTTCATGTGCTGGAGCAAGGCCTCCTTTGTTGAAAATAGGCGGTTATCGCACTGCGGGCACACCGGCATGGTGTGCACAGGAGAGACAGACGAGGGATGTGGGGAGCTAGCACCAGCCTGGTATAAGAGTGAGGTCGAGGGTGTAAGAATGGGCCTGTTAACACCGGAGAATTCACGGCCTCATGGCCTTCTCGTGTTGGGAAACAGACGCCGGCACACTATCTTGCAGGTCCGGGGGACAGGAAGTGAATCAGGATGAGCAAGATAGACTCTGCTGTGTGTACGCAGTACGGAGACTCAGCAAGACATAACGGTATTCTTGTTTTTTCCTCGATAGCCGCTTTGAGGATCCCTTCAGCTCAAGAAAGGATTCGCCGATCGGTGCCGTATTTTTGAAAGTTTCGTTGGAGGAGTGCAGATGATGGGGTTGGATGACATACCAGATCATCGTGCCTCACCGAAGCCTCGAGGCAGACGCCGCGTGGTAAATCAAGCACCACTCCACAAACAGCCAGCCAGATGCTGATTTCGATATCTCTACGGATGCAACTATCGCGATAGATTGGGAACTTGGCTAAAAAAACAAGGTTAGCCAGCGCTCGGGTGGGTGCAAGTGGAAGTAAACAACTCTTGGTTGTGGCGTCTCTTCTGTTGCTGCCTACATCCAAAAATAGAACACGCATCAAATAAGGATCGTCGATCGCTTTCTCCCCGCTCAGGGGCATTTGAGTCCTCGCGTGCTTCTCAACCTTTCTCAACAACTGTATTGTAGCTATGAAATCATCATCAGCATTACTATTTATGATTGTACAACAAAGTATTATACAAAGTCCAATCAAGTCCTTCAGAACAATAACATCTTTAATCAAGGTAGAACTTGTAGACCTGTTCCCAAGCCTTCTTGCCGCCCGTTTCAATGACATCCTGTATAACACTTAGTATTACCAAGACGGAGAACAAACTGATCAATGGTGCTGACCCCATGGCACGGAATAATTCTCTCAAAATCCCACCCTGCAACGGTCTTTGCGTCACGCTTCATTGCCCTAACAAAGAAGAAGCACTTCGGAGTTAGCAATTTTCTCAAAGAAGGAAAAAGAGACAAGGCTTACTCCTTATCGGTGCCCAGGGACCAAACAAATCTGGGGTGAAGCCAAGACTTCGGATTAATGTCTGTCCACGAAAAAGACCTTGGAGGCTTCGACTTCGAGTACTATGCGCCAAATCCAGTTAGCAACAACCAAAAACAGCATTTTGTACCACATACCTGTTCATTACACGGAAGATTCAACAACAGATCAGCTTCAATAAGCGATTTTGAAGCGGGATGGAAAAACGCCACATCCTTATTCTTGAAACCGGAGAAGTAGCTGCAACGCAGACGTTAAGCTGTCAAAAATACTTGCTAGAAACCTTTTTTAAAGAGCCCACCAATGCTTGACCTAGAAAAAAACCGTAGTCATGAACGAGAATCGACAATAACTGAAACGGGAGACCCACCTCGTCCTCGAAACCGTATTGTGTATTCGGTGGATCCCGACCCCATGCTGGACGGACAAATTCAGTCAATCTGAATTGGAATGTTCTTGCAGAAAATGTACTCACCGCCGTCGAACTTGAGATTCTTGTCTTCCAGTCTCTCAAGAGCAGCTTCTGGCGCTATCAATTTAGCATCGGGATAGGCCTTTTTGTATTGTCCTATAGTAACCCGTCTCGTTAGAGATGGGTTCGTGGACACATTGGGAACTACATACCCAAATAAAGGTGATGGACCATGTCTGCCCCCACAACGTACCTAAATCAACCTTTAGACATTAAACGAACAAACATAAGAGTCGCAATGTACTTTACGGGTCCCAATTCTGCCAACTTTGCCTTCGTCTCCTGGTCAAGCGGTGTAGACGCAAGCACCCAAACACCGCCGTCCTTCAACCTCAATGCAGTCGATCTTCCTCCCATGGGAATAATCCCGAAACGCGCAAACGGTCTAAAATGCAAAAGAAAAAAAAGTAAATTGATAGGTCCGCCTCTCGTAACGCAACCAACCTGGAAAATGTCCAAACTCCAGTAGCAACCTGAGAAGACCTGGCGTGAGCATAACGTAGGCGACACGAAAACAGAAAACAGACCTCTCGAATGACAGTTTCACTCATGTTGGAAGCGAATAGAATAGTAGGTGGATGGAATGAGGAGCAAGTTATGGAAATGCCCCCTTGGAGACTCAAGCGCGAGGGTTTTGTACGGCGTCATGTTGCGATCTACGCCTCGATTCCCAGCCCAAGCCCATGTCGTCACCCTCTGCCGCACTACCAGTCCCGGTCGAGTGTGAGAAAATGACAAAGTTGCTGTCATGTGACTCTATTGGAAATTCACCTGCTTGATAACTCCGCTCTGTAATATTTTTCGCCGGCAGCGATGATGGGCTCGACGGGCCTGTGCAACCTTTTCTCTTACAACCACACCCACCAAGCCCGGAGAAGGCAGAGATACATGGCACATACATGGCACTGGGCAGAAGCGGTGTGACGAGCCAGGTTGTCTCACGTTCTGAGGCATCCTGTCTCGTTACACCCCGACTGTTTCATTATCTCATGTGGAGATTAAGGGAAACCATCATCGCCGCGCTAGTGAATGTCAATAATGATATAGATATGTAAATAGCACTATAATCTTCCTATACAATACAGTCCATACAATGACTAAAGAACGCAGGTACAACAATTAGCATGCAGAATGAAAAAAAAAAAAGAAATATATCAATCCTCATTTAAGGACTTTTTCAGTGTATCTTGCCAGTCCATTGCAAGCTTCGTCAGCGTCTTGCTTCGGGCTGCGTGCGGCGCCGAAATGTCAGATATCATAACGAAATGCGAAAAAGCGTTAGCAATCCACTCACCGAACACTGACAAAACATCCCTCAGCAAGTCACGCTTCAGCAGCTGCCCAGCGACGATGGGTGACCATCCATCATCCCTCCCGGATCGCCTGTGCACAGCAAACGCGTTAACACATGCACACCAACAAAAAAACGATCAAGAATCTCACCAATAGACCGGCCCAAACAGCTCCTTGATAAGCTCTTCTCCTTTTGCTCTGAACCCCTCATCCGCAATCTTTTTGCATATAGCAGTAACGCCTGTTTATACTCCTGGGGACTATCCAACAACCTTGTCGCATGAAGTCTCGCCTCCAGGTGCCCAAGCGTAAGCGCAGCACTCCACCATTCCGGTCTCTGCTTATCCGCATTGCTCTCATCCGGTGTGCCTGCAATGCTGGCTTCGATATTTGACATGATCCCTTGACGGGTAGTATTGTTCCCTCTTTGTCGACCTTGCCAAACATCGGACCCTTCCGACCACCACTTCTCGGTAACTTTCACCCAGGAGCATAAGGAAGTGTCGTATGTGTAGACGACACCGTTAGAGCAGGTTACTACTGGGGAACCGTTCGGCCGGACAGCAGTACTTGAGATGACTTGATTAGGAGAGGAGAGGACGGGGGCGATCGAAGTGGGAGGGAAAAATGGAGTTTGCTTTTTGATGTTCCTAAAGAACGCATAAGAGTATTGTAACGGGCTTATACCGATACCGACTTACCAGCAGTAGGCCATTCCGGACGATGTTACGACAAATAAAGCATTTTTGCTTGCCTCCATTATCGCGCATGGAGAGCCCAACGCTACAGTAGGCATTAATCTGTAAAGCTAAGCAGAAGAACTCGAATAAAAGCCAATTAAACGAACCTTCTTCCTGTATGCGAATAAACGTTTATAGAACCGTCTTGCATGGCAGCGGCACAGAAGGAGCTAGTTGCCCTGAGAGCGATTACGGGGCTTGGAAGATAGTCTAACCACTGCGTCTGCTTTCCAAGAACAAATATCACCTCCGTAGGTCCTATAGTCCCAATTTTATCAGTACGAATACACAGGGCATACTTAAAATACGCACGCCCATCCTCAGAATTCTTTCCATCGAACACCTCTTCACCTCCTTCGACATCAGTGGTCAAATATGTCAGCACCGGAAGGGTAGGCAGCAACACTCCACTGCCGCCCGCAATTCCGGTGCTCTGCCCAACCCACTGCGCCGCCGCCAACTCCCGTGCTACGCCTACCTCCCGAGCCCTATCGCCACCCAACGTTCTGGCCTTTGGTATCGGTCTAGCCTCATCATCTATCGACGCTTTCCGCTTACCCTTTGCAGGGAACGCAGAATCCAGCGCATCGATGGGTACATCGAGATCCATCGTCATGCCGTCTGACCACTTCTGCGGCGCTATATCGTTGAATGGCTGTTCTGAAGGCGGCGGGAACAAGGGTGATAACATCAGCGGGCCGTTGGGTTTATTGTTGTCCTGTATCGGAATCAACTGTGCTCTCTTTGATATCGGGGGTCTGCCATTGGCCACGGGTGTTGAGGCCGACGGTCTGCTGGCAGAAGGCACACCACCAGGCTGCAGTTGCGCCCTCTTCTTCCCCCTCTTTGCAACGAGGACATTGACCTTCTCTCCATTCACATTTGCGCTCGCCACCGGTTCAAAGTTGTCGACACGTCCCGGACTAGGTGGAGGCGTCATCTTTTCTGGTCCTGGTCCCACACCAGCACCACCAAAGTGAGAGTATCCCCCTGGCACCGGTGGAGGGATAAATCCAAACTTGGCAAGATACTGCTCTTGTGCTGAATGAGGCGCAATACCTTCCAGCTCCTCTGGGTCGAAATTGAAAACAGCGAGAGTGCCGTCTGAAGAAGCAGCGTACAAGGTTAATCCATCCCACGACCTGTTTTAAGTTACATGTGAGAACAACAGCAGGTGGCAAACATAGACGTCAGGCCCACGTGGATACTCACCAACTGAGGTCCATGATGTGTCGCTCAAACACCTCTTTAGCCACTATCAGCGGTCTGGCGCTCTTCGTCTGCCATACCGACACTGACCTATCATCTGCACCGAGAGCTACAACAGAACATATGTTGGCCGTCTGGACTGGGGCGTTCGGGTTGCGTAGGAATATGTGGGGATTGTAAGCCTGTACATTGAAAATAGTGACGTATTACTAAGTTTGTTGAATGGATGGAGTAAATGAAAGCAGGAAGTTCTACGTACAGCAACCTCAACAGTATTTTCATGGCCGACCAGACTTATTTCTGATGTCCATGTATTACGAGCGATAACGGCAGCGATAAAGACGAAACCCTTGTTGTTCGTCGCATTAGCAGCTGTGATATGTGCACCATCAGGTGACCAACTATCGTAACGATGTTAGTATCATGATATCCCTACAATAGATATGCAGGAATACACACCTGAGTCTGCGAAAGAACGTACTTCCAGGAGAGTCCTCAAATGGTTTTTTAACCTCCGCCTCAAGACCCCAGTCTGTTGTCCTCCAAATCTTCACTGTTCGGTCGTCTGACTGAGTTGCAAGAAATTCTCCCACGGGATCCCAACATACGCCCTTAACAAACCCTTGGTGCATGTCCAGTTTGCGTAATCGTTCTGCAATGAGGATAAGCTATGTTAGCTGCTGTGAAATGAATGAAAGCTGAGCGTCGCACCGAGGGTATAACCACACCATATAAAAACTGCAGAATCCAAGCCCACTGAAGCCAGATATCGATCTCCTGGGGACCATGCCAGGTCGGTAACGTCTGTAAATCGCGCTCAGCATGGGTGACTAACGATAGCAGGAATCCACATACCACTTTCATGTCCTGGTAATCGCTTTAACGGCTTCCATCCTTCAACATTCACTTCGTCAGTCCCCCAAACCTTTCCTTTCGCGTTCCTAAGAGCATCATAGCGTTTGAACCCCAAGAAAACGCGCAAATAAGACCACAAATTACACGACTTACGGATCGAGATCCCAAATCATCACGATTTCATCGTCACTCCCACTAGCTAGCCACCTCCCAGAATGAGCCCAGCGAACTGTGAGAACTGGGCCTGTATGCATTGTTAATGTGCATAAACTCTTGGGTGGCTTGCCCGAGGCCTCGGAGGCGGGGTTGAGGATGGGTTTGGTGCTCCATATGCGTATTTTTGCGTCAAGACCTCCTGTAGCAATACGTGAACCATCTGGGTGGACATGTACAGAAAATATTGACAATCGCTTGGCGTTATTGTCGGTCTTTACAGCATCTTTGTGTGCAACCCAGGAAGGCTTCGTGAAGCGCATTGCGGCGAACAATTACAGCAAATCCAGCCCTGGAGAGCGAGCGCGTTGTCGGGTAGATTTGAAGGTTTGAGTTCAGGTAATGATTGAGTTCAGAGGAGGGAGTGGCTGAGGGAGTTGAGACTACTGCTGTCGATGGCGGAGACCTGTCTTGGAAGCAGAGAGTCCGTCGTTTACAAAAGGAAATACACGTCGGGGAATCCCATCAATTCATCACGCGACTCGACTTCCCCACGGTCCCGTTACTCCCAACCAATCAATCATCTCCACTCCACCTCACTCTCGACTCACTGACTCAACACTCACTGCTAATCCACTATCGTCCACGAGTCTCACTCTCACTCGCCATCTGTCGACGCTTATAACACCCACTGGTTCTCGTGATGATGAAGACCGTAACAGTCATCTTATCTCCGTATATATCTGGGTCTGGACCGATTTGAGCCTGCTAAAAGACAGACCGTAGAAAACCAGAAAATGCTGCCAAGTGCTGCGGACATATTGTAAACCCTGCACGACCACACGCGCTCTCAATGCGGATACAATACTTGAATCTTATGCATACATAATTATCGTGCCTTTACGGTTACTATACCTTTTCGCAATACCATCATAAATCACGTATTTGCGGCAAACCGCCCTATCTGGTGTCGTATTATCACCTGGGTGCTTTAATTGCGTGCCACTGTCTTACTGGGTCGGCTGAAGACCAGTCTTGGAAATTTTTGCAAATCTGGTTCTAGTCGACATTCTTGAAGGGCAGTGTCTGTTATTGCGCAACGGCTCTGTACCCCGGCGTGAGGGCCCATGATAAAATCTGAACGTATTCGAACCCAGATAAAGGGACATTGTCGACTTGTGCTCATATTATGGCCTATTTTTAGCGTCAAAAGCAATCATTTCGTCAAGCTCTTGCGCCATTTTGCGGTTCTTGCACACCATGCTCAATCCCCTTATGACTATTGGGTCACCACACGGTTCTCTACATTTCTCCTGAAAAGCTAATCGGACAACCGATGATTTCTCTTAAAAGGCTACAATATCTCACCTGGCTCAAAAACGCGGAACCCCTCTCCTTACCATGGCCTCTGCTCCCAACGGTGATTCTTTGAAGTCCAAGACGGTCTCTATAATTTCTTCAGATGATAAACACCTCTCTGGAGCAGACATTAAAGCAGCCTATGACCCGACGGATGACTTGCTGAATGCCGAGCCAGAACCTTTCAAGTTCACAGACTGGCTTTATCGTCGTAGGAAAGCCAACGACCTCGACAGTACTGCAACTCGACGTTCAGTTTACGACGATAATGAACTTGCACCGCACTATTGGCCCAAGAAGGAATATGAGAATCTTCACCGATTCGACCCCAAGGCTAGATGGACATTTAGGGAAGAGAGGGTGAGTAGCGTTTTGATTATCTTTTCGACGAAATTGTTTATAGGTTTACAGGCTATAATCAGGAAGATAGATTGGAAAGTCATGTTCTGGGGTAATTTAAGTTTCTTAGGCACTGTGTTCATTACCGGACTGATTCCGTGGTGTAGCTGCAATTAGTTTCTCTGCACTTAATCTCGACCGTAACAACCTTTCTCAAGCAAACACCGACAATTTTCTTCCTGACCTCAACTTGACCACAGACGGTACACTTATCGCTCAATATATTTTGCTATATCACTTAACATGACCTGTCGGACAGACTTCAACTGGGGAAACTCCATTTTCCGTCTTGCATTCTTATGTGCTGAGCTACCTTCCCAGCTAGTATCAAAACGGGTAAGCTCTCAGTGCGAATTACTTTGAGCTTTGAATTGAAATCCCGGGGTTAGATGGGACCAGATCGCTGGATTCCGATCCAAATGTGCCTTTGGTCTATTGTTACTATCGGGCAATTTTGGTTGACAGGAAGGACCTCTTTCTTCGTCACCCGGGCACTTCTTGGGTACGTGGATTATATTTAGATACCCAGCCTACCTTACGAGATTTATTTAGATTTATTCAAGGCGGATTCATCCCTGATTTAATTCTCTACCTATCTTGTACGCAAACTAGGTTTTGATCCAACGCTAACAACTAAAACGAAACTAGACTTCTACACGAAGCACGAACTTCCAATCCGCCTCGCATTTTTCTGGATTTCATCTAATATCTGCAGTATCATAGGAAGCTTTATTGCGTTTGGTACACTTCGCCTGAGAGGCCTGCACGGCAAAGCTGGATGGAGATGGCTTTTCCTTGTGGAAGGTTGTATCACTCTGTCCATCGGTTTAGCGACATTTTTCAAGATGCCACCGTCGCCGACTCAGACAAGGACATGGTACAGACCCAAAGGTTGGTTTACTGAGAGAGAGGAAGTTATTATCACGTCTCGCATCCTTAGGGATGACCCCAGCAAGGTAAGTAAAGACTTACGAGCGCATTGTAATTATTCTCACGCGTGTTTGATAGGGTGACATGCACAACCGTGAAGCATTGACGCCCAAACGTCTCTGGACCGCTCTTTGCGATTACGATCTATGGCCTGTTTATATTCTGTTCGTATTGTTCTATTTTTTTTTGTTGAATTCTTACTGATATATTGCATGATTAGTGGTTTGATGTTCGGCATTCCTATTACCCCTCCAGGACAATACCTTACTTTATCTTTGCGAAACCTCGGATTCAACACCTTCCAGTCTAACCTGCTCACTATTCCTTCATCCGTTATCGGGATGTTAACAATGTTTTTAATTACGGCTGCTTCTGAATTGGTACACGATCGCTCTATTGTTGCGATGATGGAGGACATCTGGGTATTACCATTCCTGGTTGCCTTGTATACGCTGCCTGCCAATCCTAACCAATGGGTTTATTTTGTGCGTAGTACTTGTACTCGTGTATAATCTTGAAGCTGTGATTTACTTTTACATGTACAGGGCCTTGCAACTGGGTTGTTATCATACCCGTGAGTATATATTTTTCATTTTTCATTTTTCATTTTTCAGGTATCTAACGTATTATTATAGTTATACGCATCCTATACAAGTCGGATGGTGCTCTCGGAACTCCGGTGCAGTTGCCAGTCGAACTGTGAATGCATCCCTTTACAACATGTATGTTTTCATGTCTTAATGTGCTTATTTCCTATTACCAACATAATCCACGCAGGTTTGTACAAGCGTCTACTGTAGTCGCATCCCAAGTTTACCGAAAAGACGATGCACCACTATGTGAGTTTATTTTCATGTTTATTTTATGTGTTTGCTTACGCTTCAATTCAGATCGTCGCGGGAACCTGATCCTAATAATTATTTGTCTTTTTAATATCGTCGTTCTGTATCCTGGCACAAAAGCCTACTACGTATGGCGTAACAAGCAACGAGCCAAAGTTTGGGATGCGATGACATCCAAGGTGAGCTATTGCAAGATTTTTAGTAATAGTACCCTTTAACGAATGAATGTTTTATTAGGAGAAAGCGCATTATCTCGAAACTACGAAAGATATAGGAAATAGGCGCTTGGATTTCAGGTTTGCACATTAATTGGGTTTTCGTTCTTTTTTTTATGTTGTAAGATATGCATTATATATGAACACATTTTGTCGAAGAAAATGTATGGTTTTGTTCAACGAGGCAAATTGATAAGGTTGTATGTTAATTCTGAGGTGGTAAGCTCGGGTTGGTCACTATAGCATGTGTTCTACTGAGTAATGTGAATAATAGTCTCCTACCAAGAATGCGAGTCTCCGCCAGATTACTTTGACGAGATTAAATAGTTATAAGTTGAAAGCATTAGGAAAAACTAGGAAGTGGTTTTTTATATTCTCAATTTGTATCCGGGGACGAAACCATTACGTGTGGCGTAATCGTCAGAAAACCAGAATATGGGATACTAGTATGATCCTGTATGATCACTGATTCTTGTTTTCCAGTACGTGAGTCGCGCTCTTATTTGACCATCTATGTAGAGCAGAATTTATTAACTTATCAACACGGATTGAAACGTTGGAAACAGGTGTTTAGATTATGATGATTTTCCCACCAATCTTTCAAATTCCACTGGAAGATACGTAGACTGTGTAATGACTAGAACACGAAATGGTGATGATGCCTATGATGTTTTATAATCGAGAATGACGTGACAATATTATCCTATCTATGAAACTTCTTAAGATAAATAAATACATATGTAAGAAAGCGATGTCTAAGCCTTGTTATCTGTATCCAACTTTTTCACACTAATTCCACCTTCGTATCCAAACCAAGTATATCTTTTGCAGTGCGGCCCTCGAAGCAAAAGAATAAACATCTGAAATGCAAACCATGCTAAAATAAGGGCCGCACATGCGCGCCATCCATTTTGAACGAATACTTTTGTTCCAACAGAAGTTCCCATTAACTGACCGGCATAGAACTATAAAATAAAAGTCCTCAGCTCGAAACGTAGTATTGATTGGCCCAGAAGGATAACTCACAGAAAGAACGAATATTGCATTTAAGCGGGAAACAGCATCCATAGACAAACTTTGAACAGAGATGAGTAAGGTGTATTTCGAAGATCGTTGTAAGAACGCACCCAAAAACAAGTGTTACCAGCGCTACATTTTGAATTTGACGGAAAACATCGAACCCAAAGCAAGAAATTACAACTGCGGATATGTTTATGCCTCCTCCAATAACCTGTACGGCTTGGAACAACATAAGGAAAATCGTGGATATCATTGCAGCATGCCATGCTGATATTTTATCTACCAGGCGTCCAGCGAACGGTCCTACTGCCACGCCTGCAATTCCCAAAAGCCCGAAAAGGCCAATTACAAGCCTTTACTTTAATAATAAGCGAGAGTGGACAAAAAAGGGTTAGTTCTGCGTACGTTGAATAGAAATATGGAGGACCACCCAGCAGGAAGGTTAACGTGACCCAGTAGCTTGAAAAACATGCACTAGTTGCGATGTTTATCATCACAATTTGGATTAACAAAGGCTCCGTAACAAGAAATTTTGCCATAGACCACATAATTTTCCAGTAAGGCAGGTTAATATTCTTCGCGGGATAGTCGGGGATGATAAAGTAGCTTCCAACAAGGACGAACGCTTGAGTACCAATCGCTATATAGTAAACTACGCGCCATGAACAGAACTCGGCAATAACTCCAGATACCACTCTTCCTACAAGTAGGCCAACCAGAAGTCCGCTGAGCACTATAGAATAGGCAAATCCTCTGCGTTCCGGTGGGGCGAGGTCAGCGGTCAGTGGGATTAGAATTTGTGGACTAATGTTGGCTACGCCAATGACGAAGTTCAAGACCTCGAACGCGACAAAACTATTCGTTATAGCAAGGCCAACGGTCAAGAAAGTAGTAATAAACACTAGACCTAGAAATAGGGGGCGTCTTCGGATGAGGTCACCGAGAGGAGATATGAAAAGAAGGCCAGTGGCATATCTGAAGTTCATTTCAATAATGAGAACCATATGCCAAGAAATAAGTAAACGTATTACCCTGCTTGTATCAAGGTCGGAACCCTGGAAGGAATTATATTAGCAAATAGTATAATACTACTTACCAAGTTGATAAAGCGTACCTCGATACTTCTTCATAGGAAACATTGAAAGTCTCAGCCATTTGAACTGCAACAACATTAATGTTTCAAAGAAGTGGTGTGGTCTCTAACGCAATATAACATACTCAGCAAAGGCTGTGAATAATAAAGGTTTGCGATCACTATCGCGCTATCATAGTTAATCCCACTTATTTCAGTTTAGATAGACGATAACGCACAGAAAATTCCGGCAAGGCCGAAATATATGTTCATCGCAAGTCCGAGCTTGAATTTTCTTCCCTTATCATAACGGAGGTGCTCTGGTATAGGTAAAATGAAAAAATCCTTAGTGGGAGAGCTAGGTTCTGTATTTTCTTGCACGATGGGATTTTTCGTTTGAATACCCTTTTCGAGGTTGTCGTGATTGCTTTCTGAACTGGATGATATATTGAGCATCTCGTAGAGGTTCGAGGATTTTTAGAAGAGAGGTTGGGGGCTCAAGCACTGACTGCTGACTGATACTTATACATAAACAGTTCCGTAAATCCGATTCACATTCAAGTATTCGGATAACCGACGGCGACGTAAAAACGTTGCTTTCGATAAAAATACTGCCGAGAGAAAAATGAATACTACGGCACAGGAGAGGTCATCGACTTCATTTTTCAGTCAAGCTGGGTGCTGTCGTTTGCACGAGGTCATCTTCCCGGCAGGTTGCCGAAGCCACGCCATGTAGGATGCAGTAAAACTCCGGGAACTTCTTTCCAAAAGGGTATTCTGAGTTTCTTAAGAAGTCCTCGGCGTAATCCCATGATTCTGTATGATAGGCTTAGAAAAGAGACAGGAAGGGTTTTTGAGCACGATGAAGACGTTCAACTTCAGGGGATGGCGATGCAGCAACTTAGCTTATGTTTATGGCCAGGTTATCCCTGACGATGTCTCCTTGTCACACAGATTCTCCAGATGCCAGAAGATGACTATATATAATCATTTAAGCGCAGCGGGCATGTGAGCGGATGAGAAGTGCCAAAGGGTTAAATATGGACCGCACTGAAATTTGTTTGCTACTGTAGACAAACTGAGAGCTGACTTCAAAATTTAAGCAGCAACGCTTCAAGTTTTCTATCACAAATGTACAATCTCAAAATAAGAAAAGTGATTTCCAGATATATCTCAAGTTTGACATGTTCGGTGAAATCTTGCTAGTAGAGTCAGCAACTCTGCGTTAGTTTGGCCATGGTGCTTAGTCTTTAGACCTAGTCGAAGTTCTGCAAGCGATTTGGCATTGCAGACATTTCTTGCATATCCGAATCTTGGTTAATAATACCTAGAGCCGGCTTCGCCGGCAAAGCCCACTAACAACTTCGATCAAACTCCGATAAAAAGATTCTTGTCGAAAATTGAAATTGAACAGCAATAAGTAGTAAGATGTAGGACAGTACAGATGGACCAAGTAGCACAAGTGAAGTGGTAGAAGTAAGGTAGAAGTAGAACTTGAAAAGGCAAATCATGAAATAAAAGAAGCAGGAGAAACAGCAGAACTTCATTGATAAGTAAGCTTAATATTATACAGAGTACGAAGGAGAATACTATCACCCATCAGTAGTTCGTATTGATCACTGGTTCGTATTGGGCAAATATCTCTCCTTTCTCAGGCCTCCCCTGCTTCAAAATTTTAAATCTGTCATCTACTTATATTACTATACATGAATATCACTTTTTTTGTTCAGAATTGCTCAAAATTCAAATGGATGTTTTTGGAAGAATGTCACGCTAGCTGTGTATCGGCGCAGCGGATTCTGAAATTTGTGATCGTTCTGATGATTTTGATGGACGCGCTCCACGTGAGTCGTGTTAAGCGAGCTGCTGCTCGTTTATACTTCTTGGCGTGTTAACAGCGTATGAAGCCTTTAAATTCTTTATATGATTCTTCACATATTCAACACTACTCACCTGCGATAGGAGGTCCAGAGACATTGCCAGCAACTTTTCATGGCGCACACTCAAGTTATTATCAGGTACATCCTGCTATATTACCCACTAACTCACATGGACATTGGAATGGAACTCACTATACAGGTTACCACCAAGACCACTATATTCAACCCCTACATTATAGTTCTTATCGTGATCACACTCCAAGGCCATAGCGCCATATACTAATACCTCCAGCATGTACTAACATGCATAGCTCATAACCTAACCGATTGGCCGCTTAGCCAATGCTTGGCTACGTGAAGCACGAACAGGTGCCATCAAAATGATCAATGGAGTTTGAATTCTGCCAACAGTCACACATGGTCACACCTGTAACAATACGAACCAGTGATCAATACGAACTACTGATGGGTGATAGTACTAGAGGAACTATAATTTCAAACATCTGAAGGAATACCGTACGCAGAGGCAACAGACAGAGAGACATACTAGCAGCAAGAAATATGTTCATCGTACACGGTACAATGCCTCGGTAAGGATATCATTAAGAACGGCCATGGTAGTTTGAAAGAAAGTGAACTCTGGAGGAGACCCGTTACTTACTGCCATACCATACTTATTAAACAAGGTGAACAATACGTGAACAAGGAATTTGCCGAATAACTAAACCCATGACTACTCAGCTTCACAGCATCAAAATTTACGGCCAAAAAGTTTTCAACATCGAGCCCCATAACCCTACCAACTAAAGTTAGTGGGAATCATGTTTCTGTGCATATGAAGACTTTATTCACTCCAACGAACTGACTTTAGTTATACTCGTCACAATTCGAACCAAGTTGTACTACCTTAGTAATGTAAATTTAATACAACTAATTATCACGCATCATTTTACAATCAATTGGACGTCCATTATGAACGTGCAAGTTCGATCTATTTAGTAGTCTCTCAAAGTATAATTTAAGGACTTCCAGCTTTCGTCGTGGACAGCGTAACTTACACGGCAAGTATGATGGTAGGGCATGCCGACTTCAAGCACAGGAAGCAGTGCTGTCCGAGTCCGGACACGCCATTAGTCCACGCAAAATTAAAGCATATCAGAACAATAATGATCAAACTTCTGAGAAAATATCTGTTGGAAGGCATTCGTACCTTGCGCAAGTTCTAGAGACTTTTAGTCGTTTCAGATTATAGTTTTCAACAGAGTAATAAGTGTGGTATCTTGGTTCAAATTGACAAGAAATGGTTTTGGATTAAGCTCGCCTTCATGTATACAATTCGCTGCTCGGAGTGAATCCTCAGGTTGCTGAGAGGACGTCATTCAGAGTCACATTATAACTTTAACCTATAAAATCGCTGGAGCGAACCAGCATTTCTTTTCTGCTCATAAAACTTGCTAAACATCAACCATGGCACATAAATTTAATAACAAAAACTTACTGCCAAATGTACCTTATATATTAGCAGCGTACGATTTTCAATGAAAATATAAATATCCGATCATCGCGGATTGTATATCCCATGGCAGAAACAGCACAGAAACTAGCCTGACATAAACATTTCTCATTGAAAGGACGGTGCTGGTGCGGCTTCAGTTTGGGTGGCTTGTCTAAATTACAAACTTCAGTGATCTGGCAACTTACGAGCAGCGGAAAACAAGGGCACAGAGCCTAGGACTCAATGTCTAGCAAACTTTCCAGTAGTATGGGTGCCGCATGAGAGGTCAGAACCCCTGAGTAACTTTCACAATGCTTACAGCTACTATGATCGATGGTCGAACTTGATACGGGACGTATTTCATGATGCCACAGCATGCAAAGCCTGTCCTGGCTGAAATTATTTGAGAAGTTCATTCCGCCATGGGGGTGGACCATTGATAGAAGGTTTGCCCGAAGCATACCACGAGTAGCAGTAATTATAGTAGGGAAGTGGTGGTCACAATCACAGCCGTTCGGAGCCGATGCGTTATTAACTAAAGGACGGGCGTTCAACAGCACTAAAACGATAACTTGAGGTAAATAATGAGCATGCCAGTTCCAAGGAAACAATACTAATGGAACCATACGGCTGTGCTTCGCAAAAATACCTGTCATAGTGGTTAGTGAGACACGATACGCACAACCTCTTTAGAACCCTTCTGTCCAGCGAGATCATTATAACATGATATTAGATGTTGCCTTAACGTTGCATAGCTTTACTTACATATCCCGAAGATGACTTTCGAGGGCTGGGGCTGGTAGAGACTTTTATTACGTGAACAGATCCAAGAACAAAATCGCACTTTCAGCGTGAAAGCGTTAACCACTTGGTTTGCTTGCTTAGGCAGGCTTGGGCCTGCGTCATTCACCTTCTTGAACTGTTCCATGAAGGTTTTTAAATAGCGCCTTTTGAACGAAATGTCGGCAAATGCCCAGAAGGAAAAAAAAATGGAGTTGGCTAGGAATGTAAAGGATAAATTCTCCGATTCAACTCTTTCTTAGCCAACCCCGGCACGAAAGTTATACAGTGGTGTCTCGAGAGCAGGCGGTACTACAAGATACTCCCTTGCAACGTCGGTGATTTGAAGGGTTAGCAAGAGCGGCAAGATGAAGATAGGGGTTCTTTTCCTTTCGTGGAGACCCCATGTAGCAAAAATCCAGCTATATATCCCATATACCTTGCAGTGTGGATAACTTTCTAGAACCCCAGTCTTGACGCTCGGGCAAAGCCGTCCGTCATTCGTGGTTTGCGACTGCGTGAGTCTTCCAGTCGCAGCTCTTCCCAGACGTTACATAAAGGCAGCAACTAGGTACCAATAAGGATTTAGGTAAGGTGCAGAGACAGAGACAGGAAAGTGGTTGTCATTGTTGGGCGGAAACAAGATAGATGATATGCAAGCAAGCCAAGGAGTGAGCGGGACAAATAGGACCGTAGGGCTTCCTGGGAGAAAGAAAAGACATGATTTAGGAACTTATCGGAAATTACACAGCCATGGTGGTTCTGGACGGAGGAAGTTGTGTTAGGCAGGAGGCGTCGCATGATGCTGGTCAATGCGTCGTGCCAGCGGACTTTCAATGGATTGTATGGTTGAAAGTTGAACTCTACATCAAGACGCGTCAATTTCCTCCCCTTTGCCCCCATTTCCCATCTCCCCCTCTCACACAATGGCTGAAAAACCCTCTGGTTATCGCATAGAATATGCCAACTCAGCGCGTGCAAAGTGCAAAGGCATGTAGCTTTTATCTTTTCTCTCATCTCCCAACCTCATTGTTTCAACGCACCATGCTAATGCATATTCAATTTTCATCGTTCTCACAGGTCCAAAACCATGCCAAGGTTCGTAGACACCTTAACTTGATTTCTGCTGTTTTTTACAAATTGTTGGTACAGGTACTGCTATTGCAAAGGGCGAACTGCGAGTCGGAAGTATCGTTGACTTCCGTGGCAATACAAGCTTGTAAGCCCATCATCCACACCCTCAAGATATCGTTATCAATATAATTCAACCCGACAGTGCATGGAGACATTGGGGATGCGTCACCCCGAAAGTCTTAGAAAACATGAAGAAATCTCTCGAGGATCCTAGTGATCTCGATGGCTTCGATGACCTTAAGCCAGAAGACAAAGCGAAGGTTACTACCGCCTGGCAAGTTGGCTCCGTCGCCGACGAGGATAGGCCACCCCAGGACGAGGGCGATGAAGAGGAAGAAGAGAAACCTAAAAAGAAGGCGCCCGCCAAAAAGGCTGCCGCTAAGAAAGCTGACGATGGCGGTGAGGAAGCAGAGAAGCCCAAGAAGGCTCGTGCGACAAAAGCTAAGGTTAGTTCATATTGTCTGTGAGGGCACGCCGTTACTCATCAAGCATCCTTTCAGAAGGCGGAGGAAGATGATGAGGAGGAGCCGAAGAAGCCTGCTTCAAGGTCTCGTGCTAAGGTAACATACCTTCTTTCTTGCCTATTCTTTCGTTAAACTCTTGCATCGCAGAAAGTTGCACCTGTTGCCGAGGAGGCAGATGAGGACGAGGATGCTGAGGAGGAGAAGCCTAAGAAAAAGCGTGCTCCTGCCCCCAAGAAGGCGGCCGAACCCAAAGAGAAGGCAGCTCCCAAGAAGCGTGCCCCCAAGAAAAAGAAGGTATTTTCTATTATTTCTACGACTCCTATAACTGGCGCTCAAGGTGTTACTTAGGAAGAGTCCGATGAATCTGCTGAAGACTTCAGCAAAGAGATTGCTGATGTCCCGCCTCAAGCCGATGATGATGATGATAATGATGACGAGCCGGTAGTCGAGAAGCCCAAGAAGGCACCTGCTAAGAAGCCTGCCTCTAAGAAAGCCGAACCCAAGAAAGCTGCCCCGAAGAAGGTCAGTTTTGATTTGTCACGTTCGTTCTTTAGCTGATCATCGACCTTTCCACTGTTGATCAGGCCGCAGATGAAGATGCTGATATGGAAGATAGAACTGAGGATAAGGGCGAGGAAAGCAGCAAGAAGCGGAAGGTAAATAGATTCGTGCTCGTGCTTATATACGTACTGTTTGCTCATCTTGCCTTTTTCTTGAGCAGAGAGCTGAGCCAAAGGCCGCCGTCGCCAAGCCGCCCTCTTCCAAGAAGGCGAAACCAGCTTCCTCAAGGGCAAAGAAGACCAAGGAACCGGTAGTGGAGGAAGCAGATGACGAGTAGTAAAGCCTTCTGTACCGGTTTAGACATCGGCTTTCCTTTCTTTCTCTATACCTTATGTCCACCTGCATATACCTTCTTTCTCCCTTACCTGACTTCATTTGCCTACCTTCCCGAGTCTTTTGTGAATTGTTGCTATTATCGTTGTGTACAATTATTAGTCTGCAGTAATCGATTGTCATGCCGGATTTTGGACCGTTTGCGTCGTGATGAGCTTGATTCTTTGTATTACAATTTCGTTGTTGTACATTTGAGATGTCAATAATGTAAAAAGTACTTATATACGGACTATCGAATTAAATGCTCCATCTGAACTACAGCTGTAGGTATGGAGTTGGGGGTCTAGTTATATAGCGCGAGATGATGTCCAATGAACGAACGTATCTTGCAAAATGTTGAGCACTGCGACTACTTCGTCCTCTTCATCCCATCATTCCTTTCACTCTTCCGTTGAACGCCAATGGTTCGTTCATAGTAACGCTATGAACACCGACCTTCTCTCCTCTCTTCCATCTCTCCACCAAGTCCTTAGCCTCTATGGGAGTGATATCCTTGTCCTTGGTACCGACAGTTATATGCAGCCTCTCTCTCACCTCATGGGGAAGCGTCGACACGAACTGGTGTCCTTCCTGTCCCACTCCGCCTCCTTCAGCCACCTGAAGATTTTCAACTGTAAAAGCCATGACGCGATCATTATATACCAGCGACTTTAGCTCCCCGGAGAAAAGCGGGGGAGTGGTCATTTTGTACAGAGTCTCGCACTGGTTCCAGAGGTCGTGCCCCGTCGACATGTTCTTGGAATGTACGATGGTAACATGAGGACGCTCGGTAACTCTCTTTCCATTCTTCAGCGTATTCCAAAACGCCCTGAGTGTGTCATCTGTCGTATTTTTCACCAGCCCGTCGATTACGCCCTCCAAATCTACCTCTGGGAGAAGGGCAAAGTACCTCACACTCTTCTTGGACTTGTCCTTATCCTCCTTCCGCGTGGTGGGAGTATATGTCTGGGCTTTCGCAACCGCATCCTTGATCTTTGCTTCACTGGGCACCTGCAGCTTCAGAATCTTCGCAATCCCAATGGCAGCACGTGTAACCATTTGTTCCAGGTTCTCTTCGATGTCCATATCCACACATGCGTCTACCTCAGAGGGAGCTAATTCTTCAGAGGTGTTGATGAACATCCAGAGCACTTCTTCATGGGATTTTTCCGTGTCCGGGCGGAGAGTCTGGTGTCTCTCTCCTCGGTCTGCCACACGGTCGGCACAGATACGATGGATCATCGCCGGTGGGAGGGATAGGTTCCAGTCGAGGGCGAGAAGTCGGACGGGGGGCTTAAACTTTGTAGTGGCATCTCGGAGTGCCTGTCGGTGCATTTTAAGGTGGTTATTTCTGCACCGTTGGGCAGTTAGCCATTGAATCTGAAGATGAAAACGAGAACTGTACTTGTCTGCGATAACAACGTCATTCTTTTCCAGCAGAGAGGTAACATTCTTAATGAACGCGGGTCCAGCCTTCTTGATTAAAACATCGTCACTTTGAGTATGTGCAAATCCGAACAGCTCTTTCAGGGAGACGGCTACAGCAGTTTTACCTGTAGGGCTGGTCAGCATTTCGTCTAAACGACTGAAACAAAGCTTGCTTACCACAGCCGGGAATAGCAATGGGCACAATGATAGTCTTGCCAAATACCTCACCATTCTGCGCACCATCCACACCATGCTCTTCACTTTCCTCCTTTGCCAATTCATTCTTCCCGTCGCCCTCCAACCATTTCAAGAATCTCTCTCTGGTGCTAATGATCCCCTTCCCTTTACTATACGACTCGAACGCTTGTGGATTCATCTTGATCTCCTTAATGACCCAATTCACATACACCTTTGTCTCAGGACGCTTCATCTTCCCTTTATGCAGCAGCCCAGGAGTTAAGTTCGACCCTTTCGCCATCGCGGAGAGCAAAGACTTGGTAACCTCTCGCCAGTCACGATACATCATGTATGGTTCGTCAAACTTCACTTTAAAGAAGAAGCTACTGCCAGGCGCATAAGGGCTCATCGAGGGAGTAACCTTCCCGTCTTGCTTCCCTTTCGCGCCTTCTGTTGGCGGTTCAGTGACATGCGTACGAACGACGAATCCTTCCACTGCTTCACCATTCCATTCGCCTGCCTCCGATACAGCCTGCGTGAAGGCTTGTACTTCTTTGATGGAATTGACGACGTGTGTAGGGGTCTTGATGAACCCCCATTCCTCCGCGAATGCGTCAACGACGGGGGTGGGCATTGTATCGAAGTCTTTTGAGCATTTGTTCAGTCCGTGGAGGTGCAGTCCGGTCTTTTCGGGTGGGTAGGGGAGGACGTGTTCTTCGAAGTTGTCGTCGCATAGCTATATATTGTTCAATGATGTATACGTTCTGTCATGAGTTAAGTAGACATACCTCGGCGATGGCAGTCCAGTTATTATCCCAAAGTACCTTTGCAAGGTCCTTCTCCTCGCGCTTCTTTGCGTCTAGGTACTTACGCAACCACTGCTCACCTGCCTGCGCGTGACTGAGTGGACTTCCTGCCACTGGCCCAAGGGAATGTTTCGACGTAACAATCAGCTTTTCAGGTGTCAGCGCAGCAATAAATATAATACAGCCATTAGATTTTAAGGAAAGAGTATAAGGAGCAGCAGTGTGCGCTTCCAAAGCAGGCCACTAATCAAAATATCGCATTAGCATAAGCGCCTCATGAGCAAGCATAAAGGTACCGTGGTCCAGGGAACTTCACCAATATTAAAGAACTTATCATAACCCCTCACAACGATCCTATACCTATCCTCGATCTCATCGTCCTTCTTCTGCAAGTCGACAGTGAACAGCCCACGGGCAAGCGTTGGGAACGGACTGGGGATATCATAGTACTTGAACTCGTTCATCTTCCAACTCGACACCTGCACCTCGGGGGCCCCAGGCGCGCTGTACGCATGCGCCTTCACGAGCTTCGGGCTCTTCTTTGAGAGGGCTTTGAGGGCGACGATGAGCCCCGAGTCAGTGGGGTTGTAATGCTCCTCCGACGCCATTATCACTGGTGATCTGAAGTGTGGTTCGGCGGGTGTATTGGAGGTTTTGAGAGTGATTGAGGTGGATGTAAATGAGCGGAGGGTCAACTTGCTTGGGCTGAAGCCCTGGAAGCGTTGGAGGATTTTATGGAGTGCTATGGTAGATATTTCGGGATTCGGTAGTTGGTGATGGTGGATGAGCGGAGGTGACTCACATTTGGTAGGCGGTACCGTTCGTCGTCACTCACTATCAGACGCGTCGATTTCTGAGTCGGTGCCTGTAATAATGAACACGTAGGATGATGAGGTCGCGAATCTGCTTGATCCCATCCGATAACAGTCACAATTTAATTACTATATCTACAAATACAAGTATAGTACGGCTACAAGTAAAGAATGCAAGGTGAACCCATTATTGTCCATGCAAGTAATAAAGGGACGTGATTAGTACGCGTAACGGTACCCTCCAGGGGACAGACCAGTCGAGGTAGCAGCAGCCTCCACCGCCTCAGAAGCAGATGCCGTCGCCGTATCTACAATCGAGCCACTGATTAGTGTCGCGCCTTCTTGCTGCAACAAGCTCGAAATAGCTTTGGCTGCGTCGGAAGGGGAGAGAAGGGTGGTCTGAGGCGCGAGAGTAGTTGTTCCAGGGCTGAGAGTGATAGTGACGGTTACAACGTCCACGGCTTGGTTGGAGTCAGAGGCTGATGAGGGTGCTGGGGTGATAGTAGACGAAGCTGCTGAGGATGAACCGGAAGCAGATGATACGATGGAAGTCAGGGTGGTAGACGTGAATTGGTCCTGGCTACCACTGGAGTCTGCACCAGGAAGATCGACGACAGTAGGTAAGGGGGTGTAGTCGGAGGCCGACGCGTCCACTGTTGCAGAAGGAGAGGCGTCTACTTTCGTGCTGGATGCAGCGTTCATCATGGAGGTGTGCTCGTCGATCTGAGAGGAGGAAGAACTATCGCTGCTATCATCGGAGCCAGTAATCCCTCCTGTTGCACCGCTGGCGGAGATGACACTCAGTGCCTTCCGTTCACTGGTGCAGGAAAGGATCTGAATAGGGTTAGCATCATCGCAAGTTTGGTGATAAAGACAAGTGCTTACAATGCCCTCTTGGCTGACATTAGGTAATGCAAAGCAGCTTTGAGACTTGAGACAGCGATCCTGTGTTGTATCCCAGGTCCCATTCACGCACTGCGCGATGGAGTTGGATAAACACGCTTCTTCACCATCTACGCGTTTTGTTAGTCGTTTCAAGTCTTCTGGACGCGTCATGAACATACCAGTACAGGGGTCTGTAGCCTTGAGAGCGGCAAACTGGGCGTTGGCCTTCTGAGCCTGTTGCGCGTTGGACAAGAGGGTGTCGGCGTCAAGTGACGCGGTTGGTGCAGCGCTAGCATCGAGCAGAAGCGAGGAGGCGAGAGCGATAGCCACAGGGATGTAGAAGAACATGGCGAGCAGCAGTATAGGAGCGTAAAATTGTTCGAGGAAGTCTAGGAAGTCGTAAGAGCAGCGTGAAAGGAACGTCAGGGAGCACCGGGCTCAGAACACAGAGCAGAAAGAATTGGCAGTCGCGGAAAGTCACTAGTACTTGCTGAGGCCATTGTGCAAAGAGGCAAAGAATATAAGCCAGATGAGAACAAAAGATTTTCTTGTTGCCAGACGTCAGACCAGCCATTGTTTCCCAAAATAGCCATCCCGGCCCCACGGCACTCCGGATAACCGCCGATCTGTGCGAACGGCACCTCCCGATCTCCCACGGTGCCACAACACCAAGCATACACACTACTGCCCACTACCCGTCGCCTCTACACTCCCGCCCTCTCAACCTCAAGACAAAATGGTGAGTCCTCTATGTCCCTCAAAATGGAAGGCGCTCCGTCTACCCTGCGTCTCGTTCGAAATTGCGCTTGTTGGGATGGATTTTGGCGGTGGATGCGTTGGTGGATGTTCGGATGTCATTTGAATGGAGGCTTTGCATATGGTTGGGATAAACATGTGCCTTGGCTTGTACTGGACACAGGGCGCTTTCTCCTTGCTTTCTGACTGCTCTCCCCGGATTTTCATCGATATTGAATGCATCGTCTAGACCAAGAAAAGAAGAAATGGCGGCCGCAACAAGAAGGGACGTGGCCATGTCACCTTCATGCGTTGCTCCAACTGCTCTCGCTGCGTCCCCAAGGACAAGGCTATCAAGCGCTTCACAGTGAGGAACATGGTCGAGAGTGCTGCGGTTAGGGATATCAGCGAGGCTTCCGTCTACGCTGGTGTGTTGTTATTTCATTCTATGTTGTATCCTTTCATTTCTGACAATCAATTTTATTCCTATTAGATTACGCCGTCCCCAAGCTGTACATCAAAATCGCATACTGCGTGTCATGCGCCATCCACTCCCACGGCATGTCCCTTCCGCTTTGAATCGTTATTCGTATACTTACCTGCTCGTTCAGTTGTTCGTGTTCGCTCTCGTGAGGGCCGCCGCAACCGTGCCCCACCTCCCCGTGTCCGATGGAAGGATGGAAAGAAGGTCAACCCCGCAGTCGCTGCAGCAGAAGACGCAAAGGCTGCTGCAAAGGCATAGATACTTTATAACATCAAATGTATCCTACTTTCTTTTGCACATGCCGCACATGACACCATATCCTCTCCCTGCATACTATCTGTCTGTGTCTGTAACAAACTCGCGGACTTGCAGTCCGTGCTGTAGTAAAAATCATGCCCCTTTAAAACTCTTATGATATGATGAATCCTTCATACATTCAAAAGTGCCTTTTCACTTAATGAATTTTCACCATCGAAACCGCCGGTCTTGCTATTATCCATGAACAATCACTCGACGCACAAGAATGTAGACAGAAGCATAAATTGCAAGTTATATAACAAAAAGCCTACAGACAAAAAGTAACAACTAAAAGAATAATGTCGCTGTCACTACCATCTAGAAATCCGTCATCGCGCCCCAAAAGGGGTACATAAAGCTGCTAGCGAAGGCGAAGCTATTTTGCTCTCCGACGTATGTAGATAAGGAAGCCCCATTCGCGCTCAAGTGGGCGTTAGGAACGGGGGGCAAATCGTCGTGAAGAAAAAGAAGAGCGTGTCGCAGGGTTAATATAGTTTTTTTATTGATTGGCTGTGTTTGGTAGCAGGTAAATAGTAAATAACAAATAGTAGGCCTGTTGTTTACCCCATGATTTGATTCACGCGCTCGTTCACGGTCCAGTTTCAGAATCGTGGTACAGCGCAGAGACATCTGGGAAGATCGACGCCTTGCGTATGGACTATTACAATAATCGAAGTACATCAAGTAACATCGGGCCTCCTCCACAAGGCAACTTATCCCAAGGGCCACACCTACCCGTTCGAGCCAAGAAATCACATTCAGCGAGGGTCACCGAAGATGAAGTTGTACCGTCGAGCTCGCAAAGTTACACGCCTTTTAGGTCTATGCGACAGTTTGGAGTGAAGACTACTCTACAGGGTGCACCCAACTGGGCACAAAGCGCGAGCGCGAGGAGGGTGTTCACACCTGTTGCGCGGACTATATCATCAAATGCAGGAAGGCAAGTTTATTAGAGGTGATTGGTAATTGATGCTAACATAGATAAGAATAGGGAGGATTCAGGTATTCTAAATGAAAGAGATAATATCATTATGCCTGGCACTGGGCGCTTCAAAGGTACATCGCTTCAACCCCCACAAACCAACATCTAACACCCTCCGAAGGTCGAAAATCCGCATCAATACTTCCATCTTCATATAACAACCAATCCGCGTACGATGGCCCGCTATCATTCATTCCTGTTCCAGCAAAAGCAATCAACCAAATATTCCCGATGCTCTCCCAGCTCGCAGACGAAGAATTCGAGGCTACCCGCGGGTCAAAGCGGACGAGGCAGGAACGCGAAAATGCTGCGGGCGTTGAGGAGGTTCGGCGCACTGGGGCTCGGGCTCCTCGCATGGGATTCATTAGAACCCGCGATCCCAGAGCTACGTTAATCGTGGATGAACGAGAGAGTGCAAGCAGGGAGAGTTTATATCTTGCCCCGAAATTGAAGATTTACGGGGATGGAATGAATGTTGATAGTTCGAGCGAAAGTGATATTGAAATGGAGGGCCCTCAACGAGCACAGGCTGCGAAAAAAGGAACGAGAATAATTGATATGCGACTGTAGGTTATATTATTTTGTCGTCATCTCATTATTAAATTCAGACATTAGCGCTCAAAAACGGTCTGGTGCACGAAAGACAGAAAGTATCGCAGCATCTTCGAGTAGCTCTAGTGACGAGGGATCATCAACTGAAGAAGAACCCGACAATCAGGATGAGGACGTAGGCATACTTCCAAGCGACTCTGTTACGGCAGATTTGGAAACCCAAACCCGGAATATGAAGGTCGAGGACGAAGATGTGAACCTGTCTGAATCTCAGCGACCTTATGGTCCAGCAGAAATGATCTATCTAGACTCACCACCCCCGATCTCTATCGAACTTCCTCAAATTCAGCCTTCGCCTTCAGATGAGATGCCCGAAGCGTTAATTAAATCCATTTCGAAATTGATTCTCCCATCTTTGCTCATGCAAAAGAATCATCGCCTTCCGTTCTCGCTCAGATCATTGAGGAAGGGATTTAAGTTGCGATGCACACAGTTGGGTATACCCGTGGGAGGAGAAAAGAATAAAGGTAAGGAGGAGGAGACGCTAGTGAGTTACGAGGGTACCGGTAATCTCAGGTACGAGACGAGGATTTCGAGGTGGTTGTGCCCTCTATGCGAGTTATTTGGGAAGTTTAATACAAGGGGGATGCTCGCTTTTCATCTCACTTGTGATCATCCAGAAGTTTATGTCGAATGGAAGAAGATGGAGGTTATTTATTTATTTTTATAATTTTATTTCAGATTTTCTTACGAAGATATAGGGTGGAAAAAACTGGAATCTAAATGTTTTAGTTCCAGAGCAGGTCGCTGGCGGACCTTCAAAGTCCATGTGAGACGCTTTGATTTTATCCTAATACTATTCAGAATAAGCTAGAGCTTGCTTCCTACAGTTCACAGCAACCACAAGAAGCCGTTTCTGAACCAATATCCTCTGCAGTAATTCCTCCAGCTTCGGAATCACATACTGATCAAGTCGCAATGGGCACCTTTGACTTTCCCTTCGTTTCACTTTCGCCCGCCACGCCTGTGTCAGGTCCGCGACCGCACCATGTTATCGAGAAGACCCCTACTAATCAAAAATGGGACCTTCGCCCCAAGCTTTCTCTGACTCCTCTTACTGTGAGCAGGCAAACAACACAATCGGTTTCGACTCAGACTTCAACTCGAACTCGAACTCTAAGAACAAGCTCTTCTCATACTGTTATGTCTGTAACCGCTGGTAGGTCAACGACAATGACGACAAATCAAGGTGGGCGGATATATGAGGACTCTAGGTATCCTACTCCCCCTCCGCAGGACGACCTTCTCGGTCCTTCTGCGCGTCCTCCTTATCTTCCTGCCGAATCCGATTATGGAGGTCCCACAGTGTATTATTCTTGTCGACCTGGTGGACCATGTCTGTATGATCTCTTGCAAACACTCCCTATGGAGCCATTTGGAGTACTTGGATGGGCGGTGATAGATAGAGAAGAAGAAATTTATGAAGCCGACGATATTAAAGATGAATATAAAATTATGCATGCTCTTTGGGCTCGATGGATTATGCTTAACAGGTTTGTTTTTTTGATTTTATTTTATATATACTCACCCGCTTTTTGATAGAGATGTTTTCATAGCTAATTTCTATAAAGGAACCCTTAGATTTATAAACGAATATTGGAAAATAATTCACAGAGCAGCTGGATGGGAAGCTTTAAGATATTGGCTTTTGGTATGATGACTTGAGCGCATTCGTTCATATGCCTCTAATTCAAATTTTAGACACTCGTGATGAACCGATTCTTGACATCCTCCGAAGTTCCGAAGGTCCTGAAACATTATGAAATGTATACAGGGATGGATTACTGGTGAATTATCGTATGCGTCTGTCTGGTATCGCTACAATAGCTAAATATAAGTGCTAAGTAAAGATTTATGCAGGTTCAGCAAGAATTTGTTTATGAAGTGATCCAGGAATTGGGAACACTTGCACAATTATCCACCCAGAATCTTGGAGAAGTTCGATGAATGTCCCAAGGGTCCTCTCTCCGCCTCTGTTACCGCAAAACATCTGACATTGGATCAACTAAAAGCTCTGTGTATATCGTTGACACCTTTTGCTCACCTGGATATCACCGATGGTTGCAATAGAGCTCGCCTTTCCGAGATTTGCAAGCAATGGACCTGGAGGTCGCCATAACTGAACACCCGGTACATCTGCATGTGGATTTTCTGCTGCCTCGTTTACGGTTGCATATCGCGTAATCTGTTGTGTAAGGTTATATTCATTATTCATGTTACTGTTTATAGGATTGCGCGCCTGTTCTACAGTAAGAAGCTTGGAATCTTGGTCTGCCGCATCTCGTAAATGGCGAAGAATAGCTGTTGCCGCCTCCTTTTCGTAATTGTGAAGGACTCTCCTCAACAGATACACTGCAGCACCCTTTACTGGCTGAGAAGTGAAGATATCGTGTGCTTGCAAAGCTACAGTTTCTTCGATGATCGCATGCGGCTGGTTTTCTTTCCAAAACTAGTGTTTGGTTAGCGCTTATTAAAACACCGACGAGAACGATTATACTTGTCTAGCGTCGTCAATAACCTTCGGACGATCTTGGAGAACGTAGGTTAAATCGTGTCTTCTTTCTAACAATTCCATCGTTATATGCCCAACACCGCTTCCAACATCTACTACAACTGATTTCTTTGGTAACATTTTCCAATCAAACCCTGAAGAACTTTTTCAGTAATATTAAGAAAGAAAAATTCGATATACGAACCTCGAAGGATCGCATCTGAGGGATCAAGATAAACGAACCCGTTCATAGCAGCAGCAAGTCGGTTAGACCTGCGCTCGTTCCCAGTTTCCTGGTACCAATCAAATGCTGGTTTATTTGTTTTAAAAGCAATCTGAAAACGCAGTTAAGAAGGCTGAGTAAATCAGCTTTTGGAACATGCTCACGGCAAGAGGAGAGCTCGCAGAGTTTTCGGAATGTTCTGCAACAGGTTCAAGCATTACTTCTGCCATGTACGCGGATGCCTTGAATATTTCATCAACGCTGTAACTCTCGATATTTTAATCTGCAGTTCATTTTAGCTATAAATGAACGTACGTGTGCTCTACCATCGCACCAATTCCTGGCGCCCCCGTGTGTTTGTCTACTGGACTGGTGGAATTTTAACATTAATGTATCGTTGTAAAAGGAACCAAAGCACAAGTACTTTTGTTTGATTTCTTCGACTGATTTATAGCTGTCCATCATCGAAGACAACCTATTGTTTTTAAACACGTTCGGAGATGCCTCAGCAAATATATGATGTGTTGCCAGGTGGCGTAGTACCCCTGCTGCTCGTATAAATCAGCTACGTAACTGGTAAATAGGAAATATCTAACATACCAAGGTGACCAGGTTCCATTCCGTTCTTCGCCGCAATACCTGATGCACTTAAGCCCTTAGGATAATCTCTTAGTATCTCTACCACATTTCCCTCCAGTGCCACTCGAAGGGCAGAGGAAACATGAAACTGAGTGTAGTTTATATAACCAAAATTCCATCAAAAAGCCATGAATCACACGTACCCCTCCGGCAGCGTCGTACAGAGTCAACGCAGGGGCATTTAATGTAGCGCTGAGCTGTCCGCACGCAGCAACCACCAAGGCGGATGAATGTGCTATGTCTGGAATCATAGCTGCTGCTTCTTCCTTTGATTCTGGATCGAACGGCGCGTCCAAGCTTGGGTACGACACGTGAAGCTTGTCCAGGATGTGTTCGATATCGTCGACGCAAGCAGTAATAATATTCGCAAGCTGCCTTAATGGGCTTTGTGGTTTCGTGGGTATGTATGGTCGCATACTACAATACTTAAAAGTTAAGAGCCTAGTGTATGTAAGAAGGGTGGCTTGAAGCTGGACAACTATGTAGAAACGTGACTACTTATATACATTTTGACATTTCTTGATGAGACTCTTATCACGGTCATTACATACATACATAGTACCGAAGGTTAATTAGCAAGTCCGTGCCATGTCTTAAAGACAGACAGACCATCATGATGCGCTCAGAAGGTATCCTTATCCTTGCGAACCCGCTCACATTTGATCAGTACCGAGTTCACGGAGGCTATTCGTGGGCGACAGGACTTGCAACAAGACTAAAAGTGGTAACAAAGTGAGACTCTTCTGTCAGCTGAAGGCTGGAGGTTATACTCGGAACTTCCACCACACGAAGATGCCGTGCACCCAAATTTAACGATGTCAGATAACGTTGAAATGCGGTAACTCAAGACATGTGATCCTTTTACCTTCACTCCGCAATCACTCTTATAAAAGTGGTGAATCAGGAATACAGATGTTCACCCGTCATTCTGAAAAGATCATTATCGCAGTAGCAATGAATCTCTACCAAGTCAATCACAAATTTCCAGTGTAATCCTGTGAACTAGAAACATCAACATCAAAATCACATTTGTACTTAGCTCATAGCTATAATCCAGTGTTAATCATACGAATCTACATTCCTTTAAAAGCTTGTTCAATTATCCCGATTCTCCAAGGGCTGGTTCTACATATTGTGAAGAGAAATAGTGTGTATAGTTAATATGTTGAAATTTGTAATGCATATTTAATATTCTACCAATCCTAGATGAAGATGAGCCAACGTTGTCTATATACGGCGGGACATTCCATTGTAATGAAGGCATCAGAGCTGAAGCTGTTTTCTCCTCCATGAATCGGAATGGAAGATCAGGTGGGCAACTCGGTTCAATATGTGTCTGATTACCGTGGGCCTTCAGATCTAATGTTGGTGGAGCCACACACACCTCAGATAAGTCACAAAAATGGAAGAACAGACCCAAGATAACTTGCAGCCCCCCCACGATATCAGTGAGTAAAGTGCAGTCAATTCAGTTGCGCACGAGATGACGTCCTATGGGATTACGATGTTTTATCCGGTGAATCCATGCATTCCTGACACCCTGTATCAAGGACATTCTGTGAAGTTGGTTTGAAAAGCTAGTTTCAATAATGATGGCTACATCGTAGAATGAAAACCTTGTAAAAAATACTGGTGGCATTTCCCTTCTAAATCTCTGCTATGTAGACATATTAAATATGGAATCAACAGTGTGTCTTGATACGTGCCAATATGGCTCTTACAGACAAAGATCTGGCTGAGTCTGGGTATGTCGGATAATTTGAAAACCCTCGTAACATTGTGTACAGCAGTGATAGAAAATGGCGTAAGTTATTGGAGTATACTTGACGGTAAATAATTGTACTATAGATGATAAAAGCTGAGGTTTCTTTAAGACCTTTTGTTTTATTTCATGAAGCTGTTCAGTGTGGGGCGAGAGCTGTGGCGCACGGCGTTAACTCCATCCTTTGCATGGGTTACATAAACTATGTATCCCACACTATGAGGAAACGGTGATTTTAGGAACTTACTTACCGTGACTCCCGCTCACCACTACTTATTGCAGCTTGGTACATTTCTGTACAACACATGCATAAATTAAACGGAAATTGCAACACCCACAATATCGCTGGCCACACTGACATTCGTTTAAATTACCATTACAATATGAATGAAACGTGCATGGGTCTCCGGGCTTCAGAACCAATTCAGAACACATATATCACAATCATGGATGTCACCTTCGTCAGGACAACATTTCGTTCTATAGCACCAAAAAGTAGTATCGCCTCTTTCATACTCAACTAACGGAATCTCGGCCCGCTGGTTACGACCAGAGTCACTTTCATCGACTGATATGGGTGATTGAGAATAGCCTCAGTCAAATGATACTTTCGTCCTCTAGTGAGTTCAGTAAAGTTCAGTACGGAGCCCGGAGTTACAAAATGCATTGAACATACTAGCCTACTAGGTACCAGTGACGCATCTCAGCTCAGCGACCACGTACTTAATATCACAATGGTGAAAGTGAGTGCACGGTATCCCAATGGGAAGTCCAGAAACTGTACATCATGACGAGTTGTAGTATCACTTCTTGAGTTACACCTTAGTGCCCGGCTCCCGGCAGGCATTCAGATAAGAAAAGTATGTGCCTCAAGCGGATGATTCTGGATGCTGCTACAGTAATTCTCCCGGCGTTCTGAAGTCATTTCCAGACCCAGTACTTTAAGTTAAACAAATTTTATGTAGTAATTTCTTCTTATTACAGTGTGAACCCTGCCTATTTATCAGTAAGTAGTACTACTTATTCCAATCTGATAATGAGAGCATCGGAACCAACACTACATTTGGCTGGGAGTAGTTCATTACTTCACAGCTCCAACAACTTGTCATAAGTTATAACCACCCAAGTTGAACCGCCCACGCATTTGAATTATGGATGCAGTGCATCATGCACCGATTGAGTATGAAATCACGTGGTTTTTGTACCTTCCATCGGAACTTCGTATTGGCCTTTAGGCAGCAGGCTTTAATTTTGCTTTCAACATCTCTCGTGGACGTCCCCGCAGTTCCACCGTACGCCGTTCTACTCAGTACTTGCCGACGGCTACATTGATCATTGTCAATGATCCGATAAAAAATATGAAGTACTTATTCCAATAAGCAAGTCATATCTTGATCCTGCCAAATGTTTGTTCCGACTCTGCAACTACTATATGTAACATGGTGAATTGTGATTTGGTCTAGATGCACAATTGCCTATCACTGAAAAGCTTTCCATATAAACAGATCTATAAGAGCTCTAGTGTATATATAAACATTCGAATATTGACATATTCAAGATATATTCAGCAAATTAGCTGTCAGTAAAATGCCTTTCGGGATACGTGCGTTCAACACCCAATTTGCACGAGATCGCACTGGTATACTTATGGCAGTCCCGAAGTTAGACACCCCGTCAAGTTTCTTTGGTCTGTCCTTCAGAATTCAGCAGCTCTAACTATGTGGCTCCGGTTGTACAAACATAAATGATGAAACTCACACTGCATGTACCCGTTTTCTTCCGATTGCCTCTTGCAAGATCGGCGGGATTGTACGCCACAGACTGTACTCCACACTTAAAGTGATGTCACGAAGTTTATATATGGACTGAACGAAATGATCCTAGTATATTTTTATTTTTAAGGATCGCCGCGTTTGGGAAATTTTGGTATTTCAGGAACATAGCAACTTTGCGGGGGTATTACCATGCGCAGCGGGGCAATAGTCTTCTGGCAAGGATGCAATTCATGATTCATGGGTCACGGTGTTATACAGATGCACACACGACCTGCGTCCAGGACTATGGAGCTTTAGGGGACTACAGGAGTGCTTCAACAGGGGTACTACTCCAAGATCACCTAATTCAGAAGCTGGATTTACGGTAGTCTTTTGTGAAGGTCCTGAGCGGCAAATATGAAGTTCAACTGCGTGATCCAGTGATTTCGGGTCCTCAACTGAACCATCAGTAAGTATCGGAAATTTCTATAATGCGTTTGTGTTTGCATGGAGTACAGATCTTTCACGTTTTTGGGGGAGAGCCTGAAAACAGTGAAAGTAAAAGGTATATAAGATGCTCAATGTTCCCCTTAACCATCGAACAAGTAAAGTGTCTTTCCACCTTAGACTTCAGCATGATCTCTCTCTCCCATTGCGCCCTCGCTCTTATACTCGCATCTGCAGCTTTTTCTGCCCCTGCCAACATTATATCGACGCCCGAGACCACTAGCTCCAGTCCTACCGAAATCATCAGTGGAACGTCAACAGGGCCCGCCGCAGATCCTACTCCTACCGTTCCTTATGCAAGCGATGACCCCAATCCAATTCTTTGGCTTGCAGGCAATGATAGTGCTCACGAACCTATTCGTGGAGGGCTTGGTGCTACCATCATTGCTCAGAATAATGAGCCCATCGTTGAGGAGAATGCAGACATTGTTGCACCTCCGACTACCGACGTCGGCAGCCTGTACGTCCTTTTCATCGTACCAGCTACATACTACTGATGAAGTTCGACCAAATCCTTGCAGTCCCAATATTAAATGGCCGTTTAGCCTAAGCCATAATCGCCTTCAAACAGGAGGATGGGCACGCCAACAAAATAGTAAGAAATGAATATTATCGGGCTACCGTATAATTCGGGCTAATTATTCTTCGTTAGCTGATGTATTACCTATTGCAAGCGGTACGAAAATTATCCCTTGTTGCTTCGTAGACTAATATAAATCGGTAGCTATGGCTGGTGTTGATATGCGCCTTGAGGCGGGGGCTATTAGGTCTGCTATTTCTTAATTCATTATACTTCAATTTTCCTTACAAGAACCTCTTAGAGAGCTTCACTGGCATACTGCTGCTG
This sequence comes from Cyathus striatus, assembly GCA_025738555.1. NCBI lineage: Eukaryota > Fungi > Basidiomycota > Agaricomycetes > Agaricales > Nidulariaceae > Cyathus > Cyathus striatus. Next base: position 2,411,351 of record JAOVFP010000013.1, on the reverse strand, counting down.
AAGTAAGTGGTATTCTTTTTGGAAAGGAACGAATAATGTAGCTGATAATATACAGTGGGCTTATGTGTTGAAGGTGGTTCAGATTAGTCTTCTAATCATTTTGCTTTGAGTAACTCCTTTTATCATAGGGTAAAACCCAGATAACGGCCGTAAATCAAGATGGACAAAACTACATTTCCACTGTCGTATGTCCTTAGTACATATCAATTTACCTGACTAGATTCGAATTCCAATCTAGAGCGCAGGAGACCTTTGGTATTTCCCTCCAGGCGTCCCACATTCACTTCAAGCGACCTCAGATGATCCAGCAGGGTCAGAATTTTTGCTCGTTAGTCCTTAACATTACAAGTTTTATAAATCCAATACTAAAGTTTAATTTAAGGTGTTCGATACTGGAGATTTCAACGAAGATGGGACTTTTTTGGTGAAACTAGCTTGAAAATTAATCAATTGACCATTATAGCTGATGAACCGTGTATATACAGCTTACTGATTGGATGTCTCAAATTCCCAAGGAAGTGCTCGCAAATAATTTCCAAGTCGACCAGTCCGCGTTCGATAAAATCCCTGGTCACGACTTGTATATTTTCCCGAGCAGTCAGTAAATCCAACTGCAATTTCAGTCGTTAGGTTTTGACAATTCCGACCTTTAGATCCTCCGCCTGACAATCAGAAAAATCCTGTTAGTCCTCAAGGAACGGTTCCAGAACCATATTCGTTCCCTTTCTCCGAAGTTAATGCGACCCAGTTGTCCGGAGGAACGGTGAAAATTGCCGATTCCACTACTTTTAAAGTTTCAAAAACTATCGCTGTGGCTGAAGTGACCGTGGAGCCCGGAGCAATGAGGCGAGTATTGTGCCACTTTTTTATGCCAACCCTTAATTAATAGTGATAATCACATTATAATAGAGAACTGCACGTAAGTATATCTTAAAAGTTTGAAGAATAAAATTTCATATATTATATATCGAAGTGGCATCCTACACAAGATGAATGGGCTTACTACCTGTATGTTCACCTGCTTGATAAGATTATTGGCAGAGCTTTTAATTCTTCTTAGCGAAGGGCAAGCGCGTGTAACCGCTTTCGCATCTGGACAAAACTCGCAGACTTTTAACTTCCAGGCATGAATATCTCTGTATGCAATAGTTGTTAGCATTAACAAAGTCAACTTAGGCAGGAGATATAGCTTATATTCCAGCAACTTACGGACATTACGTTCAGAACGTTGGTAACACAACACTTAGGTTCTTAGAAGTATTCAAGACAGATAAATACGCCGATATTAGTCTCAGTCAGGTATGTGCCTATTTTTCAGGCCAATCGTTCTTTGGATAGTTAAAAAAAAACAAAAGTGGCTCGCATTGATTCCACCGGACCTTGTCAAAGCGCACTTGCAAGTCTCGGACGAAACTATCTCTCATTTCAACAAGACCAAGTCTGTTGTGGTTGGACCCATTTCTCATTAACTTAGAACATATATTTATACAGTTTGAACTTACGAGAATGTATGCATTATAGTTCGAATTTCTATATATGTGAATCAGTGTACTCCCTTCTGAATTAGCTATGAAATTTCTCACATAAACGTCCGTTAAATTTACTCGTTTTTGCAGCAATATGTTAGCTTCCGACCTCCAGTCGGTTTCCATAAGGTTTACGAGCCTATCGCGCAATGCCGCTTCGGTCATAAATTTGGGTATAAATCTAGTAGATCATTAGAAGCTATAAACTGCATCATAGACCGGGATACGTACCTATTAATAGGCGTCTCTGATGCAACCTTAATTGCATCATGTAAGTGTTGATAATTATGCGCTTCGACGTGATAAACATATCTGACAAAAATGAAACATGAAACACAGTCAAAAATACACTGTAACATAAATAACTTACGGGGGTCCATACTGCGCTAAAAACCCATTCTGGTACTCAATGGCCCCGTTTTCACGCTTCCAATACTTCCAAGCACAAACGTCATAAACGAACGTTCTTCACAATCTCCGGAATACTGAACTCACCGGATGCACCACAGGAACGCCCAAGCACAGAGCCTCGAATGGACTAGGGCTCCACGTCGGACCCCCAATTGCAAGCATGACTCTAGCCTCCCTCAAATTATCCAAAAACCCAGGTTGGTCCAAAACGCCAAGGTTAAATATACCATTCGCAGGGTCTGCAATATCCTCCAGCTTATCGTCCGGGCCCAAACCGGTGCGATCGCGCATATAGCCTTCTTCGATGGCCCAGCCGCCGGTGATGGACATGCTAAGGTCGCGTATGAGATTGTGAAAGTCGGCCACGGACCATGTGAACGAGGGTATGTAAATGTAGGAGAGCTGTTTCATGAAGAGCCAGATCGTGTTCGCGCGTCCGGAGAGTGGAATCACAGGGTACTGCGTACATGTGGTTTCTTGGGAGAAACTGTGAGATATTTTAGCCCGGCGGTTCTATGAATAGCAATGTTTCTGTAGGAATGTTTACCCAATGTAATGATCTGAGCCGGGTTTCACCGTGTTGGGCAATGCGGAGAGTATCCAGCGAGCATCAAGGAATTCTTCTGGATTCTTGCCAAATATGTTGGGAAAGTAATCGAATTCGAAGATTTTCCATGCTGGAATGCCTCGAGGATTCTGTTGACTCTTTATACATGAATCGCTGGTGTAACAATCTTTGGGATGGTTTCTGACTACAATCTGCAGAACAATTGTTGTAAATCGTGTGATATACACTACAATAAAACGCTACTTGCCTTTATTATGTCGGGGCAGAGTTTATACAAATCCTGCGCTTCCTCTAAAGCAATAATTGAATACTTTCTATTCGAATGGAATCATAATTCTTACCGAAGTTATTCGCAAGTAAAATAGAATATCCCAGCGCTCCCAGGCTGTTAAACTTTGCATCTTCAGTGACGATTGCCCGTGTGGTATAAAGAACTAGTATAATACCATTGAAAGCGCCCTACAAGCGCCGTGTCAGACAACATGCTGGAAACAAATGCGTAGGAGAATAGATTTACCAGATACCTTCTCCACCTCTAAAGCCTAGGAAATATGCCTCTTCAAACCAATGAGCAGCCAGAATTGCAACCTTTTGTTGATTAGGACCACAATTCTTCAATGCTATACATATCTGGAGGTCCAATGTAGTTTTGTAATTCCAAGTGAAACGATCTTTCGGTTTAGGATGAGGAAAGACCTCATTTACATAGAGAGGAGAGGAAACGTATTTCATATCCTTAAGGTCAGCTGAAACGTAGTCGTTATAACCTCTTCTAAGTGTTGGCCATAGTGTGCCGAGGGTTGCGACAGCTATAATGAAGACCGCAAAGGCAATGGCTCGGAGAAACCAGATTGTAAAGCGACGTGAACAGAAGGAGCTTGCAGGAAACATGTCGATGTGACATGATGAAAGAAGCGGATGTGATGAGGAATTTATATGAGTATTCAATGCGATTGAATAAGTGACATGAAGTTAAACTTTTCAATTAATGTTACTCAATTCAGTGAAGAATTCATGCAGCTAGGCTTATTATCGAATGGATGGTGTTTACATCCAAGGGCGGTGACAAATACAAGCACATGGGTGAGATAAGGTGGAATTGATGCCGCCTGGCTAATATCCTCGCAGGCCGCAGTCTCGGACCAACATGTTTATAGCTCTCGGTCTTGCGTCCATTTTGTCAACTCCTCAGGGCGATCTTTCATAAGAACGTGCGCCATAGCCTGCTACAACCTTTCTTCACAACCTCCATTAGTTTCACAGCAAGCAGTATGTCTACACCCCTTCCATCGCTGAAGAAGAATATCATTGTCCTAGGGGCAGGTGTGTATCTAGGCGCGATATCATCGATGGATTGATTAAGAATGCTTGGTTGGAACAGGTGTCGTTGGTCTTACCACAGCTCTGAGAATACAGGAGCAGGGGAGGTACAAGGTCACAATTGTCGCTGATGTATTGCCCAGCGACCCACAGTCTATCAAGTATACCAGTCAATGGGCTGTGAGTATTCACTAATAACCGCTTAGATGACGTTGTGTTGAACTTACGATAGGGTGCACATCATGTCCTCAATGTAACGGACGATACAGTCCAAAGCCGTAAGCCTCTTTTGAATAACCTATGATCAAGACTCACCATCATTCTCGCAGGACTCGAAAACGAAACATTCGACACGATGTGGGAGATGTCCCAGCCCGGTAGCGACGCTGAAGAATGCTTCCTGCGTGTCCACCAGACCGAGTACTTCAGTGACGTACGTGGGGCCAAAGAGCCGCTCGAGTCCATGCCAGAAGTATGTCGATACCTCGCTCCTTTCGTCACTACATTCCACTCACCTTCATCCCTGCCTCTATTTTTAGTTCAGACGCCTAGCCGACAATGAACTTATTCCAGGCGCAGTCTCCGGAATAACCTTCCACACACTTACCATCGACACCCCCATCTACCTCAACTACCTCCTTACCCAATTCCTAGGTCTCGGCGGGCGAATCTTTCGCGGCTCAATACAACACATCAATCAGATCATCGAGGGTGGGTCGAGCATCTTCAAGCCTGGGGACAATACGAATCCTCCGGATGCGATAGTGGTGTGTGTTGGCATTGGAGCGCGGTTCTTGGGTGGTGTGGAGGATAAAAATGTGTATCCGATAAGAGGGCAGACAGTGATTGTTAGGGCACCATGGGTGAGATTTGGGCGGACACTATACGAGAACAACGCAGCTATGACTTATATCATCCCTCGGAGAAGCGGAGACGTGCGCGACCCTCATTTGTCTCTTTCTTTAAATCCTAACCCGCCTTTGGTACAGATCGTCATAGGAGGTACACGCGTTGCCGACGATTGGTACCCCAAACCGCGCCCCGAAATCTCGCGAGACATTCTCGAACGCGGATTCGCGCTCTGTCCTGAGCTTGCCCCGCCAGAAATCCGCTCGACGCATAAACCCACCATCGACGATGTCCTTCCTCACGTCGTAGGAGAAGGTTGCGGGCTCCGCCCGGCGCGGAAGGGTGGCATCCGCATGGAGACGGAGTGGATTGAGGGTGTCGATGGGAGGGGGAAAGTGCCTGTAATACATAACTACGGGTAAGGTTTCTCTTTCTCTTATAGAGGCTGTTGCTTACTGCGTGACGGCAGGCATGGTGGATTTGGGTATCAGACCTCGTGGGGGTCCGCTGACGTCGTCATCGAGCTTCTGTGCGAGGCTTTTGATACACTTGAGGCTCAGGAGTCGTAAGAAGGTGAAGTGGATGATCTGGATTCCGTAATGTCCGGCCCATGGATAAGTGCGAGGTTGCGGGAATTTAGAGCCGAGGGTGAGGTGGTTGAGAGATTTATAGGTATCTATCTATGTATTAGACTTTGATTTTTATGTTTTATATGCTGTAGAACTATGGGCACTCTTGTACTATAAATGCTACTATTTTTGTTCCCATAGCTTTACATATAAAAAAGTAAGTCGAGGTACGCAACTTACCGGAGGCACTTTGAATTTGAAAGCTCGGAAGCGCTAATCCCCACAACCCTTGATTTATGGATCGTCATCATGGCAGGCTCATGCCACAAGCCGCGACGTCGATATAAATACTTACTCTCGATTGACAGCATGTAATTCGCATATGGTTTAACCCTCCCACATGAACTTATGGTGAAGAAAGAGGTCCAACAGTTTGCAGAAGAAACCGGCCATGCTGCCCTGTTATTTCTAAGATTGCTAGCGGCGAGTGGGGAACCGTTTCCTCTTGTCAAGGCGATTGCTTCCCTAACGGTGGAAATAGCTGATCTCGTGTTGGTAAGTCGACTCTTTGGCTAGTTGCTTATTATATCTGTCAGATGTCTTCACCACTGACGATAGTGCTTCGATAGTCGTTCAGGTCGAACCAGCGACAATGGAGCGAGTTTGCAATATACATTCAGACCATGGTAGCAACTGTAATGCAGTTTATACCCAATGCAGAGGAAACAAGAGACGATCTAAAGAAGAATCTTTTGAACTTGGAAAAGTATGCTGATCGTCCCACTTCTTGCTCTTCTCTCACCAACACCTGAAGGACACTGGCAAATGTCTGCGCGAGTATCAAGTCCATGCGCAGGCGTAGCACCGTTGCACGTTTCTGGTCGTATTCGAAGGATCCGGACGTGATTGTGGAGATGAAGGGGAACATGGAGAATGCTTTGAAAGTCTTTCATGTACGTATTACTACTATATTCGTGCAATATACGTATTTTAACTGCCTTTAGCTGAAAGCTGCTATTACCACTGGCATAGATGCCGCCAAGACGCAGAAGATCGTGGAGGATATCGAAAAATATGTTCAACGTATTAACGACAAGTTGAACGACAAGATCGGTGTGTATGAATGTCAACGTACATGTTCTCTTAGCTGACATGATCGACAGTTTCCAATATGGTGTTGAATACACTGCCTTATGCTGAAGGTGCCGCATGGAATCCAACGCGGGTCTGCTTGCCTGAGACGAGAATACCTATTCAAGAAACCATCTGGCAGTGGATCAACAGCACGCACGACTCGAAGAGGGCAGAGGTATTTTGCATCGCTGACGTTGCTGGGTCTGGTAAAAGCGCACTTTCACATTCAGTTGCGAAGCATTGTTATGACAAAAACGTCCTTGGATCGTCCTTCTTCTTCGACCGCGAGACAGCGGACCGGAATACCCCCAGAAAGTTCATTACGACTCTAGCTCGTGACTTGAGTTTGCTCAGTAAGGACATTGCGGAGCATATGGTCTTGGTTATTGAAGAAGAACCTGGGATTGTAATGTCCCAGTCGATATCCCACCAATTTCATAAACTCATTCTAGAACCCTTTTCACGATATCCCATTGGACGACCTTTTGGGGTTATCATTGACGCGCTTGACGAAGGCTACGATAATGAACTATTAACGCTGTTATGTGATGAAATACCCAAGCTTCCCCCGTGTTTTCGCATATTCCTCACTACTCGACCTGAAGAGGATATCGCAACTCTTCTATTTCGAGCTCCCCACGTGCGCCAGCAAGCACTTGACATTCACAACGAACAGAATCTGTCTGATATAGCCATCTATGCGCGCTCGAGGCTACAAGAGGTGGCTATACGCAAACGTATGGGGTCACATTGGCCATCACGACACGTAGTGGACGAGTTCACTGGAATGGCTGAAGGATTGTTCATCTGGGTTTCTACGATTTGCGACTACCTGCTTCATTCAACCGCTCCAGACAAAAAGCTAAACGCACTAATCAAGGATCGTAATTTCTCTGACATGGGTGCTGAGGAGAAGATGACCAAACTTTACAGCACAATACTGAATTCCTGTAACTGGAACGACAAGGATTTCGTTGAAGGGTACCGGCTAGTTATGGGAGCAATCATAGCTCTTAAAACGCCGCTGTCGAGTAATGCCCTCCAGTCCCTTCACAGGAACTCTGATTTACGAGTTAGTGAAGTCACGTATCCTTTAGCTCCTCTTCTTACCGGCTCTACTCAAGAAGAGCAACCCATTCGCCTTCCCCACCTCTCGCTACGCGATTTCATAACTCACCACTCCCTTTCCGACCCTGATTATCGAAAGTTTTGTATAAATGAGAAAGAACACAGCCGGCGACTAGCGCGATTGTGCCTTGCGGTTCTTGAGCAAGATTTACCTCCAGGTTCTCTCGGAACTGGATATTTGGTGGGGGCTTACTTTGAAAACCGAAGTTTACCTGAATTATCAAAGAAAGAGGTTTCAGAAGTGATGCATTACACCTGTCGCTTTTGGATAGATCATGTCATAGACATAAAAGGGCCTTTTGAGCCGGAGCTGGTCGATGAACTGGAATCAGTTTTATTGACGAGAATCGTTTCTTGGGCTGAACTCTGCAGTGCATCTGGGACATTCCAAAGCCTCAAGAAACTTAGGGACTGGATGCATGTATGTTGCAGTCAACTTATCTGATGTATCATTCTTACTCCTCTTCAACAGGCGGAGCTACCGATGGAAACACGTCTGCACAACGCGATCTACCGTCAAGAGGTCGCTCAAAAACTCGTTAAACTTTCATACCGCCTTTCATTCCACGGCAGGAGTAAGGAAGCTCTCGAGTGTGCCGAGGAAGCAAGTGAACTGAGCAAAAGCATTGTCAGCCGGGATCCTTCTCCTGAAACTGAAAGTGTCCTTGGTGCAGCACTGAATGCCTATGCATGTAGACTTCAAGATATGGGAGACAGAGAAGGAGCGTTGCTGGCTGCGCAAGCAGCTGTTGCCCTGCGAGAGAAAGCACGGCAAGCAAAAAACGACAGTGTCGATGCCGACTTGGCAGACTATTTGACCACTTTAGCGCGGGCGCTTTCCAATTCTGGAAAACCTGAAGATTCACTAACTACTATCGATCGTGCAGTAAAACTGCAACGGGAGCTTATAGCATCAGACCCAAAGCTAATCAAGCCTTTACTCGCCGCTTCACTGAACACCTTGTCGGCTCGTCTGTCGGACGTTGGACGAACGCAATCTGCCTTGGAAGCTGCAAAAGAGACGGTTCGACTTCGCCGTGAACTTGTTGCAGAAAATCCACAGCGACACACTGTAGATCTAGCTATATCTTTGAATACTTTCTCCGCCAGACTTTCTCGGGTGGGTAAAACCAAAGAAGCGCTGGAAGTCGCGCAGGAGTCTGTGAAACTGCATCGTGGATCCGCGGCTGATCGACCTGCCACCTACCAGATACACCTTGCTGGATCTCTTAATACACTTTCCGCGAGATTATCTACCTTGAATATGTACGAAGAAGCGCTGAAAGTGGCAGAAGAAGCAGCGGAAATAAGAAAGCAGTTTGCGAAGGAAAATCCTAGAGCCTTCAAGCCCAATTATGCGATGAGCCTCAATACACTTTCTGCTCGACTATCAGCTGTAGGGAGACGTGAGGAAGCTCTTGAAACCGGTAAAATGGGTGTTGAAATGCTTCGCGAGCTAGCGGTTGATCGGCCTAAGGTGCACGATGGGACACTTGCGTTCTCCTTGTACTCTCTTGCGCGTCGATATGCCGACTTGAATCGTACCGAAAACGCTGTACGGACTGCACAGGAGTCTATTTATATTCTGCGGCCGCTTGCAGCTGAGCATCCTTCTGCATTCAATACACGCGTTGCGGAAGCACTGGAGCTGGTGGCTGGCTTTTATTCTACACTTGGAAGGTTGGAGGAAGAACATGCGGCGCGGAAGGAATCTATATTGTTCAGACGCGCAGCAAAGCAAATTCGGAAGGAGTCTAGTAAAGTAGAAAAGGAGACAAATGTCGTTGGAGATACACAATAATAAGCTGTGGTTAATTAGTACACGTATCCAACACTTATCTGCAAGCTGCTATGTCCTGATGATCAACGAAGTCTGGAGATAGGGCTAAAGCTTGCACAGGTACACCACGAGCTAAGCAGTCGCAAGCTGTGGCGCGTCGCTTTGCTACGTCGATAGCATAGGTTACGTGTTCAAATCCCATCGCGGTATTTAATAACGCTTGCATTTTTACATCAAAAGTTGTACCCCTCGCTCACCATGACCATGATAAATTTAATTAGGTATGAATTGTGAATGATGCGGCTGGTTTGTTTTCGTGAGTTTGGACCTGCGCACTCGGCAATTTTCACGCCCCTGCTTTCGATTCTCGAAGCAAAAGTGCTGAAGAAATGAATAGCGCTGGATGATTTTTTGAGTGGCAATTCAGCAACTTTCAAGAGGCATACTTACGTGATTCTGATACAACGGCCTACTTACCTGCTTTTACATCATGTAGATTGGTATTAGGATCCACGCATACCAAACGTTTTACCGTGCGGGTGGTGTACAACCGCTGCCTTAAATAACGTCACCAAGCTGACAACATTTGGACGAATGGTTTAATTTAACAATACTCTTACTCCCATGCCTTATATATTTGATGGTTATCATATCTATTTCAAGACTTCCATAGTAGTATGTACATATAAAATTAGTATTCATTCGTTTCAATCTGCATAAGCTGTAGTCATTGAAAACGACATCTCTCAGAAATGACTTCTCTCATAGGTGAGCAAAATTATAACACAATTCATCTAAAACGATGTCAATAACAGAGATCATACACAGGTAAAGTTGCTGTTGTAACCGGGTCTTCACGCAGCATTGGTGCTGCAATTGTAACGAAACTCGCAGAGGAAGGTGCAAATGTTGTCGTAAACTGTGTGTTTAGCAACGGAATTAGCATTTTATTTGTGGTGATAAGTCCCTATAACTTCCACAGATGTAAATAACCCTAAACCCGCCGACAAACTTGTCAATGAAATCAAGGCTAATGGAAAAAGTGACGCAGTGGCCATTAAGGCCGACGCGTCGACCTTAGAAGGTGGACGATACCTGGTCGACGAGACTATCAAGGCTTTTGGGAAGCTAGACATTCTCGTGTGTAACGCAGGGTTCTCGGGAGCCAAACCACTTGCGGAGGAAGATGAAAAATTATTTGATGCGACTGTCAATACAAATTTCAAAGGACCATTATTCCTGGCAAAGTTTGCGACCGAGTACTTACCAGCTCGTAAGTGGGAGGCCTTCAGATATAAAAATTGTTACTCACCTATTCTTGTAGCCGGAGGTCGGATTATATTTATTTCCACGAGTTTGACTACCAATTCTGGTATTATGCCGTATGCGCTATCCTATGTCGCTGCCAAAGGTCTGGTAAAATTACCTTGTCTTTCATTCATGTCTGCTTACATTGACGAATACTTAAAGGTGCCATCGAGCAAGTCTCCAGGGTGTTAGCAAAGGACCTCGGTGCGCGTGGAATGACGGTAAATACAGTATCGCCTGGACCTGTCGATACTCCATTATTCAGAGAAGGGAAGTCGGAAGAACTTATTCGCACCTATGAAAACTTGGCTCCCGGAAAACGTCTTGGGCAGCCTGATGACATTGCACCTGTTATTGCATTTTTATGTAGTGACGCAGCAAAGTGGGTCAACGGACAGAATATTCGTGTCAATGGAGTAAGTGTGCACATCCCTTCGTGTGTCTGAAATATTTTACAAATGCCTTGACTTCAACAGGGATTTGTTGTCTAGTTCATTATATATAATTGTAACTCACATAAAATAAAAGACCACAATGGTGATGTTACTTTGAATAGAAATTCTATGAATTCGAAATGAAACGATATTTGTTTCTGAACATTGTCATTTCTATCGTTGGCAGAAGTTTTCAAATAATAATATTTTCGTTTGTATTTTGAAATAACTTCGAAGTCGAAAGTGAAGTCATTTCTATACAGTACTTGAACGTTTCAGCTTACTTTCTCGGTGTTCTCGGCTAATCCGATAATGTAAAAGAGCGCTCCACCAATGCTTACTTGCATTCTTACTAATCTGAGAATTTTGAGCTAACTTTGAACAAGAGCCTACGGAAGGATTCCGAAGATGACTGACGTCAGTCAAATTACTGTAGAGGATGGGTTTACTTCGTCTCAAACGAGTACCCACTCGGGCATGAACGGACTGAGGATTACTTGCTATTATTGGTGCAGTCACACTCTTTAAAGAGTATAAAAGCTACCATCGAAGTTGTAGAATCGCATTATCAATCCTTTAACAAATGGCATCTCTCGCAGGTAGGCTTCGTTTGTGGTGAACAAAACACGATGCTAACGATCGTCACTGATAACAGGCAAAGTCGCTATCGTCACTGGATCGTCGCGCAGTATTGGCGCCGCGATTGTGAAGAAACTTTCAGAGGATGGCGCAAAAGTCATCGTGAACTGTAAGTTTGCAATGAAACCACGATCTCTCTCCTATAGCTCATCGCGAGATCGTTTATCACAGATGTTAGCAACCCAGCACCAGCAGAAGAAGTTGTGAACGCGATCAAAGCAAGCGGTAAAGGTGACGCAGTAGCCATTAAAGCGGACGCGTCGACATTGGCCGGCGGTCGATTCCTGGTAGATGAAACGATCAAAGTGTATGGAAAGATCGATATACTTGTGTGCAACGCTGGATTCTTGGGAAACAACAATCTTGCGCAAGAGGACGAAGAGACATTTGATAAAGCTGTTAATGCGAACTTTAAAGGGCCGTTGTTCCTGGCGAAATTTGCAGCTGAACACTTGCCTTCTCGTAAGTGCCAAGTCACCAGTTATCCAGCTGGTAATGTCGATACTTATATTTAACTGTAGCTGGAGGCCGAATTATTTTCCTATCGTCGAGTTTAACTGCAAATTCTGCGATCCTTCCGTATGCTCTAACATATGTCGCAACCAAAGGTCAGTTGATTTCACGTCGGTATATGCGCTTTCTGGATACTGATGTCACGCAGGCGCTATTGAGCAAATTACTAGAGTGTTGGCAAAAGACCTCGGTGCACGCGGAATAACGGTCAACGCGGTTTCCCCTGGACCCGTTGACACTCCGATGTTCAGAGAAGGTAAAAGCGAGGAAATGATACGCACGTTCCAAAATCTGGCACCCAGCAAACGTCTTGGACAGCCTGAAGACATTGCTCCAGTTGTTGCATTTTTAGCAAGCGACGCAGCCAAGTGGGTGAATGGGCAGAATGTCCGTGCTAATGGGGTAAGCATGTGTATTGGTTTGCGCCTGGAATGGAATTACTGAAGCCTTGACTTTAGGGCTTAGCTGTCTAGTCAGCAATGGCTCGGCTTGTTAGAATAGAAACGTGTTGATAAATAGAATTAGTAGTCATGACAAATGGTACGATGTGGATGAGTGCAAGTTGAAGCCTGTGCAATAATGTGATAACAGTGCAAGTGGGACGACTTATTTGCCAGTGTTTAGCAAGGGCGTTATACAATTTGGATCGGTGTGAATTAATTTAAGCACGTGACTACAAATGGCCTGATTCCAAAGTGGTTCCACCGGCGACGCTACTGAAAAACACTCGACTTTCCCAACGATTGCTGACATCTCTTTATTCTTGCCCCCTGTCCTCGTCGTCTCCAGCAACCACGAAACTACGCTGCTCACCGAAGGACACGGCGCTAACCGCCTTATACTCAGCTCCCCATGGCTTCTGATCTTGGTCTCGATCCCTCTGACCCACTGAACCTCCTTCTGGGTGCCCCGCAAAATGGGGACCCGTCCATGGAAAGCGTAGGTGACGACACCACTCCACCAGACTGGTCACAGCTGTCCTCGCTATGGGGCGATAATGCGTTAGATGCACCAGGCATGAAAGGGTACTCAGATATCATGGACTTCAACGACCTCAGCGCCATGTCCATGGATATGGATTTCAACCCCTCCATGTCTATCGATCCCTCTACCCTCCAGTTTGACCCTTTGAAGATGAATTCCGACATGCAGTATTACGGGAACGTGTTCCCCATGAACACTATGAACACGGACCTTTCTTCTCAGTTCCCGTTCACCTTCCACACCTCAGTTGACGGTGGTTCGTTTTCGTCTTCCTCTTCCATATCATCTGTATCTCCGCCTCTATCCAACAAGGAGCGGAGGCTGAGCGTCACTTCATCATCTTCCTCGTCCGCATCGTCGTTCTCGCCCCCAGAGTCCAGTCCTAGCCCACCAGCAACCGGCTATGTGAGCGATGCAAGTCAGTCACAAGCCCCAGTTGAGCAGCAACCTCAACCACAGCCTACAGTACAGGAGATACAACTTCTGTTTAAACAAGAACCTATATGCACTTCAGAACCTCCGATGTCAGCTGCCAGCGAGCAAGCTGCGGAACTCGCCCAGCGCGTGCGTCAGTCTGCAGGGGTTATGCTTGCCGTCCCAATGAACTCGGGTCAAATCTCAGCTCACATGCTTCATCAACCAGTAGCCGCTTCTCGTACGTCTTTGCCTCCCCCTCCGTTATCACAGTAACCTTACTTTGGTTATATGTACTAGCTCAAATAAGTAAACTTCCTATCCCCCGCCTACAACGTTTCGGCTCTACATCCGCAAAATCTTCTTCATCCTCTGCACCCTCTTCAGCAGCATCGACGCCACCTCCTTCAACACCGCTATCCACATGTGCACCCGCATCCCCACCCAAACTCATTATCAACGCAAACATCCCATCCGTCCCTGCCTCTGATCCGTCTACATCCACGACACCCACCGCTACCGCAGCTCCAGGCTCCCGCCCAAAGACAAGTCACACTACCATTGAACGACGCTACCGTACCAACTTAAATGCGCGTATCCAATCCCTGCGCATGGCTGTTCCGGCCCTCCGTGTTCTCGAGGACCGAGAGGGCGGCAACGGGAAGAAGATCAAAAAGAACGTGCGGGGTGGTGTTCCTATCAAAGGCTCGCCCGAGGCCGAAGACGAGGTGGATGTGATTGACGAGCGAGGGTTCGTGGACGGTGTTAAGGTTGCCCGCAAGTGCAGTAAAGCGAATGTGTTGGGCAAAGCCGTGGAGTATATCCGCGTACTGAAGAGGCGTGAGATGAGGCTTAAAGCTGAGCAGGCCGGTCTCAAGATGCTTATTAGTGGACTTGTGGGTGGACCTGCATTATTGAGGGAGTGGGAGAGGGAGTGGAGGGAGAGATTTGGTGGGGAGGAGAAGGACGAGGTTGAGGGTGAACCTGAGGTCGATGGCGACGATGAGGACAGTGATGAGGAGGACGATGAGGAGGCTGGGAGGAAGCGGAAGAGGAACAAGACTGCTGCCGCTGCTGTAAAGAAAGAGGATATCGTTAAGCCCGTGAAGAAACCTGCTCCCTCTCCTGTCGTTTCCGGCGAACCAGGCGCTGTCCCGGAGAAGAGAAAGCGCGGGCGACCACGCAAGGTTGTTCCCCCTCCCGTTCCCGCCTCCACCATTCCTCTGGAAACTCTTGCAGCTCCTCAACCTAAAGTCGAACCAGTATCTCCTCAAGCTGGGCCGCAGGAAGATGCGCAGATGTATCCACCCCCTAGCGAAGCGTGGACACAACAGGGACAACAACCCCAGCAGTACCTCCTCGCTGTGTTCGCCTTATTCTCCTTCTTTAACTCGCCTTTTACATCGAATCCGTCATCTTCATCTTCTGTCGCGCATCATCACTCCGGGAAAGTCCTGTCGGCCATGCAGCCCCCTCTGGCTTTGGCTCCTGAGATTATATCCCAGTTCACTCCGCCCTTGCCTTCGTCGGTCGCGGGATCGTGGGGATGGAAAGAATGGGCTCAGATGTTCCATCTTGTCGTTTCCGTTCTGGTTCTCGCCAGTTTTGCCGCAAGCTGGATCGGGGCGAGCGCACGGAGGAAGGTTAGCATTAAGAAGACTGTGTCAGTTGGCATTGCGCGTACGCAAGTTGGGAAGGAGGTTGATTGGGCTAGGGAGGCTGAGGAATGTGCTCTTGCAGGTTGGTCGTTACGTTCCTCATTGAATATAGTTGCTAATTTTCGATATGTAGGTAACGACGATGATACCACCCTTTATGCCAGATACCAGATATATCGAGCCCTCTCTATAAACAGGGTTCCCGCCGGCCAACGTGCAACGCTTGCCATTGTCATGCAAAATACTTCTGGTCTACTCGGTTCTTTTGCCCGAGCCAAAGCTCGTTCCATCTGGGAGTCTGCGAAATCCTCCCTTGAACTTGCTCAGAGGAAAGCTGGTTCCCTGCCTAAGCCTAAACTCTCGGAGAAACTTGTTCTTGAAGAACTGGACGTCGAATCCGCTGCTACGCGTCTTCAAACGCAACAGGAGAAGACTGAAGAAGACAACACATACGGTCCCATTGAGATTCTTGCTTCCCAGTTGGTCCGTGAACGTGTCAAGAAGCACCTTGGTGCACTCTTTGTTGATACCGTGCTCGGCAACGAGGAGGAGCGAGATGCGGAGCAGAAACGCACCAACGAAGAGGACCTCCGTCACACCATCGATACAGCGAAGGAAATTGGGGGAACGATCAATGACCTCGGTCGTCTTCTTGAACGCGCGTGGAGAACACCCAGCGCTGTATCTGTGTCTGATGTTCCCGAAGGGGACGAGGACACTAAGGCGCTGTTCACTGCTCTTATTCTGTACCCGCGGGTGTTCATGTTGGATGCTACACCCCGTCCTGAATCCGCGCTACTCAGCCCGCCTCCCAGTCCGAAGAGTAAGACGGAGGGAGGTGTAGTGATGGACCTCAGGAAGGCGCTAGGGAGCAGAGTGTTCGAAGACGAAGCGTTGGAGGATGCCAGGGATAGAGTGGTGGACCTCGTTGTAGACAACGAGAGACGGTGTAGGCCATGGAGTCCTTAGAATGGGGTTGGGATGGATATGTTGTACTGATACCTGGTGGAATGTTTCGATACAAAGGGGTCTGGAATTAAGTTAATTTGTATACCAGCCTTGGACTTTTTACCTTCGACTTTGCTCAGTGCTTACTTACCACTCATTACTTGCTTTGAACTGCTAATTTAAATTGATCTTTGTTTTATGCATAATATATAATGTTGATCTACAATAGTTTTACAGTGAGTACTTATCACTAGGTACTTACTAAGGCCTGACGTTATCAGCTATATTCCGCTCAGATGCTCACCTTTGCTTCCGAAGTCTTCTTCGATTCTCAATTCCAATCGCAAGAAATCAAAATTTGCAATTTACGTAACAATAAGACAACAAGAATACCCTAAAAAGGCTAAGAAGCAACCCGACGATATTTTTGGGAAAACGTGATTCGTTCAGTTCTGCCCTGAACATAGCTCTAATTGGAAGGTGTGTTATAGCCTTATGTGTACAAGGCAGACGCTAGGATGTTGTTTTCTCTTTTATTTATTCGTAAAACTCGATTTAAATTAATGTCAGCAACGTTATCGCATTCATAGACGCCTATTCTTATTTTTTGTGTCTACATTTCATGTAGTTGGTCAGATAGAGGTCGCTCGTTATGTTGACGGTTATTTACGCTTTCGACTAAAAAGGCAATAAATGCATAGCAACGAGGCTAGCCAAAGCTAAATTGGTTGGATTGATTGGTGGAGGAGTGGCATCGGATAGGGTACCTATAAAACCCTCCCACCCCAATGTCCAGATGTCATCAGCATCCCCCGCAGATTACAGCCCGCCTCATCCGTCTTATCTTCAAGTCTTTACAAGCCCCATAGCGAGATGTCTTCTCCAGTCGCCTCCACTTCTGCCTCTACCGCGTCTGAGTCTCAGCGCACTATCGCCGGCGCGCACTTGCCACTTCCGTCCCCAATGCGCGTTATAGTCCACGACTCGCGCTCGGCTGATGTGGCAGAGCATGGGCTTATTAACCCCATCGACGACTTCTTCGGGTACACCTTCAACTCCTCCCGCACCCAGGATAGCAGGCACGATCGCCGCATCTCTGAGGTGCCGCCTCCATACGCTGAGGAGTCCGGTCTTCCCGAGTACACGCTCCATGCACCGGAGCCTGTTACACTTGCCATGTATCTTTTCAAGTTTGGATTTTGTAAGTCTCTCTTCTTCCCTTCCAGCCAGTGCACAGAAACTGACGTGATTCTTCTGCAGTGTTCCCACCTTTCTGGTTGTTTGGAGCTTTCATCCTTCTTTCGCCCCTCCGCGAGCCTCCCACTACTACCCCCTCTTCTGCCTGGATGCCAGAGAAGACGGAGGCGGAGAAACAAGAAATTATTGCCAACATGCGCAAAATTGAAGTCAAATGGGCCTGGAGATGCGTTTTCGCTCTCATTTCCTTCATTCTCGTAGCCTGCGGCGTTGGTATTGCCATCTGGGCGGCTACCAAGTAAACGACAAACGACCTGGACGTCTACCACCTTTTCCATAACATCAACCTATTGTTTCCGTGTCTTAGACAGACCGCGCCACTCGTTCCAACTTCGCTCTCACTCCGCACGCACTTTCATCAACGTTCATTCGCATTCGCATTTTCTTGTTTGCAACGCAACCATCATGCCTTTTGTATCGCTATGACTTTTGGGATTCTACACACGCCTTACCTTACGATTCGGCCAGCTTGAAGTACAAGCTGCTTATTTATATTTATATATCGAGCTAAACAAAATTAAAAATGTATTACCATTGAATTCAAATTGAATTACGAGTTAGCTTCAAACAAATATGTGAATGAAGATTGAGAGGCTTGAGAGATAGAACTTCTCAATGTTGCCTATCGAGGCAGCCGAGTACTACGAAGTAGGCGGTTTCCATCCTATTAATATCGACGATACCTTGAACGACCGCTACCGCGTCGTTAATAAGCTTGGCCGCGGAGCTAACAGCACAGTATGGCTCGTTGAAGACCTCCTTTCAAAACATGTCGCTTCTCTGAAAGTGCTCTCAGCTGATTCATCTCTTCTGTCTTCCGAAGTGTCTGTCTCGCGACACCTTCAGTTGCGGCAAGAGCAGCAAGTCTCCCATCCCGGCAGACAACATGTGGTCAACAATTCGACACCTTCACCATCCAAGGTCCAAACGGAACACATCACTGCATTGTTACTGAAGTACTTGGTTTAACTCTAAAGGCCAATGTTGAATACCTTTATGGAGAAGATACCGAACATTTCCCGCCGGAGGTAGCAAAGAAGGTAGCAGCGCAGGTTGCGCTTGGCGTTGCGTATCTTCACAAGTGCGGCATTGTTCATGGCGGTAAGCGATCAGTACCACACTCTTACATTTATCTATTATGTTTTATTTATCATACTATGTTGTAGACCTACACATGGGAAACGTGCTTTTCTACTCTCCCAAACTTCAAAACGCATCTCCTACGGAGCTAAACCGTATTTATGGTGAACCGATAATCCGTCCCATTCAGTTTTGGGAACATCATGACAAGCCAGTCCCCCCATCTGTACACCGCCCTGCAATGATAGTTTATCCGGGCCACCAATTACCACCTCTTCTTGAGATTTGCCTCTCTTCTCCCGATAATGTTCACATCAAGATCTGTGACTTTGGAGAGTCGTTTATCTACAGCCCACACTCCCAGCTCCACATGCCGTTCGACTTCAACATGCCTCTTAGGTATAGAGCTCCTGAAATTCTCTTCAATGATATTGTCTCTCCTGCTCCATCAACAGACATTTGGGCCCTCGGAGTCCTTCTTTACATGATTATAAACGAGAAATACAGTCCCTTTATAACTGACAGCGTAGATGAGGACGAAGTGATCCAATGGATGGTTATGATTCTTGGAAAACTTCCGGATAAATGGTGCGTCAGATGGGCTGCACGTGCAAAATACTTCAACAAAAATGGCGTTCATCGACGTACCAATAAAATGGTACCAGTGAAAAAGCTTCGAAGTATAAGAGACAATGACAATAATTCTTTTTCGGGGGCGGAGATCGAGGCGTTTCGGTATGTGTTGTACAGGATCTTTCGCTACGCGCCGGAGGACAGGATTGATGCAGAGGCGGTAGTACGACTCATTCCTCCTGGTTGGAAAGTGCGCAAGAAAAAGAACAACATTAAAAAGGGAAAGGTAGATAAAACTAAAGCCGGGACTTTAATTGAAGGTAGAGGTGGACGATATGATTGCATTGAGACTGTGGTAATCTAATTTGCTTGCATCGCCGGTTCTTAGCTCGAATATGTACCGCGTCTCGCCTGACTGACATAGACATTTTGAACCTACCGGGATATACAACATTGCTGTAGGATATAGATCTATATAAAGTCGAGTTTGATAGACTTCTATAAGTGATGTTGGATAATGAGCACTGGTGAGATGACATCTAAAACATTTTGTCTAGACACTGGTAGACTTGGTCGCTTTCCCGCTAAATGTGATAGAAAGAGGACAGGGGCGTACACGGTTCAACCACATGCGAACTAAAGGCAGAAGATGTTGTCGGGAATTGTAGATGGAAAGTGACGTCCACATTTTAGGTGTCAATGTAGAGATCTGTCTCCAATCTGCACAGACATGTGTCAGAAGAATGGGCGTACTATTGGTGGGGGGAAAAGCAGTCAGGCGAGTTGTTTTGCCCGGGGACATCCTGTCACCCATAGCGAGATAATAATGGAATATTTCTAAGCACTTCTTCTGGTAGTAAGTAAAATCCATTGCAGAGAAAATATGCTTGAATGGTTTCCTCGAGACTAGAAATATTTGAGGAGTTGGTAGGGGTTATAACATACATCAGTTCAAAAGTAAGTAGTATGTTGGTTTTACAATTATCCAAGGACGCCACAGACTCAGCCCATAACAAGTTGAACAGCCTGTAACAGCTTCGCAGCATGCGAGCGTTGATTCCAATTTTCATGGCTGCGAACCGAGACAAGACGAACGTCGGAGGACAAGATTTCATTTTTGAAGTGGTGCGATTTGATTCCGACAGAGGTGCCGAGGCGCGCCGTGTCCCAGCCTGGTGCGGTCTAATGTTGCTTACATAATCACCGTATATGTGGCGAGGCAACCGGCGGTGAATAAAAGTTAATGATAACTGCGTTGGCATGTGTTCCCCATCGCCTAAGTGAGCCCATCATCTCTCTTCTCCTTCCCATCCAATGTCTGTCAGTAAGTCTACTTCATCTCCTCATATATTCTATATTCTGTGTATTTACTCAAAATAAAAGACTACAGCCTTTACGGCGGGGCAGAGTCCCTGACAGAAGGCAGACCGCCTGCTCAAGACATTAATATCAATGTTAATGGGCGCACGCCTCGTCGTGTTTATCTGCCGAATGGGAAGGATGTAGACGAGCAGGCCCATACTGCTCCTCCTCAGGACCCGTCGGATTTCTTATGGCTCATGACGGAGGAACCCCATCGCTCGAGGAGGACGGCGATAATGAAGGCGCATCCTGAGGTGTGTTCTTCTCTCCGCGTAGTATCATGGCTATATGCCGTGGAAGGCTATAGCTATCATTATGACCTTACCGCCTATCTCCTTGACGCGTCACTGCATAAATGCGCTCACTGAAACGCCTTCTACTCACTAGGTAACAAAACTCATGGGTCACGAGCCTCTGACAAAATGGGTAGTCCTTTTCGTCGTCTCCGTCCAATTCGCAACAGCCTATTACTTGCGACATACCCACCCCACCTCCCCCCTATTCATCTTCCTCGCCTACGCAATAGGAGGCACAGCAAACCACAACCTCTTTCTCGCTATCCACGAAATAACGCACAACTTAGCATTCCCTGGCATCGCGCTCAACAAGGCTCTGGCTACCTTTGCCAACTTGCCTATTGGAATTCCATATGCTGCCGCCTTTAAGGTGCGTCCAGACCTTGCTCGTCTCTTCCAGGCGGTGTACTGATGTTTGCAACAGAAATATCACATGGAGCATCATAAATTCATGGGGCAAGATGGAATTGACACTGATCTTCCTACTCGTATAGAGTTGCTCCTCCTCAACAACGTTCTTGGCAAAGTATTCTTCGCGTCAGCCATATTCATCTCCTCCTTGTGCCTTACCACTGACACCTCCCCGCAGCACGTTCCAAATCCTCTTCTACGCTCTCCGACCAACCTTCGTCCGCGTACAAAAGTTCACAAAATGGCACTTCATGAACCTCATCACCCAGATTGCGTTCGACTACTTCCTTATAAAAACATTTGGTGTTAAACCGATGATATACTTCATCATGAGCAGCTTCTTCGCTGGAAGCTTGCATCCTTGCGCAGGTCACTTCATCGCCGAGCATTATTTGTGGGATGGGCTGCCACAGGAGACATATAGCTATTATGGGCCGTTGAATTTGCTTGCTTACAATGTAAGGCTTACCCCGTATTCCTCTCTCCTGTAACTTTAATCGTATCTGATCACGTACCTAATAGGTTGGATACCACAACGAGCACCACGACTTCCCCTCAGTCGCTTGGACACGCCTTCCAGCTCTCCGTGCATTAGCACCTGAGTTCTACGACACCATCCCCGCACATCCCAGTTGGCCGATGGTCATTGTGAACTTTATAAGAGACAAGGAGGTCGGAATTTTTGCGAGAGCCAAGAGGATAGCGAAATGTAGCGCTACGCCAGCGGCGAAGACTGCTGAAGAGAAGGGGAAAAAGCCTGTGATTAATGTGGATGGCGAGGAGAGCGATAAAAGCGAATGAATGGGAGACTGGTAATGGGATTCTGGGATAAAAGGTAGAAAAGAAAAGCTTAGAGTCAAAATTCCTCGGATTGAGTCTGGGGAAGCTGCATGATAGAAAGCTTAGATATTTGTGGACTGTATACCGATCATTGTTACATGGACATTCTCTTTTACAACTTCTTGAAGGCCAACCTCGAGAATGGCACTTCGGACCGAATTCGGAATTATATTATTGCGGTCACGTGGTTTAAACGAGCCAAGGCTGCAGCAAAATATGGTCAAACTTTGAACTTCTTATCTTTCTCTCGTTTTTCTCTCGTCACTGTAACAGTTCATCGTCCAACTTTCATCTATACCTTGTCTCTACCTTTACTATAATCTAAATAGTCTATCAGAAAACACAAACCGGAACAATTGATATATCTTCCGAGAACCAAGCAGATTTAATATTCATTGCAATTTGCATCCAAGAATCTACCGTCAACATATTGCTATACTTCCCTAGAAATTGCGACATGTCAGTCAGTCTATCGATAGCCCCCCTTGCAACTCACTTCCTCCGAGGCTCTGATAGTACCGTACCATATGTTTTCTTGTTCAAACACAGCATGAATTTATCTTATCTACTTATTTTATGATACGGCCTCCAGCTATCAAAAAAGCAACCGGTGAGCCTTACTAGTTCTACGGGGTCGGAATGTTTTTGCCTACGAGCTGTCAAGCGTTCTGCTGCAAATTTCGCCAGGAACAACGGCCCTTTGAAGTTCGCATTAATGGCTTTATCAAACGTCTCTTCGTCCTCTTGCGCAACAGTCTTGTTTCCTAAAAACCCAGCGTTACATACAAGTATGCCAATCTTTCCAAATGCTTTGATGGTCTCATCAACTAGGAAACGGCCACCGTCCAAGGTTGACGCGTCAGCTTTATTGGCCACTGCGTCACCCTTTCCGGTTGCTTTGATTGCATTTACAACTTCTTCAGCTGACTTTGGACTGCTGACATCTGCGATAAACGATCACACAATCAATGATGGAAATGATATCAGAGTCTTCTACAAACTCACAGTTTACGACGACTTTCGCGCCTTCTTCTGCGAGTTTGTTCACGATGGCGGCACCGATACTGCGCGAAGATCCTGTGACTATAGCAACTTTGCCTATTTTCGGTGACGACAGTCAGCATCGTGGTTCGTCCTTTCTGTGAGGGCAGTGCCTACCTGTGAGAGATGACATATCGTTTATGTGCTGGAATGAGAATGCTGGTCCATAAAATCGAGGATGGGTTTTATACTTTTGAAAGATGACTGCACCTATAATGGTAAGTGATCTTTAATTCCGTCCATGTCCATATCCGAGTCAGGAATGAGGAAAACAATCCACGTCTTATCTGATAAAAATTCAAGCCGTGATCATTGCTGAATTGAATTGGCGTTGGTCTCCTTCGGAACCCATTCGTACAATCTTGTTCTAAGTCAGCTCAGAAAATTTGGAATTAACAAGTAGTATTGGTAGAGGAGTGACCAAGGTAAGCGCTTTCTTGTGTATTATTGGTGGAAATGACTTGACTTATTGTGCAAGTACTCAGTCGATGATGCTTGGAAATTATTATTAGAAGACTGCTACCTGGGACTGAAAATTCGATGTCCAGAAATTCACATCATCGAGCCCGCTTGAGACCGTGGCCAAACTATTATGTTGTTTTTCTATTCGAAACTTTTAAAAAAGTACACATGATGGCTTCATTATTTAAGTATACTCAGACATTACAGCTAACTTCAAGTTCCGATTGTGGTTAGCCTAATAGACAATGAAGCCCTGTTGAAGTCAAGGGATTAGTAAATTATCCAACGCGAAGTCGCATAATAGTACTTACATATTTACACGAATATTTTTCACTTGGCTGCATCACTACATGAGACCAACCAATAACAGGTTGGAATAAGCTCCGAGTTGTCCATTTCTTTTCTCCAGGCGACATCGCATATACTGTCATTCAATCACATGCACCGAAGTCTTTGCCCAGTACATATTCCTGGAAGCCAATAAGTAATCGCTCGTGTACCGCTGATGAGTTTTGGGGCTATAATTAAACGAGATGATTTCAGCGTTAAAGTGGTCAATGCGTTTCGGAAACTATTCTACAAGATCTTTTGCTATGTGCTAGAAGACAGATTGATACTGAGGGGGTAGTACAACTCATCCTTCGTGGCTGGAATAAAAGAAAGAAGAAACATATGATAGGAAAGAGAAGGGCTTTTACAACAGGAGCCGAAATTGAACGTGACCGCAATGAATTTACAATTGTCTATTTGCTTGCGACAGATAGTAACTTACAGATGTGCCGCGAATTAAGATATTTTTATAACGACACATTTTTTATTCAGGAAGATTTTACGAGTTATAAGACTGACACAGTAGATAAATCATCAGCATGTCTGCAGTAATTGATGTCCTCTACTTTAGAATTAGATGCCTGTGCTTGAGAAAAATCAGGAGTACAATGAGGAAAGATGGCAGAACCGTGACGTTTGGTTTGGAACAACTAGTTTAATATGAAGTTCAAAGTTATTTTAGAAACTCACAGAAATGTGTTTACATACATAACATTGGAATTTAGATATCTCCAAAGTGGAAGCGGAATAGCAGATCAAAAGCTGACATTACTATTTCCGTTTCCTATTCCAAATACAACATAACCTTCTCCTAAGGAGCTACTTATTTATGACACTTAAAATTCAGTTAATTGACTGCTCTGTTGATCACACTACACAACGGAGCCCTGCATAAATATTAATAAATTGAAGGCACGGACGAACTGAAAGACTTACTCCATCGACACGAATGTTCTGCCCATTTACCCATTTGGCTGCATCGCTGCATAAAAATGCAATGACCGGAGCAACATCGTCAGGTTGCCCAAGACGGTTGCTGGGTGCCATATTTTGATATGCACGAATAAGCTCTTCCGTTTTTCCTTCTTTGAAAAATGGGTTATCAACAGGTCCTGGTGCTACGGTATTTACAGTAATTCCGCGTGCACCGAGATCCCTTGCCAATACTCTGGAGACTTGCTCAATGGCTCCTTTTAAAAAATTAGTATATGCGGATAGGATTGAGAAACCTGAACATAAGTTTGACAGACCTTTGGTCGCGGCATAAGAAAGTGTATATGGCAAAATTCCAGAATTTGCAGTTAAATTTGACGATAAGAATATAATCCGACCTCCAGCTACCGGGCACGTAAGATTGAACTTCGAATTCAAAAGTCTCCCACTTACGAGTTGGTAAATATTCAGTCGCGAACTTCGTGAGGAACAAGGGACCCTTGAAATTTGTATTGACAGTCGCATCGAATAGCTCCTCCTCTTCCTCCGCAAGAGTCTTACGTCCCGAAAATGCAGCATTACATACAAGAATATCAAGCCTTCCAAATGCCTTGATAGTTTCGTCAACAAGCAGGCGACCACCAGCCAAGGTCGACACATCGGCTTTGATAGCCACTGCGTCACCTTTTCCATTAGCCTTGATCTCGTTGACAAGGTCGTCAGCAGGTTTAGGGTTATTTGCATCTATGTTATAAAACTTTTATCAACAAGCGAAATGGTGATCCTTGCACCAAACTCACAGTTTACGACAACATTAGCACCTTCTTCTGCGAGTTTATTTACAGTAGCAGCACCAATGCCGCGTGACGATCCAGTTACAATAGCAACTTTACCTGCTTGTGGGTTTGTAATTAGCACCAAAGTTGTCATATAAATAAGATTCTTACCAGCGAGAGAAGTCATTTATCTCTGAATGGACGCTATCTCAATGGTTGCAGCTAATCGATTCAATGAGATGTCAGAAGTCTCTCTCTCATCCTGGAATAGATGACTGATTTGACCAGTAAACGTGTTACTCCCTTGTCACATGCTACCTTGAGTCTAGAATGTGGTATTATTTGGGAAAGACGACCTAAAATTCTGAGCATAAAATGACACTTACGATATTGTTAAATAAAAGTAGGCATACAAGGCAAATATCAGGAAGTATATAGAAAAGTCACAAGGATAAACGCACCGTGGCTCCCCCCGGCTCCAGGACAATTTACACAAAATGTCTTTTACGTTAAAGATATAACGGGTATTCTAGTTCCTCGAGCAAATTGTATATGATACTCAGGTGATTCTAGAGAAGAAATCGAACAAGTGGATATAGAGCGTGATGTAGTAGCAGGCTTGTAACGATGGTAAGTGTAAGCTAACCCAGACCGAATTTGAAGTCAGCAAAGTCCATTAGTGTACATATTCACAAATAAGTATCTATTCATGGAACATCCGACATTTCTGGTATACTTACGCCGCCATATATACTATCCACGCGGCTGAGTCTTATGATATTGAACTATGTAGTACGTTTCCCACTCTAGACGATGACAGGAATAGCATCGGTTTCCAATGCATCTCGTAGTAGCTCAAGGACAACACTCGCAGAGCTCCACGAAGTCTGGTATCCACCTCCACCATGGCTAAACCCACCATCCTTAAACGATAAAGCTCTTCAAGGCATATGAAAGGGCTCACCCATAGTTATGTATCACAGGCACCTTTCCCCTCCCGCCGACACCTTCCGTCCACTCAGTCTGCAGACGAATGCCACCCTTGCGTGCTGGGCGCAGCCCGCATCCGTACGCGGTCACCTGAGGAAGCACGTCGTCGACAATGGGTTTGCGTGTAGAGCGGATTTCTGGCGGTGCAAGCTCAGGACAGAGGGCCAGTCCACGTTCTAGGATCATCCGAGAAGTTTCTGGGCGGGGGGAGGGGTACCAGTCATCTGCAGTACGGGTTCCTCCTACGATGACCTACAACGCACGCAAGCAACACGCAAGGCTAGATCAGGAATACAGAAAGGCTTGAAAACGGAAGACAACGCACCTCTCCGCTACTCCGAGGGATAATATACACAAAGTCCAAATCATTCTCTTTATACAATGCCATTCCAAACTTCACCCACGGCGCTTTAACAACCACTGTCTGTCCTCGGATGGGATACACGTCTTTATCCTCCACCCCGCCTAGGAACCTGGCTCCCAGGCCTACGGACGCTACCACTGCATCCGGCGGGCTTGCTGGGTCCCCAGGCATGAAGATCTTCAACCCTCCTTCGATGACTTGATTGATGTGTTGCACTGCACCGTGGACAAGGCGCCCGCCCGCATTAATGAATTTGACGCGAAGATAATTGAGATATGCGGGGACGTCGATGGTGAGTGCTGTGAAGGTCATGCCGGAAGTTACACCAGGGATAAGTTCGTCGTCAGTAAGGCATCGGTACTGTACAAAGAACGGGAATGAAATCTCTTCGCGTAAGGGAGGGGTTGGATATATGCTTACATCTGGCATAGATTCATCAGCTGCATCTGTACCAGGGTCACCCACACAGTATTCAGTTTGAGTGATGTGGAGGAAGCACCCTTTCGCATCGCTGCCGGGCTGGGACATCTCCCACATGATTTTGAAGGTTTCTTTTTCGAATCCTGGAAGACAGCAAACATGACCTTCATTCACGTTTGCTACCATAGGTTAAGGCTCACTGTGCTGACGCTCGTCATCTTCTACATTAACAACATCGCGGGCACCCTAACACCTCAGTACATCCACCTAACAGTAGGTTATATTAGACTCACAGCCCAATGACTGGTGTACTTGATCGTATTTGGATCGTTGGGAAATGTCTCAGCAATGATTGTAACATTATACCTTCCCTCCTGCTGTAATTTCAGAGCAGTGGTAAGCCCAACAACACCTAAAAAGCATCCCTTTAGTTGAAAGCATCTTACTTCATATATGCTTACTCACCTGCCCCTAGGACAATAATATTCTTCTTTTCAACCATGTTCATGCTAGTTGTTTCCCTTCACGCTACTGTGATGGTGTAATGATAGATGATTCAGGAAAAAAGTCATCCTTATAAGTATGCTGTACTTTACAGCACAGGAAGGTGCAGTTTGGAATTGGTTTGGAACGTCCACCAAATCCAGGACCACACGTCATAAAGTCATTGCCGATGAGAATACAATCAAATGCTGTAAGTAATATAATGACAAAGTAGAGATTCTTCGACTCTAGAGGCAAAACACCAGAACACGTGAGCCGTGGTCATCGGCGCAATGATGGCACATCTCTTTCCTATGTTCCAATTTGCTCCTAATTCGTTGGTATAGATTGTACAAGGAGACTGGTTATGCTGTTTGGAATATTGGAGATGGTCATATTTTGAATCCTGGGTATATTGCTAAATGCTTCCGTATGTACTAAGCCGTTGTAGCGCAATAGTAGCGCGTCGCTTTCCTACCCCACATCTTCAGGTTGTGGGTTCGATTCCATTGTTGGAAAATCAATTTTGTCTTTTTTATTACTATGAAGTGAAACTTAAGAGAAGAATATTTATCTGAGCTCACTATTCAAGGGTATATTATAACGCTCTAAATCCTGTACATTCAATGTTTAGACACCTATCAATCCGAATCCGAATCGTCCTGCGGACAATATCCATACTTCGCCAAAAACTCCGTAAACGGTGTCGTCATTCTCGAGTGATGTTCCGGACTTAGCGGTGTAGGTGGGGGTGTACTCGCATCATGGCCAGCAAGGACCGCATCTCTGAGAATGGGGTTGATACTATTACAGACGTGAGATTGCCATTGGTAAGAATCCTAAAATTAACGGAAAAGAAGACATACTATAATGCGCTTCCGACGTTCCCGTAGTGCGGTCCTGGAACTTCGTGCAGCTCCACTAGTTTCACCCCTGCTGCCAGCAGCTCTTCTTTCAGTTCCCCCGCGTTGTCTATAGAATATCCGACATCTTCACTGCAATGTATGATGTGAACCGGACAATTGATCTTATTATCAGAGTAGTGATAAGAATAGAAATGATAGTCATAAAGATGTTTAGCAACTCACTTTGGACAAGACTTCCCGCGTCGGTCCGGTGCGTTCACAGAACCAGAGTATGCAGCTGCGGTGACATTCCTTAATTTTAGCTTCGGAGCCTGTCCAGTTCTCCATTGCCTGCGCAAGTGCGGAAGCGACAATCCTGCAAATGAATCATCAGTTTCTGGTGCGCGACCGGCGAGAAAGAACTCACGCGTTTGTCAGCTTATCTGACTTATTGTTGAATAGCAATTGGGTCGCGCCGAGCACCACGTCATCCACCATCTCCTCGTCCAATGACGCATCCTTACTAGAGGGCGTCCCATTTATCCAGTATTCGTGTATTTCTAAACGTCCCTCCTTCACGTGGTCGGACTGTATCTCCTCTTAAGATTAGTATAAGCTGATGAAATCAAGTAATATGCTCATACCTCGATCGGAGTGAGTGGAGAACACAATGTGAGAGACAAGACTCGATCTGGATGTGCGCCGGTGAGTTCTAGAGCTACAGAACAGCCTATTGAGAGCCCGAAGATATGACATGGTGGGAGATGAAGTGCTTCCTACTCACGAGAAGAATAAGTATGTATTGCGGGATATCATAGAATGTCACGACTAACCATGAATTGAAATACATCTACCACCGATTCCGTAGGTGTATACCGAACGTCTCCAATGACACCTTTCGTTCGTCCAAAAGATCGAGAGTCAAGTGTCACGAGATTGAAGCGTCGTAAATCAAAATCGGAGAACTGGGCTGTAAGATCATCAGTTTCTTGGTCACAACTACAGAAACCAAGCGTACCTTCAAAGACCTGCTGTGCTATGTATCCGGAATGGAGGAACAGAACGACAGGCAGATGAGAAACCATCGTGGTTGCATCAGATGACGTCGGGGTGGCTATCGAATAGAAGATATCAAGAGGTCCAACGGACCCTGGGATAGACACGTATGGCATTTCGAGGAGGACGTTCAAAGGTATTTCGAGAGTGTTCGTGGGTAAGCTTCCAATGCTGTAGATATGGTATTTATAGTGGTGGAAAGAATGAGCTCATCTAGGCTTACCTTCACTCCGAAGAAGTTAATAATACAATGAAGTCTGAAGATCTGATGTGAAATTTAGACTTCAAGTTCGCATCAACACCGATAGAAGCAGAAAACGTGAAGGAAGCGTCGAAGAGGGCGTATAGGTACGATGCTGAGGTCTGAAAGTGATCTATGTATATAAGTTTACAAATATACCCAATCTTGACCATACAGGTATGATCAGTGTGGACGTCTTTACCGACGACCCGAGATCACGGCCTTGAATTTGACGAATCGCTGACTACCGTTGAGTGTGCAAAAGATCATCTTTCTAACCTAAAACGTGGCATAAGATCTACTTGGGGGGATTGCAAATTCCTGAGAGATCGGGGTGAATAATCTCCAAGTCGGTGCGCCTGTAAAACAACGAAGGCAAAGGATCCTACGAACGTCGGAGGGCGTGCAGAACTGGCCTTGAGTAGGTACGCGGACCCAGGCGGAACCTCGGGGTCGGGTCTACGGGAACAAACAGGTCCGGAGAACGAAGGTTTAATTTGCTTCGGACAGGGGGAAAAATTCCGGGGAGGGTTTGCTTCCTTCTGCTTCAAAGCAGTTCAAAAGAGTTCAAAGCGCCTCAAAGTTTAGAAGCTACTTAAATGGATTATCATCCATATTGTAGCAACGGCGTGCATGCTCGTGACACGTGCATGTGGTCAATCATATAGCCCCACATGAAATCTCAACAAGGCAAATGATCCATAGAAACCAGTGTCGGCGCCGAGCTACCGTCTGTCCTCTGTAACCTTGGTGTGGAGGTCCAAGACCTAGGGAAGCTTGGTCTGACGGCTATACACTAGCGCCAGCGGAGACCAGCAGCCACCTAAGAACATGCATACGCGTCGACGAGGCAAAAACGAAACCCACTCAAGTAGATCTCGCTGAATAACCCACAGGAGTAGACGTAATTGGTTTAGAGAACTTACACCCGGCGAAAAGCAACGTCCGGGAGCACGATCTCATCCCGAACGCACGTATTCAACATTCCAGCAACCCGGCGGATTTAAAAGTAGCTGGAGCTTATTATTCGCAATCCATTCTTATGGCAGAATAGCAAGGTCGTGCTGGAGCGCATGTTCAGGATCTACACGTCTCCATATATCAGACGCCAATGAATGGATCATAGGGATGAAAATTCAAGAGATTGAATAATCTCGAGCAAATTTCGCGAAGTCTGAACAGTTTTGCAAGAACCGGTTACCGACGCATAAATCCACTGTCCCGTGCGTCGGAGCCTTGTGATCATCTATTTGGCATAATCCCCGAGGGTAAATAGAACCATACGATGGCAGTGCCACAGGGTTCAATTCCACTGGCACAGTGGTACTTACTCCGTGTTCTCGCGACAGCTTATGGCAGTCAATATCTATTGCACGTACCTCCAATAACATTTCAATGATTTGCATTCTTTCTGCACTACAAAACGATTTAATTGGAACTAGAAACTGAGAAGCAGGAATCGTGACCACAGCTACACAAATGTCATCGCCGGCCGATTTAACAACGAAACCGTTGTCTATTGCGTATGTTTCTCCAAAGCAAAAGCCAACACGCTACTAATTAGGTCTCTTTTTAGAATGGTATCTGATTTCTTTTATCCTAATGTAGGGGGTGTAGAAAGTCACATTTACATGCTCAGCGCAATGCTGATTCGCAAAGGACACAAAGTACGCATTACAACCTCACAGTCGTTTCTCATTGTAATTGAAATCTTATCAGGTTATAATAATCACACATGCCCACAAGCCAGATCGCGTCGGTATTCGCTGGTTGCTTCCCGGTCTCAAAGTCTACTACATACCATTTATTCCAATTGCATCCTCCGCCACTCTACCAAACTTCTTAACTTCGTTACCATATCTTCGGACTATTCTACTACGCGAACGTATACATCTTATCCATGCACATGCCAGCTTGTCTGCGATGGGTCATGAAGCAATACTTCACTCACACCTCATGGGAATTCGAACCGTGTTCACTGACCACAGTCTATTTGGGTTCGACGACGCAGCCAGTATTCTAACCAACAAACTCCTTGCGGGATCACTGAAGAACGTGGATGCTGTTATTTGTGTATCTCATACAGGGTAACTGTGGTCCCGATACAACAAGACATAGAGTAACACTAATACTGGTGCAGGCGAGAGAATACGGTTCTCAGAGGAGAACTATTCGAGAAGGACCAGGATGATCCTACGAAGCTCGTAGTTCGCGATAGCGTATACGTTATCCCGAATTCCCTTGTTGCAGAGCAGTTCACGCCTCTTCCCCCCAAACCATCCGATACCAGTATGTGTAACAACTACGTCGAAGCAAGTAACACTCACCTAATACATATAGTCACCATCGTCGTTCTTTCTCGGCTTGCGTATCGCAAAGGTATTGATTTGCTAGTGGCTACTGCACCCCGAATTTGCGCCTTGTTCCCTCAGATCAACTTCGTTGTAGGTGAGGACATTACTGTTAGTTGAAGCGTGCGAAAGTGGATCAACAACTTCCGGCTTCAGGTGGTGACGGGCCTAAACTCATAGATCTGCTTCAAATGCGCGAGAAGCATCTTCTACAAGACCGCATAGAGCTTTTGGGCCCTATTAAGCACAGCGACGTGCTATCGGTGTGTCATCCAACATGCTGCATATACTTTTCGAAATGCGCTAACGTCTCAAACGCCCAGGTCCTATCGCGCGGCTCAATCTTCATGAACACCTCTCTCACTGAATCATTTGGAATAGCTATTTTGGAAGCTGCATGTGCAGGTTTATACGTCGTGTCAACCCGAGTTGGAGGTGTACCTGAGATCCTTCCAGAGGACATGATTAGCTTTGCGGAACCGGACGAGGATGGTACGAGGGTCTTGTTCTAGTTTAACAAATGCCTTATATTCGCGAATGTCATTGCCTTCTAGACGTGGTACGTGCTATCACGGAGGCCATTCAAATAGTTTCCCAAGGCAGACACGATCCCATCGAAGCACACGAACGTATCAAAACCTTCTACAACTGGGGAGAAGTAGCCACCAGGACGGAGAAAGTATACGACGCAGTGATGAAGTCGCGTCAAATAGAACTCGTTGAGAGAATGCAGCGGTGTGATATTTCTTTTTTTTCGGTCATTATTTGGCTTACCTCAAGTCAGTACCATGGAACTTGGAACCTTTGCAGGGCCAATTTATACAACTATTCTGATCGTTAGTTGTCTGTTTTTTATGCTCCTTGAATGGTGGTTTCCACGAGAAGATCTACATTATGTTGATCATCACTGGAATCAAGACGTCTTTGCAAAGGCACGTAGTCATCCTTGAGAAGTTTAACATTTGAAGTCATCTTCTCTTGTTTTCGCAGCTTGTCGAAAAGAAGGGAGGACGCAGCGAGGAACCGATGGCATCATATACCGAAGATAGAGATACCGTACATCACAATATAGAACAGTAATAATATTTGACGAATGCCGATGAGGATAATAGTTCTGTGTGCGATGGCTTTGATGGATCTGCCAGCCGGACAGCGCTCTTCGGAATCCATCACACCGCGCGCACACCAGTGAGGAATATCTGTATTATGCACGGATCGATGTCTGTCACGCGACATTTGAGTAGTTGGGAATTCCAAGATTTTGAATTGTAACGTTTTCATATGCAAAAAGAAACCATGGGATACAGCTTACACGTAGTCCGAAGGTAGGCCTGTAAAGGATGTGCTGAAAAGAAATATAAAATTAAAAACTGAAGAGTGTTTTGTACGATTCAAGACATGTTGTGTGATTAACGCGAAATTTTCAAGGTAGGCCGCCACGCCGGCCGCCCCTTCGGTTCATATTGGGATTCATCCTTCCTGGACGCCTTTTCATTCTTTTGAAATCTCCACCATCGTCTTCAAACGAGTTCTCATACCGATCACCAAAACCCCCCCCTGCTTCGTCTCGATCACGCTTCGCCGGAACCTGTACCCTATCGCGCAGTGACTGAGGATGTCTGTCAACAGGAGGATCACCCAGTCGATCCAGCAACGAAGCTCCACGCCTGTTTAATTCGGGTCGTTGGGTGTCGATACGGTCAGAGAGCTGCTGGTGCTGTTCGTATCGGCTGAACCGGTTGTTGTCTCTGTCTCTCGAATATGATGTAGAAGGGTTAAACATGTTTCCAGGACCTTCATCATTCGTGGATTGCTGAGGAAAGGTGAAAGTCCTGCGAGGATAGTTCTTCTGTCCATAGCTCTCTTGAACGTCGGGCTCACGCTGAAAGTGAGATGGTGGTTCTTGTTCTACTGCCACAGGCTTCTGGTTCACATCGACATCTGCGGACACTTTGCGTTCTCCCCAACGACTGCGCTGCCTACGATTTTCTGAAGATGCGTTGCTCTTTTCTCCAGCGGGATCTGTCGAACCAGTTAGTACGGCACTAGGAGTTGGCTGCACTGGTGCAGGGCTCGACTGAGGAGCTATATCTGTTACTGGTGACACTGCCGGGATTCCAGAAACCTCTACCTTTGCCTTTGCACTATCGCTAACCATAGGAACGTTGGGAGGAGGGAGCCCGAAGAAAGGTGGGGGAGGTGGACGCGGAGGCCACTCTATCTTGGCCTCAGTAGCCGCCGGAGTGTCAACCTCCATTACGGAGCCATGGGTGGGCGCTGAACGAGTATCTTCAGTAGGGGGTGGAGGTTGATCGGTGTGGGATGATTCCCAAGCTGGAGAGGTTGCTGCAGCAGATGGTTCTCTGGAAAGAGGTGGTGGCGTAGCACCAACATCTTCAGGTTCTTGTTGGTTTCCTTGTTCACGAGGAGGACTGGTGTCTCGAGGTCCCCAAGACCGCATCGGCTGCTCTCGATCTTCAAACCCTCCACGTTCGAAACGTGATTTCTAAAAGAAAGGATAGTCACAATCACTGTATTGGTTAAATGTGAAATTTTACTCACCTTGATCTGTCGTGGCCTAGGAGGACCGTAAGGTTGTGAAGCAGGGGGTCTACGATTATATGTTTGGGTTGGCTGAAATAAATGCATTAACACCAACAGCACTGTGATTGAAGAATATAATTCCTACTGAAGAAATGGGATCCACAACACGATCACGCCCAGGCGCGTTATCGTAACGGTTATTACGGTATGGTGCCGGAGCAATGTCCATGTGAGGGGGCTGAATAGGAGGTAAGCGAAAGGTAAACAAGATCTCAAAAAAGGGGAAATTATACCCGTTCATAGGATTCTTTCCCAGGAGGCAGTTCACGAGGTATCACTGTAGGACCCCCACCAGGAGGTTGTCTTGCATTATAGTATTTGGGACCATATCGCGGCGGAGAATGGTTTCGCAGAGGTTCAGCGCTACCTCCCCTCCTCCTCATGCCAACAGGAATGTCGTTGGTTCCGGTGGTTGGTTTAGGAATGGGAGGGCGTCCTCTTGGTTCCCGTCCAAACGGCTGTATTGGCAGGTTAATTCTCAACAAAAAAGGCAAAGAGAAAACCACTGCTACTTACAGGACCACCACGATCTGGAAGTGGACCATATCCACGCTCCCGCCAGACATGACCACCGCCAGGTCGGCCGCCATCATACTCACGTCGAGTATCTGCCCTATCTGTGTGTCGCATCTCGTCCCTCCCGCCACCCAGGTGGGAGGGCGGAGAACGTTCCCGAGGTCTACCACTACCAAGGCCATATTCAGGTGGACCTGGAGGACCAGGGCCTGCGTAAGGCTTATTCATCGCCCTAGGGGCCTTTGGAGCGTCAGCAGCTTCCGAAGAGTATGTACCAGATGCATTTCTCATCTCAGGATTTCTCACAGAAGGCAAAGGTGGGTATCTTGAACCACTGTGTAAGACCTGTTCACGATCAACATCCATGGCAGCATCGGCAGGCGACGTGGGTTCGTAATTGGTAGAAACCCGGCGATCATTCCACTTGCTGCGTCTGCCTCTGTCATAACTCGCGCTCAGTGGTCCAGGAAGAGGGTTTCCGCCACGGTCAAATGAAGTGTCAAGAGGTGGAGGCCGAATGCGGGGTCCCGACGGAAGGTCAGGAGTACCAGAATCCGGGGCACCTACCGACGACGGACGGCGGGCATGTCGGGATGGAGACATACGATGACCTTCGCGATAACCAGAACCTTGAGTTGGTTTACGGGATTCTTCAAAAGACGATTCTTGAGGTGGAAGAGGAACTCTCTTGCGACCTAAGAGAGAAGATTACTACTCATGCTCACTTTCGACATTTGTTACATACGGGATGGCCCACCCCGGTCGTCTACGGGAGACATACGAGCCCGTCCAGAAGGCGGGTGCATGTTTGTGTCTTCTTCATAGTCATCCCGAGAGCGATTAACATACGTGTCCACTCTAACGGCAACACCCTGCTGCGTAACTGTTAGCCCATCAGTTGCGTCACGGCTGTCTCTGCTACTACGATCATGGTCACGGTCAACTGGACGATGAGGATATGAAGGCTCATCAACTTCTGCATCATGAGGCTGGGGAAAGCTTGCATCGCCTAGTGGAATAGTGGACGTATGTGGGTGAGCATCATCTGCTGGAGTCGATTGATCGTAACGGGACAACCGTCCTTTGCGAGACATGGGAGGTCCACGAGGACCTCCAGTCCCGCCAGACGGTGGTACATCGTTGCGAAGTTCGCGTGGCCTTGGTTGAGAACCGTCGTAACCGGAGTCGGTGTCGCGCAATCGAGGAGGCGGAGATCTGCGTCCTACATAATTTCAAAGGGAAAAGAATGAAAATGTGAACATGCAGGATGGGATACATGATGAAGAGAGGTAAAAAGGAGGAAAAAAAAAATAGATGAAGTCCATGGTGAGCGTCCTTTGTTGATACGGAGAAGAGGGATGGAGGGCCAGTGACATAGAGCGTATGGGCATGGTAGCAAAACAGGCACTTCGCCGGTGCGCGTAGAGCGCTGCCGCATACGGAAACAAGCAGAGGTGGAAGGGGATGATGATGCGAGGAGGCTGATAACGTACTGGATGTAGGCATGCTTAGATTCTGATTTTGGCTTCTGCTGGATTCACGAGGTTCCATCATACGAGGAGGGTCCCGATCGCGTCCACGAGTATAGCCGCCACCCCTTCTCACCGAAGGTCTAGCTCGGTCTCTATCTTCAGGAGATCCTTGGAAAGGTGAGCCATCTGGGTACTGTTGACGATGTTGCCTGCGAAGAGGGCCGCGTTCATGATCTTCTTTATAATCTTTTCCTTCTTCCTGAGGGGCAGGTCTCCAGCGATGCTCGCGGTGACTGCGTTCGCGGTCGTTGTCCGTATCATTTTGAACATCACGATCTCGCTGTGTAGATGAATCATGGTTAGTAACTCCAGGTCGTCCACGGCTCGGGCGATGAGTGCCACGAGATGGATGTGAGTCATTGTTATCCCCGCCACGAGGAGGCGGGGGAACACTTTCCATCTGTGAAGGTGAAAGAGACCTTGCTCTACGAGGAGAGCGCGGGGGAGTACCAGAAAATGGCACCTGACTATTATATCGGCTATCTGAGCCTTCATAGCTGGTCTCATTGCGTCTGTTAGCTCCAGGAGGCGCAGAAGGATCTGCCCCAGGTCTGTAGTGCCGATCCTGATACGAAAGCCCAGAATTCGCTGTCGATGTAGTCGGCGCTGGCTGCTGCTGACGAGAAGAATCGGCATCATTGTCTGCCTGAGAAGCCTTGCTCGGCGTGAGAGTAGACTGTGGGGAGGGAGGGAAGGACTGGTCAGATCACGCTCGACCATGGTGCCGGGCAGGAGCCAATACTGAAAAAGGATGGAGGTGAGAAGGAATGTTGCTCACGGGATGATGCCAGGTCGACTCTTCAGTAACTGTGTTATAGTAGTATACCCCAGAACGGCCATTTCTTGGATAACGGATTTCCCAGTCGGGGGGCAAAGGCGAATCCATCTCGTGGCCAGGAGTAGAAGACACTGCCTTTCCATTTGAAGGTGCACCATTACCCTTTTTCGAGTCGCGCGCACGGTTCGACATCGCCGTAGCCTCGACAATTGAGGGATGAGAAGTCAAATACGGCACACTAGATGCCACTGGTTTTGGTGGGAGAGCGTGTGTCAGTCTCGCAGGAGCATTATGAGAGGAAAACGAATTGGAGCGGCGACGAGGAGAGTAGGACTCTGTACCCTGGGGCTGCGGAGAATCAGGCTCTCGCATTGTTGAATGCCTGAAAGAGCTTGAAGAGCCCTCACGGTGGCGACCTCTTGAGTAGCCACTCCGAGTGTCTTGAAAATTGCCGACTCTTGGGGAGCGATCTCTTGACTCAGAATCCCGACTTGCATGGCTAGCGGGTGCTGCATCGTTAGCAGGTGATCGCTGGTAAGCATAATATTCTGGTTCGTCGTCGTCCCCAAGCGATACGGCATCTTCATCAGCATCACTTCTACGTACAACAGTATCGAAATGCTCGTCGTCCTCGTTTCCCCAGTCCAGAACTTCAGTTTCGTCTTCCATTGTTGAGAGGGTTAAGGCAGAAGAAGCGTGAAGGGGAAGTGACGGTAGTCGTCAGAAGCGTAAAGAGGCGCCGCAACAACGCCCCGCCATGTTTTGCTCCTGAGCGTGGGATTCAAACTCCGCTTTAATATTACACACCCCGACTACACGCTGCCCGCTCAGTGTTGCCACCGACATTGAACCCAACATACGACCGTTGTAAAATATTCTCCTGGGTTATCCCTCTTCTCTTGTACACTGGCCTTGTTTCGTCGACCGAGGACTGCGAATGATTATATGATGCTGCCAACAGCATATTCCCCAGAGGATGGCAACATTACTTCAAGTCGCTCGTCTAGTTCGCTACGAATACCAGTCATATTCAAGCGTCTCCACCGGTTTCAGCAAATGGTACGCGCAGCCAGTAGCTGTTGGAAGAATTTACCGCATTAACCTGAGAGTATATTACTAGGACTTTGAAGTAGCTGCGTGGCAGCTAACTTACTTGTGTCTCGCGCCACGGAGAGTGTGAGTGCTCTTCTCTCGCCATCAAACCCTAGAGACTAACGCTATGGGTTTTTAGTTATCGGAATGTCTACTTCCACAAACGTATGTCCAGCGACCAGTACCTTCTAAGATTCTTCCTGCTGAAATGGAGGACTGTCCCCAGAAACCAAAAATACCTGGGCACGAGACGACCCCGCTATCCTCGTGCTTATCGGAGCATGTCTTATTGGTAAGTACTGTACATAATTTGTCTTCACAGCTCTTCCCGTTCACAATCTAATTCCATTTGTCGTGTAGTCTCAGCGATATTATGGGGTGTTGTTTACAGCTATGGAATAACGGGAACTCTGACGTTGGCATTTCTCATGATCGTGCGCGATTTCCTTTTATCTGGTGTCTTAATAGCTACCCTCATCTGGTGCGAGCATTTATTATTTCCCTCTTCACATCCACTCTGAAGAGTCACATTTTTCGTCTAGGTTTACCGCTAATCGACTCTTGCTATCCCCACCTTCCCACTCGACCCCTGCCGATTCTTCTGTGGAATGGGCATATGCATTTGACGTTCATACGAACGCGTTCTTTCCTTTATATCTCACTCTTTACCTGGCCCAGTTATTCCTCTTGCCCGTTGTGACCCGCAATAACTGGATATGTCTATGGGTGGGCAATACCTTGTACCTTGCTGCGTAAGACTTTTCATGATTGAAGGGATATTCGCCACTAACAAAATGATGTTGTAGGTTTGC
Organism: Cyathus striatus; assembly: GCA_025738555.1. Classification (NCBI taxonomy): domain Eukaryota; kingdom Fungi; phylum Basidiomycota; class Agaricomycetes; order Agaricales; family Nidulariaceae; genus Cyathus; species Cyathus striatus. Next base: position 2,371,723 of record JAOVFP010000013.1, on the reverse strand, counting down.
GCAGTACACATATGGGATTTACTTGGGCTTAAATGGTGAGTTTGTTACACTGCCCCTTACGGCTTCATGATACTGAGCACTGGACGTTCGCCACAGCCTTGCCATTCCTCGTTCGCACTGAGCTGCTGCTTGCCCCTCTTCTGCCATTATTTACAGCCTATATTCTATCATTACTAGGGTTTAATGTGGCCCAGAATGTTCTCGGAGCCTATTTCCATTAGCACGTCATCTGGATGCTTGTATATAGACATTATAATATCCATGCTGTACGCGAGGGCTGAGGGAAAGGTTTATGTCTGAAGGCTGTGTAAGGCGTCAAGTGACGATAGCTCCAACGAGTTGCTGAGTGTTAAAGGCCAAGTATAAGATAAATTAAAAGGAAAAACAGCAAAAAAAAATTGCGGAACAACAGCATTGACAACTAGATATATACGCTGGGTCGCAGCCCGCGTTCTTTCTTACTCTGCCAAGTAGACAAGTGCGCGGGAGAACAATTGGCGAATTTCTGAAGTGACCATCTGTAATCTCAGAATCTGATCATTTGTTTGCTGACCAGCGGGGTCCTTGTTCTTCATTCCTGTCACTCCCCTTCCAATCCACACTTCTTCCTCCCCTTTCACCGGAAATCTTTATCCTAAATCCCCCTTTTCCTGGTGATATCTTCCTACTATATCCCCTTATTTTTCCTATAATACACCATCCTCGTGGCAACCATGAACACCCAAGTTCAGCGGGCGATAGAGCAAATCACCACGGCCGCAGAGAAGAACCTCCCAGAAATCGATTTCACGCAGCATACCCTTGAGGATGGCAATGTCATCAGCACACAGGAGAGAGTGGTGAAGGATGTGCGTGCGCTCTTCTTTCTCAGCTGGCACCACCAACTCTAACGCAATGTTGCTATCCTACAGGTCCAGGCACCTGCGATGCTCAAGCCTACTCCAGAGCAATTTTTCAACGCACGGGGACAGGATCGCACCAAACCTGACATTGCTTTTCTCAAAAATCATTTTTACCGTGAAGGCCGTCTAACAGAAGACCAAGCTCTCTGGATTATCGAGAAAGGGACAGAGATACTCAAGAAGGAACCTAACGTACTGACTGTTGATGCGCCTATCACTGGTACGTTGCTTCTTTTCATCTCGTCACTCATAGGTACCCACAATACTTATCGAAATCACTAGTTTGCGGTGATATTCACGGACAATACGTGAGTTACAATCCTTCGCATTCTTCCCTCCCTGCTGACAAGCCGCGGCTTTAACCAGTATGACTTGATGAAACTTTTCGAAGTTGGTGGTAGTCCTGCCGACACGCGATACCTCTTCCTTGGTGATTATGTTGATCGAGGATATTTCTCCATTGAAGTACGTCTCCTTATCTATCTCACCCGCACACGAGCCTAGTGCCAACTATCTTTATCTACCTCCAGTGTGTTCTATACCTCTGGTCCCTCAAGATATGGTACCCTGATACCCTGTTCCTCCTTCGCGGAAACCACGAATGTCGACATCTTACGGATTACTTCACATTCAAGCTTGAATGTACGTGAATCGTCCTTATCTTCTCAGCCAACTAACACTTTCAATAGGCAAACACAAGTATTCTGAAAAAGTATACGATGCATGTATGGAATCTTTCTGCGCCTTACCCCTTGCCGCCGTCATGAACAAGCAGTTCCTGTGCATTCACGGCGGTCTCTCTCCAGAACTAAATACCCTTGATGATATCCGTGCTGTACGTTCAACGATCCGCACTGCCCGTGTTCCTCCACTGAATTGCCTCCTTCGATGTACAGATTGATCGCTTCCGCGAACCCCCTACTCATGGTCTCATGTGTGATATTTTATGGGCGGATCCAGTGGAAGATTTTGGGACAGAAAAAACGAATGAGAGTTTTGTGCATAATCATGTTCGCGGATGCTCGTATTTCTTCACGTGCGCCCCTTTCACGCTCCCTTGCTACCATTGCTGAGTGTGCCGCAGATACCAGGCGGCATGTCAATTTCTTGAACGGAATAACCTTCTGTCGATTATTCGTGCCCATGAAGCTCAGGATGCTGGGTATGATACATTCCCCACTCTCCGCATACTTCTTCCAACTAACGGAATGTAGATATCGCATGTATCGCAAAACAAAGACAACGGGCTTCCCCTCCGTTATGACGATCTTCTCTGCACCTAATTACCTCGATGTCTACAACAACAAAGCTGCTGTTCTCAAGTATGAGAGCAACGTCATGAATATCCGACAATTCAACTGCACACCTCACCCGTACTGGCTTCCTAACTTCATGGACGTATTCACTTGGAGTTTGCCCTTCGTCGGCGAAAAGAGTGTGTTCAATTTATTTCAGTAAAAGATTTCCATGAGCTAATGTCTGATGTCTATTAGTCACGGATATGCTCGTGGCTGTGCTCAACACGTGCACGAAGGAAGAGTTAGAGGAGAGCGACGAAGACGAGCTCAGCCTTACATCACCTACCGCTGTTGATGAATCTGCTGAGAGGAGAAGGGCGATCAAGAACAAGATCATGGCTGTGGGTAGGGTGGCCAGGGTTTTCGCTTTACTTCGGTATGCTGCTATACGGTCTCCACCTTCTATCACCTGTTCATCTTTGCCCCAAATAGTGAGGAATCTGAGAAGGTATCCGAGCTCAAGAGCGTATCGGGCTCTACCAAGCTGCCTTACGGGACTCTTGCATCCGGTGCTGAAGGGATCAAGGAGGCTATTAATGGATTCGATGATGCGTGCGTCTTCTGTCACTAACAAGTTGTTTCAACAGTCATTACTGACCTAACCTTTGCTAGTCGTAAATCTGATATCGAGAACGAGCGCCTCCTCCCGATTTGTTTGATGCCGATTCAGAGGAAGGGAGGGCTATTCTATCGTCACAGCCCACGAGTCCCTCCGAAGCAGATTCTCCTCCGCCTCTTACACCCAACGGTATTGCGGCTGGGCTAGAAAACGCTATTGCAACTGGGTCGGTTCCTTCAGCCACGATCTCAAAAATAAACACATCCTCGCCCCCGACCTCGTACTCACCGACGTCTCCCACTTCGCCGTCAGGGTTCAAGCGCGGACACTCGCGACAGGCAAGCTTGGGTACGACGATGACGAGTCCTAGTACCAGGAGGCGCAGTCTAGAGAGCACAATGTCGCTTATCCAGGGTGTTTTGGATGGCAAAGACTCGAAGCTGAACGAAGCTGATGAGCCCATCGAGGGTCTCACACAGAGGCTGGCCAATGCGTCGGTGAGCAATGGTTCGAGTAACCGTTCACGCTCCCCTTCGCACTGAGACAGTCTGTCTTCGGACCTCTAATTGCAGGATGGCAATATACTATAGTGGCGTCATCTCTTACTTGTCAGGACTTATTTCCTCGTGTTCTTTACTTTTCCCGTTCGTTATTTTTGTTTGGTTTGTATATGTGGATGTTATGGTTTTGGAAGAGAGCCATGGCGGTGAGGCATCGTCAATCGAAAATGTTAATCAGAACTCGTACTATTTTGAACTTATGAAGCTATTAAGGTGTACGTTAGCTGGAATTGTTTGCTAAATATGTAAAATCCAGTTGGTCATCTGAGGATGAGGGCATGCGTCGTGATTGAATGGTGACGTCGGTGGTGATCGGTTTGCGGTGTATCTGTGAGTTATATCAAGTAGGATCTACTGTCTGCATTGCCCTCAACCTCCACTACTGGATAACCTGTACTCTTGAATTCTCATTTCGAATCGATACGAGTGGGTTTCGGAGTGATATTTTGATCAGTTAACATGACGAGCGTAACCGATTCGGTTATTTTCCGGAACATATTCTCCACTACTGCCGCTTCTTCTGTCTGGTCCGACGAAACAAGGACTAGATACTATCTGAGGTTCGAAGCGGCCCTCGCCGACGTCCAGGCCCACCTTGGAATTATACCTACGAAAGCTGCTATTACCATTAAAGAAAAATGCCGCTTTGACCTCATCGATATGCAAGAACTAGCCAAGGAAACGGAACGAATAGGATACCCTGTCTTACCGGTTGTGAAACAGCTTGTGAAACTCGTGAACATAGTAGAGCCTGGGTTAGGTGAATGGGTGCACTGGGGTGCCACAACCCAGGCATGTATAATCTTCCGGTTTTGAAGGGGCCTCCATTAATGTCGTTTACCGCCGACCGCCAGGATGTAACAGACACTACAACAATCCTTCAGTTACGAGATACCTGTGATCTTGTATCTGAAACACTGGAACAAATAACAGGAACTTTAAGGAAGTTGGCACTAGAGCACGCGTCGACACCAATGGCTGCACGCTCTAACCTTCAGCAAGCTGTACCCATTACATTTGGCTTTAAAATGGCACGGCTCCTAGCCACATTTGAGCGTCATCAGCAGCGACTCACTGAGATCCTTTCACGTTTACTTGTCGTTGAATTTGGAGGTGCCGCTGGTACTCTGGCCACTATCGCTGACACAGGACTTGCATTCGAGGTTCAAGAAGGCCTGGCCAAGCAGCTGGGTTTAGCTGTACCAGACATTGCGTGGCACACGGAGAGAGATCGCATTGCCGAAGTGGGCGCGTTTTTCGCTCTCGTGACGAGTACATGTGCAAAGTTCGCAACAGACGTTAAGCTCCTTATGCAAACGGAAGTAAACGAAGTCTCGGAGCCGTTCAAACCACATCGAGGATCCAGCAGTACGATGCCACAGAAACGTAATCCTATTTCGAGCGTCTACATAACAGCAATGGCAAGCACCATTCGGCAGCTAAGTGCATCTTTATTTGACGCGATGGTTGAGGACCACGAAAGGAGTACCGGACCATGGGAGATAGAGTGGATTGTATTGCCACAAATATCCACTATGACACATTCTACTCTGCTTCATACCCAGACACTGGTCGAAGGGCTTGAGATACGCCCAGCAGAAATGAAAAGAAATCTCGACCTGACTCAAGGGGCAATCACTAGCGAATATGTGATGATGGGACTTGGAAAGGTTATTGGAAGACAAGTTGCACATGACTTGGTATATGACCTCTGCAGATTAAGTGCAGAACAACGGAGACCGTTAATAGAGCTCCTATTGGAAAATGAACAAGTTTTAGCATCCAAAATTCCAAAGGAGGAGCTGGAAAGGCTGTGTAAACCAGCCAACTACTTGGGATTAAGCGAAGAGATGACATGTCGCGTAGTTCGACGTGAAGGTAACTCGGAGCGCGCATAATATTCTAGTGTCGGAAACAACATCCATTGGTGGGGACTCACTGTATGTAATATCCTTAGTGCACACAAGACACCTTCATTTATCCATAAAGAACAGTGATGGGCCGGAAAACAGGCACCCATGAGACCTAGGAAAATAAGTTTATGAAATATAGTCTAGGCTGTCTAGTGTCTCTGGTGCAGTCGGAATACGGAGAGATGAAAGATAGTGACCACGATAGTACATCCTTGAGGCGATAGCAAAAAAACGTGTCGTCAAAATGTGTTTTTGCATAGACCCAACATACCGTTTCATGGCCCGGGCAAAATTGGTGGTATCAGCTGCTCATGGAGCAGAGTATATTGAGTGGACATCGGCCCGCATATGCTTGACAATTAACAAATGAGCAAAGGGGAAAAGAGACTCCTCGGTCGAAAGGAGGAACCTGGAACATTGTGGAGGAATCTAGTTACATGAGGAAGTATTTTAAGTGTTCCGAGTTCGTCACACTCATTCGCGAAAATTCGAAGGTAACATGCGGTGTTTACATTTGTTATCTTCAAATGAAAGCGACAAATATTATAACCTAAGGACTAATAACTCTTCTCTTGATTTATTCACTTGTTCCTCACTTTCAACAAGTTGCTTTTGTTATTCTGTGGTCTTCTCCAACAACTGCTCATTAATGCCTTGAAACCAGAATCAAAATTTTTATCTTATATGTCTAGCCATCAGGGTAGCATTAAAGTCAACTCTGGAGTTTGTATCTTATCCTTCAGCGTTTACTTGTCGTATCCGGCTTTTACAAGAGTGTTTCCGAGGATCTTCCAATTCGCTCGATAAAGTCTAAATACTATCGATTAAACAATACACAAGTGGCTTCCGCGGGACGGATATCGATGCTTCCGTCGTGTTGAACGCCGACTACTCGATCTAGCGCACATGGAACTGATTTGGTATGCTATGGGCTAGGATGCTTTTGGAGCACATGCTTCGATTGTTCAACGTATACTATAGCGTCCGGTTCAGCTATACTACTCTCTAGAAGGCGAAGAGATGACCGAAACAGGTTTCTTTGAGTGGTGCCAGTTCGGGCTTGGAATCAACTCGGAATGTCGTGTCTTCCTTGTCTTGCCCGACAGTATCTATTAGGCATATTTCGAAAGGATATCTCCGAAATACGGCGAAAGAACGCTATATATTCCAAGTTAACATTTATGTTATTTTCGTTTTGAAATCCAATGGAAATCCTCCTAATTTCATTCTCTTTGCCTCAAGTAAGAATTTATACTCGTCTGAACAGAAAGCTGACGCTCTTCTTAGATATATATCAGCTTATACAGTATGCATTAAACTTAATTAACAGAGAAGAACACGTGAACAAGAAATCCTGACATTGTGTGAAGCCTTTTCAATTCACGAGCTACTTTTCTATTTTTGATCACCACTGTCTTTGTGTAAAATTATCCAGCTCGAACAAGCCAGCGCTTGATCAGAACCCTATAGGTACTTTATTTTAAGTATGCATGTAGTACATGACACTGAAAGCTGATGACAGGTTCTGGTGCTTGGTTAATTTCTTCGGCAACAGGCGACTTATGGAAGGAAGGATTTCTAGCTCATATCCTCGCTCCAGAAAATAGATTACAGTAGAGCGTGGGTAATTCCACCTACAAACCCTTCTGTGATGTATTTTTCTGATTCATCTCTCACACCATTCGTCGCTCTGGACATGATTTTGAACGCTGATTGATCGAGAGTTCCTCCAATAGTAGGTAATTAATATCATGAAATGCTATATGCACCCGCAGTCGATTCGATGCTGATATTTTTCAGTGGAAAAACATGTTTTAAATTAAATGTAGCACTTCGGAACGCTGCTATCGCATACGAGTCCTTTCCTTCACTTCAACTTTCCTACTGTCTCCGCCACCAACAAGGTTGTTTAATCTCAATGGCTAAACCAAATATCAAGGCATCGGAAGTTCCCCGCGAGTGCTATTTTTGGCCCTCTTGTTTCTTTACATTCGAAAGCAAGTCTCTGGTAAGCCCCGAGGTGTGGATAGCCGGAATAACCTATTTGCGTGTGAGAACGAGCGGATTATGTGCTTCCTCAGCGTCTTGCTGGCCAGTGAAGTGATACACGAGCTTTTATCGATTTGCACGTGTTTTTAAATATTTCGACTGTTATGCTAATAATTTGACCGCTAAAAGGCACAGCTCCAAGCCAAACATCTTGCACTGACAGCGCAACCACAAAAAAGGTGTGATTTTTACGACATGAATCTCCGGGCGAAGTTACTGCTTCATTTAGAACCAGGGGATCCGCGTGCGTATGTGACTTCGAGGTCACCTGGCGTGCCAGGAAATAGGCGAGGCTAGCTGGTTAGCAATTGCGTTCAGTGGGTGGGAGCGCGGAGTTTCTGCCTTCGGTTAAGATGTGCTCACAGTGAAAATGATGCTCGGTCGTCTGCTTTCTCAAACATGGATATATTCTTGGTCTCTTCATGAGAGTGTATGGTCTTTCAGCATTCAATGCGTAGCACAGCCTGAAGCGTCGGCGGAAATTGGAAATGATTTGCACGCGCATAATGGTCTATCGATTGGTTGCCTCACGCTAAGTAGACATTTGCCATTGTCCATTCAGTTAGGCACACCACTGAGCGCATTACAGTCGTCTCTACGGTCATCGTAGTGTACCTTCTCAGTGACGCGTAGTCCTGTCTGTTGTATTTCTTCTTCTGCCGGCAGAAGGTCTCACATTCGGAGCTAACCGACCATGACTTGCATCGCTTTATTTTACATCTTCAAATGTACTGTGACATGTAGCTGTTAGCGCGTCCATGAACTTCCGTTCTCATTCAATTATCGATGCCACGGCGACATGGACCATCTAGATGTCAGGAAGTAGGGTTGGCATACCTTGTATGCTAGTACTCACATCTCCGACATCTTCTGATCTTTAAATCGTTTCCCCAGTGAGCTTCGCGGTCATAAAGCAACATTTTGTACCGAGATCAGTGCATGAGGCAAAACTTCGATGTCGTGACTGCTGAACACCACCGTGAGCGTCCAGACGTAGTGATTGTCCCGTTATCTGGGGAGAATATAGATGACCACGATCCTATTTCGGTTTTGGGCTCGAGAAACCGAGTGGAAGATGCCTGTGGGGGCAAGATGTTTCTGATGCACGCGCCCCTTGATCATGACATGGCAGAGGCGGCGGTCAAGGCACTGGCGGGGGGATTATTAAAGTGCGTAATATGACGCAGGTTCAGGGCTTTCGTTAAGTAGTGTTGCATGACTTAAATGCTAATTTATCATTAAAAATCCCAAACGTTGATGATATGGTATAGCTTATATATCAACTGAGGGCTCTTATACAATGTCGTTTATACACCAAATATCCTATAGACCCTAATACCCCAAGGCCATAGCTATATACATTCCTACTTTTAAAAGAAAGCTATATTACATTTTATGAAGGCGATCTCATCCAAGGTGCGTTTTTATCCCCTTTAGCATCATCACCTGACACCCATACCGGAACGTCATCAATTCATCGGTGCTTCGCAGATCTTGCAGGTCCACGAAGGTTTACATTCCGTATTTCCTTCTCACCGCCGCCCACGCCGGAGCAGCGACTTCGTAACGAGCGACGAACTGATTCATGTCTTGCTCCTGTATTCGATTGATATCAACACGATTCCAGTAACGCGACAAAGCATAAATTATGTCTTGTGCGTCCCGTTCCGTGCCACGGCTAGGAAACGATGATGAGTCATCGCTGAGGAAATATTACGAAAGTACGTACATCACCCAGTTGTTCAGTTTTGCGCGTATGAATTCAGATACGGTTAGGAACGGGATGTCATGAATTCTCATGACTGTAGAATTGTCGAGGTGCAACGGTCCAAATTCACCGGCTGGTAGAATCTCAATCTGTCGCAAGGTTGTTCTGTCGGTTAGCAAATCGAAAACGCACAAGAAGGAAACATAACACACATCTACCGGCGGAATAGGACGACGATACGAAACGTGCAAACTATTAGCATCGTCATTAGCTTTTAGTTGTGAATGAAGAGTTAGAATATTACCGATTCGTCCAGGGCGACAAGGTTGCGGTAAAGTCTTCAGTGTCCGTGACGGCGTCTCGAACGCGGCGAAATGGATGGGTCTGGTTTGCACCATATTCCACGATGCAAAAAATCTCCTGAATCACGGAAGCAAAATCAGATAATAATTAAAGGCAAATCAGAAATAGACTAGCATCACTGTGAGTGGCGTTGGCGAGGACTGCCGTAAGGACACTGCCATGGAACGCGTGGGGTATGTTGCCCTCACGAAGAATTCGCGAGAGGGCAGCCGCAGCTTCCAAAAGCCTACGAGTCTCAGCCATTTTGAAATAACTCAGAAGAAAGAAGAGGGGAAGGTCAAGGCAAAGGACATGGCTTGTACCCCGCATCCACTGGAGTAGAAGTACTCGTCGAAGAGGGTGATCATATGTAATAAGTCCGTGAAGAGTACCCCAGGCTAGAAAGGATACCGAACCACCAGATGGACCTGATCTTGTCCTACATCTATGCCGAACACGGGTGCATCCGATCAGGCGATATAGCAGCACGTTGCGGCAACGTTTTCAAGTTGGAACCAGGAGCGTGAACCCGCATGCATATGGTTGGACATCGGAAGGCTGAAAGCCAATCTGAGAGTAGGATAGACATTTGTAATCATCGGTGGGGTGAGACTTGGACATTGTATGAATCCATACACCAGCGGATTCACCGGGAAGAGACAGGCCAGTTTAATGCTCAAAGCGTGCAGAAGAGTGATCAGCATCGGGATGGATCATGATGGCGAGGCATGATGGGGTATCGATTCTGTTGGGTTGGATGTAAGTAGAAATCTCATCTCAAGCTCAGGTGTCTTAGGGCTGTAAAACGGAAATACGAGCCAGAAATCTGAGAGCAAACCCCGGAGGACCCATCCTTCTATAAACGACTGTGGGGGATCGAAATTTAAAGAACTAGCAATGCAGGTCCGGGGTCGGCGCCTATTCATATTAGCGTAACCGTGGGAATACACGTGATCAAATAGTCACGCGCCACTTCCATGCATTCGCATTGGCAATGATTTTAATGATTTTTCTTTTCGAATTTGGCAGACATTTTCGTTTCAATTTCGGGGATATCCTTCTCCATACTCATTTCGCTTGTCCTGGAACCTGGGCTTGGAGAGCGTCTGCTGGCACGCCTTCACCTACGAGCGCATGCATAAAGAGTGCAGCAAACGCCTAGCAAGTCATGTAGTGGGGCTGTATGGCACCAACGTCAAGCCAGGCTTGCTGTTCAACCCGCATCTTCCGAGGACCTGTCTCTCAGATCTGCTCAAACCACGTACCTGTCCACGACATCTTCCTGCGTCTCTGGCGTGCTCGTTCTCGACCAAAACACCTCAACGAACATGGCATGTTCCACCTATAATCCCGATGGCCAAGCGCTTGGTCTTCTGGTCTCGCAAGTCTCACTCACGACCCGAGACTGAATTCAATGAGATGCCCGATGACGGTCATGAGGATGCCACCAAGGCTGCTATTCTGGAGAAAGTAATGAAAGGGCGTCAGCCCACGGACCTTTTGTTACGTTGTGAGTGATTATCACTATAACTTTATCAGTTTGGTATTCTTACTTGTCATAGGCACTATCCTGGACGCGGAAGGTATTACCTTTGCAAATTTATCTCTTCCCCATGTTGACACTTGTGATCTCTAGGAAATGTAAAAACAATTTCTGGCCAATTCAAAAAGTCGGATTTATGCGCGGAGCACCGTCTAAACGTGGGTAGTCCATACTTTCTATCCCTGAGGGCATGCACAGCTTAACAAAGTCTGCAAATTAACAGGCGCGTGATCTTAGGAAAATCGATTCTCGTATTCCGAACCTCATTCCTACCATTCTAGTCAGGAAAGAAGCTGTCTTGGTAATTTCATCCTTTCACGAACTATAATACGTGTGCGTGGGCTAAGTTTATTGCGTTTTAGATTAATATACTTCATATACGCGCCCTTGTCAAGGCTGATACTGTAGTATTATTTGACACGTATGGCTCAGCTGACTCGAGGTTGCATTCAGTTTTCTTGTATCATCTTGAGGTGCACCTCACTTTGTCCGGCCGATGACTGTCTACTGACTCACGATCATCCAGCATAATTTGAAAGCAAAGGGGTCGGGTTCGCCCTATGAATTCCGGTGTGCCATCCGCCGATATAGACTGAACGATAGCTGACCCGGCCGCAGGGCTATAGAGTCCATTTTACTATCCGTACTAAGCGCGCTGGAGGCCGAGATGGTTTTCATTCGAAACCTTGTCGGTGGGCTACTGGCAGAACTAGAAGACAACATCGATCACGACCGTTTCAAACGGCTCCTCCATTACTCCCGTCGCTTGGTCAGCTTTAAAAATAGAGCCACACTGGTAATGTATTTCCGTTCTCACCGTCTTTTCTGATTCTGACCTTCATTTTCAAAATCAGGTTCAGGAAGCCCTCGATGAAATACTCAGCCAAGGTCACTGGTGACTACATTGCATTCGTTTACTCGTGCTTACTCACGTCATGTTTAGACGATGACTTGGATGCCATGCACTTGACTGACCGGAAAGGCAATGTTCCACGGCAACTTCATGATCATGAAGATCTCGAAGTTCTTCTAGAATCTTTCTCTAAGCAAGTTGAAGAGATTGTGAATGAAGCTGAGAACATAGAGGTGAGGAGTATTGTTTCATGCGTACTTCCCCTTTCTCACTCTCTACCAGAGCAACGTACAATCCACACAAGAGATCGTAGAGCTGATCTTGGATTCTAACCGGAACTCCTTCTTGCCCTTGATTTACAGGTAGGCTGGGTTTGAATATACTAGTTCTTGCCGACCAACCCCAGAATTTAGGTATCTATTGCTACACTGGGCATTGGGACTGGAGCATTGATCGCTGGTCTATTTGGCATGAATGTATGCGCATCTCACCGTCTGACGTTTCTGTGATTTTGGTTCGTTGACGTCTTCGCCCTCTCCTTCAGTTGACCAGTCACATGGAGGCCCACCCATATGCATTTTATATCATGACTGCGTTCTCTGGTGGCGCGGCCTTACTGGTTGCGTTGACAGGCTTACGCAAGTACGTACTCCTTCGATTTGGCCTTAAACAAGTGAATGACAATGTTTCTGATAGGCTTGCTAAAATACGCAAAGTTGGGCTCTCTAACAACAGGGGGCCTTCGAAGTCTTGGATTCCATTACCTCTTCGTGGACGCAATCTGGATGGATGGTCTTGATCTAGCATCATCATATAACTATTGTATACCACTTACTTATTTACCCTAGGAGAAACCTCGTAAAACGTACTACCTGTCTCTATCCAGTAGGGACCATAATCACTATTCACCTTGCCTCGGATATGCGTCGGCTGCAAGTATGATTGTATTCACTGTTCGTGACATCCAGATATAGTAAGTAAAGTTCAAGAATGGAAGTTCTTTGATCTCCTCGTGTTCTATCTCATTTTACAGAAGATCCAACCTTGTGCATTTTCTCATCCGCTTTGTATTCATCGGTCACTTTATTCAGAGGCGAGGCCTATTACCGGATCAGTTGCGCTACCGCCCGAACCGTAAATGCCGACACGTGCTTTTAGCACTGCTCGAGGACTTGAGAGGCCTTGACCGCAGTTGCGACTGAATTGTGGCCGTTGACAGCTTCATGAAGTGGAAGTTATTGAAATCACGCGTCTTGAGCCCGTGTTGGTGACATGGCCAGCGATGAAAGGCTAGACAGTAGCCGCAGTCTCTTCCCTTCATTCCATCAGTTACGAATGTCCGATAGAGGAATCATGGCTTCACACAAAGGCTACAAGAAAGGTCACTTGTGAGAGACGCCATGTCAGCAGGTAATGGTATAATTTCTTCAGACATCACGAGGGGCCTTCGGAGACATGACCTTTGGCATGTTGAGGTAATTAACACCCCATGGCCGTATGATGTAGTGATGGGTTGATTGCGGAGTATCGTTGAGATTGGTGACAGGAAACGTCAGTACAGGTACTATTGAAATCCTTGCGACCGCTTCCCTTATACCGGCTTTAGAGTGGTGTCCCGCATACATATGGCCAGTGGAAACCGGCATGTTGTCCCAATCTTGATTGACTCTTCAATAGTTTAGGTTTTGCACCCTGCGACTAAAGTTGCCTTATAAGATGCGCGCATCGTCAGAGCATACCTCATACAGAAGATCTATTAAAAATAGACACCTGATAGAAAACTATCATAAGTGTAAGAATATGGGAAGTTGGTCTTTCTTGGCTTCTGTGACTCGAGAAGGTTTAAAGAAGGTGTAATGTGATGTCCATCGATCACCGTGAACAGGTCCGCTGCTCGGAAATATAGACATTACATTATTAATCTCCAACGTATCGTAGCGTTTGAGGGTGGGTGATTCCAACTTCATCTTATTTATTGAATAGAAACTGACAGATAATTAGTTTGCGGTGCATTGACATGAGAGTATCGAACTCTTTCAACCAAAGCGTCTCCGAGGATATGTTTCGGACTGCGTTCAGTTAATTCAGTAGCAGTACAAAAATAGATGCAAAAACGAGCCAAATGACATTTCTTCAAGCTATTATCCCTGAAGTCCTGACTCGATATTGTACAAACGGTAGCCAATGAGTATCTCTGCTTTTTCGTACTGCCTGTTTTCAACATTATCGATATCGAAGCGGAACCAAATCGATCTTCGTGTTCTGGGGTCGCAGCGGAAAACACCGGGCAGTCGTCAAAGGGTTCGATATGCTTCAGTATACTACATCAATTATCAATTACGCAGAATTCAAGCACTGAAGAACTTGTGGAGGTCTTATGACTCTGGCGGAAGAATTGCTCTTACTCGTTGACGTACAGACCAATGATAGCCCGGGCATAATCAAGCGGCATACAAGATGATTGGCACAATGTCTGGATTCCTGAATTCCGGATGAGGGCCGTGATCGCAGACGTACTGAAGCTATAATATTAAACAGTAACCTACAGTAGCATCATTTTGACCTTACCCCCTGCGATTGCTCAGTATTAACTCGGGGTGGGATCATTGCTATATATATAGAATATTAATAACAATGAAAGTATATATAGTTTAAGCGAAAATGAAATCAGATACAACCTGCGTAAAAAGCTTTTAAGTATTGCGTAGAGCGGCAAATATTTGTAGATACACTTAAGTTCAATATGTGCCACAGCCTGAGGAATCAGAAACACATACCAAAAGTTTGCATTTTGAAGAACATGCTTTACAGCGCCCAATGAATGTCTTACTATCTTTGAATTAACAGGTATTGACTTTAAGTGCATTCGACGTTCGTAGGATCAGAATAATGCCATAGTGAAGCTGTCCTATAAAATAATTTTCATTCTGCTAACTTGTAAAGACAGACAGACAAAATCTTAATACATAAAAGCGAAATAAGTATATGTAGTATGGTGGAGTGTCATAAACGAATGTGGAGAGTAGCCGTAATGAAATATAGTCCTTTACATCTGATTCCCGGGTGGTCGTGTATTATATAACCCTTTCTCCAATTTAAACAGGACTTGGGAATCGTGGGGACTTCGGTAAGGGAGGAATTTCATCTATTATGCCAGAACGACGGCCCATAGGGGTATTGAGTCTTGGTAAGGATCCTCCAGAAATTCTTCCCGATCTATGACTGTTAAAAGACGAAGCCCTAGAGGGTAAAATATGACGCGCTGAATTGGTTGAAGGCTCTCTCTGCAGGCGATGCTGGGAGGCAAAAGAAATTGTGTTCGAAGAGCCCAAGGGCGAACGGGCATTTTGTTGCATGTATGCAAAAACACCGGCCCTGGGAGAGGTGGGAGAGAAGGGTGATGTCTCTCGTGGGCTTGGTGGAAGAGAGAGCTCAATAGAAGTTCTTCTTGCGCCTGCTAAGGACACAGTGGATGCAGTTGAGAACCTTCTACCAACAAAAGCAGATGGAGGGGAATCAAATTCATTTGCGTAATACGCAAGGGATGAATCATGAGTAATTACTGACGCTTGCGATAAAGGCCTTGGTACAGTTCGCTGTGCTTCGTTAGGTACTATGTCAGCATCACGAACTGGGGACTTCAAGGGCAAGTTTGACTCCAAGTCGCAGTGCACTACAGTAGTATCTTCAGACGACGCAGTCTTCCCGTGACTACACTCCGATTGACGCTCTCTAGGATTGCTGAGGAATGTCTACGAAATGACGTTCGAGACTTTCGTGATTCACGCCACAAAACTACTTACTACGACAGGAATTGCTCGACGTGAAGTTTCTTGGGGATCTGCTGAGACTTGCGTCCGCCGTTGTCTGCACCGCTGACAGAAATAAACTGCTGCCATTCCGCAGCATGAAGCGAAGGTTGCAATGAGTGCCCCGATAACCACTCCGGGAAGGAAGCCATTAGAAGAAGAAAGGGTGGCTAGTAAGACAGGAGGATTCGATCCTTTAGGCATACTGAGGCTGTAAACTTGTTTTTGGCAACAACAGACCCTTTAAGTAGAATCCGGATGAGGCTTAAGTGACAGTCATACTAAGAATAAGTCGATAGCAGTGATTGTTTCTGTCGAGAATGAGCAATGTAATGACTAGTAACCGAGATGCGAAGGCTGGGCATTTAAGAGAACAACGAACAGAAAAAAGTTACATTGATGATCATGATATCTTTGTGACAGTAGTTCGCTTTCTCCAAGATTTCACGGGATCCAGTTGCTTGGAGCCCAGTGAAATATATTTGACTGCTGCGGCCAGAGGGGAGTCAGAACAAGTAAGAAAGTGGGATTAATAGCAGCTGGAGACCGAGATATATCATAGTCTGTGTGTCGTCAGCCCAACTCCTTGATCCGACAGTGATAAAACCTGAAAACGCCTTAGCCTCGATCTTCGAAGTATCAGCTATTTAAGACGTTGACGCAGAGCAACGGTTAGTAGCAATCGGGGCAATTTTCACAGAGCCATGAGTTTCGCAGTGACATGGACAGTGTAACTGCAAGAGATGGCAGTGAGATAGTTTCATGCAGTCGCCTCGGCCGATGGCCAATACCACTTGCTTACGTTAATATTATGTATTAGTAACACGTTTACGGATAGCATCACGTGAGTGGGCTCGAACCAATCAGAGTTGAGTAAGTACATCTATCAGCCACCAGGACAAGAATGGAGTTGTAAGTAATATCACAGCATGTAGATGTACGTAGCAGCTAACAGAACACATTATAAGGGAAAGAGAGCAGCATGGGCAAAAGCAAATCCTAAATAACACTAATACACGAAGACAGAATATAAGTGGAGATTGTGGGTGTCCTGTTGGACGGAATGAATGGTCAAGAAAAAAAATACAAAAAAGCAGTCCGTTGCAACAGCGACGACTCGACGTACGCTATGCATGTCATCGAGGAGCCTTCTCAGTTCCCTGTCGTCTGCATCATTTCAGTCTTTTAAATTCAAGGGCATATCAGGAATCAACAAGTGCATGGGCTTCCCTTCGACACCGCCTGGCCCAAAGCTGCTCTTGTGCTGTAGATTAGGCTCCCGGCGAACGCCTGGCTGACTGTTCGTCCGGGTGGTGTAGTGTCCCTGACTTCCACCTACAACATTGAAAAACTCGTGGCTTGCTGTGCTTTCCGCAGGAGACCGTTCAGAAGCCGAGACAGGCAGTGAAACAGTACTCTGCTGCAGCGCCACCGAGGCGGGATCATAAATTGGAACTGGCTTCCTAGGCGTCTTTCGGGACGAAGTCGTGCCGGGTGACATACCACTCTTGGGCGAGGTAGGGATCTGCACCTGCGATGAACTCCCTTGCACGTTGCTAGATGAAGATAACGTGTAAGACTGAGATCTAGCAAGCTCGGGGTTGATATATGGGTTATAGTAATGCGATTGCGCGGTGATCGATGGCGATAAGATGGCGGATGTACCTGAAGGGTATGCGGGTGATGGCGGTGGGTACGTATTCGAATCCAGAGACGGGCGCGCAGCTCCCGATGGAAGACTGACCGACTCAGGCATCGATGGGCGCCTGCTTGAATTTGGAGTGTAATCATTTGTAGTATACGCACCATGCGAGTTCATTGTTGATGAGTAAGAATAGGTACGAGACGCACCCCGTTTGCCCGCATTAGTAGATCCGTTTCGGCCAAGCCCAGGCAACGTTGAGAATACAGCGCCAACTGAGTCATCGAATGGACTCGCAGCAACGCTATGCCCGTGTCCGGGAGTTGAGGTTGAACTAAACTTCTCCACTGAAGGAGAGAAAGCTTCCTCTGATCCTGTGACAATAGGGCCGACTGAGTCGGCCTGTGAATTGGTTCGACCGCCCGCATAGACTCTTTTGCTTCCTTCAGTGGAGCGGATATTATCAACTGATCCAAGACCACCCCAGCCGCGAGAACCGGCTGATCCTCCCTTCCTAAAGGCCAATCCCTTTCCTTTTCGCTGCAGGCAGAAATAGGCCAAAACGACTGCTACTAACAGCGCCGTGCCGCCCACAACTACGCCTACAATCACACCAACTTTCGGGGACGATGTAGAGGAAGCACCTCCAACTGGAGCAGCGATTGAGCTTGATGAGGCTGCTAGTGATGAAGAAGTGGATAAATGAGAGGAAGATATGGAAGATACCCCTGTTGGCGTGGGGCCTGAAGTGCTTGTTCCAGAGATACAGGACGTGTCGCTACCTTGTTGAACGAAAAAGACAGGGAACTGTTTAATGTATGCATAGCTGGGTATTGAAGCATATAGGGCATACCACCCTTGTGAAACATTTACTGAGCTCCATGTGAATGATTCAGAGCTTGGTTCTATCGAAGTGGATAAGGTGAAAGTGATTTCATCAGGGATTGAAGCCCCAGTTGGAACGGCAGCAATAATGCCCTCGTTTGTGAAGGTGTTCGAAGCTAAGCTCGTCGATGAAGCTGGTGGGTCTCCTTGCGCAACGCTGACGTTTGAAACAACTAATCTCATGGGGGCAGAGGGCCCAGCATAGAGCCAGGAGATAGTGCCCGAGGAGCATGCTGTCAACTCAGAGATGTCAGCGAAGGAAATGATAGGTGATGTAGTCGCAGGTGGTGAGGATGTTGAGCTTGGAGAGGTTGGGTCTGCGAAGTAGGATCCGTGAATTAGGGGGTTGACAATTTGCAATAGACAACATAGCTAAATACCTTGTCTTGCAACATGCCCTCCGTTATATCTTTCTTCCAAACCCATCGATTCCTTCACGCCAAAGACCACGGCCGCAACAAGAAACAGACGGCCGACAAGACCAGGATGCATGGCGCTAGTCAGACAGATATTGTCAGTGGAGGATGACAGAGGCACAGATATGAAGGAGCGTCGAGCAGAATCTGCCCAGTGGTTGAGGAAGGGGGCAGCGCTGGGGAGATGAGGCCCTCACCGGTATTTGGTCTACGGCGAAGAGTAAGACGACTCGGAGCCCAGGGATGAGCCCACAGGCTGACTGCTGGCCGAGGCTATCGCAAACAAGCACAACCCAACAATACAACAAATCGAAGCCAACTTGTTCGCACAATTTTATGGACAGCTTTCTTCACATCTATCTTTCCCTCATCACCATCATGATATCCTCCACCGGAACTCCTACATTCGCCTTAAGAACCACTCTACCTTCTTTTGCAGCTCTAATCGTATTTTTAACGCTTTATTTCTTTTCTTATCCTCTTACTAATACTATATACCCTCTCCTGGCCTCCCCTGTTCTCAAGCTTGTTTCTCCATAACCTTCTTATGACATGAGCCATGTGCTTGTGGTGGGTTGTTGCCCGGTTCCCAAGCGCCAAAAGCCGGACCTATTCATAGTCCAACTTGATCAGTGTTGCATCACTCCGGTCAACTTTACAAGGCCTTAGATTGACTAAGCTTAGAACCTGCAGGTGTCCGGGCCTTGTAGTACAATTGCTGAAGCAAGCTTTTCAGGACACGATAGAGCGTAGGTTTACGAGCCAACATTTTTTCAGCACTGCCTACGGCCAAACTATCAACTATAAAATCACTTTCCCCCGCCAAAAAAACAGTGATATTGCCATTAAGTATTACGGTAACAGTGATAAGGTGGCTTGTACTTGAGCCCAAAAAAAAGAATTAGAGGTATGTACAGGTAATTGCTTAACTCACAATAACCACCATCAGTGTACAATGGTGATGGTATGCGATTTTAACACGATTCGACTCTGAAACAGTGTAACAGTACTTGTAGTATACAGTGATTTAGTGCTCATCTGTACAGCGCCTCTCAACTGTACACTAGGCGCTATCCCAACACACATTCATTCCACTTACAAAAACGATGCCCTTTTCCATGTATTATTAACTGGGTACATACCAGAAAAAGTTTTATGCATGAAGAATGAGTGTATGAATGATAAACCCCGAATTATACACAATTTTAGCAATATCACAAAACCTTGGAACACATAAATGACATCTACAGGATGTTGTACACTCAATTTCTTTTATTAAACACAATTAATGCACAACATAATGCCTTACAATTGTTTCCAAGACAAATAAGTATGGAAATTTGGAGGTCTGCGCTCTGTGGAAGCTTGAGGACCTGGAAGAAGGCAAATCAGGCGTTGTTTAGCGCTGACATTCGGCGCGGCTTCCCACGCTTAAGCGAGGGTGTACAACTGACGGGTTCAGCTAAATTTGACTTTACTCGCCACAGAATGGCTTGAAACTTGGGAAAAGTGAAGTTTACATTCCATTCCATGTATTAAAATGCAAAAAGAGGAAGGACAATACGTAGATATTAAGATACTTGAGCATCAAGTTTTGGTGTACAGATGAGCGCTCAATCACTGTACTCAAATTGAAAGAATGGAGCCGCGTCGAGATTCTGCGTTCTCTCTTACTGTTTCTTTCATTTACTATTACAAACCTGGTTGCCTTACCACCGATTCCGTGGATTTAGGACTTGTCTAGTGTTTGGGTTCTCCCGTAGGGGCTATTTGTCGCCGTTTGTTTCCGCCACTCATTTCAAATATCTCAACAACTCCTATAGTTTATGGCGACAATCGTATGCTGGCACACTTTGATAATAATCATTACGCCGCTACAACATACATTTCAACAACCGAGATCGAGTCCGCTAACACTCGACGTTCAAGCTTTTTTTATCACCGCCCCCGGCGGTCTTTAACGGATCGACAAGGAATTCGTTTCGGAGGTTTTATTCCCGACGACTGAATGCATGCTACATGTATGTAGTATTGAACACGCTTCCGTTGGAGCCTCATACTAAGTTCGACCAACTTTAAGTACACAAGCGTCACACCCAACGGCGCTGGACTGAACATTTTTGTCGTGGCGTCGTGGCGACATCCAACTGGTCTACTTAGGTTTGTTTACCGAGATGGCCATATCTGGCCACATGTCCTGGTTTTATTATACTTATATCCCTACAGGACGAATTTTAACTTGGCAGGGCATCTCATTGGGTCAAAACTATAACCTTCGTACTCGAAAGTATGTACCAATAAATACAGAGAAATATATTAACAGCTGAGCAATTACTATCGGAGTGATAAAATTCCCGTTTTGCTTACAATCTGCATGCCGTAGTTTGTAAAGGTGCTTATCTGCGGTTTGCTCTGATTAGATACAGTATCAACTAGCGTGTTTCCCCTTGGGCAATTGATATTTTGAAGTATCAATAATAACAAAGCTTTCTATGGACAGGTTATTGTTTCAAGTGCACGGCACTATTAGTAGTAAGTGACTATCAATCACTTTGCGTATCTGAACAACTTCCAACCCCATGGGCATGATTTCGCTGGGCGTTCTGAGTGGATGTCGCAATTCTATAGGGAGACCTCGACGGTGAAGTTCATAGATCACTCTCTATCACCACTTCGTACTTATTTGGACTCGTGGTTATGAGCTTTGATCGCAATTACTTTTGTTCCTCGCCACGTTCTTTGCCTTCGAGCGTTTAAATTTGGAGGCCAACAGCAGGTACGTTGCTATTGCAGGATGTCGTTAAACGCGTCTATCACGGCTGGTCACGCCGCCTATCGCTACCCGGCCCGATATCATTGGTACTTATTACGATTTGTCGCTTCAAAAGAGTAGATGTTGGTTTCTAACCAAGAAGGTATGTTTTTATCAGCGTAGCCCAGAACATATCTTCTCCTTTTAGTACTCCATTCTCCTATCGAACTGCGGGTATTGCAAGGAAACTATGGGAATATTTTTATGTCAAGAGCCACAACAATCTAAATCAAGTCTGAGTTGTTGACAGACCGCAACCCTAGAGTTGATCTTGTCGAGCGTTCTGTGATATTGTATATACTAAGGGTCATACGAAGAATTTAGTGTTCTTTTCCAAAGTTATGTGTAGTGTGCAGATCGTCGGGTCCGGATATATTTTACATCATTTTTACGTCCAAATATCAATAACGCGAATCAGAAGAGTGGGCGTATGTTTCGATCGGTATGGTCACCATTTGTCAATCCATCGCCCACGGGGGCTCAAGCCTCAGATGGAATATTCCCAGAATATTCACATATGCGTGCATAGAAAACTATAGTTCTTTGTAACATTCCCAAAATACACTTTCGCTCCCGAATGTGCGGAGGATTGCATTCCGCGAACGGTCTCTCCGGCTTGTTCATTAAGGCTCATGGCTTACAACTTCTATACACTGCTGATTCACTGCTTCTTCATGTTTTCTCAGGCACTGCGCTCATTCCACTATTCTATTTTTCACCACACTTTCCGCCTACGCCGCTGCCCCCTTAATGCTTCTCCAGCTTCTTCAAGCCCTTTCATCATGACATGAAAACAATGCATCCGGCGCCGGATCTGCATTAAGGATCCGATGTTGTTGCGGTGATGCGCTCTTATATCGTATCGGTTGATGATGTCTTTTGTTCAGAATTAGTTGCCACATATCTTGCATTTATTTTTGGGTTGGTTTAAAGTTACAAAGTTATAGCGGCATTGATCGTTACAAACACTTCAACGTTGCGCAGATCCTACATTGAGTAAGCATGCCATTTGTACTGTTTATGGATGGCAATCTTTTTAAAACAAACAGATCCGCAACATATCACTCCGCACTAAGTATCTGGTTTTATAATCATGCAACTGAATAGATAACAAATATGGATATGGATACATCTACAGAATAATCTATTACTAAAATACATCGAGATCCTTGCTAATTAAGTGATACGATTGCTCGAACACACTGTCCATCCTTAAGCCCTAAAACAATGGTTGAGTGTGGTCTAATTGTTGAAACATATTGAGAAGAGCAGGATCCCAAGGATCAAATCGGGTATCGAATAATCCCTCCAGGGGATCGAATGGAGTTTGTGCTGGGAAATGTGGGACAGGAGGAAATGGGGATATTTGCGGATCTGGGAACAGTGTTTGGTAGTTTTCCATTGGTTGCTTCTCAGTGAATATGGGGAATTGATCCTGAAACAAGAATGCCGCTTCCTCAGCTATCTGAGAGCTTAATGACTGTGTTGATAAAGAGGTAGATCTCGACCTCAAAGATAAGTAGTTAGAGTCGGGTGGAGAGGTTTGAGGTTGATAAGCCAGATAAGGATCTGCAAGTAGTGAATGAGGGGGCAATGAGGATTCCGACGATGCCGGACTTGACAGTTCAGATGGAGAGAATAACTCCGTGTAGTCCTCATCGCTTGATTGACTTTGACCGCGTTCGCCTGTGTGACGCGCCGACGAAGTTGCAAGAGCAACAAATCTATAGGGAAGGGATTTAGAGAATGTTAGGAGTAGATAGCTTGTGCTATGACTGACCTATTCTTTGTGGCTAATCCTGTCCGTCCGGGGAAGAATGTCTTTGCGATATATGACCATTTCTTGCCATGGTTATTAACGGCAGCAAGGAGTTTCGCATCCTACACGAGAATTAGTTCTTCAACTTCACAAACAAGGTATTTAAACTTACATCGTCTTTCGACCATGGCGTCCTATCAATTGAAGGATTAAGTGTGTCGTACCATCTGCGGGCACATTCTACACGGGGCGTCAGTCAGTTTGCCACAATAGCGGAAGCATACAAACATACGACAGCTTTTCCTAGTCCCAACCATGGCAGATACAAGCGGCCATCTACTGGGACGTGTTAGTACCGTTATACAAGGACATCGTTGTTAATACATACTTGGTTCCATATTTTTCAATGGCTTCTACAAGCAGTGTATCCTCTTCAGGAGACCAGCCGCCTTTAGCAGCGGGCGCAAGCATTTTGGTACACCATCTCTTCCTGCAATCCTTGTTGGTCCTTCCAGGAACATGTTTTGCGATGGCGAGCCATCTAAAAGGAGGACTTCCTTCGGGATGCTCTGTGCGAATCTTCAGTTGATAATCCATGTATAGGTGATATCAAGAGCTTACCTTGTTCGACGGCTTTACGGAGGATTTCATCTTCCTCATCTGTCCATGGTCTACGCCTTCTTGTGTTGTCCAAGCTTGCTTTGGTGAACACCGAAGCTGCTTCAGGTGTAGAGGGCTCTATATGTAGCTGAGACGAGGTCGCTACTGTTGATTCATCAACATTAAGACCGTCCAGGGTAGGAAGCCGGTTACTGAAGGTGGCTGGTTGCATTGGAGTGAGATCAAGAACTAGGGATAGTGCAGGGAAACAAGATAGGCAGGGTCTTATATGTAGTCTTGGAAGTGATAGTGACAGTGTAAGTATATGTAGTCGGTATACCTACGTTGGCCGTTGTTTGACCGGACATTATTTGGCACAGTTTCAAACGGGGAAATCAATGATGAAGTGAAATCCAGATGTACGGCGCTTTCCTCCATCAGGGTCTACCTATCTACGCACATCACGGAGGGTCGGGAATGGGAGCATAAACTGCAGAGCTACACGCCGCTGACATAATACAACGACCCTGCCATCATTGCAGTCGGTATTTCCAGCTCCCACTCAAACACAACTCAAACACATCAAAGCCATTTCCGAAGAGCAGCAACATCGGTCTAAAATCGGATGCTGTTTTTCCTCATGCGTCATAGTCTACTTTAGCTGCAGTTTGCTGGAGTCAGAAAGGCAGCAGAAATGTTCTGTATATGTGAACTTTTCCGACAAGTTCTCAAGGTGCGTATAGTACCGAGGCTCATCATGTATTACTTAATAGTAGGCTGGTCGATGCTTGGCAAGTTAGCACGCAAGCCTTGCGCAAGCTGGATATCGATTCAGATAGAGAGTCAGCCCTGAGGTCTGAGGCCTGATCATCCCCAGGCAGATAATCAGGGGGTGGTTGCTACAAAAGTTAAAGTCGGTGAAATATTGTGGGCCTTAGATTTTTGGTAGCAGTACATTTCGATGCTTGTGTTTTGTACTAATTTCCTTCTGTGGATAGATCGACGCAACCGACCGTGCCTTCTATACGCTTAAAGCTTTTCGAATTAGTTTATTGTACCAATTGCCAGCTGAGCTTCTTTCATGACATCGTTGAATGGAACCATAAACCCAAGTTGACATTTTCGACGCAAATGTGATTCCGAACCGTATAGAAAGGAACAGACAAATCTTAGCTAAATTTCTAAGATTTGTTGTATGGAGCCGAATGATGCTTGTGGTTCAGACGTCACGTATCCTTTCAGTTTCCTCTTGCAGAATATTATTAACTGACATAATTGATGCGCAATCATAGTCGGCGCAAGAAAATGTCTTACTTTTCATGTCCATTACCAAGATCCCATTCTTGACTCCTCTCTTCCACCGTCGATGTTCTGGCCTAGAAATGAGCCTAATAACCAATCCTTTTCCCAGGCATCATTGCGCACGTTGTGTCGGGTTTTCCGTCAAAAGGAGATAGGAATGTATGAGCCACTGACATTCACACATGGCGGTAACTTGACTTAATAATAGCGCGACTCATCTAAGTACGACAGGCTTCAAATTCCGATAGTCATCTCCAGCTTGCCCCGTAATGTATAGCATTCACCGCCGAGTTCATAATATACCACGTGGGCGTTTACTTGGACTCGAGCTATACCATTTTCCAGACCCAGTTTCATACTCATGCTTGATGCGCCAGTTAAATGTTGAAGATATATTATGGTAACCAGAGGGTCTCGATGTTTATCCGATGCACTGACTTGCACTGATGGTAATTACTTTACTCCGTCTGACATTGGTTGGGGGAGTACCCGAGTACGATCTATCGCTTCAGCGATTAAACAGCTACTAGATGAGCAACATTCATGTTGCGACAATTCCACAAAGGTCGCATACGATTTAGAAATGAAGATCGTGTTCTGAGCGGCGGTTCCATTGCCAGCTTGAGAAGACTCCAACGTCATTTGTAGGAGTCGTTAGACAGATTGTTCTGTCGATCCCGAATGTAGATATTATTATTAAACGATGGAGCATTGTTAGTAGTTATCAATGGACTGTGGAACTACTTCAAGCTACTAGTTGTGATCCTTCAAGTCAGAGTTGGCTCCTACTTAGTGCTGCGGGTAGCAATGTCAGAAAATCGTACTTTTAATAGGCATCCACGCCCACGCGGAGATCTGTTGCTCGATTTAACATAATTCTCGGCGATGAGTTGGCATTGTTGAGCAAATGCAAGAGTTGTAGTATGAGTATGAGTATTTCAAAATCGAACTTCGCGAAGTACATTATTACATATAGAAGGCCTTCGGCAATATTTGGATTTAAAGCTGTTTCCAAATACTCGCAAATGAGCTGGCCACCAAGTGGCTACAGCTTGCAACGTCTTCGGTGTTCACATGATAGCACATACTTACTAGTAACTGTCAATCAAAGCAATAATATTGCCCCTAAATAAACGGAAATACAGCTTCACAAGGTTATGTGCGTATCTCTTACCTAAAATACGCATCTGAGGTATGACCTCAGATTCCTACCACTCGTGCTTGATTCGCGCTGAGGTCACTTGCCTCTCAACCATCAAGGCTATGACAGTCACTGCATTCTGGAACGTAATAATTGAGTCTATACTCAGACTATAATTTTGCGTTTGGTGTCGATTGGGTGTCTATGTACACGTACTTTCTCTGGATGGAACACCGTTTTGATGTTTGATGATGGAGTGATGGACAATCCCTCCAGGCGACTTCCCGCTGTTTGAATGTTGTTAAAAGGACGTAGCACTCTGCCAAGAAACTTGGTGCTGCGCGTGTCCCGTACACAGCCACTGCACGTTGAGGTACCCCAATTTGGCATCAATCTGTGAATGAACTAATAACGTATTGAACGTCTTAGGTGATTCCCTACTAGTATTCCAGTATATATGGCATTAGTTTCAGAAACTACTGCGTTTCCCGTTATACATTTTGACCGGTCTACTTCTCTAGAATTATCGCCCGAATTCGTATTTACCAGACGGTACACTATGACCGGTTGACCTATCACGACGCCTCACGTCCTCAGCAAACATACATAAGTACTTAGCTGCGATCACAGCGATCAGGCACGGTCGTGTCCACCGAATGATAAAACCTGTAAACCGCAACCCTCCGCAATCTCCATTCGCTTGTAGGTTGTTATATATCCGATTTATGACTTCAAAGAGGTTAAGAGGCTCCAAGCCAGCGAGGGTAGCCAAAGACGTTGTACTATGATTGGCGAAGTACTATATTGTGGGGATTTTGGTTGATAATTGATAAAGATGACAATGCGGGTATGCAAATAACCTCGTTGACTCAAAGAATATGCAAGTCAGATACTGATTGTACAATAATCAAGGCGTCCTGCCTTCTGACTACTTCGTATGGAGATACAATTATTGAAGAAGTGAAATGGTTTTGTTATACTTACGGGATGAAGTTCGCAACCGAAAATTTATATATGTATCATCTGTGGATACTACATATTCCTATCTTGACCAGAAATCACATACTGTGAGTAAATTTGTGCGTTGTTGTCCAGATATGCTGCTTAAAAGTTAAATGGAGCTAGGCAGTGACAGCTGTGCGTGTGTGTGTACTATCATGTAACAAGTGTTTGAACCCGTCTCGAGTGTTTGAAAGTCCTAAAAAAAATCTTCATTATCTCAGCCACTACTTTTGCTACTGCCTTCATACTTTGCATATCGATTCCATAGACCCATTATAATATGCATATAAATTTATGGCTGAGATAATGAAGATTTTTTAGGACTTTCAAACACTCGAGACGGGTTCAAACACTTGTTACATGATAGTAAGTATACATATAAGTTGAAATAACGGGCGTCATGGCGACAAAAATAGATTACGACAAATCAGATCATCAATTCATCTAAGCGAGAATCATTTGGGATAAGTACAATAGTACTTACTTACTGTACTTCATTCATTACTGTAAACTTAGATAAATATATACATATGGATAAGCGATAAGATAATAACGTCTTCTATAAAGCTGCGCACGTTTCGCGGGAACTTGAAATGTTTTCAGCTTTTCTCTTCTTCTGCGATAATGACCAATAAGTTCCGAGAAAGAAATATAATTGCCGGAGAAGACGGTCCGTCATAGATAGAAATGATGTCCAAAGATGTCCGTCTTGGCGATCCCCTCTGCACGTGGAAGATTATCCGTTGACCACTCGCGCAGATACAGCGCGATCGCTTAGGACAATACTGGAATGACCGAAATGTAAAGAAAGAGGATAATGGTGCTTGAAATTCGAGATGCTGCAGCGCCCTCCACCCCCAACTCTAAGGTTCCTGTGCTGAAGACCCTGATTGGCGGCCCGACCCTTGATATCGCATTGCAGGCTGCAGGGAGTCCGGGACTGCGCACATGCGCAAGAGTCGAGGAAATAACATTAGAAAGTTATTTACCCAATATTAACCAATAAGTAATGCAGCAGGTTGACTTTCGGTCTGTGGTTCCCCAAGCTTTACTCCCCGCACGCAACTTCCAAAATAGACCATTCCACATCTGTGCAAGTTTGGACAACTGGATATCTTGAACTTCAGAGAAGTCCACGTAGGCATTGATTCCTTGGTTATCAGCATTCAATTTATTTAGCGAAGGCACAAAGATAACTACCAAGGTCCCTCCAGTAAACAGTAACTCAGCATTTATGTTTTATTTCATCTTCGCAATTGGCGTCGCTTCTTGGTTTATCCGGCCTACAGCTCGTTTACCACTATGTAAGTACTCCAGACTTGCTACCGACTAAACAGTTGTCGGATAAGTTATTTGCGCACGGTAATAAGACGTAGGACAATCAAGTCTATTAAAATGTTGCGAGACAAATAGAAAATCATGATATATGGTACAATGAAAGAAGAAATCGTGACATACATACATACGGCGTAAGAGAAAGAAATCGTAGGTCGTAACTACGTGTTTAGCTTGGCACGGTCACCGCCTTCTGTTTCGTAGGCAGAGTCTTCTTCCAGTTCCTCCTGTACGGCTTTCCAACCCTCAGGGGTAAGGGACGGGTATCCATTCGAGATATCTTTCTCGAAGTAGCGGGGCACAAACCTTTTAAAACACAAAACATCAACCCTCGAATGTCAAAACAGGATCAGCCTAAACACTCACTCAATGCCCTTCTTCTTCCGCTCTGCTGCTAAGTCTCGCTGTTTCTGCTCAATAGCCATCTTCTCTTTTGTCGCATCTGAATACTCCTTCCTGATTAAATTGTCTGTCACGGTCTCCCACAGCTTCCGACTCTCATTTGACAGTTGCTTCTCCAGCGGTCGTACCGTCTTTGGTACAACCTGAAGATATGACAGATCGATGAGGGTCGCATAATCACCGGTATCGGGCCGCGAGACATCAGCCTTCGACTCCGAGGCGGCCGGAAGAGTAGGATGCGGTAACTGTGAATGAGAGGGGTTGGGCGAGGATGCAACTGACGACGAGACAGCTGGGTATGAGCCAACTCCGACACGGCGCCATCGGATGTGACCTCGCCAAGTACCATCAAAGGCGGCCACTATGCGGCTATGAGGAACATGTTTGACTTTTGTCCATTCTTCATGTTGCATATCACCCTCGTGCACTGTGTGTACGACACCTTCTACCAGGAAATGGGCTCTCCCTAACCACGACTATTGACAGACGTGAGATAAAGGGAAGATAAAACAGGTAGGTTGACATACCTCTTCCTTATATTCAATAATTGTCCTGAATTTCTGACCAGGCCTGCCACCGCCACACGTAATTATTGTTGATTCAGACATTGTAACATAGAAACTGCCTCTCAAGATCCCGTTCACCGACGCTGATGGGTGAGTGATATGATATTTCTCCCCTTCCCCATATCCACCAGTGAGATTAACAAAGATTCCCTGGTTGAACTGGCCAGGTGAGACACGGATAGTGGTCCCCGACACCTTAGCCGATATCTGATCGATGCCAGCCAATTCCACGTTACGACTAGGGCATGAAGCAAAATAGGCAGACACTGGGGGATGATGGGAAACCTGCTCTGTAACGAAGACAACCCTTAAACGTGCACTTTCGTCGATGGAATCGCTCGAATTGCTGTTCCGCCCATGGTCAAGGCTCAATTTGGACATCTGAGCTGAAACATTGCCATCGATAGAAGGGTGTGGGGAGGTAGCGGTAGTAGATACACTCTTGTTGCGTGAGAGGAAGCTCACACCACTGCGGTTGCTCTTTGAGCTCTTCCCACTTCGAACGGAGGCAGTTTCGGAGACTAAAGTTGTCTCTGCAGGCGGAGCAGATCCACCAGGCATTAAGTGTGATTGAGGGGTAGGGGGTTGTTCAGGCCCATCGGGATAAGCAAGGGGAAGAACGTCCCAGTGGGCGCGGAAGTGTTCCCCCAGTACGGAGTTGTATGGCTTGCAGACTTTACCGTGCTACGCAAGGCAATCAGGTTAACGCAGGTAACAACACTTAGTACAGCGAGACATACGATAAATTTAAGATCCTTGGTAAAAGTAAATCGGATAACAGCCAGCATGCGCTCGAAGGGATCATTTGAGTCATTGATGCTGTTGACAACGAGGCCACCACAAAGTTAGAGGGGTGTATACGTCAGCGGCGAGAGACTGTACTCAACGCAGCGAAAAGGTCAGGCCTGTCCAGGTAATGCCAATATTCTAGATTGGGTATCGGTTCCAGAAGGGAAGCTGGTAAAGAAAGACGCCTGTGGTTCAAACATTCCGTTTAGACATACCCGGACCGAGAAAAGAAGGAATAGTTGCGCACATAGAAGCAATGTCCTTTACCCCCAGACATTTCTTCACCAGCTGAACGATCATCTTCAGCTTTCCACCTTCGCCAGCGTCTCCCGAGTCTGGGACAGAGACTGGAGGTTCAGGAGTATCGTCATCAGCCACGGCGGGCTCAAGGACCACCGAGCTGTCGTTTTTGCTCATGCTGTGTATGTATCCGATAAGGAAGAAAAAGATATTAGATACGAAAGTCGACTTGTAAATGGGAGAGAATATTAACGGTAAGAAAGAAAGAGCAAAAAGACGACGACTGCGGACACTGGTGGTAACGGTGAACGTTGCGTAAGGGGCCAAGGCTAGCACTAATGGCATCAGCCACACTTTAGCGCGGCATGTTTACCCTTTCCGATTAACGCTTCCTCACCCCCTTTCCACCTTTGCGGCCATCCACCATATGAATTTTTTTATTTCATTCTTCTCCTTCGCCGTCTGTCATACGTAGCTCATCGTCTACAGCAATGCATCGGTTTACTTGCTCTAAATGCGCAAAGATCATCTCCTCTGTTCAATACTGATGATTGATGAGCAACCTAAGAAGTCCCATCTCCTACCACGATGCGCGTTACACCCGCTTCAAAGCCCTTACTTGCCAACTTCTGCATTCCTATGCTAACAGCAACCGTATTGTTCCAGCACATCCTAGACATCCAAAAAAAGTCTTGGAATTTCATTCCTGCTTCTTGTGATACTCAGGCCTCATAATGTGTATCGATAATAAGTCCCACCTTTGTGCAATACAGTGAGTATTGTCAAGCCGCTGAGCGATAATCGAAGTGTCTCGAACACCTTGATCATTATCTCTTTTTGTCCTTAGCTTTGGCGTGCTTGGTGACAAAATCCTTAAAATAAGGACATTCGACTCGGACGGGCTTTCAATTCGATGCCTACGTTTCAAGCTTACCATGATGTCACTCATTCTCGGAACCTCAGCAATCGTTGAGCGAGTTGCAAAAGAAACACCGTTTCTGTACCTTCAACCGGAACTACCACAGCGTCTTTGATGCCGCCAAATCCAGTCCTGTTGGCGCTCGGAACGGAAACGCCCCTCAGCCTTCCTTTATGGAACAAAGGTGCATTAGGACTATTTGTGGGGACCGGCGTTTATTAATATCAATACCTATAGATGGTCAATCAATCCCGTGCCATTGTACCGGTGGAACCTGGTACAACGGACCAATATCCTGCCAATGAACATCGTACCCCAATCGTACCTTAAAGTAAACGTATGGTACGCTCCGCGCGGCAACATTTCAACGAAATTCGGTGCTTCTCCATCGGCCTCGACAGCATACTTATCAAAGCCTGAAAGTTAGAGAGGCATCGACGAGGTTTGATCGGTTTCTTCAAATTTTTACATGACCATACGTTGTGCGTATTGCTCTTCATTTTTCATCCTCTTTTAGTGATGTTCACCTGACTTACTTCCTCCGCACCTGCATGATACCGGATATAACACATAGCATTTCGAATGTCTGATAGAAACCTTCAAAATTACATACTGGCAAGACTCAACTACTTAGACCTACTTAGACTTTGTGCAGTATCCGGCGTCTATGGGAAATAACACTCGCCGAAGAGAGTGCTGCTCCCGAGTCCCGAGGTAATATTCGGTTTGAACTTTGATAGGGTCTGTAACGACAGATAGGCGCAGTTGATAGGCGTAAGTACTACGACCAATCCTGCGAGGAAGCACGTCTTGAGCGCGTCTGTGTCTTATTCGGACGTTTTTCCAACCTTTCTCCGCAGAATCTGCATTCACAAGTAGCCATCGATGCTTTCCAAATGGCGACTTCGACTCAGCTATGCCCATATATGTCGCCTTTGCTACCAAATAATTTTTGTACGGAAATCGTGGACGCATCATTCTCCGCTTCTGAACTCTATCCTATCGCTGCTGCGAAGTTTCTTCCGATGTAATTATATCCCTTTTCCTCAGGATCATTCCTCCGGATACTCATAAGTAAGGGTTCCTCCTGTTACTGGGTGGAAACATTGAACGTCAAGAATGATAAGGTCGAAGCAGTAATTCAGATCTAGTCTTGCCTTTTCTTATCATCTTAACATCCAGTAATTCACAACCACTTCACTTTTCCTAGGTTTTTGCGTGATTAACTAGAGGTGCAATATCCTTGTGATTTCGAACCCACCGAAATCGCGTAGGCAAACTAGTGCAAACCATATAGCCTTGTAAAGCTCAGTTTGTCTCCTATTCGGTGAGGCTTCTAGTAAAATCACGTACTGATTTTTTAAGTTCATGTTGGCGGCGGGATAAAGTTTCCTTGGATCTTCCGAATGGTTTGCGCGGAGGGTTGGCGGAGTGTTATCCTCATGTAAGCGCAACCTGAGTACAACTCCGTGAAACTGCACAATACTAAATCAACCCTGACCAGTATATTTCTCTTCCCGCCGGCGAGGATTCTTATGAACGTCATATGTCGGGCCGTTATACAGAAGCTTATGACATATGTGAATGAAAAAAAAAAATACAGTATCAGTAACTGACCGAAATTAACACTACACATTTTCTACTAGATGTATGAATGATTTAGGGCATTAGATGAGTCTATCCAAAAGCATAGAGCGCCATCGGCCCGCGGTAAGATAGTCTACATTTGTGGATAACTTCACTTCTTAGTCAGCCCGTAATATATGCTCACCAAAGGTTTTGATCCGTCTGATTTATGAATATGAAGACAAAAAGGTTAAGCATGTGTACGGGCCCGCAAGATGGACTAGTAAATGACTTGTAACGGGGCCCGTGGTGCAACACGATTTTGTCATATATATGATTAGGATGAGAAGTTGTTTTATTGACGAATTTAGCGACGACATAACGACTGACATATAGACAGCTAGTATGAAAATTGTTTTCATATGGCAACTTAGAAATTATTCGAAAGGTCGCAGTGGAGAACTTCAAGTTACGACAAAGGTACAACGTTCGGGCATTCCTGAGTCCTGTATCTAACTTAACATGCTAGATCAACAGGCCGCAGAGATTATCTACCCGAAACTCGGCTATCTACCACCAAAGTATTTCAAAGCAGACAAATTACTAACCGCTCAATATCCAGGCTATGAACTTTACTTTTGGAAACATAACTGGGAAAAGTGATAAGATATTTTTGGAACTTCTCCCGTTACTGCATTGATCCTCGTTAACCCAATTTACACTTCCACTTCTCACCGTGTACAGTGGCTGAGTGACTGATAGATAGAACAAAATGTATATACTAGAAACCCGGTGTCTGCCAGCTGTAACCGAAAAATTCTGCTTCGAAACTTGGATCTCCGTTTTCAAGTTTCCTATTCAATATTTATATCATTGAACACTATGGCGTTTTACTGACGCGGACCCGAGGAAAAATGGCGTCAATTGACAATCAGTCTGCGCCTTTTCGACTCGGACATCAATCATAGTTGCGCCCGTTACAGCTTCTCGCCAAGCTGCGTGTACGTTAGCTCTACATACGAACATACGACAACCATGCGGCTAACACGCAGCCCTAGAAGCTCTCTTTCACCTAGCTTGATTATTTCATTATTTCGTTCTTCCTTTGGTTTATCACCTAGCCATCTGCTTCTAGTAGTATAAGTAAGCCACGATCTACGAGGTAAAGGAGATACTTGATTCATTTTGTCATGTTGGCTAATGATAATTTTAATTTCAAATGCCATCTCAGATGGAAAGTGCATTTTCCTCTCCAAATTGTCGATGTGTTTTTTCCTATGGCTTCCAAACCAGCCCAGGATCTTCTCGAGCAGAAATAGAGTTGCAGATTTCTCGAATTGAGGAATGGATTGATTCTCTCGTTCGTCGGAAAGCCATCCTAAAGCAAAGGCTTAACTCGTACTCCCTAGTGTCAGAATTACTTCCAAGTGAAGTCCTCTCCGAAATATTTATATGGGCTTGTGAATTAGGATATTCTTCACCGATATTGCTTGGAAATGTCTGTCAATCGTGGAAACACATTTCCGAATCAACTCCATGTTTATGGCGTTGTATCAGTTTTACACCAAAGCAAGTTGGAAGTCCGGAGCATTTGGACATTCTGCTAAAATGGATTAAACTTGGGAAAGAATATCCTCGCACATTCAAGGTCCCATTGGTTTATTGGGACGATGTGGAGTCCCTCAACAAATTGTTCGAAGCACTCGTTTGGAGTTCATCAAATTGGCAGAGCATATTTTCAAGTAATTCGTTTGGTTTAATTCCATTTGTGGACCACGAACTGGACCTAAGAGCACTCAAAATATTTGAAATCAGCTTTAACACTCGCGTTGCAACGATTCCATTGTACTCTGCGAGAGCCCCTAAGCTTCGCGAAGTTCGAATTTGGGGTAGCAAACTGCCGCTGTTTGAGGCCATCAAATTACCATGGGCTCAAATCGAAAGCTTTGCATCTAACCTGAGACCAGTGTCAGAGTATCTGCACATATTCAAGTCGACTCCATTTTTACGTCGTTGTTTTTTGATGTCTGTATGCGATACCAACATCGGAGCGGCAACCACCTACGAGTTACCCATTTCCATACCGTCCCTTCAGCTACTTCAGATGCGAAATACGCTTCTCAATACGTGTTTCTTTTTCCTCGACAAAATTTCTGCACCAAAGCTGGAAGCAGTTTCGTTCTTTTGCTGTGCTTCACTTTCCTGCGAGTCCTTTGCATCATCCCTTATTCCGTGGTCATCAACTCTGCGGCATATTGAATTTTCGAACTGTAGCATTGCGGAGAAGGATTTTATCTCATTACTGGAATCAACGCTCTCACTTGTAGAGCTACGTGTGGTTTCATCCGGTCGTTTGACGAACGAGCTGATAACTAAGTTGGTCTCTAAGTCCGAATTTTCCTCTGGCTTCCTTCCAAACCTTCGAATGTTGGAGATTAACGGTCTTATAGGAGACCCTTCACTCGTGGTCAGGATGCTCGACAGCAGAAGATCACATACCTGTCTGGAGTACGCAGACATCTCAATGAAGTATTCGGTATACGATGATTTTGAGGATGTGAAGAAAAGTATTCGCGAACTTGGAAATGTGATGCAATTGTCGTTGAACGTTTACGGAGATTCTTGGTTTCATAATATTTCAAGGGATACTAGACGGTCTGTGTGGTGGGATATAGATGTATCGGATTCATAACTACGAGAATGATTCGATATACGTACATTTTCCGAATGAATCAATATGTACATGCACTCAGTCACCTGTTTTAGTCTTAGATTATTAATTTGTGCAGTTTCTGAAATCCTAAGTTGTACAGCGTGACTTACCTGGAAAGTAAAACAACATTACTTCAGTGAACCGTCCAAGACCAACTTGTGCAATTTGCCTGTCAGCCCAGATATATATAAAAAGGTGCTCAGAAATCAGTTTCCATAGACAGTTGAGCATGTATCTCCATCTTTTGTATCAAATAGTATATCTGACAGCGAGTAGCATCAGAAATGTCCCCGTTATCATAGATCTTCAGATTATTCGCTCTTTACCTGTCTGGCTGTTGAAATTTTACATCGCGAAGTTAGTACGGTGTAAGCATAATTGTTGTAGACAATGGAAGGGGATGGACAAACTTGTTACCAGGTGGCGCACCGCAGTCTATGATATCTTCTCAAATCATGAGAGCAGATGTACGAAGAAAAAACTGAAAATAGAGATACATGTGCCAGCTTAGTCTATCTTTGAGTGGAGGTGACGTGAAGATGAAAATGACGAACTGACATCCGAGTCGGATGTACTTAAGTACTAGGCACTGTACCAAACACTCACAAATCGCCGGTAGCGACCCATTCCCTTTACAGACGATCGCCGTAGGTTGACTACTAGGTTGGCAGCCTGGCCTTCAGCTCCATTCGTAGGTATCATTCAGGAAAACACATTTTAGCTATACTCAGTATTCAGTTCTCATTGTCTCCTAAAAAAGTAAATTTCCACCTAAGGCTAACAGCAGCTGGTTGTAAGCCAATTGAGAAACAAACTAAATATTTAAAGGCACAATTTAGAGGCTACTCGCCCTTACTGTTTCTAAAATTATGAAGTACTCTCGGTAAGCACCTCCAACTACACTTCAAGATTATTGCGAGCGAAAACCTCGAATTAGAGCGTACATCCTTCCTGGAATCTCTGCATGCCGACGTGCCGTACTGCAAATGCTTTATTCAGAGATAGTAGTAGTACGGTAAACACTTGATTCTGTCCTGATCTCATCAGACACGTTCATCACTAATACTGACCTCGCGACTACTCCGCGATATAGATATTATTACTGACGAATATCGAGTACTAGCATACCACTTTGGTTTCGGTTTCATCGAAAATAATTTCACATACATATAGGATACCAGATAGACAAAGTTGTTGTGAGACTCCATTGGGACATTTAATTAATTGTTCAACGTTGAACGTCGAACTGACATTTCTTAGTATCTAATAGAGCGTTCCACTCTAACACCCCGCCTAGAACGCAAGTTATCCTTGGAACTTATCGGACATCAAAAACGGTCTCCGGTCCCCAGTTGAAGATTATTGTATCTACCATCCGAGTCCGAGCTCATGGTTCCATAAATTATACGATGTCAACTCAACCCAATCATCGGTGCTTCTAGAATCTAGATAATATCTAGGTTGTAATAATGTCTTAGTCGGGCAGTCGGGCAGTGTTGAAAGCTGGAGGCATCAATTAGTAGTAAGTAGACTGCCAGAGGAAGGAATTAAAAGACAAAGATCCCCGTAGTATTTAATTCGAACGGAATAAGATACGATCTGAAAGAATGCAAATTTTGCAAACAGCACGCCAGAGAACTAACTTGACGTACTTCACTCAAGTCATCTAAACGATACCGAGTAGGGTAATGATTTGGACTGCAGCCATCTATGCGAATACGCATGTTTCCTGTGCTACTCTGAATTTACTTCTGCAGGATAAAGTAGGTTAAATAATACTGTAATTATTTGAATTAAACACGAGCATTTAGGAATTCTTCTCATGCTACTCTAGCAGATAAACTTTGGATAAACTAAAATTCCTTCGAATCTGCTGAGAGGCAGACTTCATGGGTGCTCGAGAAATATTGTCCGCTTGAACCTAATGCATAGGCCGACTAGCTCAGTTGGTTAGAGCGTCGTGCTAATATATATATGTTACGCGAAGGTCGTCAGTTCGACCCTGGCGTTGGCCAAAGCTTTTTGTTTTTGTTAAAAAACAGAGAAAGAGTCGCGAGGCACTCGCGAATGCTGGAGATATTACAGCACGAATCTTCTAATGACCATCATTACCCTATTGCCAACATAATCAACATGAGTGTAAAAGCACAACATACAATACAATACATCAATTTCCAAAGTCAAGTTTGTCTATATGAACAATATCCAAAATTTCCCCCTCCGCCTACGCAACAGAATTAACACTCTCATACAGCTGCACCACGCTCCCAATCAAGAACGCCCAACTCCCCCAAAATGTAGAAAGTGAACTCTGGTACTCCGTCTTCGAAATCTCGCCCGCGTACCCGAGGGCACCGCAGAGCGTGAATCCAATTCCACCTATTAAATTCCAGACTAGACGTGGTATGCGTTAGAAAAGAATAATGGGAAAGAAGGAAATGAAGAGAACGTACATCCAACTTGCCATCCTAAACTTTGTGGCTTTGGGATCCACCATCGTGTTTGTGTTTCGAGCATCATTAGGATTCTTGAAAACGTTCAGTTGAAGGTAGATGGGGTAGAGGAGACGGGCTGGACATACGAGCTAATGATAAACCCACTTCCACCTACGACTTGCGGCGTCCAGAATACACCGTCCAGGACACCAGTATGTTCCATTATCGAGGACTGAATTTGTGGGATCGCCGTGAACCTATGAGGTGTCAGTTTCATCCCATTACAGAGACAACATTTCATAGGGGACAAAGGCTCACCCACTAATCCAAAATATGGACGCACCGCAGAGCTGCGCGAACGCAGCCAGAAACCCTAACTCGCGGAAGTACTTCCCACTCAACGAGAACCAAATCCAGCGCTTGCGGGGGTGACGACCGTGGTTTGTTTCGAGCGCTAGTTCAGCATTATTATAGGTTGGAGCGCGAGTGAGATTGGACTGTGAGTTGGAGGTTGGTGAGGATGTGGAAGGTTTCTCGTTGCCTTGATCAACTGGAGCTTTCGTACGGCCTAAAGCGTACTTGACGCTCTCCTTCACTCCCCACCCGAAGTAAGCCTCGTCATCCCGATTCCATGCCTCCCACATGCCACATATTGAACCGACCTCGAAGATCGTAGCGCCTGCGAATGCTGTCCAGCCTGTGAAGGACTCGCTTGCGTCTTTATTGTACTTGGAGGGGAGGACGAAAGGGAGGAAGGAACCGAAGCCGTTTAGGACCCATACTATCGATCCTATCGTGAAAAACTACAGACTGTTGGTAGATGGTTGCAGGAAAAGAGGGAGGGGGGCGTACGATTGCAACCCACCAACTTATATTCCACCATTCTAACCTTGTCATGTGTACTATACCCTCCAAGGCATTCTTACTCTTCCTCATGCGCCCTTGCCCTTCGTTAGGAGATGGTGAGTAGGGTAGATGGCGATGCTTCCTGTGGTCCCTCGATTTCCAGTCTCTTTGCTCCCCGTCTCTATCGAGAATAACACGTGTAGGATGGATAAGGTCGCACAGGGGTGAGGGGAGGGCGTTGGATGGGAAGGATTTGTGGATTGTAGGGTGGAGGGTATGGTGCCGGTGTTCTGAGTGGGCCATCTTGGATACTGCAATGTGGATATCATTTTGGGATTATAAGAGAAATGTGGGGGCCTGGATATATCATATGACGTCGACTCGCCCCTTCAAATGGATCATATTTATTTTTGGATTTGTGGTCCAGTACGATATGTTCCTGGTTACACATCACAGCCTGCATTTTCTCTATTTATAGTAGGAACTGAGAAGGCAAAGAGAGCAGATCGAGCCTGGAGCTTGGAAGTAGTTA
Source organism: Cyathus striatus (assembly GCA_025738555.1). Taxonomy (NCBI): domain Eukaryota; kingdom Fungi; phylum Basidiomycota; class Agaricomycetes; order Agaricales; family Nidulariaceae; genus Cyathus; species Cyathus striatus. The sequence continues at coordinate 2,332,285 of JAOVFP010000013.1, read as the reverse complement.
GGAAGTAGACTGAAGTAGAGCGGAAGAAAAGACTGACTCGGAAATCCATCGGTCCCCGACTCCCCTTTCCTTCTAATGCCATCACCCTCTAATTCTAACACGCACATATACACTAAGATCACCCTCTGATCGAAATACGCACAAATAGATGTGGTCTACCGTCTCCGATTCTCCATAGTCTCCCCAACAGTCACCGACCGTGTGCTGACCAGCTCCTTCCCACTGGTTACTTACTCTATCAATGCCGTACTTATGCTAAACCATTCAAACGACAATAACAATGTACCAACCTTCACCAGCACCCACTGAAGCAAATCAACGAAATGAGCATACTTAATCATTGCTAATTCTCAGCCAATGCGCGACCAAGTTGATTTCGTGTTCCGGTTCATGTTGGATCTATCTCAAATCCACTACTTATTCACCTAACGAAGATAAAAACGGACCAAGCTGCGACCGCCGATGTGCACACGCACATTACTCAGTTAATATTACACCCTTTTTATTGGAACATGGAGAGCTTCCATTCAACCACGAGTGTATATAACACGAGTTACATAACGATGGCCAGCGATACATGCCATTAGGCTTGTGTTATGTCTATTGTGCGTCGAAGGCGATTCACGATAGCTAATATGACTCAGGAATTCAAAACTTTCAGCTACACTCACGTGTAGAATCACGAGTCTTTCAGTGATACTGACAGCCAAATACCAGTAGCTTGGACTCAAGGAGGTTGAGCGGAAGGAAAGCCCAAGAAAAGCCAATGATAGCGGATTTCTTCCCGCTGACACCTAATCGCAACATACGCAAACAATTCCAATGCCATCGTTTGCTTCGATTCTGGAAGTTCGCATGGTTCTGAGTTCTCACTCTAATCCTCTTCAATCTCGCTCATCGATACATCAGCGTCTAGATTAAAGACCTGATTGAGTTAAATTCTACTGTACGCTGTACAGGATTTATACCGCAAACATTCCAAGGACAACAAGGGCCCTTGGTGTCCGAGTCTCTCGTCTGTACCGAACTATCAAGCCAAAGTTCGCTCAAACATTTACCATATTCGTTGGATCTCTGAGCGGGATCAGAGCGAAGGAGGCAACTAAGCTGAATCCCGGTTTACCTTCGTTCAGTCCGCCAACGGAAACCCGTTCATAGGGTATGTGTATTTTTAACGAAGAACAAAAAATTGAAAATTTTATACACGCTTAGGGGAATTTTATGCTCCCCAAACCGTGCATGACGAACGTCCGAGTCAATCTCCAATCCCCGTCTTGCTTGCATTTAGCTCGGTACAAGCTTTACTGGCCGGATCCTACTAAACGCAATCGTCGCAGATCAAGGTCACTAGCAGCCACATATACGCACATACCCAGTAGCGCTCGTTCATCAGAAAGAGGAAGGCAGCCAGGCTTTATCCAACTGCAGGACGAATTAAACAATGACGCGTGAGGGGCAGTGATACATAGCACTAGGTTTCTCCCTTCTCGGGCGTTTGAATGGAACACAGATACACAACCGCCGACTTAGAACTGTAATGTCATCTATGTATAGGTCACACGTGTAGCAGTGAAGAACGCAGCGTTGAGTTCCCGCGATGACAGTGGACACATGGCAAATGACGTTAGTGACGATTGTCAATCAACATACTATCGCTCTACTTTGCTTGTATCCATCACCTCAAAATTCCTGGAAAGAAAAAACCAATGAATGTCGCACAACAAGCCGGCGAAGTCGCCTTACAAACTCTCAGACTATTATCGGCAGCAGCTGGGGTACTTCCTCCGCTGAAGGCAGCTGCGGGTGGAGCGGTGGAAATAGTTGAACTGATGCTAGTGGGTTAGCTCACTTTTCACGAATGCTCATTACTGAAAAAACATATCACTATTAGAAATTCCAATCCAACCAACAAGAGTGGTTAAACTTCGCAGTACATATCGAAAACAGGGTAATAGTGGTGGCACGTCATATCCAAAACGCTACGGAGACACATGAGGACTTGGTAAAGAACCTTGATAATCTAGACAAGTACGTGCGTCGTTCAATCTCTATATCTTCTCGTCACTAACATAGCATATCTAAAGAACACTTAAACGTATACTTAAAAAGGTTATGGCGATGCAAAGCCGCAACATATTTAAACGGTTTTGGTCGTACTTAAAAGCTCCGGGAAAGATTTCAGGAATGATGAAGGAACTGGATGACGCAGTGTCCCTTTTCCAGGTATGTCTTTTCAGTGCAGTTTTGCTGAGCATATTAATTCCCCACGCTTTAGCTGCGAGCAGCTATCAATACCGAAATAAATGTGGTCAGAGCGCAGAAAGTGGTTGAAGGCATAAATGACAAAATAGACAAACACATTGGTGTGTAACATAGTGATGTCTGTTATGTCATAAATAGTTGACTCGACTCGCAGGACCAACCACGGAAATCAGCAGGCTACCCTGCGCAGAAGGCGCAACTTGGAATGAGGGACGGGTGTGCTTACCGGATACGAGGGTGTCCATCCTACAGACCATCTGGGAGTGGATTATCGAACCTCATGCCAACACGAATGCAGAGATATTCTGTATCGCCGATATTGCCGGAGCGGGCAAAAGCACTCTCGCTCACTCGGTAGCAAAACAATGTTATGACCACGAAGTCCTTGGATCATGTTTTTTCTTCGACCGCGAGACGGCCGATAGAAATACACCGCGGAAGCTCATTACGACTCTGGCCCGAGAGCTGAGTTCGCTCGGCCCTGGTATCGAGTGGCAGATAGCGTTGGCTATTCGGCGCGAACCTACTATCGTCACGTCTCCGTCCATACAGCATCAATTTCGAAAACTAATTTTAGAACCACTGTCACGATACCCTGTCGAAAGGCCAGTTGCGGTCGTGATCGATGCTCTCGATGAAGGTTATGATGAAGAATTACTTAAATTATTATGTGAAGAAATACCAAAGCTCCCATCCTGCTTGCGTATTTTCATTACTACCCGTCCGGAAGAAGACATACGGACACTTCTTTTTCAAGCCACACATGTCCGCTATCAAGCACTTAGTATCCACGATCATCAGAACATTTCCGATATAGCCATTTATGCCCGCTGGAGATTATGTGAAGTAGCTAAACGGAAACGTTTGGAATCGCAGTGGCCCCCGGAAGATGTAATAAGAGAGTTTACCAAGATGGCCGAAGGGCTGTTTATATGGGTTTCTACTGTCTGCGACTACCTACTTCATTCAACCTCTCCAGACAAGAAACTGGCTATGCTTATCAAAGGTCGCAATTTTGCTGATATGGGAGCCGAGGATATGATGATCAAGCTTTACACTACCATACTTAGTACATGCGATTGGGATGACAAAGATTTCGTTGAGGGATACAGTCTTGTTATGGGAGCTATAGTAGCTCTGAAAAAGCCGCTTTCGATTAGTAGCCTCCAGTCGCTACATAGGAACACTGGTTTACGAGTCAGTGAAATCACTTATCCTTTAGCATCACTCCTCGCAGGCTCAACTGAAGAAGGGCAAATGCTTCGACTTCTTCATCTGTCTCTGCGCGAATTTCTAACTCACCACTCACTTTCCGCCCCCGATTGTCAAAATTTCTACATAGATGAGAAAGTACACAGTCGACGACTAGCACAGCTGTGCCTCAAGGTTCTCATCCAGGATTTGACGCCAGGTACAGTTAAAATTGACTATTTGGACTCTGACATACAAAACGCGCCTCATGTGCACATGACTGATATTTCGGAAGTGCTTTATTACGCTTGTCATTTTTGGATAAGCCATCTTGCAGATGTAAAATGTCCCGATGACGCAGAGTTTTGCAATGATATCCATACGGTTCTGTCGACAAGGCTCATTTTATGGTTGGAGCTTTGTGCTGCGCTTGGATCATTTCAGAGTCTCAAGGAGTTAAGGAATTGGATGCATGTGTGTTTATTTATACTGCTCGCCCCGTGTTGTACTTAATATTGTTACAGGCGGAACTGCCAAATGACACAGAACTTCACGACACAGTTTATCACCCGGATGTCGCACAAATGCTTACTCGCCTTTGTACCGGATATGTATTTGATGACCATGCACTTAATTGTGCTGATGATGCCGTAGAAATCAGCCAGTGGATAGCCAAGCGTGATCCATCGACAGCCAATGAAGCTAGCCTCGCGAAGGCATTGAATGTTTACGCTATGAAACTTACGGACATGAAATACTACAACAGAGCATTGCAAAGCGCAGAGCAAGCAGTTGCATTGCGGGAGAAGGTTCTGCAATCGAAGGGAAATGGTGCTGATGCTGACCTGGCAGCCTTCCTGACCACGTTGGAAAGAGCCCTATCTGGTTCAAGAAGACGAGAAGCTGCGATAGCGACAATCGATCGTGCCATCGAAATATACACCGAACTTACAGCATTGAACCCGAAGCAATTCAAGCCTTTCCTGACGAAATCGTTGAGCACGTATTCGGGTCTGCTGGTGCGAGATGGACGAAAGTGCGATGCGCTACAGGTCATACAAAAAGAGTGTCAACTCCTAAAGGAGTTGACTGTGGAAGGCTATGACTGCTATCGGCTTTTTGGTATGATGAAGATTGTATGCAAGCAGCTTATTGGTGTGGATAAAGAAGGCGAAGCGCTGAAACTCATGTATGAATGTGTGAATCTCAGACACAAATTTGTCGCAGGACCTGATGCCGAAAAGTCATTCGCTATGTCACTCGGACATCTCTCCGATCCGCTAGGTGATATGGGAAGGTGTAAACAGGTGCTTGTATTGGTAGAGGAGGTTGTGGACATAGTTAGGCGAGTTCAGCCTGCTAAGGAAGATTTTCCTCCATGGGCAGCCACATCTATGCTTCCTGCCCTGCTCAACACTCTTTCAGAACAACTATCAGCTGCGGGGAGGCTTGAGGATGCACTGCGTTCTGCGAAGGATTCAGTCGATCTGTGCCGAAATCATGAGTGGAACCAGAGGATGCCAGATTCACTATATTTTCTCGCTCGCCGATATGCCGATAAAAACCTCCTCGAGGACGCTTTACAAGCTGCCAATGAGTCTGCCGGCATACCTCAAAAAGATATGTGGCTCTCTGATCATTATCAACAGCTTGCGAGAGTTTTGGGATTGGTAGCAAAGCTTTATTCTGGATTAGGAAGAAATGAAGAAGAAGAAAAGGCATTAAAGGAAGCTGAAATACTAGAGCGAGAAGCAGAACGACTACGGCAAGAAGAGGATGTTAATGATGAAGACCAGGAAAGCAGCGATGAAGGGAGGGCTGTAATGGAATGAGGACACGGAGAAAAGGCACCAGGAAAGCTGAGTCCGGAGAAGAAATATACAATGCGTAGGTCGAGGAACGGTCACAAAATGTCTCGCGTCAATGAATATATGTGATAAAGTAGTGCATATCGATGAGTCTCGAAGTTGCATGCATTACCCTCGAGCATTGAAAAGCAGGTATGGCAGTGGCTCATGTTCGTGAACAAGCACGCCGGAATTTGGACTGAAGCCCAGCTCTCAGAGACATGGTACCGCACATGTAAATGATGAAATGGGAACATGCATATGGGCTTGCGATACTCACTTGAAAGTAGAGTAAAGACCAGGTCAGTGCAGCCACACAGTGATCCCGGCCGGCGACAGCCTCCTTTAGGTGGAATCGAAACTTGTTATTTCCAATCGGATCTGAGAGATACACGGTGGTCACTAGCATTGGTTATACATGTAACATAATTAGTGCATAAATGCCCATCGGGAAGTCGAGAAAGAAACCCGACAGTGTAAGTACGCTCAGCTCGTGACTCTCTTCAAGCCAACACCTTCTCATTTCAATACATGCAAACACTGTTTTGTCACAACCGAGTGACTGTGACTCGACGACGCGTACACCTGAAGCATTCTGACTTATTCACCATACCCAACTATATTCCACAATGCCAACAGCAACAAAAGTTCCCAGTGTTCCAGGCGGGATCAAGTCATACTACCAGGCAAAAATCGAGGCTGCAGAAATATTGATTAACCAGAAAACGCAGAATCTCAGACGATTGGAGGCCCAGAGGAATGCACTTAATGCTCGAGGTTCGTCTTTTGTTGTACTCACTGTTGAGAGTGGTGCTGATCGGTGGCGACAGTGAGATTGTTAAGAGAAGAACTCCAACTACTACACGAACCTGGAAGTTATGTGGGTGAAGTTGTTAAGGTCATGGGGAAGAGTAAGGTGCTGGTGAAGGTGCAGCCTGAAGGGAAATACAGTACGTTTCTCCTCTACAAGAGACATTTATTCAACTCTAACAATGTCCTTTAGTCGTAGACATAGACTCCGAAATCACTATCGCAGACCTCAAACCAACTCTCCGCGTCGCCCTCCGCTCCGACAGCTACACAATTCACAAAATTCTCCCCAACAAAGTCGATCCTCTTGTTTCTCTCATGATGGTCGAAAAAGTCCCTGACTCAACCTATGAAATGGTGGGAGGCCTCGACAAGCAGATCAAAGAAATCAAGGAGGTCATCGAATTGCCTGTGAAACACCCCGAACTGTTCGAGAGTTTGGGTATTGCGCAGCCGAAGGGTGTGTTGCTTTATGGACCTCCCGGGACTGGAAAGACGCTACTTGCGCGAGCGGTGGCACATCATACGGATTGTAAATTCATTCGCGTGTCTGGTTCTGAGCTCGTGCAGAAGTATATTGGAGAAGGATCTCGTATGGTTCGTGAATTGTTCGTTATGGCGCGCGAGCACGCTCCAAGTATCATATTTATGGACGAAATTGACTCCATTGGCTCGTCTCGTGGGGAGAGTGGAAGTGGAGGAGGTGATTCGGAAGTACAGAGGACGATGTTAGAGCTTTTGAATCAGCTGGATGGATTTGAGAGCACGAAGAATATCAAGGTTATTATGGCTACTAATCGAATTGGTGGGTAATCTTCACATATAGCGATTCACGGACAAAGCTGACGCGCTGTATAGATATCCTTGACTCGGCACTCCTTCGTCCAGGACGTATCGATCGTAAAATCGAGTTCCCACCTCCAGGCCCTGAAGCGCGTGTTGCAATTCTGCGTATCCATTCTCGCAAGGTGCTTGTCCTTTACCCTCTCGTTTCTTTCCCTTACCACAAGCCATGTAGATGTCCCTTCAAAGAGGCATAAACCTTCGCGCGCTCGCTGAAAAGATGGGCCAGTGCTCCGGTGCAGAAGTGCGTGGTATTTGCACTGAGGCGGGCATGTATGCCCTCCGTGAACGTAGACAACATGTAACGCAGGAAGATTTTGAGTTTGCTGTTGCAAAGGTGAGCTTTGTTTTTTTCACTTTTGTTCTATTTTGTGCATTTTCCTTGGGGTTGGTTGGTTGGGCGGTTCCTTGATAGTGTTTGGCGTCAAACGCTCAGTTCGTGGCGGCTTCTTGCGATACTTGTTTCGTTCTCTGCTGTTCTTTCTTTGGAAAAATGGGAAATCTGCTGTCTGGCTGGCACATTTTACTCGTTCTTTCTTCCCCGCCTTTGCATATTAGGATTGGATCTTCATGATTCATTCCACTCATTTTCTTCTTTGCGCGAATGAACCGGAGTTCCGGTTTCTTCCACTAAGGCGAGCGAATTATTTGACATTTTCTTTATTTCGGCTTTTCTTCTGCACGAGCGTATTTGGCTTGTTGTATTCATTTTTTTCGTCCTTTCTTTCATCTCCTGCTTGTTGAGGCAAGCTAATCCACTACGCCTGGAGTGTGTTGTGGCGTTGTGGCAATTTGCTTCTCTGATGCATTAGAGTTTTCGGTCGGGATCCTCGTCTTTTACTTTGTTTCCATTTTGTGCGTGCAGTATGATACCCAGAACACTTCACTTTCCGCCTCCGGTGGAGCTGGCGGTCATTTCTGTTGTCTACGGTGCTTGACACCATGATGCGTTTGATGAATTCATTAATCGTTCCCCTTTTCGCGCCGTCGGTCTTACTCATTTGGTTTCATTGCGTACGGGTGTCGACGGATACATTCATGTACTTTCTTGCTTTTGGGAAAGTATACAGAAGCCGACGCGTGTGGCGTTCTTCATATTTTGTTTCCCTTCGCTTGGTTTCATATTATCTCTTTTTTTGCTTTCCTTTCTTTGGGGGGTTATTGGCAGCTATCGGGAGTCCGCAATTCACTTTTGCTTCACTTCCTTCGACTTCAGCTTTACTCCTTTTGAATTAGTTACGGCTGTCGGCACCCCAAGGTTCATTTCTTCGACCTTCCTCTTTCTGTGATTCTCGCAAATGTCGGTGCCGTGGGACAGTCATTTTTATATGTGCTTGGTTCTCGTCGGCTTCTCTTCTTTTGCAGTTTATTGAAGCTTCGACCGGAAAGAGATCCCCGATGGTTCATGTCGGGGACGGATTTCTGTTATGGTTGATCTACGCTGAGTCCAATTGGCGGCGCTTTCGCCGTCTGGCGTTCGATATTTTCGTCCTTGATGGGCTGCTTTACTTTATTTATCCGCCTCCCGACCGGACGACTCTGTGGATTGTATTCGCATCCTGCGGCGCATATCTTCATCACCCCTACCTTTCTCCCAGTTGGGTGATGCACTTGGTGGTGGCACTTCCTGCATGGAGTTACACCCACAGGCACGGATACCTCTATTTGCTTCCTTGCTAGTGCATCATCACTTTCATTTTTCGTCTTTTCTTGATTCTTCCATATTTTCTGCCTTACGAGGTTAAAGGTACTCGGTACCGGACATGATGCTAAAACGCGTCATGCTTATTTCATTCGGCTAGTTGTACTAGTTACAGCATCATCTATTTTTGTCGTCGGCTTCAGGGCAGTGCGTCCCAGAACGACGTTATGACGTTCTATCGACGATGTTCGAGATTGCGCTACCGACTAGCTAGGGTGGCTTCTTTCTCTGATACTGTTGTCCAGCAATGCCGACGGGCTCTGGAGCTCGGGGAATCGGTGATAAATTAACATGTAGCCAAACGACATACATGCTCCAATTGCGTTATACGTGACGGCCCTAAACCCCCTCCACCTGCCCCTTCTAGCTCCCTTCATGCTTTCTTTTCTTTATTGTCGTGTTTTATCTTGCTTTAGCAGCCGCTAACCACATATCTCTACTTAGGTCCTCAAGAAGAACCAGGAAGGAAACACATCGGTCAACAAGCTCTTCTCGTAGTTCATCTTTCTTTTTGCATATCCTTTCTCGCGTGCTGTATCGTAGTTGAATTAATTCTTTTGCTCTTAACCTAAGTACTTGCGTACAGTAAGGTGGCTTATATCGAACCAGGTGAACTCATGGCATTGGCATTGGCAATTGATTAGCTTGTAACTTTTGCAAGAACCACTCGCACCAATTGCACGGATGTCATATTCTCCATTTGCCTAATAACTTTGAAGTGTGTCCAATGTTCATGACCATCGGCGTTAGACCGGAAGCCGGTCGCCAGTCGGTATCGTGAGATTTTGTTCACGTGATATGAACGATTAGATCGTATCGATATACTCGCAGTCTCACGATACAGACCGGCTTCCGGTCTACATGACCGTGGACCCTAATCTTGTCGTGATGTCACATGTCACATGATGCGCGTTCGTCGTGATTCGGTTTCAACGTTCATTGTGTAACTTGTGTTCTCCAAAATTATTACTTATGTATATATTGTTCATGTTCACCTCAATTCCCGCGTGTAAGATTAGTCATGGGATGTACAGCGGTGGGGATAACTTGGTCACTATTAGTCCTCGGGTGAGCCCCATTTGCAAACGTTGTGTAAACCAACGGCAACCTCTGACAACTCCAAAAGTCTTGGTACCTACTATAGATGTACTCGTATCCTCCATGGCCTCCACGGGAAGCTTAAGTGAATACATTCACTTACTTATTGCGCATACAATCCATCGCTTCCATGTTTCATGCATCATGCCTCAGGGGCCCACGGCCTCGGGAATTAACTTCCCTTCGACGAGGACTTGAAGTTAGGCGTCTCATTATCATCCATTCATGTCGTTATCAGCACTGACAATCGATTTTAAACATATATTTGTTATCTTATTATTCCACATGCATCTTTTATCGGATGGTAAGACTCAGCCTTTGACATTTGTCCAGATTTTTTGTATAGGCAATCTTTTTTTTTGCAATCGAGGCGCCTAACGAAACTTTCTTTACACCACGTTTCGCCACAAAAATGGACGTGTCAGCTACCATTCCTGCAGCCTCGTTTCACTGACACACTTTCTTAAAAGACTGGACGTTTGAATCTTACTATGTTTACACTCCCACCTTTGATCAACATGGCAAAGAAACCAAGAGGAAACTGTCCGGAGCTCCTTTCGAAGGGACATTGTCCCGATCCCCTGTGCCAGTATAATCACAGCGTACAAGTTTGCGAGCCGTGTGGTTTCGTCGCCCCTTCAAATGCTATGTTTAAAGCTCATCTTAAAGGAAAGAAGCACATGTCACGTATTGCAGGTCGCGGGCATAGTGCCTACTGCCCCCTCTGTAATCGAAATGTTTCGGGTGGCAACCTTGGTTGGAATTCCCACATTTCTAGCCGTGCCCATAAATCCGCTGCCGATGCCGGGGGGATTGCTCCCAATATTGCTCCTCAAGAGGCTGTAAGCAACGAGCGGGAACAATATTGTGATATTTGTCAATTTGTCGTCCCATCTCATCTATGGGCTAACCACACACAGTCTACGAAACACACAAGGCGATTGCAATATGCTGCATATCGAAGTGCCCTCGATGAGGCTGAGAAGGAGAAGAATGGTGTAGTGGTAGATGGATGCTTTGATTTCGAATTCGTTGAACCATCTGCTGCAGTAAACGGAGTATCCACAGTTGCATCTGTCAAATCGACACACCCTCTTTCGAAAGTCACCCTCACTGAGGCTAAGTTTGTATCAAAGCAAGGAGGACGCATGATCACATTAGGGTATGTTCGTTAATGGGCATCGTCATATTTCGATCTCACCGACTCTATCACATCCAGCTTCTCGGTTCTTGTTGAAGGAAGTGACAGGAAGGTCAATTCCGTGCGGCCTCTCGCTGTGCGTATTACATACCACGGCAGCTTTATCGGCCGCTACGAAGACAGGCTGGAATTCGTGTTTGAAGATACTCAGTTGAAGAAGACCTTTATCATATCACGGGCCTTGAAGGTCATCATAGGAAGCAAGTCAGACCATGAGGCTCTACGACCTGTAGCACCATATGTTCCACGAAAGAGGACTACTCGCCAACCGGAGACAAACGTCGTCGAGGGGGTTCGACCACCTTCTCTCAATGCGATTCCGTACGTTGGGAGCCTCCCTCGCGCAATAATTCCAAAAACTTTGGAAGTCATCCTTTCTGGACAAGCATCGTTGTCGGAGAAGCTAAAGCAGGTTAAGCGAGTTTCTCTTCCCTCAGTCTTGGATGTGGATACCTATGGACGCCACTTCAAATCTTTGCTTTGGGTTGAAGAATATAAGATGGAGTATGTTACTGTATTTTTAATTCAAGGTTGCACGCTGATGAATAACACAGGCACGATCTAGAGAGATACGATATCATTAACGCAAAGTTAACCAAAAATGCTACCTACTTTTTGTGCGTAAATTGACAGGAACTCTTATATCGCATATTCTAATTCTGCTCGTGCAGCCTTGAGGTGCCCGGGTTGGCCGAAAAAAGACCTAGCGTTCTCGTTGGTTCGTAAACCTTTGTTAATTTCTCATTCATTACACGATCTCATGTTTTCTATTTACGTTAGGGGATAATATTTTTATACAAAAGCATGGCTCAACTGAAGGACATTGGTACAGTGGTGGAGTTCACGTTGTGCAACGCGAGAGTGTCGCTCTTCGATTTGCACCGGCTTTTTCTAGAGGATGGACTCCCGATCAACTATGCCATGTCCGTTTCAAGCTTAACAGGATCCCAGTGCGTCGTCAACATCAAGCCATGGATACCGCTTTTACAGAACATCGGATCCTGTTTCCGAGCTATGCCGATCTGCCATCGAGTGGTATAACCACGAACGGGCCAGTAAAAGTGTTCAACAGATTGATTGCCTCTAATCCTCCTCAACTGCGAGCCGTAGAGACGATCGTTAACCTGCCGCCTGGTTCGGTTCCCTTCGTTGTCTTTGGCCCGTAAGTCATGAATACTTTCGATGATTCTCCAAAATGTGCTAATGTATATGGGCCCAGACCAGGCACTGGTAAAACAATAACTATTATTGAAACTATAAGACAACTTCTTGTTCGCAATCCCAAGGTCAAAATCCTTGCTTGCGCACCTAGCAACTCTGCCGCGGACCTTATCGCACTTCGGTTGACTGAGAACAAGATTCTCACATCTGACGAACTGTTTAGATTTTATGCACCATCGCGACATAAGGGACAAGTACCAGATCAACTTGTCAATTATACTTATGTCAAGGAAGAATATGCCCCGAGAGAAGTACGAGACGACAACAAAGTTCTACAAGGGGGACACTTCTCTGTGCCTCCCATGGCTAGGATGAAGAGTTTCAGGGTTGTCGTAACTACTTGCGTTTCTGCCTCGGTGGCTTCTGGTATTGGCATGCCCCGAGGCCATTTCAGTCATATTATCATAGATGAGGCAGGGCAGGCTACAGAGCCAGAAGCCTTCATTTCCATTAAAACGATGGCGGACACGGCAACAAATGTTGTTATTGCGGGGGATCCAAAACAGCTAGGACCGATTATTCGTTCTGATATTGCTCGTCAACTTGGACTAGAGACTAGCTATCTTGAAAGACTGATGAACCAAACCCTCTACAATCCGAGAGATGCATCAAATCGCGGACTCACGTGAGAACTATAGTGCATCCTCAGCCTGCATGATTAGTATTGATTGAATAATTTCATTAGGGTGGTAAAACTTGTGAAGAACTTCCGATCGCATAGCGCTATTCTGAAGTTTCCCAACGAACAATTTTATCAAGGAGACCTCGAAGTTTGCGCGCATCCACGCGTGACGGACACTTACTTAAACTCCTCGTTCCTTCCCTCCAAGCGATTTCCAGTCGTCTTCCACGCGGTACATGGGAAGGACCTTCGCGAGGCATCCTCTCCCTCCTTCTTCAACATTGACGAAATCCTACAAGTTAAGCAATATGTTAAACAACTTCGCGAAGATCGTCAGTTCCGTACTTGTAAGATCCATTACATTATAGTTCGCATATAGCTTTCTTATTCCCAATAGCGGATTCTGACATTGGGATTATTGCGCCTTATCACGCGCAATGCTTGAAGATACGGACTGCCTTACGAGGCGTTGCTGATGAAGTTAAGGTCGGTTCAGTGGAGGAGTTCCAAGGGCAGGTATGTCAGTGGTCTGTATTTTCGTGCCTCATCTTGATGTCTCGTATCACTTCAGGAACGTAAAGTCATTATCATATCTACCGTGAGAAGCAGCAAAGAGTTTGTAGAGTACGATGTGCGACATACCCTTGGATTTGTCGCCAATCCACGCCGTTTCAATGGTAAGATACCCTTTTGCCACTGCCAGCCCTTCAACTTGCTTACATCCATCTCATTACCAGTTGCTATAACTCGAGCCCAGGCACTCTTAATCATTGTAGGAGATCCCCAGGTTCTTGCGCTAGATCCTCTGTGGAGGTCATTCCTCAATTACATACATCTGAACAATGGTTGGCGAGGACCATCAATAACCTGGGACCCGCAGGCTCCTGTCGATGGTGACGCTGGAGATTATGCCCGAGAAATCCGTGAAACGGCGCAACTAGATATGAATGATTTCGCCCGGAGAATGGAGGAGCTAACGCTCGGTGGTATTGATGAAGAGGATGATGGAAATGTAGACCGCCCGTGGAGAAATGTAGAGTAGTCGCAAGATATCCAAGTGATATATATTCTTGTTCTTGGTAATTGCAATATATACGACTGATAGTTTTTAGAAACCATCAGATCCTACAATCATAACATAAAAGCAATCAATATATTAAATACTCGTTATTACTTACTTTCACAGCACATTAAATGCGCCATGCGATTACTACCTATCTATAATTCCGCATATCCGAGCACCGAGTGCGCCGGAGATAAAACAGAAACCCCGCTGCGAAGCCATGCCCGTTTGTCACGTTCCTTGGAAATCGTAACGCAGACGAATCAAACTTCTTTCACTGATAGTGATACTTAGGTGCTTCGACAATACTTCTTCACAGGCACTGTAGGTGAGCTCCCAGCCAATTCATTTATCTCGCTGATAATGCATAGCCCGATCAATGGGTGCGTGCAAAGTTACTAGTTTACCAAGTAAATTGCAGCCTGCAGGCATGGCTCGCCGCCAGACGCCTACACTCTAAATCCGGTAGTCACAAGCCAGGTACATGAACGGCAAAGGAAAAGCCGGTGCATGTTTGCAGGGCTGGTTCACGGCAACTCTATTCAAGCACGTCTACGCAGGGAGGCAAGGCAACAAGCAAGGCACTTCCCTTGGGACATTGGAAGGTGCCTGCCGATCAAAGAACACTAAAACAAAACTGTAGTCAATCGTGGTTATATCCGTGCCTGGAGATCACTGAGGAGAGGGGGCTCTCAGATGGTCTCCAAGGACGTTGGACAGTCAAGTTGGAATCAATTAAAGGTACAGTCTGTAAAGTTATCTTGGTCGCAGGCTTCGATGTCGTCAACGGTTGGATATTTGCATACGGTGCACAGCCTCTTTCTGGTCCAACCCGTAGGCTTTAAGACCGACACAGATGGATCAGAAATAATGGCATCTCTCTCGCAGCTCTACGTTTGCAGATTTGAAAACTCCGTATTCGTCATTCCGCGCCCTACCGAGATACTATCTTTGTCGCGGATGACGGAACAAGGTATATTCATAATTTCAGGGGAACCAAAAGTAAGGTGCATTGTGATTGCCTCCCATGTCAATCAGGTCCATCTCACCCACCAAATCCGGGATGAGATCCGTGCACTGAGAAAAGACGGTGAGGGATGTACTCAGGCTGTTGGCAGCCTGAGAATATTCTGATGGCTGTTCTCAACGTTGTGCATTTAGACATACAGGTATATTGCACGGGATGGAAGACACGACATAAGAACGGATGGACTACACGATTGAGCCGAGGGATTAAGCAGGATGACGAGAGCAGATTTTGGATAGATGATTATGCGGCGGCCGTTGGGAGAGCAAGATGTGGAGTCTGCCTTGTCTCAGTTGTGTGTACCGAGTGGTATATCCGACGGATTTCTTGCAGGCAAGTATACAGCAATACGTGCGTTGCTCACGGAGGCCGATAGAGAAGTAGAGAGGAAGGACTTCTTTTTTTTACAAGCCCTGTGTCGTAAATACGGACCGGTGTGCACAGGCGCGCAGTGGTTGAATGGGGTGAACAGCGATGAAAACGAGGTGGTGGCATTGAATGGGAAAGATGTGTATCGATGACAAGCTTTGCTTGGGTGAAAAGTTCTTTTCCGTCAGAAAAGCGTCGAGAGTGAAGGTGTGAGGCTCGTTTTTAATGAAATGATTGTGCCGGACTTCGGCTGCAATAAAGTGGTATTTTGCTGTGGAGGTACCTGGTTGATATGCTTTAGTGGTGCAGACATAGCGAAGCAACGAGGTCGGCCATGGCATGTCGTAATGTGAGCAGCTGCAAGGATGCATAAATAGCGGCAGATGGCGGCTGACAGCGGTGGGAGAACATGGGTGGAGCTATTCAGTTGCTATGAGAGGGAAGATGTGCATGTGGATGGACAATGGTCTGGGAGCTCAGCATGGGTGCTCATGGGAGTGGATAGATAGGTGAGTTGGCAAGTAGTTGAGTGATATCGGTTATTCGAAAGGCTAATGTACAGGAAGAATTCGAAGTAGTTGAGAAGATCAGAGGAGGGGTGGTGGTGGACTGGAGATATTAGTGGGAGTATATGGATCAGATCGTATCTCAAGGTTCGTTTGGCGTTACCGTGGGGCAAGGAGACGATTGAGGAGGGAAGGAGGCACCGGCGGATGGAAGGAAGGCTGCCTCTGATCGTTCCTCGGTGCCTGGGTCTGTAGCTTGTGCGTCCTTTGAACTGGTTCATGATATAGAGAGAGGGCATTCCGGATGAACTGGGTGCGGATACATAGAGATCATCAATTGAATCCATCAGCCTTGCCCCTTGGGTAAGTCAAGATCAGCAGAGTGCTCCAGATGGGCCAGTACCGCCTGGCGGGAGTAGAGAGCGAGGATATAAGATATAAAATATAATAAAATGGTGGATGGGAAAGGCCAAGAGTGAAGCGAGCGCATATAAGTTGGGAGAAGCTTGGGTTCGTTGCAAAGAGCCGAAATCCGGTTCATCGACCTGTGTGCCTGAATCTTGGCCACAAGTCCATTCATTTACTTTACCCTCCAGTCACATATCACTAGCACTTCTCCCAATTCCACTTCATTCTACCTTTCTGATACCCCCTCCTCTTTCCTTACCACCACCACCACCACTCCCCCTCCTCCTCCCCCTCCTCCTCCTCCTCATCCCCCTTCTCCCCGCTCTCCACTTCCACCCACCATGCCCGTCCCTGCAGCATCAAAGAAGCCCACCGACGATCCTCTCGACGAGGCTCTCAGGCCCCCGCCAGACGAGACACCCGAGCAGCGTGACATCCGCCTTCAGAGGGAGGAAGACGCAAGAAGAGTCAGCCTCGCAATTGATGCCAGCATCAAGGCCGAAAGGCAGGCCCGCAGGAAGAAGCGCATCGTCCGACTCCTGCTCCTCGGCCAGAGCGAGTCCGGTGCGTTCATATGTCCTCCCTATCTCTTCCTACATGCGCCATCCTTTTTTTTTCCCGCTGCCATGCACTCCACTGCACACCTTTTTGTTTATCCGTCGGTGTACTACCCCGCACCGCATGGGCTGTTCGGCATGTTGATGCCCACTTTCTGCTTCCGTCCATTGCGTTTGTTTGACCGTCCCACTGACACAAGTCATCTCTCTAGGTAAATCCACTACCCTTAGACGTGAGTCCTCCTCTGCCTCCTCCCCTCCCCCCTACTCTTCTCTTCTTTTTCCAACCTTCTCACCCACCTATCATCCCGGACAGAATTTCAACGACTCTACACACCCACCGCTTTCCGGGAAGAACGCATACTTTGGCGTGCTGTGATCCAACTAAACATTGTCCGCTCCATACGGACCATTCTCGAAGCTCTCTCTTCTACCTCCCAAACCTCTCCCCCCACCTCTCCCTATTCATCACCACGTTCCCGAGCGAGGAGCATATCCCGCCCGCCGCAGCCTTCTGCCCCTGTACCGCCACTACCCGTCTCAGATTCCTATAATGGTAATGGCAATGGCAATGGGAACGGCATCGATGTCATGGGCTATCACAATCACAATCACAGTCACAATCACTTTGGCACCGTCAACAGTGCAGCCAGCGGAACCGACATGCAGTTCTCCTACGGCTCTCCTCCCCGGGTCGGTCGCCATCCCTCCTATGCCCAGCACCAGCACCACGTCCACCACCAATACCACGATTCCGAAGATGCCGACTCAGATTCTGACGCCGGTGGCATCATGTACCGTTCCAGTCCCTCTTCCACGACCATTGCATCCTCCCCCATAGAAGCACTCAAATCTCGCCTCCAGCCCCTCCGCCACGTCGAAGCGATGCTCATCGCAAAGTTGGTCCCACCGAACGAGGACGAGGCGACCCATTTGGGCGTACTAAATCCCCCACCACACCACCACCACGTTACCGCATCCACTTCCTCCGCCTATCGAAACCAGGAGATATTCATTCGTCCGGGTCCCGGCTGGAGGGGGGCTCTCTCCCGCGCCAGAGTCACGGGCCCGACGAGTTATTCGGGAAGCGATGACAGCGGGAGCAGCACGGGTCACAACAACTCTTCTGGTCGCCCGCTTAGTGCCGGAAATACAGGGTTAGAGACACAAGATGAATGTCAGGAGATTTTACATCAGTGCAGGAGAGATATCATGGCTCTATGGGGGGATGAAGGTGTTAGGGAGATTCTGAGACGGAAGAAGATCAGACTGGAGGAGTTCCCTGGATTGTAAGTTGCATTGTTTCCTCGTTTTAGGGAAATCATTGGGCTCATTTGACGGTTATAGCTTTTTGAATGAGCTCGAGAGGGTCACATCTCTAAAATACATGCCTAATGACGGTATGTACAGCCGTTTGCCTGCTGTTTTCTCAATCTAACCTGGTACAGACGATGTCCTGAAAGCACGCCTCAAGACGGTCGGCGTGTCGGAGTACAAATTTGAGATGGAGGTGCCAGCTGGAAGAGATAGCGGCACGGAGTGGCGCATTGTCGACGTTGGTGGAAGTCGAAGCCAGGTAAGCATCCATTTCGGCCGTTCATTCTCCCTCCTTCGTGCCCCTCTTTCTCTTCTATTCAATTTATTCCTTTGTGCTTTCTTTCAACTGCGGTTATCAGCTTTTCCTTTTCGTTCTACATTCTGGGATATTTTTTCCCTCAATGACTTCGCATCGACGTGGCAAACTCTTTGCAATGTTGACCATGCGCGGTGGGATTCATTGTATCGCGTCTATCAGAGCACTACGAGCGCCATTGCGCCTAGACGAGCGATTATTTATTACTACCGCCGTTATCGTGTTCCTGAGGCCCACATCTTCGTGCCTATCCTGTTCCCGTGCGCCTCTCAATTCATTACCCCTTTGCATATCTCCGGGTCCATTTTCTATCACTTGTTATCCCCATTGCTCCCGTTTCTCCTTTCATGCCCCTGGGCATTACCGAGTCTCCTTCCCTTCTGGGATCCCCGCACAACTTGCCTATCCTGCGCAATATCTGGACTCGATATGCAGTCCAACTCCGGCGTGCAAAGCTTAGAGCTTACTTTCGTTCCTCCTTCCTTCTTTACTTACCTTGCTCTTTTTCGACCCGGGCTTTTACACGCTCCTCAATCATTGATACGCTTTACGCGCTTTATTTTTGTTCCCGCTCATCCTCTTTTTTTTTCGCTTTTTCCTGACGTACATCATGGCGAGTTACTACAACTAAGCCAGCGATGTACGTTACCCATTGCTGTAATTTACCTATGGTGGACATTACGTCGACGCAGCTATCTAAAGTTCGCCTAGTACTTCCGAATCCCTGTCTTCGATCACGCCTTCTTCCGTATAACTTCATTTCTACGCTCTTGGGTTTTCCTTTTGCTTCTTTGGCACTGTCTACGGCTGTGGGATGGATTTAATGTCCTTGCCGCTTCTTTTCTTCGTGCACCACGTCAACGACATGCCCACTTCCACGGCCTCCTGTTTCGCTCTCTCTTTTTTACTCACTCTTTACGCTTTTCTGTGGATGGTACTGACCATTATTTCTCCTATAGCGTCGTAAGTTTCCTTGGTGATTACTACATATAGTTCTGTCGGCTCAACTAGCAATAATCTCACAGCTACGTGGGCTCAGTTCTTTGATGACGGTAGGCAACACTGCTTGATCCCTGTGATACCAAAGAGCTAATTTCCTGCTTCATACTTCTCCCATTTTATGCTCTTTCTTGTATCCTGCTGCCATTTACACCCTCTCCAACCGTTGTTTCTCGAATTCCAATCCGGCTCCAACTCCCGACCACGAAATGTAAATCTGTGCCCGACGATAATGGACCCATACACTGAACAACGTCAACCCTAATATCACCGACCACTCATTTTAATTTCAACTCTATTCCGGATTACAACCTACTTTATTTCCGCCACGTACCGCTCTATTGCGAACTATCGCCGATATCGACCGTGGTCAACAGTGGACGCAATCATCTTCCTTGCGCCTATATCCGGCTTCGACCAAGTACTCACAGAAGACCGGACCGTGAATCGTCTGGTTCGTGTCTCTTTTATCTTTTCCTCTTACCTGCTTGCTGACGGGTTGCTTTACATGTTCTTCCCAATCCACGTTCGATTTTGCTTGTCCTTTTTACCTTGTCCTCGTCATGCTCTGGGTGATATCATTCCCGACCTTGGCATATCGGATGTTGCGCGTTATCGCTGGGGCTAAACCCTATCATCCACTGGTTGATTGTTACCTGGCTCTTCTGGATCTTCGCTGTTGTGGACACGCAAACAGGAAGACTCGGTCCTACTGTGGAAAGCAGTCTGCTCGAACAAGCTTCTTGCCAATGTGGATCTAGTCTTGTTCTTGAACAAGTGCGATATTCTAGATGCGAAGCTCCAGTCTGGTATTAAGTACGTCCAGCCGTATCTTTCTTCCACGCTGGTTAGAGGGTTATGCTTACTTTTGGCATTACGCAGATTGTCCAAGTACGTCCGGAGCTATGGCGATCGGGAGAATGACCTTGATAGCGTCAGTAAATGTACGTCCTTGCCTTTCCTTCGTCTGCAGTGGTGGTTGTTGTTGTTGACAAGTTATTCTTTCTTCCTACGTAATACTAGACTTGCGCGGTAAATTCAGTGCCATACACCGAGAGTATTCGCCCAACCCTCGCAAGTTCTATGCTTTCTGTACCAGCGTTACGGATACAGCAACGACAGCGGGTATCATTGCCAGTGGTATGTGTTGATACTATGATTCCCGTACTTCTCCGCCTTACAATTGTGTTCCCCTAAGTCCGTGACATGGTGATACGTCAACACTTAAAACAATCGAAGCTGCTTTAAGCTCGAAAGAATAGGAATTTACGCGTGCGCAAGTCAGAGACAAGTAAACACCCAATGCAAGCTCTTTGTGTCAAATGCGACCCTTTCCGCCGAGTTCTATATCCCATCATAGCCAACCTTTCCTCCTCTTCCGCATCCTTCCTTCCTGTACAAGCATTGTAACCTCACTCTCTGTCGCATACATCACGATGGCATTTCACGTTGAAACCCCTTCTCGTTTACATCAGTCATTAACGACGATTACATTTAACGACTCGCCTTCTCTATTCATTTACGACTACTCCTATGCTTTACCCTCGCCAATACCAGCTCCGACTCAATTCACTCCATCGGCATTCCGCCTCGATGCCCGTCCTGGCAGCTGCGACCCGCGTGCATCACGCAATATCAGTCAAGCCTCTCACGATCTAAACAAGCTTCCCATCCTATCTACTCGCTGCCGATGTATCCACATCCTTGACAGCGTCTCGCCCACGGCCTGCTGTGTGCATGAATTGAAAAAGAGTAGGATTTAGGGCTCCCGTTGATATCAATGATCTATTTTCTCTTTCCAGTACTTTTTTCTTTACTCACCCACGGTTGGATAGGCATTTTGTGTTTCTTGTGCTTTCTCTCTGCCTTACTTAAATGGCAGCTTACTTGACAATATCTTTAGACCTCATTCGTTCAATGATTGTCCGGATATGACATGTTCTCAATCACGCAGATACTGGACTTTCTCTTTCGGTATACCTTCTTGGCGGTTATCGTATTGCATATGTACATCAGAATACCCTCACACAATTATCAAGTCATTTGTACATTTCCTTGCGGTCGAAGATTTCCACCATGCTGACGTGTTAACAGAAGATCCTAGACGCTTTCTGATTTCTGATCTGCTGTCATGGGCTCATGAGGTGCATACCTCTTAAAGTAGTTTTTCCTTACACTGAACTAGGCCGAGAGCGCCTCAGAACTGCGTTCAATTAACTGATATACCACGGATTTTAAATTCTATTCTTAAAGACTTGATACAATTAGCACATGTAGGGTCCTATTGAAGAGCTGTAAATATACTGCAGTCACCCAAAATTGGTGGTTGATCCATAGCAATCATCAGTGATTATTTGATTATTTTGATGATACGTGCCTGTAAGTTAAAGGTTCCGAGTGTGTATGTTTCTGGGCGCGCGTAAGCTAAATATTAGGCACTTTTACCCGGAGGTATCAGAATAAACTTCACTACATATGTACATTGTATGGGCAATCCCATGCAGCCCAGAAGACTGGCCGCCTATCTGAATTTTGGTCCCCGGAATCATATTTATCAGGTCTGAACTGGTCTGAACTTTGAAGTATGATAAGAATCAATCTTGTGATGCATATCTATTTTTAGCTCACTACATTTATGACACTGCATTGACTCGAAGAGGACTGCTGTATTAAATTATATTCGAACCCATTTTTGGTGCCTTATTTTGTTATCAAAACCTATTATCCTGGTATGGATCCACATCTTCAGCGTCGTCCCACGAAGTCCGAACTACTATTTCTTGCGGTTGCGGTAGATTTTGGTTCGTTAAGTGTGCGGACTTAGAGTGCAATTAGAGTGGTTGTAAATTACACAAGGACGGTCTATTTTAATAGCAGTGGCTCGAATGGCGGTATATTCGACCATATAAAACATGATTTAAACTTCTGCTAGAATGACATAAGTAAGCTAAGTGGCTGTAAGTGTGCATTTCGGCAATAATTATTATATTCGTGTACCAACTCGCTAGCTTATCATTCTCTCGGGTCATTCGTAACTATATTTCGTTCTCACAGAATTGTTATTGTTAGTGTGAGAAGAGACTGAATGCTGTATGATAGTATCTAACGAGGCTTGAACCCGGGTAAATTAGTATAAGCCTCAGTTACTTACGTGAAGCAGTACGATTAGCCAGGTGGTCTTAAATCCGTTCGAGTCGCCTGATCAGCGACGTCTTCCTTTGTATCACTGTACTATCACTGTTGGCTGATCCACTGGCATGTGATACAACCAGAAGCACCCTTCTTTTCTAGTCTAGCTTACAACTAACATTATGGGGTACAGAGAGACTTTGCTAAGCAAGGCGACACAAGTTGTCGAAACCAAAATACAGATGTACAGCCTAATCTACAGCATGCGTGATTTATCAAAAACTACAGTGGTACATAGTATAGGACTAAAACTGAAAGGTATAGCAATCAAGAGACAACGTGATAAAAAATAATATGAAATATTTGCAGACGCTGTGTGTCAGTAAATGAATGTCGAGAGCCGTAACTGAAAACACTGAAGAACAAATATTTAAAGCAAAAAAGAATTAAGAGAGTTGATCCAAAGGAGGGAAGCATACAGAATCCATTCTTTCCATAAACGTCTTGGAATCAAATGAATACATTTTTACATTAGTCCTGAAAAACCGAACGATTTCTGGACCCCACAGTGGGTTAATAAATGAATGATTAACCTCAATGCGAGGAATAGGGCATTCTGCAAGACCGCGACAAGTGATGAGGCGCTCCACTGTCTCCAGCCGTAAATCATCTGCTCCAATGCTCAACAATTTCAATTTCGGAAGCCGAGTGCTGCAGTAGAGTTTGCATGAAAATAGATGCTTGACCATCTCATTCGTCGAAGACAGGCCAACAAAAGCAACCTGTTCGACATGTTCAAAAGGATTTGAGAAGCAGGGATTGGGAGTCAATATCAACTGCGGCTCTGGCGACCGAGTCGGGGGAGTTGGGTTTGGATACAAAAATGATAGCATGCGCAACGAAGAAAATTCCTGACAATACGAGGTGCTCAGCGTATAAAATAAATTCGCAACTTCAATGCCCGAATGCCATACAACACTTAGTGATTCAAGTTTAGGCATTTGTACGACATCAAAGAAATCTTTCAGGTATTGAATTGCCATTTCTGGCGGACCTCCGATCTTGAAAAAGCGAAGATGTGGAAGGGTGAATGATTTGAAATGAGTCGAAAAGGGGACGAAATGCCAATCTCCAAGACTAAGCGCCACGAGGCCGGAAAATGAAGCAAGTACCGGCAGCCAACTTCGAGAAATGCGAAGGAGTGGCATTTTGACATGCATTCTACGTATCCAAAAATTCCAAGGGGTTATACCAGGTAGAACACATTCAAAATCTAACGACCTGAACACCGGCCCCGCACCTCCGAGAAAACAAGTAAAAGGCTCTTTCGCGATTCCAGACCACGACAAGGGATTGATATTTAAATTATCCAGTATCAGCGAAGTGCTGCTCTGAGCTTTGAATGCAGTCAGTCTTGGTGCACGCCGGCATGTTAAATGCTTTAACAGAAGCCCGAGTGCAGTGTCTTCTTTGAAAATCAAGTTCAGAGTACCAATGCGATATATATGCGGTACTACTGGGATCCAGGCAAGACGTAATTCCTCTTCGGAAATTTCTCCGATTGAGTAGAAAGTGATATGGATGGTCTGTGTTGCAGAGCGATCGAGATATGTACAAAGTTTGTTCAGTGACACATGATTAGAAGCGTCAACATTTATATTTGTCCATAGGTCTGGAGAGCCTTGAACAATGTCTCTGAATCTTGTAGAGACCTGCGAAATAAGAACTTGAGGGGGAGGAATATGTCCACACAGTCCGTTGTTAAATGGATACCAGATAGGTTGAGACGGGAATGGAGGAGCCTGGCAAAGTGCGAATATATACCGAAGAAGTTCGACCGGTAAGGAGTAGATAGAAGAGAAATAATTTTGTGTGCGATTTATTGCTCTTTCATTCTCTTTGAACGATTCTTCAATTTCCATAACCTGGAGGTGCAGAAGAGTGATATTCTGCTCGATCTCTTTCACCCTCCGTTTAAGATTACTAGATTCACCTTCCATCCAACAAATCCTAAAGGCATAAACAGACTCAGGCGGCGAAAGACTCCTGGTGTAAGCGATTTCTCTTTCCTTGTCGATGATATATTCTTTAACTTTCAAGCGCGCTTGGAGTAAGACGGAAGCTTCTTGTTTGATCTCTTGGACCCGTCTTTGATACATGTACGGCTTGTCCCGCAAAATACGTAGTGCCCCATGTGTCGCATCTCGCTGTGCTTGAATCTGCATACTTATTGCACCTGGTATGTAGCAATTTTTCAGTATCACGTACTTAGGCATCATTTACTATGTATACCTCTGCTCAAAACAGACTAGATAATGCGTATAAAGATAAAACTTCAGGGTATGTCTGAAAACCGCGGAACGAGAAAACCAAGAGAACGCGACAAGAAAGCGAAGCAGCTCAGACAGTCACGTGGAGTTCTCGCTCAATGGCCAAAAGAATAATCCGTCCAGATGCAGATGAAAGAGAGAGGAACGAGATGTTGCGTACTTGCAGAAGTTGTTGCAGGCCTGCGGTAACTCGGATCGATCATGAGAGTAAGTAGCTGAAAGTGCGAGGCTGGCGCGGATCTGCAGTGCTTTCTTGTTTGCCTACCTCGCGCAATGCAAACAATGTGTGCAATCAAACTAAAAGTTTTTTGGTGGAGCTACTCAGTATCAACTACTTATAACCACCATATAATGTAGACAGCTGGTTTTACAGGTTTCCCTGCGTAGATAAGAAAAATAAACCGATAATTATATACTACTCAAAATTTCAACGTTGCAACGTTCAAGACAAGTTTAAGCCGATTTTAAAACCAATAAGCACTATTGGCTTGGAATGATGTACATGCTAAGAAAAAAATTACATTTATAATATGGGGGTAGTATTAATGGGAATTTACTTGGAATTTACTTGATGAAGTTTCGGAATTATATATAAGTAGTGCCTGCCATGAACAACTGTCCAAGGCTGAGGCGCAAGCTTAACAAGGGAGTTCCTGCAACGGAGGAAAGCACAATATATCCAATTGCTCCATAAACTTTTCAGGGCTTAATGCAAACAATTTCACAGTATTACTGAAACCTTGAATAGTCTCTGGGTCCAAAAGCGGGTTCATAAACAAGTGATTAAGTTCAATATGAGCTATATGGAGACCTGCATGACTACGGCGAGCGATGAGTTGTTCCACCGTCTCCAGCCGTAGATCGTCTGCCGCCAGGCTTAATAACTTCAGTTTGGGAAGTTGATTTATGCAAAATATATTTGGAGAGAATAGGTATTCAAGCAATTGATTGGTTGAACCAAGACCTACGACGGCAACCCGTTCAACATGTTCAAATGGATTGGAACAGCAAGGGCTAGGTTCCATTATCAGCTGTTGCTCTCGTGTACCGAACCAAGGAATTGGTTTTGAGCAAAAAAATGATAACATCCGCAGCGAAGAAAATTCCTGGCAGCGAGAGGCACTTAGCCTGTAAAACAAATTTGCGACTTCAATGCCAGAATGCCATGCAATGCTCAGTGATTCGAGTTTAGGCATTTGTATAATATCAAATAAATCTTTCAGATGCTGAAATTCGGTGTCAAATAGACCAATTATCTTTAAAAAGCGAAGTTGTGCGAGGGTAAAAGATTTAAGGGTATTACGAGGAGCGAAATGCCAATCCTCTAGGCTGAGGGCGACGAGGCCGGAGAATGAAGCAAGTACTGGTAACCAGCTTCGAGAAATGTGAAGAGACGGCATTTTCAAATGCATCCGGAGAACTCCAGTATTCCAAGTGGTTCTACCAGGTAGCACGCGC
The DNA here is from genome assembly GCA_025738555.1 of Cyathus striatus. Classification (NCBI taxonomy): domain Eukaryota; kingdom Fungi; phylum Basidiomycota; class Agaricomycetes; order Agaricales; family Nidulariaceae; genus Cyathus; species Cyathus striatus. The sequence continues at coordinate 2,306,009 of JAOVFP010000013.1, read as the reverse complement.
TCAAAGTCTAATGATGTGAGAATTGGCCCTGGCCCTTCAAGAAAGCAAGTAAACGGCGCATTCGAAATCCAGGACCACTCTCTAAAGCGTGGATTAGGATAATCGAAATGTAACGAGGAACTGCACCTGGCCTTGAATGCAGTCAGCCTTGGTGCTCGTTGGTTTGTTAGATGCCTTAGAAGAAGGGCAAGAACAATGTCTTCTTTAAATATCAAATCCAGTGTACCAATGCGAGAGATGTGTGGTATGATTGGCATCCAGGAGAGGCGTACCTCCTCCTCAGACATTTCTCCGGTTGCATAGAAAGTGACATTTATGGTATTTGTAACGGAGCGGCTTAGATACGTGCGAAATTTGGTTCGAGATGTTTGGTTCGAAGCATCGATTTTTATATTTGTCCACATCTCTGGGGAGCCTTGGACAATGTCTCTAAATCTTGTAGAGACCTGCGAGATGAGGATATGAATAGGAGGAACATGGCACAGTTGTGAATTACTTGATGGGTACCATAAAGGTGCAGAAGGAAATGGGGGTGCCCGACAAAGTGCAAAAATATAACGAAGTAATTCGACGGGTAAAGAATAAATGGGGGAGAAGTAATTCTTTGTGCGAATTATCGTTCTATCGTTCGCTAGGAAAGATTCTTCAAGGCTAACAGCTTCGAGTTGTAAAGACGTAATCTTCTGATTGACTTCTTGCATTTGCCTTTGAAGATAGCGTAATTCGCTGTCCAACCAGCAAAGTCTGAAGATATAATAGGTAGGCGGCAAAAGACTCCTTGTATATGCAATTTCCCTCTCTTTCGCGATGATATAGCCTTCGATGTTACGCCATGTCTGAAGTAGGAGAGCAGCCTCCTGCTCGATCTCTTGCGCACGCCTTTGAAATATGTATGGGTTGTCATGTAGAAGCCGAAGCGTTCTGTTCGTAGCTTGTCGGTGGACTTGAGTTTGCATGTTAAAGATGTTAACCTGTCGTATAAACATTAGCATCGCACTTAAGCATTGTTTATTACATGTACCTCTGCTTGCAGCGATGAAGCTGTACAAAACGATAAAGCGGTATGGGACTGGTGCTTGATAGACGGCAGAAAGCATGTACAACCGTGGCAATAGCTTGGAAACTTGGTTGCAGCCTATTAGTATTTGTAACATGATTAAACTTAAAAGCTTAAAGCGGCACCGACGCGGAGTTTGACTCATGCATTGATGACGTCTGCAACCAGACGCAGCGTCTATCTGTCTCTCTTGCGTCTTATGAAGTACAAATAATCTAACAAGAATCTAGACGGTACACAATGTATAGTAATTACATAGCTATAAAAAGAATAACGAAATCCTGCAGTCCAAGTGGAATTCAAACATTGTTAAGAGAGTTCCTCTAATGGAGGGAAGCATATTGAGTTGATCTGCGCAACAAACTTCTTTGAATTGAACCTAGACAATTCCATGTTATTGCTGAAATCACTGGTAACATTCAAACCCCACATCGGATTGACGATCGGACGATTGACTTCTATGCGAGGTATGGGGAAACCTGCATGACGGCGATTGGAGATTATATGTTCTACGGTCATCAGATCCAAATCATCTGCTCCTATGCTTAAAGACTTCAGCCTAGGAAGTCGGCCAGTAACAGGCCGTAGGAGTCCCTGAGTGAATAGGCAATGAAGCAATAAATCGGTCGAAGAAAGACCTACAAACGCAACCTGTTCAACGTATTCAAAGGGGTTGCAGATGAAAGAACCAGTGCGGGGTATTAAAGGCGTTCGCAACTCTGAGGGCGACTGCTGGATTGGGAACCAAAACGATAACAAGTGCAACAAAGGAAATGCTTGACAATAATAGAAACTTAACGCGCAAAACAAATATACAACATCAGTGCCTGAGTGCCACACCACACTCAGCGACTCGAGTTTAGGCATTTGCACGATGGTCAAGAAATCCAAGGTATCTTGCATTGTTGCGCCGGGTCTGAACTTGAGAAAACGAAGATGCGGGAGGATGATATTATTGAAAGCTGCCGGAAACGAATCGAGGTGCCAGTCTTCAATACTAAGGGCAACAAGACCAGAAAAAGAAGAAAATGCAGGTAACCAGGTTGAAGATATATTAGACAGTGGTATTTGCAGATGCATTCGGCGTATTTCAGAATTCCAGGGAGATGTGCCAGGTAAAATACACCTGAAATTTAACGACTTGAGTGACGGTGCACCTTTGAGAAAGCAAGTACAATGCGTATGCGAGATTCCCAACAGATGGAGATCAATGGGTAGGATATTGCATTGTACTTTAAATACAGTTAGCCTTGGTGCGCGTCTGTCTTTCAAGTCGTTTAGGACACGCTTGAGTAGGATGTCGCCTTCGAATATCAAGTTGAGGGTACCAACCCGAGAAATATGCAGTACCACAGAGTTCCACGCAAGCCTGAAGTCCACCCCAAACACTTCTCTGCCAGTTGCGTGTATAGTTAGATGGATAGTCTTCGTGGCGGAGAGGTTCAGATATGCAGGTAGCTGTTTTATTGCCGCTTTATTTGACAAGTCGATCTTTAGGTTAGTCCACAGCTCTGGTGAACCTAGCGCAATGCTTCTGAATCTTGTAGAGACTTGAGAAATAAGGACTTGAGTGGGTATAACCTGTCCGCTAGTCGATACTGTGTTGTTTGCGTACGGATGCCGCTTTGGTTGAGACGGATACGGAGGAGCCTTGCAGAGTAAAAATATATATCTAATGAGCTCTGTAGGTAAGGCGTAAAAGGAAGACAAAAAATTTGTTGTGCGAAGGATCTGTTTTTCATTTTCTTTTGATAATTCTTTAATTTTAATAAGCTCGTGTCCAAGAAGAGCCATAACTTTTTCGAGGATTTTCGTCTGCTTTTGAAGTTGGTGAGATACGTAGTTCATGCAAGACATTTCGAGTGAGACAATTGAAGAGGAAGTTTTCTCTCTGTGGCGACTGATCGACTTTTCATTCTCTACGAAAGATGCTTTAACTTCGCGGCAATCCACACAGAGACGAGAGATCTCATGTTCAATATCTTTCATACGCTTGTAAAACTTGGAAGGGTTCTGATATAATCCGACAAGTGCTTCATGAGCAGCTTTTTGCTGAGCTGGAATTTGCATATTGAGGAACCTGAAAGATATAGACTTGGCGAGGTAACAACCCGTTAGTATCTCACGGCGAAGCATGTTTGTAGCACGTACTTCTGGTTACGGCAGAATAGACGAGGGAAGTGGGATATGCGCAATTGTATGAGGAAGGCGGATTTCTGAAATTGAGATGGAGGATCGAGTCGAAGTGGCGAGAATGATGTGGCGGAGACTTGCAGTAGCGTCTGATTCCCACCTCTTGTTCTCGACCCAATATGACCTAGTGGCGCTTTGACGCGTAATCACATATATGTAGTAAGGACCCGACCGAGAGACTGCGCAATGACTGCGGGGAGACGGACAAGGGCTAGTCCAAGCGGACGATTGAAAGATATGGCAGTAATTTGTTTGTCTCCCACTTGTCATACAAACAAATTTGTATCACGTGACGACAATGCCACGACGCTGTTCCTGAGCAGCGACCGGTTTTCCGCATTCTCCAGTACCGTACCATATCCAACAGCCAGCATCGCTGTCATATTTCCTTCGGCCGCAGGCCTTGTTTCTCTTTCTCCCTAACTACGACCTCCTTACTCCCCAAATACCCTCAAGCTATGGTTGAAGACAAATATATCGGGCTGGCGCTCGCAGTTTCTAGCTCCCTCGCGATTGGTACCAGTTTTATTATAACCAAAAAGGTACCTGTCAACTCACGATGTAGACGGTTTTTTCATTTGGTTGCTTACTGACGTTCTTCCCTTGCTCTTGTGTTGTTAGGGCCTAAACGATGCAGGACGTAGCGCTGCGTATGGCTCACAGGCGTCAGATAATTTGGCGTATCTTCGAAATCCAATATGGTGGGCGGGGATGTCAACGTGTGGGTGTTCTGTCAAGATTGTCTATTTGTCTTCCATGCTGATTGTTTGCTACAGTGGTTCTAGGAGAAGGTATCTTGATTCATACTCTCCCCTATGAACTCAACTCGTCTAACCGAAACCTGCAGTTGCCAACTTCGCAGCCTATACGTTTGCCCCTCCAATACTGGTCACACCACTTGGCGCATTGAGTGTACTCATCGGGTGAGTATGGAATCTCTTGATATCCTAACTTCTCTACTCATCGTATATGCCCCTCTGCGATCTCAGCGCCGTCCTCGCATCTTTCCTACTTAACGAAGAACTGGGTCACCTCGGAAGACTCGGATGTACATTATGTCTCTTAGGATCCTTAATCATAGTCCTACACGCTCCAGAAGATAAACCTATTGAAACTGTCGATGAAATCCTTAACTATGCTGTCCAACCCGGTATGCTCCTCCCGCTCTGCATCCGTTACCCACCCCACCGAAATGTACTCACGTGCCCCTGACAGGATTCTTAATGTACTGCTTCACAGTGCTAGTCTTTGCACTAGTAATGATCTACTCCGTGGCACCAAAATATGGCCGGACAAACCCTATAGTGTATATATCCATATGTTCCCTTGTGGGATCTGTATCCGTTATGGCCATTAAAGGTTTCGGTGTAGCGGTTAAGCTCACTTTGGCTGGTAAAAACCAGTTTTCACACCCTAGCACTTACGTGTTTGGAATCGTTGTGGCGGGTTGCATTATGGTGCAGATGAACTACTTCAATAAGGCGTTGGATACGTTCTCGACGAATGTGTACGCCCCTACCTTATCCTCGAAGTTATCGCTTGTTAACCCCTTACCAGTGTCAACCCTATGTACTATGTCGGCTTTTCAAGCGCAACCATTCTCGCCTCCCTCATACTCTTCCAAGGCTTCTATAATACAGACGTCCCGACCTCCGTTTCCCTCATCGCAGGCTTCGTGATCACATTCCTCGGTGTCCACCTCCTTAACCTATCTCGTGCCCCAGAGCCACCATTAGACCACGACCACGGTGCCCTCGAAGGTGGTTTGCTCAACCCACGCATGAGCATTCAAGGCCGTATGTCGCTCGATGGCTGGACCGGCGTCGCAGGGGAGAACGGGGACGCTCGTAGACCAGGCCGTCATGGTCGTCAAAGTTCCCTGTACCGCTCACAAACAACAACCATATTCAATGCCTTCGAAGGGGAGGAAGAAGGTGAGAATGTGGGGTTAGGGAGGTTACGAGAGGAGGAAGAGTCGGCTGATGAAGCGGATGAACGGACGGGGTTGAGGACGGGGAGGAGGGAGAATGGGATTGGGATGCCTTTACCTTCCCCTGGATCGCGGTCACAACGGACTTCTTTGGCGGGTTCGAGGACCCCTAGTCGGTCGCCTATTCATACGAGCGCGTCGCGGGTAGATGCGCGGAGAGGGTAGACTTCCGGATTATTTTTTTCGATGCGGCTGCATTGTTGTTTATTATCATATTACTTACCTTACATGATATATATACCTTCATGGACTCTATAGCTGTAATGCTGCGGTTGAGCTGGGTATCTAACGAAACTTTTTGAAGCGATTGACTTGACTGAAGTTTTAGATAAACGACACGCTCCCCAAGGCTCCCTCTGCAACCCGTCTGTTGACGTCCTGGAGAATTCTTTGTGATTACGCGCATCTTGTCATTCTGAGTCGCAGAACTTCCTACAGAATAAATCTATCGGACAAGAAGTTTCATATCATATCAAAGTGTCTATGTCACAATCTCGCGATCCGCGGTACAGTAAGTATTCGAGTTCAGAGACGATGTGAGCAAATTAGACCACCAGTCTCGATGCGGCCATATCCGCGTTCATCTCCACGTTCAAATCCAACTCAAGATTCAATTGACTTGCGCGTTTTCACCTCGTTCTTCTTGTAGTCTTTCCAAGCAGGAGGAATGAATTGTACTACCTCTTCCGCACTTATCCTGTCCTCCGGCGCATAGCGAAAGATCTTGTACAACAGATTCTGAAATGCGTCGACCTCTTCGCCAGAAAAAGAACTTCTCTCCTTTATACTTCCAATACTTGCCATTGGCACCATTTTATTCCTAGGTCGAAAAACGCCGTTTTCTTCAAAGTATTCTGCACGCGCAGCCCATCTAGTCCACCATTTATCCGGAAGTTTTCCAAGAATCATAACCATCCACCGAATCATTTTGTCCTTCCCGTCGTAGCCAGACGTAAATGGACATTGTTTCTCGTTCATAATCATATACAGAAGGACTCCGAGAGCCCAAATGTCCATCGAAGGAGCGGGAGAGACAATGTCATGAAAGAGGATTTCAGGAGCTCGATATAGGAGAGGCATACCAGATTTGAACGGCTGGTTGAACTGAGAGCATGGGTTGTAGATAGACGACTCTCCGAAATCACCGATCTTGATGTGAACGTCATTGGGAGATGAGAGGCAAATCTCAGGAAGGTGTGAATCGTAGTCAGAATAGACCAGCATTGCGGGACGGTGTGGGGAGGGGGGGACTGGCTTGCGATCATCTCTGGCGTACTGCACGGGCGAAAATAATGGTTCCCCATAAATATGTTTGATCTCCTTACGAGATGCATTTTGGAGTTTGGAAGAGTAGAAAAGCACGTTCCCGGGATGTAGGTCTATGGCATAATATCAATAAATGTATAAGAGGTACAAGAATGATTAATAATGACTTACCGCCATGAATAATACCACACTTATGAAGATATGCAACACCTAGCGCAACCTGTGCTGCAATCTTCTTTGCTACATCCGGTGGAAAATATTCAATGTCTTCTCCATAAAACCATCCAACGTCATCACTAAGATCTATGCCAAGGAGTTCAGTAACAATGCAATGATGTGTCCCATTTGGACCTTGAGTGGCGAACGTGTCGAATATGCGGACCACATGTTCTTTGCCAGGATGAGAGTCCCCTCGCGCTTGCAGCATCTGAAGGTGTTGCGAGACAGACAATTCAGAAGATAGGTGAGAGGAATCGGCAGAAAGCACTTTCAGAGCGGCAAAACGACTTGAAAGGAGGTCTTCAACGAGCCATACTGTGCTGTTAGCACCGCGGCTAAGCTTGTTGATGATGCGGTAACGGTTGTTGAAGATATCGTCGATATTAATAGGATGGAAACCGCCTACTTGGTACTCCTCGGCTGTCTCGATGGATAACATCGAGTAGATCAAGTACCAGACAAAGAGCTGGTGGAGAGAGAAGGCGACTCACGGTGAGGATTCAAATCAAACTGAATACAACTGAATACATTCAATGTGAGTTATGGGCCCAGCGGTGTTGTCCTTTGCTCGTGGTCACAACTATCAATGAAACCCTAGTCGGTCGACTATTCCTACGAGCGCGTCGTGGGCACCCAGTAGACTTCTGGATTATTATTATTTTGATGCGACTGCGTTGTTGTTTATTATCATATTACTTACCTTACATGATATACATCTTCGTGAACTTTATAACGACTGTAATATTGCGGTTGAGCTGGGTGTCTAACGAAACTTTTGAAGCAATCGACGTTACGTGCAAATTACATGAGTCGTCCACAGTCGCTAATAGAAGCATCGACACACGTGACCGCGTGACCTATAGTCGGACTACGGGAGTACGACTTGATTGAATGACTGAAGTTTAGACAAAGTGACATTTGCCCCAAGGTTCCCTCTGCAGTCATGTTCACGATGGTATCTGCCTCTTTCAGAGCCTCTACAGCCCGTCTGTTGACGTTCTGAACGATTCTTTGAGCGATTAGTAATTACGCGTAAGTATCTTGTCATTCGCCGGGATCACAGAACAAGTTCCTACAGGCTACAGTACTAAGGGTTAAATCTATCGGACAAGTTTCATATCATATCAAAGTATCTATGTCACAATCTCGCGAATCGTGGTAAGTATTCGAATTTAGAGGCATTACAACATCTTCAACTCCAGTTTCAGTTATCTTGCACGTTTTTACCTCCTTCTCGTACTCTTTCCAAGTAGGAGGAATAAGTCGTACTACTTCCTCCGCACTAATCCTGTCCTCCGGCGCATAGCGAAAGATTTTGTACAACAGATTCCGAAACGCGTTGACCTCTTCGCCAGAAAAAGAACTTTTCTCCCCTATACCTCCAATACCATACGTTGGCGCCATTTTATTCGTAAGTCGATACACGCCATTTTCCTCAAAGTATTCCGCACGCGCAGCCCATCTGGTCCACCATTTATCCGGAAGTTTTCCAAGAATCATAACCATCCACTGAATCAACTCGTCCTCCTCTCCAGCTATAAATGGACATCGTTTCTCGTTCATGATCGCATACAGAAGGACTCCGAGAGCCCAAACGTCCATCGAAGGAGCGGGAGAGACAATGTCATGAAATATGATTTCAGGAGCTCGATATGGGAGAGGCATACCAAACTTGAACGGCCGGTCAAACTGATAACATGGGTTGTATATAGACGACTCCCCGAAATCACAGATCTTGATGTGAACGTTTTCCGGAGAGGAGAGGCAAATCTCAAAAAGGTGTAAATTGCGGATAGAATAGACCAGCATTGCGGGACGGTGTGGGGAGGGGGGGACTGGCTTGCGATAATCTCTGGAGTACTGGTACTGCACGGGCGAAAATAATGGTTCCCCATAAATACGTTTTATCTCCGTACGAGATGCATTTTGGAAATTGGGAGAGTAGAAAAGCACATTCCCAAAGTGTAGGTCTATGACATAATATTTATAAATGTACAAAAGGTACAAGAATGATGGCTTACCGCCATGAATAATACCACACTTATGAAGATATGCAACACCTAGCGCAACCTGTGCTGCAATCTTCTTTGCTACATCTGGTGGAAAATGCTCAACATCCTCTCCATAAAATTCTTCAACATCAGCACGAAGATTTATGCCAAGGAGTTCAGTAACAATACAATGGTGTGTCCCATTTGGACCTTGAATGGTGAACGTGTCGAATATGCGGGCCACATGTTCTTTGCCAGGATGGGAGTCGCATCGCGCCTGCTGCATCTGAAGGTGTTGCGAGACAGACAGTTCAAAAGACAGAAGAGATGAAGCGGCTGAAAGCACTTTCAAAGAAGCAAAATGATTTGAAAGGAGGTCTTCAACAAGCCATACCGTGCTGTTAGCACCGCGGCTAAGCTTGTTGATGATGCGGTAACGGTTGTTGAAAATATCGTCGACACTAATAGGATGAAAGCCGCCTACTTCGTATTCCTCGGCTGCCTCGATGGGTAACATTGTACCGAAAAAGGAGCTGGTGGAGAGACCAGAGTGTTGTTGCTGTGAGAAGGAGACTGTAGTATTCAGTACAGTAGGCTGAATAGAGTTCTCATCAAGACTCAATCTTGCATTCATTCTCATTGTCACTTAAGCCAACTATCATGGAAATGGATACCAGGGCCCCCACCTTCTCTTGAAGGTCAAGACGGCCTTCCTTGGGTCGAGCGGACCTCCAGTCTGAGTTGGACAGAGCCTGCCAATTCCTACGAGCGCATCGCGGGTTGATAGTATGATACATGAAGAGGGTAGATTCCAGATTGTTTTATTATTTACTTACCTATTTACATGATAAGTATGTATACCATCATGTAGATTTTGCGGTTGAGCTGTGGTTTCGTAACGATGCTGATTGAAGCGATCGACTTCATAAAGAAACCATGTCGACGTCTTTATCCTCTGCAACCCTGTGAACGACCGGACCTGCGTCTTTTATGTAGAGCCTCCGTTTCCGATCTGTTTAGGTTTAGACAGACGTTACATCGTGATGTTCACCGTTGCGGGCCAACTTACGTCTTAGTACAAGTCACCAACTTACAACTGCGGGCGTCCGAAAATAGCCGCATAGTAAAGTTCCATGATGCCACCACTCAACCACCACGGCTGCCAGCACCGCTCTTCATCCTAATTTCCTTGTTCTTTCCCTTGTATTCAATATCGCTTTTCAAGATTTCAAGCTTAAAGGCTCAAGTTAATCACAGGCTAGGCTGAAGGACACCTGCAGGTCATGGTGCAAGATAAATGGATTGGTGTCAGCCTTGCATTTGCGGGTTCGTTTGCTATTGGAACCAGTCCTATTATAACTAAGAAGGTCCGTAGGCTACCATGTTTACTCCTTCTCGCTGTAATGCATCTAATACCTTAGATATTAGGGGTTGAACGATGCTGGTAGGAAAGCAGGGCACGGGGTGCAGGCTTCAGATAATCATTTGTATCTTCGAAACCCAATATGGTGGGTTGGGATGTCAACTCGTATGTTGTCTTCTTTTCAATCTTAATATCTTTGCTAATGGCTCTAATCGGGCTCTACGAGCAGTGGCCTTAGGAGAAGGTTCTGTTCAACTTTCTCTACGATCTTTCGATTGGTCTCTCTAACAACAAGCTATATATGCAGTTGCCAATTTTGCAGCTTATATGTTCGCTCCTCCAATACTTGTCGCTCCTCTTGGTGCATTGAGTGTCCTTATAGGGTGAGCATGTATTCATTCTGTCCACTTCGTTAATCTAGACATAATCTCTGTTCATAGCGCCATTCTCGCTTCGATATTCCTGAAGGAGCGTCTTGGCCATTTAGGACGCGTAGCATGTACTCTTTGCGCGCTAGGATCCATCATTATCGTCCTGCATGCGCCGGAAGATAAGCCAATAGAGAGTATTGACACGGTTCTGGATTATGCCGTTCAACCTGGCACGTTCCCTCTTTCTCTGCAGGGATGACAAAGAGCGTACTCACTTCCTCCCCAGCATTCCTGGTGTATTGCGTGATTGTCTCCGCATACACCATTCATGCAATATTCTCCCTTGTACCAAAATATGGCCGGATAACACCCATCGTGTACATCTCCATATGTTCGCTGATAGGGTCCATATCCGTTATGGCAATCAAAGGGTTCGGAATCGCGGTGAAGCTCACGTTATCGGGCAAGAACCAATTCACCTATCCGAGTACATATCTCTTTGGCATAGTGGTGATAGTATCCATCCTCATGCAGATGCACTATCTAAACAAAGCGCTGGACACCTTCCCGACCAACTTGTAAGTATCCTACTTCCTCTAAGCCAGCCTTCCGCTGAAACATATGTTATAGAGTCAACCCAATATACTACGTCGGCTTTTCAAGCGCAACAATCGTAGCTTCCATAATATTCTTCCAAGGATTCTACAACACGGACGCGCCAACAAGCATCTCTCTCATCGTCGGATTCGTCGTTACCTTCCTCGGTGTTTACCTTCTCAATACCTCCCGCAGTCCCGCGTACAATTCACAGAGCTGGGGCATGTACTCTGCTCCTCCAGATGCACACTTCAATGAGGACGAGCTGGCCCTGGAGAATACGGAGCTAAGGTCTCTGGATGAACATGAGGAGGTGGGCATGGATGCGAGGGGGCATGTATATGAGGATGAGGACGAACGAGCGGAACTTTCTGGAAGGAAAGCGGCGATGAGCTCGGGGGTTCATGGAGTAACTAAAAGTGGATCACGGATTGATGTATAATTTATCGTATTTCAACTTTCAAGGACTTTATCTTGTGAATGAAGATTTTGGCCTGTATCATTAATTAACTGCATGTCCAAAATATACCATACTGTAGTCTGTTAGCGTGGCATAAACTAGAAAAATGGTTGAACCCGGGATCGAACCGGAGACCTTCTGTGTGCACTGTATAATGTGAGACAGAAATCATAACCACTATGGTGCGCACGGCTTAGTCACCACTAGTTTTGTACAGCGGCAAAATCCATCCATGAAAAATTTTGAAAAATTTCCCTTCGATTTTTGTGATTTTTGAAGGGGTTTCATGCACTTTGTTATATGTAATATCAGTTTAGAGCACTATGAGGCGGATTAAGATACAAAAAATTGTGATATTCTCCCCTCAAGTGATTCCATATTGATGACAAATCCATCCAAATATGGTAACCACCTTCCCAATATGGTAATGCGGCAAAATTCATCATTGACAAAAAAATATAACTCATTCAGTTTGAAGAATTTTGATAAATCCTTTTGTAGATTTACTCTGTTCATCAAAAGAAGCATTTCTACAAGAGGAATAAGAAAATGGGGGTCATATGCATGAGAAATTTAAGTCACCCTTTGCCTGTACAAAAGTTGTGGTGACTAAGCTGTGTGCACCATAGACCATTCAACCGATATTGAAATGTAAGTATTGCGCATATATTACTTAATTAGGTCAAAACAGTTGCCTAGAAGTCGAAAAACAGTCGTACCCATCCGTTTATGAGCATCCTGCATCGATAAAAATAAACGCATGTACCTGACAAAGATCAATATAATGTAATATCGTCTGTTTGTAGAATAATCCATTGCCATCCTCTTGCTTTGGAATATACGAGTTGGGCAACGTCGGAAAGGATTACCAACTTTCTGACCAACAACTTCGACCAAATCAAATTTTGGTAAATGAATTTCGAGTGTACAAACGGTCTACTAACAGCAGTCAGAAAATTTGTTCATTGTAATAATAAGACATTACTAACGGCCGCTGATATCGTATAATGAGAACTCCAGATATTCCGTGAGGAAGCTAAGTTTGGACATCCCGGGCTGGTCGTAATGGTACCGTATTCGGATTGGACATACGTACTTAATATGCAATTCTATATGAGTTCAATTGGAAGGTCAGTGAGTTTTTCCATGGATGAGAGGGACGAGATGGTGATTGCTTCCATTTATTTGTACTTATTCGAGCAAGATGCATGAAGGCAAACAATTCTAATAAGTAGTAAATTCAAATCTCGAAGAGTGCAGATGGAAGGAATCAAAACATGATGCAGCCGAATACATACGCTACAGGAAATTCCGTACTTTATCCTGTTGAAGGGAGGATAGTATAAAGTACATGTACCGAATGCTCGTGACTCAGCTACCCGGGTTCTTCATGACATTCAGAAAGTTCGTGCACTGCAAAACATTTTTACAATGGATTCCACACATTCATATAGGATTGCAGCGATAAATACCATGTGTATAATCATTAAGCTATTGGTATGGGATGTTACGGCCTAATACGAGTCCCGTGGCAGGTCATAAACATTGTACGATCAACTTACAATCAGTGTAGACTGCGATCTCTAAAACAATAAAAACTTACAATAGCGACAACACTTGCCTGAAAATTCAAATAGTGGCCGGTCCTCGGGTAGATTTGGCGAACTTCAGAAAGGGATATTCCGCTTCTAGAGGATTTTCTAAGTTACAAAATAAATCAGTCTGAAATCATTGATGTTTACCTGTATGATCGAAGACGAGTTTGATGTTATGTGCATGTGTGTTATCCACATATTTATCCTTGATGTCATTCAGAACTTCTCCAATAATGAAGGAGTTACTTTCATACACTGTAATATAAACATCCTTTGTTTTTGAAAATGTCTTGTCCACTGGGAAGATATCATAGACCCATGCAATGTTGTGAAACTCCTCATCACATTGGAGATCCATAAAAATCGATTGAATAGTATTGGTATGAATATTATGGAATGCATGTTTAGTCCACATGGCGTCATGCGTTGTAAACACAACGATGCGTATTTGAAGGGTTATCAGCTTAGAGAAGATGGAGAGATCAATTACGGGAGGGCTATTATCTAGAGAGAGAGCCAACAGTGAGTTTGTAATTATAACATAACACAAGAACTAAAAAAAATACCAGACGGAATAAGGTCGAAGCTCAGAGACTCCAGCGATGTGGCACATTTTTGCATAATTTGCCAGAAGTGTAATATGCAATCATCACACGAACCTAAATCTGCGTTCAAGTACAACCTCTTTAGCTGACTGATGTTAAATGTGCATCGGGGGTCAAGAAGCCACGCGGTAACGAGCTGTAAGGTATCTGAATCAAGGTACAGCTGAAGGGTTTCCAAGTACGTAGGCTGTTCATCTGCTGATAAGAAAGGAGGGTCGCTGGCAGTGATGGGAATAATTGTGCACAAGTGTGTAAGACTGAGATGTTTCAACGTCCGGCACTGTTTCAACAACGATAAAGGAAAACTCCGCATGTTTTCAAGGTAGATTTCGATGATAGGCAGCTTCCCTAGAGAAGAAGCAAATGTATCGGGGTACGAGCAGTTTTTTACGGTGATCTGCAATTTCTGGAGTTTTGAAGTATACAGTAGAGCGTGAATGACCTTGTCTGACATTGGTATACTTAGAATCCGAGTATAAGAGAGTAAATAAGGCGAAGTTTCGACAACCGAGCAAAATCGATCGACGGCAAGATCTCTGAGAGTGGTAGTCATATGCTTGTCGAGGATGACTTTGGAAAATAAGCATTCCTGAAAGATAGGTTTAAAATATTGACAAACAAGCGACACAGATTTCAGTGTTCGCAAGTGGGCATGGTCAAATTTGACATAATACGCGATTCGTTGTAGGAGTTCGACTGGAAGTGCCGTGAGGTTTGTCATGGTGGAGAGGATGGACAAGTCACAGTCGGACTCGAATCTGTTTGTTTGTATTCGAGCGGGAACAAACAAACCATTCAACAAAATTTCCATTCCTGGTAAGTAACTGAAAAAAGCCTAACAATGAATTCAAAATTTACAAAGAAAGCGACAGACCCTCTTCCACCTTCAATTTTCACCCACCTAAATCTTCCCATAATCTCACTCCTACCTGGTACGCATATAAAAGCTGCAATTACATCAAATTACCAATAAAAGCGACGTCCCTCTTCCAGCGCCCCCACCTATTAGAAATCCCCATAATCTCACTCTCCTGGCACACTCAGTAAGTTCACGGGAAACACACGATGGGTATTCAGAATATCTTACAATGCCTCTAGTAGACTAGATAATAGGTTGAGTAATAGGGTATAAATAACAAATCACAATGCCGAAGATATATGCCAATGCGGGGGGATGGGAGTACTGTGTGGATAAGAATGCAATGCAACAAGAAACGGGAGAGAGAAGAAATACAAAGTAATAGAGTGGGGCGGGTGTCGCTTTGAATCCAAGAGGGTCACACGGTATGTACAAGGATGAAAGACGAGACTGGGGGTTAGTAAAGTGAGTAGAAGTATATCTTCGCTTGAGGCATGTCGATAGCTGATATTTTGCAGAGCGGTGGTCGAAAGGATTCACACTAACTCGGTCGGTCGAATGTCTTCTGTGCGCCATTTTGTTTGGGCGGGGTGGGGGTACCTATGTATCCTTACCCTGCTTTCACTCTCAACGTATAGAGATTTCATACGCATCATCGGCCATAGCAGGCTCCCCACAATAAATGTCCAATGTGAGGATCCCCGCCTCCAGAGTTGCTTGAATATCCTCGGTCTAGTATCGCGTGGGCAAGGGCGACCGCAACACCAGATATCATATCAACCGAGCAGCAACGCAATTCAAAGGCGGGGACGATTCCGAAAGGAACACAAGTAGGAAAAACACAGAAAAAAAACAGAAGGGGCAAAAATGTCAAAACTCACATTTTCAGCTGGCCAAGGAACGACCAGGAATAAAGTAAAAAGAAAGGATGCGCACTTTGATATCAGCTGGGACAGCGAAGGTCCTGACAAAGTATCCATGTTTCCTCTCGCGGAGCCTGATCATTCCGTCGGCAGTGGTGGGCGTGCTAAACGAAGGTTCGCTCCGCCCTCGCACGGTGACTTGCCGCACGCGGTTGAACATGCATGTTGTGAGTTTGATGCTGATGTCGCTCTTTTTTATTCAGGGAGCTCCATTAGGATCTTGGCGCGCCGTGTTTCGTGGTCGTAGTCTGCGTCGCAACGCATAGTGTATACTGGTCTTCTTGGTTCTGGGATGCGCTCGACGGGAGGCGAGTGCGCTGAGATTGCGCTAGTATGGTACGCCGGGGACCTTTAAACGATAAGCAATAGACACATCAAGACACTTAAGAACTGACTGTACGGCGGACTCGATTCCCATCTGGCTCGTGGGGGACGGCGCAATAGGCGACTGGGACTGCATTGACGACCCACCAGAAGTGGATGGCCATATCCCAGGGATGAATTGACTATGCGGGCGCATCGGACCACTTTGTGGTTGTGGCGCACGGCCCATCTGCTGTCCAGTCTGGGGAATAATCTGCAGTCCCGCACTCTGCTTTCTCTTGTACGGATGCGCAGCAACGCGGCGCTGCTCGCGGACCTGCCCCGTCCTGCCAGACTGCACATGCATGGGACCAGGTAGTGCCGGACTGGGCATCCTTGACATGCTAAATGAAATCACTCAAGACAAGAAAAACGTTCACACAAAGAGCTCAAACCTGGACATGTGGTGCTGGACATCTTGCTGGTGCTGTTGACTTAACATGTGTTGCTGTTGAAGAGATTGCACGGGGTGGAGCACGATGGGGGACAAATCGTGTCCGACGTGTTGCTGTGAGAGGACTATGCGTGGCGTATGGTAGTCCATGGGCATTGATAGTGGTGGAAGTTGCTGTTGCTGTTGTACTGGTGGAACTTGTTGTTGTTGCTGGTGCTGGTGCTGATGCTCTTGTCCTTGCTGGTGGTGCTGGTGCTGATGTTCTTGTCCTTGCTGCTGCTGGTGTTGCTGTTGCTGTTCAAGCTTCTGTTGTTCACTCTCGATGGTCTCCCACTGTACACCGGCACCTTCAAAATCATGCGGGGTGGAAGGATTCGATCCTTGATGATTGGACATTGTCTCGGTGGAAGGGAATACGTGTTAATACTACGGAAAAGCAAGAAAAAAGCGCGGTGGAGAATGCCAAAGCGCAGGCTTATATAGCGTGTTCCCTGTGAGTCACGAACTTAAATGTTCGTGTTCCAAGCGCTTCCATCACGAGCGACAGCTCCATTGTCCTCCAAACTCGGAGTCTGAGACCCCGTGTACTCCATTTCCCCGCCCCTTGTCCAATTAGAATGGAGCGCGGGGTGGTGATAGGGCGTTGTTTGCACCGCCTCCGTCGGTACCACGTGTTCATAGCACTTCCTTATTTGGTAATATTATGCCGTAAATGAAGTCGGGACCCCGGAAATTGGAGAGCCCCTTCCCGCCTTTGCATTACATCTGTGTGGCGCTGCAAATAACGAGTAGGAAGAAGACTGAATTACTGTCTCGTTAGTATCGTACGTCAGTACAAGGAATTATCAAAAAGAAACAAGGTGTGTTATTCTGTAATTATATTAGAAATTTACTGTAGCGAACAGCGAGGAAGGCGAATAAGTAAGTAGGTAAGTAGAAAAAAAAAAGGATGAAACGTGTACGTAAGGGAGCGGGGACCTGAAGCGGGTGTGTGAAAGCGCATTGCGCCTTGTGTTGTTATCACACCGCCGCCGAGTGGGTGTGAGTCGGTGCGGGACCTCAGTGAGAAATGCCTAGTCAGCAATATCAATCTTTACTCCCGCCGAAGCTTCATCGACAGCAGACGCCTCGGCGGCTTCCCTCGTGGGTTCCAAGCCACTTCGTGGTACCTGCGTCTGCTGGGATGTGGCGCTGGTGCTCCCTGCCCTACTTCGGGGAACCAGTGTACCACTCTCTGCCACGCGCCCTCCACGATCGACACTGGCCCTTCTATGAAAAGTACCATTCTCGACCACGTGCGAGTTTCGTCTGCTCTGCTGCGGTGAATGTGAATGCATGTAGGATACGGGTGATCCGAAGGAGGAGGATAAAGAGGGAGGGGGGACGGAGGGGTATGTGAGGCCTCTCGCTGGTGTGGCTAGCATCTGCTGGTTTCCCAAGGACATGGAGGAAGGCGGGGAAGTGACGGCGCTCACGTAGCTTGCGTTGGTGGTGACGGGAGAGAAGGGGAAGGGGGACTCGACGTAGGAGGAGGGGGAGCGGGAGAGCGGGGTGCTGCTTTCGGAGGTGTTGTTTACTGGTCTGTGGATCTGTGATGGGGGGCGGGGGATGGGGACTGCCTGGGCGTGTGCGGCGCGCACTGGGGTGGGCACGTACATCGATGTGGAGGGGGAGGAGATGGAGGAGGAGGAGCGGTGGTGTGTTGGTTGTGAGTATGGGTCGGAGGAGGAGAGGCCTATTAGGCTGTCTACTGGGAGTCCGAGCTGTGGAAGGATTAAGACAGTGTGCGGGGAGGGAGAGATGGAACGCACCCTGCGACGATGCTCGATCAGCTCCTCGCGGTATATCTCATTGAGACGCATGATTCTAATATAATCGCGCTCGGTGTCGACGAGTCTGTTTCTCAGCTGCTCGTTCTCCCTGCGCATGGCTTCGAGCATTGCCTCTGAGCTGGGCTCGTTGGGTCTGCCCATCATGAAGGAGCGGAATCCGACGCGGGTGTCAGGAGACACGCTGGGACTTGTGTATCCATTGCTTCCTATTCCATTGGTGGCGTTCAATTGCTGCTGCTGCTGGTGTTGCTGCTGGGCAAGTCGCAAGGCACTGAGCTCGCGGGAGAGTTTATTGACATGAGACTCATTCTCTGCCTCGAGGGCATTTTCAAGATCGATCTTTTCCTCTCTTAGCTGGATGGATGACTATAAGAACAAGGTGGTGTGGTGTCTGAATGGGATGGCACCTTCTCAAGCTTCCTGGAGAGGACGTTAATGATTCTCTCCTCCTCAGCCTCGTATGCGTTGATGAGGTCTCCCTGCCTGGTGGCTGCGCTGGCTGCGGAGAGACGGCGGGGGACGAGCGGGGGGGAGAAGGACATGACTGTGCGTGTGGTTTCCATGTCCCCGGATCCGGACTCCCGAAGTAACCTCACGCGTGGGAAACTAATAAGATAAAGTATGGATACAAAAATGGTAGTACAACTCTGATCTACTCCTCGTCGCCCCAATTCCCATTCACCAGCCCGCCCTCGTTTGCAAACCGCATCAAGCTCGAGAACCCCACCGGCGACCAGAACCCCGCGTCCATCGCCGGAGGATCCGGGAACTCCACCCGAAGCATCCCGTCAAAAGGCGCAAATGGGCCCTTGCGCAGGTATCCCTCGGACCACTCGTGCTGGTATATGGGGTAGTTGCGGATCCCCACCTTGACTGATTTCAGCTGCCCACCGACCGTCGACTCCAGCACCTCCGGGAGTGTGCCCCACGTGTATGATTGCAATGCTATGTGGTCCGGCACACCGAAGAAGCTGAATACGTCGTTCCCCGTGTCCATCGTCAGGCTCACTGTCACCTCCACCAATTCGGGTGTACGCAGCGACGTGAACAGCGTGTGCATGAATGCGCTCAGTGTATGCGCCTGCGTCTGCTGGCTTGATATTCGCAGACCTTCAATGTGTATCCCCTTCAACCCCGTGCACGGCGAGAAATCAATCGTGCTGAGCCTCTGAATCCCTGCATTTCTATCAACATCTGCACTACAAGGGAGAAAGGCACGAACCCATGGCACTCGTCGGCATGTCAATGTGCAACTGCTGCACCGACTCCCCCGCCTCCTCGATGTACTGTCTCACCATCGCTGTCGTCGCACAACACCCATCCAGATGAATCCGGAACGTATGCACAGGCGGCACAGGCCGCTGCATCAAAAACCACTCCATAATATCATACTGCGAATGCCGACCAATGTCCAAAAGCGGAATCCGGAACGGCCCCTGCGCCTTAAACTGCTTCCCCACCGAAGACGCACTGGGAACCGGCGGTAACGGTGTCACACCACTCGTCGCCTCCCACGATGACTTTGATATCGACAACGTCTCCAGCGCAGGCAACGAGCAGATATACTGAAAAAACGTCCCAGGCGTATCAAACGACATCTGATGCACAACCAACTTTTTTACCCCCTTCAAATCATTAAGCAACCTCCAAAAAGGAGGCGGAATATCCGCCAGAGAGATATCACTGAACGTGATCGAATGGACGCCTTGCATTCTTTCTCGCAGTCGTTGAGGATTTTCAGGGACATAGTACCCTTTCTTGCGACGCGTCTCCAGGCAGCCTTTGTACGCATTTGGAGCCGTCTCGCTGATGATCACGCTGCGCACCGTGGGGGCGATCGTGCTCCACGGCACATCGAGAAGCTTGAGGAAGACGCAGATCGCGGAGGACTCGAGGATGACTTCTGAGAAGAGGTGATGGCGTGCGCAGGGCAAAAAGACCGACGAGGCGAGACTTGCGGCGCAGAGCGCGCGTCTGTCCGTTGACAAGTTTGTTACTATTTCGTCTAGGATTTCAGGGGGAAGGTGCGGGGGCGCGTATGGGTGCATTGTGTTCTGTGCGGGAGGTGTTAGGTTAGGTTAGAGCGCGTGCGAGGGACGCATGCATACCTCTATCTACTGATCTACTCTTAGATCAACACACACAACACTTTCCCCAGGGCAAAAAACAAAGAGCAGGAGAGCAAAGTAAATAAAATACTCAGCTCCAGGGGTACAACTCTTAAGTATTCTCAATCTTTCTACCGTCGTTGCTATATCCTCGGAATTTTAGGAACTCCAAGAGGGAGAGGAGCGGGACCAGGGAATTCAAAACGGAAAAACACAATCTCGAAACGGAGAAGAGTCCTGTCTCGTCTTGATTCCTGAGGTACGGGTAAATTGTGGTATGGAGAGGTTGTAGCTAATCTGATTTTTCCAGGTGAAGAAAGAAATCCAGCATTTCACTGGTCTCTAGGAATATTCTCCAAGCTGCACCTTCACTAAAGCCTACGAAGGGGAACATGCAAGTGATACAAGGCTCACGAATCACAAGCAGCCAACAGATATTCCATAGAACTCCATAGAATGACTACGAACAAAATCGTTGATGGATCACCATCGAAATCGAAATTCAACCTTCCATCTCGTTCTTTCGTGTTCTGTGCGTTCTTAGCCAGGGTAATGTTATCATTTTTGTTGGTGCTGCCGGTCTACCCGACCGGCTACCGTTTATCTGGCTTGTCTAGGTGAAGAATGGGATTCGTATCATCTATTATTCATGGTGTTTTGGGTGGGTTATGATCTACGTAACATGCAGGGCCCAGAGTGATTTTTACAGTTGACTGGCGTACAATGTGGGTCTTGGAATGAAGGGTAGTCGAGGGCTGTGGAACGGAGAATCTCGAGGAGCACGATGCGAATCTGCATGGCAGCTGACAGTGATAGCGCGCTGAAGGTTTTTCGACACGTCTCAATCTGGATATCATTATAACTGATAAAAAGAAGGCTAATGGTATTTGATAAACGTAAGTATTTACATAGAGAAAAAGCAAAAGAAGACAGGAGGGGTCGCCCAGTGTAAAATAATAAAAATCTAATCAGAAATCATACCCCTCGACCTTGAATTTCTGACCATAATGTAAATAGCTCTCCATGATCTTCAGAATGGGCTCAGGCAAGCCCATGCTAATAAGCGTGAAGGAAATCTTCTGGTGACCATGTATCTGACCCAGCTTGAATAGCGCGCGGGCTATCTGTGTCGGATACTAATTTCCCTCTTCAGCAGCAATTCAACAGCGGAAAGAAAAATACACACCGTCATCTCAGTATACTCAGCATACTGATACGCAGCAACCCTGATAGCAGTCTGAATGCTCCGCGTGATATCCCCCTCATCAGCATACATCTCCATGAGCTTCAGCCACGGCTTGACGCTGTACCGCTGACTGTCCAAACACCGCTGGTACGCCTCCTTGGCTTCTTCCTTGTGATGTAGGCGCAGTCCGAGGTCGCCTAGGATTTCCCACTCCAGCCCCGTTTTGCGGTAGGCGACGTGTTGTGTTTTAAAGTGCGCTACTTCAGCGCGGAAGATGGTCCACACGCGGAGGTCCTGCTGCGTGTAAGTAAAAAGGAGATGAATGCAATGAAGAAAGTACCTCGTATAGGACCATGAAGAGATTATCCAGCCACCTCTCACAAAGTCTCTTGTTCGTAAACGAAAACGCCTCCTGGGCAGGTGTCACCGCTCCTGCCGGTGAACCTTCTCCCTCCTCCTCTTTCTCCCCAGCAGCAGCCTGCACTGGCTTCTCCAACTGCACCCCATTAGCCGCACCATTCTCTACCCCATTCCCGTTGACCTTCTGCTTCCCCTCCCTCTGGCTCTCCGTCGAAATCCGAATGGTCGGAATCTGACTCTCCGACGTCTCGGCGGCCGTCGTCCCATCCATGTCCTCATCCTCCTCAGATGACTCAGGCTCAATAACCCCCCTCGTTGAACTCGCGTCGTCCTCACTAGCAAGATTGCGCAAGCTGACATTCCCATCTTCATATATAACAGCCTTGCCAGCGTCTCCCTCCTCACTCTCCGAAGGTACCTTGTTCGTGCCCTTGACGACACTCTGAAAATCGCCCTGGGCCTTCTGCATCCGGTACTCCTCCTCCATCACGAACACCGCACTCCGCGTCTTTAACAGCTCGTCCCACCCGATCTGGCTCACCAGCCGCGTTAAAAGCGCGTATGCCCTCGCCCATGTCCCACGAAGCCCCGGCGCGGGAAGGCGTTGCAATGCAGGATCACCATCGTCGTCTTCTGTTTTCAGGCGTTCGGGGAGAATGTCAACAACGCTGCGCGGGATGGGGAGGTGCACGCGTGAAGCTGTGAGTGCGCGGTGCGCATCTCGCCCGTTGAAGGTAAACATGGGGCAGGAGTTGAGTGTTAGTAGTGCCTAGAGCCGCATTAGTCTGATCCGGAAAGAACCAAGGGTAGGAAAGAACATACCGACTCAAACATCCCTAAATCCATATATAGCTCTGTTAGCTTCTCCCATGTTACGAACTCGCTCGGGGCGCAGTTCACCGCCTGTCTTGCGAGTTTGAGAGCCCATTCGAGTTTGTCTTTTGATCGTAGGAAATCGCACTGGGCATGTAGGAGAGTGTAGGATTGTGGTGTTTGTTTGATTGCGGAAGCCATTATCTGTACGGCTTTTACTTCCTCGTCTAAATAAACGTTAGTATCAATACCAGGAAAAACTGAACCACGACTAACTCATCCCAATGTAACTCCTAACCAACAAACTTGCCACTTCCGGCTCCCTAACCACAAGCTTCTCAAACAGATTCGCAGCCGGCTGATATCTCCCACTATCCCCAAAATACTTCATAATCCCCGCCGTCAAATGATTGCTCACAACTGTCGCCACCTGAATCTCGGGATCGCTGCCAACCTGCCATCCCTTGCTGAACAGCGCCTCAGCGGCTTGTAAGAATCGAAGCTCGCCTTCTGGAGTAGTTATGGGATCGAGTTTGCGGTAGGCATCGAGGAAGTAGGTTGGGTCGTCGGAGTAGAGGATGGAGCGAAGGAGCGCGGATACGTAGGTTTCCTGCCAGATTTCGGCGGTCGCCTCGTGTCTGGGAGGTGTGAGGGATGTATTGGGGAAGAATATGAGGGAACGTACCTCTCTCCGCGTAGGTCGATAACGTCGGCCCTTACGCCTCCGGGGATTTTGACATCCACGCGGATGTCGACGCGGGAGAAGGCGTTGAAGCAGCTGGAGGTGTAGGATATCAGCATGATAGGAGGCCCTCGAACAGCAGGCAGAGATAACGCACCAATAACACCCGCTCTTAACTTTCCATCTTGCAGCATTTGAGAACCATGCCGAGTTATCTTCAATAGCGTAAGTGAGAGAATTGATATACGCGGCGAGGGATGCAGAGCTCGATGCGTCAACGCCTGAGACGTAATGATACGATGCAAGCTACAGAATATCATCAGCATCTCAAAAAACAAACGCCATTGAAAAAGACTTACGTCGCGCTGTCCACTTTTCCCGGTGCTCTTTACAACATGACATAAATCAGGTGGTCCAAGTTCTCTGAATGTCGCTAGCGATTGCCGTAGTCAGTACCCCAATCTAACGGATCCAAGGGCAAAAACTGCACGCACATAGACTCTCCGTACGCGCAGTAAGCGCCTCTCCAAGTTCTACCTGCGAGTAGTCAGAATATGGGTGTAACACGTATACCCGCAGTCGGTTCGAGAACGCACCTCGAAAAGCTCAGGAATGTCTTTGAAAGCAGCCTCCGCCATAGTTGCGGCGGGCTTGCTTTATACTTTTGTGTTGGTCTCCTTCGGTGTCGAAGAGAATGCAGCGGACGAGGAGATCTGCTACTGGGAATGGTTGGCAACCTTGTCCAGTGAAGGTGGTTGTTGTTCAGGATCTTTGGATCCAAACAATGCGCGTCGGTGCGCAACTGCACAGCATTTCCTTTCTCCGCCTTTTCATTAACATAAGCAACGAAAACAGAGGTAAGCTCTTTGCTGCATCATCAACATATTTTTGATAAATTTATGTTATAAGCGACACTCTGATAGTTCGCTATAGTGCTAAAAGCTTTCCTTAGACTAAGTTTCTTTGCTGTTCTCTTGCTTCTTGATTTAGGTTCGGACTTCGGAGGTTCTCGCCAATTTCTTTTCAACGTATCACGTGGTACTGAGGCTTTCACCACATGCCGACCGCGTCATTGCTCCCCTTAATTCCAGAGATACTTCGATTAATATGCGAACAATTAGATCACAAACCCACTCTCGCATCTCTTGCAAGAACATGCACGGCATTTGAAAACCCCGCTTTGGATACTCTCTGGTTCGAACTCGATGGAGGCTTCTACCGTCTGGCGAAATGTTTACCATCCGATCTGTGGGTGGAAGTAGAACGGAAAGACAAGAACCATTATATTGTGAGTAGCAAATATTACTGTGTGAGCTTTGAATTTGACAGCAGATAGGTGCTTAGATACCCCTTGGTCCCAGAAGACTGCACACGAATGATACGATACGCCAAACGCGTCTACCGTTTCTCATTTGAAAGCAGATATGATTCTAAACATGTCGATACGAGCATATACCAAGCTCTTCAGGCTATACTGGGCAGTTCAAAGCTCTTACCCAACATTCGATCGCTAATATGGAGATGGGATGCTTCGGATTATCCTGGCTTCTTTTTTGTATACTCGTTTCTTGGGCCACACCTAACAAAAGTCGTATTACACCTCAGCGGGGACGTGTCACAATATTCTGTGATACCCACGCTGTACCAGCGGCACCCAGCACTTAAACATGTCGAGCTGGAGCATACCGCCAGGAACAATGTACATGAGGTACGAATAGTCAAAATGATCTCCAACTTTGTTTACAAGTGGCACGATTTGGAAACCCTGGCGGTTACAAACATTACTTACTCTGCTTTACTGGAGGTGTCTCTATTGCCGAGCTTGACAAGATTTGAGATCAGTGAATGGATACCTGATAACGTCTCCCTAACTGCACAGACGGGTACGTTTCCAGTACTGAACTATCTTGTGATAGGTTCACCGAAATTATCGCACTGCGTCATCCTTTTCGAAGTGATGGATTCATCTCCAATAAAGGTGATCGATTTTTCCGTGAACAAAAAAGAGTCACCGGAATCATGGAGAAGCTTTTTCAATGCCATCCGCGAACACTGTCGCAATGACACGCTTCAAAAGGTGATCTCCAGTGGTTTTTATGATGATGACGACATACTATCTCCTGAGGATATGCCTGGCTTTGAAGACATAAAACCTCTCTTTGCTTTTCATGACCTTCGACATCTTAGCCTCACCATTCCCCAAGGGTTTTATCTCTCCGATTCAACTGCGACCAAGGAAATGGCGCGTAGCTGGACCAAGATAACACAACTGGTACTAAAGCTTCCCTCATACAACCGCTCCCCGCAACCTTCAAAGATTACCCTCCTTGATTTGCTACCCTTTGCGGAGCATTGTCCGCACCTTTCCGAACTCGCCATCTTTCTCGACGCGACTTCCCCGCCAGAACTGGACGAACTTATCTTGCCTGGGAATGGGATTTCGCAGACTTCTCTTATCGAGTTACAAGTTGGCGACTCCCCCGGAAACTGTCCTACCCTTATTGCAGCATTTTTGTCCGGCACGTTTCCGTCCTTGGAGAAAATTGTGACTATGGAAAGTAGAGAATCTGAACTAGAAAATTATAATTCGGAAGATGAAGAAGAGGATGACATGACTACCAGCACGGATCCGTGGATTCGTGCTCAGGTGCTTCTGGACGCATTTTCGTCTATTAGAAAACAAGAAAGATTGCGTGCTGCTTCTCAGAGTGGCAGAATTTTGGGTATTATAGATGAACAGTAGTTTTTTGCTGCTGGCGCGCAATATGGAATACGATACCGTAATTCTTCCACCATTGCATCATATTATGCAAAGCTGATAAATTTTGTATAGAGTACGTCTGAGCGTGAAGAAGGCCATACAATTTGTCGTCTTTTGTGCACCGAAACCGCACTCTAAGTGTTTTCTTCGGTACATGGAGATTTATTTGAGTTCATCCTTCATTGCAAAGATAATAGTGCAGAATCGATAACGACAATAGAAATTGCTGTCAAGGAACATACAAGTTATTATGACGTTTGCTAGTACAGTAAGTGAATTAAGTTAGACATGGAAAACATTAACTTGAACACTTGTTACAAAAGAATATATATGCACTAATTCCGATTGTAACGGCCTTAAAAATTGGTTGAGTCAGCAGGAAGTAAGCACTATTGGTCCTTAAATTGTAAGCAATACAATGTTTACGGATATCTTTCCGCGTTTCGCTTGAGACCAACTCTCTTGTTGTAAAGTCCTCCAAAATCTACAGCTACACAACTTTCAGCATGCTGAAAAGTTAGACAAGGGACGTGGAAATTACTATATGTGATAAAGAAAACATAACTCCGAGTCGGCCCTGACTCTTACAAAATGTTCGCTGTTAGTCTGAGTACTACTTAGAGTCTAGTCTCGGCTGCCCATCCGTTGGCGCTCGTCCAAATAACTATGTACACGTTTACCATCACCTATTTCGAAGCCGTTTTTTAGCTGGTGACAACCAAGGTATTCAATATGGTCGGGCTTGAAGTTCACAAGTTAGTAAGTTGCTCAGTCAGACTTTGATCACTATTTAAAACCGATTTACAGAAGAGCGCTTAACTAGACGCTTATACGACGTTTATATCTACACTTCACACATTGGTCGATACCTATTTCCCATAGTATCCAACTAGGTATGGTTCTTAAACTCTACGGAAACACCAATGGCACGTGCACCAAGCGCGTCGCTCTCATTTTACACGAAAAGAAAATCCCCTTCAAATTTTATAACGTCGACCTTTCGAAAGGCGAGCAAAAGTCCCCAGAATATCTTAAGTACCAGCCGTTTGGCCAGGTACCTTACATTGTGAGATTCCTTTTTTTGTAAAAGATTAATAGGGATATAAATACCTTCTATAGGACGATGATGGCTTCATCCTCTACGAAACACGAGCTATAGCTCGCTATATTGCGACTAAATATGCCTCTCAAGGTACACTGGGGCTGATCCCAAGTGATCCAAAGAACCGTTCTCTTTTCGAGCAGGCAGTGAGTGTGGAGACAAGCAATTTCGACCAATATGCGTCGCAAGCGGTTCACGAAATCGTTTTCAACAAGTAAGCATTGTTTTCATTTAATAGCGAGGAAGTTCAAACGAGGGACGCCATAGAGTTTTTGGTATTACTCCCAACATTGAGAAGTATAATGCTACCATTAAGAAGCTTTCAGCCAATGTCGAAGTTTACGAACAAATATTGAGCAAGCAGAAGTACATGGCAGGAGATGTGAGTGGTGTATGCCTTAACTTTTTACTTCAGTACTTATCATGGGTTAAATAAAGAATTTGACACTTGCCGACCTTTTCCACCTCCCGTATGGCACTCTGCTTGCTCCCGCTGGATCAGATCTCATGCAAAAAACCCCAAATGTTGCCAGGTGATCTTTCTCTTTTCGGAAAAGTTTGGGATTTCGGTTTACTTACTACAAATTGTGACAGGTGGTTCAACGATATCAGCTTCCGCTCTGCATGGAAAGCTGTGGAGAATGGTGTGGAGAGCGTCGCCGCTTATAATTAAACATTCGTTCTATTAGGTCCTGGTAAACGTCATAAATGCTGAACATCTTTCAATATTATCCTCCGATAATTTTCTAAAGATATCATAGCGTCAGATTTTCTTAGCTCCTGCTTTAGTTTCCACACTGATGAGCTTGACCAATGATAACAACGCGAATTCTACTGGTGATATATTTTATTTCTCTCAAGACATAGCCATTGACAGGTCACCAACGTCGACAAGTTTCCGTGAGCTATTAAAGGGATTGAAATCATTAAATACATATTTAATCTATATGAGTCATATATTCCTTTTTTAGGGGCCCACTCGGCTGGAATAAACGTTCGAACTCTGGAAAAACTTACGAAAACCAAAAAGTAGTGACTCCGAGTCAAGCCGTTTAACGAGTCTGGGAATTCAAGCAAGGAGTCCTATGTAGTAGTCAGGATTCAGGTAATTACGCGATTCTAAGGGGTCAGGACGTGTAAGCTAAAGCGCTGGGCGCTGGGCGCTAAATTTTGAATTTCACCTCTTTCTATTCACAATTCAATTTCCGATCCCGCCATTGGCTATTTTCTATTTGTGCAGTAAGAACAGTCTGTATCGTTTCTTTTCTCTTGTTTCGCCGGAGTTTGCCTTTCCTTCAACTTACTATTAGCAACTTGAAACTTCTGTCTCTCCTCTACGTCGTATACTACAGTAATGTCAACCGTGACACAAGATGATATTCGTCAATCCATTACTCAAAGGCTGGAAATGATAAAGACATACAAAGTACGTATTTGCGACTATACTTGTGCGCTCCGAGTCGCTCTGAGAGTGGCAATGGTGTGCCCTTTACTTTACTAGGCGGCTAGCTTCTCAAGCGTCAATGAAGAAACTCTTACAAAGCTGAACATCGTCCCGAAATGTGGTCTCAGGCTAAAGTCTAGCGCTCAAGAGCGTGCTGAAGAGAGCAAACGAATCGGGGAAAACCATTTCTGGTCTTCTAAGACAATGTACGCCAGAATCACACGGAATGAGAAATCCTTAGGAGACGTAAGCCAACCTGTACATGATACTCTGATTTCTTGCTGACAATATTGAATGAAAAAAACAGTGTATCGACCCTTTCTTCTTTCGCGCAGCCGTAATTATTTCGAGCTCATCAGCTCCTCGATGTATGGTTGTCGATATCCAGCGATTTGGCTACGCTGGTGTTATTGCAAGGGACACAGACGCAGGTAAATCATTCGGTAGTACCTTAAATATCCTCTGCTCAACCTTTCTCAAGCCTCCAAGTTCCTTATGAACACGGCTGCTTGGAAGTTATATGCCGAAAACTACTTTTTAGCGGTTAAAGCTCCAAGCAACCCATTGCTATCTCACATTCCTCAGGCTCTATGTCGACTATATGCTCTTGCCGAAGATGCTGGGTTAGTAGTATTTCCTTATCTCTTTCCCCTAGTACCTCAAAGCCTACTCAAGGAAAGATACAATTCGTGGAGCGGTAACTAATGGCCATGAATGGATCTTTATTGTTCTTTGTTTCAACGAGGACCGTAACGGCGCTTTCTACAAGTATTCGAGCGTAGTCCGGTGTAGCGTCTCTGAACCCACTCAAACGGCAGTCTCCGGGGAACCACAGAGTTCTTGGCCTGATGCGATCGCAGCCATTCTGTCGTACTGGGTAAGATACTTATCATATTTTTGTCGTGACAATTGTAATTTTCTGACTGGCACGGTAGACTGAAAGGAGCTTTGAAGACATAAGCGAAGATGATTGGTTCGAGGAAGTTAGCAATTAATGCCATGGCTGTCAAACAGCAATACTCGACCAGCATTATTTATTGAGCTTACTATTGCAAAACCAATGTAAATTAGAAAGAAATTCAATTCGAAAGTAGTATTAGAAGTTAATTTTGTACTGTATCACAGTCGTCGTACTTGTAAACTTAGAAAGGTATTTACAATGCAAAAACAAGACATCAATGTTGTCATTATCAAACTTCTTTAAATCAGCTTTTTTAAGGCTGCGGCAAAGGCTGCCTTCGTGTTTGCATAAATACTCAGATAAGCTCAGTTTCGTCATGGGCAATAAGTTATCCATCTCTCATTTGACTGCGATGATATCTTCCAAACTTGGATGCTCCATCAGGAACCTAGGAGAATGAGACCGAAGTTAAAGGAAGTTGTCTGGTGAAAGGAGAAATCAAGATCCAGAACGTAGGAGCGGTCTGAGATGGTTTTTGTCTCCATTTCAATAAAATCTGCATATCATCGACGACTGTGCCTGTAACAGGACGACAGCGAAATACATGATCGCAATTAATAATAAGTCACAATATGTATATTCCATTTGAAGATGAAATGAGCACGATATAAGCATGAAGCGCAGCGTTCTAGAGACCAGTGATTGCGAGCTTTGAACATGATTACCGCTATACTCACAAAACTTTTCTTTACTTTTCTTCCGCATCCGTAGGAGTTTCGGCACAATGCTCCTCAGACAATGTTCCAGTTCCTATTAATGTTTGCAGAAACGCGGTGTGTTGCGACGTCGTCGCCGATCCCAACTCAAACAGCATTCCACTGGGCATTAGGAGTATTCCGCCCAATGCTGGTACTTGTGTGGGCGTCAATTGCCAGCCAATTCGTTCTTTGCAGGATTGGTATGTAAATTATTTCGTGCTTAGTAATGCTTTAGTTGCTGACAGTGTTATGTAGTCCACTTCCCAGGTACTACGCGTGCTGCTTAAAGAATGACTTTAGTAAGATTGAACTTGGTGTGATTTTGTTAATGTGAGCTAATAATAATATAGACGATAAAATCTATCCCAGTTGTGTCGGACATTCGAGTTGAATTGGATCGTATCTGAAAGAACAGGTTCGTAGTGGCGGTTCTGCAAGGTTATTTTTTGGAGTGGGTCTGAAGATTCCTTGAAATTTATATATTCGCATTGTATTGTATAAATGTGCTAGGGCTATAGCGATATTTTGTTCACTGTTTGTCACCGATGCTACTTCTCTACTATATGAAATTTTATTGTTAGAAGCTGTTGCAGTTAGGAACACTGACAGTGATCACACACCGTGACCCATAAAGTTATGCCTTCTTTCAATTTACGCAACAACATGGTATTAATGTGGGGGTTTTTAGGCCTCCTGGGTATCATGCTATCCCGACACAGTACCAAGTTCTCAGGTGAAGTGGAGGGTAGACGCTGGTGTAGCTCCGCCGCAGGTGAAGCTTTTAAGTGCGTTATTTATAAGTATGAAGTCCCATGGAGGGGCGTGGGAGATCAGATATACGTGTCCTTCTGACTTGGTCTTAACTTGGAAGGAACTCCCTCCTACTCACCTTTTTTTAGATGTTAGTATGGAATACTCCTATCTCCGATCTTGTCCTTCATGACATTCCCTCGGTGATCGATCACTCATCCAACTGCATAAATACTAGTTAAGTCGACAATTATGTTGAAAGAGCATACCTTCCACATTGGTCCTTCAAACGAAGAGCTTCTCATCTTATTATTTTGGCTATGAACAATTTTCCTGTATTCCTTCAAATAATTCTGATTCCAAGTTCTTTCAATTCACCATGATTGTAGGCCGGAACACGGGTTTTCTACTGGGCAGCAAATGGGCAGATTACCTATGGAACGGTGCAATCGTCAAATCGTACACCCGATGTGTGTTTCCTTCATGTCCTTTTATGCCAGTGGTGAAGATTGACATCGGATTTTCAGGGAACGCATTTCTTAGTCATCAGGAATGATAACGGGGCTATCGTTCACTTGCCGTGAGCATGTATAGTTTTCTTTGAATCTTCAAATTGACCTGTAGTATATTGTTCAATAGGTCTGTTGGCTGCATGAATGTGCAATAGATTCTGCGGCGTCTCAGGCACCGGTGCTACAAACTTTCAGTATGATCCAGGTACTTGCAACCAACTGATTCCATCTCACTTCGTACCCTATAAACGTCATCATTGTGCCTCATCTTAGCCCCCAATGAACTTACTACATAACAAATATTGTACTTGTCAAGGCAAGATGAATTGCCAGGGATAACCACATGGTGGTCCTGCAGGCTATTTTTGGAGTGGTTCGAAATTTTCTTGAAATTTATATGCTATGTGTGCGTTGTATTATATACATATACATATATGTGGCTAGCTTAGCAGCGATATTTTGTTTACTTTTGTCGCCAACTGTCTACTTCTCTACATGAAAATTTATTGTTAATAGAAGTTATTGCAGTTAGCAATACAGCGAATCACACACCGCTGGAGTTGCATCTTCTTTCAATTCACGCAGAGTAAAAATAGTGTAGTAGCTTCCAAGTAGCTTCGTTATTCAATTCTGACCACAAATGATTGTGAGTCTTTTTGCAGCAAATGTAAAGTCTGACATGGGGCACGCCCCAGTAGATAATAAACCTGACTCCAAAAAACAATCGTAGGTCTTTAGTCCTGGGTATTATGCCAGCCCTACAAAACCAGTGCCAACTTGAAGTTCTTTAGTGAAGTAGAGGATAACGGTACATGTTCGTTCGAGGGGTAGTCTGTAGACGCTGGTTACCATATGTAGCTCCTCAGGTTTTCCGCAGGTGAAGCTCGTCACAGTGTGTTATTTATATACAAAAGTCCCAGTTGGAGGAGCGTGGGAGATCGGATGTACTACAGCTGCATAAATACTAGTGCAAGACTGCAAGTCGACAGTTATGTTGAAAGAACAGAAGTACCTTCCACACTGTCCTTCAAACGGGGGGCCTCTCATCGTACTATTTTAGCTATGAACGCTTTCCCTGTATGCCTCTAAATAATTATGATTCTCAAGTTGTTCACCTTGATTGTAGACGGGAACACGGGTTTTATAAAGTGATGTAAATGGGCAGATTGCCTATGGAACGGTACAATTTTCAAAGTATACACCCGATGTGTGTATCGTTCATATCCTTTGTGGACAAGATTGACATCGGATTTTCAGGGAATTCAGTGCCTATTCGTCAAGAGCGATAGCGAAATTATCATGACTTTGCCGTGAGCACGTATATTTTTCTTTGAATCTTCAAATCGAGCTGTAGTCTATTGTTCAATAGGGCTGCAGGCTGCAAGAGAGTCGACGTGTAAGTAGTAGATTCGGCGGCATCTCATTCGTACCCCACATTGAACCTTATTTCTGTGCCTAATTTTTAGTCCCCAGTGAACTTTCTACATAACGAATGTTGTACTTATCAAGCTCGATTGCCAGAGATAATAAAATTTCTTCACACCTTGAGCTCTCCCGATAACAAGTCGCGACCAAATCAAATTCTGGTAAATGAATTTTGAGCGTACCAACGGTCTATGTAGTAGTAGTCAGAACCTTTTTGCATTGTAATAAGATATTAACGGCTGCCGATATCGTATAATGAGAACTCAAGATATTTCATGGGAAGCTTCTCGACATCCCAGTATTTGATTCGAGGCTCCGATAACGTTACACCATTCCAGACAAGTTCCGAGTAGCGTATGCCCGCAATATATAGCCAGTTGTCCAGAAATATACACTACGATTTTCTGGCAGGAATGAACTTTGAAGGCGCCAGAACAACATCCAGTTCATTTTCGTGGAAAGCAGCTACATATGTGGTGTCATTTTTGCCAGGGTGCGTTTACTACTTCTTGTACCTAAGTTTGGGATGTGACAATACCTGCAAACACAAGCAAACAGTTTCTCGGGCGTTGACGCGGACGATTCTTCAGATTTCCCCATCCATTTACTCACCCACCCACCACTAGATGGCATCGCTGACTGAAGCTCTGCATTTACAACAGGCTTCGGCATCCATCGTGCCAACAGCGCTCCTACTCTCCTTGGGCCCTTTTCTCCCTGTCCAAATTTCCAAACCTTAGGGAATTCCACTGACTTGCATCGTGCTTTGGCAGCACTTTCTCTACCCGGCTTACTTGGATGGGCCTCTTCGTGCATATTCAAGTCGCTCAGAGTGTGTATTAAGGGATCTAGCAAGGTGTATCCGATAGTTGCAGGACAATCAGCAGCGGATCCGCGCTGCAGCCAGTTCTTTGGCTTTGCAATGGACTCTGGAGGCTGTTGTACGCCGTCGCCATCATTGTTTTATACGCTCGTTTTGTTTGTATTGTTCTAATGGTTGACGTTTCTAATGTCGAAGATATGGCTAAAGTCTTTAGTAAGAATCAAGCTGTCGTTGCACAATGACGGCACATTCGCCGGATCCTAACCACAGTGAGCTAGGCATACTACTTGATATCTCCGATAGATCTCTCTCATTCGTCCATATTTTCAACTCCTTGTCATTCCTTTATAATACATCACTCTTCTCCCAATTACAACAAACAATACAAGATTGCGGTTAACGATGGTGCCTTGGACAACATTCGCCTAGCCTTGCCTGCATGGCAAACCAATTATTTGTTCCTATGCGCGTATTCCGGGCCCCAGTAATATCGGTGAATGGATCAGAGACTCAGAGTTGAGAAGTGTGCTGGAAAAGTTCCTCTCGAATGTCTTTGTCGTCAACGGACGCGAGCTATTTACGTTGGATAACGTCCGCAACAGGTATGATTTTGGGATCAGGTCATAACCAGGTAGAGTTGGATTGTGCGCTGGGTAATGGATATGAGTGCGATTACATAGGTTCATACAATTCTGCAAACACAGAATAAGCCCTGGTGGTTTATGATTGATTCTTAGTAGCTTCATTTTCCCATCGTTATTTAATATAACGATTACATAGTCCTATAGATTGGTTATCCGTGCTCAGACGTAGCGCGTCGAGATTCCCAAGAAATTTCCATGTGGTGAGTGAGGTGAGTAGGGGTTGTTTGAAAAAGGACGTGATGGTAATCAGGTGTGCCAACTCAATGTCACCTTCACCCATGTGGAGGCTGGCTTTCCGTCTTCCGGAAAAGGTCATTCGACCACGGCCGTTCGTTTTCTCTCGCTATCGACCATCACCGCGATATCACCAGAGTACAATGGCTGCAGCAGCCTCCCAGACCGTCAACACCACCCAGCGTCTCGCAGACCTGCGGGATCTGATGAAAAGGGTCGAGAACTCTGTACAGGCAGTCGTCATTCCGAGCGAAGATCAACGTATGTAGATCCCTGCTCTAGTCTGGGCTTGCAAGGTTTTTTACCGGTGGCTTTAGACTCCAGCGAGTACCTGGCGCACTGCGATGAACGGCGCGCGTTTATTTCTGGGTTTACGGGTTCAGCGGGTGCGTGTTACTGCCAGAGATGTTGCCGGATCGCGTTTCTCATTCTGGAACCTAGGATGTGCGATCGTAACGCTCGATAAAGCGTTTCTATTCACCGATGGCAGGTATTTCCTGCAGGCGGAAAAACAACTGGACGAGTCAGCAATAACTTCTTTCATCTCGACGGGGGGGCGGTACATTGATTTTGGATGTCATTAGGAATTGGACACTGATGAAGCAGGGCCTTCCTGGTGCATATTTAGTCATTAATAAGTCATTTTCTTTCTTACTTCTCGACTGCAGACGTTCCTACATGGCAAGAATTCCTCTACAAGGTATGTTGAATGTTGGGTGGTCGTTGCTTGGTCTCACTTCTGTCACAAAGAACTTGGATGCCTCTACCCGCATTGGAATCGATCCTACATTGATATCTGCAGGTGCATATATTCACTTTCCCCTTCGTTCCTAGGCTCATCGTTTTCAGTCGACGCCGAATCTCTTACCAAACAGCTCACCCCTCGCCAATCCAATCTCGTATCGCTCCAAACAAACCTAGTCGACGAAGTATGGAAAGATCGCCCCGCAAGACCCAAGAATCCTGTATTCCACCTTAATGAGAAGTTCTCCGGTAAGTGACTCCCTTACCTTTGTGCCGCATATCTTAACACAGAGATGACCATAGGCCAATCCGTTGCCGACAAACTTACCGCAGTCCGTAAGGAAATGGAAAGTAAGAAAGCTAAGGCTGTAGTTGTCACTATGCTTGATGAAGTGGCGTGGCTGTTTAACCTTCGTGGGTCGGATATCGATTACAATCCTGGTATGATAATTCCCCGCAATCCCACAATGACAATCTTCTGACGTTCGTGATAGTTTTCTTCTCGTATGCCGTTGTCACCAGCGATTCCGCTATCCTCTTCATTAATAGGCAGCAGCTTGATGAAGGAGCCTTCAAGGCACTAGGAGAGACTGCGGAAATCAAACCTTACGATACATTCTTCGACTATCTCAAAAGCCTTCCTGGTACCCTAGACCTTGGTGAATCTGTGCGTAGCCATTGCATTATCACTTACTTTACGTACTCACATGACCGATGCAGAAGATCCTCCTTGGTGACAAAGCCAGTCTCGCAGTCGCAGAAGCCATCGGCGAGGTACGCATTCTTTATTTTCTCTCCGCATTTGCCCCTTAACCCAACCTCATTATCTAGGGTAAATATACCACTACTCGATCCCCCTTAGCGGATCTCAAAGCCATCAAGAACGAGACGGAACTCGAAGGTTTCAGGCAGAGCCATATCCGTGACGGTGCTGCTCTTGCTAGGTACTTCGCCTGGTTGGAAGAACAACTTGAGAAGGACGTTGTGTTGGATGAGGTCCAGGGCGCTGATAAGCTTGAGGAGTTCAGATCGTGCGTCGCCTTCCTCCCAATTTTGAAATTGGCTGGCTGAACATGGATGTAGAGAGCTTCCGCTTTTCAAGGGATTGTCGTTTGATACTATTTCGTCTACTGGTCCTAATGGCGGTACGTACCTTGCCATGTTAGTTGATTTGGCTGTAGTGCTGATGCGATCCTACAGCTATCATCCACTACAAGCCTGAGCCTAACGATTGTGCTGTTATTAAGAAGGACCAGATTTACCTTTGCGATTCCGGCGGTTAGCCTTATCCCTTACTTTAATATTTTGACGTATTGAAACTTTCCGCTACAGCTCAGTTCTTTGACGGTACCACTGATGTAACGCGGACATGGGTACGTCATTTCTTTTTCAATGTTACTGTTTATTCTAAAATTCGAGGATAGCATTTCGGCACGCCGACGGATGAAGAGAAACGCGCGTTCACTCGTGTTCTTCAGGGACATATTGCCATTGACACTGCGATCTTCCCTGTCGGGACTACTGGCTTTGTGATGTGAGTGTACAAAAACTTGTGGTACAACTGAGGGCTAATTGACGAGGAAGTGATTCGTGGGCTCGTCGGGCGTTATGGCAGGATGGTCTTGGTGAGTTTTTATACCGGGTTGTGGAATACCTAGATGACTTTCCCTATAGATTACAGGTGCTTTCACATTTTAGTCATCTAACTTTGTCGATTCTGACTCCCGATCCTTAGACACGGCACTGGCCATGGTGTTGGCCATTTCCTGAATGTTCACGAGGGGCCTCATGGAATTGGCGTGCGGATAGGTACATCATCATCTTCCAAATCGCACTGTACCCGCGATTGATATCGTTGCTATAGCCTACAACTCCGCTGCTCTGAAGCCCGGCATGACCGTCTCCAACGAGCCAGGCTACTACGAAGACGGGAAGTACGGCATTCGTATCGAGAGTATCGTTCTTGTTCGCGCAGTCTCCACCCCTAACAACTTCGGCGATAAAGGGTACCTCGGATTCGAGCATGTTACTGTGTAAGTTTGACTTTTACACATGTGGCGTTTTTGGCTTATGAAGGTTATTATAGTTGTCCTATTCATAAGAAGTTAGTAGATGTGAAGCTACTTAGTGGGGAGGAGAGGAAATGGCTAGATCAGTATCATGCTGAGACGTGGGAGAAGGTGTCTCCCTTGTTGAAGGATGATCCGCGAGCTTTGGAGTGGCTTAAGCGGGAAACGTCGCCTCTGTAAAGTTATTAGTATGATCGTCATTCGGAAGTCTATTATTATACATACAAGTTCATTATGAGAACTATATCGTGGGGGTTGTACGTCATGCTCTGTAAAAACGGAAATTTCGGTCAGAGCATTGCCAGGTCATGTCTAGCTCTGAAACACGACGTTTTGGCATGGTTTGGGGATAAATGATCTGAAAATGACTTGTAGATGATTAAACAAAGGAGCTGTACATATCCGGAACATGATTGCAGAGTGCATTATTTTTTATTTTCTGTTTGTGAAACTTGGAATATATATTATAATGTGTACTGCAAACAACCCTATCTAATTAGATTTAATTTAAATGACATGTATATAATACAGTGATGAGAATAAAACTATGGTATGTCATCAGCATGCTGCAGACATTTACGGTGCATTTGCAAATCATTCATGTGCAAACCATGCCAAAATGTCGTGTTTCAGAGCTAGACATGATCTAGCAATGCTCTGACCGAAATTTCCGTTTTTACAGAGCGTCATGTCGCATAGATATATGTTACAGCAGCTATATCATAGTTATTTCTGATAGTTGTGGACAAACAAAGTCTTCGGTGTCTTTAGTGTGGGATATTCTATAATTGACGATCGACTCCAGTGAACATGACACAAGTGAACTAGTGACTCGCAAGTGACTCGACAAACCAAATACAAACCATCCTCGCCGTTGCTCACCCTCTCATGACGGAAATGTTTAACACGTTCCAGCGCTCGCCGCACATTGCTGTTACAAAGCCTCGAGGACGTAATCATTGATAAATGGGATACAATAAAATGTAAACAATATCCCCGTAGGCCAAACAGCGTCTGATCGTCTCCTTTCATCTTCTTTCTTTATCCTATTCTATACAAATGTCCACTCGCCCCCAGAGATACTGCCGGTATATCATTGAAGGTGGTTGCCGCTTGGGTCCAAGATGCAGATTCAGGCATGATATACGCAAGTGTTCGTGCGGTCTTGTGATTCGATTTCGGTATTGGCAACCGCACATTCGGGGGAAAAGGCATCGAAGAGAACTTAGGGCGAAGAAGGATAGGGAAGCCGCACGGGATCATGCTGCAGTCAGTACCTTATGTATTTCAAGTGCTTTCTCAGTCTAAATGCGCTGCTTCTTTGTTACAATAGGATGCCACAGGAGAGAACGCTCCTGAACCCGTGGAGTGTTGTGATGAATGTAAAAAGACTCTCCTGGCCTCCGAAATGGCTGGGCATGCTGCAGAACACGCTAGGCAGAAGAGACTGAGAGAGGTGAAAGCAGCTCAGGAAGAGGCGGAGAGGGATAAAGAAGGGATTGTGGTCACTGGCTTAGATGGGGTTGATTTCGGTGTTCTTGATCCTGAGGTCAAGAAGATTGAGTTTATGGTTGCTGTGACTAACAACAACGAATTTAATGTCGCTCTGCAGAGCTGTCGTATGCGCTCTTCCGTTCAGGGAGACGAGCCTGACAAGTCGTACGTGCTGTTGGTGTCCATTCTAAAAATAACCATAAGAACTGACGCTTGGTTCGTGTTTTAGGTTCTCTGTACGTCTTGCTCGTCTCAATGGCCAGCAATCCAAGCTCATCAAGCCAACCCAAACGCGTTCATTATTCGTTGTATTCCACCCTTCTTATGCTGGTCAATATGAGGATACAATAGAAATGCTCTTCGCGATTCCCGAACCCAAGAAGACATTCGTAATTACAAGGCGGGCGACCGCAACCGTTGGCTCTACAGAGGACTACGAACTACTCAAAGCAAGTGCGCCGTACTCTCATAGAAAGGCGACACTGCCCAAGATATCCGGTGAAATTGTTCCTAGCTTGAGGCCAGCGACCTGGACGAGGACCCCTTGGGTTGATAAGCTCCCTGAGTACAACCCCCCAGAAGCCCTCATCGAGGCGGCGTACGGCGTTCTCGCTCAAAGGTCCCAGCGAGTTGCTATTCAAGCCATTAGACGATTTATGCCAGAAACATTTAATGAACACACGTACGGGAAATGGTTCCAGGTCTTGCTTTTTGTTGAAGAAGAGAAGATGAGGTATGTAGACCGTTCTACGCTATAATGTATTCCTTTAATCTTTCCTTCCCAGACAAGATCTGGAAGCATATTCGCTTACTGATGTTGAGCTCGAATCTGATTATCCCAGGTACAAGTACGTGTGTCCATCCTTGTCATTCCACAGATCCTTATACCCATTCATCTCTTAGACTCAAAGTTGAAGGTCTTGCAGAGAACCGGCCGTCTGTACTCGTCGGTGATTTTATACTCGTCAAGAAAACCGATGAGCCCAACGGAAAATGGTACGAAGGTCGCGTTCACCAGGTCCTACTCAATCAAGTCAGTCTTCGTTTTGGCGAAGGCTTCCACGCGTTCCGCGGAACTACATTCGATGTACGATTCAAACTTAACCGTCTCCCGTACAGGCGCATGCACTTTGCCCTGACAAACAAGTTCAACCCTTCACGAGCGCTGTTCCCAGGTCCTACTCACATAGAAGGACTAAAGAGAGTCACTTATGAGCAGAGGGACGGGTTTGTGCCAATGTTCCACCAGCTCATTGGAGATGAAGAGCAGATGGAAACTGTCGCTGCTATTGTCAATCAAGCCCCTGGAAGTGTCCCATTCGTGGTATTTGGACCGTAAGTCCGATAATTGCATGTTTCATCCCCGCCTCACGTCTCTGCAGACCCGGTACAGGCAAGACAGTTACCATTGTTGAAGCCATGCAGCAGCTCCTAGACCGGGACCCCGAAGTTCGCATTCTCGCATGTGCACCCAGCAATTCCGCTGCAGACCTAATCGCCATGAAACTGACGAACCTCGGAAGGACCCAAGTATTCCGACTCAACTCGCTCACCCGCAAGATTGATGATATGCCCAAATCTCTCCGCGATTTTTCCCTTATTAACGAAAACACCGTCTTTGCCATGCCGCCTGTGGACACCCTCAGGAAGTACCGTGTTGTAGTGGCAACGTGCCTCTCTGGTGGTGTACCCGCGAACCTGGGCATCAAGGCAGGGCATTTCACCCATATCTTCATTGACGAGGCTGGACAAGGGAAAGAACCAGAGGTTATGGTTCCCATCAAGAGCAATGCGGACGAGAAAACAAATATAATCATTGCTGGTGATAACCAGCAGCTCGGACCTATTGTCCATTCAGGTCTTGCGAATACCCTTGGACTCAAGACCAGTTATCTCTCCAGGATCATGGAAAGGAGTATCTATGAATTAGATACAGGTCGTGGAATAACGTGTGTTTTCCTTTCTTTGTATTGCAGCTAGTATGCTAACCTATACCGCAGGATCGTTAAGTTGGTCAAGAACTTCCGTTCTCACCCTGATATTCTCCAATTCCCCAACGAACAATTCTACGACTCTGAGCTTCAGCCTTGTGGCGATCCTATTATGACGCATAGTCTTGAGAACTACGAGGAACTACCCAAGAAGAAGTTCCCGATCATATTCCATGGCCTGATTGGAAGGGATGAACGGGAATCGCGGTCACCTTCGTTCTTCAATATTGACGAGGTAACACAAGTCAAGAAGTATATCCTAGCGTTGCTTGATGATCGTAAGAAGCGCCTTCGTACGTTCTTCACTATGATGTCATGTTCCTGTCTTGCTTATGCCGAGTATAGAGGCTAATGATATCGGAGTTATCACACCCTACCATGCTCAAAGATGCAAGATACTAGACGTCCTCCGTAGAGACATGAAGACGAGGGATATCAAGGTCGGAAGCGTTGAGGAGTTCCAAGGGCAGGTACGATACAAGCTTCGTTTGGTAACAATCGTCTTAAGAAAACAACGCCATTGTAGGAACGTCGCATCATAATCATCTCGACTGTTCGCAGCAACACACACTTCATAGCCTCAGATATCAGGCGTTCCCTCGGATTCGTCGCTAATGAGCGTCGCTTCAACGGTGGGTCCTTATAACTTATTGATCAAGTTGGCAAAACTGACTGCCTCGATAGTGGCTATTACTCGGGCCCAGGCGATGCTCATTGTCGTTGGTAACCCGATCGTACTGTCCCTCGACCCACTTTGGAGAGCATTCATGAACTTCATCTACCGACGCGGAGGCTGGCGTGGCAAGCAGATCGACTGGGACCCTGAAGAACCCATCGACCCAAATGCCAACTTCGACGCTGAGCGTAGGCGCAAGGCAGAGGAGAATATGGACGAGCATATGCTAAGGATTCAGTCGATGATTATGCAGAAGCATGAGGACTCGGACTTTGAGATTGATTTTGGAGATGACGATGATGACGAGGCGGGGGCATTTGAGAGACCCATTTTGCGTGAAGCTGAGTAGTTGTCAATGCTTGATATCAATGATATGCTTTAATGTTTTAATGAAATGTATATACCTTGCCAAAGTATGAATTAGAAATGATAAAGACTAAAGCTGCTTACCTTCCATTGTATCAACTCCAAGCTTCTGTCGATGTCAGCTAACAGTTACTGCAGTTAGCTGCAGGGACTATTTTTACTGGCCAATCGCATTTGTGCATCGAGTACCCTCGGCTTGGATGGAGTACGGAACGTAATGCAAATTGAAACCGCCCCGCCCTATACGTCATTTGACCCCAAGTCCTAGAGCGTATATAAACCCTGTGAGCACGCAAGAATGTCGTCTTCATCCAGCATTCCCTCTATTCACTCGTCTATTCCAATTTGAATATCATCATCTATAATGGCAACAGATTGTACATGTCAATCTAACTGCGGGTATGTCCGTTGTCATGTCATATATACTGTACTTCACTGAGCGTTCTCCTGTAGTACTTGCGGTCCTGAGGGGACTGGCTGCGCTTGTCCTAAAGGAAAGTGTAACTGCAACGATTGTGCGAATAAGGCTCATACCAAGAATGTAAGTCGCTTCTTGGTTCCCCGAGTCTTCGAGATACAATGCCTGACTTTGATTACCAGTGCTCATGCAGCGGGAGCAGCGACAACTGTGGTTGTACTTCCGAAAACAAGCCTTGCACTTGTTAAATGTATTAATCCCTAGTAGTAACACGACACGGAGTGTTTGTATTATGGTAATTAACGATACTGTATCATAAATTTCAATTCTGCCAATTACATGACCTTCAACGTTGAAGTAAACCTTGATATCATTCGGAAACTGACCGCGAAGGTGGTATGAAATTCCCCAGACAAATAATGATATTCCGATTACACTTTACTTTAATCCGTACTTCTCCCAATACGCCCTCATACGCTCAAGCTCACTCTGCATACCATTCTTCTCAAGCCACACCAGCAAGTCGCGCATCTTCAACACCGACTTCACCCTTCCTTCCCCAATGAGCCCCTCAATCTCCTTGACAGTGCTACTCGACCCATCCTGACCCACTTCCTCCCTATCAAGCAGCTGCACAACGCCAA
This sequence comes from Cyathus striatus, assembly GCA_025738555.1. NCBI lineage: Eukaryota > Fungi > Basidiomycota > Agaricomycetes > Agaricales > Nidulariaceae > Cyathus > Cyathus striatus. The sequence continues at coordinate 2,263,026 of JAOVFP010000013.1, read as the reverse complement.
CAACCTCTCCACCGTGCTGACGCACCGTATCAATCGCGATACGCACGGCTTTTCCGGACGTCATCACGTCGTCCAAAATAACGACTTTTTTGCCTTCGACCGATACGCCAACCATTTTCCCGCCTTCACCATGGTCTTTGACTTCTTTCCTATCATATGCGAAGCCAGTGGCGATGTTATGTTGGGTATAGAGGACGAGGGCGGTGGTCGATGCAAACGGGATGCCTTTGTACGCTGGGCCGAAGAGGACGTCGAAGGTAGGTAAGGTGTTCGTAGAGCTATTCAGCCCCTCCACGATAGTGGCCGCGTAAGCACTTGAGAGAGACGCGAGAATACGTCCTGTGCAGAGCAGGCCGGCATTGAAAAAGTAAGGGGAAATTCTAGCTCGATCTAACGATTGGCAAATTCCTGTGAGATGAACGAAGCTGAGAAGGCTCACCGGCCCGATTTGAGCGTGAATTCTCCGAATTTGAGAGCACCAATTGACATGGCTTGCTCTATGAGCTCGGATTGGTATTTTTCGAGAGAGTTGGAGGACATGGTGAAGTTTGAGTACGGAAAATCGTCGCAGTTGAGATTCAGAAGATAAAACTTATCTAATCTGGATCATTTACTCAGTTAACTTACCGATCTAAAATTGGTTGCGAACCACGTGCTGGTGTCCCAACTAAGCCACTTTCCGGTATCCACCCATGACACTTCTTTCTCCAGTACCACCACCACCACCGTAACGATCTGTATTAGTATTGAATCCATCTGGCAAAAATAATGCTGGTAAATGCTATATAGGCATATATGTAGACGATAGCTTCAAACGATGATCGTCCCAGTCGCTTTCCTTTCCATGCTTTTTTCTTCTCAGAACCGGGAACAAGATCCGGAGAAAGACGCTGGGCGTGATGACGATGCTGGGAATTTGGACGACTCTCTACGAACAAGTTCAAATCCAAGGAAACATGGTGGCCACTTTAATCATGACATGCTACGACGACCCAATACTAGTTCACAAATTAATTCTTCGTCTGGTCTCAGACGCCCCACTACGTTCTTGCAACGGATCAAATCTACCGTGTACCCCCGTCTTCCATTTACAAGCCCCAACTACCGAGTCCTTCCTATCATCTCGGGGATCTTCATCCCATTTTCTGTTCTCTTAGCTATTCCAGGCCTCACAGGACATTGGTATATCAGAACCGAAGACAATAAGACTGTTGAAATACGCCCTAATCCAAGATCTTTAGATATTGCTATGGGATTTAGTATGGCTTCTGCTGCGATTGCTACAGCTGCTCTGTTGGTTCGATTTTCGGAGAGGAAGGTCAAGCTTATGACGTTGATCTGTGTCTTCTTTTTGACTGTACACGGTGGGTTTCGCACCATGCTGTACTATAAATCTTGACTGATTAATCTTTTCAGATATTATCAACATCGTCACCGTAGTCAGTTTTGGTGTAATACATCGTTTTGACGACGGGTTCACTTATGGGCAATCGTTTTGGATGACTGTATGCTCAAGCATTGTATCTCTGGTTACTAATATCACGCTTATTATCGATTATTTGCGCATACAAGACATTGCGACCAGTGGTATGTCTTTTATAAATATCCATTTTTTACTATTATAATCGTCTCTATTTTAGGCAGCGGGTTAACTAAAAAACAACGTTCATTGCTTGTCAGTATTATCATAATGTTGTGCTATATAGCACTGGGCGCGCTGGTCCACAGCAAACTCCTCGACTTGTCATTTATAGATGCATTATATTTCACAGTAGCATCTATTGAGACCATAGGTATGTAAACATTACGTACTTGAACATTCGGTACAAATAATATTGGCATAGGGTTTGGAGACATAACACCCGTTACAGTAGGATCCCGCATATTCACCTGTTCCTATGCAGTAATCGGAATCATCAATCTCGCATTAACAGTCAATCTAATTCGTGATGCCCTACTCGAAGCTATCCAATTCCGTCTTCAGAAGCGTCTCCATTATGCCCGCCTGAACGAACGTCAACAACGCATCAACGGCCGCTGGACAGATGCAGTAAAATGGCGTTTGAAATCTAGTAAACGACCTATTTGGGTTAAGAATGTCGGCGACACGCCACCTAGGTGGTCATCGAAATGTACGAGGTGGATACGCCTTACACTAGGAATTTGTAATCGTCCTTCAACGAAGAAGCATCATACGTTGAGGAAGGGACGAGTTCCTCCGGGGATGCACCTTAACATCGAAAGTCTAACTATGCCTGAACTTGCGGCTGCGGCTTTCGAAGCTGGGGTACCACTTGAAAAACTCTTACCCCCGGGCTTCGAACTTCCTGCTGGAGCTGAAGCAAGACCAGGCATTTTTCACGGGCCTCTGAGAACGCTAACTCACTCGAGGGTGGGACATATGGCAGCATTCATAGGGAGGGTTGGTATTGCAGTAGCTATGGGCATGTCTGAGGAGGATATTCTGAAATGGAGCTTGAATAATAAGCGTGACGAGTCACCTTTGAGTTCGAATCCCGAAGGGAATTCTGAGATCTCAAATTCGAAAATGGAAGAAGGAAAGGAGTTGGAAGATATGGAGGAAGTGGAGGAGGACATCGTGGAGGAGGTGGAAAATGAAGAAAAGCGCGAGTTTTATGCTCATCTTTCGTTTGCGTGGACCGTGTTTATTATTTTCTGGATGGTACGTGTATTTATAATATGCATTAGGCAATTCGTGTTGACTTCAAATAGATAGGATCTGCGATATTCATGAAAACGGAAGGATGGCCCTTTGGCAGCGCGATGTATTTTTGTAAGTAATTTCTTCTAGTATGAGGTTTTTATCGTTTGCGTATTTATACAATTTATACATATCAAGGTTTTGTTGCATTCACTACGCTTGGATATGGTGATTTTTCTCCAAAGACACCCGCGGGTCGCTCCGTCTTCGTTGTTTGGGCGTTACTTGGTGTTGGAACGATGACAATTCTTATATCCAGTAAGATAATCTGCATTATTTGATAATACTGGCTGATATTAGCGTCATATACAGTCATTCAGGAAGCATATGTTGCTCGATATAAAAAAGTCATACATACGGAAGCGCTGGAAGAAGCCGTGGAAGTCTATCACGAGGAACTGTCAGAGAAGGCTCGCGGCAAGAGGAAGCTTAATATTGAGGTTCCATCATTCGGTTTAGATTCCGATGCCAATCCGGTCACACTTGAAGGAACGACTGCCGTTAATACCTCCTTCCCCCTTTCTGCTGGGACGTCTATTCAAGAAGATTTGTCACGAAAAAAGCTGGATAATTTGGCTGTTCAGATTGACAAACATACAGGGTATCTTCGTCAATTAGTTGCTCTGTCGGAATCTCCCAGCACTTCAAGGTCTTTAACTGGAGTGCAGGAATTTAATTCTGTTCTCCTTCAAGTTCCTGGGACGGAGAGTTTGAGAAGGAGAGTGAATATTCCAGGTGCATTAGGTGATTCTGATGCTCGACAGGTACGGAGTTCGCTTCTTTTAATCGCTATGTTTTTGTGGCTTAGTTGTGTTTACTAGGTGTTCATAAATTTGGCTATAGAGAGTGCGTCTTCTCTTATATTTCTAAATCATCGACTGACGTCTTTTACTCCAAGGCATAATCAATAATATATCTTCCTTAACACAAGAAGCTGTTTCTGGACAGGCCTACTGATTTATTTACTACCATACTACAATCCAATATGGTCCTGTTTAATGCTACACGTGAGTAAGATCGGAATATTTGAGTTAATACGCTGACCTCCGTTATTTGTATAGTTTAGTAATTCATTTATACGACGCCGACGCAACTTGCGAAGACCTTTCCATCTAAGTTGCAATAGTCAGTCATGAGGTGCAGAGATGTTTCCGTCACTCTTGCTCACTCAGACTGTTGGAAGTGCAACATGCGCTCTGATGAGGCGGCTTACTATAGTATAAAGCTCTGTAGTAAGTACATGGTGACGTAATATAATTCCCAAGGCGTATCAATCTTGTAGAGTACTAACCGTTTGGCAATTCCCCGTGTACATACGCCTATGCTGGGAATGACATTTCCGACACCAAGCGGGATGTTGGGTGAGTTAAGACCACCGACGAAGTCACAGCACACTATTGGAAAGCTGCAGTCGTTAAAAGGGATACTCATCGAGCATTGTGCATATGCTGCGGCAATTGTAGACGAAACGAAAAGGATTAACTTGAGAAATGTTGAAGTTGACATTGACTTGGATGAGGTACGTGCAGCTTTTCTTGGGCTGCCTTTTATATTTATACTACAATGAAGTAAACACCAGCCTTATCAATAATCCACATCTAGACAGGTACAAAGCGAATAATGTATATTCCCTTTCACGTCACTGACCATTCTTATCTAGAATTCTACTTGATTTCTATTATCCTCACTATGAGAGTCATTTTAATTTTGTTATGGGGCGTGGAATGTAGGGGTTTCCACCATGCATTAAGGTTACATTCATTCTCTTTCCAACTAATGTTCGTTCTACAGATAAAGTACAAGTACATATTGTACTAGCACTACATACTTCCAAACTCGATCCCGTGGCTCAATTAGTAAGGTTGAGACGGGTCCTGATAATTTCAACATATATCAAGATTGAGAACTTGATTGAACTCAATTTATAAGTCTGAGGCCAGAAGTGTAGACTTTTTAGTCTGCAATGCGATGGCGTGTAACATTAGCTCAGTAACTCCATCAAAAAATCAATCAGCGTCGTTCTTACTTAGATCGTTATTTATGCAGCAAGCAGGTTGGCGGGGAAGCGGACTAGTAAGTTAATTAATGCAAAAACAAGTCTGGCGAATGTTGTGGATGTCATAATATTCGAAGTTAAGCAAGGCGGTCAGGACTCAATCTTTCAAATACTTATACTCCGTACACTTTCTGTTCATTTCGAAGTGAATTGCTACATGCCACGATATATCACTTCAATTCTGTATCAAGGCAATGCCATTGACAGGCATCGACTATAATACTTGAGATTTCAACCATAGGTACTATTTGTACTCGTATGGATCACCGAACAGTGCTACTACAGATCGTAAACGAGACTCGCGATCGCAATGCTTGCTGGTTTAACCCAACCATAATCGTGTGTCCTGAATCTATACTCCTAAAATAAATATTAATTAGCTCATTGCGTACGGTACGATCATAATGTTCAGGCCTCCTCAAGTTAGTACTCTGGTAAGCCTGATCGGAGACAACGAGTAAATGTGCAAATTCATAATCTACGTCTCGACGAAGATTGTCTTGTAACATCGTAGTAAGTAGTAGTGGAAGGAACAGTACACACCTACTTAAAGTGATATAGCGGGACTCGGAGTAAGTAGTGACTAGAGACTCCGTTTACTTATTTATCAGAGGGCACCTGTGTACAGAATTAAACAACTGCAAACAATGTTTCGGGCGTTCGCGGTCAAGTTCCGCTGGAGCCTGGCTGCGCCGGTATGTTGAACGTTCATTTCCTCTTCTCACCGTCTTTACTCGCCCACTCGCTAATGGATGGCATCACTGCTTTTCTTCCAGTATCAATAATACGTAGGCTCTTCAAGTCGACCCAAGTAACAGTTCACTTGAACGTCATATATGATACTATACTTAGACGTAGTACCACTCCGCCCACGATGCCACTTTGCGAGACGACAACGCCGGAATTTACGTATTGCGAATCAGATCCGCATTGTGATAGCTCCAGAAGCACTCACTGAAGATATCTACTCTTGAATTCCATGCCCATCGTGCCCACACCTAAGCTGCTCAGACCTCATCGACATCTCTCCACTCTGAATTTCCAAGCCTCAGCCTGCTCCTGCCTCTTTCGGCCTCCTTGTCCCAACATACTGCATCAACAGATGGCTCCGTTCATTCACATGGTGACTTGGTATACAAGGCAGAATCTTCCGTTGCAACTCCTGCCTTCCTCTTTTACGACCATGCCCTCTGTATAGAAAACGATCAAGTTCTAGCCTTGGGAATGATTATGTCTCAAGTGTGTTGCCTTTGGGTCATGCCTTCCCGCTCGGTCGCATTGGTGGAAATTGCTTCTCGTCTCCGCACACACAGAGAAGTTGAGGGCCTCCAGATTCGCTGTATATAGATTTTCCTTCCGAATCGCCTACTCTGCGCCTACTCGCCACGATTTTCGCTCGACTAAGCTGGTGGCTTAATAGCCTGTGGGAAGATTCTCTTCCACTCACCTGCTAGAGCTAATAGTATGGCCCATGGGCACTTCAAGTATGCATACACGAGGCTCCCACACTCTCAAGCTCATAGCCGAAGATCACCCCGCCTAAGGTAGACGACATTCATAAACAACTAACGTCACGTGATGAGCGTGACACGTCCGAAAATGGTAATTTTTGCGGTAGCCATACCAATAAGTTGAATAACTTTACAACCAGATATGTTTTCGCAAATGTGGCTTGAGGGAATGGTAACCAGCATACTAGTGCACATATGTATGCTTTTTTTTTGTGATTAAAATGTGTTTGTGGAGACAAGTGGCACATTTTGTGCTGCAGCCGGAGTTTGGCATGGAAATGGTGAAGTGAACTCGCGTTGCATACTGCTCATCCACAAATATAAGCCTAATATGCTTCTAGGGAAAGAGTTTCTTTAAATAGTGTTCGGAAATTTTACCAAAGTACAGTTGAGAATGCACCAAAGAAGATAAATATGTTGAAATTCTGTAGCCACTGCAAGAATAAGAGAAAAAACTTGAAGTGTACTGTGTCAATGCACACTTATCTCAGTAATAATGCAATTGTGAACTACCCAGATAAGATCCAGTAATTATAACGAGGAATTTCAACCGAAATAGATAGGTTATGTGGTAACCAGTCAAAGTTTCAATACTCAGTGCCAATGGCCATGCATAGAAGGTGAATGCAATTGGAATGCAGGCAATTACACTGTTACACATGAGTTCATTAATTTGACCTGAGATTATAAATCATATATTTAAGTAAAGATTAGATATAAATCATCAACTGAGACAGTTTCTTTGCGATACCTGAGTGATTGATCAAGCCTCTGAGACTGATGTGGAATAAATACTAAAAATACCTCTTCTCAGCGAGTATGCACCCAAAAATTACAAAACTTGGTGGATATGTTCTATTCACTTATATGTATATTTCCCTCAAGCAATTTGCCTTGTAAAGTATCATATTGTTGTTCTATTATGATTTCGAAGATAAATTTCCATTTTTAGGCAGATTGTCACAGTAAAGTAACACACACGTGATGTTAGTTGTTTATGAATGTCGTCTACCTTACAAAGCGATCGCTGCACAAGTTCGTATGAGTCTTTAAAAATGCAATGAATCCTAAATCTGGTGTCAAATCATATCGGATATTCCAGCGGCGTATGCCGTAAGTAAAATGTAGACGATGTACTTGCGCTATGTTTACTAATAAGTGTTGTAATGCAGTTAACCTTTAACATGTTATAAATGCGCACTAGACTCTGTTGCAGTGGTACATTCATTAATTGTATCCCAAATAACCCCCCTCACTTATGTTGGCTTCAGTTGTGACGAAATTTAGCTTCTTATTTTCCTCCGTCATCTTCATACTAGTTTCTGCACAATGTGGTGATGAAACCGCGCTGGTTCCCGTTGACGCCTGTCCGGAAGTGGGCAATCCAGTGTGTTGCGAAATTGTCGCCGACCCAAAAGATCTCCCAGCAAATTTAGCGAATACTCTTCCACTAAATGTAGGGCAGTGCGTCGCTATCAATTGCCACATAATGTGCTTTGGATGAATGGTACGTAACACGTCATTGTTGCATATTGTTACGTTTTCTCTGACAGACGTATGTACGTGTGGTGTAGCTCCCGGTTATTATACTGCTTGCTGTAAAGAAACCGGTTTGGGTGAGACTGAGAGTTCAGAATATATCGCAAGCTGATGAATAATTGTGATTAATAGGGACGACGCTTGCCTATCTTACATGCGTAGGGAATTAAGGAATAGTTTTGATGTGGAAGTATATCGGAAACCTCGCTGTGACACGGTACTAAGGAGAATAAAATAAGTGCACACTAGTGCTACAATGCTCTAGTATCATCGTTGCATCAGTTATTTGGTATTCTGTGTTGACTGCTTCAGTTATTGTTCTGATTTTTGTTTATTCGAATTTCGTGGATCAATTCCAGCTGACGGCATGAAGGGTAGTTATAAGCTTATCACCGCCTTATCTCGGCGATATGCGGGTGGCTGCCAGGATGTCTATTTCAATCTTCGGCGTTCGCAACTCTTAGTGATCCATCATGATCAATGCTTGCTAATTTGAACTTTTTATAGGTACCGTTTCGCATACATATAGTCTACAGAGGCCCGATCGCATGGCGTTCATTGCAATCGATAATTCCCTATAAACATAGCAATGTCGTCTTCTGACCTCCCCCCTTTTGGATATTCGAAACCTTTCCAACTTACGCAGTCGCCTAACCCTACATGGTTGTATGCCCAATCAGTTGACTCGACTCCTGAAGGCAAAGAATGGATGGATGGCATCAAGAGTGGATGGACAACGATCGACATTTCGAAGGAAGACCCAAGGTACGTCCTCCCCGATACAACTAGCATATTGAGGTAATTTCGTGGAGAAGAAAACTTTACGCTTTGATGACGAGCGGGATCGCTCCGCGTCCGATCGCGTTTGTATCATCTGTATCAGCCGATGGTGTTGAGAACCTAGCCCCGTACAGCTGGTTTAACCAAGTATAATTGCTCGAGTTAAAATTACCCTCATATATTTAATTACCTTTCGTACACAGGTATCTGCCAATCCCCCAGTTATATCGATATCTTGTACCAATGTACCTGACTTTCCGGACGGAGTAAAAGATACCGTAAGAAATATCAAGGCCACCAAAGGATTCACGGTGAATATCATATCTGAAGCTTGGGTGGAGCAAGCGAATGTCGCATGTACGACTTCTCCTCCTGATGTGAGTGAATGGGAATTTAGCGGCCTTACTAAGGAACCGAGTGTAAGTCTGTTGTAGATCTTGCTTGTGAAACATACATTAATGAAGTGCCTAGACGCTTGTAAAAGCACCTCGAGTGAAGGAAAGTGCGTTCAGTATGGAATGCGAGGTATGCGATCTCAGGTATTACCGGAACATTTTATTGAAGCTCACTGATCTGCATTTCAGCTTTTACAAGCCATCCCAGTGCCTCCAGATGTTCCACGACCTTCGACGACTCTGATTCTGGGTGCTGTTAAGTATATCCATGTAAGGAATGATGTGTTGGACTCGGAGAAGGGGGTCGTGGATCCTGCTCGTATGAAGCCAGTTTCAAGGATGAGCGGAGTCACGTATGCAAGGTCTCTCCAAGGTTTTGATTTATCTAGAAGTAGATGGGAGGATATCAAAGATGACGTTGAGAATGCGCTCGAGGAGAAAAGGAACCGGGGTATCTAGGAATGTTTCTCAGTGTGCTGAGTCTCCAATGGTCGTGCACAGATCATTCAATAATGACGCCCTTACTATCACTGTCCCAGATAACTACATACAAGTAATAAGATAGTACTTATTCAAATTTAAATTCAAATTATAACCTATCGCCACACACGTGCCTGCATTTTGATTACTTCACCTCCCGGTGGAATTTCTGGCGTGTTTGGATCTGCGACAGCAACATATAGTAACGCTACAAAATAGTCATATTTGAATTCCCCTAATAACCCACAGTTTTGCCACAGTTAACAAATGTTCCTATGTTAGTAAATATTAAACAACGAAGTGGAGATGCATGGATATATATATTTTCTTTAAAAAGAACAAAAGTTCTTCGAACACGTATATACCTAACAATATAATCACAGTACAGACACTACTTAATTCCCAATGTTGAAGCAATTGAGATATGCAGTCCCACCTGAAGCACCAGCGGTCAGTTATAAGCGTTATAAAAAAGAATCTCAAAGTTTCATTCTCACTTAGACTATTGGCATCGCAGCAGGCAGCTTGATGAGACGAATCGCTGCACAAATGCAATACGCTGTTAGAAAGATATATTCGTATTGGGGGTAATTCTTACATACCACTGTCGTAGAGATGTGATTTTAAAGCAGTCAACCGCTACGCACGCTCCCACGTTTGGTGCAATTTCTCCTATACCCAACGGAATTTCGTCGGAATTGGGGTCGGCGACGACACGGCAACAAACGCGATCGTTTATACAATCATTAAAGGGAGTTGGAGTGCCGTCACATTCTGCAGAGGCCGTGACGGCTAGGGAAATTATCAGAAGTGCTAACTTGGTGAACATGGCGCTGAAGTGATACTATGTGATGATAGTTGCTGAGCCTCAAGGCCTCATGATTTTATAGTACGCCATTAATCTGATTTATAAATTGAAATTTCTACTCGATCTGTGCAGTACACCAGATTACACCCCAGATGCTTGCATACCATAACTGTGCCTGGCGTTTCAACCTAATTGGATTAATCCCAACATAACTCAATTCGGCACAAGTCCAGTAAGTCTACTACAGCCTGTATAGAATTCCCCATCTACATTGTTTATGATTAGTTTCCGTTGAACGTCTAAATTTGTCTCGCCCTTACTAAGGCTAGTGCTACTCGCTTTGCAGCAAGCAGGTCTACTGGGCAGTGGGCTTCAGAAGTAGTATTTTCAGCAACTGAAGGTGCTCTGAACGACAAATACCTTTACATACCAATCCTCTGGGTCATTAATTACCAGGCACTGTATAGCAACACATGTGGCAAGGGGGGGTATAAGTTTCCCAATGCCTAGTGGGATTTCGTCTGAGTTGGGATCAGCGACAACCTCGCAGCACACTGGATAAGGGCAGTCGCTAAGCGAAAATGACCCAGTGGTGTCTGAGCACTGTGCTGAAACTCCTACGAGAGCAAAGGAAGTAACTACAAAGGCTGAAAATACAGTAATCATGTGGTGCGAACTTGTCTGTAAGGACTTTCGCGGTGCCAAATTATTTATACGTAGTACCACATATTTTGGTAGTATGATACCCATTTTTAAAGATGTAAATGTATCATCGATTAGTGCTCTTTGTTGATACAGCCTGGTTTTTGCGATCGCACAATGACAGGCGACGTCCATCGTGCATTCTGTCGCCACACTTTAAATTGTCGATGTAAATTTTAAATCTTAAAATAGCATCATCTTTCTAATGAGGAGTTCTCCTCAATGTCATTACCTGGCATTTAAAGTGCATTTCAGAGGCAAATGTAGCATTTGATTCTTGTCAGGTGGAGCTTATCACCTAATGATACAGATGTAAGTGGTACAAAGTTTCTGATTACATACCCGCGACGAACTACTACTTGGTTCAAACTTAGTTTCTGGAAAACTCAATTGGGCTGAATTTTTAGAAACTTTCAAGGTTGGCAAGTTATGTTACAGTGACAGACAAGAAGATGGATAATAAAAAAATTGAATAATGTCAGATGAGAAACTTCAATTGAAAGGAACGCCAATTCGGGACTCGAGAACATCTATGTATCGGATATTAAGAATTGGACAGTCGAATAAAAGATACAAAATAGCACTAGCTGTACCCAATATAAACACATTATCCTGTCACTTACTGGAAGATTTCAACTCTATGAATAAATATCACTGCTACAAAACCAGCACAACGTGAGCATGGAAAGTTTATCCACTTCTAATGAGCCTGTATATCGTCCAGATAGCATGAGAAAACAGCCAGTATATGTGCCCCATGGCTGAGTTGGTTACAGCGTCCGACTGTTACAAAATAAATAATATCGGAAGGTCATGAGTTCGAGCCTCATTGGGGCAGGATAGCTTTTCATTTTTGAAATGCAGAAAAGGAAAACGAGTAAAACCCAAAGAGAGAAATAAGTGTCAAGTATGTATATTTAGTCTTGACGATTCACGAAGCAGCAATAAGTTCATCTTAGATTCAGACCATAATGACGACTAGGGTAAAGGAATAAGAAACAATCGTAAGAGGTTCAGAGCCTTCAAATTGACTTCACGCAGACAGAGATGAATTCCAAAAGATAAAAGAGAGCCAAGGTAACAGACACAGGAGCTTCCCGAAAAAGTCTATGTAACCTCGGTGCCTTGCCAAGTCGTGTATCTTAATCGCAGCGCCACATAGATGATAAAGGGTAGCGCCATGATAAGCAAAATAAAGAACCTCCTAGCACAGTTGTCTCTTTCATGCTTCCAAGATCGTCGTTGAAAGCCACAGAATAGAACAAGAAAGAATGAGCACATAACTCACGTGATTCGGATATCAAATACTTATTTTCGGTGAACAAGACACGAAGAGCAAGGCGAGGCTTTCAACATTGTAGACTCTTCGATACAGAACGAACCCTTCTATTTTCTTGCATTCTAGTGACAAAAATAAAAACCCAAAAGTAAAACTGGAAGGAGAGGTGGATCCAACGGACAAGCGTCAAGCGTCACAAATTTGAAATGCGGAAGAAATAACGGGAGATGTGATGGAGTCTAAGAACAAGTTTCCCGCTGAGCACTAGTATCGGTATCGGAGCCAAGAAAAGCCCAAGGAAGCCTGCGAGTTCCATTCGGGACCAGGAATCTGTAAGTGACTCACATTCAAGTTCTTGCTCGTCGTTAGAGAAGACGCAAGAAGTGATCTTTACTGTACTTATCTCTGCGGATGAATCGGACGTTACACATTGCATCCGAGACAGGCGAAGCGCTTGTTCCTGCGGACCGTGCACCGACGGAAAGACGAAAATATCTTAAATTCTTTATCTGAAATGCCTGTTGACTTGGTAGTAGGACACCCGACGATTCGCTACGTCGTCCTGGCATCCTATGACGAGCTTAAACAGGTGACATCGCGGCTTGCCTCATGTCAAACCCGGCTTTCACGACATTTTCCACATAATTCAGTTTCGAGAGCCGCCGACGGGGAAGAGTAAGCCATGACCCATGTTTCTTGAGTTTCTAGTGCGTCCTGGAGATGAACCATATTTCGAAGGTCGCCAACGATCTCCACTCTGCTTCGACTGCGATTGGTCCTGGTGACGTTAATATGCAGCAAGGCGAATATCCCGCCCCATGCGGATTGTAAGCGAGGATATAAATAGATTTTTTGTTCAGGGATTACTTTATTTTATTCTAGTGCGCGGAAAAGGAGTGGAGTTTAGTTCGAGAGGGTTGTTGTGTACATTGGAGGTATAGGGTAACTGTGCAACGTGAGAGCAGCGAAGAAATGGTTGTCACCTACATTGGAGCCACTGGGCGGTCCGTGAGATATGGAAGGGGACATTTGTGGTATCTGCTAGCCGGCCGACGCAGTCACAATGAGAAACGGGTAGATGCGATTAGACCTAGAATGGGAAAGAAAGAAGAGAGCAAATGAAACGAGCTACATTTTAGGTCTGGCCTGACGTTCGTCTTGTTCGTGGTCGGGACACGACGATAAAGAATGCAAGTAATAAGCCCAGCCTCAAGGCCTCTGGGATCAGCACTAGTAATTAGTTCGAGGAGCGTGATAACCGCGCTAAGCGCGTGTGTTATGAGGCCGGAAGAGGAAATCCAAAATAGATTGTCTCTGTGATGGTACTACTATAGCTAAGATTTCCGTGTTTGAATATATTCTCTCACCCAAGATTATTTGAAGGGCATGACATCTTCGAAGTTTGACGGGGGTTGGAGCACGGAACTTGGTGTGCCTGCCACCGCACTAAGAGATACCCAAAGTATGCGTGCTGTGGATGATTACTGATAGCGGTCAGAGATGGTGTTGGCTTGCAGGTATGTCATCAGGCGTCATTGGTTCATCACTGACGTTACCAGCCTTGGTTGTCGCTCGCCATGGCAAAGCACCGGTACCTGGGTGATGAGCACCATGTTAAAGGTCCGAAAACGTGTTTAGGAGCAACGGCTTGCGCAGTGATAACAATACGCACCTGATCCCAGGCGTCCTTGTTAAACCCACACATTCGACAAATCAATGAAAGTATGTGGATATTGGACAGCCCTATTACGACTGCGGAGGTAGCGATGGCGCTGGCGCGCTGATTTAGCGTGTAAAAGTGAAACATTGTAGCCGTTTGTGGGCTCCAAAGAGGGATAATAAAAGAAAAAGCTATTCTTGTGAGTTGAAGAATGTGGTGGGTAGACAAAAATATGGACGGAGTTGGTTGAAGGTTGTTGTGATCATGATCGCAATAGCAATTCAAGTGACAACAACAGGGCTTCGTTACTCTTCCCCCCGCCTTGCATCCACCATTCTTGATTCTATCGTAAAATTACCGTAAAGGCTCTGGTCGTGGCCTGGATCCGACGGAATCGAGAAGCAAATGAAATATGGTGGCTCACGTGTAAGGAGAGGGGCTGAATACTAAGCAAAGTTGAGCCAAGCGGCGGCAGACGAGCAAGCTGAGAAGGCCTCTCCGCTGAGATTCTATAACGGTTCCCATCCAGATCGGTCTTTCATGGATCTAAAGGGATGCACTTTGATTCTTTCCCTCGTGGTACTAGCATGTCACAGCACTATAAAACTGCGAATCCCAGTCTAATAAAAATATTCTCTGCCCCCACTTTCAGCTTCAATGTCAATAAACGCCTATACACACACCCCATACCACACCTCGCCTCTAGGAAAAGCTGGCGAAGTATCCTTCGTCACTCCAACTATCAGCGGGGGATCGTTCGCCTTTGCTCGCGTTCATGGAGACGTCTGTCTGGTCCAAGGTATGTCCATTCTCTGACCCTTTGTCATGCCCCTCTTACAAAGACGCGTTTCCCCCAGTGTCCGATGACACTCCAGCATCTGCACTGACAACCGTTGATGTCAAAATCTTCCGCCACGAATTCATCAGCATCTTTCGCCTCTCAGAGTGCCGCACACTGCACCCAGCAGACATCGTCATTCTAGAAATCATAGATGACCATATGACACGCTATGAAGAAGACAGCGAGACGGTCTTTCTCGCAAAGGACCTTATGGACCGCTTGTGGAAGATGTCCGATCCAAGGCGCGTGGTCCAGGCGCGTCGACACCAGACTCAACGGTACCGCCAACGATGAAGATGTTCATAGAGACAGGGCATGACACATCATGCATCATTCACGACACTTTTACTACTACAGGCATCTTGCATATTTTGGCACTGGTTTATTGGGTATTCATCTGGGCATCGCATTTGTATTTTTACGCACACACATAACTTGTTCTAACTTATTTTGCTATTCAACTTACTTTTTGACCTCTACCCCGGGTCCCAGCTGATTTCCGTCTTATGAGACCCGGTTTCAACAATGCCTTTTGTTGGGCATGAGGTGACTCACCTTTTTCTTTTCTTTTCATTCTTTTGAGGCGCGCGTGGAACGCTGCGTTACCGCGAGTTAGGGGCAATACTCCGATTCCGTCACCTTTGTCATTGACCATTTCCAGGCTATTCTATCAGATGATCAAGTTCTATATTTATACACTTTCTCCTCCGCCTTCCATTCCGCAGAAACCAGGACTCATGCTCGCAAGCTGACTTATACTCAAGAGGACCGCAGAGGCGGTGTGCAGGGATTCGTGTGTATGCTTGGGAACCGTAGTCTTTTAAGTAAGTAAATTCTTTTCTTCCATCTTGACCGGATAGGGCTGACTGTGAAACGGTGGTTGGCAGGATACCCTAAACCCTCCGAGTATTGTATATTCAAGATCGGATGGTCCGTCGCTTTGTCCTGAACTCCTGCCATTCATGTTTCGCAACCCAGGTTCCTTCACCCTTTCATACTTCTTCCCCTCGGCATCCGCGAGAAACGAACTCAAGCTCACCACCCGCACGGCGCGTAAATCCCACGGACATTCCCCATCCGTCGGCGTCGGCTACCCATGAACCATCACCGGCTCGTAATAACATTTCCTAGCACCTGCGCAGTTCAGCTGGAGTTCCGACTCAGAACCGCAATGCTATATACTTACGATGTACTCGCAAGTTATCCTGGGAAGCAAGTTCACGCTGTACATGAGACATTTATCGACTCCACCGTGTCCTAGTCAGCCTGTACTCGTGGGATGCTTTTGCTTACTGCTCTTCTCAAGATTACATCACATGCTGTCTAGGAAGCTGGCTGCTTTTGGATTATAGGGCTCGTAGCCTGGATTAATGCTACGTTATTTTGCCTTTTCCCGAATACGATCCATGGTATTGGAGTATATCTTCCGAATCGGACTGTCTTGGATTGGGCTAGCTCGTCTGTGTAGCGCAACTACTAATGCCTATCTCTGTCAGCATTATAAATATTATTTCTTCTCTCGCTTGTTGGTAATCTTCTTTTGGTAGTGCTCTGAGATGTCGATATTTCGAAAACAGCTTACTTTCTGGTAAACATATTTATATAATCTCTGGTGTGGTCCATACTCATCTTGGATCATGATCTGTCTATCGGCCGACGAGAATTAATCATTGTGATTGAAAGATGTCCATTTGGCTTTGGGGTATACTGGGATGGTCAAGATTCTCCCAGCTCTTAGTTAGGCTCTCACAAGTGAATATGCGGTGGCGCTTTTCAAGCTATACTTTTCGCTGAACGCACTGCTATTCTCAAGACTTTGTTAGCTTTGTTCCGCGGGTTGGATTAATGATCCCTGCATCCACTTCAACTGATTCTACTGATTTCTAATTCAATACCAATTACTACCTCCTGGAACCTTTCCAGAACTTGGGTTCCTGATTCTCTTCTAGCTCACTGATGAAAAATAACTCGAAGGTTTAATGTTTATCCCTCTGTACCTTTAATAGTAGATGGCAGCTGTATCAGGCACGAAATTCTCTTCTGTGACTGGTACTATAGATAACTGCATTCTCGCAAATCATGATCGTGATCATCTGTGTGGCTGTATTATTGGTATGTTCAATCCTTCCGATGGGTTATCATGTATCGGATATTGATTTATGTTCCTTTGAAGTGGGAATATTTCGTCTCCAAGGCAAAAATATTTCACATTCAGTGGGAGACAAATCTTCCAATGACACCGCTCTTCAACTCAGGGAGCTGTAGCCTGCTCACTCGAGGGCCTCGCATTCCGAGGGGTAGTAGGAAAAACAAGAAGGGACCTCAGCTTCTTTCCCGCTATAATTTCGGGATGACAGGTGTACTTCGTCTACGAGAAGTCAAGAACCATGTCTACTTTCCATTATTTTCGTACAGGCGAGGGATTTGGGGGATTGACAGAGGCAAGCTGCGTATCTTGGTCGAGTGTAATGAAAATACTGGGCATAGGCATTTTATTATTATTACTTTTTACATCTAACGGCATACTGTACTAATTTCTTGGTTTTGCCTAAAGCAGACTGCATATTCGCGGTTCCGGTCGCTGTTCATAATAAAGATGTTGAGTACAGCACATATTTTTACCGCTCACGATTAACAGCAGATATAAATCATAATGTCTTGGACTTGTCAGAAGCAGACTGGGTATTTGTACTGCCGCTCCGTTACGACAAGGTGGCCCACTTGTGTCTTCGCGAATAATAGCATTGGGTACAGCAGTAAAGAACCACAGTCGTGTCCATTTTTGAGGGCGTTGATGAAGTAGGCTGCGTATTTGCGCTGCCAATCAGTCTACGTCACAAGATTACTGGGCATATCCATTGTTTAATACGTAAAATCTTGATTGACATTTGCAGGTAATTTATCGGACTTTCCGGCGAAAGCAAGCTGCGCGATCCTTCGATGTAAATGGCACAGCACATTTCACGACTTGAACGACATTCACATCCAACACGTTGTTCTCTACACAATAATGAAGATGTTCAGTATATCAATTGTTCTTGTTGATTGACAGTGGAACAATTTGCTGGTGGAAGCAACCTGCGCATTACGCCACTACCATTCTGCACCACATCACATATTTACAACTTTAACGGCGGCGTTTACAATACCACATTCAACTCCTCGTATCTGGTACATCTAATGTACAACTTCTCCACATATCCATCCAGTGGCTATAACTTATACCCCCTCCCGGCAGAAGGCACACCATCATACCCAAACCGCGTAGTCTTAACGGCCACAAGCTGCGGTAAAATATTGTCGTACACATGTTCAGCCCACTATCACCGTCAAAAATCAGTCTCCACCACTGTTTCCTTCCAAAGAAACGGAAGAAACGCACCTGACAAACCAAACTCCTAGTAACCCTAGGATCAATAATCTCCTCAATACCAAACATATGCGCAGTCTTCATCGGGCTCCTCACTTCCTCGAATTTACCTAACAAGTCATTCATTAGCGCCTCCCTGGCTTCAGGCGAAGGCGCAGCGTCGAGCTTGCGCTTGTAAGCCGCTTCGATTCCACCTTCGAGCGGGAGCGAGCCCCAGTCTCCTGATGGCCTGCGTTGTTAGAAAAGGTATAAAAAAGTCAGAGAAGTATTTAGGAAGAAGTAAAAGGAAGGTGTACCAAGAAATCCGTAAGTTGGCGCCATCGTCGACATCAGCAAACGCCCCTCCTGCCACACCGAATACTCTACGGAGGATTATAGTGAAGATGGGCGTGGTGGCGTGGTACAGCGCTGCCATTGCTGCGGCCCCGTGTCGAATTGTCGCTGATTTTTCTGCTTGTGAGCCTGTTTGAAAGTGAGTTAGAAGTTGGGGAGGAGGAGGAGGAAGATGAGGATGTGAAGTACCAATTGCAAAGCCAGGTTGGTCTACCAAGTTTAAGATTGGGACACTGGGCAGGAATTATGAATATGAACTTGAGAACTTGATAACGGGACATACGAACTCACCTGAAATGGTCACACATATTTACGAATCGTGCAGTTTTCTGAGCTCCTAGAGCGTCAATCACACCTGCAGCCTCGTTAATATCGTTATTCTTAGCAAATCCTGACAGACTCACCGCCATTAACCATACAATCACTAGCAAGAACCCCAATGGGCCTCCCACCAGCCCTCGCAAAGCCAGTAACAATACACCTCCCCCACCCTCTCCCAATCTCAAAAAACTCCCCTCCCTCCTCTCCCTCCCTATCGATAACCCCCAAAATAATCTTCCGTACGTCGTACCCCCTCGCCCTTCTTCGCGGTATAATATCCAACAACCATTCCTCCTTTCTCCCAGGGTCGTCGGTACTCTCTCTCACAGGCGGAAGCTGAAATATGGAAGAAGGGAGATAAGAGAGGAATGTGCGGATTTGGGTGAAAGCGTCGGATTCGGATGAGGCGAGGTTGTCGATTGTGCCGTTTGTGCTGTGGATGAGGTGGCCGCCTAAGGAGGACTTTGTGTGCGTTTCGAAGAGGGCACGGGAGACGATGGGTGGGCCGGCTGCGAAGAGCTGGGAAAGGTCTTTTACCATTACGCTGTGGTATGTTTTATAAATGAGTGGTGTAGGAAAGTAGGGTGGGGACGAACCTGAAGTGTCCACAGACTGCTTTGGCTGCTGCTAGACCTACCACTGGCCCTAAGAGGGCTGAGGCAACGGGTACAATAGCCATTGCGTCCATGCTTTGTCCTAGCCCGGCTAGAGTGGGTATGTATGTCGCTCCTAGTGTTAGATCTGCGTATATTCAGCACTCCGCCCACAAAAGCTTAGAAGGAGAGATGTACAGAGTGCTACGCTTCCACCTCCACTTGATCCATCCAATAGCCGTATCTACCAACAGGAGAATTAGCCAAATACAAGGTAGTAGGAGAGGAAACCTCACAAGAGGAATGCGGGCTTTCCGAGCCATCGTCTCCCCATACGGTGCTTTCATCTGTATCCCGCCGTCCGCATGCCCCCCGCGGACGCTAAAGTCATCTGCAGTAACAAAAACGCGTCGGGAGTTGACTTTTCCCCAGCCTATTACCGCGTTCCTACAATGCCATCAGCACCCAAATCTCCTATTATGTATAAAAGCGCGTACGCGGGTATGAACGTGTCCCCCTCCCATTTCCCAGTCACGCTCCCGACTTCCATGAAGCTTCCTTTATCGAGGAGCAGGGAGATTCGTTCGTGAACCCAGAGTTTACCTTGGGCTTTTTGGCGCGCGTAGCCGGGGGAGGAGGGGTCCGGGGTTCGGATGGTAGTTTGGAGGGCTTTTAGGGATTCTAATGGAACCTGTGGGGTGTTAGCGAGAGAAAGACGGGGGAGGTGAGGTCGGGGACCTTCCAGCTTGTCCCATCGTCTAGGTGTTCGTCTTTGGTGGGGGTGGGATTGTCATCTTTGGCCATAGTGTGGGTAGGAGTGGGAGACACGCGTAAGAGAACGATAGGATATCTATAACATATATCAGCACACTGCACTCGTACTTCTCTTATCCGCTCACCGAGCCTCTTGATCTTCAGCCTCATCAACGCAATATCCAGAACGTGAAATAAAAGCAGGCAGCAGCAGAACCGGCATCAATGCCTTCCTACGTAGCCGAGCGAAGTCACTTGGTTCAGGGTAGAATGAGAGATAAAGCAGAAAGATTCCCATAAGTATGCCCCCACATCCCAAGTAAATATACCCCACGGAGAACAAGGAATGAGTGCAAAATACAAAGTCCTCGTCGCGAACCGCGGTGAAAGTCCGTGAAGTTGCCATATGATTTTCCCACAGTCGAGCTCTGACCTTCACTGCAGTTGCAATACGTATCCTGCGCACGGCGCGTCAACTTGGCTGGGGCACTGTTGCGCTTTACACTAGCAAGGATAGCAGTCATGCCACATACGCGGATGAAGCTGTTTTGCTTGATTCTCCGGGGGAGTACATGAATGTTCAGAGGATCGTTGATGTTGCTCGTCGGTACATCCCTTCCCTTTCTCTTCCTCCAGTTCACTTACGCGTATTTCAAAGGACACAATGTACGCACCTCCATCCGGGATACGGGTTCCTTTCAGAATCGCCTCTCCTCCCTGAGGCCCTGGAGAAATACCGGATAATGTTTATCGGCCCCTCGTCTGATGTCCTTCGTGTTGCGTCTGATAAAATGCTTTCGAGGGAGTTGGCTGTGTCCCTTGGTGTGCCTGTTGCTCCCGGTAGACGCGTACAAACCGTCGAAGAGGTTAAATCGTTCGCGAGGGACACGGGGTACCCTGTTATCATCAAAGCTCTTGATGGGGGAGGCGGGAGAGGGATCAGAGTAGTTGATAAGGAAGATGGTATCGAGGAGGCATTTAAGAGGTTCGTTTAACTCAAACTCTATCGGACGTGTACTAAGATTACGCAGATGTCTAGGCGAAAGCCCATCCCACCAACTATTCGTTGAGAAAGCACTCACTGGGCCCGGATGGAAACATATCGAAGTGCAGATTATAGGAGACGGAACTGCCGTGAACCATTTCTGGGAGAGGGAGTGTAGTGTTCAACGCCGGTCTGTTCTCCTATCCTCTTCCTTTAGAAAAACTAACATCTAAATAGATTCCAAAAACTAATCGAAACATCCCCGTCCCTCGTCCCCCGCTCCTCCCTCATACCCCTTCTCAATGCCTCCCTAACTCTCGCATCCCATCTATCTTACAAAGGATTAGGAACATTTGAGTTCCTCCTCAATTCCTCTACCTCCGAGTGGGTATTCTTGGAGATAAACCCGAGAGTACAGGTAGAACATACCGTCACTGAGGAAGTCAATAATGTGGATTTGGTAGAGATGCAGTTGGGGTTGTTTAAATCTCCTCCTGAGACGCTTGCGAGCTTGGGGTTGTTGGATCCGCCGAGGTTGCCTGAGTCGTTTGCGGTGCAACTCAGGCTGACTGCTGAAGATCCGGCGAGAAATTTCACGTTATCTACGGGGACGGCGAGGGGCGTTTCGTGGCCTGCTGGACGGGGTGTACGTGTGGACACTTGGCTCTCTTCCTCTCCATCTCTTAACGAAGAAGAAGAGGAATGGGAAGTAACACCAGATTATGACTCGCTCCTGTCCAAGATCATTGTACATCATCAGTCCTGGGAGGGCGTGTGTCGGCTTGCGGAACGTGCGTTGAGAGAAGTGGGTGTGAAGGGTGTGAAGACGAATTTGGATGTTCTGTTGGGTGTGGTTAGGCACCCGGAGTGGAGAAATGGGGGAGTGGATACGTTGTGGCTTGAGAGATCGCTTGGGGAGGTGATACAGATGGGAGGTGGAGGTAGGGGTGTGAGGGGGTTGGAAAGGAGGAGGGTGGATAAGCCTACGGCGAGTGGTGGAGAGGGAGTACTCCTTCAACCGGGTTCGACGTTTTCCCTTTTTCTCTCCCCTTCCACAGAATCCAAAGAAGAAAAACATACAATTACTCTGCAATCTCTAACAACCAACGCGTTTCCCTCGTCACTCTCGGGAACAGTCCTATCCTCCTTCCATCCAACTCCACACACCTTTTCGTTGTCACTTTCCTCCACGGCGGCGGCAGCAGCCAGTGAGCTGGCCAATCCGCGGGATGCGAACCATGTCGCTGCGCCGATGGGCGGGAAGGTCATTGAGGTGCATCCTGCCCTTTCTTATCTTATTGATGGTGGGGGCTCTGAGAAGAGGGAAAGGGTGAGAGTGAAGAAGGGAGAGACGTTACTTGTGATGAGCGTGATGAAGATGGAGAGTGTTGTGCTTGCTCCCAGGGATGGGTGGGTTGAAAGGATTGGGCGGGGGGTGAAGGTGGGCGAGGTGTTGGGTGAGGGGGTTGGTCTGTGTTTTTGCTGGGGAGGGGAGGAGTAGGTTGTGATTGGAGTATGCTAGGTAGAGTTCGAGGTCATTGGTGTTTTATGTTTTATTGATGATATGATACAACAGGCATGTAACTCCTTCTCTTCTGTTTCTGTTACTTTATGGATGGCTAGCCTACGGCACGTTGCAGAGAGTGCCATAAGTATAAAATAAGTACAGAATAGATGGTTGACTGAAGCTCACAATGTATGTCGTAAGTACTTATGGACGACTCGTGCAATGTGGGCGGGCCGGAAGTAGTATCATACTACATTGCGTAACGATTTGCTCTACGTATATTTATTCACATACTTATCACACAACATCATGTACAATGTCTTAGTATTACGGGTTGCATTGCCGTTAAGTCGGAATGTCTACAGATGTCACCCTCCTGTGTAGCTGTGAGGAGCGATCATGTAAATAGAAATATGCCAGTAATCATCCCTCTCCCCTTTCCTTCCAGTGAAGCAGATACCTTATATCCATAACTTTGATATGGCTACCAGGCATATCCGAGCTCTGCCCGTGCTTTAAGGCTCCGGCAGCGTCAAAGTGCGATTGAATTTCCACCGAATCGGTTTGAGGCAACGACCGTCGACCATGCATGCCTCAAAGCTTATACACCCATTGCGGCACCGCTGACGGTAGGGAGCACAATAAAGTTATTAAATAAAAGTGATGCGATGTCTGTCAAAAGTGTGTCGGAAATGAACGATTGCTGCCTCGGTTAAGTAGTAGATGATCGTAAGTATTAGGTTTTACCGTTTTGGAGCGGCGATGGTTATCTAAAGCAGGAAAGCGTTCGCGAAGGTACTGCAGTGGCAGAAAACACGAGGTTAGAGCTGGCATTCGTGTATCATCAAACTATTGGGATGACAGCATTTAGCTCTGCGACGATGTCTTCCATAGACGGCACGCCAATCAGATTCTCCGACAGGCACTTTTCAATTACATTCCACAATGCAACAGGCATTTCCTGCGGTTTAGCAGGGAGAGGAGTTCGTTCGGCGAATGATAGTATAGGGCGGGAGCCGTTGTATATCTATTAGAGTATAAACATCGCATGCAGGATGGGCTATCACACGACTCACGGCGATAACTGTTTTTGCCCAGGAATGCACGTCCGCAGCCATACTGGGAGAAAAAGTATGCTGTTTCAGCTCTGCCTTAGCCTTGTATCGATGTGAAGGTCCCATATGTATGCATTCGAGCATTTTCTGGGCAGCTGCATAGAGATTTGCGTCGAAGAGAGTTATATAGTCTTCGTCAATACCGAACACTCCCTAAGTGCTACTAGTTAGTCTAGTCCACTAGATCAGATATGTTCCACGAACGGGGAACAGATTTCCGTGAATCACTCCCGAATTATGAAGGGCAAGGACCAACTGCGCCGTTCTTAAAGCCTGTACAGAGATTAGATGGTGGCCGGTGGCTGCGATGGAATATAGATGGGCCTACGATAGAGAATTTCCATTCAGGGCCACATATATTGCTAACTTTCAACGCATTGCCTTTTGGATTTTGTATGTCTTTCAAAGCTCTGTCGCTGTGCTTCGAAAACCTAAGATCCCCACCTTGCATTGGGGCTTTGACGTCTACCACTGGTACCTTCGTCTCTTCCGACATCGAGCGAGGCTCTAGACGTAGCAACCGACAGCGGGAGGTGGAAGCACTAACGACTACTATTGTACCTGTTCGTCGCTGGGATAGTAATCCTATGACAAGTAGGAGTGATATAACCGCGAGAAAAGCAAGGAAAGCAGAGAGGTTGTCGATGTTCATGTACATTAATATCGATGGGAATTGCGATGGCGAGAGGGGATGTCAATTAAAGAATCATTTGTGACTCCGTCTCATAAGCAGACCAACATGCATGTTTGCATAATTTTGATTAATTCACCGCGTGATGCTCATCCAGCCAGCTGGTTCGTGACTTGAAAGACTCGCACCGCATTCAATGAGCTGACTGGTTCTGTAACGTCGGAATGAGTGGGAAGGGGGGAATTAAGGATTAAGCAGGGCATTGTGTGCTTTCAAACAGCGAATGTTCGGGTCCATAAAGCTATCTTATACCAAGGGTGATGGGAATCCCCTTATTTTTAACGCTTTGTGTATAATATTGGTTCTGAATGCTGTAAATATCAGCAGCGGCCATCAGCAACTCCGCGACACTAGAAAGAGGTAAAGAAGCCACACCTTTCAATCAACTGCCCTTCACGTTTTAAGACCTATATGATATATCAGTACATATGACTTACTTCCATCCGCCACAAAGCGGGTGCACAGTATTGTCTGCCCTATCCAGTTGGTATTTCACAAGACTCTTTTCAGTTTAGATGTTGAGTCTATACATAGCTGCACTAGCGCATTTCAGACTGCCAGCTGCCAGGTCATCAGCATAGAGAGACGCTGAGGGGTATGCTAGGGCCTCTGCTCCCGCCGCTGCTGGTGCCAGACCCAGGTCCTGGTCCTGGGCTGATGGAAGAAGGACGTGAGCCGGATCCAATGTGGGCAGAGCATGCCAGCAACTGCTTAAGCCAAAACTTCCAAGTCAAAAGTGCGGCGACATCAAGGGATAGATAGTTGGCGGATACTGGCGAGAAAAGAGACGGTGGTTTGGACAAGCGGGACACAACATCGGGGAGTCGACTCTTCAAGGAACCTTAAAGGCTATTCGAGAAGCGATAGAATGGTTCAAATTCTCGATGGATCTGGGGTCATACTCTACAAAAACGAGAGTCGATTGAAGATAGCTCTCTAATAATTTGATTGGCTATCGAGGATTCTTCAAGAGTGGCGCCGTCCAGCTTTATTCAGTATGACGACACTGGATGTAAGGTGGCAGAGTCAGTGGATACGTCACTTAAATTAAAGGAAATACTAACTTACCGCTTCTACGTAGCGTTATAACTATCCGTGAAGAAGGAATGAGATAAAAATGTCCCTAAGGACGTGACCTGTGTTTTTATATACCAAGCTTGTTAGCGGGCATTCATCGTAAGGCCAGGCTTCATTCGAGCTAAAAACATTGTCTGATCTTCGAATGGTCGTTATGTTGGAGTTTGAACATACAGCTAGCTAATTCCATGCGGCGCGACTGTGGCGGGGGATTATTGGGGTTTCCTAATATATATACAGCAGACGCGATAGCGTGACTACTGGCATGGCTGTTGACTAATAGTGAGATAATGTGTTCAATACAGAATTGAATAATGCTTCTCACATTCTAAGAGCAATATATATAGCTGCCTGGTCATAAGCACATCGAGACACTGAGGGCATGCTAGGAGTGTTGCTGGCAAATACAAACCCTGGACCTGGACCAGTAGCAAAGGGTTGTGAGCCAGATGCAATTGCAAGCAGAGAGCACGGAGGGTTGAGGTTGTCAACAATCGGCTACACCAAAACTCTCGAATCAAAACTGGGTCGATATCGATAGATAGATAACTGCTAGACAATGGCTTGGACAAACGAAGCGTCACACTGGAAGAGTCTAATCTTCAAGGGAGCTTGAGGGCTACTTGATTCTTGAAGAGCGATAGAATGGTCCAAAAGGTACCTGTTGGGGAGCCTAGGGAACCGTACTCTACAATTTGACAAAAATGAGAGTCGACTGAAGATAACGCTCTAACGATTTCATTGGATTGGCATTCGGAACTCTTCAAGAGTGGCGTCGTCCAGTTTTATTCAGTACCTTACTAGCGATACACTGGATGCTGGTTAGGGGAATTCGTGGCAAGGCCACGCCGCAAATCGCCTAACTAGTGCCATAGCGGTTGGCTAACAGGACGATAATAGGTTCGAGACCGGTTCAAAACTTGTTCAAAACGGAAGCAACACATCTTACTCACATACTAAAGACAATCGATTGCCTGCAAAGCCCGACAGCTGTCTGAAGTGCCAATATCTGGACAATCCGGCAGCAAACAAAATTGTGAAGGAAGGGCTATTTTTCAAGTAGTATGGTCCGTGGATACACGTCTAAAGCTTCCAAGCCCTTCCTTCTGTGCGTCCCGCTATGTACAGCAACCACCGTCGTGATCCACGCGCGCAAGGATGAGCCAACTACTGCGAATGACTGTTTGAATGTGTCATTCGTAGTTAGTTCAAAGTTCAAACTCGATGTCGACTTGGACGGACTTTCAGGCCCAGGCAAACCTCGCGTTGATGACTGTATCTTGTATTACAGCACTGAGCATAAGCAACGAGGAATTGAAAGGAAATTGGCTTGTAAATCCAGCGTTAAAATTATAACATGCATAACAACGTATGTGGCAGCGGAAAAACTGTAGTGGGTGAGGATGACTCTGGGTGGAAGAAACAACTGCGCTTCCTCGAAACCCTATATTCAGTGGCCAGTTCTGTAACTGTTTGGTATCGTGTTGACACCGTAAGTATACTGGTAGTCCTTTGACTATGCTACTTGGTCACAACACTTTCTCTCATTCTCTCAAAACTTGCTCAAAACTCAGCCTCTGCGAGCATTGATATATGATAAGTTAAACAAAGGTAATTACCCTGGCTGAAGCTCTGAAGCTTGAAAACCCATTAATTATTCCTGATACCTGCTCTTATCCTTCATCATCGTACTCTTGGGGCTTGCCTGCTGATTTTCGACACCCCTCGCGATGGCCACATCAGAGCCAAAGGGGCATACAGCCTGAAAACCTCTCAAGACAGTTACATAGGCCTCGGGTGCATACAGTGTACACGCGCTAGGGTAATTCTCCACGACCGTAAGTAATAAAACTACTTGCACTATCGTGACTCATTTGCCTTTTTGACCCATTGTTCAATATCTAATATTGTTGAACCATAACCTCTGATAACCTCTGATTGCAAAATGTTGCTATATTTGGCACTGCTTTCGAAAGGCCGATTTCAGCAGAAATATTGGCCACCTCTTCAGCGGCATTGAGAGTGCCACGCATTCTATATAAAATGCTTCTGCGATCTATAAAATCAACTCAGTTCCTGGCGCTTCGTTTCCGCCTCATACTTTATCGCGGCTTGTGGCTACCTGAACTTAGGAATTAGGAATTCTTTGTACAACAGGTGCTGGTCCGATCCAGCTTGATCTTAGGAATGAGCCCGCCATGCTTGTGCCTTCACGTTCAAGGGTCGTCCAAAGGAGTTGAAACACAAGGGAGTTCTGAAACATCGATGTATATGTATCACCAGGTATCAGGAAGGACATTTAATAATGTACTATTAACTCTGTACTTAGGTAGACCAATAATACCTCGTAGTTATGTTCTTATGATCAACTATAAGTCTCACGGACGTCGAATAAGTACTATTATTGTAGCGTAATCATAAAGCATACACGCCCTCCCTACTTATCACAGAGCAATCAATATTGCTGAATATTTATTTCCTCCGTACGACGAATTCCTTCAGCGTCAAGCTGTAGCCCGCCGAACCCATATGGAGTTACCCCGAAATTAGTTTACCCATCAGCCACCTTGGTCCCCCTTGGTCGAATGGTCCTCGACGCAGAATACCTGTGTAAACTAGCCAATGCGGTACCGTCTCAACAGTGGTGATAAGACGATGGTTAATTTAATAGACTGCAATCGATTAATGTGCTGAATCAGATATGAGCAACGGCCGACGTCAGCACGGCGATAAACAATTGTTGAAAGACATAAATATGGACTCCACATTGCACATATTGTCGAAAGGAGCATAATTTATGTGCACGTTTAGCCAAAGCAAACGAGGATGCAGCAAGGCTGTTACAACACTGGCTCTTTAATCATCTTCAAGTTTGTGACAATATCGTCCATAGAGGAGAGTAGGTTAGCTAGATCTTCCCTTAGACATCCTTGAAGTATTCCCCACAATGCATCGGGCATATCCATGGGCTGCGTTAGCAGAGAAATGGGCTTCCAGAATTTCGATGTAGATTGTGCGCCTGCATATATCTACCTAATCATAAGTGTGATGCGCACGACAAGTTATATACCACTTACAGCAATGACTGATTTAGCCCATCCAAATACGTCCATGGCCTCAGCTGGGATAAATTCATCCCGCGCTAGTTCAGCTCTGGTTTTGTAGCCATGAGAAAGTCCTATACGTATATACTCGACCCCCCCCCCCCCCTGTGCACCCGCGTACAGCTTTGCATCGAAGTGTCAAGTAGCCCCCATAATATTAATAAAACACCCTAAGTACTAGTTAGAATCGACTTCCAGCAATATAACAATATACAAACGGGGAATGTGTTCCCGTGGATTATACCAGAGGAATGAAGCGCGTGCATCAACTCCACCATTCTCAAGATCTATACCGTATGGTAGTTAGATTGTCACTGTCTAAGAAATGCGACTGGAGAGCTGCTTACAAGGTTGAATTTCGTTTGAGAACTAGCCCCCACACTGGCGTCCAATGCATTGCCTTTAGGCTTTTTGACGTCTTCCAGAACCCTGTTGCTGTGCTCGGAAAGCCTAGGAGTTCCACCGGACAGCAGAATTTTGATGTCTGTTACGGGCACATACTTTTTCTTCTCTTCCAAGGCTAGGCGCGTGACTTCTTGCGGTGGCCGGCCACCAATGCCATTCGTATTGGAAATGATACCAAGTGCTTCTGTAAATATTCCGTACAATAGCTTCGCGACGAATACCAACATAGTAGCCAGGAGTAGCCAGGAGATGGTAACACCCATTGGTTATACTAACAGTATTTATGAGAGAAAAGGTAAGTGATAACTGCAACACGTTGTATCCTGGCACATCTTACTTAGAGCCTGTTGTCTACTTCAGAATGAAAGAATTTTTGCTTACCCTATTCGCTCACATTATTGTATCTTATCGATTTCGCGACTAGAAAGACCCCTCACCCACTAACCGATGGTGGCCGGCCACATAGAGGGGATACTGATGTAGGGGAACATATTGAATCAAGTGAATTATGCGAAGCTCTTAGACGAGTACCCAAAATCCTAAACTGAGAAATGTTAATTTCTTGTTTATCAAAACTTTGATCCGCCTATATTCTACTGTATCAACTGTCAGCGTATGAGATAATACGGGAGAACCCCCACCGTAAGACTGGCCAAAGAAGTCTCTGCTCTACCGACGACTTTCTGACGAGTTGCAAATTACTTCTCTTCACGCTACACACATCCAGTGCCCAGTCGGTAGCCGGAGCTCGGGGGAACCCTGCTTCATTCTATGTCAAATATATACTTAGCCTACTTATAGCAAAGTCCCACTGCGTTACCAATTAGTACTTTGCCATATACATAAAACTGCACAGCAAACCTTTAGGGTGCGAGGATATCACATTTTGGTTTAACAATCCTTGATGGGCATCATCGCCTCGACAACAAGGCTGCAAGGGGGAGTGGATGAAGGGGGCAGTAAGTTGGCCACCAAACATATGAACTTTGAAATTTGAAAGCTCGGCTAAAATTTTCATTGGTCAATTAGAAGTGCGTGGCTGGCTGAAGGTGTGTTGATATAGCAGTGGTCTACTGTTGTCAGTTTGTTTAGGACAGCATCGGTCACCTTTATTCAATATAACGATGTACGCTTTAATCTTCTACTCGAGTCGGCGGGACTAATCCGAGGCGTGGTTCCTATAGCTGATTTACTACCACTGCCAACTCGTTGTGAGAGTTAGCATCCACTTTTATTCGGTGCAAGATCACAGGCCATTGTCTAGTTTGTGGCAGCGGGGTTAATTGAAAGTGCAGCTCTCGTGGCTGGTTAGCTATTGCCAGCTCGTTAAATGCGGTGTCAAGTGTCACCAGGTGAATATTTCAAATCCTATAGCTTGTTTGGCTGCTGCCAGGTCTTCAGGGGTGGTAGTCAAAGTGGTAAGATCCAATTCCAGTATTCCATATGACACGCGACCTATTGAATATGTGATTATGCTAGTGAGTAACGAGCTTAGTCGATAGCCAAACCAAAAGACCCGGTGTTGCGGTATTCCGTTCGATATCACAACGGTCTTTAAAGGAGAATCCAAACGAGAGGCCCAACGACTTTCCAACAACAACACTACTTATTCCCCTTGCTTCCTGTCAAATACGCTTAGAGTTGCGATCCGCCTCGAGTCGCCCCGCAACCAAACCTAAAGGTACATTTTCGATCTAAGGTTCCTCGCGGGACCTGTATTAAACACCTCGGGTGTGAACACGTTGGCGTCGTGGCGGGTCTCGAGCAGATACATACACAGTACAGTAATGGCTAGCATTACGAAGGAGGGCATCCGAAGTCTATGTCATTATGGCTATCATAGAAACCAACTATAGGAAGTAGACTCGAAAAAGTGGAATAACGATGCATCGATCGACTCACCATCAGCTCCTCCGATACTCACAAAATGCCCATGCCCAATCCATCTCCATGCCCAATCCGTCTCCATCCCCGCTACCATCTGTGAAGCTCATTCCATGGAAGTGTCTTTGACGTACGCCTGCAACACTGTCTCGACAATGATCATACTGGTAGATATACAAAAGTTGTCCGCGATTATTTGAATGTGGGCTACTTCGTTACACAAGACGAAGACCGAGATTTGACCAAGGTTCTGGCGATTTACCGAGTCTTGACTAGTAACTCTTCACTCCTATCCTCGCGGGAGGGATAGATATAGCCCATGGCAAGCAAAGGGTAAAAATGAATATTCAAGCACAAGGCTTTAGAGAGAAGAGTTGGAGAAGAGAGATGAAATTGAAAGCTGATGCAGATGAAAGCTTGATGAAGGCTCTTGTATGAAGTAGACTGTAGTCCCCGACGTGACGTCCAAGCTAATCCGAATATCAAATGACATAGCTAACACAACAATACAAGCCATACATGATACAACAACTGCACCAACCGAATATTTTCCCATCCTCTCAATATTCTCCTTATATTCTCCAGCAGTCTCCAGCAGTCTCCAGCAGTCTCCAGCGACAATGCTGAGCGAGAAACTCTCTTGCCAGATTCCTTCGGTTTGTCTCTTGAGTAGCCAACGTGTTGTAACCTTACGCACGAACATGCAGTCACATCCTCCCTAATTTCCTCTTTTATACTATGATTAACGACAGGTATTTTGTGGATGATTATGTATATTAAGTTACTAAGTATAGATACCCGTAGTGTCTTGTGAGGTCATGATCGGAGCGGAGGTAGAGTGTTCAGAACATCAAATAATCGCAGCCAGCTGCCCAACAACCCAACTCATATTGACTTGAATGTCAAGGTCTTCGTCTAAACATTCGGCAACGACATTCCAAATGCCTTCCGGCATTTCCTGTGGTTTTGTAATTGTAGGAGGAGCCATCGTACTTACAGAAGCTTTGAGCTTTCTACGAGAGTAAAGCTGCGTATGATCCAATCATGATCAGCGCAGTGCTTTGAACTGGGAGCAGAAAATAGAACGCACGCAAATCATCGTCTTCGCCCACGAATGCAGATCCATAACCTCGCTAGGGATAACCACCTCCCTTACAAGCTCCTCCCTTGCTTTGTAGTCATGTGCAGGGCTCCAGGGAATGTGATTCAGATTCTCCTGTGCCAACCCATAGAGGCCTACGTCCAATAGCATGATGGACTCCTTATCGAGATTAAAAGCACCCTGACAAATCTCAGTTAAGTATTAAAGTGCGTCGATCGCCTTAAGTAGACTTAAGTACGTGAGAGAAAATACTACTCACCGGCCCTAAATTTCCGTGAACCCTGCCATCTGAATGAAGGCAACATAGTGCCTCAGCAGTCCGTAAGACCTATTCAAAGTTAATGAGCATATGAAGAACTATAATTAGTGAGACGCCTACAACAAGGTCCAAGCCGCGAGTATCAAATCCTGCGGTCCACACAAGCATATTGCCTCTCGGTTTGTAGAGGTATCTGAACTCGGCAGGGTGTTCGTATAGCTTGTGCATGCCTTGGTAGAGAAGCGAGAGCTTGAAATCACATACGACAAGGTCATTGGGAGTGTTGGTACAAGAAGATCCCATGGGATTGGCCTGTGCAAACATTCAGGCTGGAGAAAAGAGAAAGAACAAATGAACCCACCCTTTGAGCCCTCGTGAGTAACTTTCTTCGACCGCTATAGTCCATGGTGTGTTAATACCTAACAAGATATGTGGGAGGGTTTGGGAAGGGGAATGGAAACGTTTGCCGATCGTTCATGGTAGGTTCGCACTTTTGTATGTGCGAGGTTGTGACGACCATTATCCTGTCGAGATAACTGTAAATATTGTCAGAGGGATAGTAATCTTCAACAACCCCCGCACACTCTGATATCCCCAATCAAATCTTCCGTTCGTTGTCCTTTCCTGAGGACATTAATTAACCACACAATCCAATTACCTCGAATGTAAGTACTAAATATAGAATGAAATTAAGTTTCATCTGAAATCACGAAGCTAGCGGTAGGAAAGATAAGTACCTTCCCTTGGAGCCGCCCCCCAGGAGATGAAGGGAGCGCCTTCGTGCCAATACTCACTGCATCTGTCAAACTAGCTATGAGTGATGAAACCGGCACGAGGAAATGTTCAGCTGGAAAACACAAATTAAATACAAACCTTCTCCTGTAACATATCTTTGCACCACGGCAGCCATACTTGACCTGTAATAGTGGTGTTTTTCCACCTAAAGAGCATTGTGCGTGGTCCGTGTACATTCTCTGACTATTAAACCAGTCGAGAAGAGGAGCAATCCTCGTGGAGACGTGGCACGGACTCGGAGACAGTTTTTATTGATCCCGTGCCGAGATGAGTAAACTCACATGCGCTGTAGATAACATTGGATCCCCCCAAGGAACGCGAGTCTGTATACTACATGTCCCCAAAGATACAGGTAGCATTATATTGTGTAAAACGGGGCGTACCCAAGGCGTACCGTTAGGTCACTGAAAAGATCTGGCAGATTACGGATAACTTAAGTAATCACCCGACGGCAAGCATGACAAGGATGACAGATCCCTGCATACCTTATAAAATATCTACGGTCCCTGGGGTGATAGTACATGACGATATATCAATATGATATGCTGGTGCTGGGACGGCCTGCTCGATGTAGCAATATTTTTACCGTGTGGTTAACATAAAGCAACTTACTAAATTATGTAGGACATGTGCCCCACATAACGTTTATCCAAAGTCATGTCATTATAATGGCCGCCCGCTGACCCCGTAGTTTTGAAAGATGCTGTATCTCAGATTAATTACGCTGGGTGGTTTCCGCATGAGGATCTGTCTGGGACGATTATGCGTGGAAGTTAGCAATGCAGCCAACGTGAATTGCTCGACGTTTTAGGAACTCTAATTCAACAAGGAATTTCACGCTGTTTAAGACGGAATTTTCAAATAGTGATATGAGAAAATTCTCTCACTATGAACTCCTCAGGGTACCCGGTACTTGGGGCATATTCCTGCAGCTGATGCTGATGCTGATGTCAAGACTCAAATGTCAAAACCAACCACGCTGTTACACGGGGCCCCGCTGATGGAAGCTATTGCAAACAACTACGAAGCCTCCCGTTGCCTAATATAAGCGTCGACTCCTTGATTGATCAATGTGAAGAGTTTTAGTGGGAGATATGAAGATAACCTCGCCGATCTGATTCGTTGGTCAAACGAAGAGCGACATTATAGATAACCCTAAAGACTGCTCTTTGTGACCAACGACTGGACTAGAGTTAGACGTGACCGTCCCGACGGTCCCGTCGACCGATTTCTAGCTAAGTTACAGTATCCCGTTACACGGACAAGGCCTTGACTCATCTTCTATGTGTCAAAGTCCAATCTATTTCGAAAGGTGATCACAAGGTGCTGATGATCTTGCACTGTCTAGAATTCATTTCATATTGTCTTGTCGCAGGAATCAACTTCGTTGATTCCTATCACTTGGGTTCTCTTGGAATAAAGCTGTACTCTATACGTCGAGCGTTAGTCGATAACCACTGCGACGGCGGAGCTTTTCTGTGTAAAGCAACAGGGCTCTGATGACATTGGCCTGCGCAAACCCTAGATTGCCAACATTAGGCTACCATCTGTCTCTTGTAGCCTAACGTGCTACTCTACACATGGTTTTTGCTAAAATTTCATTTGCCAGGCGTGTGCCTTGCACCGAGGACTTCGAGTACGCAAACTGTCAAGTTAGTTACCGCTTTGACGGTCCTCTACTGATTTCTGGATATCGTTTTGCCTTCTTGTGGTCGTTGGTTTCCATGCCATGCCCTTAGCCTCGTTGTGGCCCAATATCTACACCTCTTTCCGGACATAGCAACTTGCCTTATATGGAGCCGCTATCTTTCCTACGGAGCTTCCCGTTGGCGGCACACCTTAGGAACACCAGTTGTTTTTCTGTAATGTCTATTCATGGTACAACAATTTCATCAATCTCACGCTGTCTCAGAAACACCGATAGTATATGGCTGCAGCGTAGACCCCTTCTTCCATTCCCTGCACATATTCAAGAAGACCCGCTGACTTGCAACAGCATTGAATGGTGCTTCGTTTAAAGTTTAATAGTCAGCATTCACCAAAAGAGATGCTCGTTGCGGAAGGACCCAACGTACCTCAAGCACTCTTTGTTGGACACACAGTGATTGGTCTGGCGGCCTTTTGTCTTCTACCACTAACTAAGCGTAGCGTAGAATTTTCACTAGCACTGGCGGTCCACTAGTAGCTGAAAGTCTCAGCCGGCTCTGTTGGCAAGCTTAGAGGTGTCATTCGTGCTACCTTTTCTTCTCCGGAGCCTTGTTTTCAGCAACTTTCGGGGAGCAGGAACAATTCGTGGGTCATTTTGGGTTTGCCGCACGCTGCTTCATCGGGTCGGGCTTCTTGCGCTATATTAGCCATTCGTTGGCTTGATATTTGCAGTTGAAAGCCACCTTACGTATCTGGGACCGTAGGACAAGTACAAATGCCAATACCCATCACGCGCACGTTGCCTACAGTCCATCTTCACCACAATCTCAAAGTAAAGCCTTATCTCACCACTTTTCTCGCTCCTTTGTACGTAAGTGTGCATGCATTTTGCCAATGGGTAATCCTCTGTCAGAATCCAGATGTTAATCTGCACCATGTGAACAGAAGCATCTGGCATCTTGGTCGGTGCCAGCCTTTAAGTTATCGCACTGGGAACATAATCTCCAGAGCGCTACCAACAGCAATAAGCTGCTGCTCCCATTGCACTTAATTAAGAAGGCGCTACTACGTGCGGCCTTGAAAATGGCATTATGGTCGCTGTTGGGGCATACATAACTACATGCCTGTGTAGGACGTGTGGATCTCTCAAGGAGGGGTAAGAGTGCGGGGGAAGTACACGGTGGTCGTGGTCCGGTTGCGGAACAACCGTGTTTAGATATTTTATTGTTTTTTCATCTCGGTCTCCAATTGCGCGTCGGAATCTGGAAGATGCTCGCGGCTTTGCAGTCTATTAATTAGTCACATCCTCCTCACTTTTCGTTACTTTATTATTGCCAGGTGCACAGATGGGGGCCTATATATAGTAATGTAGAAACATGATGTTGGAATGTAAGATCTAAGTACGAGACACGTATGTATATCAGATTCATGTTTTAAAGTAATGATCGCTGGTCAGGTCTTCAAAGGAAGTAACGTTACAGTATATGGAATCAAACAGCCGCAGCCAGCTGCCTAATAATTTGGCCCATATTCGCCTGAATAATCAATTTTTCGTCTAAGCACTGGGCGACGACATTCCAAACGACATCTGCCATTTCCTGTGGTTTTTTAATGGTAGGAGGAGCCATCCTGATGTTTACCCCGCGTCGCGCGTCGCGTCTTACCCCATTCAAATTAGTCACGCAACCTGTGACCATCCGTGTGAACGTTCGAAAATTGTCACGTCCCAAAAAAATTGTATTCTTCTTCACGCTGTCGAATCTATTCTTCACGGTCGACTTCATCCTAGGCCAATCACCTCCAAGAACTCCCTCTCCAGTTCCCCTCCCCCTTCTATTCTTACCCAACCCGACGTGGTTTGGCCCAAAAGGACTTGCACTAACGACCCTTCTCCCTAAAAACGCTTAGATATTACTATAATGGCTTCGTTGTACTCTTCCATGGGAGCCCTTACCAGGCTCTCTGCTCGCTCCTCTACCTTGACTGGAGCCAGGACTCTTCGCTCTCTTGTATTTCAAAAACGCTCTTTTATGGCTTTGCATAATACTAACATGAGGTCCCAACGTATGTTCTCTCTTCCTTCCTTATCTTCCCCTCGCCTCATGCTAATCTTTTCTCAGTCATGCCAGGATCATTCTTCTCGCAGCTGCGATTTAGCTCTGCAGTAGCCACCGCAATGAAACCCACCGCAGTTCCCTTAGAAACTGCACCCATCTCTTTCAGCTCCCTCGCCGACTCTCTCCACCCAAACACTCTCAAAGCACTCACCGGAACCATGGGCCTCAAAACCCTCTCCATCGTCCAGGAAAAGATTCTTCCCATGCTTCCTGAGCTCGTCGACCCTTACACAGCCAAAAGCGGTCTGATAGGTGAAGGCTGCCCGCGTGATCTCCTCGTTAAATCAAGGACTGGAACAGGAAAAACGCTTGCGTTTTTGATTCCTGCTGTTGAGTCTAGGCAGAAAGCGTATGAGGAGGCACTGGTTGCTGCTGGTGTCGAAAAGAATAGCAGGGAAGCAAGGAATGTTATCTCTCAGTTTGGGAAGGATACCGTTGGCGCTGTTATTATCTCCCCTACGAGGGAGCTTGCCATGCAGATTGCGAAGGAGGCATCGACGCTTGCGCAGCATCATCGTATGGGCGTCAAGTTGTTCGTTGGTGGAGAGAGTAAGGGACGCCAGATGAGGGAGTGGAATTTCGGCTCGAAGGATGTTGTTGTTGCGACCCCTGGTCGCTTGATGGATGTGCTCGAGAATGAAAGGGGTATGGATCCCATTCGCCGGACGCAGATGGTAATTTGCTTTTTAATTGTGCAGGAAAAGTTACTAATGTATATCGCAGTTCATCCTTGATGAGGCAGATACGCTTCTGGACATGGGTTTCAGAGATGATATCGAACGCATCAAGGAATACTTGCCTCCTTCTCCCGAACGTCAAACCTTCATGTTCAGCGCCACTGTCTCCCGCGCCATTCAACAAATTGCCCAATCCTCCCTCAGCCAAAACCATGCCTTTGTCAACTGTGTCCCTGTTGACTCTTCCCCCGTACATGCCCACATTCCCCAGCATTACACTGTCCTCCCCACCGCCGAACAGCAAATCCCCCATATCATGCGTCTCATTGCCCACGATCAACTCTTGAACCCCGGTTCGAGCAAGGTCATGGTGTTCTTACCCACTACAAAGTTGACCGAGATGTTCTCGGATTTGCTGAGCAGCCTCTCGATGGCTTGTCTCCCCGTCGGTGCCAGGACAACCATTTACGAAATCCATAGTAAGAAGACTCAACAGCAGAGAGCAAAGGTCTCGGATATGTTCAGGAAGAACAGGGCTGCCGGCTCAGTACTCGTCACTAGCGATGTGTCTGCCCGTGGTGTCGACTATCCCGGCGTTACCCGTGTCATCCAGGTCGGCGCTTGCAAAGACTCGGATCAGTATATCCATCGTGTTGGACGTACCGGACGTGCTGGAACCAGTGGACGCGGAGATATCGTCTTGCTCCCCTGGGAAATGAAGTTCGCCACCAAGACACTTTCACAGGTCCCCTTGGTGCCCGTTACTGTTGCGGAGCTTGAGACTCAAGTGCGCGAGCTCGCCGCTGAAGTCGACTCGGATCCTAAGGAGTTCTTGCGCTCCTCGGACAGTCGTGAACCTTCAATTGCCAAGTTCGATTTACCTTACGAGGCTAGAGCTGACCAGATCAATGTGGCTGTTGAGAAGTCCTTAACGGGCATGGACGGCACGATTGTAGGCGAGGCGTTTGCCAGCATGTTAGGGTTCTATGCCCCCCTTGCTGATATGCTGAGGACGTCCAAGGAAGCTGTCATTGACGGGCTGAAGGATTGGGCTACGGTGGGGTGCAAGCTTGATCGCGAGCCTCATGTGTCTTCGACGATGTTGCAGAGGTTGGGGATGAGCGGCGGTGGTGGTGGCGGAGGTAACAGGAGGCGCGATTCAAGTTTCGGTGCGAGAGCTCCATGGAACTCATCGCGGGGTGGTTCTTCAGGTGGTGGTGGTGGGTACGACAGTGGAGCTCCTAAGCGTTCTGCGTCCTGGATGGGTCGCGGCTCATCCACCAGGGGTGGGAACTCCTCCGGCTCATATGATCGCAGCTCGTCGTTTAGCCGAGGATCAGGATCAGGAGGATCACGATATGGTGGTGAGAAGAAGAGCGGTGGATATGGTGGGAGCGGAGAGAGGAGGAGCGGCGGGTATGAGAGGAAAAGTGGTGGTGACCGCGGGTATGGTGGATTCTAGTCTGGTTCTGATTTAGTTATGCTTTATAGACCTCTTGTGTTAAATTATGTACACATTATAGTAATATTCCCTAGTACGATACGATAACATCCCATCTCATACGACGCTTCATAAGAGTTTACCAAGAAGTCACAAGAAATTCGCGGGAGCGTAAGATCAGTGCCAGTGCCCTTCTTTGCGCCTGTTTGGCAAGAGCGTCTATCGGCTAAATGGAAACGGAAGTTCGAGCAAATTTTGAACTCAACGCCCTTTCGTTCCACTCCTCCGTTGCAAGGTTAGGCCTCCTCATATCTCCCTTTCTATCATCCCGAAGGAGTACGACGTCGTACCAGTAATCATGACAAAATACATCGTAGTCTCGGGTGGTGTCGTCAGTGGCATTGGGAAGGGGGTTATTGGTGAGATCTATTAAATTGTTCTTTAATCGTTATCTGTATTAGGGTCTGATTGCCTTTCGTATTTGCGTAATATGTAGCATCTTCTACGGGTCTTCTACTTAAAACTACCGGGTTGAAGGTTACTGCCATTAAGATCGATCCGTATATGAACATTGATGCTGGGACGATGAGGCCTACTGAGCACGGTATGTTTTTTGTTCTTTTTTTTGTAAAGTTGAATGTGGTATTGAATATATATTAAATATGACTAGGTGAAGTGTATGTCTTGAATGATGGTGGCGAGGTCGACCTGGATCTGGGCAATTACGAGAGGTATCTCGACGTAACTTTGTCGCGCGATAACAATATTACGACTGGGAAGATCTACAAAGAGGTTATCGAGAAGGAGGTCTGTGATCTCATGTGCTTTCGTTTAGTACCGTGGCTTATGGTTAGTGATTGTATGGGTTACAGAGGAAAGGCGAATATCTTGGAAAGACGGTCCAGGTTTGTCATAGCCTCATCATCCGTCCTTAAGGATCTGCCTATAGATGAGATACACTATGACAGATCGTGCCACATGTCACGAATGCGATTCAGGATTGGATTGAGCGGGTGTCCAAGATTCCTGTGGATGAGACGGATGAGGAGCCGGATGTCTGTATTATTGAGGTATGCTTCCACTTTTATATTTTTGTTGTGTGTTGTTAATATAATTGTGGTGATGTAGCTGGGAGGCACGGTGGGAGACATCGAATCTGCTCCCTTCGTAGAAGCCATGCGTCAGTTCCAGTTCCGCGTCGGCCACGACAACTTTGCCCTCATTCACGTATCCCTCGTCCCTGACATCCACGGTGAACAAAAGACAAAGCCAACCCAAACGACAGTGCATTCGCTTCGTGGTCTTGGATTGCTTCCTGACTTGGTTCGTCTTCCCCCAACTCTCTCCTATATTCTCTCAACACATGATCCTAACGTCCTTTGCCCAGATCGCATGCCGCCTAATTGTTCCCCAACCCCTCCACCCAGCCACCAAGGACAAGATCTCCATGTTCTGCCACGTGAGCTCTGAACAGGTCTTTGGCGTACATGACGTCACTTCCGTGTATCACGTTCCCCTCCTCCTTCAAAGCCAAGGCATTGTCCAGTACTTGCAGAAGAGGCTCAAGTTACAGGGCACTGTGACGATTACGAAGGAGATGTTGGAGCGTGGCGCGTCGTTGGGTAAGAGGTGGAAGGATTTGACTTCTGGGTGAATTTTTAATTTGTTAAAGTCGGAATGCGTGCTGATGTTATTGAATACAGACAGGAGAGGCTGTTTGATACAGTGAAAATTGCTCTTGTTGGAAAATACACGGATCTTAAGGATTCCTACATGTCTGTTACAAAAGCTCTTGAGCACTCTTCATTCCGCATTCACCGGAAATTGCAAATTCTGGTATGTTACTTCAGATTCACGCAGCTGTAGTTACTTACTGGTGAACATTAGTGGGTTGAGTCGTCAGACCTAGAAGTTGAGACCCAAGTATCCAATCCTGCTAAATATCATGATGCATGGGGATCTGTTGTCAATGCAGGGTACGTGGACATCTTTAAGATTTGACCGCTGAGCTAACAGTTGTAAAGTGGTATTCTCATACCAGGAGGCTTTGGAGTGCGAGGTACAGAGGGCATGATGCTTGCCATCAAATACGCTCGTGAACATAACACTCCATTCCTTGGTATCTGCTTGGGCTTCCAACTAGCAGTCGTCGAGTGGGCCCGAAATGTCATCGGCATCTCAGGTTTGCATGTCTTCATAGCTTTCTTATTGAACGCCCCGCTGACGCGATACCTACCTTAGACGCCACCTCCTCTGAGTTCAACCCTGACGCAGAAAACCCTGTCATAATCTTCATGCCCGAGATCTCGCGGACTCATATGGGCGGAACGATGCGACTTGGACTTCGTCCCACTGTCTTCGAGAAAGACACCGAGCAGTCGTTCACCAGAAAGCTCTACGGTGGGGCAGACAAGATCTGGGAGCGCCATAGGCATAGGTACGAAGTTAACCCAGAATATGTTGAACGTCTGCAGGAGAACGGCATGAAATTTGCTGGAAAGGATGAGAAGGGCGAGCGTATGCAGGTGCTTGAGCTATGCGGTGCGTATCTACTGATTGGCAATTGGTTATCAGATAACTGATAGTGCCTGTTTTTACCTTATCAATAGATCATCCCTATTTCGTTGGCCTCCAAGCCCACCCGGAGTTCTGTACCCGTCCATTGAACCCTTCACCTCCTTTCCTTGGGTTCGTGGCTGCGTCCTGCGGCGGTACTGTGCTGGAGGAGCAGATCCAGTTCCAACAGGCCAATTTCCGCCCTCCTCATCCCGCCCATGCTATGGTCGGTGAGGATGAGTTAAAGAAGGAGACTCAGGAAGTGTTGGTGAACGGAACGACCGTCAACGGCAACGAGCACAACGACGTGGTGCAAATTGTTAACCGCGATTCATAATCGGTAATCGAGAAATCACGATTTGATTTTGATCTTCACAAGGGCCTGGCTGGATCTGATCTTTCACATTTCAATTTCTATATTTTTCACACTGCTCACATACATACTTAGAAATGCATATCGACTCCATTCAACCCTACATGTATGTTTAGTTACTCGCTCTGAATGTTTTAGTTGTGTGCCATGGATTTTAGGCTGTGCTGTAGCAATAATACTATCCATATATTTTTATAATAAAGATTCCCTATGATCGTTGTGCTCACTCCGCATAATCTTCGCTCTTTGTTCCATTTAGTTGCACAAAAAGCCCTACGCCCTGTGAGTACCTAACAGATGTCGCGCCGTGAGTCCTATATTTCAAAGGAAGGGCTTAACGAAGTTTTCTTTTCTTTTCTTTCGCCGTCCGAACCAAGTCCGATCCTCCCGAAGTTGCCATCGGACAAGTTTCTCCACAGCTGCACGTGGGAGGCGCCGATCACTACTTCCATTGATGTCGCATGATCAACCCAAATTCCCCCTCCAGTCGCGCAGTTCGCGCTCACGCCTCTCCGTTCCCTCTCGGCATCAATGTCATGTTTCAGTGAACAGACCGCCGTTTTCTTACGAGAGAGCTATCAGTGAGACCAGTTTGACTTAATTCAAATTGGACTTGCAAAAAATCTCCATCGAGTTAGTTAGCTGCCACTGATAACAAAAGATAGTGGCGTTGAACACCACTGACTCATGCTCGACGTTGCAATAACAGATCTATACAGGATTCAACAGAAGACGCAAGAGGCTTCTGCGGACCTCTGATTCGAAATGTCTGATGCGGGCGGATACGGATGCCAGAAGAATGCAGCTCACATGCGTTTCTGCGGAAATACCAAGCACAGTCGGATTTTCGGAAGTAAAGTACAGGCGTCAGAATGGAGAAAGTGCCCAGAACTCTTAGCAAGTAGCGTTATTTCAACTGAGATTAAGTACCTCAGAAAACCTTTTCCGACTGTCGAAGTAGCATTAAAGCATTTTCTTCGAGTGAGACAAAGCGTTAGCTTGCGACTCTTCCTCCCCCTCCTCTCTCCCGTTAGCGAAGGTCCCTGCAAATCCATAAAATGGCAGGGGCGCTCAAGATCATCCAGCGCGGGCCGTCGACCGATCGAGACAAGTTTAATTCAGCCTTGTACCTTTAACCGATTAGATGCCGTATGGCAATGATAAGGGTTAGAGATAAGGAATTCAGAGAAAAGGAGGAGTCAGAGCTGGAATTTTTAGTCGGTGCTCCACCTTCTCTACTGCTCAACTTCAACTTCTACCTCTCAAACGACCACTTCATCACTTAACCCAACTTTTAATTACAATGGTCCAACCTCATGAGCCCGAGTTCGAGCAAGTAGGTTTTCAACCTTCGGTGGACTTGCATTGCAATTCTAATCATGTTTTCATTAGGCCCTCGCTGAGCTTCAAACCAGCTTGAAGCCCTTCCTCGCTGCCAACCCCCAATATGAGAAGGCCCTCCAGATTGTCCAAATTCCCGAGAGGACCCTTCAGTTCCGTGTGACATGGGAGGATGACCAGGGCAGGCCCCAGGTCAACCGCGGATACCGTGTCCAGGTGAGGAGCTTGTACTCTTTGTCATCCACAGGCATGCTGATCCATTTCTTCAGTACAATTCTGCACTCGGTCCCTACAAGGGCGGCCTCCGTCTCCACCCTTCCGTTAACCTTTCTATTCTCAAATTCCTTGGCTTCGAGCAAGTTTTCAAAAATGCATTGACTGGCCTTAGTATGGGAGGAGGAAAGGGTGGATCCGACTTTGACCCCAAGGGCAAGTCCGACGCTGAAATCCGCCGCTTCTGCGTCGCTTTCATGTCTGAGCTCTTCAGGCACATTGGTGCCGACACCGATGTTCCCGGTAAGCCAAGCTTCATCCTTTTTGATTTTCAAATTCGGAACTCATGTGCTTTCTAACCAGCCGGTGACATTGGCACTGGTGCCAGGGAGATTGGTTTCATGTTCGGTGCCTACAAGCGTCTCAGGAATGAGTTCGTTGGTATGCTCACTGGCAAGGGTCTTAACTGGGGTGGATCCTTCATTCGTCCTGAGGCCACCGGCTACGGCTTGATTTACTTTGTCCAACACGTGAGTAATGGTGCCATCTTTCGAGAAGCAAAAGGCTGACATTATCCCAGATGATCGCAAAGGCATGCCCTGAGTACAGCCTTGACAAGAAGTCTACCCTCGTAGCCATCTCCGGATCCGGAAACGTTTCTCAATACACCGCTCTCAAGGTCCTCGAGCTGGGCGCCACTGTCTGCTCTCTCTCCGACTCCAAGGGCTCTCTTATCAACGAGAAGGGCTTTAGCAAGGAGGCTGTCGAGAAGATTGCTCAGCTCAAACTCAAGGGCGGTTCCCTCGAGCAAATCTGGGAGAGCCTCGGTGAGGGTTACACCTACTACCCTGGCAAGCGCCCCTGGACTCTCCTCCAGACTATTCACATCGCACTCCCCGGTGCTACTCAGAATGAGGTTTCTGGTGATGAAGCTGAGGCACTCCTGAAGGCAGGATGTCGCATCGTTGCTGAGGGCTCCAACATGGGCAGCACCATGGAGGCCATCGACATCTTCGAGGCTTCTAGGCGCACTGGCAAGGGTATCTGGTATGCCCCCGGCAAGGCCGCTAACTGTGGTGGTGTCGCCGTCTCCGGTCTCGAAATGGCTCAGAACAGCCAGCGCCTCGCCTGGTCCACCGAGGAGGTCGACCAAAAGCTCAAGAACATCATGACTGAGTGCTATAAGGTTAGTCTACCAATATCTTATGTCTTACGCAATACTCACCTGCCACATTTAGATCTGCTTGACTGCAGGTGAAAAATGGTCCGGCGAGACGCTCGAGGGTGATGTCCTACCCTCGCTCCTCTCCGGTGCCAACGTTGCTGGATTTATCAAGGTAGCTGATGCCATGAAGGAGCACGGTGACTGGTGGTAACTCAATCACCCCCATCCATTCACGGAGCTCGCTAGTGCAAGCCTTACCTCTCTTCCCCTCTGTATATACCAACACCCCCAACACACATTTCCTTGCAAAAAAAAACCCATCCATTCATCATCACTATGTACCGACCACACCGGAAGTCCTATACCCCGTCGTTAGGATAGGATCGCGTGGCACTTGTT
Source organism: Cyathus striatus (assembly GCA_025738555.1). NCBI lineage: Eukaryota > Fungi > Basidiomycota > Agaricomycetes > Agaricales > Nidulariaceae > Cyathus > Cyathus striatus. The sequence continues at coordinate 2,218,030 of JAOVFP010000013.1, read as the reverse complement.
GTGCACTATATCCCCATCATCCACATGCTGTATAATATCATAGATTTATTCGTGTAATAAAGTGCTTTCTTGTTTGTGACCTTACTGCCGCGTGATAAAACCCTGAGATTAAGGTACTTAATAACTCGGCAAGAAACAAATTCCCCTCTAATAGATTCGTGTCTGTAGAGATCTGTTAAAAGTAAATATAAAGTCAGTGAGGTAGCCGGTATGAGAAGATAAATTGCATGGGAAGGGTTGTTGTACTTATGCAGCTCACTTGGCGCTTGTTTCGATCGTAGATTAATCCCTAAGAATGTACAATGTTCTACTACTATAAAGAAATTCTTGTTAAATACTGTCTACAGCTTCCAGACACGAATAAAAGTTAACCAACCTTACGACTCCATCTCAATATCTTTATCTTTTCCCTCTTCGCCTTCTTCTGCTTGTTCCACACCAATGCTCCCTGCGGGGCGCCATACGTTTCCTGAAGTAGCTTTCCAAAGCCGAACCCGGCCGTCGTTTCCAGCGGATGAGAGGACAGTTCTAGAAATAAACGCAAGGTTAAAACAGCATCCAGATTGGAAAAACGATGCATATACCCGGTGATATTCCACTCAACTCGTCCCACAGCAGATCTACAAGACCTACGTCAGTCAGAGTACCTAGAAACTACTAGCCACTTACTTATGATGATCGAAATCAGCGACAACAGTGGCCGTCCACCTCCCATCTTCCTCCTTGGGCTCAGCAGGGGCGACATTCTCCTCATCACTGTTCTCTTCGGGATTCTTGACCTTCCAGATTCGCACATGGCCATCTCGACCGCCAGTGGCGATGAGGTGGTACGAGCGACCACAGGAAGGTGCCCAAGCAACGGAGGTGATAGGTGCCGCCGCTGCGGAAACATCGTTTGCTTCTCCTTGAGTGGTGAGTGATGAAGGGAGGGAGGAGGGTGGGGAGGAAGCGGGTGAAGGGTCGAGTGTTAGAAGGGTGGATGGGCGTCTTGAAGGAGAGAGTTGGATAACCTAGGAAGAATATGAATTAGATCTCTGTAGGTGGTAGAACTTTGGTGGGTGGTGCTACCTTTACAATCCCACTCGTACCAGCGGCACAAGCAATAATTTCACCCCAGTATCTTTCTTTGCACCACGAAAGGCTCCATCCACCATCGGCTTCGCGATTGCCTACACCTTGCCCCTGTTGTCTTCCTTGGCCTTGCTGTAACCCCTGCTGCAGTGCCTGAGCAACAAGGTTCGCAGGCGCGGCTTCGAGAGTGGCGTTGGTTTGTGTTGGGGTGGCGAGCGCCATTGTGTGTTGGCGGGAGAGAGATGCCGGGGATGCTGTTATGGGGAGCGCGCCGACGTCTACTTCCTCAGAAAGCTGCCAGGTGGAAAGGGAGGGCTGTTCGAGGCATTCGTAGATACGGAGGTGATTATCGGATGAGAGGGTAGCCTTGATGGAATGATCATGTTAGTTCTGAAGATAGCAGGGGATAGGTACACGTACCAACTTCAGTCCGAAATGATGCGGTGCGAATTCGACGCCTCGTACTGTTCCTTTTGCATCTGAAAATACGACTCTTTCAATCCATCTCGACTGGCTTGAAGCACCTCCGGGACCGTTCGCACCACTTGGGGGTGAGGAATCGCGAGAACCGGCAGGCGAAGATTGCTCCCATACTTTCACTGTACGGTCGAAGGAGCCGGAGGCAATGACGCTTCCAAACTCTGGGTGTGCCCAAGCGACTTTGGATACTGCTGCATCGTGAGCCTACGAAGATAGCTTGCTGTTAGCAAAGGTGATTGTATGCTATGAACACGCGCACCTTCCAGTCATCTTCGACTGTCCAAGTGTTGTTCGTCTCATCCAACTGCCATACCTTTATTCTGTATAGTTACAAGATACGTCATCTTCTGGACTAGGTGATTTACATTGTAAATACGCACCGTTGGTCTAAACTACAAGTCGCTAGACGAAGCCCGTAAAAGTCGTAAGACGCGTCGGTTATAAGATCGCTGTGAGCACTCTGTATCAGACCAGTCTGAATCATTTCCGAGAGGTAGATGTAACGAGATTAGTTGGGAATATTATGTGGCCTTGTAGCTAGTGCGTTTGGCGATGAGCTCAACGTCGTCGACGCGTCCCAACCTTAGGCTTGATCAAGGACATTCGACAACAAGCACAAATCGCCAAAGGACACCGGGCCGGCATCTGGCGCGCGTTATAGTATATACGTTTCCGAAACTAAGTACTTTAATTTTACACTGGTCCTTGTCGAACACATCTCTTCATCCTCTACTAAAAGACATCTAAACTATTAACTACATTGAAACGTACTCTAGGAACATGTTTGACTTCTGCACAAATGGATTCTTGAGCTTGATTTTTATAAATAGATGAAAGAATCAAGCTTGAATCGCAGTTAGCTGCGCGACTACTTGGTTCATATCCACCTGAATATTCAGCCCCTCATCCAAGCACTGCACAACGATATTCCAGACGTCGTCCGGCATCTCCGATGGCTGTACAGGAGGCAGGATGCGACCGAAAGACAGCTGGAGGGGTAAGCCGGTATAAAGCTATATAGGTCACAATCAGCATCATAATGGAAAACCTAGAATAGAACATACGCTTATCATTGTTTTAGCCCATGAATGGACATCCATAAGTACGGTAGGTACAACGGGGTCCATTCGCAACTCATCCCTTGCTTTGTAGTGGTGAGCAAATGTCATCTTAATGCGATCCAAGTCTTTCTGTGCTAGCCCGTAGAGACCAACGTCCATTAGCGTAACAGATTCCTCTGAGATATAGAACACTCCCTAATTAGAAAATTTAGTGCTTATGAGCGCTCGAGAAGCGAGAAAGAAGACTCCACTCACTGGGTTCACGTTACCATGAACTCTTCCGTCAGCGTGAGCGATACATATCACCTCGGCAGATTTTAACGCCTGTCAGTGGTAACTCAGAGAGAGGTATATAGCAAAAGCAATGAGGCACATACGATGAATCGCCGACGAACTTCATAGCCAAGTAAACCTGTAGCATACTCAAGCATGTTCCCCCCCGGTTTGCGAAGGCGACTGAAGTCGGGAGGGCGTGGGCGTATCTGAAATGGCCTTTCGCCAGAAAAGGCGAGTTCGACATCGACTGGGGGCTCCAGATTCTGACTGATAGTGGTCGTACCCAAAGGACGCATTCTGTTGTCCTGTGGATGTAATGAGCTGAAATAGAAAACAGTAAGAATATCAGTGCTGAGCGAGCCAACCTTCAAGGCGGTATCTTGGCGACTTGAAACCTTGTTGAAACACGTTGTGAGAAGAGCTTTAAAGGGGGGGGAAGCAAAGGCCGGGAGTTTGCCTAAGCTATACCACTTGGTCACCTGCCTCTCGGTTAAGATAAGAGTAATTATTTGATAATTGACCTCAACAACTCTTCCGCTCACTTAGGCACACCCGTTCCCCGAGGAGCCATCCTGCGTACTCGCTTGGTGACATGTTACTGCGCTTCCCTTGCTGTATTTGAAAAGATATGATGTCATATAAGCTGATGAGGATAGGAACATGAGGAACAGGGGAAAGGGACACCGCCGGTGTACACGGGAAGAGGTGCTTGTGTTTCTAAAGGGGAGTCAGGACTAGTTTAATACCCACTCTATCGATTTATATGTCCCATTGAAGGCGCTGGTAACCACAGGTAAACGTGATTATATTTAAACCGAGTATGACCGTTCCATCTGCCCACATGAATGACATGGGAAACTAGAACAGAGAATCTAAACAGAGATGAAGAGGTCATTCTGGTTCTTCTGGTTCTTCGCGTTCCTCACGCACGAAGGCAACGTTTATTTTCCATGAGGACGGGATTCTCCCAACCGGATGAACACGGTGTGTATAGTAGAGATTCTTCTCTGGTCTTCGCTGATTGAAGATGATCTACAGAGATTTATACTAGCGTCAAGTCACTATTGATTCTAGGTGATAAGATCCGGGTCGGGAACCAAGATATCTGGATGGCTCATGAAGTTCTTACCGGAACATGCAATTATAAGATATTATAGGATATGCGTTGATGTGCCGAGCGCAACTTTCCTAATAGCGGAGAGGCCGTATCGCAAGTCCCTTGACACATATAACTCTGGTCAAGACAATGGAACCTATTGAAAAAGTGTTACTGGGGAGGGGTTTGAGAGCTACCCGGTTAAACGTTAAATGGGTGAGCAACTAGATTGTAGCGACTCACAATGGCTAACAACGTTTACGGGCGGTAACAGACGATATGGGAGCTCTACGGTCTTGTCAGCACAGACCCTTTATAATCCTGTGATCAAGGTACACTCCAGGGAAGAGGCAAGGCTTAGTTCGACTACGATTAAAGGTCAGCAACACTGTCACAATATACCACAACCTGACACAGCTAACAGGTGTAAACGTTCACCGAGGCCCTACACACTAGGACAGGATAACTGTTTCCAATGCGATACCCGCATCTGGGATTGGCCAACGGAACAAGTTTTCGCTGCAACATCCGGTTTTCACATTCCAATGGGACTGTGCAAATGATTGTGGTCCTCTAGTAGTAGGATTAACCAATGCTTAGCGTAAGTAGTACAAGCTGGAATAGTCAGAATTTCCATCATGTTGAACGATCAGGGGTGATCTTTGCGTCTTCCCGACAGTCAGGCGAAACTTCCAAACAAATGAGATGTCCTCTTACCATGGCGTAGCCAGTGCGAGCTCTCCGGAGCCTTGACACACGATTGAAACCCTTCCTAGCAATGACGAAGACTCGAAGGCTAGGTCCATGGTGACCACATATCTATACCACGGTTCTGGTCGATGATCATCAGGCTTCAGCTTTCCTCAGCCATTATCCTCCTTCAGAAACTTGCTAAGATGCCTGGAATCGAATGGGTAAAGCTACTTGTTGAACTAGATTGAAATAAACTGCAGCATTACGGAAAGGTCTGAAGGGAGCAACAGGCTACTGGAGATGTTGCGGTTGTGTTGCGGTCAAAACGTTAAAATGGGTCACGAAACTAGTCACACATTGTTTACTCTCGGGTCCAAGACTTTCATATATAAACAGCGCTACAGTATTCTTTGCCGTTTACACTCGCCTTCTCTGCTTTATTCTCACTCATGAAAGTGATTTATACTTAGGTATCCGGAATTAGGGTTCACATTAAATGCGTAATCGTCTTCAAATAGTCTTATCGTGGCCACATTAACGCCCTGGCTCTGCTTTGCCAGAACTCCCGAAGACAATCCTGCCCACTGGCCACGTAATGCTGGTTGTCTACAGTACTCGAGCTGGGACTTTTGTTGGACTTTTGTTAATCCCTAGTAATGGGTGTCAGGCTAAGTAATATGTTAAATCCCCCTTGCTTTCGTTCCCGTAACCTAACACGTGTATCACAGTTGTTCTGTCGTGGTCTCTGCTGCATGACACCCAGGATGCTCATTAACTGATGAAAACCTTATATCGAGGACGTGGAACAGCCTAGGATATCTAGATAACGCAACTAGTCTTGGGCTATACTTCTACAGAACTTGCAGTCAATATATCGGTCGCTCCAAGGTCGTTTAATAGCATCCAATTCAACAACCCAGTCGTCGGTTGACTAGCCAACTCATATCTATCCCTGTGTCTCTGTCAGAGAGGGTTGTCGTTCGTGTTTCAGGCTCCAGCAGGGCCTTCTGGCCATCGGGTCATGTCGACATATTGGCCACAATTTGTTTTTGCCTGGTTTCTATAACGACTGTACTGTGCTATTATTCTCGACTCTCATGTCAGACGCCGGTTCCAGACTCCATTACTGAAGGTGTAGTATCATTGGGATGCAAGACTCCTCAGCTTAGCAAAAACTTTGGTGATTGACGACATCCTTCATATCGAATTCGGAACCTCGGTCTCAAACGGGTTCGAGGGTATATTCGGGGGGAAGTTCACAATGAACAGATAAGTAGTCTACTTAGGGTTCCCATGTAACACGTACATCACAATTATAGATGTGCTTACGACCTCAGACTAACTGCAACTGCCGACTGCCGACTGACAGAGCCTGACTACTTGGGTGAATCAAGCAACTCGCAGTGTTGAGTATGCGCTTCCTGTTGGAGAATTTACAAACTCGGAACTATTTTCCTTACCGTCAGAAGACCCATGGTATTTTTCTTCCCATCGGCTTGATGGTCTAGTAGTATGATTCCTCGTTCGGGCTGTCCTGGCATTGAACCTATGCCACAATTCGAGGAGGTCCCGGGTTCAATTCCCGGTCAAGCCCTTTTTATTCTTATGTATATGATTCATTTTCATTTTTAACAGTTAAGATTGGGATCCAGTGTTTTTTTTATATATACCACTCCAGAGGAAATTGCATTACACACACTTGCAGACTAGGTGTGTGGGGCTCCAGGAGAGGTTCAGGTTGGGGAATAAAGCCATGTTGTGTTGTAGAGCCTTAGCTTTCTTGGACCATGAATCTTGGTGCTGAGACATACCATGTAGTTGAAAACCCACAGTGCTGTTGTAGACCTGGTAGAATTATCAGCAACATGCCTTAAATTGAAAGAGGGCTTCAGCTCATATAAAAAGTTGCAATTATCACTGGGGCAGTAGTAGAGGTCCTTCAGACCTGAGTGATACATCTGTAATTCTAGCTGTTTCCATGGGGTGTGAAGATTAAGCCTGCATGCAGTGAATTCTTTGTTGTGTAAAGTTACTAGAAGGCACTTGTGATGTGTAAGTTCAGCTAGGGACTTGACAACAAGTGGTGTATGCCTGAATGGCGTACATTCAGGACATCTGTACCCACCCACAACCTACTTGAGTTAGTAAAGCATAATCTATCAGACCCATGAATGTACCTTTAGCTTCTCAAATTCTTGTTGTTGGAGCATGGGCTCATATAGGAACCATATCATTTGGTTCCAGACTTCTGTAACAGGGATTTCCAACAGATCAACTTCATGCTTTTCATTGACTATGTTCTTGGGGTCATGGGCTGGGCCAGTGGTAACTATTTATGCTGTCAGTGATTGTGAAATGAAATAAAACAAGTGAGACAAACATAATGACATGGATGTAAAGTCATCCACCCTATCTGTCTCTGCCCCTTCCTTGCAATACTTGTCTGCACATTCTGCAATCCAAGACATCTGTCCACCCATGTCATTGATGACATCCTCCATGTCATCATCATCTTCATCATCATCTTCATAATCATCCTCCTCCTCTGCTTCTGCCTCATCAGTACTAGGCTGTTCAGTTTCAAACACCATAAAGCTATGGTGTTAGTATTGATGACAGTAGGCACCTTGAGGCTTTCCCCATCTTTCAAGGCATCCGCTACAGTATATCATCAGAAAAGCTTGAGCTGGAATTGCAAAAGATCTCACATGAACCTTGCTTCAATCCCTCAATGATGTGAGGTGACAATTTTTTAGATTCCTCTAGTGCCTCCATTCTCTGTTCTGTACTGCTGAGTTTGCCTTCCTGCTTGATGGCTCTTTGCCATTCTCTAAGGGCCTGTTTCATAATTCTTTTTTGAAGAGTCTTTCTAAGATTTGTCTTTTTCTGGTATATGACTGTCAAAATGTTTTTGTACTACCATAAACATATTAGTCAAGAAAACAGATAAAATTTGACATATATCTGTACCTTGAGAGTGTCAGCCTCTCTGCCAGGTATAAATTCAAGTGGACCATGTTTCCTTAGCTTTCATGGACCATGAGTCTTTGTGCCAAGACAGATGTTATAAACCTTCTTTATGTTGGCCAAACTTGATGAATATGCAGCAATGCCTTTGGTAAAGCATGTTTTGTACTTGTCATGGATGTCCTCCACCTCAGCCTGGAGTTTCTTCATTTCTGGGTTGTTCTGTTCTTGGTTAGAATCAGGACTTTCTTGGGCATCTGTACATACATTTATTGCATCATCATCCACTGCTTTTTGCTTGGATGATTCATTTTGGCAAGAGCAAGAGAGAGTTGATACAAGGGTATCAATAAGAGGGTCAGCGAGCGCATTTTGATGTTCCATTTTCTACTCAAAGTGCTTCATTATATATCTCGGGAGACAAAATCAACACATACCTCTAATGCCTGTCCAGGATGAGTTTTGGAGGGACCTGCCTCTTCTCCCAAGCAAATACCAACCACATTGTAGTTGGCAGTATTCTTATAGTAATGGTGTCTAAAAACACTCTGTGATTCTTCTGGAGCATGGTTCATGAGGTCAGTGGCAATCTCTGAGCCAAGCTGAACACCATACTACAAAGTTCAAACTGAGTCAGCAAATGCACAGTAGATGAGCTGAGGAGCCTATGGCATTTCTGGCATTGTGTCATATTGCATTTGTACCAGCTCTAGGAAGACCAACCTTCTCTGCCCAATCACCAATAATAGAACCTGCCAAGTCTGCTGTTGCAGGAGAGTGTGGTGTAACAAATTTTTGACCTCCAGATTCAAGTTGCAAGAATCTGAAGAAAAAGAATGAGCTCTAAACTGATATGGAAAGTTTTGCAACAGACAATGGATTGTTTGTAATTGCCTATAGTATTGCTAGTAGTACAATTCAAATAGAATGAATAAATGATTATTTGTGATTGCCTGAAGTAAATAGTATTAATAGGACACATACAATAAAAAACAATCATATAACCCTGCTATTATATGATTGTATTTAGCTGACACTTATGGCTCAGGACCCTCCTGATGGCACACCTCTGCCATATGGTGGAGATCCACCACCCTTGGGCACTCCTGACAATAATGGATCAGATCGTGACACTGTTGGACCCCCACCCCCACCTCCTTCACAGCCCAACCCTCCATCACCTCCACCTTCCAACCATGGAGATGACGATGGCGATGATGATCCACCAAGTCAAACTCCCCAAGCTTGACAAAATGATTGTCTTGCTGAGGCTCTCTTAAATGTTGCTGACCTTGCATGTGGGAATAACAGGCCTGACTGCAATAAGAATGTCAAAAAATCTGACACTTTCAATGGCTCCAGTTCTGAGAAACTGGAAGAGTTCATTGTGCAGTGCGAGATTTATTTTCGCAATAATTGAGTTCAGTACCTAGATGGTGAAGTTTGAGTTAACTTTGCTCTCATGTACTTGCACAGTACTGCACTTCAACTCATTATGCCTGCACTTAATGACCCATTCTCTACTGAAGACTTCTTGTTCTCTTGGGAAGCCTTTGTGCTTCTCTTACAGGATAACTTTGGTCTCACAAATCCCAAGGGAGATGCAGAGAATGATTTGGATGTGTTAGTAATGAAGGACAGTGAGAAACTGTTGAAGTATTTGGTGCAGTTTAGTAAACTTGCCCAAAAAACTTCTTGAGACAATAAGTCCCTCAGTCATTGTTTTTATGTCAGCTTGCCTGACCACATTAAAAATCAGATCTCTCATGTTGGCAAGCCTGGTACTAAACAGGGTATGATTCATTTGGCTCAGTCTATTGACAGTAGGCACTGGGAGCGCCAGGGCAAGCGAGTTCATGAGGCTCCCTCCCGAGCTTTCTGCACTTTTGAGCACATTCCTAATACACCCACACCATGTCACGTGCCCCCACCACCTACTGCACCATGTCAAAATAACCCACCTCAGACTCAGCAGCATACGACTCCTCAGCCAAGGCGACCCAACCTTTCCAATAAGATTGATACAGATGGCAAATTATTGCCACAAGAACAACAGTGCCACATGGATGGCAATCTGTGCTTATTTTGTGGGAATGCAGGACATTGTGCTAAAGACTGTCCGTGTTCTGCCTCTTCCACATCATGAGCATGAGCAGCTGCTCTTCCAACTTTGACCTTGACTTTGACTTCAACTTTGGCATTGGCTTCAAACCCTATCTTGGGTTTGAAAAAATAGGGAGTGGTCCTCAGGACTCCACACAAGATGAGGACCACATTGTTCCCCCTTGTGTGCCAATGATATGACTCAATGCTTCCACTCTTTCTGACCCTGATGCTCTTCACATTTTACTTTATACTACCATCTATGCACCCACCACTCTTTCCATTTCTTTTACCATGCTATTTGATTCTGGTTCTACACACTGTTTTGTCAATTCCACTTTTGTATGGACACATGCTATACCTACATCCTGCACTCCACCGATCTTGCTTCGACTTTTTGATGGCACCTCAAACCATACTATTACTGAGTTTATATCATTGCCTGTACATTTCCCTACCGGTGAATGTTTAAACATTGACTTCTATGTGACACCACTTGATTCTGCATGTTCTGTTGTTTTAGGATACAATTGGCTCACCTGCCACAATCTGTTGATTGACTGGGTATTGGGCCTTTTAACTTTCCGAACACCAGTACACTCCAATGTTTCCACACTTTCCACAATTTCCACACTCAAATCCAAGCCTGAGGTAAGGTAGGGCTCACTAAGTTCCAGCACCCTTATGTAATCATATTACATAAGCGCCAAGACTGGCCAAATCTGAGGTTCAGAAATTTTCCGAAAAAATAATGTCAAAATGTGTTGGATATATTGTTCAGGAAAGCAAATTTACCTTTCAAAGCTACTTTACAAAACAATTAAAAGTAGTTTTTATCACTTGTAGTGCATTGAGCCAACTAAAATGCTCTCCCTCAGAGTGGGAAGATATCTTCTGTTCCGTTAGATCACGTGACAACGTGACAATGTGTGACATTTAAGTGACATGTCACGATATGTCACGGAGTGTGACGGCCAAATCTGAGGACTCAAAAATATAAAATGCTGTCATTTGCACGGAAATGTAATGAATATGCATTTTCTACAATAAAAAGTTTTTCTATATCAAGTCCCCCAAAATTAAGTTTATTTAAAATTTTCTTTCTGGGAGTGAGAGATTCAATCACCACAAATGCATCCCAGAAGAAAGAATTGCATTAGAGTGGATTGTGACTCAGCTGATGGTCTTCGAAGTTGACAAAGGGAATTGCTTACATAAGGGGTGCCGGAACTTACTGAGCCCTACCTTAGTACCTCCTGCTTCCAAGCTTCCACCAGTCACACCAGTCACTCCAGCCAATAGTATGTCTGCTCCTCCCAGTATATCTCTAATAAACACAGCCACATTTGCACATGCAACTCATTTAGCAGGAGTGCAGACTTTCTGCATTCAACTTGGTACCATCATCACTGCCGCTTCCCTCCAAGTTGAGGAAGCACCCGATCTTTCTGACATTCCACCTGAATGTCATGAGTTTGCTGATGTTTTTAGCAAGTCCAAGGCAGACACACTTGCCCCACACTGACCATACAATTTGAAGATTAACTTAGACAAGGGCTCTGCACCCCCTGTCAGTTCAATCTACTCTCTTTCCCAGTCTGAGCTTTCTGCTCTTTGGGATTTTATTGATGAACACATTTGAATTGGCTTCATTCAACCCTCTCATTCTCCACATGGAGCACCTGTTCTTTTTGTTCATAAAAAAGATGGTTCCCTTAGGCTTTGTGTGGACTTCAGAGGTTTGAACACAATTTCTAAAAAGGATCATTATCCTTTACCACTCATTTCCAACCTTTTGGACTCTCCTCGTTGAGCTTGCATATACACTAAAATTGACCTTCACCATGCTTATCACCTTGTCCACATTGCAGAAGGTGATGAATGGAAAACAGCCTTCCGCACTCACTATGGATCTTTTGAATGGCTCATAATGCCATTTGGACTCTCCAATGCACCTGCTGGATTTCAACATTTTATGAATAATGTCTTTAAAGACCTTCTTGATGTGTGTGTTATAGTCTATCTCGATGATATACTTATATACTCTGATAACCTCACACAACATCGACATCATGTCAAAGAAGTACTTCGTCAACTTCACAAACATGGCTTATATGCACATGCCGATAAATGTGAGTTCCACACAGAATCAGTTGAATACCTTGGCTTTATCTTGTCACCTGCTGGACTCACTATGGCTCCCACAAAAGTACAGACCATCAAGGATTGGCCAGAGCCAAGGAAAGTAAAAGATATTCAGTCTTTCTTAGGATTTGCTAATTTCTATCGATGTTTCATTTACAACTACTCTGACATTATTGTTCTGCTAACTCAACTTACTTGAAAGAGTAGAGTGGAACTTCATGGAGAAATGTCATTCTGCATCTTCCAGCCTTAAGGAAGCTTTTACATCAGCTCTGATTCTCACTCATTGGGTTCCTGACATGCAATTAATTGTAGAAACTGATGCATCTGATTATGCTCTTGCTGCAATTTTATCAATTATGACTGAGGATGGTGAGATACACCCAATCACATTCCATTCCTGCACTTTCATGCCTCCTGAGCTTAATTATGACACTCATGATAAAGAATTACTCGCAATTTTCAAGGCTTTTCAAGTTTGGCATCATTACCTTGAAGGCTCTGGTACACCTATTGACATTGTCACTGATCACAAGAATTTAGAGTATTTTTTCACTACTAAAATTCTAACGTGTCGACAAGCCAGATGGTCTGAGTCCCTATGTCAATTCAACCTCATCATCTGCTTTTGACCAGGGAAACTTGGCACAAAACCCAATGCTCTGACTAGATGATGGGACGTCTACCCTAAAGAGGGGGATAGTGACTATGCTAAAGTCAATCTGCATAATTTCAGGCTGGTATTTACACAGGAACAACTCATTTCCTCACTCTGTGCAACCACACTCATTTTTCCGACTCTCTGAGCTAGTGTTATCATGGACATTGAGCAATTACATTCTGATATATTATCTGCTCTCCCTAATGATCCAATTGCAGTGATTCATTTATGCACTCCTGAACATTGTTGGACTGTGACTGTGGATGGATTTCTTCAACTTGATGATCAGATTTATGTTCCAAACATTGGAACACTCCGACTCTGCATTCTCCAGTACAAGCATGATCACATACTCTCTGGACACCTTGGACAAAACAAAACCCTCAATTTAATTTGCTGTGAATATACTTGGCTGGGTCTTAGAACATTTGTGAAAGACTACTGTAAGTCTTGCACTACCTGTTTACATTCTAAACCGCAGTGTCATCAGCCATATGGGACTTTGAAACAACTTTCTGTACCTGGATGCCCTTGGCACTCAATTTCTATGGATTTTGTCAACCAACTACCCAAATCATCATCCTCCAAGTACAATTCCATACTTGTTATCATCGACCGTTTTTCCAAGCAATGCATTTTCATTCCCATGCTGTTATTTAAGATTAAGATGATCTAAGGTGCTAACAGGAATCAACTTTGTTTGTGTTACAACACCTGAGTGTCAGGAAATGTTTAGCAAGGATATTCTTGGGAATTTGGTGGATGGTCTTGTACAGCAGGAGCTGTGTGATTTGTATGAAACTGAGTGTGGAAGATATTGTACAGCAAAGGCTGTATACAATGTCAAGTATAATGAAAGGGGTATAGTACACACTATAGACCTAATGCTATTTATAATGTGTATGTTGTATAGATCAATGTTCAACTTGCTTAGAACTTGACCTATGATCTGCTTCTTATTCTGTTACTGTTACTCTGACTGTGACTGTGACTTCTGACTAATACTGTGACTGTTACTGATCTATTTACTGTTGCTGATACTGATACTATTTCTGACTGGACTGGCTGTGCTAATAAAACTGTACTAATAACTGATGACTAATGACAAATGGGTGAGACTACTAGGGGGGTGGGTAGCTATCTATCTACTGCCAAACTGCCCTCCTGTTATGTACCAATTCCCTTCCTACTGGGAAACAAATGTGAAGATGCCCAGAAGGTGTGGGAGAACTATAACAGAAACCCAAAGTGAGTATGGGTACAGGAATGGGAGCAGGAGTGCAGAAGTGAACTGTGGCTTCAGCATATGTGCTGCACTGCCTGGATATCCCCAGGGAATGGTTCATATTTCACAACAGACAATATCCAATGTAAGGAAACATTCCAGAGTATGCGAGGGGCTTTGCCACTACACTAGGCAGTGGGAGAGAGACCCAAAGGAAAACCCGGAGCAGGTTTTGGAACTTAGAGTAGGAAGAAAGTGTACAGAGTTGATATGAATACTGAAGACTACCTAGTATATTTGGAAGACTATTTATATATACTAGTAAGATGTAGATACGAATCCAGAGACAAAATACTAAGTGTAAGTAAATGAAATAAAGACTGGGCAAAGAGGAGTAGTGGTGCAAATGACACGCTCAGAATGAAGAATAAGAAACTAAACTACATTGACCATAATTGTCATATCCGTGACAAAGCCCCTAGGACTGATGCAAGTCTGTTATGTTTTTGTCTGAGGATTGTACATTTCCTCCAGACTGTATATGTTTGTTATAAAAGGAACTCTTACTTACTTAATGTTTACTTGTCATTGTTTACTTGTCCCTTCCCTTTATTACTACTATTCGTTCTATGCCTTTCCATTCTTTCTAGTTCATTCTATAACTCCCATCCCCATTAGTTTTACCCTGTTCCTTGTCATCACCGTAACTATCAGCGTTATAAGTTGACTGTAATCTAGAGGCATGAAACTAGTCTACTGTAGTCTACATTCTCTGGAGTTACTTATCCCTCAGTATGCCAGAAACCTATAGACACTAACTCCCTCCGCATCCAGGACAAAGTAAATACTATATAAACTACTCTATATTGTAAGTAGACTACAGTTTTGAATCAACTACGTTAATACCCTTTCCTTTGCTTGGGACTTGTTCCAACTCTGAGTTATCAGCATCAGCTCTGCCTTCTAAATACGGAATGAGAAGTTCAAGGGGCACAACATATAAGTTGAAGTCAACATTCCATTACTCCTGTACTTTGTTCATTACCCCCGAGTCATTTACTTATGTGCTCTCTCGTTGTTAGACCCTTCTTCATGGTTCAACCCTTAGTGGTTGGAATGGAACATGACAGTATTCGAAACTCACTTCCTTGAATCTTCTCCGCTTGTTTTTGTTTTCTTCCAATGGCTACACGTACTGAAACTGCACACCAACGCAGTCATCAGCAGTGGACTGTTCCACTGCAAGCCTGATGCAGTAACTGTTTGGCTTCACAGCAATCTGCTACTGCCACCAGTACTCCAGCCATCCCTAGGCCTCTTTCTGTCTCTCATTCTCCTGTTCCGGAATTGGCCAGTGCATTGGTCTCAAGAATTCCCATCTCGGCCAGATGCACTCAACATGTGCTGCAACCAGCATTCGAGTATATCAGCACTGCCTGACCTATGCCATTAGTATTTCCTTTTGACCTGATGCTCGTCCCACATGCCATCATTGACTCCGACCCACAAGCTACAACTCCAGTTCTAGCACCCCCTAAAGCACCTATACCTTCAGGTGCTGGGAGTGCTCCACCACCACCACCAGGAGATAATGGCAATGGGGGCAATGGTTATGAACCTTCTGATGATGGCTCCAATCATGAGCCCTCTGATAATGATTCTCAGTTTGGCAATGTCGAGGATGAAGTACCTCCCTCAGATCACAATGATCCTGCAGGCCCTGGAGGAAATTCTCCTGGAGGGCCTGGCTGAAATGGAGGTTCTGTTCCCTCATCTCATGGCTCATCTTGCGCATCCTCACACCACTCTCATCAACACTGTTATGATGGAGAGGATGTGGTCAGCACTCTCACTACTATTGTAGAGTGCATCATGGATCAACCACCTCCCCCTCCTTCACCACATGACAAGAAAGTTCACACGCCTGATATTTTTGACAGCTCTAGCACCAACAAGCTAGATGCTTTCTTGACTCAGTGCCACTTGAATTTTAGAAACAACCCCCATCTCTACAACAGTGACCAGGCGAAAGTCGATTATACTTTGACTTTCCTCAGGGGAGCTGCAGGGGCGTTGTTTAGTATGCACCTTGACGAGGACGTTTTATGAGCACTGGATGGACAATTGGCTCTTTTTCGTTAGTTTGCTCCAGACTCATTTCAGTCAAACTAACCCGCACGCAGAAGCTGAATTAGAGATTCGTGCATTGAAGATGGAAAACCACCATCACATCACTTTGTATGAAATTGATTTCAACAAGTATGCTACCTTGTTGAACTGGGACGATCCTTCTCACCTCACAATACTACTACAGTCTCTGTCCACATATTAAGGACAAGATCTCAGGTAGGAAAATCCCTCAACCCGAATCCCTTCAACCTATGAAGGCTTTGGCCCAAGGTTTCGATCAGCATCACTGGGAGTGCAACACTGAGCGTTCCATTGAGGAAAGGCGCCATAAGCTTCCTGCTCCGCCTATGAGGACCTTTCCTCTGGCTGCTAGTAATCAGCGCCAGGGAACATTTCCCTCTAGGCCGGCTGCCTCAACCTCTAGTACTGCTCAGATAAACCCTCCCAGCATTTCCTCTGGTTCTTCGCCCCACAGACCCAACAGGAGCCAACCTAGGCCTCCTGCCTCTCGGGCTCCTGACCTAACTGGTAAGCTTGGGCCTGATGGCAAGTTACTCCCAGAGGAACGCAAGCATCGCTTGGATAACAAGCTCTGCTTGTTTTGTGCCAGACCTGGCCACATGGCCAAGGATTGCTGCAAGGCTACCTCCATGGCTGCAAGAGCCTGTTGTTACGTACCGATTCTCTTCCTGCTTAGAAGTGGTTGCGAAGACACCCAGAGGGTGTGGGAGAACTATAACGGAAACCCGAAGTGAGTACGGGTGCGGAAATGTAGAGCGGGAGTGCAGAAAGAACCGTGGCTTCAGCTTGTGTGCTGCGCTGCCTGGATATCCCCAGGGAATGGTTCATATTTCGAGGAAGATGATATGTAACCAAGGAAGACGTTCCAGAGTATAAGGGAAGGCTTCGCCACTACACTAGGTAGCGGGAGAGAAACCCAAAGGAAAACCCGGAGCGGGTTTCGGAACTTAGAGTAGGAAGAAAGTGTACAGAGTTGATACGAATACTAAAGACTACCTATTACATCTGGAAGACTACTTATACTAAGTAGGAACCTGTAGATACGAATGTAGAAGTATTATACAAAGGACAAGTCAAAGGAGTAAGTAGGAAATGAAGTCTTGGCAAAGCGGAGTAGGGGCGCAAATGACGCGCTCAGAATGAAGAATAAGGAACTAATCTACAAAGGCCATAATGAAATGTATAAGTAGGAATGGAAGAGAGGAGTAATAGAATGATGACGCAGTGAGGCCGTCATAAGAGAAAGTACGTATCCGAAGTATCCGATAGAAAACCCGACAGGTTCCGGGTACGTTCCCAGGCGGGAACGTCGGGAAGTGTAAACCCGAAGCGGGTACGTTCCGGGAACGGACCGGGTATGTTAGAAGGTCACGTGGGAACGTCGGCATGATGTATCCGGACATGGATATAACAGTATCCCCCTTTTAGGGCCGAGCCCACGAGGTCATACTGTGTGTGAGAAAATATAACTAAAAATAATACGAGAAATCCTATTGGTCAGTAGATGTTCAAATAAGAGAACATATGCGCATCTGATTCCTTTCAAACCCCCATCATGGATAAGAGTGTCAATCTAGCAAATATTTCTTCGGAAGATTATGCTGCTTTCCTAGCCTATCGTGCGGCAAACCAACAGTCAGAAAATTCGACTCCAGCAGAGACCAAAGCCGAGGCCTATAAATCCAGCTCCAAGGCGGGAGAATGCCGCATACATAGCTGTTCCACCGGCAACGCTTCCCTCTGTTCGTTCTGGGACGGCGGCAAACGCGGTTACGCCGCGGGTCGTAAATCCGATGGAGACGAGTGTCGGGAGTGGGTCGGAAGTGTCGGGAGACGTGACGGGTTCTGGATATGAGGCGGAAAGTGGTGGAAACATAGGAAATAGTAAGGGTAAGGGTACAGATGATTCTGGGGAGCCAAAGGAACTATGATACTATCATGATGTGCCTTGCATAAACTGTCAGGATCGGGGAACTGAGTGTTATTGCTTGAGGGAGTCAAACAGGTGAGTAAAACATGATTATCGGTCTGTATAGTTTATAGGAACTCCCTGTAGTGCTTGCGTTGCTTGCGGGGTGCTTAAGGGAAAATGTTCCCTTAGCACTCGAGGCCAGAACAAAGCCGGAACAAGTCCCGTTCCATCCAGTCCTTCGGAACACTCGGATACTCACATGGGTCCCCCATCCGTTGTGCCATCTCGCCAGTCGTCTCGTCAAAGCATGAAGCGGGTCCATCATTCCGATCCTCTAGTGCAAACGATTCTGCTAATCTGGTCTCCTTGTCCGCTTCCATGAATGTCGCAACATCCATCCTAAGCACGATGCGGCTGCAGAACGATACTATCATCTCTTTGCAAAGGGAGATGATCACTCAACTCGGAAACCTCGCAGATACCAATCGCAAAGTGGTAGGCGAACTTGGTAAGTTGTCGCGAGTAGTTGCCGAAGTATCCGAGCACGTCGTCCATGTTTCCAACATCGAAACCCTGCTCGCGGAACACCTCCGGGATCTGGATGCGTACGAGGAAGTTGTTACGGGTTCCAGGATTGCGTCGGAAGGTGAAGTAGGAGCTCGGGTCGAGTCGCAGACGCAGAGGGAGTGATGGAAATGGTCGTAACACATTACCAAAGTTCTAATGTACTTGTATCTCGCTTTTTGGTTGTTATTCATTGTTTTTGGTTTTTGTATAAGGTGAAACTGCAAGCGGATAATAAGTAACATGAAAATTAAGAAATAGGAGTAGGGCCGGGCTTATCCGGATAGCGGGAGTGGTCATAAGAGAAAGTACATATCCGAAGTATCCGATAGAAAACCCGATGGGTTCCAGGTATGTTCCCGGGCGGGAATGTCGGGAAGTGTAAACCTGAAGCGGGTACGTTCCGGGAACGGACTGGGTATGTTAGAAGGTCACATGGGAACGTCGGCACGATGTATCCGGACATGGATATAACACCTGTGCCGCTGCTATTTCCCCTGAGACGTCTGCCTCGGTGAGCCCCAAGAAAGGGAGTTCAAAAAAATAGAGCGTGGTCCTTGTAACTCCACACAAGTCGAGGGCCATGTTTCTCTCCCTTGTGCTCATATGGAGGTAAGACTTAACATGTCTGCTCTTTCTGATCCCCAGGCTGTATATATACTGCTCACCTCTCCATCTCATGTAACACTGAACACTATTCTTACCTATGCTGCCCTCATTGACTCCGGCTCTACTCATTGTTTCATTGATTCATTTTTCATTCAGACAAATCACCTACCTACCACTCCAATAACCCCGATAGCATTACGACTGTTTGATGGCACCACAAATTCTATGCTTACAGAGTGTATAAATTTACCTGTAACGTTTCCATCTGGTGAATGTATTTCCCTTGCACTATATGTGACTCCGCTTGATTCTTCTTGCTCCATGGTTCTAGGATTTAACTGGCTCACCCAATACAATCTGTTGATTGACTAGGTACAGAGATGCATACTTCACTTCCAAACCACTGCCACAGAAGAATCTACTCTGCTCCTGTCGACCCCTGTTCCAAAGGATATTCCTTCATTGCCACATACTTCACCAGATGAGCCATCATTTCCTCCGTCAGATTCACTTTCACCTCCAAGCATCTCTATGATCAATGCTGCTGCATTTCTTAGAGCTAGCAAACTTGAAGGTTCTCAAACCTTCAGGATACATCTTGGTGCTGTAGTCTCTGCATCTGCTGCTGCCGCTATGACCACAGAGACCATTGACCTTTCTAATGTTCCCTCAGAATACCATGAGTTTGCTGACGTCTTCAGCAAAACCCGAGCAGATACACTTGCTCCACACCATTCTTACAATCTCAAAATCAACCTGGATGAGGGCACTGCCCCTCCAGTTGGTATAGTGTACTCTCTTTCTCAATCCAAGCTTGGATCACTGTGAGAGTTCATAGACGAACATCTTCGCATTGGCTTTATACGTCCTTCATGTTCTCCACATGGGGCACCAGTGCTTTTCGTCCGGAAGAAGGATGGTTCACTTCGGCTTTGTGTCAATTTTCATGGACTTAATGCCATCTACAAGAAGGACAGGTACCCTCTCCCTCTCATTGCCAACCTCCTTGATAGCCCTCGCAAGGCTCGAATTTATTCTAAAATCGACCTTCACCATGCTTACCATCTTGTCTGTATTACTGACAGAGATGAATGGAAGACTGCCTTTTGCACTCATTATGGCTCTTTTGAATGGCTAGTAATGCCATTTGGACTTACCAACATGCTGGCAGCTTTTCAACGTTTTATGAACGACATCTTCAAAGATTTACTTGACATGTGCATAATAGTTTACCTCGATGACATCCTTATCTACTCAAATAACATTGAGGAACACCATTGACACGTTAAAGAAGTCTTGCATCGATTACGGAAGCATGGTCTTTATGCCTGGGTGGATAAGTGTGAATTTCACACAGAGTTTGTTGAGTACCTTGGTTACATTCTTTCTCCGTACAGCCTCACAATGTCTAAGGACAAAGTCCAAACAATTCAGGATTGGCCTGAGCCTAGAAAAGTGAAAGACATTCAGTCTTTCCTTGGCTTTGCCAATTTCTATTGACATTTCATCCGGGATTATTTGGATATTGTCATTTCATTAACACATCTTACCTGAAAGGGTTTGAAGTGGGATTTTACCCCCACATGCCATGAGGCATTCAAACATCTGAAAGATGCTTTCAGTACAGCTCCAGTGCTTACACACTGGGTGCCAGATGCACAGATTATAGTAGAGACCGATGCTTCAGACTATGCACTAGGAGCTATTCTCTCTATCATCACTGACAATGGTGATATCCACCCTATAGCATTCCACTCCAGGACCTTCACTGCCCTGGAGTTAAATTATGACACCCATGACAAAGAACTCCTAGCTATCTTTGAAGCTTTTAAAGTATGGTGGCATTACTTGGAGGGTTCAGGTATTCCAATCGACGTGGTCACAGATCACAAGAACCTCGAATACTTTTCTACCACCAAAATTCTTACTCGCTGTCAAGCTCGTTGGTCAGAGTCTCTTTCTCAATTCAATTTAGTTATTTGTTTTCGTCCGGGGAAACTTGGAGCTAAACCAGACACTTTAACTAGATGCTGGGATGTCTATCCTAAAGAGGGGGATAATGACTATGCCAAAGTCAATCTGCATAACTTTAGGCCAGTTTTCACTCAAGAACAACTTACTACTTCATTGTGAGCTACTATTCTCTTTCTACCCATCCTCAGAGCTAGCATGGTTATGGATGTTGAGCAACTTCATCATGATATCTTGATCACTCAACCTACTGACACCGTTGCTGCTATTCATCTTTGAGATCCCACTGGTCATTGGTCAGTGTTATATCTGTGTCCGAATACATTGTGCCAACGTTCCCACGTGACCTTCCAACATACCTGGTCTGTTCCCGGAACATACCCGCTTCGAGTTTACACTTCCCGATGTTCCCACCTGGGAACATACCCGGAACCCATCGGGTTTTCTATCGGGTATCTCGGATACTTATGTTCTCTTATGATGGCCTCACCATGTCATCATTCTATTACTCCTCTCTTCCATTCTTACTTATGCGTTTCGTTATGGCCTTTGTAGTTTAGTTTCTTATTCTTCATTCTGAGTGCGTCATTTGCGCCACTACTCCTCTTTGCCCAGTCTTTATTTCGTTTACTTACACTTAGTATCCTGTCTCCGGATTCATACCTATGTCTTACTAGTACATATAAATAGTCTTCCAAATGTACTAGGTAGTCCTCAGTATTCATATCAACTCTGTACACTTTCTTCCTACTCTAAGTTCCGAAACCCACTCTGGGTTTTCCTTCGGGTTTCTCTCCCACTGCCTAGTGTAGTGGCAAAGCCCTCTCTTATACTCTGGAACGTCTTCCTCTGTTGAATATCATTTTCCTCGAAATACAAACCATTCCCTGGGGATATCCAGGCGGTGCAGCACATATGCTGAAGCCATGGTTCACTTCTGCACTTCTGCTCTCATTCCTGTACCCGTACTCACTTCGGGTTTCCATTATAGTTCTCCCACACCCTCCAGGTGTCTTCGCATTCGTTTCCCAGTAGGAAGGGAATCGGTACATAACAGTCAGTCAGAATGGACAAATTACTCTGTCTTGACAAACATATCTATATTCCCAATGACAATTCCCTTCGCCTTCGCATTCTTCAGTACAAGCATGATCACATCCTCGCTGGACACCCCGGTCAAAACAAGACCCTGTCCATCATTAGGTGTGAATACACTTGGCCTGGACTACGTACTTATATCAAGGATTATTGTAAGTCCTGTACAACTTGCATGCAATCTAAACCCCAAAGACATCGACCCTATGGCACTTTGAAACAACTTCCAATTCCAGCTCGCCCTTGGAGTTCAATATTCATGGATTTCATTGAGACACTGCCTAAATCTGGTTCAGAAGAGTATAACTCTGTACTGGTCATCATAGATCGTTTCAGCAAGCAGGCAATATTCATCCCTTGCTATAACACCATTACCTCCGCCCAACTCGCTCAGCTCTTCGTCTTGCATGTATTTTCTAAACATGGTGTTCCAGAGCATGTTACCTCCAACAGAGGCTCAGAGTTCATCTCTCATTTCTTTCATTCATTGGGCAAAGTCCTCGACATGACCTTGCACTTTACCTCCGGGTATCACCCAGAGGGCGATGGACAAACAGAACGTATCAACCAAGTTCTGGAGCAATATGTCCACATTTACTGCAACTACCAGCAGGACAACTGGGCTGTTCTACTCCCTCTCGCTGAGTTCACATATAATAATACTCCGAGCTCGACCACTAATACAACCCCCTTCTTTGCCAACAAGGGTTATCACCCAGCAATAACAGTTCATCTGGAACGAGATGTTACTGCAGCTAAAGCACAGGAATTTGCCATTGACCTCCAAGAACTTCATGAACTCCTCAAAATTGAAATAGCACTTGCTCAAAAGCATTATCAAGTCAGAGCAGACAACTGTCAGTTGCCAGCTCCAGAGTTCAAGGGTTGGAACAAAGGCTTTTGTCTGCGCTAAGTTCTTTAAAACTACTTGTCCCACAAAAAGTTTGCTGAGAAGTATTATGGTCCATACGAGATTATTGCCAAGACTGGATCCCACTCTCATACCTTATGCCTCCCCACGAACTTTCATTCAGTACATCCTGTCTTCCACGTCTCTATGCTCAAGCCAGCCACAGAAAATCCTTTCCCTGAACGAGAAATACCTCCGCTGCCTCCAGTGGAACTTGATGGTGACATCAAGTATGAAGTCAGTGAAATTTGTGACTCCAAGTTAGATCATCAGTGCAAATGTAAACTTCGTTATCTGGTCCACTGGTCTGGATATGAAGGCACCGATGAAGAGTTAACTTGGTTAGCTGCCACAGAGCTAGAGCACGCTGTTGAACTTATTGAGGAGTTTCATTCTAAATACCCTGATAAGCCCAACCCAGACACCCCATAGATTTTGTTCCGCTTTAACTCATTTTCATCCATTTCTTTTCTTAGAAAACTTATATGCCAAAAAACAATTCAAAGTTCAAAAAAATAAATATACAAAATACATGTTTTTTCCCCGCAGTAGCTACTTTTCTTCTGGCTCACTCTTCCTCTTCACTTCTGGATTCATCAATCTCTGCCGAAGTATCAGCCCCAGGCATTGCACTCAGCAATGTTCCCAATCTCTCTGCAATCAACTCCCATACTCCCATGGCTTGCCTCATCAATGCCAAGTTCTCTCTCACTAACTCCATGTTGACTTTGTTTGTCTCCACCAAGTTCTGGATGGCTTCAAGAGCATCAGGAGGAAAAGATCCCCCAGACAAGCTCCCAGAGCCATTGGGTCCTTCCTCTACTGGCCATACACGGCCACAGGTAAGAGGCTCTTCAAAGCACTTGGCCTTGTGTACCCTGCAATAATCGCAGGCCTGGGTTCCCTTGGTGATTTTGCCGCTGTAAAGACCATTAGTTCCAGAGTTAAGTGAAGAAAAAGAAACTTACTTGACGTTGACTATACAAGGCGATAAGTCCCTCTTCTCGCACTCTGGGCACCGATCCACCGGCTCAAGATAACAAGGCGGTATCTTAGGTTTCTCATTGCCTTTACCTTTTCTTTTCACCTTACCCTTGCCCTTGCCTTTTACTTGCTCTGGCTCAGACTCATCTTCCCCACTTGTATTCCCCTTTGACGCTTCACCCTCTTTCTTGTGTTTGGAGTTATTGTCATTTCCAGCATTTTTCCCATCTGCCTCTTCATCACTATCTTCCATAGTGGCCTTGCTGGTCACCCTTGAACTTCGAGTGACAGCTCGGCCACAACCACGAGCTCAGCCACAACCACGAGCTTGGCCACAACCACGAGCTTGGCCACAACCACAAGCTCGGCCACAACCACAAGCTCGGCCACAACCACAAGCTCGGCCACAACCACAAGCTCGGCCACTAGCTCGAGGCCTACTAGCACTTTTGGGGCCAGTTCCGGTACATGGATGTTTGAGAGGTGGCCCAGCAGGTGAAGACTGATTACTTGCCATTTGCTCTGGCTCGACATTCATTTGTTCTGGCTCACCTCCATCCTCTGCCTCTCCCATCTCGATCACAGGCATATCAGTATGACTATGCTTCTTGATGTCCTGGTTCAAACATTGAACAGCCCAGCCAAAACAGTGAAAGTGATCTCCTACCTTTTGAGTAGAAGTTATTTTTGAGCTTTGCTCCAGCAAAACTCTACTTACCTCTGACACTCCCATCACCACCACCATGTCATGGACCACAGCCAACACCGGATGTGATGGCTTCACCAGGATACTAAAGATGGCCTCGTCCTGTTCTCTGTGAAGTTGTAAGGCTACTGCTAGATCTTGCTGGCAAAAATGTTCAACTCCAAACCTTGTGACTACACCCTCATACTCTGCCCTTGCTTGGGCAAAGTGAGCATCGCGCTGGGCTGTAGTCTCAGGAGCCTCCCTTGTGCACTGGAGATAAATATTGTGCACCCAGTCCAAAATACTCTTGCCCATTTTCTCCTGAGCTGGAGGGTCGACATTCATGTCTTGAGTCCTCAATGTTTGGCTCTCGGCCAAAGTTCCCTCCATATCCATATCCTGTCCAGCGTTATCCTCTTCGTTAGGCAGGATGGGCAGATTGTCGGGATTGTCGGGATTGTTGCTCTTGCTATGGGTACTTTCTCCATTGTCGTCATCTTCATCATCCTCTTCTCCCTCCTCATCAGAACCCTCCAACTCTTCCTCACCACTATACTCCTTCTTCACCATGACCTCGTCACTTTCCTCCTTCTCATCATCTTCATTGTCACTCTCATTCTCAGTTTTCTCCTCCTGCTCCTTTCCAATCGTCTCAGTAACTCCCTCACTTTGTCCCAATGCCGTCACTGGAGTCTGATCATGAAGACATGCTTGGTAACTCTCCCAAAGCTTTTCCTTGAGTTCCTCTGGAGATAGGTCTTCTGGGAGAATGGGAACAGTGATGTAGTAGGGAGGCATGCTTACTAAGTGAAGTGGAGTTGATGGGTTGCAACTTTATGTTTTTGAACACTTGCTGATTTCTCCACCTTTATATTTCAGCTCTAGGGTTTAGTGCCAAGGCATGTGCAAAGTTTAAACTATTCTTATCCGATCTCAAGGCCTCGAGGCTCAGCCTTAAAGGGAGGATACTGTCATATCTGTGACAAAGCCCCTAGGACCGACGCAAGTCTGTTATGTTTTCATCTGAGGATTGTATGTTTCCTCCAAACTGTATATGTTTGTTATAAAAGGAACTCTTACTTACTTAATATTTACTTGTCATTGTTTACTTGTCCCTTCCCTTTATTACTACTATTCGTTCTATGCCTTTCCATTCTTTCTAGTTCATTCTATAACTCCCATCCCCATTAGTTTTACCCCGTTCCTCGTCATCACTGTAACTATCGGCATTATAAGTTGACTGTAATCTAGAGGCATGAAACTAGTCTACTGTAGTCTACATTCTCTGGAGTTACTTATCCCTCAGTATGCCACAAACCCATAGACACTAACTCCCTCTGCATCCAGAACAAAGTAAATACTATATAAACTACTCTATATTGTAAGTAGACTACAGTTTTGAATCAACTACGTTAATACCCTTTCCTTTGCTTGGGACTTGTTCCAACTCTGAGTTATCAGCATCAGCTCCGCCTTCTTCTAAATACGGAATGAGAAGTTCAAGGGGCACAACATATAAGTTGAAGTCAATGTTCCATTACTCCTGTACTTCATTCATTACCCCTGAGTCATTTACTTACATGCTCTCTTGTCATTAGACCCTTCTTCATGGTTCAACCCTTAGTGGTTGGAACGGAATGTGACAATAATGAAATGTACAAGTGAGAATGGAAGAGAGGAGTGATGGTATAATGACATGGTGAGGCTGTCATAAGAGAAACTACATATCTGAAGTATCCGATAGAAAACCCAATGGGTTCTGGGTACATTCCTGGGCAGGAATGTCAGGAAGTGTAAACCCATAGCGGGTATGTTCCAGGAATGGACCAGGTATGTTGGAAGGTCACATGGGAACCTTTGGTAATGTTGGCATGATATAGCTAGGCATGGATATAACAGTATCCCCCTTTTTGGGCTGAGCCCATGAGGTCATACTGTGTGCGAGAAAATATAACTAAAAATGATATGAGAAATCCTATTGGTCAGTGAATGTTCAATTAAGAGAACATATGTGCATCTGATTCCTTTCTACCCCCATCATAGATAAGAGTGGCACTTCAGTGAATATGTCTTCAGAGGAATTTGCTGCTTTCCTAGCCTTTTGAGTGGCTAACCAGCAGGCAGAAACTTCGACTCCAGCCTCCTGGAGTAGTTCCGGCAAACCAAGACCAAAGCCGAGGCTTGTAAATCTGGCTCCAAGATGAGAGAACACTGTGTATGTCGATGTTCCACTGGCACTGATTCCATCCATTTGTTCTGGTAAGGCAGCAGACACAGTTGTACTGCAGATCGTAAATCTGATGGAGATGAGCATCAGGAGTGGGTTGGGATCTGGATATGAGGTGGAAAGTGGCAGAAACATTGGCAAAGGCAAGGGCAAGGGTAAAGGTAACTCTGGAGAGCCAAAGGAATGATGATACCATCATACAGTGCCCTGCACAAACTGTCAGGATCGGGGAACTGAGTGTTATCGATTAAGGGAGTCCAACAGGTGAGTAAATCATGATTATCAGTCTGTATAGTTTATAGGAACTCCCTGTAGTGCTTGCATTGCTTGTGGAGTAATTAAGGGAAAATGTTCCCTTAGTACTTGAGGCCGGAACAAAGCCAGAATGAGTTCCATCCCATCTGTGCATTTGGAACACTCAGATACCCACATGGGTCCCCCATCCATTGCACCATCTCACCAGTTGTCTCATCAAAGCATGAAGCAGGCTTGGATCGATGATATGGATAACAAATTTATTTGTCCTTTATCCGTGTAGCAGGTCCATCGTTCTGATCCTCTAGTGCAAATGATTCTGCTAATCTGGTCTCCTTGTCCACATCCATGAATGTCATGACATCTGTCCTAAGCACTATGCAGTTGCAGAATGACACCATCATCTCTCAGCAGAGGGAGATGATTACTCAACTCAGAAACCTTGTGGATACCAATTGCCAAGTGGTAGGTGAACTTGGTAAGCTAACCCGAGTCATTGCTGAAGTATCTGAGCATGTCATCCATGTTTCCAATATTGAAACCTTGCTTGCGGAATGCCTTCTGGGAACCAGATGCATATGAGAAGATGTAATGGGTGCTGGAAACACTTCGGAAGGTGAGGTAGTTCCTCAGGTCAAATCACAGATGCAGCAAGAGTGATGGAAATGGTTGTAACATGTTACCAAAGAATTATTGTACTTGTATCTTGCTTTTTGCTTGTTATTCATTGTTTTTGGTTTTTGTATAAGGTGAAACTGCAAGTGGATAATAAGTAACATGAAATTAAGAAATAGGAGTAGGGCCAGGCTTATCTGGATAGCGGGAGTGGAACTCTTTGATGATATCCATAGCATGTTCCAGTTCCATGGCCGGAAGCCATGAGAACTCTTCATCAGTCCCTTCATACCCTAGCCAGTGTACATAGTACCTCAGTTTGCAACACAAACGATGATCCAGTTTAGAGTCCAAGATTTCTGAGACCTCATATTCAATATCACCATCAATCTGGACAGGTGGTGGTGGAGGAATAATGTGATCTGAAATAGTATTTTCAGTATTGGGTTCAAGCATGGATACATGGAATACTGGGTGGACTGCACGAAATTGTTCTGGAAGGTGCAAGGTACGTGAATGCGATCTGGCAAGTGTGATGACTTCAAAAGGTCCTAGGAACTTTTCTGCAAGTTTCTGGGATGGCTGGGTTGTCTGGAAGTACTTGGCTTTGATATATACCTTTGTCCCAATGGGGAATGCAGGTGCAGGTTTGCAACATGCATCGGTGGGTGCTTGGTAATGTTTCTGTGCACTGAGTATTTCGGTCTGAAGCATCTCATGAAGTTCCTCGAGGTTTACTGCAAAGTGCCGGGCACAAGTGGAAGTGAGATCACGTTCCGGATGTATTGCAAGGTTTGGGTGATAACCCTTGTTTGCGTAGAATGGTGAAATTCCTATGGTTGCACTTAGTGCATTATTGTAAGCAAATTCAGCAAGAGGTAAGAGATCACACCAGTTATCCTGCTGGTAGTTGCAGTAGGCCCAAAGGTATTGTTCCAGAGTTTGATTTGTGTGTTCCATTTGGCCATTGCCTTCGGGATGATAACCTGAAGTGAAATGCAAAGTGATGTCGAGGGCCATACCGAGGGAACAGAAGAAATGTGACACAAACTTGGAACCATGATCAGAAGTGATGTGTTCCGGAACTCTGTGCTTGGAAAAGACATGAAGTACGAATAGAAGCACAAGGTCAGAAGAAGAGCAAGTGGTATGAGTGGGAATGAAGATAGACTGCTTGGAGAAATGATCCATGATAATGAGTATAGAATCATACTTGGAAGCTGATGATTTTGGAAGTTGATCTATGAAATCCATAGATATCGAGTGCCATGGGCATCCAGGAACCAGAAGTTGTTTCAGGGTTCCATATGGGTGGTGGCGCTGTGGTTTAGAATGCATGCAAGTATTACAAGACTTACAATAGTCCTTTACAAACATCTGTATAAGCAGCCAAGTATATTCACATCGAATTAGCTCAAGGGTCTTGTTCTGTCCAAGGTGTCCTGAAAGCGGGTGGTCATGTTTGTACTGTAAAACCTGAAGCCAAAAGGGTTCCAGAGTCCAGAACATAGATCCAGTTATCTAGATGGAGGAAACTGTCCAGGGTTACAGTCCAATGATTTTTGGGAGTCTGCATTCAGATAACTGTGACTGGGTCATTAGGGAGAGCTGATAATATATCAGTATGTAACTGTTCAATGTCCATAATGATACTAGTGTGAAGAGCAGGTACAATAAGTGAGGTTGCTCAGAGAGAAGTGATAAGCTGTTCCTGGGTGAACACTGGACAATAGTTATGTGGATTGACCTTAGCATAGTCACTATCCCCCTCTTTAGGGTAGATGTCCCATCATCTAGTCAGAGCATCCAGCTTCATTCCGAGTTTTCCAGGTTGAAAGCAGATAACTAGATTGAACTGGGAAAGATACTCAGACCATTGGGCTTGTTGTTGGGATAAGATCTTGGTTGTGGAAAAGTATTCCAAGTTCTTGTGATCTGTAACGACATCAATGGGTGAACCGGAACCTTCCAGGTAATGACGTCAGACTTGGAATGCTTCGAAGATAGCAAGCAATTCTTTGTCATGGGTGTCATAGTTTAACTCAGGAGGTGTAAAGGTTCGCAAGTGGAAAGTGATAGGGTGAATCTCGCCATCATCGGAAACTATAGACAGGATAGCAGCCAACATGTAATCCAAAGCATTGGTTTCCACGATGAGCTGCTTGTCAGGAACCCAATGGGTAAGGATGGGTGCTGATGTGAAAGCGTCCTTAAGTTCAGTGAAAGCAGAACAGCATTTTTCTGAGAAGTTCCACAGATTACCCTTCCAAGTAAGGCAGGTGAGCGGAACAACTATGTCAGAATAGTTGTATATAAAATGCCGATAGAAATTAGTGAACCCAAGGAAAGATTGAATGTCTTTTACTTTCCTTGGTTCGGGCCAATCTTGAATAGCCCCCACCTTTGTTGGAGACATGGTGAGACCATTGGGCAATAGTATATATCCGAGATATTCCACGGATTCCAAGTGGAACTCACACTTATCCATGTGCGCATACAACCCATGCTTCTGGAGTCGATGTAAAACTTCCCTGACATGTTGGTGATGTTGTGCAAGGTTATCAGAGTATATAAGGATGTCATCCAAATAAACTATGATGCACACATTGAGAAGATCTTTGAAAATGTCATTCATGAAGTGTTGGAAACCTGCAGGTGCATTGGAAAGTCTGAAGGGCATGACTAGCCATTCAAAGGATCCATAGCGAGTCTGGAAAGTGGTTTTCCATTCATTATCCTCAGCAATGCAGACCAGGTGGTACACATGATGCAGGTCAATCTTGGTGTAGATATGGGCATGACAGGGACTGTCGAGCAAATCTGAAATGAGTGGCAAAGGATAATGATCCTTTTTAGAAATAGCATTCAACCCGCAGAAATCCACACAAAGCCGAGGCGATCCATCCTTCTTGCAGACAAAAAGAATGGGAGCCCCATGTGGAGAGCACAAAGGTTGAATGAATCTGATCTGGATATGTTCATCGATGAAATCCTGAAGAGCAGAAAGCTCAGATTGGGAAAGGGAATAGATCCGACCTACAGGAGGTGAAGCACCTTCCTCTAGGTTGATCTTTAAGTCATAGGGATGGTGAGGGGCAAGTGTATCTGCCTGGGACTTGCTAAATACATCAGCAAACTTGTGATACTCAGATGGTATGGAAGAGAGATCTGGAGCTTCCTCAGGATTGAGGGCAGCGGCGGAAGCAACAGCACCAAGCTGGATATGGAAAGTCTGTGCTCCCTCTAAATGGCATGCATGTGAGAAGGCAGCACTGTTTATTAGTGAAATGCTAGGAGGAGGTGGCAGAGACTCATCAGGAGTGACCAGAGATGGATCCTTGGAAGTGGAACCTGGTTCCGAGGTATCAGATTTGAGTGGAAGTTGCTCGGAAGTGACTGGAGTCCGGAATGTTAATGAGCCCAATACCCAGTCAATCAACAGATTGAAGCAGGTGAGCCAATTGTATCCTAGGACTGCAGAACACACAGAATCAAGAGGTGTCACATAGAGTTCAACTGTGATACATTCACCGGTAGGGAATAGTAAAGGCAGTGTAATGAACTCAGTTATTACATGGTTGCTGGTGCCATCAAAGAGTCTGAGAGCAATGGGTGGAGTAGGTGAGGTAGGTATAGCATGTGTCTGAATGAAAGATGAATCCATAAAACAATGAGTAGAACCCGAATCAACTAGAGCACTATATGAAACTGTACAGGGTGTAGGGAGAGCATGGATGGTACTACAAAGTGGAATGTGAAGTGCATTGGGGTCTGAAAGAGTGGAAGCATTGAGTCTTACCTGCATCGGCTGTGCACAAGGGGGAACAATACAGTCCTTGGCTTGTGTGGTGTCCAGAGGACTGCTTCCTATTTTTTCAAACCTGAAGCTGGGTTGGAAAGAGGTGCAGACCTGCAGGTCGAGGGACCCACAGAAGCTGACATAGGAACCGAAGCAGCTAATCCAGATGCCCAGGCTCTAGCTGTGGAAGAGGCAGAACGGGGACATTCTTTGGCACAATGCCTCAGATTACTGCAGAACAAGCATAGATTGTTGTCCATGTGACACTGACGTTCTTGTGGCAAGAGTTTGCCATCTCGACCAACCTTGTCATTCAATTCTGGCCTCCATTGCTGAGGAGGCTGCGAGGAACAAGGTGGGTGACTACCATCACAATGGGGATAGCTCAAATGGGGTGCATACTGGCCTGAAATGAGGCAGAAAGGCATCAGGGTGACTGCAGGGTGGTTTATGGGAACTCTAGCAGAGCTATCCGGAACCCATGAACCCTGAGGCTGGTGGGATTCCTGCATATGCTCAGACTGGCATTCCCAGTACTGACTATCAATCCCTTGAGCTAGCTTAATCATCCCATGCTTTGTGGTAGGTTTCTCAACATGAGAGATCTCATCCTTAATGCAACCTGGAAACCCAGAATAGAGTCAGTGGCATAAGGATTTATCATCCCAGTCGGTGTGCTGTGCAAGCCTGTTGAACTGTACAAGATATTTGGACAGTTTCTGCGAATCCTTCATAATGAGGACATCCAGATCATTCTTGGCATCCCCTTCCGGGTTCGCTAACCCAAAGTTATCCTCTAGCATGATGACGAAAACCTCCCAAGAGTGAAGGAACTCATCATCAGCATAGGGGTTGGAGAGGGTTGGCATAATGAGCTGAAGTGTGGTATCCCGAAGATATGCAAGAGCAAAGTTGACCTGGGAATGTCCATCTGAGTATTGGAAAGGATTATTCCGGAAGTAAATCTGACACTGAGTGATGAACTGCTCCAACTTCTCAGCACTGGAACCATTAAAAGTATCTGGCTTTTGAACATTACATTTCTGACATAATCCCGACATACCCCAGGCGGTTTCTGCAACTCACAAGAGAGCTTTGGCAAGCCAGTCTTCCTGGGAGTGGCATGCAAGAGGTGTGCGCCTGAGATTGTCGACATCATCCTCATCACCATCATCCCCTGAGTCTGAGGATGGTGGAGACAGAGGGTTGGGCTGAGAAGGAGGTGGAGGTAGCGGCCCAATGGTACCACCATCAGAGCCATGACCCTCGGGAGTGTCCCAGTCTGCTGCGACTGTATCATATGGTGGTGGAGTGCCATCCAGAGGAGCCTGAGCAGATCTGAGGTTCCTGACTGCAGGAACAGAAAGTAGCTGAGTGGAAGTCAAGGGTGGACCCAGGAAAGTAGCACTAGGAGGTGGTGCTGGGCTGGGTGTAACCCAAGACGGTGTAGAAGGTAGAGAATCTGAAGTACTCCTTGGAGGCTGTTGCCTCATAGCTGCATGGGTGGCATGAGCACCCACAGCATTGGTATGACTAGCAGTATGCACTGTGTGAGTAACTGAAGTCCCAGTTGGAGCCATGATAGAAGAGATATCCAAGGTATAAGTATTCATATACTGTTACGTACCGATTCCCTTCCTACTGGGAAACAAATGTGAAGACACCTGGAAGGCATGGGAGAACTATAATGGAAACCCAAAGTGAGTATGGGTATGGGTATGGGAACGGGAGTGCAGAAGTGAACTGTGGCTTCAGCATATATGCTGCGCCGCCTGGATATCCCCAGGGAATGGTTCATATTTCACAACAGACAATATCCAATGTAAGGAAATATTCCAGAGTATGCAAGGGGCTTTGCCACTACACTAGGCAGTGGGAGAGAGACCCGAAGGAAAACCCAGAGCAGGTTTTGGAACTTAGAGTAGAAAGAAAGTGTACAGAGTTGATATGAATACTGAAGACTACCTAGTACATTTGGAAGACTATTTATATATACTAGTAAGACGTAGATATGAATCTGGAGACAAAATACTAAGTGTAAGTAAACAAAATAAAGACTGGGCAAAGAGGAGTAGTAGTGCAAATGACACACTCAGAATGAAGAATAAGAAACTAAACTACATTGACCATAATGAAATGTACAAGTGAGAATGGAAGAGAGGAGTAATGGTATAATGACGCAGTGAGGCTGTCATAAGAGAAACTATGTATCCGAAGTATCCGATAGAAAACCCAATGGGTTCCAGGTACATTCCCAGGTAGGAATGTCAGGAAGTGTAAACCCATAGCAGGTACGTTCCGGGAACAGACCAGGTATGTTGGAAGGTCATGTGGGAACCTTTGGTAACATCAGCATGATATAGCTGGGCATGGATATAACACCTCCTTATATACCTTTTCCTAACCTGCTTAGTAATCCAATTCCCACTCTACCAATCTACATTGTTCTCCAAAATGAGTAATGTGCAAGTGTAGATTTTAGATCTGAGGCTGTACAGGACAATGGTATTTGAGGGTTAGTCAGCAGAGAACAATAGCATATGTTAGAACAATGTGTAATGAATTACATTGTTCTAAATAAAGAGCTACATTGCTCTGGGCAAGAACAATAGGAATCCATTTTTATAACAATGGAGTAGTGAACAATAGTATCATATATAAATAGTTTTGCATTGTTCTCAAACAATGGGTGAATAGCACAATGTAGTTCATTAGTTATGAACAATAGGATTGATAACAATGGAGTTGTATATAAATAGTTTTCTCATTGTCTTCAACAATAGGTGAATAGTACAATGCAGTTCATTTATTATGAACAATAGGGTTGAAAACAATGGAGTTGTATATAAATAGTCTCTCATTGTCTTCATACAATGGATGAATAGCACAATGAAAGAGTGCATATTATCCTTTGTTAGTGTATTGTTTGTGCAAGTAATTAATTATTGGTATGTGTATTGTATTTGGTGATGATTTAGTATTGTTTGTTCATGTAAGGTATTGGGTATATTTGATTAATAGTGTATTGTATCATGTGATTGTGTGAGCTATTCAGTCATGTGACATGACAGTACAATTTCTTTAATTGTGGTATACAGTGCATTTGCATGCATTATATATAATCAAAAATCATGCCTGACAATGCACACCACCTGTACATTGTCCAACCTCGCACACTTATTCGTACTTCATGTCTTTTCCAAACACGGAGTACCTGAGCATATTACCTCAGATCGAGGTTCTGAGTTTATCTCTCATTTTTTCTGCTCTCTTGGAACTTCAGGATACCATTCTGAAGGTGATGGCCAAACTGAGTGCATGAATCAGACTATGGAACAATACCTCTGCATGTATTGCAATTATCAACAAGATAATTGGTCTGACCTTTTACCACTTGCCAAGTTCACATACAACAATGCTCCAAGTGCAACCACAGGTATTTCACCTTTTTATGCTAACAAGGGTTACCATCCAAACACTATAGTACACCCTGAATGTGATCTTACCTCAGCCCAAGCTCAACACTTCTCTGTCAATCTTGATGAACTTCACGAAATGCTTCATTCAGAAATACTTTCCACTCAAAAGTGCTACCGGGGTACCACAGACACTTGTTGTGTTCCTGCACCAGAGTTCCCTATAGGCTCAAAAGTCTTCATCAAAGCTGACTACTTCTGCACTACCCGACCTTCTTGCAAACTTGTGGAGAAATTCTTAGAACCATTCAAAGTTCTCAAACTTGCTGGCTCACACTCCTGCACTTTGCAACTTCCCCAAGAATTTCGTGCAGTCCATCCAGTTTTTCATGTTTCTATGCTTGAACCTAGTACTGAAAACACCATTCCAGATCACATTGTTCCACCACCACATCCAGTGGACATTGACAGTGATATTGAGTATGAGATTGCTGAAATTCTGGACTCAAAATTGGACAAACATTTGTGGTGCAAACTGAAATACTACATCCATTGATTAGGTTATGAAAACACTGATGAAGAATTCACCTGGCTACCCACTACCGAGCTTGAACATGCTACTGATATTATTGAAGAATTTCACCACCAATATCCAGATAAGCCTGGTCCTACTTCTGTACTATAAATTTTTACTTACCATTTCACATTTCAGAAAAGATCAAAAACAGCATTAATCATTGACTTATGGTCCTCATGGGCTCATCCCTAAGAGGGGGATACTGTTACATCTGTGTCTGGAATCTGCTATTCCACACTTCCACACTATCCCACACTTCCATGTTGGCCGCATTTCTGACCAATCATCAGAAATGTCATCATGATTTAAATTACTTACTTGTGCTCATCTGCTATGTCATTATTTTGTATTACTCCTCTATTATTACTCCTATCTGTTTCACTATGTCGCATACAGTCTTTCCTTCCATTCTTCAGCCACTACTCCTCTATGGTGGCTGACTCCATGTTTACCTATCCCTAGTTATACCCTTATACTTTGCTCAAAGTAAACTACACTAGTTACTTAGTATTTAAGACTTCATTTCTGTAAAGTAACTTTAGTTTTCATATTGACTATGATTACAAATACACCACTATACTCTGTCTTCTTGTCTCTAAGATTTCATCCTTAGTTCTGGTCTCTATTCTGACCTTCCTCTGTTCTGACCTTTCCACATTTCACACTTGACCTTGCTCCTACCTTGAGCTTGTTCCTACCTTGACTTTGAAATATGAACCACCAAGAATCACAAGGGGTGCAGCACATAAGCTGAAGCCAAGGTTCCCTTCTGCACTTTTTGAGTTCTCTGCTTCCAACCTCGAGCTTATGTAATACTACAAGTAGCTCCCTCCACACTAAACCCAGCGCCTCCCTATTATCCCTCTGAGTGGTACAGTATGTAACAAATACAAAACAGATACATAATGCAACACACACATTTTATGCTAGATTGACTAGGATCTAGATCAGCAGCAGTAAAGTGTGCACATATTCTGAAACAAACTCTTTCCAAAGACAACTGGCCATCTCATAAAGACATAAATACACTGACAAAAAGATCATCTGGATAGTTCATCTATGTCTCAACTGTCATGAAATATATTTGTAATGTCTGATAAGATCCCAGAGAAGGGCTTATTACAATTATTAATATGCAAGCACAGATGAGTACAGATGGCAGCCAAAATCCATATTAATCTTCAATCTGTATCCATATTCAGCAGATAGCCATAATTTGGATACTGGATTGTGGTGGATCAACCCATGTGCAGGCCTAATATCAATGTAAGTAATCCTTATCACAACTTGAGACAAGGGCAGCCAACAAACAGCCCAGACCAGTGTGCATAAACTTTTTCTTATGTAATGCTTGTCAAGACTGGTATTTCTACTTAAGGTCAGAAGTGCAAGGTAGGGAGTGCAGGACAGGAAGGACTGTTGGCTTCAGCTTGTGTGCTGTGCTCCTTGTTGTTCTCATGGTCCAGGTATTTCAAAGTGTGGAAGTGCAGGACAGAGGTACAAGATAAGTGCCAGAGTGCGAGACAGGAGAGGGGCAGGAGTGCAGAGTTGTTACAGTGGAAGCAACAATTAAGCCAGAGGTGAGTAGACTCAAGGACAAGTAGGGAAGACTGTAACTTAGTGTCATATCCATGACAATTCCTGTACCATTGGAGTCAACTCCGGGTTTACTCTGCTTTTAGTATGTTTCCTCTGGACTATGTATACTTGTTATATATCGAACTCTTCCTTACTAATGTTTACTTGTATCTGTTTACTTGTTCCTTCCCTTTAATATTACTACCTCATTCTCCAGCCACGGCCATTTCTCCTATGACTATAATCTAGAGGTGTACTACTAGTTTACCGTGTTCTATATTTCATGGAGTTTACTTAACCCTAGGATGCCACATACCCATGGGCATTACTCTGTACACATTCAGACAAAGTAGTTTACTATATAAACTACTCCTGTAATGTAGATATACTTTAGTTTCAAATCAACTATGTTTACACCCTTCTCCCACTTGGGCCTTGAGCCAACTCCACTATTTTGCCACTTACTCCACTTTGTTCTAAATACGGAACTGGAAGTCCAAGGGGCACAACACACAAGTTGAAGCCAACATTCCACTACTCCCGTACTTGTTCATCATCTCCACACACCCTACTAATGTTGTACAAGTTACTCCGCTATTAGACTATCTACTCTGAGGTTCTTGTCCCTAGTGGAATAGAATGGGATGTGACAGTATTTGAAACTCACTTCCTTGGATCTTCTCTGCATTATTTGTCTTTTCTCTGATGGCTACTTGTACTGAGACTGCTCATCAACGCAGCCACCAGCAGCAAACAATCCTGCTGCAAGCCCGACACAGTAATCGTTTGGCTTCTCAGCAATCTGCTACTCAACGTATGACTACCGTCCTGCGACCTCTTTCTGTTTCTCGTTCTCCTGTTCCAGAGTTGGCCAGTGCATTGGTCTCGAGAATTCCTGTCTCGGCTGGACGTGCTCAACAGGTGCTGCAACCAGCATTCGAGTATGTCAGCAATGCCCGACCCATGCCACTTGTTTTCTGTTTGACCCAACACTCATTCCACATGCTACCATTGACTCCGACCCACAAGCTCCAACTCTGGGTCTAGCACCCCCTAAAGCACCTATACCTGCAGGTGCTAGGAATGCTCCGCCACCACCTCCACCTGGAGATAATGGTAGTGGGGGCAATGGTTATGAATCATCTGAGGATGGCTCCAACCATGAGCCCTCTGATGGTAATTCTCAGTTTGGTGATGTTGAGGATGAAGTTCCTCCCTCTGATCACAGAGATTCTGCAGGCCATGGAGGAACTCCTCCTGGTGGGCCTGGCAGACCAGGAGGCTCTGATCCTTCATCTCATGGCTCCTCTCACTCCTCTCGCTCATCCTCCTACTGCCCTCGTTGACATCATTATGAGGGAGAAGATGTGGTTGGTGCTCTGACTACCATAGTCAAGCGCATTATGGATTGGCCACCTCCTACTCCTGCACCACATTGTCATTCAAGGTAATAG
Organism: Cyathus striatus; assembly: GCA_025738555.1. NCBI lineage: Eukaryota > Fungi > Basidiomycota > Agaricomycetes > Agaricales > Nidulariaceae > Cyathus > Cyathus striatus. The sequence continues at coordinate 2,179,447 of JAOVFP010000013.1, read as the reverse complement.
ATACCTTAGGTGTTTGGCAGGAAGTGACTTTATTCGTACCTAGCACCTGGGGGTCGAGGGATACTGATTGTATGTATTCCTGCAAACTCCTATGATATGGGATGTACAGTAAAGACTGTAAATGGGCAATGAACTGTGGAGCTTTGCTAGGTTTGCTTAGAACTTGGCCCATGACTGGTGTGGTACAGCGAAGGCTGTAAATAAGAGATGAACTGTGGGAGTTTCTAGAGTATACGGCTAAAGCTGTATATGGTAACAACAACTGCTAGAAACACTAGGAAAGCTTGTATGTACAGCGAAGGCTGTATATAAAGATTAGTGCTGTGGTGAAGGTCGAAACGAAGTTGAGGGCCTTGGTTGTTTCTGACTGTAGCTTGGTGGCTGCAGCGCATAAACTAATATGTGCTGTTACTGAATAGATATGATAAAAGTGACATTGAGATTCGATATGTTGAGTTGAGCTGCGTTACATTGAGTTGAGTTGAGTTACTTTGATATTACTGTGAATTTATTTATACGGTGAGTTGTGCTGCGTCGTTTACGTTAATAATAGAACTGAAGAAAAGCACAATAGATTCTGTATCTAATGTGTAAGAATAACTACTGGGGATGGACTGGTGAGTAAGATCCTAGCTAGTGACAGGCTATTTGGTAATGGATAAAACTCTGGTGAGTAGAATCCTAGCTGTCAAGCTGTGGTAAAATGGATAAAAACTACTGTCTAAGACTCAATTCCTCTCTCCTTTTATGCTCTTTTCCTCCTACTGCTGACTAATCCTATCCAAAAACAATCCTGCATTGTCCTTCAAATTTGGTAATGGTAGATCCATTGTCTTGAGGTGGAGGCTGCGCAGAACAATGGTGTTCAAGGAGATGAGTCAGGTCTTGAACAATGGTGACAGAAATAGTATTACATTGTTCTGGCAATGAACAATGGAATTCTATTTATAGATCCCAGCAAACAATGGGCATGAAGACAATGGGTGAATAGGAGGACATTGTTCTGCACAATGGGTGCAAAAGAACAATGGAGTCCTATTATTAGAAACAATGGCATATCCTTGGTAAGTTTAATGCATAGGCATTGTTCTGAACAATGGGTGTGAAGAACAATGGAGTTCTATTATTAGAAACAATGGCATGTCCTTGGTAAGTGAATGCATAGGCATTGTTCTGAACAATGGGTGTGAAGAACAATGGAGTTCTATTATTAGAAACAATGGCATGTCCTTGGTAAGCGAATGCATAGGCATTGTTCTGAACAATGGGTGTGAAGAACAATGAAGTTCTATTATTAGAAACAATGGCATGTCCTTGGTAATTGAATGCATAGGCATTGTTCTTGAACAATAGTGACCTATTTTTAACAGTATCGATTATTGGTCACCAAGAAGTGAGGTATTGGCTTGTGTTTCCATATGTTTATTTCTAGAGAAGCAGTGCCTCATGAGAATTATTTGGTAGTGTATTCAGAAAGATCCGGATGATGTGGATTCCAGACATCGGGCCATATAGCCATATGTGTGTGTTTATGACTAATCAAGTTTCACCCATGACAATGTGACAAGAAAGTCAAAGTGCCTGACATTTTTGATGGCTCTAGCACTGATAAGCTGGATGCATTCTTAACTCAGTGCCGCCTAAATTTCCGGAACAACCCCCACCTTTACAACAGTGACCAGGCGAAAGTTGACTATATGTTAACTTTTCTCTGGGGATCTGCAGGGGCTTTGTTCAGTTCACATCTGGATGAGGATGTTTATGAGCACTGGATGGATGACTGGCTCTTTTTCATTAGTCTGCTCTGGACTTACTTTGGACAAACTAACCCACACGCAGAGGCTGAATTGGAAATCCGTGCACTGAAGATGGAAAACAACCATCACATCACTTCATACAAAATCAATTTCAACAAGTATGCTACCTTGTTGAACTGGGATGACCCATCCCTCACCTCACAATACTACTATGGGTTATGTCCACGCATTAAGGACAAAATCTCCAGCAGGGAGATTCCTTGTCCTGAATCCCTTCAACCTATGAAGGCTTTGGCCCAGAGCTTTGATCAGCGCCATTGGGAGCGCAGTACCAAGCGTGCCATTGAGGAGAGACATCACAAGGTTGCTGCTACACCTTCCAAGACTCTTCCTCCAGCTTCCAACAATAGGAACTGGGGAAACACTCCTGCAGAACCGGCTACCTCCACCTCTAATGCTGCATCAGTACCAACTCTCAGCACTTCCTCCAGGTCTACAGCCCAACCACACCATCCTGCCTCTTAAGGCCCAGACTTAACAGGTAAATTAGGACCTGATGGTAAGTTAACTCCGGAGGAGCGCAAACATTGTTTGGACAACAAGCTCTGCTTGTTTTGTGCTAAAGCTAGACACATAGCTAAGGATTGCTGCAAGGCTACATCTGTGGCTGCAAGAGCACGCACTGCTGCTATTTCCTCCAAGGCGTCTGCCTCGGTGAGCCCCACTACAGGGAGTTCAAAAAAATAGAGTGTGGTCCTTGTAACTCCACACAAATCGAGGGCCGCATTCCTCTCCCTTGTGCTCTCATGGAGGTAAGACTTAATGTGTCCACTCTTTTTGACCCTCAGGCTGTACATATACTGCTCTCTTCTCCATCTCCTATAACACCGAACATGTCACTTACCTATGCTGCTCTTATTGACTCTGGCTCCACTCACTGTTTCATTGACTCATTCTTCATCTGGAGAAATCACCTACCTACCACTCCTATAACCCTGATAGCATTACAACTGTTTGACGGCACCACAAACTCTACTCTTACAGAAAGTACTACTTTGCCTGTAATGTTTCCATCTGGTAAATGCATCTCCCTTGCACTTTATGTGACTCCACTTGATTCTTCTTGTTCCATGGTTCTAGGATTTAACTGGCTCTCCCAATACAATCTGTTGATTGACTGGGTACAGAGATGCATACTTCACTTCCAAACCACTGTTACAGAGGAATCACCTCTGCTTTCGTCGACCCCTGCTCTGAAGGATACTCCTTCATTGCCACCTGCTTCACCAGATGAGCCATCTTTTCCTCCACCAGACTCTTGTCCTCCTCTGAGCATCTCTATGATCAATGCTGCCACATTTCTTAGAGCTAGCAAACTTGAAGGGTCTCAAACCTTCAGGATACATCTCAGTGCTGTAGTCTCTGTGTCTGCTGCTGCCACTATGGCCACAGAGACCATTGACCTTTCTAATGTTCCCTCAGACTACCATGAGTTTGCTGACATCTTCAGCAAGAACCAAGCAGATACACTTGCTCCACACCGTCCTTACGATCTTAAAATCAATTTGGACGAAGGCTCTTCTCCTCCAGTTGGTACAATCTATTCCCTTTCCCAATCTGAGCTTGGATCTTTACGGGAGTTCATTGACAAACATTTCCATATTGGCTTCATACATCCTTCATGTTCTCCACACGGAGCACCAGTGCTCTTTGTCTGGAAGAAGGATGGTTCACTTCAGCTTTGTGTTGATTTCTGTGGACTCAATGCCATTTCCAAAAAGGATAGGTACCCTCTCCCTCTCATTGCCGACCTCTTTGATAGTCCTTGCAAGGCTCGAATTTATTCTAAAATCAACCTCCACCACACTTACCATCTTGTCTGTATCACCAATGGAGATGAATGGAAGACTGCCTTTTGCACTTGCTATGGCTCGTTTGAATGGCTAGTAATGCCATTTGGACTTACCAATGCACCGGCAACTTTTCAATGTTTTATGAACAACATCTTCAAGGATTTACTTGACATGTGCATAATAGTTTACCTCGACGATATTCTTATCTACTCCAATAACATGGAGGAACACCATCAACACATTAAGGAAGTCCTATGCCAATTACAAAAGCATGGTCTTTATGTCTGGGCAGATAAGTGTGAATTCCACACAGAGTCTGTTGAGTACCTTGGTTTCGTTCTTTCTCCATCTGGCCTCACAATGTCTAAGGACAAAGTCCAAACAATTCAGGATTGGCCTGAGCCTAGAAAAGTGAAAGATGTTCAATCTTTCCTTGGCTTTGCCAATTTCTACCAATGTTTCATCCGAGATTACTCAGACATTGTTGTTTCATTAACACATCTTACCCGGAAGGGTTTGAAGTGGGACTTTACTCTGGCATGCTGTGCAGCGTTCAATCATCTGAAAGATGCTTTCAGTACTGCTCCAGTGCTTACACACTGGGTGCCAGATGCACAGATTATAGTTGAGATTGATGCTTCAGATTATGCACTCAGAGCTATTCTCTCTATTATTGCTGATGATGGCAATATCCACTCTATAGCATTCCACTCCAGGACCTTTACTGCTCTGGAGTTGAACTATGACACCCATGACAAAGAACTTCTAGCAATCTTTGAAGCTTTCAAAGTATGGCGACATTACTTGGAGGGTTCTGGTATTCCAATCAATGTGGTCACTGATCATAAGAACCTAGAATACTTCTCCACCACCAAGATCCTCACTCGTCATCAAGCCCGTTGGTCAGAGTATCTTTCTCAATTCAATCTAGTTATACATTTTCGTCCGGGGAAGCTCGGAGCTAAACCAGATGCATTAACTAGATGCTGGGACATCTATCCTAAAGAGGGGGATAATGACTATGCCACAGTCAATCCACATAACTTTAGGCCAGTCTTCACTCAAGAACAACTCACTACCTCATTGTGAGCTACTATTCTCTTCCTACCAGTTCTCGGAGCTAGCATAGTTATGGATGTTGAGCAGCTTCATCATGATATCCTGATCACTCAACCTACTGACACTGTTGCTGCCATTCATCTCTGAGATCCCACTGGTCATTGGTCAATTGGAACAGACAAATTACTCCATCTCGATGAACATATCTATGTTCCCAATGACAACTCCCTTCACCTCTGCATTCTCCAGTACAAGCATGATCACATCCTTGCTGGACACCCTGGTCAAAACAAGACCTTGTCCATCATCAGGCATGAATACACTTGGCCCAGCCTCTGCACTTATATCAAGGACAACTGTAAGTCCTGTACCACTTGCATGCAATCTAAACCCCAAAGGCATCGACCCTATGGCACCTTGAAGCAACTCCCAATTCCGGAACATCCATGGAGTTCTATTTCAATGGATTTCATCGAAACACTTCCTAAGTCTGGTTCAGAAGAGTATAACTCCATTCTGGTCATCATAGATCGTTTCAGCAAGCAGGCAATATTCATCCCTTGCTATAACACCATTACCTCCACCCAACTCGCTCAGCTCTTCGTCTTGCATGTATTTTCTAAACATGGTGTTCCAGAGCATGTTACCTCCAACAGAGGCTCAGAGTTCATCTCTCATTTCTTTCATTCATTGGGCAAAGTCCTCGACATGACCTTGCACTTTACCTCCGGGTATCACCCAGAGGGCGATGGACAAACAGAACGTATCAACCAAGTTCTGGAGCAATATGTCCACATTTACTGCAACTACCAGCAGGACAACTGGGCTGTTCTACTCCCTCTCGCTGAGTTCACATATAATAATACTCCGAGCTCGACCACTAATACAACCCCCTTCTTTGCCAACAAGGGTTATCACCCAGCAATAACAGTTCATCTGGAACGAGATGTTACTGCAGCTAAAGCACAGGAATTTGCCATTGACCTCCAAGAACTTCATGAACTCCTCAAAATTGAAATAGCACTTGCTCAAAAGCGTTATCAAGTCAGAGCAGACAACTGTCGGTTGCCAGCTCCAGAGTTCAAGGTTGGAACAAAGGCTTTTGTCTGTGCTAAGTTCTTTAAATCTACTTGTCCAGCAAAAAAGTTTGCTGAAAAGTATTATGGTCCATATGAGATTATTGCCAAGACTGGATCCCACTCCCACACCTTACGCCTCCCCACCAACTTTTGCTCAGTTCATCCTGTCTTCCACGTCTCTATGCTCGAGCCAGCCACAGAAAATCCTTTCCCTGAACGTGAAATACCTCTGCCTCCTCCAGTGGAACTTGATGGCAACATTGAGTATGAAGTCAGCAAAATCTGTGACTCCAAGTTAGATCGTTGTTGCAAATGCAAACTCCGGTATCTAGTCCGCTGGTCTGGATACAAGGGCACAGACGAAGAATTAACTTGGCTAGCTGCAATGGAGCTAGAGCATGCTTTTGAACTTATTGAGGAATTCCATTCAAAATATCCTGATAAGCCCAATCCAGACACCACTTAGACTTTACTCCGCTTTTACTCATTTTACTCTGCTTTCACTCGTTTTCTTAGTTTCAATTCCTAGTGCACTCATGCACACACATACACCAAAAAACAATTCAAAGTCCAAAACCTACAAAACATTTTCTCCTGTCTATGCACATTTTCCTCTGGCTTGATTTTCATTTCTATCTTCATTTTTCACTCCCAGACTCATTATCTCCACCACAGTATCATTTACTCCACCTCTGGCATTGCCCTCAGCAATCTCCAGAGTTTTCACTGCTGAATAAGCATAACTATTCCTATTCGTCTCAAAGGCCTCGAAGGCTCGGCCTTAATGGGAGGATACTGTCATATCCATGACAATCCCTGTACCATTGGAGTCAACTCCAGGTTTACTCTGCTTTTAGTACATTTCCTCCAGACTATGTATACTTGTTATATATTGAACTCTTCCTTACTAATGTTTACTTGTATCTGTTTACTTGTTCCTTCCCTTTAATATTACTACCTTGTTCTCCGGCCACAGCCATTTCTCCTATGACTATAATCTAGAGGTGTACTACTAGTTTACCATGTTCTACATTTCATGGAGTTTACTTAACCCTAGGATGCCACATACCCATGGGCATTACTCCATATGCATTTGGACAAAGTAGTTTACTATATAAACTACTCCTGTAATGTAGATATACTTTAGTTTCAAATCAACTATGTTTACACCCTTCTCCCACTTGGGCCTTGAGCCAACTCCACTATTTTGCCACTTACTCCACTTTGTTCTAAATACAGAACTGGAAGTCCAAGGGGTGCAACACACAAGTTGAAGCCAACATTCCACTACTCCCGTACTTGTTCATCATCTCCACACACCCTACTAATGTTGTACAAGTTACTCCACTATTAGACTATCTACTCCAAGGTTCTTGTCCCTAGTGGAATAGAACGGGACATGACACTTAGTCAATATTTGAACTGAGTAGTCTTAGTACAATATGTGCTACTTGAATACTATGACTTCACTGATGACCAGTGAATGAATGGGATAGTGGTACACTAGTTGATAACAATAATAAGATGGTGGCAGAAGGTGGAGCAGTAAGTGAATACAATATGTACCAAGGACAGTCTAAGGATTGGGATGAATGCTGAGAGCAAGTATACCCAGGGTACAATGGAGAATGCATAATGGATAATGGATAACAAACTGGATGAGTCTGGTAATATAGAAGCTCAGCAACCTTCAGTCAGAAGAGCAGAAGGGAAACTGGAAGAATGAAATCTATACAAGTTGAGAAGTGCAGAAAGTGCAGAAAGTGAGGTTGGGAAAAGTACAGCTATGACAATGCTATACTACTGTATGAATCAAATCAATTGGGCAGTCATGTGTCATGCACCCATTCTGCCATGCCAAAATTTGGTCCAAGTCATGCATCACAAATGAAAATGCTGAATGGTTAAACTGTAACATATATAGGCACCAGCATATTTGCAGATTAATAACTAATTTATGGGCATTTTTTCCTCTCTGAAAGCTATTTCTTCCTAGATTATAGTGTTCTGTACTTCTACAAGTAAAATACATGCACTAATTCAAATTTTTGGCTAGCTTGAGTGCTCAAAATGCTGAAAATTCTGGTATGTCACACTACAAATCTTCATGTACCAAAATTACTTTGTGGTTTGGGCCTGTCATGCACTTAAAGGGGTGCCCAATTGATTTGATTCATACAGTACATTTTGAAATCAAGGGATCTTTTTTTTATTACACTGCCCTGCCAAAACCCCTAGTTTGATACAAGACTAGTACATACATTGTGTTTTGCTGTTTTACAAAGCCATTATCTATTGTTTGCACTTGTTGTGCAATACATTTGGATGCCACTGTATGATTTTTGTAGGTTCTATGAATGTCTGTGTATGAAATGCTGTATAACTAAGGCTGCCAACCATACCATAATGGGTTACAGCCATATTTCAAAAACCATTTACAGTATGGATTCCACCTGTAACTGTACCATATGAATTTTTTTTGAGCTCTTGATGGTACAGTATGGGTGTAAATACAGCCATACATAGGTTTATGATTAGCTTTAATAGGCTGACACTGTTTTCTCATCTGTTTCTTGTCTGAAATGATCAGGTAACAAATGTTTTGGCAGTCTTATAATGAAGGATATATTGTTATATAGTGAACACAAAAATATGCCAAATATTACATATGGGTTCACTATTCACCAGCAGTGGACATCCTTGAGTCCCAGTTAAAGATTCTTAGTAGACCTATAATATGATACCCACTCACTGGAATAAATATATACCCCTCAATGGAACTTTTCAACAAACCAAGAGAATGATGCTGATAGTACAATGAAAATTTTATTGCCTGAACGAATACAAGATCTATGTGACAGCAGTCATTCATGCAATGCTGAAATAAACTTGAAGCACTATGTAACATAAATCCCAGATGATAACAGTCTGTCTATACTGTGTCAATAGCCTCAAGACTTTAATGGGCACTGCACTGACACCACTGGGGAAAGAACTTCCCTATTGGGAGAGTGAAAATGACCCCAGCAGAAATGATGGACCACACTGAGGTGCTATTTATAAATAAGGATTATAAGCAAGCTCAATGAATGTCTTGGACAGTCACTTTATAAGTTACCTCTGTTATGAAGTCTCTTGAAGCCATCTGGATATAATCAATACAGTATCACAACTGACAAAGCCTATAGGCTATCACCAGCAACCTCCTGGAGGACCATTTGCAAGTCACATATTATGGAAACTGAGTAAACAGAGAATTGAATGGGAAATATACAGGTACATTTTCAAGTTGGGGACTCATTTATTATGTCTTTTCATAGTGCATAAAACAAGTTAAATTGCAAGCTGGAAATGGGTACTTATACATCTCACCAACTGTTTTATTATTCAGATGCTACATACTTATTGGATTTGTTGACCAGTACACTTCTAAAAACTTCAATCTATAACCAAAACTGAAATACATAATTTTATTATGTGCTTAAACTGTACTTGAGACATACAAATTGCATACCAGTGTGAAAAGTGAGCACAAGTAAGTTGAAGGAGTCAAATCAATGATTAAATTGAACCAATCAGAGTAACCATAGTGTATATCACATGACTTTGATATGCTAGTAAATGTAATATGACAGACCTTAATTTTATAATTCTTAAAGTCTTGACTTTGAGACCCCAGTACAGAACACATTGAGAAAGGAAACAGCAGGGAGGGGCTGAGTTCCTGTGCCACCTCCCATAATTAAATAAGGGATGAAACAAAACTATTAAAACATATAAAACTCTGTGTTAGTACTGGTTTTAAAAACACTTTAAACAAATACATACCACTTTCATTCAAAAAATACCAAAGTCATTTAGCACTTGCTAGCACCAGATAGATCCCCATATTCTTTATGACGAGCCCTCAGAATAACAGACCAACCAGAAATGCACACAGAGTTGAGAGCAGAACTTAGAACCCAAGAAAAGACTCAGACCATGAGAACTCAGGCTGTGCTATGCAAACCATGCACTAGCTAAGCACGAAACCAAGACCAATAGAACATGTGCATACTGTGTGCAGACCAGGAGAAAGAGTACTGCTTGTGTGGGTTGAATGAGACCAGAATGAGAGCATGAGAGCAGTGTAATGATGGCACACTGTCAAGCTAAGCGAAGACACATCATGCATCATTGCCACAACTTCCAAATTAGGAAGGCACCAATGGAAGCACCCACATGTGCACATGCTGTCACAATAGTGCAATAGATAAGGAAAGTGGTAGTGCTGTAGGATTGGCTGCTCACACATGGGCCAGTGCTCCATGCTGATTCACCACAGACCTAGAACTAAGCTACCATATGGGTAGGAAAGCACATAGATAGAAAACTGTAAATAAGCATGTTAGTAAATGTATATAGCAGGGTGTGGGGAAAGAAAACATGAGGAACTGCATGGGCATTCTTCCCCCCCACAGACAGGGCAGTGTATCAGACAGAAGTACCAGAAATAGTATATAGTTTTGACATACCAAATTGAATTGCACCTGAACTGTTGACTTGTACTTGATCTGAATTAAAGCCTGACAGTTATAATTAAATTGTCGAAGTCCCACTGTGTTTTAAAAATAGACTGATCATATTCTAAATTTAGTTTGACTTTGAAAGAATTGAAATCCACGTGCCCTTGAACTTACAAAATCTTTGTGCATGGGAAACTTAGAATATAAATTACTGGAATAAGTAAAACTATTCTAAGTATATTTAAAGTGTTCTAAACTCACACACTAAGTACATCAACTTTATTCTTAAAGCCATAAAGATGGCTGTAAACAGTTGTATGGGATGGGTACCAACAGGTGAAAACTGTACCATACCTGTACTGTATCAAGCTTCATCCTACCCTCATACAGTACAGTATAAATGAATACTGTAACTGTACTGTAGCCGTTTTGTACAGTTATGGTTGGCAGCCCTATGTATAACTGGTCAAACTTGCATCTAATACCTATCAACTAAATACTTCTAAACTTATTCATTAATAAATTTTGAAGGAGTGAACACCAGATTATGATTTAGTGCAAAATTGCACTGTTTAGCTGTGCCAACAATCATGTTAAGTTATATTCTTGATTGTGCAACTGTAATATGTAATTTGGATATATACAATAATGGGTTCTCATACATTCAGACATTATAATAAATTTCTGTATAGATTCAAATATTTACACAGTAAAACAGTGCAACTTTTCTCTATAAACAATAGCAATCTGGTGCAATCTCATAAAGTTACTTGACAAACAAGTTCTGGGTCAGCTTTTGTGACATTTTTGGTCACAGTATGACAGTCACATCACCAGTCATGTGAGAGCGTTGTGCACCCGCACTGATTAGGGTATGCTCAGCCTAAGGAATTTTTTACGAACAGTACTCATTATTGGTCAACCCTTCAGTGACCATTGAACAGAGGTTCGGACCGTCACATTAAAATAGGTGCGAACAGTAGGTCGAAATAGTACAGTATGTTGTGGTGTCATAGGCGTCGGCTGATGGTGGATTGCATTCAAGTTGTGGAATTCGCGCTGGGTGTTGTTCGTGGCCGATATGCCATTAGTTTCCAGATGAGGTGAGCGGCTTCTGATACGAGGATACGGAAAAGGCGTTGCGGTGGTCGCACACAGCGAGGACTTTCCTGGGCTTTCAGCCAACTTTCAGCGCTTCGATCTATGCCCAAACTGTCAGGGAAGGAGGGGATAACAGTAGGTACCTCTAAAAAACTCATGTCCTGTCCCTGAAAACTCAAGGCTTGCGATGGACGGTCAAATCGCACATCTTTACTATCAAACAACCATAATCAACCATTTTCTCCCATTCCAAATGAAAGCAGTGAACATCTATTTCTGCCATTAAGAACATGTGAATCTTACGTTGACGACGTATTCATACTCGGCACGGCCAGAACCCCTTCACGAATCCTTCCGAGGCCGTAGCCACAACAGACCAGGTCTAATAGTAGAGTTCCAAGGTTAGAGCAGTTGCCCCTAAGTTGCCTCCAGAATGTATTTTGTAGTGGCGAACAGGCAGCCAAAGCCCTATCTATTCAGAGCGATGGATTAAGATTAAGCAGAGGACAGGTGACTGGTGTGGGAGAGCAGGAGCATTGTGCGGAGTATGGACCCCATAGAAGGCTTCAGTTGACGGAGCGCCAGCCGTGAACTGCTACACATAGCACATGAATGAAGCTTTGATGTCAAGTGATAGCGCCAAGGCAACGCGTGCGGCTCATACGCGCCTTCTAAGTGGTTGGCAAATCGTAAAGGCCTTGCTACTACTAGTTGTTGGGGAGTCGATCCTGTGGTTTTTCGTAGTGCGGTCAAGAAGAGAGTTAAACAAACTATATTTATTGGAATCCGCGTTTTGTCGCGGTTCCACGTCTCGGCTCGGAAGCATGCGACTAGAATTCAGTTCAAGGGTCGGCAGATGAGCCAAAATTTTATGTGCATATGTATGCGTGAATAAGAATGGCTACGGAAGCATTCGTTGCCAGGGGTTAAGTTTTAAACATTACTTAGCATGAGCACCCCACTGCGTGCGGGGAGAGTGGATAGTTAGGATAAACCTGAGCGACACCCATCGGTGGATAGTAGAGCGACCAGAGTGATTCTGGTACGGCGCAAGAAAGGGAGGGGCAAGCAAATTCAGTCGCTTTTCCTTTAGTACTTTGGCCTTGAAGTTGTTTGAGGGTGATACGATCGAAAATTTCACTGAGACTCAGCGTGAGCCCCAGGTGAGTACTTGAGTAATAGCCAGGCTTATTAAAGCAATCAAATTTGCTACTGCCTGAGCGACCTGAGTTCTTCAACTACAAGAGGGGGGAAATTTGTGAGCAAGTATTGGTGTAGAGAAAGCGTAATTTGAGTACGGTGGGATGTTTACGTGAACCGCCTGTTCCAGAAGCTGTCGAGAAGCATGAATGTTATGAGTTGAGAGAAACTTGTCACGAGACGGAGAAGATGGTTGCGTGAAGGCATGATCATAGTGCTGCTTGTTAACTGTACTAGATTCTAGAGCTCTAGAGGTTGCGTAGAGGCGTGCCGCATGGTCGGAAATCTCAACCTTCAGCTTCAACCTTCAACAGTCGCAAACACCCCATTCTCTAATCTCTCTCTGCCTGTCTCCGTTTCTGTGCATGCAATACACTCAACGACGGAATTCTTCTCAGTATAAATTCCCTATATTTCGTCTTTATATCCCCGAGGCTCCAATCCAATGAAACATCCAGTCAAGGAACCCTGATCATGTTCAAAAGCCTGGAGGATGTCAGCGCCTGTCGGAATAAAGTCGAGGGAAACTAGAAGCCCTACGATTCCTCGTGGTTGGAACATGTGGTCAGGACTCGCTTTGATAACTGGACAGCCATTCCACCGTGCGTCGAGCCCCCAGGGGGTCTATTCTGATCTGTAAGAGGATGTCTCACTTGTCCGAAATCCTATCTGATACGACATAGGATTCATATCTGGTAGCGATATATGCAGCAGCGAGTATTTTAGCTCGAGCACTGTGTGCACTCCGGCCACAGAAACAATATCCCTTGGGGTTTGAAAAATCGCCATTGGAATCATACTTCCGCGCAAATCGAATACCACAACCAAGACACTGTGCGTTGGCCATCGTAAGGTGTAGATATGACATCAGAGAGCCACTCAATCTTGTCCTACTTCGTAGGGGGTCATCGGCAGTCTTTGAACCATGTTTCTTCGCCAATGGAACGCGACAACGGACTTGCGTTGTTTGTCATTCCTGTATGCGAATATGGCATCAGATAGCATTATAACGCCAGTCATAATTCATAGGTCCCCATTCCATTGACATTTACTGCAGGAATCATGCTTATTTGCCAGTAGAATGACAACCAGCAGAGGCTCGCTCTGCTACTTAGCCACTGCCGTATGTGAAAGTATTGAAGGCAATAGATCCGATGCTGGTCGACTATGACCTCATTCCCAAGGGATCTATCGACATCTACATCAGTCTATGGCTCGCCTGCGACAGGTTTTTTCAGCTACTTACTGAATATTCATTTACTCCGGCTGCCTTTCAGTAGGTCCCGCCTTGTCCCGCCCGTGCTTAGCCACAGCCTGCAGGGCTGGGGAGTTGCCAATATTCAGGAACTGTTCCGACAATCCTTAGCCATCAAATAGACGGATTAGCCTCGGCACATAGAGTTTTGTATAGGCCTGGGTATCTCGATAAGAGTTCTGGGAGCTATATAGGTCTCTGTGGCCAGCTTATGGACCTGCAATCACCTAGGATCCACCGCGCTAAAGCGATAACGAATAGCCTTAGTTGAACTTCAGCCACCAAATATTATGTGTATCATACGCAGCGTACTCGGTGGCGCGTATGGAGGCATCAATAGTCCCCTTGCATGCTAGAGATTCCCTAGAGGTGGTTGTGGCGGCGAAAGAGAGCGAGAAAGAGCTAACGATACCTTCTCCGGTTTTCTCGTGTCACTGTGCGCCGTTGTCGTTCCCATGATTCTAAGGCCTACTGACAGCTGACAGAAGCGCACAGTGTTCGGTCTAACGTTCTATACAAAGCCAGCGCCTCAGGCTGCGTTATATATGGTTGCCGGATTGTGTATTCTAGTCCCCTCTCCCCTTTGATCCCCCAACGAAGCATCATTCTCTGAGCACAGCGGTTAATGTCGAACGCGCAATCTGTTGCTATATATTCTCACCGGGTTTATCACGCATTCTCAAATTAGCACAGGCACAACGGGCAAATAATAGGCTAGTAGTTGGGTGAAGAGCCAAGATTGAACTATGCAGTACGAGCGGGGTGCAATGACTTGCCTTGGACATTGGGCACTGGGCACAAGAGTTGTCTGAAGTTGGGTGTGTTTACCGGACCAGGTGACCCCACACAGCTTGTCCCTCCACCGTTATCAAAACGTTTCTTTCCTGAAAATTTGGCACATCTCTCTTCCTTATCACACAATGTATACCCGCAAACGCGAACATCAGAACATTACCTTCAAGGAGGTTAGTTTATCTGTATCGTCTTTCGCCTCATAATCTTACTGCAACAATAACTAGCCGGTGTTTGATATCGTAGTACAACGTGGGGGCCAACTATGGATGATGCAGCCTCGCAGAGCGAACGCCGGCCGTATCTACTACCCTGAAGGAAATCTGCTCGTTTTCACTGAAAGGATGGATGTCGCTGGTCTAAAGCACATCGTAAGTGTCTCACTCGCTGTTGGTTTCCGCATTTTAAGACCACCAACAGACCTTAAAAACTGCTGAGGCACTCAGTATTGCGCACGAGCAGCGAATGGTGCACGGTAACTTGAGTCCAGTGAGTGTTGTTTCTTACATATTGCTGCCCACCTTCTGAGCTTTGACCAGAGTACCATCTATGTCGACGAAAATTCTGTCAAACTACAGGATGTAGGACTCTTTCCGCTAGCGCATAAGTATCTAGATCGCATCCAACAGAGTCCTTCGCATGCCTACAAAGCGAATGTAGAGCTCAGAGACGACTCGACTGGACCCTCTCAGCTTACCGATCTTCATTCCTGGGGAAAAACGATTGTTACGGTTCGTCCTGATTCTATTTCGGTATCTACACGCAGTATGCTGATCATGATCGATTTACCATAGCTCTTCACTCGCAGACCCTTCAGGGCGCTCACGAGTATCGGGGTTTCCCCTACTATTACAAAACCTCAGGAAGTTCCAGAAGACATTTGGAAAATCATTGTTCAGTGCCTAGATGAACAATTGAGTATCCATGTTCACATGGGTCAAATTGTTAGCCAGCTGCGCCTGCTTGAGATAGTTTGATCCTCAGGATTCTTTTACTTCTCGCCGGCGATCATTCAAAGGACATTGCACTCATACATCATACACCCGCATTTCATCTTGTTCCTGTAATACTTAAATATACATATATTCTGGAGATATCGGTGCTGTGTAAAACGCCTGGCAATAACAAGTATTAGAGACTAGAGTGGAAAGCGAGGAGGATGTGATAGAGTTATCGATAGCTTCTTAGGCAGTCACAAACGCGATGGCTTACAAAGTATTTACACCTACGAAGATAACAGCCGATCTCTCCGAATTGCAATGCGAGAATAGATATCGATATAATCCACGATAGTAACAGTGGCAAAATCTTTTAGACGATAAGTACTCTTAAGACTCGTAACCTAAATACTGCGTACTTGAGCGACTGGACCACCATGTGCTTGCCTCGCTCTTCATTCCCCTCCTTTCCCCTACGGTTTGTCGTACTCGTCAACACAGAGCTTCACTACTAAGAATAGCACATTTAGTACAAGCCTACAAGTCTAGTCTTGGTATGTCTTAAAGTGAGCGCATAGCTATTTCAGCGCCACGTGCGGCAGGTATCTTTCTTATCGGGGGCAGGGAGTCGGAAGCCGCGCCGCAACAGTGGCATGAAGGTTGTGCGTTATACAAAACGATGAACTGAGCGACTATTCTGCCGATTCATATAGTGCGATACAACGTCTGGCCACGTCCTGAAAGTTGATTCTGAACGGTGGATTGTATTATTGGCGAAATACACCTTATGTAATGGTATCAATGGTAGTAACGAATTTATGCTTTCATAGTAGAGAGACTGTAAGCGGTATCGCATCATGCGATACCGTAACAGCCCGTACCTGCTCGAGCTAGATAGGTAAGGTGGTACCCCCTATTGAAAATGAACAGGCTACTTATACGTTTCCACCACGTGTAACAACGAGTTCTTTGAGAGTACTTACTACTAACATCCACTACCGGACACAAACGATACTGTCGCTGCCACTTGCCAATGGCTCTGGTGCTAAGCTTACCAGCAGTCATCGTGCGGGACCGTTGCAGGATGGTGGTACGGGAAAAGAATGATCACGTGCCACCTTCCTGCTGGAGTCGAAGACTTTGCTCTTTCTCTCGGTTCCCTCCAAGCAAGATCGGACACGCATGGGAATAGCGGCTTCCGCCTTGTCGGCACGGCGCATCAATAGCGCACGGATTGCATAGGCAACCCTCGTGCTTCAACAAGAACTGCAAGCACCCGTTGCCCTGAATCATCAAGCTCAGGGTGTACCTGCCAAAGGCCAGTAATGGGATCAGGTTCATCGCTGATGCATTGAAACCAGCTTACAAGTGCAGACCCGAACGAGGAATCATACTACTAGACCATCAAGCCGATGGAAGGAGGACTACCATAGTCTTCCGACGGTAAGGAATACAGATTCATAGAAGTTTGTCTCGTTTGTCAAGCTCTCCAACATGAAGCGCATATTAAGAATGGGTTCTACCATGCCAAACTTGCCTATCAACGGTAGTCGCACTCAACGAGGGCTTTCCTGGGCTTTCAGCGCTTCGATCTGTGCCCGAACTGTCAGGGAAGGGGGGGATAACAGTAGGTACCTCTGGAAAACTCGTGTCTTGTCCCTGAAAACTCGAGGACTTGCGATGGACGGTCAAATCGTACATCTTCACTATCAGGCTTACCATATTCAACCATTTTCTCCCAATCTAAATGAAAGTAGTAAGCATCTATTTCTGCCATTATGAAGAACATGTAAATCTTACGTTGACTACGTATTCATTCACTCGGCACAACCAGAACCGCTTTTACGAATCCTTTTGAGACCGTGGTCACAACAAACCACGACTACGTCTAACAGTCGAGCTCCAAGGTTAGCAGCAGTCGCCCCCTCCAGAATGTATTTTTGTAGTTGTCAATGGGCCGTCAAAGTCCTATCTATGCAGAGCGATGGATTAAGATTAAGCAGAGGACAGGTGACTGGTGTGGGAGAGCGGGAGCATTGTGCGGATTATGGATCCCATAGAAGGCTTCAGTTGACAGAGCGCCAGTCTTGAATTGCTACATA
Organism: Cyathus striatus; assembly: GCA_025738555.1. Taxonomy (NCBI): domain Eukaryota; kingdom Fungi; phylum Basidiomycota; class Agaricomycetes; order Agaricales; family Nidulariaceae; genus Cyathus; species Cyathus striatus. Next base: position 2,161,806 of record JAOVFP010000013.1, on the reverse strand, counting down.
CAGCACACATAAATGAAGCTTTGATGTCAAGTAATAGCGCCAAGGCAACACATGTGATTCATACGAATCTTCTAAGTAGTTAGTGAATGATAAAGGCCTTGCGAGTCGTTGGGAAGCCGATCCTGTGTTTTTTCGTAGAGTGTACGGTCAAGGGAGTCCGCGTTTTGTCGCAGTGTCACGTCTTGGCTTGGGAAGCGTCTTGATCGTGCGACTAGAATTTAGCTCAAGGGTCGGCAGAGGAACCAAAAATTTATGCGCGTAAGTATACAGTCCCGGTGAATAGAAATAACCACGGAAGTACTCGTTGTCAGGTACGGTGTTCCTAAACACACGCTAGCCAGAGGTTGTTTTAAACACTGTTTGGCATGAGCACCCCACAACCATGTACTGTATTTCTGGTAGAGACACGGTGTAAGCTGGCGTGTAGCGATAATGGATGGTTAGGATAAATCTGAGCGACACCCATCGGAGGATAGAAGGACCAGAAGTAATTCTGATACAGCGCAAGGAGAGGGCAAGCAAATATCAGTCACCTTTCCTTTAGTACTTTAGTCTCGAAAGCTTAAAGCTTGACACGATCGAAAATTTTGCTGTGACTCGGTGTGAGTCCCAAGTGAGTAATGGGAAAGCGCATTAAGACAGCTAAATTTGCTACTGCCTGAGTGGCCTGAGTTCCTCAACTACGAGAGGGCGAAATTTCTGAGCAAGTATTGGTGTAGAGAAAGCGTAAGTTGAGTACGATGGGATTTTTACGTGAACTGCCTGTTCTAGAAGCTGTTAAGAAGCATGAATGTTATGAGGTTGAGAGAAACTTGTCACGGGAAGATGGTTGCGTGAAGGCATGGTCGTAGTGCTGCTTGTTAGTTGTAGATCTAGGCATGCCGCATGGTCGGAAATCACATTTCAATTTCAACAGTCGCAAACACCCCATTCCCTAATATCCAGTTCCTCCCAGCCTGTCTCTGTTTCTGTGCATACAATACACATGTCTAGACGTCCATTGTCGATAACGACGACATTCTTCTCAGTATAAATTCTCTAGATTTCGTCTTTATATCTTCGAGGCCCCAATCCACTGGAACGATCCAGTCAAAGGACTCTGGTCATGTTCAAAGGCATGGGGGATGGCAGCACCTGTCGGAGTAAAGTCGAGGGAAATCGAGCACCCCAGGGGGTCTATTCTGACCATCTACGCTCTGTAAGAGAATGTCTCATTTGTCCGAAATCCCATCTGATACGACACAGGATTCCTATCTGGTAGCGAGAGATGCTGTGGCGAGCATTTTAGCTCGAGCCCTGTGTCCACCCCGGCCGCAGAATTAATATCCCTTGGGATTTGAAAAAATCGCCATTGGAGCTATACTTCCACGCCAATCAAATACCATAACCGAGACACTGCGTTGGCCATCCTAAGGTGTAGATATGATGTCAGAGAGCCACTCGATCCTATCCTAATTCGTAGGGTGTCATCGACTTGAACCGTATTTCTTCGCCAATTGAACGCGACAACGGAGACTTGCTCCATTTGTTATTCCTGTATGCGAATATGGCGTTGGAAAACATTATAACACTAGTCATAATTCTCAGGTGCCCATTTCATTGGCATCCACTTCCGGAATCATGCTTATTTGCTAGTAGAATGTCAATCGACCGAGACTCGCTCTGCTACTTAGTCACTGCCGTATGCGAAGTATTGAAGAGCAATGCATCACGATGCTAGTCGATTATGACCTCATTCGCAAGGGATCTATCGACACCTACATTTATGAAGTACATTAGTCTATGGCGCGCTGCGACTGGTTTTTTCAGCTACTTACTGAGTATTCATTTACTCCGGTTGCCTTTCCTCAGCAGGTCCTACCCGTGTTCAGCCTCAGCCTGCGGGGCTGGGGAGTTGCCAGTATTCAGGAACTGCCGACAATCCTTAGCCATCAAATAGACGGATTAGTCTCGGCACCTAGAGTTTTGTATAGGCCTGGGTATCTCGATAAGAGCTCTAGGAGCTATATAGGTCTCTGTGGCTGGTTTATGGACCTGCAATCACCTAGGATCCACCGCGCTAAAACGATAACGAATAACCTTAGTTGAAGTTCAGCCACCAAATATTATGTGTATCATACGCAGCATACTCACTTGGTGGCGCGTATGGAGGCATCAATAGTCCCCTTACATGCTAGAGATCTCCTAGAGGTAGTTGTGGCGGCGAAAGAGAACGACAAAGAGCTAACGATACCTTCTCCGATTTTCTCGTGTCACTGTACGCCGTTGTCGTTCCCATGATTCGAAGGCCTACTGACAGCTGACAGAAGCGCAGTGTTCGGTCTAACGCTCTATACAAAGCGAGCGCCTCAGGTTGCGTTATATATATGGTCGAGTTGTGTATTTTAGCCTCCTCTCCCCTTTGATCTCCCAGCGAAGCATCATTTTCTAAGCACAGCGGTTAATGTCGAGCGCGTAATCTGTTGCTATATATTCTCACCGGATTTATCAGGCCTTCTCCAATTAGAACAGGCACAACGGCAAATAATAGGCTAGCAGTTGGGTGAAGGGCCAAGATTGGAATATGCAGTACGAGCGGGGTGCGATGACTTGCCTTGGACATTGGGCACTGGGCACTGGGCATAGGAGTTGAGTCTGAAATTGGGTATATTTACCGGACCAGGTGACTTCACAGCAGCTTATTCTTCTACCTCTGTCAAAACGTTTCTTTCCTGCAAATTTGGCGCAACTCTCTTCCTCATCACATAATGTATACCCGCAAACGCGAACATCAGGATATTGACTTCCAGGAGGTTAGTTTATCTGTATCGTCTTTCGCCTCATAATCTTACTGCAACAATAACCAGCCGGTGTTTGATATTGTAGTACAACTTGGGAGTCAACTATGGATGATGCAGCCTCGCAGAGCGAACGCCGGCCGTATCTACTACCCTGAAGGAAATCTGCTCGTTTTCACTGAAAGGATGGATGTAGCTGGTCTAAAGCACATCGTAAGTGTCTCACTCGCTGTTGGTTTCCGCATTTTAAGACCACCAACAGACCTTAAAAACTGCTGAGGCACTCAGTATTGCGCACGAGCAGCGAATGGTGCACGGCAACTTGAGTCCAGTGAGTGTTGTTTCTTACATATTGCTGCCCACCTTCTGAACCTTGACTAGAGTACCATTTATGTCGACGAAAATTCTGTCAAGCTACAGGATGTAGGACTCTTTCCGCTAGCGCATAAGTATCTAGATCGCATCCAACAGAGTCCTTCGCATGCCTACAAAGCGAATGTAGAGCTCAGAAGCGACTCGATTGGCCCCTCTCAGCTTACCGATCTTCATTCCTGGGGAAAAACGATCGTTGCAGTTCGTCCTGATTCTATTTTCAGTATCTCCGCGCCGTATGCTGATCATGATCGATTTAACATAGCTCTTCACTCGCAGACCCTTCAGGGCGCCTATGAGTATCGGGGTTCCTCCTACTATTACGAAACCTCAGGAGGTTCCGGAAGACATTTGGAAAATCATTGTCCAGTGCCTAGATGAAAGATTGAGTATCCATGTGAACATGGGTCAAATTGTTAGCCAGCTGCGCCTGCTTGGGATAGTTTAATTCTCAGGATTCTTTTACTTCTCGCCGGCGATCATTCAAAAGGGCATTGCACTCATACATCATACACCTTGCATTTCATTTTGTTCCTGTAATGCTTAGACATACATAGATTCTGGAGATATCGGCGCTATGTAAAACGCCTGGCAATAACAAGTATTAGAGACTAGAGTAGAAAGCGAGGAGGATGTGATGGAGTTATTGGTAGCTTCTTAGGCAGTCACAAACACGTTGGCTTGCGAAGTATACACACCTACGAAGATAACAGCCGATCTCTCCGAATTGCAATGCGAGAATAGATATCGATATGATCCACGATAGTAATAGTGGCGAAGTCTTTTGGACAACACAAAAGTAACCTAAATACTGCGTAGTTGAGTGATCGGACTACCATGTGCTTGCCTCGCACTCCACTCCCTTGACCCTACGTCTGTCGTTCAACTAAGCACCGAGCTCCACTACCAAGAACCAGCGCTACAAACCTGCAAGTCTAGTCGCGGCATGTCCTGAAGTGAACATATAACTATTTTCAGCGCCACGTGCGGCAGGTATCCTTCTTATCGGGAGCAGGGAGCAGGGGGAGTCCAGCTATTGCATCTATTGCATGTAAGTCGGAAACCGCGCCTCCGCAACAATATAAAGGTTGTGCGCTATATAAAACGATGAACTGAGCGACGGTTCCGATTCATATAGTGCGGCGCAACGTCTCGAAACTTGATTCTGAAGGGTGGGTGGATTGCATTATTGACGAAATGCGCCTCAGTGGTATCAATAGTAGTAATGGATTTGTGCTTCAAGCAATCTTGAAGCTTGAAGCATAATAGAGACTGTAGGCGGCATATGCATGATATGACATCGTAACAGCTCGCACCTGCTCGAGCTAGATAGGTATGGAGATATCCCTTATTGAAAATGAACAGGCTACTTACACGTTTCCACCATGTATAACAAAGGGTTCTTTTGATGAGTACTTACTACTAACATCAGCTAACATCCCACTACAAACGATACTGCCGCTGCCACTGGCTAGTGGCTCCGGTGTTAAGCTTATCAGCAGTGGTGTTTCCATATGAGTGTTCAGAGACGGATGAGCGTCGGTCAAGCAGTGCGCAATATCTTGATCACAGCAACCCTTGCGTCTCAGAAGCCCACCACTATTGCTGAAGTTGGGAATATGATGAAATAACGTGCAGAGGCTTGCAAAGGTTTCAGGCAGATGACCGGTGACCGGTTGACCAGTAAAAGCCACGTAGCGGTAATACTAGGTACGGATGCAAGTAATCTGGTATGAGACCTTGAGCTCTTGAAGCTTGAGCTTGAGTGTTACTTGAGCATCAATGCATCACTGTTGATGCAGATGAGAATGAGTAAGTTGTTACATATTTTCATCTCTAATTTCTAGGCAAGCCGCAACACCTACATAAATCACTTCAGGAATTGGTTAATACTTCTTTAGAACGCGTATCTGGCTGGAAAGATTTGGGGGAGAAAGATTCTCAGACAACAGAGCACTCGAGAAATGCTTATGTCACTATGAGCTTGAGGTGTGACTGGAGAATAAGTATCGTGACGCTACGGCCCTTCATTGATTCGTCTTGAGCTTGAACATGAACATGAACAAGTCCAATCCAACCATGTGCATGGTCAATGTGATCTCTATCTACTAAAATAATTCAGTCGTTGGGTGCTAGTAGAGTCGTTGACCAGGAAGTCAAAGCTTCATGCAAGACGATAAAGGCATACGAAACTGAAAGGGAGTCGAACCTTCCCTCGCTTGGTGTTCGGAGGTTGGTTTAATAACAGAGTTGGCTGGAACTGGTCATCCATGTTTTATGGTGAGAATTCTTGACATTTATTCGAGAGTTCTTCCTGATAAGATGTACAGGTTCCTTCCTGATTATCATATTCATGATTCCACTGGAACCATGTTATGCTCAAGTTGAAATCTGACAATTTTGGATACGAGCATTTCACTAGTGAATGGTTGCGCTAGCTAAACCTCTCCTAACACATAGGCTTCAAACTTCAGTTGACATTTACCCCTGTGGTCCGTGGAGTGGATTAAGTTTAGACCACATCAACAGCTTTATCACTCACCTGTTCAATCATAGGATTCCTAAGTACCCTAGCGACGCTTCTTTAATCAGTCCCCCCCCCTCTTCTTGCATGAGATTCCGGGGATCTCAGGTATCGCTGTAATGGCTCTCCGATTAAGAGGACAATGGCATCAAGGATATCGCCACTTCTGTTAATCCGTGCAAATATCGGTACGAGCTATATTGAAATCTTTAACATTTACCAAACATTTACATAGTCCTAATATTCTCTAGAATTCACATCACCTTACAGCGAGTGCGTTGGCCCTGCAGATCTCCTTCAGCCGTTCATGAGCGTGTCTGTATTCGCCCTTTTCAGTCTTGTTCACTTGATGAGCAATACCATTACCGTGGAGGCTGTTTCTGACATGTTCAAGGAGTAGAGGAGGTGAGCGCCGGTACGTTCTCTTCGGCTTATCCCTAACTGATTCCTCATTCCTATGTCTATTCATGGCACATTCAAGGCTGGCTGATATGTACAAGCACATCCATACTTGATTTACATATCACCATGCCCTGATTGAAGCAGAACGGGTTTTTCTGACATCTCTTCGGATCCAAACATCTCTTCCCATGACCACCAGTAATTGTCCGGTACCCGCAGACTGCTTCGTGCATAATATGGGACTGGTTATTGGTGGATTGCATAGAATGAACAGGTCATATCTCCTTGGAGTAAGAAGATTCTATCGCGTTAAGCTGAAATCTAATTTTTAACACTGCATGATCTAGTCTAATCTCTTATCTAGTTGATGTGATCCTAGTTAACATAGATGATCTAATCTTATCTTATTAATACCCCGGAACTACGTTTTCGTGAAACCTTGCAATTACGACATTAGTGCTCTAGCACTGCCAAATATTCAACTACCCCAAAACTGACCAACACATAAGAACCTGTCAGAAATTCTACCCCCCCATCCTTCCACACAATAGGTGCTCCCCTCTGACACATTATGTGTTTATGTTTCTCATACTGGAAAAGGCGTAACCCCACCGCTGAGGTCCAGACGGTACGTTCATCTGTAAACCTGTCTACTACATTTTATCTCATTACACGTACAGCAATGTCATCCCTTGACAAGAACTAGAAATATCGGCAACGAGGCTCCATTCGATCTCGAACTTTCTTTCTCTGGGCATGGTCTACCACAGAAACACCTACGTTCTACCGACTTCGATCGTCTTAAGAGGATTGAGGGAAATATGCTCGAGTTTTTGAGGGATTCTGAAGCCCGTGCTCGACGGCTCATTGTAAGGATTTCCTGCTGTCGCTATACACTTGTCTAAGTTTCCTTTAACAGGTACAAAGATCTGCTGAGGTTCTGTTCATCGCCCATTCGGAGGGCAGAGTTCATGGTAATCTGGGACCGGTGAGAGACGTTTTCCTTTGCTTTTCCGATACACTAATACACTTATTTTATCAGGGTGCTTTTCATCTCAACCATAGATCTATTACACTACTGGACATAGGTCTTTATGGGCTCGCGCAGCAGTACCTTGATCAAATTAAGATGACTCCTGCACACAACTATAAGGCACGGAGGGAGCTCAGGATGCCCATTGTTGTTCCTACTATGGCTATGGATGTGCACTCTTGGGGCAAGACAATTATCAGCGTATGTATTATTCTCCGTTACACTCGGTAATGATCACGACTGAACGAACCTCTCTAGTTGTATACTAACTCAGCCTTTCGCATGTCTTTGGGGAAGATCCCCCTTCCTGTAAAGCCACAGGAGATGCCGCGAGAAATTTGGGACGTCGTTTCCCAATGCTTGGATGAAGAATTGAATATTCATGTAGATATGGAACAAATAGTCGCGCAACTCGCTACAATCCCTTGATTCCTTCACTTACTTGACTTAGAATATGTTGAATAGATGCGAATATAATAGTATATATCCAAGGCGAGGAGTAATAACAGTTTTCGAGGGCGTATCACTGTCTACTCGAGGATCCAGTGAGATGGTCAGTAATGGCAAGAACGTCTAAATTGTGATAGCTGGGTGATAGTTACTGACTTGGAGTGCATCTGCCTCTGGTGTCAAGCCTATCAAAGGTGGTGCGTCCCGAGAGGGACGAGCAACGCACAAGCGGCAATATCTTAATCACGGGGATTCATGGCCTCGGCCCTTGTACTTCCTTGCCTCTCGGGAGTGTACCATACGCCGCTATCTCCGAACTTGAAAACAGAGCAAAAGTGGCATAAAGGATATCTCTTGTGTCTAGTCCTGCCTCAGAGTGGCTTGCGAAGGTTTCAGATAATGGCAGCAGGCGACCAGTGAAAGTCCCAGAACTCCAATTCTGAAAGTGCCTGCTGCTAAGAAGATAGCCACGGAGCTATGGCGCAAGTGCAGGTTCATGTCCTTTAAGGTTTGGGTATAAGTATTCGTGCGAGCGTTACTTGAGTACCACCGTCGATAAGAGCAGCAGATTATCATCGATGTCTGTGGAGACCGGAGACCAGTATCCAGTGTCCAGGCATTAGGGCTCAAGAGATGGATGAGCTCGAGATGAACCTAACCTAGATTAGAAAGTGATGCGTATGCGAGCTTGAGGGCGGGTGTGACCATGAAAAGTTCTCATCCAACCTTGAACGACGTTTCATCGTAATCCAATCATAAGTCTTTGAAAGTAGATTAATCGCGAGGAAAATTCAATACAGAATCATGTTGCTGGCCGTCAAGTATGGGGATGTACTTACCTCTTAGAACCTGTTCACAAGAATACTACATTTACAGGCTTTCGGGTCCCGTCCCCACCTGCAGCTAGTGGGGGTAAGCATGTTATAAAACTGTAAATGTTCAGCGCTAGTCACAGGTAGACTACCCATTCCCCCGGGGGGGACGAAAACTGACACCATACACGGTGTAAAGGCGCCGGATGACCCATTCCCCTGAGCGTATCCATGAATCCGCTCGAGGCCGAAGTTCGTTATGAGGGATTTCAGCTGAGCCAACCTCCGAGGTATTCCTTGCATTTGAGCCATACTATATAGCATATCTGACTTCATAATACCTCCCGTAACAACTCTACTGTACCATTTCGACCAACTGTTCGGTCACGCGTCACACCAGGCCATGAACAGAACAGTTGAGCAGCTTGGTCACGCGTCATAGGGGGTCGTGAACACGGGTACAGAGAAACTAATATGAGGCTTGAAATCAATGAAATTGTGGTCCAAATTACAAAATTAATGCATGTATGTATATACAACTACTATTCCTAATGTTCTTACAAGATATTTGTTGAATATAATATGTTTTTCTTTTTTTTCCTCTGCCCATGTCCCAAATCAGATGTCGCATCAACCATAACATCGTTAACCACCTCAATTTGTGTGCTTTCTGCATCTGCTACAAGCTGGAGGTCAACCAGATTATTACCAATTATACTGGTTTTCTGTTGAGCTTGAGTGCGGATGTGTTCCAGCTAGCATCTCATACCGTATATAAGTGAAAAGAATAGATGATCACCTCCGCCAATAGGGTGAAAATGATGAGGAGAGTGAATTTTTCTTCATACCTGTGAGGTAAATCACAAATTGTAGTCTTCGGTTGCCTAACTACCGATGCAGCATCTCACATTAGGTATATTCAATCAACAAAATTGACTGCGAACAGAACACCTTATTGGTCACACGTTTCAGTAACCATCGAACAGAGGTTTGGACCGTCACGCTCCAACAGGTCCGAACACTTGGTCGAAATGGTACAGTATTGGGATCGGAGCATGGCCAATATATAGCATCGTCCAGTCGTCATAGAAACTAAATAGAAACATGTTCAGAGCAGCTAAATATGTTGTCATGACTTCTAAGGCGTTGCTAAAGCCTGAAATACGACAGCACCCATTGTGGAAAACGCAGGAAGATATAAGTTGGCTACTCAGCTGGTAGTTGAATGCCGAATGACTGATGTATCGCCTGCATCTGCAGTAGCATAGCATAAGACTAATGTCTTCATTAAGACATTCAAGGCCTTCCTGTGTCCTCAATACAAGGCTTCGGCCACTTAAATGAAATGTGCATGCTTGTTAGCTGCATGTATGTAGCGGTGACTATGAGTATATGGTTGCGGGGGGGAAAGCAGGTTGGCTTAAAAGTTAACGTATCACTCGGCCTGATATCTATTACTTTCGACTAGCAAAAGCCCCAGTTACGCCGTCCACACCCAGCGCTACCAGAGCAGAAGCTGTTCCCGACAAGTTCCAGAACCTGAGGGCAGAGCTGGTAGAGGAGCCATAATATCAACTGCTGCGATAAGACGGTTTTGAATTTACGTGAGTCCCAATTACAGATAACTATAAATCACTTTCATGATGATGAGTGGGAATGAAGCAGACTCAGAAAACAAATATAAAATCTTGGGAGCTTGGTCTGGAACAAGTGCAAACATCGTGTAAGCCTGATTGAGCTTGGTCACGCCCCATTCGCCGCAACCTCTCCAATTGCTCCAAACAATCCTCATACAACGCTGCAGTTTATTTCAATTTACACAGAAAAGGAGTCCTAACCATCTCGATTCATGCATCTCAAGTAGCAGTACTTGAATGACTGAGAGAGCTGAACCAAAGGATTCTCCGGGAATCGGCCTTGCCTTGACCAGAAGCGTGGTGTAGAAAATCGGGATGTAGCCTTCATCGTGCATCATGACCTACTCATTTATAACAGAGTGAACCAAAACCAAAGCTGGGAAAGGTTTTAGCCGTGCTTTATGACGCCAGAGAGTTCGTGTTGATTACCCACTGCTATGGTAAGAGTGCATATGGTTTGCTTGGAAGTTTTCCCTGATCGTTCAATTCGATAAAGATGCTGCTGTGAATGATCCTTCTTGAGAATCGCAACCATTTCCTCGTGCAAAAAATGCTGCAGCTGAAGCTGATCCGACGACCAATCCCAGGTGCCAATGTCGTATACTGTCCTAACTTGTTATGGCCATTTACACCTGTGAATTCATCGCATTGTGCCCGGTTAATGTGACAGTTTTGCTCACCTATCGAGCCATGGGGTCACTAAACGTCTCATTAACCCCCCTTCAATGAGCGTCGTCTCTTTCGTGGAACGTAACTTGATCATGGGGATTATAAATATATGAGGCAGCCCTAACAGCGGGTCTCCGCTGAGGCCTGAGGTCACATCGAACCGTTAACGATATTGCATAGCTGTGTAGGCCCTTTAATTGAAATAACTCTCCTAATTCATATAACCACAGCGATCCTCCGGACCGTCTTAGGACTTTGTCAACCATCCATTACAAACAGTCTAATTGATTACCTTTCGCCCCGAGGTTCTCAACTTGTCCCGACTCTCCCCTTTCGCTCACCTTGGCCGCAAGGTTATAAGCGTTGGGGGACTCACGCAATTCACGCTAGTAAGAAAGTTGCTCCGCATATCGAATGATGTATCTTCAATTCCGCCACTTCTGTGTAATAATCCTTACATATCGAGGTAGGCCATCGAGATATATTCGTCCTTGACATGAGTCTTATCAGGTCTTATCGTCTAGAATCAACAGTGTCGTAAAGCGACTAGGTTGGCCCTGCAGATCTACTTCAATCAGCGAAGACCGGAAGAGTATATCTGTTACAGTATACGCACCTCGTTCACTCATTTCACAGAATTCCCTCCTCATGGAAGCTACACGTAGCACTCGTGGGCAAGTAATAGGAAGAAGAAGCTGTACGTCCTTCCACAGTGTATTTCTGTTCATATCCTGTATTCTCGTTTCCCATGTCATTCATCTGATTACCCATACTCGGTTTAAATCTAGTCATGGTTACGTTGGTTCATTACCAGCGCCTCCAACGGGCATATAACAGACCAAGTGGGTATTGAACTCTCTGACGCCCCCTCTATAGAACCAAGCATCTCGCCCCGCGCACACCGGCGGTCCCTGTCCTTATGTTCTCATCAGCCAGTGCGAAATCAGATCAAAGGCGGCGTAGGAACACGACATCGAGCTAGCACGCAGTATGGGGTGGGATGATTACAGGGAGTTTGGAAAGTCAATTATTGTATTACCAAAAATAGCAGTCGATCGCGAGACCAGCGCGCTGCACTATCCTTCTCCTTACTCGACCTCACACATTCCTTCTCCTTCTCCCCTTCCTCCTCCTGTATGTACTTCAACATCAACAGACGTCACCCTCCCAACTTCCAGGAGGTTTGTTCACCGACATGCTATCTTCTTTATTTCAGTTGATCGCGTTACAGGTTCCCAATGCTACCATCTGCAACGGACCTGTATTCGATTTCGAGCTGGCCTTCTTTGGCGGAAGGTCACCTATAACACACCATCAGAATGTCAACTTCGACCATCTTCGCCATCCTGCAGGTAATATGATTCAGTTTGCGAGGGGATTGGATGTTGCCAGGCTTGGACTGATCGTAAGCACCGTCGCTATTGCCCTTGCATGTCCATCTTAACCACCCATAACAGACGTTGAGATCTGCCGAGACACTTCGCTTTGCTCACTCAATAGGCGTAGTCCACGGCAACGTAGGGCCAGTGAGTAGTATATTTGTTTGCATCTCGAATGCGCTTAACCTGCGCGTTTTTATCAGGAAGCATTTCTCCTTCACCCCGATTGCATCACACTGCTGGATGCGGGCCTCTACGGGCTGGCGCAGAAGGAGCTGGACTACATTCCATTAACTCCTTCTCACAACTACAAATCTAGGGCAGAGCTCATGATGGATCCTATTGTCCCTTCAGTGGCAATGGATATGCACGCGTGGGGGAAGACGATCATTAGCGTGAGTTGCTATTCTAGTCATTCCGTTGTGGGCTGTGCTGAATATGATCGGACCTCTACAGCTTTTTACTGGCTCTGCACTCGTGGCCTCTTTGGGCTCCCTCCGCCCTCTCGTAAAACCTGTGCAGATGCCGCACGATGTGTGGAACGTTGTTATTCAGTGCTTGGATGAAAATTTGAATATTCATACGAATATGGAACAAATAGTTGGACAGTTAGCGGTGATTGTTTAATTCATTCATTACTTTGCCTCCCGCTCGATAATTGTTTCACACCAAAGTATTGTACATTAGTAGCATGGTAACATAGAGCATATCATCTGCAAAGCAGTTGCCCACCCCCCTTCTTACAAAGCCTCGTGTGTCCGGGATTACTTGCAGACAAGGTTACATAGACACTGAGGAAGGCTTTACCGTGATTCATAAAACGTACTAAAGCATAGTGACGAATACTACCACACGTATGGAAGAGGAAAATAGCGGCAAGAACGGGATGGTAGATATAGTTTATGCTTTAAGCCGTCTTGAACTTTATATGGAAACAGTAAGCGTTGTGAGTGTGATACATATTGGTACATAGTCTGACAAGCATTTGCTCGAGCTAGATATCCAAGATACATATCTTCGAAGTCGGCCGCGAGTTGCACTAGAGAAAAGTCCATTAGATGGTGTTGTAAAACCAGCGCAAAAATCAGGGCCATTCGGAGATTGACGAAGTAGGGTAGAACCAGTAATATCCTAGCCATAACATAGCCCAAAGAGAATGCTTCTGCTTCACAAAAATCGTTCACCGTAGCTGAAGTTAGGCTCTCGAGAATGCAGAACTGCGGACGTGGCGCGAAGGATGGCCCAGGGATCTAACCCTGCCTCGAAAAAGCTTCCAAAGGCTCCAGTTACAGGTAGGTTTCCAGTGAGAGCTCCGGCTCAGATGATAGTTGCTGCTAAGGCAGCGCGAGGGTGAAACATTGGTGTCATATAGCCGGATTGATACCACCGTATAGTCGCTGAATGTGAATATAGTTTAAATTGTCCGAGGTGCGACTTTGAATGCATCGTTGTCGACCGTAACAATTTGCGTGACTGGTGTTACGGATTGATCACGGTTGGATCACGGCGTTGCACATGTGAAAGACCTTGGAAAGACCACCCCCAAACATTCCACCAGTTCGCTGCATCTACTTTCCTATGTATCCAGCGGCGCATACTTCATGGAGTGATTTAAGAGGATAACTTTGAATCCTTCCAGGATGGGTGCCAACCCACACGAAAAAAATGATTGAAATGGGTGCTGGGTATTCCGTGTCGAGATTTTATGGGTACTACTTGGCAACTATGTATTAGCAATTCATATAGTAAAAGATAGACAAAGTTTCGCACTATTGCAGACAAACGTACGGTTGCACGAGCCGGCGTTGCTACGGAGGAACCACACCGGCCTGAGGGCGGCGGCATGAAAGGCATCCATTAAGTACGTCTGTGAGAGACACAGTATCATAGAAGTGAGGACAAAGAAACCAGCAGCCAGATATTCATTGGGATACGGTAGTATAGCTGCAAGATGATAGTTACTAGCGGGGAGAGTCCGAAGATAGATAATGTAGATAACCCGAATCTCGAAGCGCAAGACAGTCGCCATTTCCCATTCTTACGACCATGGTTGCCATCCAGACTTTCAACGTAAAGCATGCAATTAAATGTCGCAAGGGTTCGGATAGCATAAGCTACGTTCAGATAAACGGCGATGCATGCATTAACTTGCAGGAGCAAGTCTGCAACTTCGTACGGCCCGTACCCGTTGCTTTCCACTTGCTTTCCAGAGAAAACACCTCGAACCTGTAACATGGCTTCATTGTAGTTGAGTTGTGCCTGACACTTGTTGCTTGCTAGATATCTGAGCTCCTCGACAAAACAGACAAAGAGCTTGATTGTTGCGATAAGACGGCTTCAGGCAAGTTTCAGGTGACGTGGATGCCAATACCGTATGCCTAAATACCGCCCACTAAATAAACTTGGGGTATTGAAACGAAGTACAGCAGAAGGGTTGGAAGTTGTGGAGAAACCGATAAGTAGTGAGTGAAAGTATGGAACGCCGCGATAGCTTCCATGAGACAAGAGCATGTAGAGACTGAATTATCTCCTGAGATATTGGGAGACGCGTGAACCTGATGACCATAGCTAAGCTTTCTGGCACAAGAAGTCGCAAACTTTCTCATCGTTGGATATCTTGATTCTTCATAAATCTTCATGTCCTTCTACTAAAACCATTCCTGTTGCCTGTTAGCTTATCAAGGAGTCCATTTCTTAAACAGAAATAGGTTCTATAGGAATCGACTTAGATCTGGTGGAAACCAAACGCAGCGATGATCAAGTTGCTTTCAGAACTTCGCATCGACCCCAGTGTGGGATTCGACTTTGATATCAGCATTGGTTGAAGTTGGAAAGTTGGATAGGCTTGTTAGGATCTTCTGCAAGCATCCCAAAGAGACTATGCTGTGGTAATAAGCTATACTGTGAGAGGATATGACATCTGCCTGAAAACCCCGTCTAAAACTCCCCCCAGACATGATGCCAGAACGGTGCTGTGAACATTTCAGCTTAAATGTTGCATCCGCCCCGGTATTAAAAGCAAATTGTCTTCTAAAATTGATAGTATTGCGATTGGAATATAATTGAACCATATTTTTCACCCGACTTGATTACGAGAAGCCCGGTCTTTCTGCAATTACAAAACATGGCTCAGGAGAAATGTTATACAACATATCCTTATCCTCCTGTATCTATTTTACTTCACCGCTGCGGGGGATATCTGCCACAGAACAATAGAAATGCCAGTATGCGGGATTTGGCGCAAAGATAGTACTGCCCTGCTAGTCGTCTTGGGGCCTGGCGTCGTTCACCAACTTCGAACATTCAACTTCACCCAAAGCTCTCGCGGTGTAAACTCGATTTTAGTGACATGGCATATAGAAGAAAATTTCTGGTTAAGCATTTATTGGATCATTTCTTCACTAATTCCATCCAAAACAAAAATACATTTGAGAGATTGCCCTGCTATCCATATGGCTCTTTAAAAATATGAATTGTCCTATACAATAAGTTTAAGTTGATCATAACGGAGGTACTGTGTTGATTTCCACAAAATACGGCAGTCGGAAATGGTTGAAATTGCCAAACTCTTGTCCGGATAGCAAGCATCACCTATATTATAGGTTTTGTGCCTGCCTTAATTATTCTTTTCTATAATGTACATGTCAGTTGGTTTATACCACTTATTACGAAAACTTGGTGGTTTTTCACGTACTGATCTCTTTGTCTGTCCGTCCCCCACGACCTTAAGTCTAGTGCCCTGCTTCAGTGTACGTGTACGATGTTCTATGATTCGCGTTCTCTCAGGGTTGGAAATCCCTAGAACGTAGGTGATATCCTTGCTTAGGGTACCAATTTCTTCCAACTACATATTTATAGTCGAGTCATTAGCACAAATACAACAACTTGATATGTCGTGACGTACACGAAAAGTAGTATCTTGTGCGCGGGGTCCGCATGGCATAATATCAGAGTGGGATATAGCGAGCTCGGGGGTGCAGTGTCCTATGGCTGACCAAGTATTGGCCTTCAGTGTCTCAAACCTGACGATGTAAAAAGCTTCTTCCGCGGTCACAGGAATCTGGGCGGAGTACTTGTTTGCATACATTTCATTAATTAGATAATAAATAATCTTAGAAAGATCATACGGACGAACAGGAGGACGGTCAGGAATGTACACGGTGTCAATCCAAACGGAGGTGTTGGCCGGAATAGAAACCTCCAGTCGCTCATCGATGAAACCATCAGGGTCTCTACGGAAGTTTGCAGCTACATTCAGCTTGACTTTCATGCCTTGCTAAACGTTTACACAATTACAATCAATAAAACGGTGATAAACAACAAAGGACCTGACAACTTACTGTGAGAGGTCCTCTGTTTGAGGACTTTACAGGTGTTCGCAGAACTGGTGGTGGGGAGTTAGGCATCGACATACTTCTGTTGGAGTGGTTCTGGGGAAAATTACCTCAAAGTAAAACCACTTAAATATTGCTCTGAGATAGCGAACGCTCGGAGAGCTTCGCAGATTGCCAGTCCCAGAGTTACAGCTTTGGAACGTACCCACCAACATAAACACGAAGAAGAAACACGAGGCTCAGGTAGAACATCCCAAGAAGCTGCATCTGTATACATGACTCGAGTGAATTCGTATGCACGCATGGTGGCAAGTCGATAGTGGACGCTCAGGAATGATGGTAAGTACTCCAAGATCAAGATTGGGAGATTGAGGAAAGCCAGGAAAGTCATCACAGTTCCTGTACGAATGCTTTCTTGCTGTTTGAATGAACCCCACACCCGAGGGATACGGTAGCTTGAATGATTTGGCTTGAATGGCATAAGCCTCGAGAGTAGCCAGTGAAACAGTGATAGGGCCAACCTTAGTACGGACTCCACTATAGACGAAACATTGTTACAGCTTTGCCCCGTACGTATTTAGTGTGTGATATGTCAACTTAAAAGAGCAACATAATCCACGACTCGAGCACCGTAAGTGTGTGTGTGATCAATGTGTGAGGCGGAGTAACAGCACAATATCAAGAGGGTTCCAAGAGGGTTCTAAAAGGAATAATGGTGTCGGAAGTTGGTCGGAAGATACCATGGATAAGCCCCCACAATTCTTTCTCCAACGAAAACAACACCAGAAGACGATCAAAATATCAAAGATAGTAGCATCGGGAACTTGAACCGCGTGTGTAAGTTGCCAAATCTTACATTTAATGTAGTGCATACTTCGGTGCCTGGTATACCTATTACGACACATAATTATGATGTACGCGTCGGGTATACACAGGTTGGTATGACTCTATGAGGCCAGGGTGTTCCGAGGACCGAGCATTACATCTGACTTATCGTCTAACTGGCAATTGTAACCTTCATGGACCACGAGAAGGCAATGACAAATGATTATAAGCACATGCAATAGCGACAGATGAAGCTTGAAGTACCTGTAGAATACCGGGAAGGCCTCGAACAAAGGAAGAAGGTACTTAGTACCATTAGAAAAGCTGTATGGATCAGGACTCACAAATCCTCTACTAGTCTCGGCCACCCATCCGTTGGCGCTGGTACAAATTCCAATAAGGATTCCTCACCGCTTGGGATTTGTATTACCAGCGCCAACGGATGGGTAGCCGAGACTACAAATCCTCTTTGTAATGAAGTTGGTAAATGTTGGGAAAGCTTTCGATTGACATCAGGAACGTGAGCCTGGAACTTGGAGGCGGAACCAATGTTGAGCCAGCATTGCGAACCCAACCATCATTATGGAGGATATTAATCACACTCTCTGCAACAAAACATAGAGAATGACTCGACAAAGTCTCGCGAAGGCGCGGAATTATGGATCTACTAAAGATCTAGTCCCACACCCTTGAGACCTTCTAGGCATAGTCGAAGCAGGAACCCAACGGGAACTCGTTCACTTGTCGAATAATTTATTATATAGTAGATACGCGCAGCACTTGGACCCACAGAGGTTAAGTTGCGATTTATGTCAGCAATTTATGTCCTTTTTAGGAGTGATATGAACCTACCAGTGGACCATGCACTCAAGCCGCATCCCAGCTCACCCTTCTACTTGTTTCGAAGCCTCGTGGAACATTGAACAGCAAATTCTGAAAAGGGATTTAGAAGAGCGACCTATTATTATACAGCTTCAACGCAATCATTGATGTGGCATTGATGTCTCATTATGGTTCTTAAGCTCTTGATGTTGATCAAGTTCTTTCTAAGCGGGCATGTTATCTTGCGAACGTAATGATAAGTCTACTCTACTGGAGTCGTGAATGAAGTAAATACGTGCATAAATCCAAGATTCCTACGTCTCGACATCGTGTAGACCGGAGTAGACCTGTGGGATTCTGTCACATTCTGTCCTTTCATTCCACAAATAGAGCTAGGGTTAACGCCAAAGCTAGCTTTAGCGCGCCCTGACCAGTGACGCCATAACCAGTATGATTTTGCAAATTGCGACGCATTAGAGGAAAGAGGAGGGGTTAGGCGAGATCGCGCTCCTGAGAACAATGATAAGAGCTGGTAAGAGTGAAAGTTTATGGTTTTTGATGATGCATCTGATGCATGGTGTTCCGTTGCTTGTGTGAGAAAGCTGGACCCACATCAGAAAACAAGTCGAAAACTTGAACTGCATCGGTTTAAACAACGGAGTCGAGTCAACGCTCAAACGTTCATCGACAGCCCTTACAGTGGGTTAACGCACGTCGCAAACCTCAAGCGAAGTCATGGCTGTAAGTACTACGCACAAATCTACCGATTCTCGATTCGCATTCTCATAGTAAGTATATCAACTACAGATTAACTTCTCAGAGGACGGTGACAAACCTGAATGGTACACCTCATCTGCATGGTTCCTTGACCGAGGATATCGTTTATTTACCCCTGTACCTTCGGATTTCTATGTCTTTGAAGACGAGAGTCTTAACTATGGCCGTCGAGATCCTGAGCCACTTTATCTCAAAGAATTCTCATATCCTTTTCCTCACCACAGTAAACAAATAGATACCAAACAATTTGCCTCTCGCTGTTACCCGTCTGTAAGTATTTGGGTATATCGGTTTGCATTGTTCTAATGTCACAGTATACAGGGTGTTGTTGGGTTTGCACAAGATACGCAGTTACGACTTGTGGCCTTAAAATACATTAAAGGTGACAGCGAGGAATATAAGTGTTTGCGATTCATACATGCTCTGGAGCTGGACCAAACACGAGACGCGCGCATCCTTCCTGTGTTAGATTTCCTCCCGTGTGGTGAGAACTGGTTTGTGATCATGCCAATGTAAGTGACTGTTTGTTTGTAAATGTAGGTATTTGACGCGAATTCCATAGGTGGTCGAAGGTAATGCCCGCCAGGAATTTTGTGAAACTACAAGACACTTTGGATATGATATACAATATGCTTAAGGTCAGTCTATTTCATTTTCAAAATTGCAGCTTTCTTAACTTCTTAATACGACTGTTTAAGGCACTCAGCTTTCTGCACAGGCACAAAATATTTCATCGCGTAGGTATTATTTCTTTTGTCACAGCTTGTCATAACTCATGTGCTTTTGATAACAGGATATAAAACTGGGTAATTTTGTTTTTAACTTTCTGCCAGACGGCGTATTGCGAGATTACTGGAGAGACCCTGCGTATACATCTCTTCAATCTGAAGGTCAGATACTCTACTCCATCATAGACTTTGGTGAATCGATAAAGTTCCCGGATGATTACTCATATGAACAATGCCGGTTGCCGTACTGGGAATCATGGGCCGGGACACATTTTATTTCGGATACTAGTCAGGGTGAATTCGATTTTGATCCGTTCGCATATGACGTAGGTATAATGGGGGCAGTATTTGCAAGCTTATTCCAGGTGAGCCCCTCACCTCTGACCCAACAAGGTTGGCATTTGATATTAGTTGCTAATTTTCGGCATCCAGCACCTTATTCCACATGCACCCATGCTCGCCCCCCTCCTGGATAAAATGGTGACAAGAAATATTCAAGACCGGTTTACCGCTTGTCAAGCACTTCAGTTCCTAGAGGAAATGCGTGCAGAACTTACAGATCAACAACTTGCAGCTCCTATCGATATGACCGTATACAATGAGAACTACGAAGTCTATGATCGATGGATAGGCCTCTCAGCTGAATTTACGACGAGGTGGGCCGAATACCGAGAACCTCCAATGCCTCGTTCAACGAAGATATTACGTGCTGTTTGTTCTTACCACCCGTGGTTGCACCATTCTATTGCCTGGATAAGGAAGAGATTACATGTCACTCGCTTGGGGCTTGTAACTTTCCTCCCGTGGTTCATGAGCAGAAGTATGAGCCATCGATCCCTTAAACCTAAAGCGTTATGAGGAACTGAAATCCGAAATCGAGAGCGCGCGATGGTCGATATTGCATGGTCGTTGGGACCTGCTGGGCATGTACAGGATATTCTCATAATCATGTATGCAACTTGTATGATGTATCAAACACCTCAAACTGGAACTTTCTACTTAATGATTTGCTCTATATTCACCTATTTATTCAGGTGTTTGTCTAAACGTCATACAAGTACAGGTCATCAACGTCTTATTATTATGTACAGTACGGGTTGCCTTCATATGTCACAAGCGCCCTACTCTGTGCGATCATGCAAATAGAAACATATCCCCTTCCTCGCTTTCTAAAGCAGATAATAGATAAGATCCATAACTTTAATAGGGAAACTATGCCCATCCCCATGCACGCCCCATACACCCATTGCGGCACCGCCGTAGCGATAGGGAGCACAATAAAGTTAATATGTAGATGCAAGTGTTAGCGGTGTTTGTCAAAAGTGTGTCGGAAATGAACGTTTGCTGCCTCGTTGATATCAGATTTTGGGGTGGCAATAGTTATAGTGTAGTCCAGATGAGAAAAGTGTTCGCGCACGTATCGCGGTGGCAAAAAACACGAGATTGGATCTGGTATTCATGAAGCCATTGGAATAACAGCATTTAGCTCTACGATGATACCTCCCGTACGCGGCACGGCAATCGGATCCTCCGACAAGCACTTTTCAATTACATTCCACAATGCAACAGGCATTTCCTGCGGTTTAGCAGGGAGAGGAGTGCGTTCGGTGAATGATAGTAAAGGGCGGGAGCCGTCGTATATCTATTAGAGTATGAACATAGCGTGCAGGATGGGCTATTACACGACTGTTTTTGCACAGGAATGCACGCCCGCAGCATACTAGGAAAAAAAAGTATGCTGTTTTAGCTCCGCCTTAGCCTTGTATCGATGTGAAGGCCCCATATGACTGAACACTCCCTAAGCGCTACTGGTTTAGTCTATTCCACGAACAGAAAACAGATTTCCGTGAATCACTCCCGAACTATGAAGGGCAAGAACCAAATCCGACATAGGTGCGATCGTAGTGGTACGCGTAGATGGATGAGAAATTTTTACTATTTGACTCGTTTGTCTGATGTCATTGCAACGGGGCCGTAGTGTAGGTGTATTTCCGAGTGATCAAGCTTGTAACGGGATTTGTAGTTGGCACTAGATAAAATAGATATATGCCGTGTTACCGAACGAGCTACATATGCGAGCGTAATAAGTATAAGTTACGGTTTTGCACAACCTACATCTTCACGAGGTGTACGAGCTCGAAATGCAATCATCTGTTTCTGGAACATGGACAAGCAAGTTGCAACGCCGCTGGTCCACTACGCAGCCCCTCGATCGCCGGAGGGTAAGGTTGTCATTCTTATTGAAGTCGGACTCCAGAATACCACCCGCTCCAACTAAAAGTAGCCCGAAGGAGTCGTAGAGATAAAAACAGCAGATCGCTCCTTCAGCTTCCAGAAGCAAGGACTACCTATTCTCCTAGTAGAGAGAACCGATAGGATATAACGTGATTCTTTTGGCACGTCTGTCAACGTAAAGTGAGATGGGTAGCCGAGCACGGAGCAACTTGAACGGAGAGAGGACATGCGATCTCCAAGAATGGAGGCCAATGACTTCCAAGTAAATCAGCCTTTTCTGTTTGCCCAGAAACGAAGCGAGTAATCATCATAATTGTAAATCGGTTTCCTACACACTTGAAAGTTCAAACATTCATTCACGATAATCTCCATTTTCTCGCTTTAATGTTGGCCTCCTGAGTCCCTAACCTTTCCATCAGCTGCACTTAGTATCCGTGTCGCGCGGTAATGGGTCGAGAGACTGTAAGCGGCATAAGCGTGATGTGGCATCGTAACACCTCGTGCCTACTCGAGCTAGATACTGTTGAAAGTGAACATGCTGCTTACACATTTCCACCGCGTGCAACAAAAAGTACTTCCAGAGTACTACTAAGATCCCGCTACCAGTCACAAACTACAGCGCCGCTACCACTCGCCAGTCGCTCTGGCGCCTATCAACGATGTTGCTGCGTTAGAGGTGTTCGGAGATGGACGGGCGTCGGTCGAGCAGTGTACAAATGGCAATTGTATCTTGATCACAACAACCAAGACCAACAATGTCAACAGAAGGGCCTATTGCACTGAACAGTAGGTGGCCGGTGAAAGCTCCAGCTCCGAGTCCGAACCACCAACCGCTAAAATCAAGTCACGTAGTAGCCATAGTGTAGTACTGGGTATTATGGCACAAGTACAGTTTCATGCATTTGAGACAGGAGACGATGTCGAAGTTCAAGTTGAAGACTATGAGTATATGGATGTGATATACGTGTAAGGTTGCGGGAGGGAGAAAGCAGGTTGGCTTAACGTACCACTTGGTCTGACACCCGTTACTTTTGACGAACAAAAGCCCCAGTGTCGCCGTCCACTTAGTCCGGAAGCCGAACCGTCTAAAACGAGATCACGCTGGCGTCACATGACTGGCGTGGGGCTATCTCGTCGATAGACGGTCCGGTAAAATTGGTCAAGTTTGAAACGGGCGTCCCTTACGCGCATGCGACGCGCCCACTTCCCTCGCTCGCTCCCTCAATATACTTGTTCCTCTCCTTGTCCCCTCCGTTCTCTACGCAAGTTTACTTCCGAAAACTTCGAATAATACCCTCAAACACCTATTTACACCAAGAAGACCAACGAAAGCACCTCAACCGGCGTAACAAGGCCAGCCCAACCGCGAAATATCAATCCTCAGAGATTCTACTAGCAGATGGAGGGTTTAGACAGCGGTGAAAGGGATCTATTAGTTGAGGAAGGGTCTTTGGAAAACATCAGGTGCGTTCAGTAGTTAAATTTAAGTCAGCTAGGGACTGACAACTTGCTCTGCTTACTTCTAGTAATCCTGAATTATGTACTGAGCAAACTAGGACCACAGCTCGAGCCGCTAGGAGGTCTTTAGTTACGAAGGTCTCAGAGATTTTAGACTTATTCAAGACGGCGTACATAAGTCCTTTTGATATGGTTACAGCGCTTCTGGATGAAGATAATGAAGAGTTTCATATGTATCGCAGTGAATTGTACAAGAAGACTAATAAAAAGATCTTTACCATACTTGATCTCCTCGCTACGAATGAATCTGGTCGTTCCAAGCTCGCGATATGGCTCCAAAGCCCAACGGGCTCTAAGTTTTATGAAGATTCCATTGAAGACGAAATGGATGCTCTTCACGCTGATTACAAGCTGAGAGGTGTGCAAAATATTACACCTGAGTACATTGAAAACCGAAAGCCGGACAATTTTACTCGCGATGCACCTTTCACGATGGGGTTACTGCGCTGCGCCGCACAGTCGAAGAGGCAGGAGTGGAAGAATATAAAGAAGAAACCAGACCAGGTATGGATTGTACACGAAATATTGCTGTTGGTCGATCTGTTAAATCTCTAGTAGGTCTGTAATGCTATCATGAGGCAACTCCTGTACCAGCGCTCCAACCGATGCCTTGGTTTTGCCGCCATGTTTGGGCTATATCTTTGGGCTACTGGATCTTCTCGATCCACCATGGATGCTGCGCACTGTGTTGGTCTTTGTGTGAGCTACCCATCGGTCTCGCACAACTTAACTTCGCTTGCGACACACTGCATGGGCCTTGCAAAGGAGGCTGCATCTGGTCCACATGCGTTCTGTTACGATAACATTAACCTCAGTACATCCATACATGTTGAGCAGCGTGGTTTGACATCCACGCCAGGGAAGGTGACCTCCAGAACACTTGGGATCTTGTACAAGCTTCCAAATGCCACACCCGATATGGTGGAACTAAAGCCTATCTTGGACAGAATGCACAATGCGAATTACCATGGCCTTGATTTTGCGAAGGATCTTAGGCTAACTGATGAGCAACTAGAGTCTGTTTCTCATCAATTTCGTATACATATCATCAATATTCTATTCAAACGCTGTAACAAACTGGATAAGCAACATTACCGGGGTGATTCAATAATGGAGCACAAGGCACGGCATTCCCTTTCTGCTAACCACCGTACAGTGTTCTACCCGCTCCGAGTCTCAACTCATGAAGAGGCCTCAACAAAAGGGAACCTTTTATATCATGATGAAGTTTACTTGGATATGTTAGGTCAAACAGCGGAAGCGCTATCAAGATGGGCTATTCCCAGTATCAATGACCAGCTGACAAATGCTCGTATTCGATCTGGGCAAGGTTTGCGTGCAGATGACCTTAATAATTATCACTGTCGGCTTGTCTTTCAATTAGGCATGGGTCTTTTTCATGCTGCACTTAATCTTGCATGGGCAATCCTCCACACTCATCGAGGGACGCTCAGTCAACATGGCTCATTGACATACTGGTTCGCAATTCTTGAAAAGACTCGACTTGGGGGGCAGAAGCCTGACTATCACACTCTTTATTCTACTTTGATTCAAATTCTTGAAGGGGTAATTATGAGTGCATGGAACAAAATATGTGTTCAACAAGGGAGCACTCTTGATAAATATGCAATGTCTAAGCCAACCTCAGATGATCTTCACGACAAAGCTGAAACAATTCTAACCGACTACTTGACTCCCCTTCCTTGTTTATATCCTGCTTCCACCAATGGCGATGATGACGATGACAATATAGCAAATAATACTGCACCAGCATCAAACCATGCATCAGTTGTTCCACCTTTGGTGTTATGCGAGGGTCAGGAGGATCCATCAAAGGATAAGGCTCACCAGAACCTACGCTTACTTATGAGAGATACTCTACTTCTTTTGGAACTTGTTTCTGGAGTGAAAGATGGAGACATTGGTCGCATTGAGGATATTCTACCTCATCTGGCAATGCTATATCGAGGGGCTGGTGGTAATAATTACTGCACTGAAACTCTTTTCATGATCCAAAACTTGAAATATATTTGGACACCAGAGTTTGCGTATGCTCCATTTCACATATTGCAAATATTTAATAACCATTCAATATAGAAATATTATGAGGGACATAATGATTGTCAACCCTTCAGGTATTCCAGGTCATTTTATTGCAACCGATGCAAATATGGAATACACAATTAGAGATGTCAAGGTTTTGTTTTTGTACTACTAGAATTCATTCACTGCTAATCAATAATTAGGATCTAATTATTGTAAAAGGTCTGCAAACAACATGGGATCAGGTTGGCGATGCTTCTGCTGCTGTATCATATATAAAAGAAATCAAGCGAAAAATCAGTAAAGAATTAGAACTTCCTCATCAAAACAAAGGTCACTCTGATGTCGATGTTGATCATCTAATTCAGCGAGTTGTTAATAGGGTGAACACCGAAAACTTGCTAACATTTATACCAAATCGAACTGGCAACAAAAATGTCAACCTGGTTCCTGACATACTTGAAGAAGGTGCAAAAAAATTGAGGTCTTCTTCACTTGCTACCTTCAATACAAAGTTCAAGAACTTTGTTGTGGGAATGGTGGTTGAAGAGGAAAGTGATGATTTACCAGCTTTAGGCCTCACAGTAGATGAGACAGAGTAATTAAAATATATTATATTATAATGCTTTATTATGATTCTGATACACATTTGCTACAACTTCTCGCTGCCGGTTTTCTGCATCTAATTCAAATGCACGCTTTGTACTATTCTGACTCAACATGTTCCATCTAGCTTCCTCCTCTCGCATCTCCTGTAAACGTCGTTGTGCATCATTAACACTAATCTGACCAGCCATGTTATTTGCATTGTAGCGTTGCTGACAATCGACCCGAAATGCTATTTGAATACTGTTTGCCTGTGCTGTGATTCTCTCTAGCTTCTGTCGCTTCTTCTGTTCCTCCTGTTCCAACTGTTTTGCTTTTTGTAAGCATCCAACTTCTTTGTCGAATTCATGAATAACATTAAATACTGAATGGGACCACTTATCTTCCCATTCAGCACTTTCACCAATGCTTAATGTAACTTGATGATGATTGATCATGTCTGAAGGATGTACACATGCAATAGATTTGATTGCCTTGTCGCTAATAATAAGATATGGAGGACGAATAGCGCGGAACTTGTCCTTTTTCCAAGTGATGTAACGCCAATTGGCTAAGCGAACTTCTAGTGATTTGCGTTGAGCAACAGGAAGCCGGCGGCGTGAAGCTGAACTTGGTGATGGACGTTTTTGTCCAGATGGTGCGATGTATGGTTTGCAAGTTAGATCCAATGAAGAACCATAATAAACGATATCAGTCTGGTGATCCTGAAAAAGAAGCTTTCCTGGAAAGTAAAACGAAAAATCAAGAGTCTCAAGATGCACTGAGCTGCTGCAACAGAATGGACCAGTGAACAATAATGCTGTTGAAAGGTTAGTTAAACTTCATAATAATGGTGTGATTCAAATCTCAAAAATATTAACCATCACTACTTTGATCATTATTGTATGTTGTATAAGCCTTTCGCAAACAGGTATCAGGTTGTTGGATTAACTTCAACATCGAGACACTAGTCCGGTCCTTTTTCTTCGTCTTCTCGTTGATTTCACCACAAAACGGACGATCTGGATCCAATGCTGTATCGGTTGTTGCTGACTCCTCTGCTATTGCGACGCTCAAATCTGCCTCCTTAGACCACGACTCATACATTAGCAAGAAAATTGCTGGTGTAACACCATCACGCCCACAACGCCCAGCTCTTTGTTGAGTAATCGTCATTTCTCGCGGTACACTGTATTGAACAACCCAGTCAATGTCTCGAACATCCAAGCCCTAGAAGCTAGATGAGAAAGGACATAAGAAAATAAATCAATCGCACTGTAGATGCAGCTTCCGTTGCGTGCATTAT
This sequence comes from Cyathus striatus, assembly GCA_025738555.1. NCBI lineage: Eukaryota > Fungi > Basidiomycota > Agaricomycetes > Agaricales > Nidulariaceae > Cyathus > Cyathus striatus. The sequence continues at coordinate 2,134,578 of JAOVFP010000013.1, read as the reverse complement.
AATGCATCTACCATTAGGATTTTGAAAGTCATCATATGTATCTTTAAGGTACTCGTCTGACATCAAACTAAAGTATGTCTTGATTAAGCCTCGTCCTCGGAGCTCTGGTACTAAATGCTGTTCTTGATAAGTTTTTGCACCAATAGCACTTTCAACGCTATCATGGAAAACAATTCCTTTCCGTCTTTTTTCATTACCCATAACCGAGTCCGTAAGATTTTGAATAATGAAATCGAGGTTTTGAAAGTCAGAAAGTGGACCAACGACCTCATGGATAGCATATGCAATATTAGGTCGATTGCATGAGAGCTCGATGGAGCAGAGCCGATCGTTGTCAAGCTGCAGTTGCTGTTTGACAACAGCTTTGATGTGGTTTGGAAGAGTACCCGAAAGCGCAGCCACAGATACTTTTGACCCAAGCTTCGTTCGAAGTTCTGACAGATGCCCCCATGCAGGTCGAAACGCCTTTCCCCCATAAAGATCCGTTCCCAGTGTATAGATTGAATGGCATTCATCCACAAAGAGAAATCGGATGCGTTTGCGAAAGGTCGGCTTATGAAGGAAACGCGAAAGCTTTGGCCAATGTCCATTGTGAATAAAGAACTGCTCAGCTTGCACTATAAGAACGGAGTAGGCACCCGAGTATATTTCCTATCAGCGTAATACAACAATGTTTAGAGAGTCTGATAGGTAGAAGGAAGTTTCAAACCTTCCACAACTTCTCATTGCTAGATGTCTCTTCGTTAATAGCCAAAACAGAGATCCCATATGCCTGGAACTCGAGAACCTGCATTTCTTGTAGCTTCTTCAAAGGAGATATAACAAGAGATATCCGGTCTGGGAAGAGAAGAGCTGGAAGAACCATACAGAAGGTCTTTCCCTGACCAGTGCCCACATCAACAAGAACATCCTTCCGAGTACAGAGAGAAATTGTCGCTTGTAGTTGAAATTTTCGTGGAATCTTTTTGAATTTGGATGCAATATACATTCCCAAGGTAGCCTTAAGTCCAAAGAGCTGTTCTTTTTCACTGTAGTCAATCCAGAAGTCTTCCAATATGGCATTGGCAGCAGGTATAAGCATGGTATACAGTTTTCGAGCATCTTCTATGCTGGTAAGAGCGATAACATCTGTCAAATTTGGTGTGTTAGTCTCTAGAGGAGGTTCATCTAATCTTTCCATAGCAGTATCGCTTGACATGAGCTCTATTTTGTGTAGAGAAAGGAGGGAGCAAGGGAAGGGAAGGGACAGTTTCTGCGGTTGGGCTGGCCTTGTTACGCCGGTTGAGGTGCTTTCGTTGGTCTTCTTGGTGTAAATAGGTGTTTGAGGGTATTATTCGAAGTTTTCGGAAGTAAACTTGCGTAGAGAACGGAGGGGACAAGGAGAGGAACAAGTATATTGAGGGAGCGAGCGAGGGAAGTGGGCGCGTCGCATGCGCGTAAGGGACGCCCGTTTCAAACTTGACCAATTTTACCGGACCGTCTATCGACGAGATAGCCCCACGCCAGTCATGTGACGCCAGCGTGATCTCGTTTTAGACGGTTCGGCTTCCGGACTAACGACTCGCAAGGTTTGGACCACTAATATAATATTTAACGTTGCCTTGAGGCTCTTCGTTTGACCAACGAGTCGGAACGGCGAGGATTTACTTATCTTCGTATCTCCCACTAAAACTCTTCACCATGTTTCAACTGAATCGATCAAGGAGTCGATATCTTAAGCAACAGGAGGTTGACTTGGTTGACAGCGTAGCTTCCATCAGCGGAGGTGTAACGGCGTGGTTGGTTTTGAGTCATGACATCAGCGTCCGCTGCTAGAGCTGGACTCCGGCTTTTCAGGAACACGCTTCAAGTACCCCGGGGAGTTCATCTATGTTCCATGGTGGGGGAATTCTCTCATATCATCTGTTTGAAAATTCCGTCTTACACGGGCGTAAAATTCCTTCTTGATTATTAGAGTTTCCTAAAGCATCGAGCAGTTCATGTTGTCTGGATCGGAGATCAGCGCTTCAGCGCTCAGCACTCAGTAGCGACTTGACGGTCCTGGTTGACCTGTGACTTTACGCATCCTCTGGAAGGCCTTTCAGATTCAGATTTTGCTTTTAGATGCGTCTGCCGACATTACACTGATCGTATATATACAGCTGAGGTAAGCCAAGGGGTTCCAACTCCGACTGCCATCCCTCTATGTACAATAATCGTCCGACAGACATGCGGAAAACCACTCAGTGTAATCGCTGATCCCAGATATCTTTCCAAACTACGGGATTAACGCCACTAAAATGACAAGACTTTGGATAAACGTTATATACATCGCATGTCCTAGCTAATAGGTCGCAAGTTCATCTCAAGAGTTTCATGTTAACCACAGGGTAATAAAAAGGGGCAGCATTCGGGACAGTAGTGCAAAAAGATGGTTCTCTGCTACAAGCAAGCCGGCCTGGCGGCGGACGCCATCATATTATATCGATATCGTTGCATATCACCCCGGGGGCTTCAGGGACCCTACAAGGTATGTAGATGGATCTATCACCTCCGTCGGGCGAATAGGATTGTCCCTGCAGATCTGCTAGATCTGTTCAGTGACCACAGTATGATCCATTTTACGCATAGTAACGCTGCCTGTATCTTTGGGGGATATACAAACTCGCGTTCCTCGGGGGGATCCAATATTATCTAGAGCACATACGAGTAGGATTCCTCCTGTGGACCTGCTGGATTTGCTCGGCGATCGGAGAATTTACACGGGCCACGCACAATGCTCATTAGGTGGATAAAGCACCTCTATTACAAGTCAAATCTGGCTGCCGTGGGGCAAAGGTATGTTACAGGAGAAGGTTGTATTTAGCTGAATGTTTCCTCGTGTCTTAATCTTGTTACTGATAGCAGTTGACAGATGCAGCAGACATTAGCGTCTCCCTTTCATCTCCTGGGAAGGTCGCTCTGCGCAAGGATTACTTACTCTCTGGGTCGTGCGTCTATCTTTCCTACCACTAGCTTCGTGACTTCAGATTAACGTAATGCTCGTTCTTCTATATTTGGCACTCACCTCCGGAGGTAATTGACTAGCGCGGGCTAATTTCCTCGGCAAAAGACACCGACGGAAGGTAGATTGGGAATGTCGTAGTGTGCGGAGGTGCGTTGAAAATTACTTTCCCTCTGAGATATTCGAGATTATCCCAATAGGACAACGATCGCCACAACCCTCCCACGTACAAAAAGTGCGAACTTACCGAGAATGATCAGCAAACGTTTCCATCCCTCCTCCCAACCCCTCCTACATCTCTCGTCCTTAACACATCATGAACTACAGTGGTCGAAGAAAGTTACTTACAAGGGCCCAAAAGGTGGGTTCGTCTGTTCTTTCTTTTTCTCCAGCCTGAGTGTTTGTGCAGGCCAATCCCATGGGATCTTCTTGTACCAACACTCCCAATGGCCTTGTCGTATACGATATTAAGCTCCCGTTTCTCTATCACGGCGTGCACAAGCTATGTGAACACCCTGCCGAGTTCAGATACCTCTACGAACCAAGAGGCAATATGTTTGTGTGGACCGCAGGATTTGATACTCGTAGTTTGGACCTTGTTGTAAGTGTCTCACCAACTGTAGCCCTCCACATGCCCATTAACTTTGAATAGACCTTACGGACTGCTGAGGCACTATGTTGCGTTCATTCAGATGGCAGGGTCCACGGAAACCTAGGGCCGGTGAGTGGTATCCTTTCTCGCGCGTTGTCGATGGATGCACCCTTATAATTGGGATTTGTCAGGGCGCTTTTAATCTCGATAAGGAATCTATTATGCTATTAGACGTAGGCCTCTATGGGTTGGCACAGGAGAATCTGGATCATATTCCCTGGAGCCCTGCTCATGACTACAAAGCAAGGGAGGAACTTGTGAGGGAGGTAGTTATCCCTAACGAGGTTATGGATCTGCATTCGTGGGCGAAGACGATGATTTGCGTGCGTCCTATTTTCAGCTCTCAGCTCAGAGCACTACGCTGATCACGATCGGGCCATACGCAGCTTTACTCTCGTAGAGAGTTCAAGGCTTCAATAAGCACGATGGCCCCTCCTACAATTACAAAACCACAGGAAATGCCAGAAGGCGTTTGGAATGTCGTTACCGAATGTTTAGACGAAGACCTTGACATTCAAGTCAATATGAGTTGGGTTGTTAGGCAGCTGGCTACGATTATTTGATGTTCTGAATACTCTACCTCCGCTCCGATCATGACCTCACAAGACACCGTCATCTCGTACGGGTATCTATACTTAGTAACTTAATATACATAACCATCCACAAAAAGTTAATATACATAACCACCCACAAAACACCTGACGTTAATCATAGTATAAAAGAAGAAATTAGGGAGGAGGATGTGACTGCATGTTTGTGTGTGGGATCACAACACGTTGGCTAGCTCAAGTGACAAACCGACGGAATCTGGCGAGACAGTTCGACGTTCAACGTTCAACGTCAACGTTCATCGATCATCGCTTAGCATTGTCGTTAGAGACTGCTAGAGAATATGGGGAGAATTTTGAGAGGATAGGAAAATATTCCGTTGGTACAGTTGTTGTATAACTTGTATTGTTGTGTTAGCTATATCATTTGATATTCGGATTAACTTCGATGTCACGTCGGGGACTACTTCATCCAAGAGGCTTCATCAAGCTTTCATCTGCATCAGCCTTCAGTTTCATCTCTCTTCTCCAACTCTTCTCTGAAGCCTTTTGCTTGAATATTCATTTTTACCCTTCGCTCGCCATGGGCTATATCTATTCCTCCGGCGAGGATAGGACTGAAGAATCACTAGTCAAGACTCGATAAATCGCCAGAACCTTGATCAAACCCCGGTCCTCGTCGTGTGTAACGAAGTAGCCCACAAATAATCGCAGACAGCTTTCGTATATCTGCCGGTATGATCATTGTCGAGACAGTGTTGCAGGAGTACGCTAAAGACACCTCCATGGAATGAGCTTGGCAGATGGTAGCGGGAATGAAGATGGATTGGGCATGGACATCTTGTGGGTATCGAGGGAGCAGATGGTGAGTCGACGATCGATACATTGCTATTCCGCTTTTTCGAGTCCACTTCCTTAGTTGGTTTCTATGATAGTCATGGTAACATGGACTTCGGATGCCCTCCTTCGTAATGCAAGCCATTACTGTACTGTGCATGTACTTATCTGCTCGAGACCTGCTACGACACCAACGTGTTCACACCCGAGATGCTTAATCCGGGTCCCGCGAGGAACCTTCTTAGATCGAAAATGTATCTTTAGGTTTGGTTGCGGGGCGATTTGAGGCGGATTACAACTCTAAGCGTATTTGACAGGAAGCAAGGGGAATAAGTAGTGTTGTTGTTGGAAAGTCGTTGGGCCCCTCGTTCGGACTCTCCTTTAAGACTGTTTTGATATCAAACGGAACATCGCAATAACACCGTGTCTTCTGAGATATGTAAGTGGTTTGGCCATCGACTAAGCTCGTTACTCACTAGCATAAATCACATATTTAATAGGTCGCGTGTCGTTTCGAATACTGGAATTGGATGTTACCACTTTGACCACCACCCCTGACGAGCTGGCAGCAGTCAGATAAGCTATATTGGATTTGGAACATCCACCTGCTGACACCTGGACACCCCATTTAACGAGTTGGCAATGGCTAAGCCACGGGAACTGCGCCTTCAACTAGCCCCGCTGCCAAAAACAAGTCAATGGCCTGTAATCTTGCACCGAATAAAAGTGGACCTCCCACAACGAGTTGGCAGTGGTAGTAAATCAGCTATGGAACCGCGCCTCTGATTAGTCCCGCCGACTCGAGTAGAAGACTGACATACATCGTTGCATTGAATAAAGGTGGCCGATACTGTCCTAAACAAACTGACAACAGTAAACCAGCTATATTAACACCCCTTCAGTCAGCCCTGCACTTCCAGTTGACAAAGGAAAATGTAAGTCGAGTCTTCGAAGGTCATATGTTTGGTGACCAGCTCACCGTCCACTTCATCCACTCCCCCTTACAGCCTTGTTGTCGAGGCGATAATGCCCATCGAGGATTATTAAACCAGGATGTGGTATTCTCGTACCCTAAAAAGCTTGCTGTACAGTGTTATGTATATGGCGAAGTGCTAACTGGTAACGTGGTGGAACTTCGCTATAGGCTAAGTATAGAATCTGACATGGAATGAAGCAGGGTTCCCCCGGGCTCCGCCTACCGACTGGGCACTGGATGTGTGTAGCGCCTTCGCACGGTGTGGCTGGGGAAGTAACTTGCAAGTCAGAAAGTCGTCGGCAGAGCAGAGGCTTTTTTGGCTAGTCGTATGGTGGGCGTTCTCCCCGACGTATCATCTCATGTACTGACAGTTGATACAGATAGAACACGGGCAGATCAAAGTTTTGATAACAAGAAATTAACATTTCTCGCCTTTTACAATATAATTTTAGGATATTGCGTGCTCGTCTAAGAGCTCCGCATAATTCACCCGATTCAATATGTTCCCCTACATCGGTATCCCCTCTGTGTGGCCGGCCAGCTCCGGTGAGTGGAGGGGGGGTCTTTCTAGGTGCGAAATCGATAAGACACAATAACGTGAGCGAATAGGGTAAGCAAAACTCTTTCATTCTGAAGTAGGCAGCAGTAAGATGTGCCAGGATACAACGTGTTGCAGTTACCGCTTACCTTTTCTCTCATAAATACCGTCAGCATAACCAATGGGTCTTACCATTTTCTCGCTATTCCTAGCTACTATGTTGTTATTCACCGCGAAGCTATTGTACAGAAGATTTACAGAAGCACTTGGTATCATTTCCGATGCAAATGGCATTGGCGGCCTGCCGCCGCCGCAAGAAGTCACGCGCCCAGCGTTGGAAGAGAAGAAAAAGTATGTACCCGTAGCAGATGTCAAAGTCCTGCTGTCCGGCGGAACTCCCAGACTTTCCAAGCACAGCAACAGGGTTCTGGAAGACGTCAAAAAGCCTAAAGGCAATGCATTGGATGCCAGTGTGGGAGCTAGTTCTCAAACGAAATTCAACCTTGTAAGCAGCTCTCCAGTCGCATTTCTTAGACACTGACAATCTAACTACCATATGAGATAGACCTTGAGAATGGCGGAGTTGATTCATGCGCTTCATTCCTCTGGTATAATCCACGGGAATATATTCCCCGTTTGTATATTGTTATATTGCTGGAAGTCGATTCTAACTAGTACTTAGGGTGTTTTTTATTTATTGATAGGGGCTACTTGACACTCTTCGATGCAAAGCTGTACGCGGCTGCACAGGGGGGGCTCGGGTATATACGTATAGGGCCTTCTCATGGCTACAAAGCCAGAGCCGAACTAGCGCGGGATGAATTTATCCCATCTGAGGCCATGGACGTATTTGGATGGGCTAAATCAGTCATTGCTGTAAGTGGTATATAACTTGTCGTGCGCATCACACTTATGATCAAGTAGATATATGCTGGCGCACAACCTACATCGAAATTCTGGAAGCCCATTTCTCTGCCAACGCAGCCCATGGATATGCCCGATGCACTATGGGGAATACTTCAAGGATGTCTAAGGGAAGACCTAGCTAACCTACCCTCTATGGACGATATTATCACAAACTTGAAGATGATTAAAGAACCAGTGTTGTAACGGCCTTGCTGCATCCTCATTTACTTTGGCTATACGTGCACATAAATTATGCTCCTTTCGACAATATGCGCAGTGTGGAGTCTATATTTATGTCTTTCAACAATTGTTCATCGCCGTCGGCCGTCGCTCATATCTGATTCAGCATATCAATCGATTGCAGCATATTAAATTAACCGTCGTCTTATCACCGCTGTTGAGACGGTACCGCATTGGCTAGTTTACACAGGTATTTGTCTGCGTCGAGGACCATTCGACCAAGGGGGACCAAGGTGGCTGATGGGTAAACTAATTTCGGGGTAACTCCATATGGGTTCGGCGGGCTACAGCTTGACGCTGAAGGAATTCGTCGTACGGAGGAAATAAATATTCAGCAATATTGATTGCTCTGTGATGAGTAGGGAGGGCATGCATGCTTTATGACCACGCTACAATAATAGTACTTATTCGACGTTCGTGAGACTTATAGTTGATCATAAGAACATATCTATGTGATGTTATTGGTCTACCTAAATACAGAGTTAATAGTACATTATTAAATGACATTCTTGATACCTGGTGATACTTACATATACCTCGATGTTTCAGAACTCCCTGCCGTTCAACTCCCTTGGACATCCCTTGAACGTGGTGAAGGCACAAGCATGGCGGGCTCATTCCATAAGATCAGGCTGGATCGGACCAGTACCTATTGTACAAAGAAATCCTGATTCCTAAGTTCAAGTAGCCACAAGTCACGATGACGTTCAAGGCGGAAACCACCAGAAGCTGAGTTGATTTTATAGATCGCAGAAGCATTTTATGCAGAATGTGTGCCACTCTCCATATCGCTGAAGAGGTGGCCAATATTTCTGCTGAAATCGGCCTCTCGAAAGCAGTGCCAAATATAGTACCGTTTTGCAATCAGAGGTTAGGATTCAACAATATAGATATTGAACAATGGGTCCAAAATGGGTCACGATAGTGTAGTTTTATTACTTACGGACGTGGAGAATTGCTGGCAGTGCGCTAGCGTGCACAGTCTATATCCACCCGAGGCCTATGTAGCTGTCTTGAGAGGTTTTCAGGCTGCAGGTGCCTTTGACTCTGATGTGGCCGTCGTGAGAGGCGTCGAAAAAATCAGCAGGCGAGCCACAAGAGTACGATGGTGAAGAATAAGAGCAGGTATCAGAAATAATTAAGGAGTCTTCAAGCTTCAAGCTTCAGAGCTTCAGCCAGGGTAACTACCTTGTGGGTTAACTTATCAATGCTCGGAAAGGCTGAGTTTTGAGCAAGTTTTGAGAGAATGAGAGAAAGTGTTCAAGTGACCAAGTAGTACTTACTGTGTCAACACGATACCAAACAGTTACAGAACTGGTCACTGAATATAGGCCCTTTCGAGGAAGTTCGCTTGTTTCTTTCATCCAGAATCATCCTCATCCACTACAGTTTTGCCACATACGTTGTTATGATTTTAACGGTGGATTTACAAACCAATTAATACAGTATACAGTCATCAACGCGAGGCTTGCCCAGGCCTGAAAGTTCCGTCCAAAGCCACCGTCGAGTTGAACTTTGAATGATGCGCTCAAACAGTCTTCCGCACTAGTTGGCTCATCCCTATGCACATGAATAACGATGATGGTTACTGTACATAACGGGACGCACACACGGAAAGATTTGCAAGCTTTAGACCTGTATCCACACTACTTGAAAAGCTGCCCTTCCTCCACAATTATGATCGGAGGTAATCGATTGTCTTTAGGACGTGAGTAAGGTATTTTGCTCTCGTTTTGAACCAGTCTCGAACCCATTATCTTACTGTTAGCCAACCGCTATGGCACTAGTCACGCTAGAGTCGAGTCTGCAGTATAATATCATGCAACTTAAAGATTCTTCTATTACAGTTGTGTCGCATGGAACCGGCCAGCTGTGTTTCGAGATCCTAGGCATGGACCTTTGAAGACTGGACAGTATTCTTCAGCTTGAATTTCGGCGTTGCCTTGCGACGAATGCCCGCTAAGACCGTCCAATGTTATTGTAAAGGTACTGAATCAAACTGGACGACGCCACTCTTGAAGAGTTCCCAAAAAGTCAATCTAGCCATTAAAATATTATCTTCAATGGACTCTCACTTTGTAGAGTATGGCACCTAGGCTTCCTAGTGAGAACTTTTTGGACCATTCTATCGCTTTTCAAGTAGCCTTCGAGCTTCCTTGCAGATTCGACTCTTGCAAAGTTGCGTTTCGTTTATCCAAACCACCGTCTAAATCCTCGCCACTATCTGCTAGCTACCTATCCATGAATGTCGACCCAGTATTAACTCTGGAGCTTTGGCTTAGGTGGATGCTGACAACCTCAGCCCTCCATGCGGCCGGTCCAGGATCTGTGCTCTCCGACAACAGAGGTTCTAGCATGTCCTCAGTGTCTCGATGTGCTATGACCTGGAAGTTATGTATATTGTCTTTAGGGATGTGAGTAGCATTCTTTGATTCTGCACTGAACATATGATCTTACTATTAACCAACAGTCATGTCAGTAGTCACGCTACTGAGTCTTCTGTATATATTTGCAGGTAGCTTACAGATTCTTCTGCCACAGTTACGTCGTATGGAACTAGTCAGCTGTGCGTTCAGACCCTAATATAGCGACCATTCGAAGATTAGACAATATTTTTAGCTCGAATTGTGGCGTGGCTTTACGATGAATGCCCTCTAACAAGCTTGACATATAATAACGCAGGCCCCTGGGGTCATTTATATCCCATTTTTTCTTCATGACTGATTATAACGCTGCGTAGAACACTGCAACTTTGGTAAGTTAGTATATTTCCTTTTAATTCAAGTGACGTATCCACTGACGCTACCATCTTATGTCTAGTGCTGTCATACTGAATAAAGCTGGACGACACCACTGTCGAAGAGTCCCCGATAACCAGTCAAGTCATTAGAGAGTTGTCTTCAATCGACTCTCGCTATTGCAGAGTATGACGCCCAGACCCAGTGAGAATTTGAACCATTCTATCGCTCTTCAAATTCCTTGAAGACTTGACTCCCCGAAGTTGTGTTTTGCTTGTCCAAACCACCATCCCTTTTATCGCCAGTATCCGCCAGCTACCTATCCCTTGATGTCGCCGTAGTTTTGACTCGGAAGTTTGACTTAACCAGTTGCTGACGACATTCCCTGCCCGCCGTGCTATCAGAATATATTGCACTTGGCTCGTGCCCCTCTGCTGCCAGCACAGGACCAGGGTCTGGGTTTGGTGACAACAACGATGGTAACATAGGCCCTAACAATCTCCTCAGCGTCTCTTTACACTGATGACATGGCAGCTGGCAAACTGAAATGTGCTAGTGCTGCTATGTATAGATTCAACATCTGAAACTGAAAACAGCCCTGTGACATACTGACTGAATAGAACAGACAACAGTGTGCACCCACTTTGTGGCGGATGGAAGTAAGTCATATGTACTGATATAGGTCTTAAATCGTGAGGGGCAGTTGATTGCAAGGTGTGGCTCATTTACTTCTCCTAGTGTCATGGAGTTGCTGATGGCCGCTGCTGATATTTACAGCATTCAGAACCAATATTATACACAAAACGTTAAAAATAAGGCGATTCTCATCACCTTTGGTATAAGATAGCTTTATGGACCCGAGCATTCGCTATCCGAAAGCACAAAATGCCCTACCTAATCCATAACTCTTCCTTTCCACTCGTGCCGACATTGTAGAACCAGTCAACTCATTGAGCGTGGTGCCAGTCTCAAGAAATGAACCAGTAGGCTGGATGGTCATCACGCGGTGAATTAGGTTATGCAAGCAAGCATGTTGGTCTGCTTATTAAATCATTAATTGTTTCTCCCTTTCACCATTGCAAACTTGTCGACACCAATGTTCATGAATATTGACAGCCGCTCTGCTTTCCTCGTCGCTATACCACTGCTACTTTTGATAAGAGTACCGCGAAGACGAATGGTTAAAGTAGTACTAGGCGCTGGTTCCTCTATCCCCCGCCGTCAGTTACTACATCCAGCGTCACACTCGATGTTGGAAGACACGATGATACCAGTGGTAGACGTCAAAGCCCCTATGGGGGGTGGGACTCTTAGGTTTTCAGAGCACAGCACCAGAGCTTTGAGTGACCTGAAAAATCCTAAAGGCAATGCGCTGCAGGTTGGCAACGCGTGTGATCCTGGAGAGAAACTCTTTATCGTAAGCCTATCTATATTCCATCGTGGCCATCAGGCGCAATCTAATCGCTGTACAGGCCTTAAGAACGGCGCAGTTGGTCCTTGCCCTTCATAGTTCGGGAGTGATTCACGGGAATCTGTTTCCTGTTCGTGGAACATATCTGATCTAGTGGACTAGACTAACTAGTAGCGCTTAGGGAGTGTTCGGTATTGAAGAAGGCTATATAACTCTCTTCGACGCAAATCTCTATGCAGCTGCCCAGAAAATGCTCGAATGCATACATATGGGGCCTTCACATCGATACAAGGCTAAGGCAGAGCTGAAACAGCATACTTTTTCTCCCAGTACGGCTGCGGACGTGCATTCCTGGGCAAAAACAGTTATCGCCGTGAGTCATGTGATAGTTCATCCTTCACGCTATGCTCATACTCTAATAGATATACAACGGCTTCCGCCCTATACTATCATTCGCCGAACGCAGTCCTCTCCCTGTTAAACCACAGAAAATGCCTGTTGCATTGTGGAATGTAATTGAAAAGTGCCTGTCGGAGAATCTGATTGGCGTGCCGTCTATGGAAGATATCGTCGCAGAGCTAAATGCTGTCATTCCAATGGTTTGATGATACGAATGCCAGCTCTAATCTCGTGTTTTCTGTCACTGCAGTACCAGGCTGCGCGAATGCTTTCCTACTTTGGACTACTCCGTAACCATCGCCGCTCCAAAACGGTAAAACCTGATATTTATGATCATCTACTCAGTCGAGGCGGCAATCGTTCATTTCCGACACACCTTTGACGGACATCGCATCGCTTGTATCTAATAACTTTATTGTACTCGGTGCCGCAATGGGCGTATAAGCTTTAAGGCGTACATGGTCGACGGTCGCTGCCCCAAACCGATTGATGGGCAGACTAAGGCGCCAGGACTCAATCAATCGGTGGAAGTTCAATTACACTTTGATGCTACCGGTGCCTTAAAACACGGGCAGAGCCCGGAATGGCCAGGTAGCCACATCAAGGTTATGGATATAATGTATCTGCTTCACTGGAAGGAAAGGGGAGGGGGATGATCGATGATTACTGGCATACGTTTAATTTCTATTTACATGATTGCTCCTCACAGCTACTAAGTAGTAGTAGGGCACTTGTGACATATGTAGACATTCCTTAACAATAATGCAACCCGTAATACTAAGACGTTGTACATGATGTTGCGTGATAAGTAGATGAATAAGTATACGTAGAGCAAATCGTTAGGCAGATTGTTTGATTTTTCTGTATACTTCCGGCGGTCGCACATAATACATAAGTACTCAATAAGTACTTACGACATGCATCATGAGCTTCAGTCAACTCTCTACTGTACTTATTTATACTTACTTATGGCACTCCCTGCAACGCGCCGTCTAGCCGTTCATAAAGTAACAGAAACAGATGAGAAGGGGTTACATAAAGCCACATGTAGATTGGTTTAACTTGCGTGCTGTACGATAGTATCAAGGCCTGTCTTCTTCATCCAGTTCGAAAGGACATTGATATTGAGATATGTACCAACGACTATAAAGTCATCATATTATAATCGCATAGGCGTCTGGATGATGCAACAACTGTAACAACAGCACGAAGGGCCTAGAGGGTGGAAACGCAATTTGAGTTGACTTGTTGATCTTTCATTGTTGTATGATAGGTAGGAATGCATTGTGCGTATATAACATAGTCCCAATACAATAATGGTATTCTGTAGCCGAAGTCGATACGTTTTTCAAGCTCCCGAAGGTCGACGGCAACAGCAATCATGAATGCGCGAAGTTAGATCCTTGGGAATCTGAATTCAATCTTTAGTACGTCAGTACCCAGTTGTCATTAATGTCACCATCACCATTGCTTGCACAACTTACTTATAACACTCGCCTGTTACCGCATCTACTAACACTTCACGTTTGCGGGTGACAAGGATTTACAGAGGCTTGTTGCTCGTCGATGAACAATCCATATGACAACCTTCGGTGCCTCAGCGCCAGCACTATGTTCAGATGCATCCTTCGCATGGTGCAAGTTGTTACAACATTTCCCCTTGCGAATGCAGCTTCAGGAAATAGAATACATAAGATATCGAATGCTTGGTTGAACTGCACATTTTTGTGCAGTATCTGACATTGCAAGTACTTATGCAAGGCCCCGAAGAATCAATACGTGTGTTGAACGCTCGTGCCAAACCTGTCTCCTGTACGAAAGATTGCCGGATGGTAGGGGCCCATGGATGGGCAACACAAGTGATCGATAGTGAATTCTCCGGAGGTGAGTGAGTTTATGGTTCTCCTTTCAGCCCTTTTTTCTTAGCTGGTCTCTTTAGCAGCCATAATGATGATTCCAACAAAGCCCTCCTGTACATTGTAAGCAATACCCCGTCGCTGCATGTCTATTCACGTAGGATTCCATGGCTATATATTAGGACCCGATATTGCATATATCTGGAAGCCCATCGAAGATCTGGAGGTCATTTTGTAAGAAAACTTTAGGCCGCAGAGCGGCGTAATTGCATTGATCGCAACCCTATGCTTTTCAACATCGAAAACGTGAACATTGTGTTATTGAGGCACTATATATTCAGATTCTCTCCTAGGACTGCTACGTTAAGTCAGGCAGCATAAGGACTCTTGAGAAGCAAGTGTATCGATAGGTCAGATACCGATTTCTATGAGTTGTACACTGTACTCACTGACACTGCCACGTATCCAGTTATGCAGAAGCACCGCAAAACATATATCTATCACTCTTAACGAGCTCGCAGTAGTTGGGCCCGTCTTCAAGAACCTTGCTCTTTGCACCCTTCAGTTTTTCAGATGATACCTCCTGTGACTCAGAACGCAGCTGGGCAGCATTTTTCTCCTTTAGTAGCTCTCGAGTTCTTTGGAAAGACTGTTATTCGAATTGCCAAGGTCCTGCGCAAGCGCTGCGTACTCTATCCACCTCGCCGCCTTATGGCCCGCCGTTTGTCATCGCACTGCCAGCGAGGGATTAGCTCTGCATGGATTCTAGGCTAGGTCCTAAAACCTTCATCCTCGCTAGGCATTGCTTGCTGGTTTACGCCTATGCCTGTCACTCAGGACCCGGCGGCAGGTAACGCGGTGGGACTAGGTGGGACACAGTCTAAACTTAGTTGAACATTTGAATTGAGCTATGTAAGGACCATTGGGCAATGGTGCCTTCACATTGCGAGCTAGACGGAAGTTGTTTAGACGTGCTCTTATAACAGGAGACCATGACAGGAGGTAGTGATTGAGAAGCAAAGTTAGTGCGAGTCTGTGCCGCATTCAAACTTCCCAGGAGTAACAGCGTACAGCTAACCAACAATATCCACGCGAGCGTTTATGAATGCAAATGGAGTACTTCTTTTCATCTGTCATAGAAGTCTAGGATTTGAGGCACTCCTTCGAGCTCTCAACCACACTCTCCGACATCCTTAGCATCCCTTCATCTCTCCCCTCTTTCCTCACGTCCATTCACGTATTACTGAAGGTGTTACGGCGATGTGAATGCTGCGGATGACTCCCAACTTGATGCAGGAAGACCTCGATCGCAAAATGAAAATACGGATGGTTCACTGGAGCTGGGATATGCCAGAGCATCTTAACCATTGGCAGGATTTGACAAGTCTTGATTAAGAAAGCAACGTGGTGCCGCCTTTATATTGGTGCCTCTTCTCAGCATCTCGTCTTCCCATTGTCATCTCCTTTTCATTTAAAACCTTTTCCTCTAATCCTCATTGTACAACCCATGAATGCAGCTAACATCGCTGTCTTCCTCGTATTTATGCCGCCGTTAGCATTTATTACGGAGCGATTCACTCGGGAACAAGCAGAACCACTAGGCAGTGTTATTGCTGCAATTGTACCTCCGACTCCAAGGTTGCCAGTACCGTCAGAATCGCGTCCAATGCCAGTATTAGTAGTAGATGTGAAACTATCTCTGTCTGCGGAACACACCAAAGTTTCCGAGCACAGCGACCGCACCCTAGAAGACATCAACAGACCTAAAGGAAACGCCTTGGAGGCCAGCGAGGGAACCAGCCCTCAAGAGAAGCTCATGCTCGTGAGTCATATACTTATACCAGTTCACACCTTGCCAAACGTAATCTAACTATCACATAGGTCTTGAAGATGGCGGAGTCCATTCTGACCCTTCATTCGTTGAAATTAATTCACGGAAATATTTTCCCCGTTCGTGAACCAGTACTGCATAGCTGGCGGCGGTCAATCTAACTAATTTAGGGAGCATTTCGTGTCGAGGATGAATATTTAACACTCTTCGATGCAAACCTCTACACTGCTGCCCAGGCTGCGAAAGAAGTCAAAGTCATACGAATGGGATGTTCTCATCAGTACAAGGCCAGGGCTGAACTGGTACAAGAGTCGTTTACACCAGTTGAGGCTATGGACATCTTTTGCTGGGCCAAAACGGCCACTGCTGTGAGTGTTGCGACAACTTACCAAAGTTACCATGTTGCACATGCCGATGGTTCGAGTAGATATATGCTGGCTCTCACCCAACACTGACGTTCTCAAAATCCATCCCTCCGCCCATTCAGCCCCAGGATATGCCTAATACGTTATGGCATATAGTGCACGAATGTCTTACAGAAGATCTAACCAACATTCCCTCGATGGATGAAATCGTCATAAAGCTGAACGCTATTATGTGAGGGCCTGCTGCAACCTCATGCTTTCTGACCTCACTACACGAGAACTTGTACTATTTGGAAAATTATCTGCACACTCTCGCCGACTCGCCGCTGTGGGCGCTCCTGGGGTTGGTGTTAATGAGGATGAATATTTTATAAGCTGAGCCGAGCCGCGACGGCTTTCATATCCGATACAGCTTTCCCACTTATCGTACTATCAATCCATATATTGCTGTAACTTAACGACCTCCCAATCACCATCGGCAGCACCGCGGTGGGTGCTCTAAGCGTCCGTGGCTGTCCGTGGTCGTTTCCCCCAAAATGAAGACCAATCTGCTGTAGCTTCAAACATCGCCGGTGGAATTCCAGCTTGACGCTGTAGGAACTCTGTCAAGTTGAAGTATTTGCCGCGTAGAGGTGACGAACATTAATTAGCGCGTTCCTCTGTTGCCATTGTAACAGGAGGTTGAGCAGGTGTGTTTCATGATAAAGCTAGCAAAAGGAGTCAGGACTCCTGCAATCAGCATGGATATAGGTATATGTGTTGTTGATGGGGCTATAGACATTGTAATATTAATTAAGCATTTTTGCATGAAGTGATATACATCGAGGTTCTAAACAATAATTACTCGTTATAGGCTTATAGCAATATTATAGGGGACACCGATATCGATCGCCAGGCGTCGTAATATAAAGAGAAATTAACAAAATGAAAGGCCAGGAGTTTGAAAGTTATAACGTGGGGGAATGTGTTGTGCAAATTATATGAAAACCAAGATCCCGAAAAAGCAATTATGATAAGTAATTTTCATTATGTGTGCGCGCTTAAAACTAGGCGCTCAAGTCCGGAGCTCGTAATCCTTACAGACCAAATCCAATATCTTGCGTTCCTGATTATTCTGTCGACTCCGGTTTCATCGACAACAGACGCTCTAGACATTAATTCTCGCTTGCTAAGATATTTGACTGTTTGTGAAAACCACCCTACCACGTCACCCATTGTGGGTCGCCTCTTTGTATTAGACTGGACCTGCAACTGCAAAAAGTTTGAGCGATCAAAGCGAGCTCCACCAGCCAAATCGCTAGCACAAGCCCAGAAAGTTTGAGCTAAGTTTAGAGTTTGACCGGGTTGCAGGTCCAGTCTATTGTCCTGGTTCATATCACTGATAGCCAGTGATAGGGTCATCCAAAAACTTTAACCACTTAAAGGCAGGTCGTGGGTGTTCACCCTTCATCAGGCTCCTAAAACCAGCACGCTCGTATCTCGCTACAATCTCCTTAGGTAAACAAAGTCAAATATTTGCTTAAGGCAAATAAACCTAAGGGAGGTTCTGCTCGATAGAGCGGCTGGCACAAGTCGTCACCGAAATTTGCCCGCGGACCCTTGCCATCAACAGGGAAATCGACGGCGGAGCACGCCGCGTTCCCACCTCATACTTACCCGCCCGCGCCCACGAGCGCAATGACCTACAGTTATCTCAGACTGAGCCTCATACTCTCCATGTACTTAAGTATTCTAAAACCTAATAATATGTTTTTTATCTTTCTTGAGCTGCACTGGCATGTACACTTACCATTTAAGATAAGTATCAGGCTCACATGGCTCTTAAGTACAATATGGAATGCCTTTCATTTTGTAAGTATCAGCAATCACTCTGTTAAATGTTGTTACATATACTGGACACATGCTCTGAAGAGTCCATTGGTGTATTCATCATTGTATCTTGCTAGATATTAAAATAATTCCTATTGCAACATCTGTATCAGTGTGGTTGATTATACTATAAGTCTTTCTTCATAGATTTACAAGATTGATGAAAGTAACTTTAGAATATACAGTATGGACTCTGTAGCATGAGCCTTTGGCAGGCAACCTGTTGGAGCGCAAGCGATGTCTATGCAATAAGTACGTGCGTTATTGATGCGCCATACCGTTTAGGCAGGATGCTGCACTCTCCTCGCCAATTGATCTGGTACAGTGGCTTAGTGATTAAATTTTCGATCTACATATTCTTTTATAAAGTAGATTAAAAAGTCATTCGCCGTCCTCAGTTGTCACTCAACTTACGAGAGCTGAGGTGAGCTGGACTTATGCCACTTAGGTATACTGTTTATGTACATTCATTAATGCATAACTATTCTATAGGCATGTCATTCCATTACAACCAGCAGTCAGCATTCAGTTTTATATATATATAACTGTTTGTGAAGTACATACCTACAGGATGCTTTATTTTTAATTATTCATTCCAATTCATATGTATTTACTTTAAACTTATAGGCCAATAACTTTCAAAAATCCAGTTTATTCTATTACTCCACTTGAATCCAGCTATTAACGACGTTTAACAAGCATAACCCAAGAAAGATCAAAAACATATTATTAGGTTTTAGAATACTTAAGTACATGGAGAGTATGAGGCTCAGTCTGAGATAACTGTAGGTCATTGCGCTCGTGGGCGCGGGCGGGTAAGTATGAGGTGGGAACGCGGCGTGCTCCGCCGTCGATTTCCCTGTTGATGGCAAGGGTCCGCGGGCAAATTTCGGTGACGACTTGTGCCAGCCGCTCTATCGAGCAGAACCTCCCTTAGGTTTATTTGCCTTAAGCAAATATTTGACTTTGTTTACCTAAGGAGATTGTAGCGAGATACGAGCGTGCTGGTTTTAGGAGCCTGACCCTTCATCAGAAGTATCTTTTAAGTAAGGTTAATATTGACATCACATGGTTGCATACGAACCTATCGGAATCGAGTGCGCGTAAAGCCACCCATACTGTAGATGTCCACGGCGAATGGATTATGGATCATATGGCTCAGTTCTGTTGTTTTGAAGCTCAAGGACTGTACGATTTCCGCCATATCCAGGGGTTAGAAGCTGTGGAATCCTAGGAGGGTAGTGCTGGGATAATCCAAAGTCCACCAGGTAATGTACTGCGCTCTGTAACCGACCGGTTTTGAGTCCCCTGTTACATCTCGATAAGCCCAAAATGGTAAGCGCCACTGTAGATATTCGCTTCCCACCATCCAGCTCAGTTGGCGGTGAACCACTCATTAAGTAATTACTAGCGT
The DNA here is from genome assembly GCA_025738555.1 of Cyathus striatus. NCBI lineage: Eukaryota > Fungi > Basidiomycota > Agaricomycetes > Agaricales > Nidulariaceae > Cyathus > Cyathus striatus. The sequence goes on along the minus strand of JAOVFP010000013.1, from coordinate 2,115,015 downwards.
TATCGTAAAACGTAGGAAGTATGTGGAGAGCCATGTATGTTGTCTATTTGACTCATTTTATGTCTTTTTTGTTAGTAGGTGCGTGGCGGGTTCTCCTGCTATTTTTTGGTGTGTTGCTTTAGCCATTAAACATGATGGGGTCGTTGTTTTAGCACTAAGTATCTTCTTAAACTCAATAATATATTCTGGCCTTCATAATAACGAGAGGAATGTATGGAAAGTTCTGTTAAATTTAGCGTGTACATTAAATCAATTTATAGTGATTTAAGAAAAAGATACCACACGGCGTAAAGGTACATGCACGTTTACGAAGACATTAAGTATGTACTTTCTCTCTACACATGCCACCTATCATTAAATTTTGCAAATAATACTTCACTACAGTACTTATTTTTGTTCATATATATTCTGGTCCATCTGCGATACGTTACAAACTTTTTAACGGCTCCACCGGACCCCAATCAGCATCTATACACCAGCTCGCCACCCACAGCCCGAAGGCAGCAGTATTAAGTTGCACCAAAGTATTATTTATATTATTATAACATTTTACTAAACAATACTTCTGATTCTATTTAAAACTACGTTAAGCTATGTCCTTTCGAAGGGTGGGATATATACTTGTATCATATTTACACTACATAGCTTACTACATGTTGAACGCGAAGATTAGCGTATAAACGCCCTCTAAGCGCTAACACAGCGCTCAAACCGAGTTGCATTCTGTGAGCAAACCGATCACGTGACGGTACATTTGAGGTTAGCATAATCTTCAGATCCAATCGAGATGTAACAGGGGACTACAAACTCGTAACCGACTTGAGGCAAGCTTTGATTTGTGCTTGGGCTGAATAATCGCTTTTCGGGTGTGCCGCGTAAGGGGTGTGGAGGAACTTCAGAGAGTCGAATTGTATCAGACATGATGTTACCCCTTTTCACATCGCTAGTGAAAGAATCAGTATTGGACTGCACAATATGACTCTGAGTACAGCCCATCAGCCCTAGACTTACCAATGAGGAACGTTCCTTTGGTGCATGAAATGCAAGCCCTAGAAAATTCAGAAAGAAGAGAGTCAAGACTCAGGAGCAATCCTATACAATGGCTAAGTATGATGGTAAAATAGCCTTACCTGCAAAATTTGTTGAATAAAATCCACTATTTCTCGGATGCATGTAAAAGGCTCTAACAGGAAAGGCAGTACCAAGATTGTACGATTTCTGTCACGGGGCACTTGGAGAGGCTTAGATGAAAAAAATGTTGCAATTCCCACTTCCGTGGGCGTATCTTTAACGTGAACTTGTTTGAGCATAATCTGTAGCCTATTTAACTCACGGATGGCATCCATGAGATTAGTTAACACCTGCGCTCATTTCTTCAACGAGCATGCAGAAGGGTAACAAAGTCACTCACTATAGGCAAAAATGAATCCTCAAAATAGAACAGCTCCTCGCTTATGCGCCATGACCGTGCCCAATTAGGATGATACCGTGAACGCAGGACATTCCGCTGCTCTCAACCAGGGTTCATAGTCTAGCCACTCCGCTTCCTGTCTGTCTAAGCGTTTCCCTATTGAAGCAGAATGACCTAAGCCTTGGTTAATCAGAGCTACATTATTGGCATTTTCGGTGTCCATAGCAGACATGGACCAGAAAGAGGTGGTCTGCTTGGCAGGTTTCTTAACCTGTTAATGGCAAGTATATAGACATATACTGGCAGTGGTGATACTATTACGATGAGCGGGCGCTTACGAGCCCCAGAAACCCGAGAGATTTCAAGCATGTTTCCCTTGGGTCTCTCGGGACGACGTTGGTGTTCCACTGGTGGCCCTTGCGCACCCATATCATAATCGAATGAGTGTCGAGCCTCGTTGTGGACACGGGTCTGGTACTCTGTTGGGAATACGTTACCGTGATTATGAATGGGCTGAAATATAGAAAACATGTTTCTCGATAAGCCAACCCCGGCTTCAGGTTCGCCACCATTAAAGCACGGGAAACAAAAACAACATTGAAATAATGTGGCAAAGGAGGGGTTTTCAGGACTGTGGTAGTTATGGCGGCTGAATCGAAAGAGACGACAACGGAAGCTGGTCCTAATCCCATTGGTCGCATTGGGGCGGACAGGAGTCCCAACTAATCAAATTGGTATCACGCTCGGACCAAGCCCAGACAACTCATTCCAAAGGATGCTGTATCCCCTGTTGACCCCCTACTCACCCTGCTGATCCACCAATCACCAGTCCCATCTTGCGTGCGCTGGATAAGAGGAACATATGAAACAGACACCAAAAAATAACAACAAAAACACTGACAATACATAATGTTCTCTCATCTAGGCACTGGACAATGTAATTTCAAGCATTTTCGAACGCCTCCTGAGGCTTTATAATAGTAGGAGGAACCCCGGTGAAGAGCTATGTTAAATCGATCATGATCAGCATACTAAGTGGAGATCTGAAAATAGGGCCGGGACGAACGGCAATGTTGTCCTCCCCCACGAATGGATATCCGTAACTTGAGAAGGTATAATCGAGTTGTCTCTAAGCTCCACGCCCACTTTGTAGTCACGCGAAGGACTCCACTGGATGCGATCCAGATACTTATGCGCTAGCAGGCAGTGTTCTACATCCAGTAGTTTGAACAGAATTTTCGTCGACATGGATGGTACTCTGGTCAAAGTTCAAAAGGTAGGCAGCAATATGTAAGAAAAACAGCACTCACTTGTCCCCAAGTTTCCGTGCACCTTTCCACTTGTGTGCGTAAAATAGAGTGCATCAGCAGTTTTTAAAGTCTGTTGGTGGTGGCAAACTTTGTTAAGATGCAAAAGCCAACAGCCAGTGACACACTTACCATGTGCTTTAGACCAGAAACATCCATCATCGCAGTGGAATCGAGCAGATTGCCTTCAGGGGAATAGATACGGCTGGCGTTCGCGCTGCGAGGCTGCATCCTCGATCCTTGGCCTCAACGCTGTATTACGATGTCAAAACCGGCTGATAAGATGACGAGGCGAAAGACGATGTCTTCCTGTGCCTTCACATTGAGAGGCGGACGGAAGTTACTTGGACGTGCTTTTATAACAGGAAACCATGACAGGGTAGTGATTGAGAGGTAAAGTTAGTGTGAGCTTGTGCCGCTCTCCAACTTCGTGCGCAGGTGATGATGATGGTGGCTGTTGACAGTGACAGTGTACAAACCAACCAACAACATCCACGCGAGCGTTTATGAAAGCAAATGGAACACTTATTTTCATCTGTCATAGAAGTCTAGGATTTCAAGCATTCCTACTCTCCGAAATCCTTAGCATTCCCTCCTCCCTCTCACTTCTCTCCCCACGTCCATACACGTATTACTGAAGGTGTTGGGGCGATATGAATGCTGCGAATGACTTTCAACTTGATGCGGGAGGTAGAGAAGCAACGACGATCGTGGAGTGAGAATACAGGTGGTTCACTCGAGCTGAAATAAGTATACCAGAGCATCTTAATCTTTGGCAGGATTTGACAAGTCTTGATAAAGAAATCATGATGTTTGGGCCCTTTTGGGCCATTGCTGAACAGTTGTCACCATCACCATCGCTTACACAATTCATAACACTTACCGGTTACCACCTTACTCTTCTTCGCCGGTGACGAGGGGGTTACATAGGCTTGTTGCTCGTCAATGAGCAATACATATGATAACCTTCAGTGCCTTAATCAGCGCTAGCACTTGTGTTCAGATGGAATCCTTCTCATGATGCAAGTTACAACATCTCCCCCTTCAAATTCAGCTTCAAGAAATGGAGGGGATACCACGTCGAAGGCTTGGTTGGATTGCGCGGTTTTGTACGACATCTGACATTGCAAGTACCTATGCATGACCCCGAAGAGACAATACGTATGTTGAATGCTCGTGCCGAATTTGCTCTCCCATACGATTATGAACTTGCCGGATGGTGTGGGCCCACGGATGGGCAAGCAGTGTGCGATCGATAGTGAATTCTCCGGAGGTGAGTGAGTTTATAATTCTGCTTTGAGTCCTTTTTCTTAGCTGGTCTCCTCAGCAGCTATATGACGCCAACGAGATCCTCTTGTACAATCCAAGTAATCCCCATCGTTGCATATCTCTCCACGTAGGACTCGACGGCTATATTCAAACCTGACCTTGTATACATCAGGAAGTCCACCGAAGACCTAGAAGTCATTTTCTATAACATTAAGTTGTAGAGCGGCGTAATTGGATTGATCGCAACCCTATACCTTTCGACATAGAAACCCGGAAGGTTGTGTTATTGAGGCACTATATATTCAGATTCTTTCCCAGGACTGCTACGTTAAGTCGGGTAGCACAAGGACTCTTGAGAAGCAAGTGTATCGATAGGTCAGATATTGATTTCTATGAGTTGTACACTGTACTCACTGACGCTGCCACGTATCCAGTTATTCAGAAGCATCGTAGAACATATATCTACCACTCTTAAGGAGCTCGCAGTAGTTGGACCGTCTTCAAGAACCCTGTTCTTTGCACCCTTCAGTTTTTCAGATGATACCTCCTGTGACTCAGAACGCAGTTGTGCAGTATTCTTCTCCTTTACTAGCTCTCGAGTTCTTTGGGAAGACTGTTATTCGAGTTGCTTAGGTCCTGCGCAAGCATTGCGTACTCTATCCACCTCGCCGCCTTGTGGCCCGCCGTTTATCGTCGCGCTGCCGGCGGGGGATTGGCTCTTCGGGGAGTCTTCGCCGGGCCAAGCCCTAAAATATTCACCCTCTCTAGGCATTGCTTTCTGGTTTACGCCTATGTCTGTCACTTAGGACCCGGCGGCAGGTAACGCAGTGGAACTACAGTCTAAACTTAGTTGAACATTTGAATTGAACTACGTAGGGACCCTGTGACATACCAGATGGGTTGGAGGACCATTGGGTGGTAGTGCTTTCACATTGCGAGGCGGACGAAAGTTGCTTGGACGTGGTCTTATAACAGGAAACCATGACAGGAAGTAGTGATTGAGAAGCAAAGTTAGTGCGAGCTTGTGCTGCTCTTCAACTTCGCAGGTGATGACGGCGGCTGTTGATAGTGACAGCGTACAGCTAACTAACAATATCCACGCGAGCGTTTATGAACGCAAGTGGAGTACTTCTTTTCGCCTGCCATAGAGGTCTAGGATTTCGGATATTCCTTTGAGCTCTCAACCACACTCTCCGAAATCCTTAGCTTCCCCTCCTCTCTCCAATCTCTCCCCACGTCCATACACGTATTACTGAAAGTATTAGGGCGATATGAATGCTGCGGATGACTTTCAACTTGATGCAGGAGATATAGAAGCAACCATGATCGTGAAATGAGAAAACAGGTGGTCCACTCGAGCTGGAATATACCAGAGCATCCCAACCATTGGCAGGACTCGACAAGTCTTGATTAAGAAAGCAACGTGGTGGTGCCTTTATTGGAACCTCATTTTGATTTAAAACCTCTCCCTCTAATCTTCATTGTGCAACCCATGAATGCAACTAACATCGCTGTTTTCCTCGTAGTTATGCTGTCGTTAGCATTCATTGCAGAGCAGCTCATTCAGAAACTAGTAAAAACACTGAGCTCTGTTACTACCGCAAGTGTACCTCCGATTCCAATGCCGCCAGTGCCGCCAGAGCCGCGTCCAATGACAGTATCAGTGGTGGACGTAAAATTACCTCTGCCTGTGGGACATCCCAGGATTTCCAAGCACTGCAACCGCACCCTAGAAGACATCAACAGACCTAAAGGAAACGCCTTGAAGGTCAACAAGGGGACTAGCCCTCAAGAGAAGCTCATCCTTGTAAGTCATATCTACCGTTTCACACCCTAAATACAATCTAACCATCACATAGGTCTTGAAGATGGCCGAATCTATTCGGGTCCTTCACTCGTTGGAATTAATCCACGGAAATATTTTCCCCGTTCGTACGCCAGGACTGCATAGCTGGCGGCGGTCAATCTAACTAATATTTAGGGAGCATTTCGTGTTGAAGATGGATATTTAACACTCTTCGATGCAAACCTCTACACTGCTGCCCAGGCTGCGAAAGAAGTTGAATTCATACGAATGAGGTGCTCTCATCAGTACAAGGCCAGGGCCGAACTAGTACAAGAGTCGTTTACACCAGTTGAGGCTATGGACGTCTTCTGCTGGGCCAAAACGGTCACTGCTGTGAGTGTTGCGATAACTTACCATGTTACACATGCCGATGGTTCGGATAGATATATGCTGGCTCTCACCCAACACTGACATTCTCAAAATCCATCCCTCCGCCCATTCGTCCCCAGGGGATGCCTGATGCGTTATGGTATATAGTGCATGAATGTCTTACGGAAGATCTAACCAACATTCCCTCGATGGATGAAATCATCGTAAAGCTGAACGCCATTATGTGAGGGCTTGCTGCAACCTCATGCTTTCTGGCCTCACTACACAAGAATCTGTACTATTTGGACGATTATCTGCACACTCTCGCCGACTCACCGCTGCAGACGCTCTTAGAATTGGTATTTATGAAGATGAACGTTTATTAACTGATGAGGCGATAATTTTCATATCCGATATGCTTTCACCGCTTATCAACCCATCTATTGCTATAATTTAATGGCCCTCTCAATCACTATTGGCGGCACCGCAGTGCGTGCCAATCCGCGCAATAGTGAATATTAATCAACGCGTTTCTCTGTCGCCATTGCAACGGGACGTAGGGCAGGCGTACTTCATTATCAAAGTTGTAATAGGACCCCTGGGCCTTAGTACTTAGTTAACATGGATATGTATCGTGTTGTTGATCGAGCGTTGGACATTGTAATATTAATTAAGCATTTCTGCACGAAGTGATAATACATCGAGGTTCCAAATCAAATCCAAATACAGAAAATTGCTGACAATCAGTAACCCGTAGGACGGTCCTACGGGTTATAGGGACAGCCCATGGTGAAAACTTGCGCATCCTGTAATAACGGACCCGTTCTGTAAGGATAAGTTAAACGGTACAACAGAACCGGAGACTCGGCTCTTATTTAGTGCAAGCAATAATTACTGGTTACTTAGGCTTGGTGGCGAGAAAAGGCAAGGTAGAATTTGCTCGAGGTGTGATGAGCTAGAAGGTAGGCTCATAGCGCAGCTATCCGCCGCTGGTACATGGAACCTGTGGGCAGGTTATATGTATACCGCCCCGGCCCCATTGTCACTGTACAATGGAGAGCAGGTTTCCCAATTAAATTTGAGTTCGGAGTGTCCCCATCCTGAAGCTTGTAGGGAAACCAACGTATTGAAGGCTCTGATAAATTCGTGTGACGGCGTATATTATGAGGGTAAACACACACGGTAAACGACGTAGTGTACAGATTTAAATACAAAATATGCAGCACATAAAAGGGATAGCATAGTGGCATAGAATAAAATGGAAACATACAAGTGAAACATAGTGGCGCGAGCGAGGATCATTGAGACATTTAAATATGGTTGTCTCAAGTATTCCAACACAACGATCGTGATAGACCGTAGCTCAATCCCTTCAAGAGCAAGGATTATTCTCCTGGAGGGAGAATGGAGCCGCCACAACGTCGTCCTTCTATGTGGCTATCGACGCAAACTGAGAGAAAGGGTTCTGGTCCTTCATGAAGTCATGAAGCCCATGTAGATCTACTGACTCTCGCAGTAGCGTCTAGTTTGGTTGAGAGTAGTTTTGAATTGGCTTTGTGAATTTAAATTGGCTTTCCGACGAGTGGCAACGGCGGTATACTAATTGAATGGCAATCCCTTCCCACCGTTCTTCAGTTTCTCCAAGGACCAGAAGAATACCACAGAGGCCACGTACTTTCAGAGATAAGTATTCTAACTAGGTACACAATGGATACAAGCCGAGTATTGGTGAGCAAGGGAGGAGCCGCTGAGTCAGACGGTTGGCGGAACTAGTAGCGGGGAGATACCCAAACCCCGCAAGATCAAACCCAGACATCTTGACTCCGACCCTCCTACTTTATGCAACTTTCGAGTTGGCGCTCCCTTTATAAATTAGCTAGCGAAATTAGCGGTCTTTAGTCACTATTTAAGCTCAAGACCCTACCCCTTCACCTTGTTATTCTTCACCGAGTTTTAGCGAATTTGCCACCATATGACAACTTTTCGATGATTGTTTTTGATTTGGAAGAAAGATGGCGATGCGGAGAGTTCCAATTTTATGGGCGACAGGGAATATGGGTTGTGGCTATAGAACACGAGGTCCGTCCTAACAACGTGAATTACTGCGAGGAATACAATGCAAATGCGCTTTCACACCTTTCAGACACTCTAAAAGATTTCTTCAAGTCTGGATTCACCGATTGCCTACACCACTGAAGGCCTCAGTATACCCGATGTTACTTGTTGACTTTGAAGACACCCACAAAAATCTAGCCATATATGACTAACTATTTCAAAGCTGATGACAGTGTGGGCAAATATCCTATCAGCATCCGATCCGTAATTCACATCTTACTGTGTAGAATACCACCGCTGCATAGACATGGTAACGATGATAACATTGGTTACCAGCAGAGAACAATCATTGCGCACGCTTGCTTTCTAACGGCTGGACTTCCGCCATTTGTAATAAGTATATCAGGCTGTATCGGTGCCCTTCACGGAGTTGAGGTGCCGATGGACGTCGGTAAGGTACGGGCTGCCGGACATCTGCCATTATTGGTTCCAACGGATTGAATCCATGAGCTGTGGATATTCTTGGGACTGTTTCAGACTTTCCCTGGGTGGATTAGATTGATTATATTAGACCCAGGAACTGGACAGTGCTGCCTAACAATTTTAAAGCAGCAATTTGCTCTAGTGCACCACAAAAGATCCTCAGCGACCTCGTATGCAGAGCTAGTCCATGAATAGCGCTTTCCGGCGATGGTCAGGGGACATGGATCATGTTTGTAGCGACATTAGGAAATCGCTAGCCCACCGTGTCCGACAGCCCGTCCCCACTATAACTCAGCTTTTTCGGAGGGCTTTGGCTTTCTTGGACCTCTACCTTCCACACCCGCAAGAACAGAGTCTCTCACACAGAAGATATCACGTATCTGATTGGGGGTGTCTTCATTGCTCAGCTTCAATGAGCCGCCAGTTCTGTTTTTCCGTCGTCCGTTTATGGGATGATCTTCACCTAGGGCCTCCTTCAGCATGACGCTAGTGCGGTATGATTATTATTGCAAGTGCGCATTGATAGCATATAGTGCAGCAGGCTTAAAATCCAGGATAAGTGAGTAGTGGAACCAGAGTATCATGATAGTCGTCCGTGAGTGTTATGCTTAATTTCGCCGTAGTTGTTTACTGATATATCGTGACCAATAGCAGGATCATTATTATTATGAGTAGGAAGTCGAAGCCGTCCAGATTTGACTTTTAGGGCCCCGTTATTATGGTAGGATCCCCCCTGACGAAGGGACGTGACAGATAGGGTGTTCAGGTGGACATACGGGTGCCATATAAACTTTCGCTAGTGTCCACCGCGAGCAATAGATGATTAGTCGTGTGGCTTTAAACTCCTGCTTTGGATGCCTGGTCGGGTGGTCTTGTGCAAATGCAATTCAGTCGGTGTCGCAATGTTTCTCAAGCTTCTTCGAACATAAAGAGGTTCCTTCGAAATTATTAATACAAGATAGACGCGGACGCAATTAGAGCCTTTAAGAAGAGATTAATATCGTCCTCGTAAAGGTTCCTGAACGTCCTCTCTGGTGAACAAGCTTTAGTGTTCCATTGCCATTCATGTCGGTCACGGCATCGCACGAAGCCTAACGCTTATGTGATGCCCAGGAAAGATTCCCCTTTCTCTTGCCTTGTGCTTAACGCAGATTGGAGGTAGCGGAAGAAAAGGAGTTGATGGCTGTGATTAGTCTGGTGTACTATGAATATCGTAGACATAACTGGCATGTTGAATCGTTGAGATCCTCAAGTCCACAGCAGCTTGACTCATGGTTTTGAAGCGGGATTTCAAATCATCGCATTTCCGTTCAGCCTACCTTACCTTGCCACGACACAAACCTCATCACCACAGACGAATAACCCACTGACTTCACAGCTTGACAATGGTACGTTTGCTTTTGTCTATCTTCCTCGACCAGAGCATAACCTCGTTGGGCAGCACCCGATTACGAATGTGCGATTCTTTCACAGACGAGGACCCGTCCTTCTCAGTGCCACAGGTACTTTGGGGGACATCCAGCAACCCCAAGTTGAAATATTTACATCTGTCCAACCTCTTTCAATGCCGGAAAGACTCAGCGTTGTGAGTGAGCCCTTCTGCACACGACAAATAGCCTTGCTCACAGCAGATGCAAGGTTACCCAGATTGCTCACTGCATTAAACGCCTTCATGCAGAGGGAAACACCCACGGATCCCCATCTCCTGTCAGTAACCTAGCTCCGCCTTTCATTCCTCCTGTATCTCATAGTAATATTGCAGGGCTGCTTAAGCTGCCACGAAGTACCAAGCAACGGCTCTCGGTCAAGTATCACTATTACTCTTAAAAACGCAGGGCTGTACTATGCTGTATCCACTTCTGAGAATTTCATGAAAGTTTCTGAGCCCACGCGTTACATGGCTCCAGAATACTTTTCGATGGATCATGACCTTATTCCTACGAGAGAGGGAGATATTTATGGTTGGGCTTTGTTATCCTACGCAGTACGCTATTCCCGATTATTTACTGTGTCTTGCTTATACTCATCTGCGCAACTTTCAGATTTTGTGCGGCGAGCCTTTATTCCCCGACTGGGCGCATTCGAAGTGTGTTGTAGCTGGTCCGAATTTGATCGCTCGTCTTGTCCGGCCTACGGATGTCCCCGACTACGTTTGGGGACTTCTTTGCGAATGCTGGAATAGTGTACCGAGTGCCCGTCCTTCAATCGCAGAAGTCGTAAACCGGCTTCCAACTGTTTGATGTCATGGTTTCCAAGTTTTATAAAACAAAAAATTACCAACGTTTATTTGTACCTTTATCATTTTATTCGGGAAGGTGTCGAGGTCTGTTTAACACATATTTAAGATGGGACCTGGATATTTTCATTTCGGACTAAAAGCAGAAAAATGACAACATGTAACATGTAGATATATATACAACACATTACTCAAACATGTGCGCCGGATAACCCAGTAAAATGCACTGCTTCATTTCCTGCTACTTAGAACTTCTCAGTGGAATCCGGCTTTGTTCAGTGCCTCGGTGGTATTGAGAACCGGTGCGTACCAAGGAACGCAAGAGAGGGATTTGGATTGAACTTACGCGCAAAGGAGGGCCAAATGTCTGATGAATCGATGGCCTGCGGCACGGCAAACTCATTCCAGTAATGAAAAGGGTTCCTAACGTGTTGAAGGGCTCTCCGGAGTGGCGTCTATAAAATGCGCGTCAGGGAGTAAAACGCAATCACGAAGGAGGCTGGCGCGTACCAGAAGTAATGCAGGCTGGAATCGCCGGCCGGGAATTTTCCGTTGTGGTAAGCTCGATTCCAGCATAGGTGCGATCGAAGTGGTATGCGTAGATAGCGGGGGAGCTTTACTGTTTGACGCGTTTGTCTGATGTCATTGCAACGAGACCGTAGGGTAGGTGTACTTCATGATCAAGCTTGTAACGGGATTCGTAGTTAGCACTAGATAATATAGACATATGTCGTGTTACCGATCGACTTTTTTTTTTAAAAAAAATCCTAGTTTATTAGTCGGTTGTGGAAGCCCATATGTCACGACTGCTCTGTGTGTACTTATAGGGTACTATACTGTGTAACGAAATATGGTGCTGGTCAATAGATACTAATTCTGGTAGAACACCCAGAATGCGGCGGAGTCTCGTGGTGATATTGATATAGCGGAATAGGGCAGCGACACGTTTGGGATGGGCGAGGAGAAAGCGGAGGATGAGGCGGCGAGCTGGTGCATTGCAGCTGCGCGCCATAGCAAGCCTGGCGACGTTGAAGGAACGGCGGTGGAAGAGGAGTATCAACGGTTTCTGGTTTATTGGCGCAGGTGGAGCAAAGATGGCTCGCGGTCTTGTTGATGCGGTGAAGGTGGTCATGAAGAGGAGCGTATCCGGTTATAAGGTATACCGGGGCAGTCAAAAGTTTGTGGGGGGAGCGAGAATAGTAGCCGGCGGAAGCACGGGACAGAAAGCAGGGGTAGGTGACGATTTATACGGTGGAAGCGGATGGATACCCCACGACGCTGAAATGAGTTGAATGAGTTGGGCGTGATGATGTGCTCGTATGGCCGATCTGTTGGCGCCGGGCGGGGAGGGGGTTGTGTAGGCACCGGGGGAGGAGGTCCCTGTTGCTAGATCCAATCGTAATGGCGCACTTGGCTTCGCGATCCGCGTGTCCATTCACCGGGATGTCCATGTGGTCAGGCACCCAGTGTATGTCGATGCGAGCGGGGGAGGCGAGCGAGGTGCACTCCAGTAAGCCCGCAAGAAGGTCGAGGAATGTGTCCGTAATAAAGTGGCCAGATTGAGAGTAAAAACCCCCAGCCGCTGAAAGAGACGCCTGGTTGTCCGCCGCGAAAGAGATTGTGTGGTCGCTGCCGATCCGGAGAGATTTCAAGAGGTGGGTCCCCAGAATAAAGCCTGTGCATTCTGCGTTGTAGGCCGTATAGAGAGAGGCCGGTCCCAAACAATAGTGTAGCCCCTGGAAGAAATGCCCATTGCGGTAAAGTACTGCAGAAGAGCCTATATAGCCATTGAGGCCTGAGCCATCAGTGTAAATAACTATATCAGAGGAATCAGAAACGTCCCGACGAATAGCCTCGTCGGGATCACTATCTGCTGTAATCGAAAAAAGGGGGGGTCCAATGGGTGTGGTGGCGAGCGGGTACAATGTCCTCTGTGGTTGCCGGGTGGACTTGGTAGTGGCGGAAAAGGAAGTGTAGGGGAGGCGGTGGTATTTGACGAACCGGTTGGTAGCGGCTCGGATGTGTTTAAAGAGGGGGTGTGTTTTGGGAATGGTAGCTAGGCGAGCCGTGGCTCGGAATTGGTGATGGGTTAGGATAATGTGGAGGGGGGGAGATAGGCGAGGAGCAGGGTGAGGTCAGAGGGGGAGGAGCCCATAGCGCCCGTGATGAGGACTTGACGGTGTATACGAGGGAGTTGGAAGAGGTGTGCTGGCATGTTAAATGAGTCGCTGCTGAGGTCAGGGGGCGGAGCCCAGACATCGGCAGCATATAGCATGCGGGGTATAGCGGTGGACGTGTAGAGACAGCGTATCGATCGACGTATGCCAGGGTAATAAGTATGGGTTACGGTTTTGCACGACCTACATCTTCATGAGGTATACTCAGGCTAATGAGCTCGAAATGCAATCATCTGTAGCTGGAACATGGACAGGAAATACTACTGGTTCACTACGGCCCCTCGATCGTCGGAGAGTACGATCGACATTCCTATTGAAGTCGGACTTCGAAATGCCACCCGCCCCAACTAAAAAGTAGCCGAGGGGTAAAAACAACAGATCGCCCCTTCAGCTTCCGGTAGCAAGGACTATTCTCCTAGTAGAGAGAATCGTTATGATATGATGCGGTTCTTTTGGTATGTCTGTCAACGTAAAGTTGGGTGTGTAACCGAGCACGGAGCAACGGAGAAGTCATGCGATCTTTAAGAGCTGAGGGCAACGAATTCCGAGTAAATCAGCATTCTCTGTTTGCCCAGAAACCAAGTAAGTAGTCATCATAGTCGTGAATCGGTTTCCTGCATACTTAAAAGTTCAAACATTCATTCACGATCGCTCTCGCTTTAATGTTGGCCTCCCTAGCCTCATCCATTAGCTGTAGTATCCGTGTCGCACGTCGCGTATAGGTCGACGGTACAATGGCTACTTGGTAGGTTGATTGCTAGTGTAGCGCAATGTACTTGACACTGCTGGGAGAGCAGATTGGCTGAATCAAAACTTGACATATATTGCGAGCAGCACGCAGGTCAAGGCAGGTGGGGATCAGAGGTCCTATTCAAGTGGATTGCTAAGTGGATCGAACCGGACGTAAGAACCCGCTGGTAACTGTGGCGCCCCTGCCCGCTCCTGCGTAACAGTAGGTTAGACGATATAAATATGATACAATGAAATCTATCTGAAGGAATTATCAGCATGCAAAGGAGACAGCAAAAAAGTTAAACGATACTAAATCTGCGATACATTTTGAATACGCATCTGCTCGACATCTGACAGTACTTCAGTGGTCGGACTCAGAAGGGGGTGAGTTGCACTGAGTGCACCCCAGCTTCTTCTCTTTTTGAAACTAACCTGTATTTATATCAGTGGCTATTTCAATGGCAAGCTCTGCTCTTTTCCTTTGTCTCTGAGCATCAGTCACAAGGTTTTGGTGTAGCTTTGCGGTCAGGTTAGGACTCCGCCATCCAGGAACCAGCACCCTCATCGTATCCTAAGTACTTACTTCGACTAACTTTGACTGGGACTCTCCATACTCTCCTCAAAGCTTATAAACCACCTGGAACGAATGCATGCTGAAAACGAACGGTAATATCAGATGCATCGATCTTTCTGACTAGCTGGAGGCGAAGGGCAAGGCAGCGAGATGTGCATGATAATGTCACTGATAATCGATGAGCTGAGGTAGACAAGAGGTAGAGGGTACTATAGACACGAGGTTCGTCCTAGTAGCATATATTCCTGCGGAAGTCGAATGCAATTCGCACCTTTCAAACACCCGAAGGCTTGCTGGAGAACTCGATTTCTCGGCTGCAGCACAGAAGTCCCACTCGGCTCTAGGCTGCACCCTGAAGATATATTTTCACAATCAATTGCACTATTTCCGGCCAACTGTTTCAGAGCTTGTGGGCTACTCCAATGCTACTTTGTCGGCATCCACAAATCACACTGCATACTGTGAATGAATACCGGCATTGCGTCGAGCATGACAACCGTGTCTGTTGCCAGCGAGGGCAATCACTATTCAATATTCAATACACATGCTTACCTTCCTGCAAGCACACCCTCGCCGAATTGGAGTACTGATGGACATCGGCAAGGCACGGGCTACTAGGTACCTGCCAGACAGATGCCAGACCGAGTCTTAACAGACCAACTTTATCGACGTCTAGAGTCCATGCGTCTGGGGTTCCGTCAAAATTTCCCTGGTTACATATATAAATCGGATGATTTACTGTGATATTCATAAGCAGCAAATGGATCTAGTACACTATCAAATATCGTCAGCCTCCTCGTACGCAGACCATTCTTTGAAGAGAGTCCCCCCGTGATTGAACGACAGGGAACATGTTTCAAGCGGTTTTTGGAGATAAAGACTCACTGTCGCCGGCTCGCCCACCGTGCTATATATCTATGCTCTCCTGAGGACTTCAGGTCTCTTGAACCTTCAAACTTCTTAAGGCTCGAGTCAGATCTTCATACGTTGGTTGTGCTGCGTGGCAGAGTGTTGTGCCGCTGTAGGAATTCTACGATCTATTCTTCCCTGGTCTATCTATGGCTTGATCTTCACCAGGGTCTTCTCCAGCGCAGCTTCAGGTTAGATTACCCTCTCCAGTGGCTATAGACAATGGGCAGCATATGGGCGATACGGTAGAAATCATAAATACGTGGGCGTTGTAACCCAGTTGTAACCAACCATCTCACGATAATGTATCTTGCTAGCTCGTGAGTGTCATAATTGATTAATTTCGCTTTCCTTGTCACTGATATACCACGGCCAACCAGTATTAATATCAAGTATGGGAAAGAAGGCGAAGCAATCCTGATTTAACTAAGAATGTCTGGTTTTGTGGCTGGATATTCTTCATCAGAACAATGTGGCAGCGAGTGCTCAGGTGGACATACCAAATGACATATGCCAATGCTTTGAATATACACTGGCAGAAATAGAAGAAGCAACTGCATGCCTGGCTATCCCTGCTTAGGGTTGGTGACTGAATTCTTCTAGGAAGGCAAAATTATGTTATCCCGAATGTTCTCTCAAGCCCCGTTCAAATCAAGACAGATTTTCTCCGATATTATTAATAGGAAACTGACGCTTCAATATCTTTTGGAGCTTTAAGAAGAGATGAATCACCTATCGTAAAGATTCCTTTCTTTCTGCCCCGCAGAACAAGCTTTAGTGCTTTGACGTTCCGTTCATTCATTTCGGCCATGATATTCCCGCGAATCTCGATGCCTGTAAGGTCCATTGCATGCCTTCCATCTTACACTGGATTTCAGCACGGGCAGCCTGGAGGTTAGCTGGGAGGTGGACGTTCTAGACCAGTCAATAGACTGTTTGGCTTGCCGAGTGGTCACACCTACTTACATTCTCGCGGACATTCAAACTAAACGGCTTCATACACTTTCATACTCGCAACCCTCGACCCATTTCACCTTTGAAACAGCGCGAAACAGCCTCCTCCTACCATTTCCCCATAATCTAACGATGCAACCAGCTCACAGCTCAAGCGCTATGCAGGTGTACCCAGTCACAAACGTACGCTATTACGCCAGGTCAAAGGGAGCTGTCCTCCAGAGCGCCATGGGTTCTTTGAATGACATCCAGAACCCTCAAGCCGTCATATTTACGCAGGTGGAACCACTTTCGACGTTCGAAAGGCTCCACATCGTAAGTCAGTCATTGTCTCACAAACACACTTTCCACAATGGTCATATCGTCGGAAGTGTTTGCAGGTTGCAATTTGTCTTCAATCCCTCCACGCTAAAGGTAAACCACATGGATGTGTGTCTCCTGTCAGTCTGTCACCTTCATCTCTTACGTCTACGCCTGACAATGATACAATAGGGTAGTCTATTCTGCCATGAAGTACCAAGTAAAACTGCAATGTCGAATATTACTATCACCCTTCGAAACCAAGGGTTGTTTGCAGCCGTGTCCAAAGGGGTAAAATTTATGCATCTTTTGGAGCCTACCCGCTACATGCCTCCAGAATATTTTGAAAAGGACGAGGTTGCTCCTACGAATGAGGGTGATCTTTTTAGTTGGGCTACATTAACCTACGCAGTACGCTATTCCCAATACTGTACTGTATTTCATCTGTGCTCACCGGGATTACTAGCTTTTGAGCAACAAGCCCTTTCTTTCCTCCAAGAAGGATCAGCAGTGCATTATTCCTATTGTTGCGACGAGTCGTAGTTGTTTCACTCGCCTTGTGAAGCCGGAGGGTGTTCTTGACGACGTTTGGTCACTTCTTCACGAGTGCTGGAAGAAGGAGCCCAGTGAACGTCCTTCTATCACTGATGTAGTGACAAGGTTGCAAGCTCTCCGGCCTCTTAATTAAAACGAGCTATAAAAGTTTTGTATGATGATCTATGGGCGTTAGATATCGGCTTTGCAGACACGTCCCCAGTTGGCAGACCCGGACATTCTCAGTTATGACACCAGTAAATGAACGCTTATGTACCTCCTACATGATTTTTTATACCCTTGGCGAATGATATGAACAATAATACCTATGTATACCTTTACCGCTACTTTTACTCGAACATGTTGATTGAATACCCTAATAAAGTACACTGATCAACTTCTTGCCACTTAGAGTTGCTTAATGGAATATCGAGCAATCTGAGGGGACTCGTATTCACGTTAGCATCAGTTATGGGCGCCCAAGGTCCCGCTTTTTTCAGCACTTCAGAAGTATTGGTAAATCCCCGAGCGGTAAGGAACGCGGGAGAAGGGTTTGGATTGAATGTACGCGCAAAGGAAGCCCAAACATCTGTAATGACCTGCGACATGACAAGGTCATTCCAGTCACGAAAGGGGGCGTTGCTTTGTCCTAGAGTTCCTAACGTATAGAAAAGTTCTCCGGAGTGGCATCTATAAAATGCGCATCAGAGTGAAATGCAACTGCGAAGAAGGCCGGTGCATACCGGAAATAAGGTAGGCTGGGATCGCCGAACGGGAACTCTTCCGTCGCGGGGGGAACACAGACTCCAGGAATAGGCTCGAATCCGGCATAGCTGCGATCGAACTGGTACGCGTATATGGAAGGGAAAGTTTTACTCTTTGCTGCTGCTACGACGGTTGCTTGATCAATGCACCTGAATTCGCCATCTGTGCCAATACGGCTGGAGACATTAAAGATATTCAGCGTCGCATTAGGCCCGGAAGGTGTCGGGAAGAGATTGGAATTGAGGACGAGGTTTGTCACATTGCTGCTAAGCCTGTATTCATGGTAGGGAATAGAGATCGTAAGCGGAGGCAGAATTGGGTGTATAGGAAGTAAGAGCGTACCCCGAGCTTAAGAGTATCTGGGATTCGGTGGTGGTGTTGGTAGGGAAAGATCCGATGAAATCAGCACCATCATCTCTCATCCATCCGAAGATAACATGGGCCGGCGCTGCTGGTCCTTCGCCGTTAAGAATAAGATGATCCGTAGTGATGATCTTGCCATCCTTAATCACATATCTAAGATTTTGTTAGAGATCACAAACTGTTGAACGTATTCATCATTACCTAGGGGCATTCGGCGCGGTAATCAACTTTTGCGCGTCGACACTCTTCAAGCAAGCTAATAAAGCTGGTCCAGTACTGTTCGCGCACCCAACAGCTTGAATCACTGGAGTCGCGAACTGAGTGACTTCATCTTCGATACTCATGTATTCCGTGTAGGTATGCGCATAACCGAACCCGCCGAGGTTGCTTTGTGCAATCGCACCTTGGAAGAGGCCGAAGGCAGGTTCGGCCGCGAGAAGCGCGCGAACAGAGCCTGCTCCTGCGGATTGCCCGAAAATGGTGATACGGGATGGGTCCCCGCCGAAATCCGCGATGTGCTGTTGGACCCATTGGAGTGCTGTTATCTGAGTTGGGTTAGTGGGTTACTCACGTGGGATAATCGGAAGGATACTAACCTGGTCAGCAATACCGAAGTTTCCGTTTGTTACTCCATCATCTAGCGCGAGGAAACCGAGTGTTCCTAGCCTGTGTTGAAATCGGTCAATATTTGGTAGAAATGCCGCGAAGAACAATGTACCGATAGTTGATACTAACAACCACTACATCGTTTCTACTTGCCATGTTTCCACCGTCGAAAATGCCATCGCTTCCTTCACCGCTGGTAAACCCTCCACCATGGATCCAAAACAAAACAGGTTTTAAATCTTTTTTCGATGCAGCTGAGTTGGCAGGCAAGAAAGGTGTGTAGATGTTGATAAACAAGCAATCCTCACTTCCAAACCCAGACTGGGTGCACGGGGAGCCGTATGACAGCGCATTGATATCGCCAGAGCCACTGAACACTTTCGAGTACGCAAAGCGCTCAAATGGGTCTGCATAAGGAATACCGATGAAGCGGAATGAAAGATGGTCCCGAGTTCTGAGCAATGTATTTATTAGCTGTAGCCGTGGATATCTGGTCAAATCCCTCACCCTAGAACGGTCAGCTTTTTGCTTTTAACTTGTACTTGAAATTGGGGGCTCAGATCTGTCTGGGTATTCGGACGAAACGGAGCAGCCTGTGAACAGAATGCCGGAAGGCGAGCATTGCAATTTACTGTCTCGATACCACCCAAGAGTGATATCGCCGAACATTTAGATGATAAAGCCGAGTCAACCCAGAACTGCTGCTGTGGTTGGAAGGTCTCCAATGAAAGATAACTAAGGAGAGTTTTCATATCAGAATGAAAGAAAGTTCCATTGGTCCGTAGAAGAGATTCTGAAAGCTGCCCGCATGATTTGAGAGCCTGAGCTTTGGTACTAGGACTGTTGATCAACACTGTACCAGCATGCTCGGCAGCGGTAGGCCCTAAGAGTTAACGGTCAGCATATGGGTATTACGGAACAAGAGCACAATACTTACAATTGAGGTCATTTTGGAAGAGGAATGTAAGGTCAGAACCGATAGAGATTGCCGACGGTGTCGATGAGACCTGAACAGCAAGTGTGACCAATGCCACTAAAGCCAACATTTCAATGAAGTCGAATATTCCAATATATCTTGATGCTCTTGCTTTTATAGACGCTGATGCTTCTGAGGAAACCCTCCTGACCAGAGGATATATTAAGATTTCCATCCTGACCATCCACAGAATGTCGTTACTCACAAATGCACCTGGTCATGCTTGACGCGCTTCTTTTGTGGACGTCTTGGTTAGTTCCAGCCTCTTAAACTCCTGAAAAGCTTTTCACCGAAAATCTTAGGCCATTAGGTCCAAGCCTTTACTTTATTTTCGGAAGAATAACTAGGGATGTATTTGAGCGTGAGACCACAGGTACGAAGATCGGAGAAGTTGGCACGTAGAAGGTGAATCATCCAGAAAATGAGACAGGTACTGCCAGCACTATTATCGAATAAATCGAGCACGTGGTATCAGTTATGTTATCTTGCATATGTTCCCGAAGTTGGTCCGCGCCGTAATGGCACCTCAGGAAGAGCAGCACACGGTGGTACTGACGTTGTCAATGAGGTTCGCAAGTGAAGTTATCAACATCTTTGGCAATCCAAGCTGTATTTCGTTCGATATCTCCCATACGTTTTATCAAGTGATCTTGAGAATGCGAATTCATCTCTCGATTGTAGCGATAAATTGAGAGTTGGTGAATGCCGTATAGGGGGCTTCTAAATCCACGATACTGAGTTTATAACATTGAAAGTTGTGTCACATTGCTAAACCAAAGACAATGGGAAGACTTACCTGCAAAGGCCTTGAAGCAGCATTCATCCCTTAGAGTGGAAGTTTTGGAGAGGAACGGAGGTTTAGATGCGTTGGAAACTTGGAATTGTGCAGCGTAGATAAAGCTGAGCTTCCACATGCTATACTCTGCAGCTTTACCACAATAGCTAAGAAATCTCTGGTATGAAAGGATTAATTAGAACGACAATAGAGAGCACAATCTCGTACCAGCACGGCGCACGCGAATACCCCAGAGCATTTTACTCTTCAACCAGTTAAGCACTAGGACTAAGTACTAAAGGGTAGAATAATGATGTACGAGGCCAAGTTGCAGTAGCAGCATTTCTTTGGGTGGTCATGCATTGGACAACAGATTTTTGAGAGATTTGAGGACTGCGAGGGATTGCAGCAAGATTGTGATCACGGACAAGTCGCAGATGAATTCAAGGTGAGTTCCCGTCGGTAATCAAAATTGAACACACTCTTACCTGTACTACCTGCAGGGTCCAAATGGCAAAAATTGCCGTTTGCTCTTCACTCTAGTCAACGCGCGATATCCAAAGTCTTTTGGTTTACGTTTGCAGTCACGCGCACGCATCAATGCACCAAGCTCTTGAGTCTTGGCTTAACGCTTATTGGATCACTCTGACCGAAATTATCTTTGTCAAAAGTCACACTGGTCATTTGCTGGCATCTTTGCAAGCAAGGACCTGCAGCCACGTCAGAACGTCGAAGAGTTTCCAAAAAGGCAATACACAAGTAAATGAAATCGATGGCAGGACGGTGGGGAAATGAGCGGTTGTAAAAGGTGCGGTACTCTCCGTACTACTTATGTATAGCACTTCATTAATGACCACCAGCCATGACCTTCGCTAGCGCTGTCCTAGAAGCAAATATCAGGATTCAAAACAACGAAAAGGACATACTTAACCGACGGTTGCTACCAGGTCGTTACCCATGTTGGTGGTATGCCGCCGGAGATACGAGCATGGCATTCGGTACCGTGCTGGCGAAATGTTGAATCCTTTAATGCTGGTTGTCTCCTCTCGGCTTGTCTACTTGACAACGGTGGCAGGGCTACCAACCTAGTACTTGCTACTTCTTTAGCGACTTCGACCATCCCTACGCATTGTACCCCACCGTCGCGAAGCTGAGGTTGGTACACTTTCCATAGCAAACGATCGTTGTCCTCGAACAGCCCTCAGAGAAGATCTTGATCACATTTCTTCGAGACGAGTTTTTGGTGGGCGTCGTTGAGCGACCGGTATTCGCTATATGGATATCCTACCGTATACGTTGCGATCTCCATCCCGATGAGCGCTTCGTCAACAAATGAGTGGCGCCTGAATACCGACGACCATAAACCTGGAATGCCGGTTACAGGCTTGCTGTCCCAAAGATTACGACACTTTGTCCAATGGCCCTAGCTTTACTTGAAAAGCCTAGGCTGAGAACCTGCGTTGGCGGATCTGACGGAAGTAAAGGGCTTGTTAGCCTCTTTAGCTGAACATGTTTAGCCTTCATCCAAAGATGTTCTGTTTAAGCCTAGCAAGGAGTCCTACAACGTGGTGACATACCCATCGTTCGGAGTATTCATCCTATCATATCTGTTTTTTTGGCGTTCTTTATCAATGGGATCGCTTGAAGAAGCAGGAACGGTGCAAGGCCCCAGCAGCTATATTCTCCAACCTCGCACTTCTAGGACCAATGGATTACAGCTTCAGACTGTCGTAGCAATCCTACGTTGCAAACCTTCCTCTTGATAAAAAGTCAGCCCTTTACGGTGGAGAAATCTGCGCAACTGCATGCGCACTAGACGTAGGAGCCACAGGGATTCATAATCGGGGCAGGGCTCATGGGCGAGTAGCTATCGTTCACGTATGAGTTAGCAACCAGTAGGAGATCCTTAACAGCAATGTCGTCTCCTGGGAAGCTGGCTAAACTTGGGATAGTCAACGGTGCTGTCACGGTTTGTTGATCGCTGGACCTGACAGCTAATTGCGCGAGGCCTGCGCTCAACTTGAGCTGAACCCGAGCTCGGAGCTTCATACCGCCTTCATCGGATACCGAGAAGTATTTCCCGCTGGCCTGATACTTAGCTCGTATGACATTCAAGAAAGATGTTATCGAAAAGGCGATAGGATTCGGAACAAGTCTTGGTGATACGGTGAAGCCTTGGATCACAAGATTTCTTGCCATCATCTGTCAGATAATAATACAAGCTTGTGTAATCCATGACTATTTAGGGCCTCGGGGCGTATACCTGATCTTCGACATCTGTCTATTTTCCGAAGGCAAACGTTTAGTGTTAAATGACTCAGATTGGAAATCGAGATGGAATCTGCTGTCGGGTAGGATTTTCATTTTGACTAAGTATGTTCCTAGGACAATAAAGTCACGGCCTGCAAACACCCCACAATGACCGGGTTTAGCGGGCTGGTTTGAGCTGTAGGTCGACTCGTTTCCGCGACGTCTTAACAGAAATAAGAACTGCGCTTCATTTGTTCAAGTATCGTCACCCACTCCCCCCCCGAAAAAAAAATTCACCTTACGCCTTGTTTATTTTTTCATTGCAGCGCACAACATGGTAGGTTTTTTTGCAGCTGATCTGACTGTAGCTTCTTATATATTGACACACGTACCTTTAGGCCGACGTAGACGTGGATGTTACGGACGCTCAGTCTCATATTCAACGTATTTCTGTATATACAGCTCGTCGTTCACTTCGTGCAATTGAAAATCAGGACCACACGATCCTTGTTATCGCCCGGGCGTGGTGTCCTGTCCAGAAAAAAGAAATTGTACGGCGTCTGTCTACATTATATTTGGCCTAGATGCTGACAGTGTACAGATCCGTCGCATAGCATTGCTCGTTGCAGCGCTACACGCAAGAGGTTCGACTCACGGATCGATAAGCCCCGTACGTAACTTCATGCAGAACTTTCAACGAGTAATGACGTGTTCTCCCCTAGAGCTGTATTTCATATTGCAGCACTACGGACTGTTTATACCTACGCAACGGTGGTATATATCAGGCTGCTCAATCATACGCACCCCTACGTCTCCTACCTGAGTTGAGTCGATATGCGCCACGGGAGGTGCTCAACACCGACGTGTACACCCAATCGAAGGAGGCGGACGTTTACTCATGGGCATGTGTCGCATACGCTGTATGTTTTCATTACAGAATGAATCAACAGCTACTGACACCTGAACAGATCTTTACTGGGAATGCCATCTTCCCAAGGAGGCGTCTCTCTGAATGCGTGTACATCATAGCAAGAGAAGGTCATAGCCGCCTTGTGCAACCTCCCGACATGACAGACCATCTTTGGGGGATCTTGTGTTCCTGCTGGAATGCTCCTGTTCAGCGCCCCACAATTACAACTGTTGTCGCGCTTCTTAGCTGAGGGTCTGAGGCCCGCAATACACACTGTATAGCATCACCTCGGTATTTGTCCCGAAGTTCAGAAAAGGGGTGCATTTGCGTTTCGTCCATATTGTATTGTCCAATGAACAATTTATTTAATTTCTTAGAGATTACATGGTTCTTTTTTGTTAGGAGTAATTGAATGAAACGTCAAAGGGCGTGAAAACGTATGTATAAAATCGACATATGCGATAAATGACACCATTAAGGGAGAAAAGGTAACGGTAAAAGAAACGAAGCCAGTGGAATAGGAGAGCGTGTGAGAGCGACAGCAAGTATTTGGGGTTATGCGACAGCAAAGGATAGCATGCAAGGTGACAACATGAAGATGCGCAACAAGAAAAAATGAAGACAGGAAGAAAAAAGACAAAGAACTTTGCAGCAAGGGCAAGATGGTCCAATCACATCCATACTGGGGCACAGCACAGCTGTGCAGCAGTTAACCTCTGAGAATTGAAAAATCGAAAAGAATAGCAATGCATGAACTGGTTCTGACAGAACCTTGTTTAACACAGCCCCGCACCAGCGAGCCTTTGAGCTAAGGCATGCACCAACTGAGCCTCAACACCAAACTCGCGAGCAAGATCGCCAAAGGGCTCCACAGGACCAGGATTTACTGAAAAGTTGCCGTGCTGGAATCCACCCGAGGGTGTCCGAGGTGCGGAATTGCGTGATGAGCAAAGTTCTTCAGTACCCTCCGGTAACACGACCGAGCAAGCTCGGAGTAGTTCAGCAAATTTGCGAACTTGCTGGGTGGTGAATGCTGTAAAATAGAATACCATCAGACGTGTTAAAGTTCGGGTAGAATGGGAAAACGAACCTCGACAATGGACCGCGGTATGTGCCAGTTCGTTTACGAGATCGGATGTATATTCTTCTTCATTGGGATTCTGTTTTGCCTTCTCTACGCGAGCGATGAGTACCTGCATTGCCGCATATGTCGCATCTGTGGGATATATGAATAAATGACGCTTCCAGGAGTTCATTGTTTAACGACCTACCAAATAAAATATCCCTTACGCCTGTACTCCAGAATACACGACTGTCGACATCGGCCGGAAACTTGCTTAGAATACTGGCCAAGGAATGGAAAGGAAGTGAGGGGACCTTGAGAAAGTGGGACTGGCAGGTGGCGTGTCAATTCGTAGACCAACATGAAACAAAAGAAGAATCAACGAACATCCGGTTCCTTGATCAGATACAGCAATCCGGCAAGCTCGCCCTCTGTTAATAAGCCTCCTTCGAGGGATTTGATAATTCGGTCACCAGTCATTCCAGCGAGAGAAGGGCGTGAACCATCAAAAGATCCCTTCCAATGCGAGAAGAGCTGCCAGAATAATCGTTCAGTTAACATACCAGTGAGACAACACGAGAAAGCGCTTACATCTTTCATCAGCTCCTCCTGGCAACTTCTGGTTACGGTTACACCCCTTGCGCGCTTGCCTTTGCCCAATACGCTTCGGCGTTCTTTTTTACCAGGGCCAGCGACCTCACCACGGAGAACGGCGCCAGCAATTACGGCGTCAGCGACTTCGATGTACGCATGGCTGAGGGTCTTGCCCTTAGGGTCAAGTAGTACATGCACACGCACAACCGGCTGCTGTAACCAGCGGGTGATTTGAGAAGGTGTGATGTCCTAAAATACAGCCCAGTCAATTAACACGTTAAAATTAGACGAAGAAAAATCTGCCGACCCAAGGGACGTTGTCAATCCGTAGGACGACATTATCATCATTCTTCTTATCACCGCGTTTGGTGATACCACCGGCTTTCTGAGCAGGTTTGCCCTTCCCTTGGATCAGGCTCTTCGCCTGGCTACCCTTCTTGCCAAAGGGACTAGCAGCAGCTTGTTGTTCCAATTTCGGCGTGCTCGCACGCATTTCTCCAACTTGGAAATCAAGACCGAATTCGAACGGGCTTTCAAGCTCGCCAACGCTCTCGTTCCCAATCTCGAAGGTACCGTTGCAGGAGATAGGACTGCCGGCAGCCAAAGAGAAAGCGCCATCCAGGGCCACTTTCTTCCTGTCCTTTTCATCCTCTATCTTCATATTGTTATCATTCTTCCCCCCACCTTCTTCGTTCTTCTCCGACACAGGACTAGCTGTGCCATTCTTCTTTCCTACTACTAGCTTGAAATCCGCCACAGGGGTCTTGCAAACAGCACATTCCATGTCCTTCTCGCCGACTATGTTAAGAGCACTCGTCAAGCATCCCGAGCAGAGCGGATGTTCGCAAGGTTTCAAAACAGCCAATGTCGACGGAGATGGTGCAAGGCAGACGGAACAGTCATCCGGTGACGGTGCAGAAGATGAGCTGGATAATGCACCACAGGTGCTCGAAGCGTCCTCCACATCAGCATCGCCCGAAACGCTCTCAGCAAGAGCAGAGAGGATAGCTGGCGAAGGAGGTGGCAGAATCGGAGAAGGGAATGCGGGAATCGGAACATATACTGGTTTAGGATAACCCTGAGAAAGCATTCCCAACTGAGGCGTAGGTTGAGCAATAGGCAGCCGTGTACCATAGCCGCAGTGCATGTCTTCACGGAACCGTTGTGAATGGAATTGATTCTCCAAACTCTCGGACATATTGGTCAAAGGCTGTGATTGGTGTTGAGGCTGGGGCATGCCTGCGCTAAGGAATGGGTCTGCAAAGTTGGAGAAGGAAGGAGTTTGTTGTAGGGTGGGCGCAAATCGTACGGGAGGGTATCCATAGTTGGTATTCATAATGTTCGCGTTTCCAATATTAAGAGACGCAAGTCTTTGTTGGCGTTGGAGGTTAAGCGTAAAGGAATCGTTCGTGCTCGATGGCTGTTGTGTATAATTCACCGACTGTTCGGGGTAGTCCGGCTCAAACTCGAAATCATTTTCGTCTATGTCAAACAAGTCGAGGGAGGAAGTATCTTGAGGGTTGAGACTGACACTTCGATTGTATAGGTAATTCATGCTGCGGTTCGCTATGGCGGGTGTATTTACATTTTGTGATGGGGAACGGATCTAAAACGGCGATGAGATGTAAGTAAATGAGCATTTGCAACGTCATACAGAAGAAATTCGGGGAAAAGTGGATGAAAAAATACTCACAGTACCGAATGCTTCCCGCCTCCTTGGTTGTGCAGGGTCAGTGAAGCTTCCCTTGAGCTTAAGTTGACTGGCGAGAGCGCGGTTCGGGGGTGGAGTGGACATGAGGTCTGTATTCATAGATTGATTAAGGGATCCGAGAGTACGCCGGGAACGGACTGGAGATGAGGTGGCTTGAGGTTGCAAGGAAGGGGTATTTGACTGGGCGTCAGCGGACGGAAAGCCTGTTCGGAGTCGAGTTGAGATGGATTCGCTGCTTGTGCGTCGGTGGGCAGAGAAAAAGGCGGATGGGAGGACTATAAAATCCAATGATTAAGAAGCTGTTAATCGTATAAATGCGAACAACTTACTATCTTCGTTATTGATGAAACTGGAGTCGTTGATTTCACTCCCTGTAACAGGTTGTCAGCCGACAAAAACACGAGGCAACAAAAAGATGCGCACCGTCGTCATCCAAAAACTGTGAACTCTCCTGTGAGACCTTAATCCCATTTTCATTCGCACGAGAGCGCCAGTTCTCTGCGATATCGGCGAGGCTGTTGTCCTTGCCTTGGACATGCATACTAACACTGCGTACAACTTCAGGAGACCCATAAGCGAGCCCCAGCCGCCTCTTAGCCCCGAGATGAATGCTCTCGGGGGTTATCAAAGCAGAAGAGGTATCAGAAGCTACACTAAGGGGAGTATATGGAGAAGAAGTAAGCGGTGACCTGGCTATGCTGCCGTAGAAAGACTGAGAATGGCGGTGCTGACGTGGGACACGCTGAGGGGTAACTGGGTTGCCTTTTGCTGAGCGGACGTTGGCTGGAGAAGAAGGAACGGAGAAAGACTGGAAGGATGTGGGCAACGACGAGGGGGAAGACATGATGGACGTTGAAGACGATGAGGAGAATGAAAGGGACCAGAGACAACCCACAAGCCAACAAATCGTGACCTTTGAACTGTGACTGACTCCTTCTTTCACGAGATGTCACTTTGCACGTGCAGGACGCGTCAAACCGCGTATATGGTCATGTGCCCACGACGCGTCTGCCCCTATCTTACACCCCTTCTCTTGAGCTTCTTCTTAACACGAGCCCAGAATAAGGTATAATGTTTCTAACCTTTGGTGAACCCACTAGATACGCCATCCATGGATTACTACCAAGTTCACAACCAACCTGGTCTGTGCGTAGATCGTTTCTAGGGCCTTCGACAGTCACCACACAGCGAGCCATCAATCAAAATGCAAAAAACGTGGTCAAATGCCTTCCATCCCGAGCGCCCCTTCGTCCAATGATGAATGACTTCACTCACTCACATTATGCCAGCATCTAGTGAAACACTAGATGGACAGTTGGGAACCTGGGCCTATTAGTATTACTGCGGTGGTACACATTGAGCAGTACCGAGCAGCGGCCTGAGTGCTATGGCAAGTACAGACACTTTTATCATTGACTGGAAGTTGTGCAAAATCAAATGATCGTTTGAAGACTTACTGTGAGGAGTGCCATTAAGTAAGTAACCACAGAGATAAATGCACTGTGTAACAGATGGTGCTTTCTTCGTGATGTTCTCAGTTTTTTCTAGGAAAATAAACTGCAAACTCAACCTCACAACGACAACACGTTCACTTTAGGTACAAACTCTCGCTGATAACGTGTTTATGGTGTCCAACAACCCAAGACCGGCGAGATGGTGACCTGCCGAGACCACGCTAGTAGAAATTACGAACTTTGACATAAACCTTCCCCTGCAAAATTTTACTAAAATGAAAATTTCCGTAAGATAGACAATTATATAGTCATGCATATTATAATTTAACCCTGCAACGCCAGTCCAACAATGAAGAAGTCCAAATGTAATAAATATATGGAAATACCAGCCAGAATATATCACGACTTGCATTGGTACTAAGCCGACGAAAAACACATGTAGTTATGCGCATTATAAATAGACTACTGAATCACCGGTGATTTTAACTGTTTACCAAATAAAAGGGAATAACTCACAATTAGTATGTATAAGTAAAAATAACGAACATAGGTTCAGGCAATGACACAGAAAGGGGAACCATTTCCCCTGGCCTCCTCATTGACAGGAATAGAGCCAATGGTATCCTCAATATAAAAATCGTCAAAGGAATCCATTGCAGTATAATGTAGGTTTGACAAGTTGAAAGGGAGAAGGGGAGCGGAAAATACTTTGATGGCAATCCTGGAGCTCTACCAAATCGTGCTCGCTTATATATGCCAATTAACAATGGACCACGTACAACATGAGGCTTAATCACCTTTCCCTCTGCATTCCACGGAGCACTTCCAGACACTAATAAAGATTCTTACACAGATCTTGCCTCTTCACTCAGACGATCTTGACTATTGTCTAGTGAAAATGCAACCTCAGGTGACTCGATCGATTGTTGAGTAAGGTAACAATTAGGAAAAGAAGGGTCAAGACACGGTAATAAAATAAGCAACACAAGATCGAGCAACGGTATGATTATAATCTAAAGGAACAAGTTTGGACTTTGGCTCTGTGGCGATGTATTGCACCAGTGAACAGTAGTAAATATCCAATTGAACTACTTCAACCACTTCAAGGTCCCTCCATAAAAACGAAGGTTATAGTTGAATTTGACTCCAATAATCCTGTACATTTGCAAGGACTCTCTTAAACCCAATATTGCTACATAAAATGAAGTTACTAAGTAGATACTGAAAATTGTGGTACAGTATTGTAGTAGGTGATAACAAAATGACATCTGCAGTCTTTCGTCCCCATCCTCGAAGATCATCCCAGGATAGCGAGTAATGATGAAGCTGGTATCCTACATCGAGTATCATTAGAATACAAATTAACGTGATAACGATGAAAACTTACAGGTTATGATATAAATGAGAGAAAATGGAGGGAGAGGTTTTTTTCTGCGGAAATACGGCCTTCTCGGGCTCCATTATCATTCGTCTCGGAAATGTCGGAGACAATGTCTTCAGCGGTGACTTTGAAAAAGAAATTGGACAACGATGCTCTGATGTATGAGAAGATAGAGAGGTTGGCAACAGCAAAAACGTAGCAGACATTGAACTCGTAGGAAAGCTTGGAACAGTTGTGAGGTGAGCCTCGGCTAGTGGTGTTGGTAATACTGTCGACCTGAACGAATGCAGAGAAGACATTTCTGCTGGTAGAAAGGGGAGGTAACAAGTCAGCAAGGCCCAAGCATTACATATTATGTAGGAACTTGGGTTTCAAATCCAATGCCCTACGCCCAGGACTGGCTAGGTTTATCTTATTGTTTCATGTGAAGTGCTCTTCTGTGAAGACAATAAGAGAGCGAGATCACTTGAGCGACAAAGTTCTCATTCTTTTTATAGATTTCCAACCGCTCCAAACTTTGCGTCGACGGCGAGATTATTGAAGGGGACTTAAAATAAGTAAACCAGACCTAAACACCCAGGCCTCTGGTGCCGACATTTCAGATTTGGGCCTATGTTTACACTCGTGACTCGTTGGCATTACTTGCATACCTGGAACAAGGTTATTTAAAGAATGTGATGTGAGGACCAGAGAAATTGGTTTTGAGGCTCTAGAATCAGTGGTTGAGGCTGGAAACTTAGATAAATTTACTGAAAAGTAATAATTAGTCCCTTGCAAAAGTTGCCTTGAAGACCGTGACGTCGTTGAGACCAAGTTGAGACGTTGTCCTGGAGTTGTACGACCAGTCAATGGCCTTGAAAACAAACAACTTACAATACTTAGTAATTAATTCAACTTGCATCAAACTTGCATTGTTGAATTTGTGTTGAACGTTGAAACGTTGAAGCTTAGTTCAACTTGAACATAGCACAAACATAATACGCGCTACAAGTACCATTGAAAAGTAAGTTGAGAAGACTCAATCTTGAAGGCTATTACATAATAGAGCTCACATGATACAGTTATGGAATGTGAGTCCGAAGTCGGAGTCTCACAAACACTTCATTGAAGTGTCGTCGCCATGCCAAATATGGACAACCCTGCTGCAGTGATACGCTGAATACCAACTCTTGGAGTCTCAGTCTCACAGTGGATCCTTCCCTCGACAATTCTTCGGCTTTTCAAGTTATCCATGGTAAACCTCACTGACCTGCCTATCGAAATCCTACGACAAATCGCATATTATGCCAAATATGAAGATGTCCAGACTCTCAAGTCTGCATCACGCGTTTGTCGATGCCTGACATCTGCATTTCAAGAAGACCTCTTTCCTGAAATCAACCTTGAAAATCCAGCTGCAACCAATCGTTTTGGGGCAATAATTTGGACTTCACCTCACCTAATCAGTTATATCCAGTCATTCAGTGTCTCCTTATCACACGAAGATCTTGTAGTTCGCGTTCTATCAAATGCGTCGAAGATTAAAAAACTGCGGTTCAATGAGGACAGTTGCGGGGGGGACTCGGAGGTCTATGATACCCAAAGGTGGTGTGCCTACAAAACAGACACCCGCACAACGATAGAATCCATGCTCGGAAAGTTGCCTCTCAATGAGATCTACCTCGACCGCGTTCCAATTCCTCTGTCTTTGTTGGCACAGTGCTGGAGACTCCAACATCTTAGTCTTGCAAACATAAAGGTGGAGCCCAACGATCTTCCATGTTTAGGAAACAAAGAACAATCTATATCCTTGAGAACCCTTCAATTACGCCTTGATTCGGAGACCTTATCACTGGCTACTACGTGGTTTGTCAACCCTCAATGCATATTTGATATTAGCCACTTGGAGAGCTTATATTTGAACTCGGACTTGCTACATGCCTTCGATGGTACCTATTTTTGGGACATTATGCAAAAATGTGCATTTTCGGTGGAAATTTTAGGCTTCGATCTTACCACCTCTGGTAAATATGTGCTCCTCATTGTCGTGGTAGCCTGACTTATAAATTTAATAGACGACAGTCCCCCGCTTATCGACCTCTCTATCTTTTCTAAGCTGCAACAGCTCAAAATGCGCACGGCTGTTACGGAATCCAATAAGGCCGAAATGTGGACTAAACATGCCTTAGACAATATTCCTACCAATAATTCACTTCGGAATATATTTATAGCTCTGATATTGCCAGAGGAAGAGTTATATTACAACATTCCCCCGATCTATCGCATATTCTTAGGCGAAGCATTTTCAGATGCGGAACAAGGTTGTGTTAGAGTTTACGAGCCCATCGACTCCGATGCCCAAGATGGAGTATTATATGAATTGATAGATCAGGATATAGGTATTGATGGTTGGATTGAGCTTGAGTACTGCCACGACGGTGATTAGAAATTCTCAAATAAGTACATTACATTGTTTTGGCTTACCACTGTGCCATCTAGATCCAAATTTCCTCTTCCTGGAATTCTCATGACGCTCACTCCGGGAATACAGTCGGTGGGACTCCGGTAAATATTCACTTGTGGGCAAGCGACAAGTGTACATTGTTTGAAATCCAACTGACCATTTTTAACGTACTGAACTTGTACTGAACCTCAACAAGTGCTTACTGTTAATTATTCTGATGAGATTACTTTACGCACGTGATACAACCAGTGATAAGAATCAGATTCATCACTGCAGTGGACGAGTCTCAAGGACGACCCGTCATCTTTTAATCACGATTTCATCATCATCGACTCTTTCAGCTTCAAGCTTATCTATTTATCATTTCCTCATCCATGGCAAAGCTCACAGATATGCCTGTCGAAGTCCTTCGACGAGTTGCGTACTATGTTAAATGCAAAGACTATGATCTAACACTGAAGTCTGCATCGCGCATTTGCCGATACCTGACACCCGTATTTCAAGAGGGCCTATTTACTAAAGTCCACCTTGACGATAGATTCAGATCCTTTCCTGTCACAAACAAGTTTTATTCAATGATTCGAACCTCGCCTCACATAATCAAGTATATTCAGTCATTCAGTGTCTCCTTGCTACATGAAGACCTTGTGGTTTATGTTTTATCAAATGCATCGGGGATCAAAAAACTTCAGTTCAGGGAGGATGATGAAAAGTCGAACACGTATGTTCCGCGTCGGAATGCCTACAAAACGGAAACCCGCACTGCGATTGTATCTGCACTAGGGAAGTTTCCTCTCACTGAGGTCCACCTGCACCGTGTGCCGGCTCCACTATCTTTGTTGACACAGTGTTCGAAACTCAGGAACCTTAGTCTCACGGACATAAACGTCGATCCCAAAGATCTTCCTCTATTACGAACAGACCAGAAACCTATATCCCTAGAGACTTTACAGCTACGACTTAATTCTGAGGCCTTACCACCGGTGACTAAGTGGCTTCTTGACCCCCGATGCTCATTCGATATTGGCCACATGAAGAGTTTGTATTTGAACTCGGATCAAGATCAATGTTTCTTTGATGCCACATACTTTTGGGACATTATGAAAAAATGTGGATCATCGGTGGAGATTATGGAATTCGACCTTACCTCCTCAGGTAAATTCGGCATATAGCCTACTAGTACTACTTACCCTGTGGTTGAAGTTGCTAACATGGCTGTTTTCCCACTAGAAGACAGCTCGCCCCTTTTTGACCTATCTGCATTGACTAAGCTACGAAGGCTCAATATGCGGGTGCCGTTGTCAAATGCGAACGCCCTACTGTGGATTAAAAAAGCTTTTTACAACATCCCTACGGAAAATTCACTTCAGGATATATTTTTAGGTCTTATGTTGCCGGAAGAGGAATCAGAGTACTACTGTGGAAATGTTCCTGAGGTCCATGACATCTTCTCGCAGCGCAAGGCATTTTCAAAAATATACATTTCTATTCAAGTTTACAATTGTGACTCAAGCACCGAAGAACGTGTGTGGACTGAAATGGCGGATCAATGGGAATCTCCCAAGAGTAACATCGAGCTCGGTTTCTCCTATGATGGTGAGGTTCACCTCGAATCCATTTAGTTATCGTGATTTACCATCTCTTACTATTTCATTTGCTAGATGGATATGATTTATTTCTCGAATTTTCATCAGATCCACAGGTTGACTGACTGTGGAGCTATCTGATGAAACATTTCATTTGATAACTACACCAAGCTTGCTATTTGTGACGATAATAGTATTGAAATATTTTGAAGACTATGAAAACCACACATGTCATGATTGCTAATGTTGTGTCTTATATCCATTGGAAGTATCTCTTGGGTAGTATACTAGGGAAGTACAAAACCATGTGTACAATATCATAAGGTAGTTAGTCATGCCATGGCTATTCAGGCTCCCGATAATGCAGTTGGTTTTCCATAAGTCAATATATTATATATATGGTGTCAATTTAACTGCGGTCAATACAAGCAAGTCCATGTTAGCTTAAGATTTTTCAATGGGAGGCCCATTAAATAGCTGATGCCATTTCGAGTTGGTGTTCGAGTGAAGTGAGTTTGAGAAACACACCGTCAATATAAAGCAGCTTCAGGAAATGACACAGTAAGGATTATTTCCTCCGTCACCTCTGCTCTTATTTGTAGGGAACGGTTGAATAATGGTAGGGTGCGGTTTCGATGGATGGTAAATGAATGGGCTAGAATCGGTACGTGTGCTGTTAACAAAAAGAAGGAAGCGGTGAACTTACCACTTAATTAGGTTTACTCGGCTTATATGGCAGAGCTTAACAATGGCACTGTGACAGGGCGTCGCCGTGTCATCCACATTTTCTTCTATATCATTCAGAATTCGGTGCTGTCTGAGCTATGTTTTCTCTCCTAATTTCTCTCCTTACTACACTGTATAGAAAATAAGCTGATCACTTTGTGAAGTTGCACCAGTGATGGACCAGGGTTCTGAATAACGTACCTAAACGATCGGATGTTTTAAAAAGCATTGTGTGGCAGCGTGATAAGTGAGGATTTTTATAAGGCAAGTCCCCAGCATGCATACGTCGGCATCTCTGTCCTAAAACTGGAGTTGTATATAGAGTTATGAGAAATTCAGGTTTCGACACGAGACAAAAACATAAGAATGGCACCGAGAGCGCCTCGAGGCAGCACTGCCAAAAGTTCGGGGGGTTTGAAGAATGGACGCGTCATTTCACTTCTTGAGTTTCTGCTTTATTTCATAATGTATGTGCTACCAGGAATTAGGCCTTAGGTATGAGTACTTACATGTGTTTGCCTTGAAGAGCCTTGCCATGACCACAAAACGGTAATTCGCATCAGTGCCTGTGGTGGATTGGTGGTGGATTTCGTTCCGAAAAGAAATTCTAAAAATTAAGAATGTTGGTGACCTTTTCCCCCGAGGATATTTCTCTAATTAATAGTTCATTATTAAAATGGAAAATGAGTACTGAGTACTTACTGAGAAAAATTTAAAAGTTGAATCGATGTTTCGAAGTTGAAACGGGGGGAGTGATTGTCAGCGTCCTTAATAGTAAACAAGTATAAACTACACCACCTATTTTTTTTTTCGGCCCCCAAAATGCAACGCCCGTCGCCCACTATGTATGTGTACGCCGGCCGCGGACAAATCAACGCACTTATCAAGATGCCCAACAGCTGCTAGTGTTGCATCCTTCATAGGTTAGTACCAATAGCGTGTTTTCACTCTAAACATAGTCAGGGACTGACAATGACATGTACAGTTGACCTACAGCTGCGAGATCTCATTGATCATTGACCATAGGTCTCTGATTGGAACCAGGCTGCCACTTGACTGCCACCTTATCTGGGGAGAACAGGATATGTGAGTTTATAACCACGTTAATAACTTCTTGCCAGATGAGAAATATCATGACCATGAATCCACGAACGCCGCACCTAAGGGAGCGTTGCGCAATGTGTGGTTTTTAATCCTAGTTATACTGATCCCCCCTTTCTCTCCCTTTCCGTATTATGTATAATAACTGACATTCGACGTTTCAGTGATGATTTGTTCCTTCTCATGAAGTTATTGACCATGTCTCTCTTCATATATAAGTACATTAGGATTGAGATCAAGATGTCAGGGGAAATATGACATGTGAGTTCAATATGTCGTTAGCAAAGTTTCTCAAGATGAGACATCTTGATCATGTATACACGAACGCCGCTCTCAAGGGAGCGTTGCGGAATGTGTGGTCTTTATCCTAGTTATACTGATCCTTCTCTTTCTCTTATCTCGAACAATACCTAACATTTGATGCTATTTCAGGGGTCTTTCATCTTATTATCTACTGCTCCTCCCGCAAGCCGGAAGTGCTTTACAAAGTGAATACAGTACTTCCGGTTCTAGTTCCATCTTCGCTCTGGTATTTTAGATGTTGTGTTACTAATTACACAAGATCACTGGGAAACATTTTATGGAAGGGTACGTTTTTTTGAGTCTTATATTTTGTTACAAACACTTATTTACATGCAGGCCTGAAGCAGTATTCGCCTACGCGTCTTTTTGGCCATTTTCGACCTCGCCCAGTCGTACAGAGAGCTCAACGAGCTGCTCAGCCACCCCCTCCACTAATTCTCGCTTTACAAGTGCCCTTTTCCATTTTTCAACGCGGTCGCTCCAGAACTTCCCCTGTGTTGGTATCCTCTTTTCTTCTGCATACCAACATGCAGCCAGACCTGCATATATCGCACCCACTGTGTCTGCATCACCGCCTAGATTTGCTGCCATGATAGCACCGTATTCAAAGGTAGTCGTTGCGAAGAAGCAGTACAACGCTGCCACGAGGCTATCCACGACATACCCAGATGACGATAGTTGCTTTTCGTCTGGGATGTGATAGGGTAGCTTGTCCTTGTCGATGGGGGGTTCCGCTTCCATCTGTGCGACCAGGGCCAGGATGGGATGGTACCTGCGATAATAATCTTCACGCCCCGCTTCGTCGTTTGGCACCTGAGGTGCATCATGCACTACCCCCAACACATCCTTGAGTGCCTTCGTAGCAAATGGGAAGTAGATGATCTGATCCAACAGATCCATTTTTGTCAACCCTCCAGACTCACAACTCTCCATAATGCGAACAATCAGCCTTGTCCAAAGTTCACATGCCTCCTTGCACACCTCATTCGGGTGTGTGGTGGCACTACTCAGTCGTGCAAGCCTCGCTGCATCGTGCGATCGCCTCCAATACGCCAATCCTACTGGCAACACACGCATCAAGCTCCCATTGCCACCATAGTTCTCTCCCCCGAGCTGCTTCTCGATCTTTTTCAATCCTGCATTCGGGTTGTCGCTTGCAGTGAAGATGCTCACTGCGCGATTGATAGTGTTTCCAATATCGAAGCAGCTCCCGATGGCAGATAGTTCCCCATACTGATGCCACCTGCAATAGGCCCTCATTTGATGAACTTGGTCGAAACCCAGCGTCCCATCCCCAGTGCTAGATCCCTTAGGAGTGTATGTCGCAAGGGATTGCGCAAGACATAGTGCCATGGACGTGTCATCCGTCCATACTCCTGCTGGCAGGTCGAAGTTGTCGTTAGGGATCATAGTAGTCGTCAGTGGGAATGAAAACCTCGCTTGGAATTCTGTTGGCCCGCCGAGTGCGTCAACCATTGCTGTTGCTAGCATGGAAAGACGTATCTTCGTTGCCGGAGGAGCTGGGACAAGGTGTTGCTCATTGAGTCGAGGTTGGGGGTGCGATGGAGAGGTATCACTACCGTACTTGTACAGCTTCTTTAAGGAAAAGAGGGGCATTGGTATTGATAGGGGTCTTTCTTCCACGCTGCATAAGTACTTATATACCATGGTGTGTCAATAAGATACAAGTAAGCTTATGTACGTAGCACCGCCTTTAGGTACAAGCATAGTCGATCGCTGTCACTGTCTATCATCTATGGCCATCACTTACCATCATCTATGCATTGGTCCTGTAC
This sequence comes from Cyathus striatus, assembly GCA_025738555.1. Classification (NCBI taxonomy): domain Eukaryota; kingdom Fungi; phylum Basidiomycota; class Agaricomycetes; order Agaricales; family Nidulariaceae; genus Cyathus; species Cyathus striatus. The sequence goes on along the minus strand of JAOVFP010000013.1, from coordinate 2,077,116 downwards.
GACATACTTCTAAGAGATAAAGCGTACCCTGCACTGTCCCTCGCCAGGATCAAGAGACTTCGAGCGCAGCTGCACGGCCAGGGTCCAAACTACACTGCTTGTTACCATTGTCATTCAAGTTCAAGGGCTTCGTGGCGCCCCAGCGCCTGTGCATTTTTAGCAAGGCCCATTTCATATGACACCGCTACTTATACAGCGAGTGACCATCAATCATACCGACACCTGTTCAGCTATCACTTAATACATGTATGCTCTATCATCTTCCAGTATCTCTGAAGAGAACTGTAGGAAGTCATCATATGGATCTACAATTAAAGTTTTTTTTAGCTATACTAACAACTGGAAAGTTACGGCAAAATGAGTACCTTCGGGACTAAATTTAAAATTAATGTTATGAGCATTACCAGCGGGATTCGTGCTTCTCATCATAATTTCTTTGGATACCTGTTCTTCAATGTACGCGTTGCTTCCGTATACCGTTACATAAACGCTCGTTTTCGGAAATACCTTGGGCAAGAAGACATCATACACCCAGGTGACTTCATGCTTCACTTCATCACATAGCATATCGATATGAATCGACTGGAGTGAGTTGTTTGTAATGTCGACGTTACGGAAGGCATGCCAAACCCAAACTTCTTCTTCGCTGCCACTAATTATTAAGCGTATTCTGAGGCTTCGCAAGCCGCTTAAGATGGCAAAGTCAAATCCAGGGTGACATTTATCTGAAGAGCCGATGAGCATCAGATAATCTCTGTAAAGAGGCGGGGATATATCGTTAGGGATTAAGTCGAACATAAGATTTTCCAGAGACGAGGAGCACTTTTGCATAAGACGCCAAAAGTACAGGTTTTCGTCGTCACCAAAATCTGAGTTCAAATACAACCTTCTCAAGCAACTGATATCGAATGAGCACTGAGGTTGGAGCAACCATTCTGCAAAAACTGATAAGGACTCCGAATCCAGGGCCAACTGGAGTGTTTCTAATTGTAAAGGTGCTTCATGTACAGATAATAGAGGGAGGTGTTGGGGATCAGGTTCGTAAGATGTAAGACTGAGATGTCTCAGTGCGCGGCACTGCATCAAGAAGGACGGAGGTAATCTTCGTACAAATTCAAGATGGAGCTGCTGAACAGAGAGTGTGACAAGGGCGGATGCAATACTAGTACGAGTTTCTTCTCCTAAGGTAGACCACTCGCCAGTGAATAATTGACCAGTGAGTCGTAATTTCCTGATATTAGGTGCATTCCGTAAAACACGACACAAAAGATCTTGACTGGTTAGTAATACTCCAAGAGTCTGAATATAAGAGAGTAAATGAGGTGAAGTTCTAGTGATTGAGGAAAACTGTTCAATTCCCGTCGTTGCTCCGGATCTTTGGATTGGAACATCAAGGAGCACCCGCGCGAAAACACCCTCTTGAAACGCGGGTGCTAGGTATCTGCAAACGAGAGACGCGGATTGGAGAGCATTTAAGTTACGTTCGAAAAGAAGAAAAGCAGCGATGCGTCGTAGAAGCTCTACAGGCAGATCTGTAAGTGTCGCGCTTGACATCAAGTTAAGAGGAATAATTAGTAAGTTGTTGAAGAAATTTGTCGAATAAATGCTAACTCCACGAGTACGTAACAGTTGGTACTTCAAGTTCACGTGACTGTTTAACGTTTCGTCTTGGTCAAATTTTAAATTGAATTCAGATTGAAATGCCTTGGAAATGCCTCACATGCACACAGATCATCGACGATCAATCGTTAGAAAATAGTTAGAAAGATAATGCTATGAATTCCAAGCCTAAAACTAATTATGTTTTATCAATAAGTAGTATATAGTAATATACTAATGTAAGTACAAGAATTAATATAGAGCAACAATGGAGCCAAAGAAAACTGCAACGCGTTGCGCAAATATATTTGCATGTTATCTAAGGGCTTACTTCCCCAATAATATTTTGAGCACATTACATTTCGCAAGGTATCCCGGTTTCTGTGAGTGGAAGCATTGGTCCAGCAATGATGAATTGATTTTACACACGGTAAGTCTGTGAATCTGGACATTTTGTAAGTAATCAGAAACAAACGGCCATAGCTGCATTTTACTTTGCCGATCAAAATTGAGTTTTATATCGCAAATGGTAGTGAGATCCACACCCATTTCTTTGATACCATTTCGTACTTGCTTTTTAATGAGAATCACTTTTGTAAAGCGTGACATGAACTTCTGCTCTTGAAAAGACTTCGCGCTGGAAGATATCATAAACCCAAGTAATGTCATAGTCTCCCCTGTTTGATAATATCAAATCCAGAAACACCGATTGAAGTAAATTTTCGGTGTGAACATTATGAAAGGCATATTTAGTCCGCATTACTTCCCTTTCTAACATTGTCACGCGTATTTGAAGGTTTCGCAGGTTAGGTAGGAGAGAAAGGTCGATAAGGGGGGAGCCATCTGGAAGTTCATTGAATCAAAATGAGTACATACCCAAATTAACCACGTGTAAATAATGGGGTAATTACCAGAGGGTGTAATGTCGACACTAAAGCACTCCACTGTTAGCGCACATTTTCGCATAATTGTCCAAAAGTATGCGCCCCCCAAAAATGTTGAATCCGAGTCAAGTAATAGTCGCTTCACATGGCTGATGTCAAATGAGCACCGGGGATCAAGAAGCCAAAAGAGGAAGTATCGAGAGGTCGTGAAAGTCAATATTTGTAAGATCGAGATGTCTTAGTGTTCGACACCGTGTCAACAAAGGTGACCCGCCACTGAGATGGATCTCATAGACAGATGATCGTGTTACTGGAGATTCGACAGCAGCATAAGCATCTGTTCCTTGTGCACACCACTGATCACTGATGTAAGATTCATCGGTAAACCGCACTGAGTTTATGTTCGATGCATTCAATAAAATTTGAACCAGTAGATCCTTGCACACCAGTGGTATAGTAATCCTTCGAATGTACTAGGATACTAGGATAATATATGAAGTGAAGTAGAGAGCACTGAAGAGAATCTGCTGGCAGCGGGAATTGTGGGTCTGACCGGAATACTCCAATCGATCGGACCATTAAGTTTGACTTCGAAGAAAATAGGTTCCTGGAAGATAGGTGCTAGGTATCGGCAAACGAGTGATGGAGATTGAAGAGCTTGAGTTCTGTTTTGATGCTTAATATAATAAGCGATTTCCTGTATGATCTCTACCGGAAGGTCAGTAAGTTTCGCCATGAACGAGTGCAAGATGGTGAAGTCACTTATGTAGGTCCCACAGCCCTGCTGACTTCTTCAAGCTTGCCAGTGCCCAGTGTGACCCCAGCCCAACTCTAGCCTTGAGCTTGAGCGTTTGAATTTGAGCGTTTGAACTTTACCTTTAACTTTTAAGCAGTAATTTAAGAGTTTGAACTAACTGGTACTTGGACGGTGCCTCCATCGCCTTTGGTTTTGCAGCAGTCTTCCCTCCAACAGTAAGTACTAGTAAATGTAAGTAAGTAGTAGCGAACAACAGGCTTGTCTTACATAAACTTACGATGAAATTAAAGACTCCTGATCAAGGATATTACTTACTACTTAGTATACGTTCTAAGTCAGCCACGTCTATGATATGTTTCGGAGGAAATCAATCTTGAACAATAATAAAAACGGCTATCAGTGAAGGAGCGACACTAGCCCAACAAAAAGGCAGAGAAAACAAAAATTAGCAGTCTCATTATCAACTTACAATTTCTCCAGCATAGGCTCTCTATTGTTGGAAATCCAGATCTAGTCGTGACCAGTTAATGTGACATTAATACTGTCTTCCATAACCCCTCGGCATATTCCACATATTCCACATCCACATACTCTATATCCTCTTCCGGTCGGTATTCCCACTTACTCTCGCCTTCGTCGAATTTCAAAAAGCCCTTCTCACGCACGTCTGGAAAAGTTTAGTGAGTCAAAGAACAAACGAACATGGAGCGAATATTTACCTTCCGAGCAAAAATTGAGTTTAATGTAAGGGGTAAGGTTGGGATCCACGCCCTTATCCGTAAAGTCGTCCATTATTTCTTCTACAATAATGGGGGTACTTTTGAAAACAGTAATATAAATCCTTGATGTGTTGGCAAAATACTTTTGCAAGAAAATATCGTAGAGCCAGGTAACAGAGTAGAGATCCGCTTCACGTGCTGTGAGATCCAGAACTACAGTCTGAAGTGAATTTTCAGCACGAATGTTGCGGAAGCCACTTTTAATCCAAGCTTCCTCCTTTCCAGGTATAAGGGTACGTATATGGAGGGTACGCAGAACAGGAAAGATGGAAAAGTCGAAAATGGAGGAGCTGGTATCTAGAAGTAACATGTTAGTAATCAGTACTCAGTAGGCATTAAAGAATAACACCGACCAGGTGGACTAAGGTTGAAACGTAGAGTCTCTACTGATGATGAGCACCTTTGCATAATTTCCCAAAAGTATGTACCCCCGAAGAAGTCTTTAATGTATTGGTGCTCGCTATCCAAGTTCAAGCTCTTCAAGTGGCGAATATCGAATGAGCATCGGGGATCAAGAAGCCACTTAGTAATAACTGGTAAAGTCATCGAATCAAGGCCCAACTGGAGGGTCTCCAGCGGTATAGGTTGTTCGCCTGTGCCTAAAAGAGGAAGATCTTTAAATTCAACATAGGTGTCCATGAGACTGAGATGTCTAAGTGACCGGCATTGTGTCAGCAAAGACAGCGGAAACTGTGTCACACAGTAAAGGTGGACTTCCGCGAGTGGTAGCTTCACTAGCGTGGACGAAAGCACAGCGAGAGTCTTCGAGGAGTACTGATCCCATCCTGCAGTATAGGCTTCACTGATGAGAAGTCTCCTGATATTGGAGCCATGCGATAGAACCTGAACCAGCAGATCTTCGTGACGAGCAGACCATAACGAGATGCTGAATGATCGAATATATGGGATTAAGTGAGGTGAATTCCAAGCAATCGAAGAGAACCGGTAGGCCGCAGGCAAACCCCTGAACCTGTCAGGGTGATGGTCCAGATGGATTTTGGAGAAAAGGCTTTCTTGAAACACAGGTGTCAGATATCGGCAAACGAGCGTGAGTGATGAAAAGTCTTCATAACCAACATAACGCGCTATTTCTCGTATTGTTTCAAGAGGTAGGTCAGTGAATTTTGCCATCGTTGAATGCAAGATGAGAGTCAATGGCGACGCTTTCGCGGTTGTCAAGTTTCAAGTTTCGACCCTGTTATTCGTATCACGTGAAAAACCAGTACCCCAGTGCCTTCGCATAAAGAAGTCGTTCAACAACCTATATATTTGCATGATAACTGGAGCATTTCAAACATCCTTGGTGTTCGCCGACTCGTAACAGAGCAAGATCTTCTAAATCGCATCTATATAAATCTATACCTGTAGTAAGTTAGTACTTGTAGCCTTGTCAGGAATCCCATCAACGGAGATGGAGGAATTTAAGAGGAATAGATGCATGTCCTAGTAAGGATATTTAAGTAGAACCAATTTTGCCAGCGAATGCGACAGCAATACATGTATCTGCTCGAACATCCTCTTCCCACTGCTTAGCACGGCGACTTCAATTACTTGATGTCCATGGCATTCAATAAAATACAGATTATATCTTCGCACAGGTGAGAAGAAGTCCTAATAATAGAAGAAAACCGGTCAATAGATCTAGAGAAAAGTCAAAGGATTGAGCCCTGTAAAAACGTTATACTTAAGCCGCCGCCAAACGCGTTGCAATGACATGTATACCATACAGTCGCGTATAGTGTGACTATTTTCCTTTGTCTGACTCCTAGATTCATAAGAAGCATGCGTTAGAAACTGGAAAAATGAGCTTCAGGTTGTGAATGAAAGAGTCTGGAATGGCAAGCAAATGGCAAGTTCAATTTTTTCAATGAGTTTAAGTTGGTGAACGATCACGTGCGCGATAAGTCTCCTCATCAGATCTATCCGAAACCTTAAGATTACAAAACTAAAATTAATTCAAGCAAACAGCGTACACAACCTACACCTCCTCAACAGCCTCAACATACTCTCCCTCCGTCTCAGTCTCCGTCTCAGTCCTCACAACCGAGTCCATCCCCCACTCTCCCTCCTCCGTATCAGTAGCATTATCATGATCCGTAACCCTCAACAACCCTTCCAACACCCTCACCCTCCCCTCCCACCCTTCAACCTCTGCCAACTTCTTTTCCAAACTCTCAATCTCACGATGCAGACCCATCCTTTCCTCCTTCGTTCCTACTTTCGTAAGTGTCCACCGTGAAGTTCCGTCCCCCGAGAGCGTGAGTAGTTGGGTGTGGTATTTGCTTAATGATGGTCTATCGTACCAAAGTTAGATTGTAAGGGGAAGAGGACTGAGGAAATGTACCGAAGAGAAATAGTAATCAACGTTATCCCAGCAGCTTTTGCACTCTCATACATCCTACCTTCAACATCACTCGACACCGCACTCGTACACTCTGTAAAACACACACAGCATCAACACCAATCCCACCCCAAAAAACAAAGCAGAACAACATACCATCCAAAATAGCAAATCTAGGCCGATGCCAAAACACCCTAGCCATCCCCATGCGCTGCTTCTCACCCCCACTCAACACATCCCTCCACTCCTTTCTCGTTCCCCATCCACCCTCTCGGTCCGGCAAATACGACAAATACACCAACTCCAGAATCTTCTTGATCTCCTCTATCCCCCTCCCAGAAGCTAGAAAATCGCGGTACGTATGCGGATATATAATCTGCTCGAGGAGGGAGCCGGTGACCATGTACGCGCGTTGTGGGACCACGAATATGGCTGGACGGTTCCCGTCCGGGAGGGGGCGAGTTATACTCGCTTCTCCCCCGGAAGAAGCACGAGGCGGCCATAAGCCAGCGAGAACACGGGCAACTGCAGTCTTTCCAACGCCATTCGACCCGGTAATCATCAAATGCTCCCCTTCCCTTAATGTTAAATTCAAATCCCGAACCAATACCACTCCTTCCTCCCCACCCTCCTCCTCTTCCTGCTCTTCCCACTCCTCCTTGACTCGTGTGCTTGAAGAAGAGGAAGAGATAGAAGGAACGGCAATATCCACATTCCTCACTTTGATAATCCCTTCTTCCGTGTGTTTACCTTCAGGAAGGGAAGGGAGATTATGAAGGGTAGATAGGAGAGTGTACAATCTCGTCGTGAGACCTGCTAGCTCAAGGAGATCTTTGTACGCGTACATTAGCCTTCCTCCTGCGTCCGCAAGCGACAATAACAGTCTCCTGTTACTAATATACGCTTAACACAACCATCAGCACCTCATCATCGAAAGAAAAAGAACAAAACACACTCTCAGTCCTTCCAGCAATCGCATTATCCACCACCTCCCTCTCAACCGTCTTCGAAGTTTGAATACCCAAAGACCGCTTGGTGCGCGTAAAGAGCAGCGGAACAGCAATGAGCGCATAGCCAGCTGCTGACCAGAGATACTTGATCACGTAGTCTTCTGTCCATTCATAGGCTATGCGGATCTAAGAATGCGTGAGCGGGAGTAAGGTAGAATGTAGGAGAAACACACCTTATATATCGAATTAACATGTTTAATAAGCCTCATATACGCCTTGGTCAGAATATCCCTCTCGCGCGCACCACCATCATAAAACCTATCAAACGCATCAGTATTCTCGCCTAACTCAATATCAAGAAGAAAAAACGCGGGGAAGATTCGGAAGCTCTACCCCACCCCCGCCCGCTCCATCGCACCGCATCACCAAAAACCAAAAAAAGAGAGAAAAATAAACACTCACGCGACCTCCTCGCCGTCCCTCCCAACGCGCCCCATACCCCTCCTATACTCCCCCTCCAACCTAGCTTCCACAGCCGCAAGCCGACCAAACGCAGGCGTAACAGCGCGCAAAATACGTACTGTCGCCCAATAATTCAAGAAAAGCAGCAGGGTCCCGCGTACACCAAGCGAGCGCGCAAGCTGGGATGTGAAGAGGAGAAGGTCGAGTGATGGTTTTAGGACGTTTCCGCTTTGTCCGGGGTTAGCTTTTTGTGATATGTGGAGGGAGGGGGACGTACTAGAGTACACTGAGAGACTCGGCGAAAGCTTCCACGTCGGCTGTTAGATATTGGTCTGCGCCTTCTAGTCGTCCGCTAAGGCGGTAATACCGTAGTTCGGGGAAGGCGGAGAGGTAGAGGTCGTGTGTGTATCGTGTGAGGCGCGTGCGTAGGGAGAGGGATAGTTTGGACTGGAGGTGTTTAATCTGCTCTGGTGTTAGTAGGAAGTAGTGGGAAGGAGTAGGAAGGACATACCATGGTATTAGTGTATGTACTCGGTACAGCCAGCACAAACCATAGCCCAAGTCCTTTAAGGAATCCTCTCCCGTCCGCTTTCACCTATCCACCTCATAAGTCTCCACCCATCTACCCATAAGAAAGACTCACCAAATCTCTAACAATCCTCCCATCCAACCTCGCAACCATAATACTCAACACCGTCCTCAACACAAGAAAGAAGCTATGCGCAGCCAAAACGCCCACTTCTCGACTCCTCCACTCAGGGAACGCAACTCGGAACAAGATGGCTCGCAGCTGCTTCAAAAACGAGGCATCGATGTTCGGTTTTGACTTTGTCTGTGAGGACAAGGGAGGGAAGAACTGCTTATCCGAGGTGAGCTTGTCTTTGAGCGTTTCGTGTATCGGAACCTATCCATTTCAACGCGAATGAGTGAGAGAACGAAATAAAGGAAGGAAAGAAAGACCTTAACAACCCGATCGCGATACGGCACCAAAAGCACCCTAGACCCATCCTCTTCCTCCTCGTAGACCTCCTGCAACACCTTGTTCAACTCATCCTTATTCAGCGTCTTTGACACCCGGGACTTTCCTTTCAAAGCTCTGCGCAGCAGCGCCAGGATGTCCAGGGCGCGTTCGCGCAGAAGAAGGACGGTGAACGCAAGGAGGACAAGAGCGTGTTTCCGCGTTGGGGAGAGGGGTTTGGAGAATACGGTTGGCATTCCTGCTCCGGATCCGTTCTCGGTTCAATGAACTGGAAGGAGAGAACAAATAGAGCAAGTCCCGATGAACGCGGGATGTATTCGGTTTGGTATGATGCTCCTCTTGAGAGTGTAAAGTATAGGAGAGAGCAGGGTTAACGTAAAGCAGAGTGCGGGGAGTGGGGAAGAAAGGAAGAAGCTTGGACGGATGGAACTACAAACTCAGAACTGTGGGGGTAGCCATTTGATGACATGTGAATTTCACCAAGCTCCGTCATCTAATCTGATACCAACCCCAGCTACACGTCATTGCATTTACAATCTTGTCCATCAACCAACAAATAGTCGAATTCGTGTAGCGCATGATATATTGATACTCAGAAGCAGCACCTTCGATTTATGAGGGTACGGCCGGTTCAATTTTTTGCACTTGGTCTCGCTCTCCAGAGATCATCAACGAACTCACATCCCCGACCCCTTACAAGCTGGTTTAACGGTGCAGTAACGCTGCCGTGGGCATACTTGGTTTCAACCGTAAGTCAGTTATTAATGGCGGGCGTACGGACTATAATTTTTGAACCGTTCTACAAGTCCTGCGATCGTCTGACCTTAAGTACCTCGAAATGACACCCAACAGCGCGCAATGCGAAGCCACTTGTTAAATTATTATCCGTGCAGCAAGAGTATTTTTCAAGTTGTACACATTACCAAGTCTGTCCTTATTATCATCACAAACTCATTTCTTTCCACATGACGGTTTAACGAAAGTGAAACAGCATAACAGCAACCATGGCATTATTGACTGTGAAATGCACTGTAGTAAAACCATACGCCCCCAGTCCAGTGACCTGATGCATCTTTTTCCCTTTCCGAAATTTCTACAAGTATACCAGCCTCTACCCACTGACCTCATCGTTAAATAACAGCCTTCGACTGCATGTAACACAAGAGCCATATGTTCAATTAATAGGGTGTATTTGTTCGCCAGGGTCCCACCGTTTATCAGCAGCTGCAGCTGCATACACGGCTCCCTCCACAGGCCGGTTTAGTGAATTTGCAGTACTACCACAAAGTCTGCAGCCTTTCAACCGTTCTATCTGCATCTGAAATATCATCCTTATTTCTCTTTAATGATTTGTGCCACAATTTATATAACACTACCATACGCACCGCAGTAGTATCTTCACTCACTCCGTCATCAAGCTCAAACATTTTCAAAGTTCACATGAACTAAATGGCCTACAGGAAAGACTGCTAGTCACAAGTACACCTGTTCGATTCAGGTGAGGTACAATGATAATATTTCAGCATATATAATCTTTTGGCTCTTCGAAAAGATATGTGTACATATATCAAAATGTCTGCTGCTAAACATATTGTAAAAAGTAATACTTTTACCAAACTTCCGTCACAGAAATAGCCTATAGGAAAGACTGTATAATGAGTACACTTGTTCGATTCAGGTGAAAGGCAATTGTCCTCTATATTCTTTGTTGTATTTTTATCATCTTAAAGCAACTCAAAACTTTTAGACTTGCTTATTTTTCAGATATTCACTTCAACATTGACACTTTCACCCAACTTCCATCATTCAAATGGCCTACATGGAGTACTACATACAATGTAGCTACAAGTACACTTGTTCAATTCAAGTGAGGTACATAAAATGATAATCAGATTTTTGGCAGACTTTAAAACATTAAAAACCTCTCATATTTCTAGTCCTCATTTTTATCATCAATCGGAAAATTCCTTGGTCAAGATTATCATTTTTACCAAATTTCCATGAACTAAATGGCCTACAAGAAAGACTGACTGCATCAACAGTGTAGCCATAAGTGCACTTGTACCGTTTAGATGGACTTTGAGCTTTCCAATGCTGCCAGCTTTTTTTTCACTTTAAAACCACCACCAGATCCCTCATCTTTGATACGAAAGTTACTTTGTCAAGATTAGCAGTGACATTGTTACCAAACTTCCATCATTCAAGTGACCTACTGGAAAAACTACATCAGCAGTGTAGTCATGAGCACATCTGTTCGATTCAGATGAGGTCTATTCTGCGAACGTCAAAGAGTATATTATTTTTTTTGCATTTTAAATGTTTCTTCCCGAGGTTATTCAAAATTCCTCACCATCATTTTCGTCTTCAACATGAAAAACTACTTCACTACATTGCCAAGATTATCACTTTTAATCAACAGACACATCTCTTTTCATAAGGCAGTTTAATGAATGTGCAGTACCACAAAAGTCCGCAACCTTTCAACTGTTCAACTGAATGTCATCAGTCGTTTTTTTTAGTGATCTGTACCACATTTTATATAAGACTGTCATCATGTAATTTCACTCATCATCAAGATTAAACATTTTCCAAAACTCCCATCAATTAAATGGCTTACAGGAAAGACTTCTAGTTGAAAGTACACCTGTTCAAATCAGGTGAGGTCTATAATAAAGAACTGAGCATTTACTTTAATATATAATTTTTTGATACTTTGAGAAGACATCATATCAAAGTGTCTGCTGATAAACACATTGCCAAGAGTAATACTTTTACCAAACTTCCATCATATAAATGGCCTACAGGAAAGACTACATTGAGTATGTATTATGAGTACACCTGTTCGATTCAGGTGAAAGGCATTGTGGTGATGACGATGCAACTGTATTTTTAGCACCTTAGTGTAAAGCAACTCAAAACATCTCTCTGATGTCATCAAATTTATCTTTTCTTCTTATTTTTCATGGTCCGAATAGTCTACCGGAAGAGTGCATCAACATAGTAATTGCGAAATACAATGACCCATGCAGAATAAATATCATACTCAAGCAATAATATATATATACATCGTGAATTTACAAGTCATTTCTGTAAGTTGTACTAGTTACATTCAACTCCCGAAATCCCGCAATTTAATAATACTTAATCCTTGCCGTCTCTTCCAATGTAAAAATGGCCTATTGGTACTAGTGATAGACTGCATCAACAACACCGTACCAATGAGTTATGTGTTGGCTGCGTTACGACGTTTTTTTCATGTGGACTTGCACTGACTACTGACTAAGTTGTACGCGTGTTTCTATCTGTAATTTCCGGGGTTTGATCCCTGTACTTATTCTGATACTAGGCCTCGCGATACATTTTCTAGCTCGATCCCAGTGAGAAAACATCATCATCCAGATGTCAGCTTTTCTCCAACGGACAAATGGCTGACTCGCCGGTCAATCATTTGACTTATGAGTTTGTTGTTGCGGGGTTTAACCACGTCTATTTTGTTGCGAATGATTTATACCAGTGAAGTACTGAAGCTTCATTACTCAGCGTGTGCTGTGTATTCTGTTCTTATCAGGCTAACGTATTGTTTTTATTGACATCTTTCACAATGTGACACCTATTTTCAACAAAAGATTATCAAAAATCTATGTATCATATTCTGCAACACAAACTTAAAATCCTCCCCTCCACCCACTGAAATTTATATAGCGGCCGCAAAACTCCAATTCAATCTTTGCAAACCGGCTATTCGTCTCAAACTCCAAAGTTTAAAAGATATCTTCAAGTAGAACCGCAGGTACAGTACCTATCCATCACCTGTTGGAGATTAACGCATACGACTGTCAAGATAGCGATAATGCCAACTGCACAGCAGTTGGCCCCACAATGGCACCCACGAAACGATCATGTTTCGTGTACTCCTTAAACTTTTTCCCCCCCAATTTTGAACATCAAAGATCGCCACCAGGCAGTGTGCGTGGTGAATTATCGGCTATGCCATCAAATCAATGGACCCACTGATAACTTCTGACATCGCCTTTACCCACAGTGACCTACATGTATACGCGTATTTGAGCATATTTAGCTGGACCTTGGATGTCAATTCCATTTAATTGAATTCGGTTTCCCGCAGTTTAGGAGCTTTTGTCTGTTACATCTTCTGTTCCGAGGTTATCTGTTATTGACTGGGACTACTCAAACGTTCGAACGTTTACTCATCCATGAAACAATTATAGTGGTATGTGTCTGATTAACAGCACTTACGAAGCTTCGCCGTGGGTGTCCGTTGAATACCGATTGAGGCGGCTGTGAATTTTCGCAATGGTAAGAAGGAAGCTCTACTTCGCCGGAAATTTTCCTACGTAACGTATACCAATCTCACTCCAAATAGAAGATTTTTATAAAGGTTTCAGAATTAAAAACGGACAACTACAACTCTATAATCCTCGCCAAGCAAAAAGAAAGCTTCCATACTGCTGCGCATGCTTCCATTGCTATACAGTGACTAGTGCATGAAGCCGTACTTAGAGGAATACGAATTCTTGCCTAACATACACGGCGATAAATGACCTTCATCCCTGTGCAGCGGAAATCAGAGGTAAGCTCGCAGGTAAACCCCTATAGGTAAAGGGTAACCGTCTCTCGCCTAATACTTAGTAGTCTAGTTCTATAATTAAACAAAAATTTCTGTGGGTGCTAGTGAGGATGCAGTGTCTGAGGAAGCCCTGTATAGGAGACAGCATTATCCGCCATTAGTCTACCCATACAGACTCCTGTGTATCCTCCCTCGGATTTAGGATTGGTAGTACTTACAAGAACAACCCGGAACCATGGTGCATACACGTTCCAGCATTGTCGGAAGGGGTAGCAAAATGCGCCCGGAGTCAAGTATACTTGACTCAAAGGTAGGGTAGAATTCACCGATCATTGGTTATCTATGATTTGCTCAGATACTCTGCCTCATATTAAGATACTTCGGATCTATGAAGCTTACTTCACTCTCTTACTCTTACAAGTTCACTCTGGGGAAAGAAGGGAATGATGTTTAAGGATGCAGTTAATAATAATGTACGGACAGATGCAAATCTAAATATGCAAGGGGGGTATAGAGGGTATATTGGGTTTATAGTACAAGGAATGAAATAGTGTTCTTGAATATATGTAATAATTTAATCGTGGATAAAGTACGTGTGATTCCCAAAATGAAAAAAGAGAGAAAGATGAAACCCAATAACAACAAAGTAGTCCCAAATCAGATACTGTTAGACCTGCCCTTGACCCTCCTGGCGTCAGTGAACGAAATGACATTGGAGCGCGGAGCCTCGGCAGCAAGAGCCGCAAACTTGTCAAACACAGTCTGCAAGCGGAGCTCGCGGCAAATATCTTGTAGCCTCCTAGCAGCCTCGACCCTCTCCTCGGTCTCTTCCAACGTCGCCGGGCACGAGTCATCAACCGAAGTAATAGAAACGTCAATGCGCTGAAGTTTGCTGAAAAAGTCGGGTCCACGCTCCGCGCGGACAGTGAGGAACTCCTCGAGGGCATTACACACGTCAACCACGTCATCCTCATAGCACTGCATGGAGAGATTCTCAATGGGGGAGCCGGCCATGTTGCTCACGGTCTCGACGACGCTGTCCACGGGGAAGAAGGGTGTGATGTGTAGCTTGCGAAGACGCTGCATGGGGGTAATGGATGGCTTCGCGAAGAGGGTTTCAGAGACGGCTGTGGTGAGTGAGAACTCGTCCACGGAGGGGCCGACGGCTGCCATGATGCGCTCTGTGCATGAGCGGTTGAAGTCTTCGTTTTCATGGTAGCAGCTGCCCAGGTCGACGACTTGGAGGCGGCAGGCGACTTCTGTGGTGGTCCAGTTTTCGTCGCCTAGGTGGGTGTCTCTGATGGCGAGTTTACGTAGGGAGGGGATACGGAGAAGGGAAGGAAGTCGGAGGTCCGATCCGAGGATAGGATGGTTGGGGATATCGTAATCGTCGACAACGAGGGGGATGTAAGGGTAGACTCCGACAAGCTCTGGAGCATGCAGCTTCGAGCGGGAGATGCGATCTAGAGTGAGCTCTTCGAGGTGTGGAACAGAAGCGGCGATCGAAACTACAAGACGTTCGCTTCTGCAAGGAGGAAGTTAGATGATGAGTATACCGATGGATCGGGAGAAATCAGATATACGTACAAAGGAGAGGAAGCTTCATCGCCGCAATTGGCGATGGCAAGCTGCTTGAGGTTGTTAAGGAACGGGAAGGGGGCGACGAGGCTCTTGTCAAGGGAGCCGACCATGGTCAAGGTTAGGCTGGCGAGGCGGGGGGTAGCTGAGAGGAGGGCGATGACGGCGTCTGTGCGGATGCGTAAGGGAATGGTAGGAACGCGGGTAGATGGGATGGTGTCAGGGTCTTGAGTAGATAGATGCAGCTCCTCGATGTGGCTGCAATAGCCACGAGGAACGTTGTCGAGGAAGCGTTGAAGGGCGTCATAGGAGTTTAAGTGGACGATCTGCAAAAGTGTGGTTATTTATGGTGAATTTCCGGTGAGTCGGGAAATGGGCAGACATACCTTGAAGGTGGAGGGGACACAGGCTTGGTAGGTTCGTTGGTCGACCATCTTGAATGCCTTTACATCCTCCGGGGAGAGGGCTTCGACGATGGCGAGCTTGATTTCGTTGGGGAGGTCGTGCCATGATTGGAACATTTTGTTGGTTATGGGAGTGGATTGGATTAGAGAGTGGATTTAGTGGGATTCGATGGGATGGGATGGATTGAATAGATTGTGGGAATGAATTTTATATATCGATAATGTCTGTTATTTGAGGTACTTGTACTTGTCCGAAGTCCTCGAGGCGACCTTGTCGGGATGAAAAAACACAAGCACATAAATAGACTTTGCTTAGTCAGCACTCCCAACAACGCCTCTGATAGGACTATCCATGGCTGTTCCCCTCCCAGCTGCTATCTATCATCACTGTTGCCACATCGCCATCCCCCCAATCTCACTCTCCCACTCAAAACTAGAGACGCACTGTTATTTCCCCCGTCCCGGCTCTCGGAACAATACATCCCATTCTCCCCGAATCCGCCTTGCTTCCGCCTCCGTCCTCATGCTCAATGTCGTCACCACTGTCAATCCTGCAACGTCTTACCCCGTCTCCATTTCCATTCCTGACTCGTGATAAATGAACCACCAGGTCCCTGCGCGAACCCTGCGTTTGGGGCTTCCAAATCAGCGAATTCGGGCGGGCAGCGCTACTTTATCCACCGAACCTCCCGGACACACTAGTCACTGTTATCATCTCAAGTCACCTTTCCCTGATAAAACCACATATTCAGGGGGTTCCTGCATTTCGTCCTGGCCTGTATCAAATATCAGATTATTCAAAACAAAGAAAAGATAAGCATCAGCCTAATTAGTTCCGCTAGACAAGGGTACTTTGCAAGCTACCTTGCGGAATAGAAGGTGTATCTTCTCGTTCACTACAGACGCTTCTTTCGAGGATCGAGAATTGGTTACCTGTTATACTATACTACTATACTACCTTGCTGCCTTCTTTCCTCGTAAAATCCCCCGCAAGTAGTATCCTATCCACCCAGAAGAGAAGCAGACCACGTCCCCGCCAAGGTCGGGCGCTTACCCACCCGATCCAGTCGGTCGGTCATCTCCACGCACCTGCTAACTCGAATACGTAGTTCTGTAATCCATGTCGGTCAGCGGACACTTTGGCCTAAGCCCCAACGCCACACTATACGCGCACTGCTACAATACTCAGGAATGTATTCAATAGGCTTTTATGGCTCTCTGCGCCTTTTAGTTTATTGCCATCGCATTGAGCCTGCGCCGCATCTTGCACATGTGCGATTTACCGAACCCAAAGTCTAGTCTGTCCTCCCGTCCCCTATCCTATCCAGAGTGCACTCTAATTACTACTACCTGCCCTCTCCGCGTGCGGCGGAGGGGGTGTCAATGTCTCTTACCTGCACCTGCCTACCGTCCCGCGTCTATTCTCTTCGATGATGATTCCTTCCGCTCCTTAATGACTAGGCAGCTGATCTTCAACCCGCAGTTATACTGGTACTACAATACCACCATGTGTCCTTCTGCCTTTGCGGCGAGTTTAAATATAGGTTCCGCAGAGTTTGTTGTACAGGTACCACCACTCCGTTCGAACTCCTTAGCCAACACTCAAGCGCTGATAGGTGGAGTCCCATCTCAACTACTGACTTCATGGTTGCGAATCTATATCGGTCTTTTTGTCTTGTCTCTCGATAAGTATCTCATCTGGGGCAACATGGAGACCTTGTGCCTTCTCGTCTACACAACATAAACTCTATCCTATCTTCATCGCGGATAACAAGGAACACTGGAGGACAACCTTTGATCATAGTATTCCTGTGGTTACTGCGCCGAGCACAGGACTGGACCCCCCTCGAGACCAGTGCCCCCTTTTCCGGCCATCAGGTATCATAATAAGTCTCCGGTGTCGGGAATGATAGTCATCAATTGTCAATTTATCGACTCGATTTATGATTCCGCCCGCCGCTTACGATGGGAACGTTTTGTGAGTACTCAGACAGTCAGACTGAAACCGTTTACAATGTGCTGTTTGCGTGTTCAGGTGGATGTACCTAATAGAGCAATCTTTGGATGCCTATGTTTTATTTATTTTTAGGTGCTTTGGATATGTTAGTAAGGTTGGTTGGTAGGCGCTTGCTGGAGCCTGATCAAGGTGCCTACAGAACGCAGATCAACACAGCTTGGATTTATGTTGGACCCTACCATCATGGAGTTTAATCTATGTGAAGATAACGGGTTGCTTTGTGCTATTCTGTCATAGTCGTCCGCTACTTCAACTTGCTATTGTGGTTACCCCGCCTTTTGGCGTGTATCTACCGACCCCTCATGAAGCGGTGTGTTTCTGAGTTACCTCAATCTTTGCACTTACCTATTACCTAGGATCAATGCTCGCTATCTCCCGATGAACTTATCCTGTTATACGACAATGCGGTGTATAGATACTAGTCGACCGTTCTTTAAGATAATCCCCTGCGCCACTGTAGCTATTATTGGCTATTTAATATCATCAAGGTGATGCGTACTGCTCGCCATGACCAATACATTTTTGGTTATATGTTTTGATTCAGCGGGTAACCTTTGTGTCGTTAAAAATTAACAGCATACATACT
Organism: Cyathus striatus; assembly: GCA_025738555.1. Taxonomy (NCBI): domain Eukaryota; kingdom Fungi; phylum Basidiomycota; class Agaricomycetes; order Agaricales; family Nidulariaceae; genus Cyathus; species Cyathus striatus. The sequence continues at coordinate 2,059,192 of JAOVFP010000013.1, read as the reverse complement.
ACAGGTATGAACGCCGGTTTTTGGGTGCTGTTGATTATCAAGTTGGGCTTTTTTTCCCTTGATCACCTAGATAGATGTTAACTTGATATCAAACGTGCTTGTATCGATATACTTGGGTGTACTAGGCCTGCATATGATTTTTTTTACACGGATGCATGCTCCCCTGTCAGAGCTAGGGAACTATGGATTTCACTATGGAAAAAATATGTAACGTTAAGATGTACACTTGGAAACGTCTCATCCCGGGAAACGGAATAATAGGATTGACATGAGCGTGGTGCACGGCGGACTCGGAGGGGACGACCCGCATTGTCACCACTGTCAACAGTCAGTATGCACTGATTGTTAAAATAGTCTATTCCCAGTTCGTTCAATCGAGTCAACAGAATGCATGCATGTTGGGTTAATTCTATACTTCTTTGAGTATTGCCTGCGTGCTTGCCACGAGTAGGTACAGCCACCTGGCTTCTTCACGGAAGTTTTGAATCATGGATGTCGAAGGACAAGAATAGGTGTGACTGCGCGCGCGTGGCGGGTGAGTCGATCCTGCTTGTCTCCCCCCTGTGATTATGATTCAGATCAATGTTATGCATGTCGATTGCGGTTATTGTAATACTAATTGTAAGGACTTCTCATGCCCATCGTGCTGAATGCCGAGAAACCCTTTGACACCTGTTTACTTCTCTCTTCTTTTAAATTCTGTGTTCCGCCGAAATAAAAATATTTTTCGCTCTTCTGAGTCCTCTCCATTTTAACTTGCATTTTCGGAATTATTTTGGATGCAGATTACATTTGGCGATGTGATTTCCATGAGCATTGAGTTTTTCTTCTGGGCTCTGGAACTTTGCTGGAACTATTATAAAATTCGACGGGGAAGTAGTTTGAGAGAGGATGCCGTTTCATCGTTTGTTTCTATGTGAAAATATGTACTTATTATTGAGGTGGAACTGAGGTCGCCGATCACTTCACGTATGCCTTCTGCATTGTTTGGGAAAGAGGTTACGAACTCACCATATCGACGTCTTTACAGGATATCTCACGATCATGTACGAGTCAGTGTCAACGTCAGTCGAGACTTGAGGCATTATGTTACCGCTGCTATTTCCGATTGCGTATTTACTTGGGTGCTGCAGCTGTATGCTACTACTACCCAGGATTTAAAAATTGGAATGTGCTTTCTTTAAACGTGTTATCTATAGTGATTAGGATCTACTATCTGAACTATATATGCTAATTCCGGCGTGCTTATTTCATCCCCGTACTCCGGAGGTATTTAAGCATGTGCCAATAGCAGGTTCTGCAATGGATACCGGTGTGATCTCATATACCCATGGGGAAGCACTGGCAAAAGCCAAGGGTAGCCAAGGGTTCTAGATACTTACCTGCAGCTCTACTTGGTGGTGCTACCAATAAAGCAGATTTCCAGCGTGGCGAACGCGCGGAAAGTAAGCGAGGACGTGAATGACGCCTCGACTGATTGTTCCCAGATGTTCGCCCGTCAACCCTGCTTTTGGTCTTGTGCATTGAGGATACATAGGAGAATACTCCAAGTACGAGCAGGACTGGATTATTAGCCGTTCTTAACCGTGCAGATGACAATCGCTGCCTTTTCGCCTCTGCTTCCAAGCGGAGAGGGTATTTATGGAGTAGGCATTGTTCAAAGCATGTAGATCCATGGGTGAGATCGAGGCAAACTCCGGCCGCCGGCACCGATTGCCGAAGTGTAACGTGATTGCTGCCAGACGAAGCTAGACCAAAATGAGTCCAATCCTAGTCCATCCCGCGTAGCTCACCCGCTACGAGCCTATGACTCCTGAAACCCTTGCATCTTGTTTCCACACTCATATCGTTAACGTTCATTGTCCATCGCCTGCGAGACTTCATAAAAAACGTATGGTCCAGCCCAACAGTCGGCTCTTTCCCTGCGCAGTCAGGACTCGGCGCTCTACGCCAGGGCGCGTACTGTCAAAAATGGCCACTCATCCGATGTGTCACAATGCATTCCAATGTTAACCACTGTCATTTCGTGGAAGAAACCATCCCAATATTACCGAGGACTGGTAGCTGATCACCAGCACATGTGCTCTTCTTGCTGTTCTCAGCATACGTTTTGTTTGATCGATTTTCTACCCCCCATATATATCGGCTATGGGAATTGATGGATAGGGACCCAACTGGGGCTGCTAATCTTGTATATACTTCCGTTTGGACTGCCTGTCTCCGGTCTCTGACCACTTTTGTCCTTTTCGACTCTACGGAAGGCGCAGAGCTGGTTTCCCCTCCTCCCTTTACTCCTCTTGCATACCATCAACATGCCTGCGAGGTCTTTCCGGCCTGCTGATGCGGAGAATGATCCTCTTGCAGTCGTTACTCAACCTCCCGCTGATGAAAGTGAAGACCAGAGAGAAGCGCGCCTACGCTCCGAGAGGGAAGCTAAACGTGTTTCGGATGTGATTGATGAGGAACTGGAGAAGCAGCGCGCAGCAGAGAAGAGAGGGATTAAGCCTATAAAGATACTCTTACTTGGTGAGTGATGTCTCTATCTTCCAATTATAACCTTCTAAATGTTGTAAAGGACAAAGTGAATCAGGTAAGATAACCTGGTATGTCCGTACGGTAACATATCACTGAATCATGACTCCAGGGAAATCAACAACGCTGAAAAGTATGTTTGTGTTTGTGCTTGATTATGTTTCGCCGATGTTTATAGCTTTTTGAACGATCAGACTTTCAGCTGATGTATCAGCCCAAAGTGTGTTTCTTGTACATTCGTATACTCTGGCCTGTTTTACATTTCTGAGCAGGCATTTCGCAAGGAGCGAGCTTCATGGAGGGCTGTAATCCACCTGAATGTTGTCCAGTCATTTCACCTCATATTCGATGCCATGAACCGCGTCCAGAAGTCAGCGCAAGCTTCGCGGGACAATCTACATGACAGTCTACAGCTTACGCCCGACTTGCTCAAGCTGAAATTACGACTTACACCATTGCTACAAGTCAGAGAGACGCTCATCCGTCGTCTTAGTCCCGTTGGTTCCGGAGAGACCGAGGCTACGCAGCTTACTAACGCATCGTATGCGGAGCGGTCGAAGAATTACTTAAAGGAGATCGCAGTCAACTCTGCCGCCCAATGGAAGGATACGTTCAATCGGCTCGTCAGTAACGACCGCGAAAGCTTTGACAGTGACGAGCCCATTGATTTTGACGATCCTAACGACCCTGGGGTTGTCCTGCATGCTTGTTCTGAAGACATGATAAAGCTGTGGAATGATCCGGTCATTCAACAACTCTTGGATAAACAGAATTTGCGGATGGAGGAGGTGGCAGGGTTGTCAGTTGGCCTTAACTTTCACTTTCTGAGCCCTGCTAAGGTCTCGAAATAGCTTTCTCGATTCACTGGAGCGTGTGACGGGACCGAGATACATACCTACAGATGGTGCGAGAATATCTTCATTTTTTCTACTTCTCAATTTAATCTTGCATTTTGCAGATGACATTCTGAGGGCGCGATTAAAGACATTAGGTTTGTTACTTCCTTTCTGAGGAAGCTTTTCTCTTAGCAATTCCGGCTGCGCAGGTGTCTCTGAACATCGTTTCAACATAAGCAACGGAAGTAAGTACCTATCTATGGCCGTTCTACTTTCTTTTCAATTGATTTTTCACAGGTACAGGAATAAGTAGGGACTGGCGTATATTCGACGTGGGAGGTCACAGGTCGCAAGTACGTACACACCGATTCCCTTTCCTGTGAATACTTTCTGATGGTACTTTTTAGCGGGGTAAGAGCTCCTTTTACACTTCTACTTGTCTCTTATGACTGATGATAATGATATTGCTCGCGATTTCCAGCATTTTGGGCGCCATATTTTGACGACATGGATGCCATTATCTTCCTTGCACCCATAAGGTAAGCTTTCCTGTACTATCCCATCTAATAATAGCCAGTATCATTGATAACAATCGGACTTTACAGTTGCTTTGATCAGGTTCTTGCTGAGGACCCGAAAGTCAACCGACTGGTCAGCTGCTCCCATCTTCCTTGATAGAAGCGCAGTGTTGTGACTCTAGGCTATCTCTTACAGGAAGATTCCGTTATGCTTTGGACAAACATTTGTTCAAACCAACTCTTGAAAAACACAAATCTTATTCTGTTTTTGAACAAGTCCGACATTTTACGTGCGAAGTTGGCTTCCGGTATTAAGCTGTCGGACTACGTGGTGTCATATGGGGACCGACCTAATGATTTGGATAATACATCTGCGTGTAAGTTTATTTCACCTTTCTATTTGACTCGGTGACATGAAATAATCATCTTTGATAGATCTTCAGCGAAAATTTGGTGCGTGATGAACGATTTGTGAGGGTTGCTTGATCCCCAGCTGACATCTACATGTGCAGCTGGAATATTGAAGCAACATTCGCCAACGTCTCGTGTATTCTATTGCCATCTAACTACTGTAACGGTGAGTCACATTTCCACTCAACAGAAAAGTCCGACCCAACGGAAATGGATCAGGATACCAAGTCAACCAAGTATATTCTATCAAACCGTGCGTGGCTTTTTTGATTCATTAGTGCGGTGACAATCTTACTTTAAACAGTTAAGGATATGATTATGCGGCAAAATCTTGCCATTACGAATTTGATTGTGTGAAGAGTGCACGCAGGCGTGTACGGGCGTGTCACCGTGCGGGCCACATCTTACGGATTCTTGTACTTGATCTACGATGTAAAATTATAATAATACCCCTAATATTAGTAACTACCCCACCCGTACTTATCACGTCATATCAGATTCAGCTACCCTCCCCTCCCTCGTAAAGTATAGCCTCTGTACTGCCTGCACCTTCGAATCCAAGGCATCCGTCGGAACAGACCTATAAAAGTACAGTGTCATAACGGCATGGTATTCTTAGTTCGCATCTTCAAGATGTCGGTGTGGAGTAGCGTACGATGCAGTCGGCACACAGTATACAAGCAGAGGTTGTGAATACACTTCGAAGAGCACAGCATCAGGTTACGAACAGTGAAGATCGACGGGCTTCCGGCACTTCGTTATGTCAGATGATGACATCCAAAATGTAGCGTAGGTCCGAGGAACAATCAGGCATTCATTCCGTTGGTAGTGGTTGCGAGTCGTCGGTTAATCATAGGAAGATAAATTCATCGGGAACACATGTTCCAAACTTGTTCCGGTGGTCTCTGGGACCATGCTTACCAGGCGACTACCTTGCCACCACAAACCTGGATTCCCACCGCCATTCAGTGATCTTTCCCAGCGGACCTCCATTTCACCCTTGAGAAGGCCTTGTGCTCCAGTTAGTGCTGGATTGCACACTATTGATCCCAACTGTTGATCAATGGTGGTCCCTGTTACTTCATCTAAGGGTGGTAGATGGAGCAGGAAGAATGGAACAGGGGATGAAAGTGCACGAAGAAGCGCAGACTTGGTGAACGGTGACTGTGACACAAAGAGCGCGACCAGAGGCGTCTGAACTAGGGAAGGTGTGATCTCTGGTTCTTGTATACTAGGTACCGACGATGGTGTTAACATAAATCGGTGCATGACGCCTTCCATTTCTCGAATACAGCTAGGACCTAGCTTCTTGTTGAATGCTTTGCACTGAGCTAGCACGCGTATTCGGCGACGTGGCAACACGTTGTCTTCTGGAAGTCGTCCTGATGCTGGAAGCCACCACCATCCAACAAGGTCTACTCCGCCGTCTGCTTTCCCTCCGACGCGTTTGAGTGACATTGAGAGCTTCTGCAGGACGTTGAGTGATCGTTCTTCAAATTTTGTTCCACGAAAGACATTCGACGTGGGTAGCGTTGCTACTGAGGACATGAACCTCCGGGGATCCAAAGATTTTGGGTTTGGCCGTAAAAGCATTAGCTTTAGGTATAAATTAAAGGGTACGGAGGACACTGAGAGTGGTGGTAAGTTCAAACGGTACGCGGTCACAACTTTGCGTTCGTTACGGATGTCACGTGATCATGTCGAAGACTTCGATTCATTGACTTCAAAATCAACTTAAAACTAGTTGAAGACTTAGAAGAGGTAGCATTTTACAAGTAATTTCTAGGAGGAATAAATTTGGTACACATCATTCGGAATACTGTGAACGATTTGCTCCTATACCGGCTCAATCTACGCCAATTTCAGGGAACACAAGCTGAGAGTGAAATTCCCAACAATTCCCTTACCGACGCAATAATTATAGCATGAACTGAGTGCACGGTGCCTGCGCCCTGGACGTGCCTGATAAATGCATTTAGAATTAAACAACGGAAGAAGAAAGGACGATCAGGAGGTGATTGAAAATGAGCAATTTTTTCTGTCTTCTCCGCAGTGATTGCTAGATTGCATGAGAACAAATTTTCTGGTATGGTTATACTGGCTGAATTGCTGAATACCGAAGATCTGGGGAAAACAAGAGGAAACTAGTACTGTTAGGTCTTTCATAGCAGTGTCTTCTTGATTTCATGATAATTTTCATAATATATATTCATGAATCATACAGAAGGTGATGCATAGTACTTACGTGAATCATGATACTTACTGCTTACTGTCCTAACGTTCCGTTGATTCTCGTGCATAAATAGGATCTACATGTTGTTGTTATGTATAGCGAGAAAGTACTAATGAGTCATGCTTGTCATCCATATTACTGACTTTTCCGCTTATCCCACCTCGTTAAACCATTTAAGTTTAAGGGACCGGCAGATACATAACTTCAAAGTTCAAAGTTAGCACTCAAAGTTCTGCCAACTAATAAAGCTTCTTTCATCAGCCGTCTAACTTTGTTATCTCTGTCAGTCTGGTGACTTACCATGAACGCCTATGTTTACCCCAACTGGGCTTTTGAACTTGACGTAGAGCTATCTGTTCATATCATGTCTTGGTACTATAGCGACACCATTACGAACTTCAAGGAAAGGGGAAAATATAAATATAGCCAAAGCTGACTCAGACTAACAGCTGTCAAGTTTCTATGATGAAGGGTTGTTTTCGAGCTTCGAATTCCCAACACGGTGTGGAGTCAGGAACTGTTATATTCGGTGAGTGAAATCTATAACCATTAATAGTAAAATAGATCGTGCACCATAAGAATCAGATGGTCAGCTCTTTGATCGCTATGTCTTGGTGATTTCATCTCCGTATCAGTCGCAGTGGAATAGTTGGGAGGCTGAGCCATAAGAAATCTTTGGTAATAATCTTAGTGAACAGATGGACGTAGTCAATGCATCTAATCGATAGACATCTCCATATCATGTGACAGAAAAGATAATGAGATCTCTTGAAATGCCATGTTTGGGCGCTGATTACTGAGTAGTACTTGAAAGTACTGGCTCCTGAGGCAGAGTGCTCAGTAAACTTGTGACGAGTCGGATCGGAAAATATGATACCACATTCGAAATAATAGAGTCCGGATATATTTCTCAGGTTGTCCACTTTTAGTCCGCTAACGTGTGGTTGACTGTTAATTATAATTTGAAGAAAAACCAGACGGAGACTCGGAGTAAGTATTGGTGTTGGCGAAAAGAGATTGAGCTTGTCATCCAGCGTAAATGTGTTTTAGTCGGAGAATTAAATAGGTATAAATATTGATGGTCCACACGGCTTGGGAGTCAGCTCAGCCTACTGACGACTTCAAGTCTGTTTCAAGTCATCCCGCCTTCAAGTTTATCAAGCCGCTTTCGTCATTCTTAATTGTAGCGAATTTTTCTATGCAGCGCACCAGGACATTAAGTACATCATGCTGGACAATGACCAAACGATTTCAACTCGGCGAGTCAGTGGATGTGTTGAACCCCTTGAATTGGGCTTGCGTCCGACTTGCTCACTTAAAGCTTGAAGGCTTCAAGTTGTCTTTAATGTTCTACTAACTCTCATTGAACTGCACTTACTACCACTTATAATATTTCTGTTCTCGCATTTAAGTTACATAGAGATACTATCTCAAATCCTGCGATAACACATGGAATTTCTCTGTAGTCAAGAGTAAGACTAGTATTCGAAAAGAACAAAACCAAAAAATGATAGCGACCTTGTCATTTATTGAATTTATTTTTGGTTGTATGGTTCTTGGTTACCGCGAACACAAAATTACTACGGTAGCTTTGCCACGAGATAGAAAGTTTGTGGTCAAGATCACGGCCAATATAGTCAGTAATGAGCTTACAAGGGAAAATTACCCCTTTTGACCATAATATTCAAACTGTGTTGAATACATCATTTTCATCAGCAGCCACAATTAGATGTGCTCATTCGATAGGGAGCGTTCTTGTCAAAGAGGAAGCTATAAGTGAATTATAATGTGCCACGAAGGTACGTTGGCTTTATATTCATTTACTATTTCATTTGTATTGGGCATTAAGTATACCTGTTGTAGCTTCCTGTAGTGGAACGTATACTAAGTACTAGTAGACTAGCATTATTGAAACTAAGATCAAACTAAGGTCAAACTAAGGAATGCTTGTACTTTTCGAGGGAAAAGGCGGCTATTAATATCGAGAGGAGTGCTCTGCACACGGACAGGTTGCACTGGCGGCATCCACGACATGCATGTTATCGGGCGCGAGATCACATTAGAATCGGTGGCGCAGATAAGTCTGTTATATCTAATCATGAGATCTGCGCCAAATGCGGACCTGCGGTAGATAAGTAAGTAATGGGAGTTGCCGCGAAATGTCAATGATGTCTATGATAGCCGAGGATAGCCGCTGTTCAAATTTTATTCGCACGCTCGAGTGAGCCACAGGAATAATCACCGGCCAATCACTGGCAACCACTACTTCCCTGACGAGAAAAAAACCTAGTCAGTGTAAAGATGATAAAAGAGTCCTAGTCAAGTGCAAAATGCAAGATGCTATGCGTGGATTCGTGGACTTGAGGAGGGAGGAGAAATAAATGCTGGTCACCTGTACATTTTCCTTCTCTCAGGTGGAGGTACTTAGTAACAAGGTACTGAGCGGCCAGCTGACGATATGGAAAGGCTTAGTGTCGGTGTATAACTTTAACGACCATAATGCATTTACGGCGCCAGTACGAACTAGCACTTTTTACAAGACAGATATTGCATGTCAACATGGGCCAACAAGTTGGTTTTTGTGAGAATACTTAGCATGGAGGCTTTGCTCATCAAAATATAATTCAGTGCCGATGACCAAGGTATATCTTTTCTGACAACATAATTTCGACCCACGAAAAAAATTAGTCCTACTAATTATCGTAGCTCGATTCATCTGTCAACGACGACGATAACGACGAACTGCGCGAGCGAAGGCTCACTAACGAACCCAAACCACTACAATCTAGCTTCTCCACCTCCCACTCAACCTTCATCCCTAGCTCAGCTCCCACTTTCCTCAGACAATGAAACACCTGTTCATATGCTTCATACTGGTCTTCCGGGACAGATGTGGAACATTTGACAAATAGTAGAGGAGCAGATGGTGAATTACTCTTTTTGATCGCGGAGAGTGACCTAGAAATGAAAATTTTCGGCAGGAAAGTGAAACAGTCAATGGGAACTTCCAGTGTACTTATACAGCGAGTAGAACCAAGTAACTCAAGTTTCTGTAGTGATGGAAGCACATTGGGACGTTTTCGAATGGCCTTTGAATCCCATACTAGGTTCTGAAGGAATCCACGGGTAATTGTCATGTCCATAAGAGAAAATTCCTGAACAGTAGAAAGTTCTGTTAGAAATTCTAACATGGTACTGGGACGTAAGCTTAGCTGTAGCCGCGTGATAGCACAGGACGACACTCGAACCATGGATAGAAAAGGACGAGCGCAATCAAAACCTCCATCCACCCTAAGTGTGGAGAGCGACGGAACACGGAGTTTGGGCAGAATATCATACAGCTCCTCACAGCCAAGGACGTTAAGGGTATGTAGAAATGGTAGTGATATAGCGGGTGATGTACACCTAAGCTTGCCACTATTGATCTCCCACTTCAGCTCCTCTAGGAACGGCATAGCACAAAATATAGTGTCAATTTCAAACCCGTCCTCGGATTCTGCTTTTATTTCACAGAATGCCAATGTAAACCTCTTTACATTTGCGTACGGGAAACAAGAAGCATTTGGGAAAATGCTAGTAGTTTTGATTGTGACATCCTCAAGCGCCGTAGCAGTTTGGAAAATATGATTGAATGTAGTAGCGTCGCGACCGCCCGCGAGGAAGAGCTTGCGAAGACGCGAGAGTCCTCGTTTTTCGATAAGAAACTTAGCTATAGTTGTTTCCAATGCGTGCTCCAGGGAAAGCCCGTCAACTGTAAAGGATTTCCAGCGGTGCGCTTCATTCGCGATGTCTTCAAAATCGGGAAAAGGTACGCAACCGAATATAGTTATCGAAAGTGGAGCTGTCCTCGAGAACCTGAGACAAGACTGAACGCGCCTTGCTATCGTCTTTCGGCCAACCCACCCCTTTATGTGGAAGCACAATTCAAAACTACTCCACAATAAAGGTGTACTCAGCACTAAGTTCCTCCAGCGCACACAGACGTACTGTAGATCCCATATTTGACCACGAAGGTTTTGAAATATAGAGATCATTCCCTCCTGTACGTAGGCGAAAATCTCAACAAGGAGTTCATCCGGTAGCCGACGTATAGGTGATATTAGTGCAAGCTGAGCTTCATTATATGAGCGGATGTTTGATAGTCGCGCTTGGAGGTCTCTAGCAACAACTTGAACACTTTTCAACGCAGCTTCGAGGGTGTGGATGTATATATCGCTGGCTGAAATACATGCTTGAATAGTAGACCGCTCGGATACAGGTGGAACGCAGTTGGAACGAGCAGGTGGGATGGGAACGGCCTGGGAGGGAATCGTGCTTAGGATGTCACTGAAATGGCAATAATTTGGGTCCAGTGGTGGGCGGCTTGGTGAAGGTAAACTTCGTGAGTATGTGGAATGTGGAACTGCGAACTCACTTTATATTTGAATGTTCCATAGTGTGTACTGCGATATAAACTTCAGCACTTCAGCTGCACATTGCACAACGTCGGTCAGTGAAAGCGAGGCCTGACACCTGTGACCACCACGTTATTTGTCTGGCTTACAAAGTGATACGCGTTGGTGGCAATTGAGTTCGGGTCCTGGACTGGTAGCTTGCTGGGGATCGTCATTCACTCCAACTTTTGTCACGCCCACATAATATCTAGAACATTGGGTCTACCAGGTTTAATGCGTAGTCATAACAAGCACATAGGCATCATATAGAGTCCGATTGGCAGAGGCGACATAAGTCAAAAATAGGTAAACGGTACTTAGGAGTGTTATAGAACGGTGATTAGTTTTGGATTAGTTGATTTATGAAGTGGCAATAATGAAGTTGACTCGTCGGAGTCCCACGGTGACGTTTTGCTGAGTTACTGTCGGCTATCAGGAACTCGGTCACACCTGGAACACGGTCACAGCTCATCCTCCAGCTTCCACATCAGCCATTTGTGCAAATTTTTGATACAGTACAGTACATTACTATAATATCTATATAGTATATAAGTATTTAGATTGCTAATCTCTTGTACATTGAGAAATTCAGAACTTAGTTGACCGCTACAACCAAAAATGGCTAAATCTAAGATGCAGATTCCCACACTCTAGAAGGAAGATAATGCTGCAGCCGTATGCAGCGCATCCAAAGCATACAATCATGCTATATATCTATTTTAAAGCCCCCTGTATTGATTTGGACTGCTTTATAAATCTCATTTTCACTCGTTTCTATACTATTTCACCAGTCTACACATCAGAGTGGTACAAAGAAGCAGTTTCAAGGTGTACATTGAACTGTTTGTATCTTTCATAAATGGTAGAAAGATGCTACAAAAATTATAAGGCCGAATACATACAATCATTGCATTATTATTCAAGTTTTAAAGTAATTTTAGCTATTTTATTTTGTTTAGAAACAGTAGATCTATCCAGAACCTCTACTTTTCATTTTTTCGTTCTAACATATCAAATACTGGATGCCTCAGGCCGGATCAACCACTGTAGTTAATCATTATAAGTAGAATAAATATTGGTTAATATTTTACAGCCGTTTTTGAAGTATAATGTGCAAATTTGTGGCTTCAAACATCGAAATCATTGTTATTCGTGGAACGATGATATTTATTTGTTAAGTCCGAGTAAGTCCGGTAAGCTTAGTTCGGCTGCTAGACAAGCCCTGATATTATTAATAAGGGGTGGCCGGGTTCCCGGTTTTTCCACTTTCTGAGGTCTCGCGACAAAAATATTCGTAACATCTCATAGAATGCTTCAAAAAATGCGATTAAAGTTGGAAATGGTTCTATACAAGGTCTTCTATGTAGCACATGTATTTTATTCTAAATTCACAGTCTTTAAAAGTTAGAAATTTCGAATTTACGCTAATGTGACCGAGTTCCTGAGATAGTACAGTATATTTATCACGTGATCATAGAGAGGTTCAAGTACCAGTCGGCCCGGTGAACCCGACTGCTCACTGTGACTGTTTAGCGCAAATCCAGCTTTCCTCCAATCCAGCGTCACCTAGTATTCTAAGTACCTCTTCCCAACCTCCTTCTCCCTTCCACTGCGTCATCTATTTCTTCAAACCAATGAATTACCCTTAAATATTAAATACTAGCCACCATTATACTGAAGGAAGGGATATAATGATCAACAAGTATATTTATAACTTATATATAACTTACAAGTTGAACAATGGCCTGCCACACTGCACCGCCCTCAGCTCTCACGTTCACCGCCTCGCCGCTGGCCCAATACTGTACACGCCTGGCACAAAGCCGTTGTTAAAGAAACAATTCAGGTGGACACTGGATACTGGGCAAAGAGGGCGAGATAGCTAGTAGTAGGCTACAATGGCAGATATCGGAAGTATCACTGAAGTAGTTCCTGCATCTGTGTTTGGCAATGGTAAGAACGAAGCGATCAACAACACCGCTATACCGAATATAGGCGGGGATATCACCTATTTCGAGTGGAGTCCTCAGTCTACAGGTGGATCTCAAGTCGAGCTTGAATATCCTTCTCAGCTACTACACGAAGGCGCTACAATGGCAATACAACTTAATGCCATTTCGCGAGCGCTGTCTTTAATGCAAAATGCACACGCTGGACATTCCGGTGTATCAGCTCCCACCTCTGGAGAGACTGTCGAAGTTGCATCAGAAAGTAATATAAATGTAAGAAAGACTTTATAGCGTTAATTTCTCCGATTCGATATCCATGACTAATTTCGCCTGCAGGTGACTCTATCTGAGATGGATATTATTATGGATGAAGATACAAATGCCCCAGAAACGGGTGCAGTATTAGGAAGAACGCCAGGACTCAATCTAACATATTCAGAGGTTTGCGGCAACGATATGGAGGTTCAGGAGAGTGATTCTGAAGATGGAAATGACGTGAAGAATTTGGTAAAGGTTACTGACTTGCAAGGGTCTGAACATCATAACCGAATGAATCCTCAGCGCTTTCGTTTGAACGGAAATGTTAATATGGACGGAAATTTCCTTCGCAGAGATGTCGCCGATGTGGCTCTTACAACCGCGTTGAACAATGGCCCGACCGAAGCGATCGACAATACAACTATGGAGTCTTCAGGTGAATCTCAAATCGAGCTTGAATATCCGTCTCCGCTACTACACGAAGGCGCTACGGTCGCAATACAACTTGATGCTATTTCACGAGCACTGTCTTCAATGCAAAACTCACACGAGATTGAAGTTGCATCAAAAGGTAATATAAATGTAAGAAAAGCCTGAAAGCGTTGATTTATTGTCCATAACTAATTTTGCCTGCAGGTAACTCTATCTGGGATGAATATGATGGACGAAGATACAAATGCCCCAGAAACAGACATAGTACTAGGAGGAACGCAAAGAAAGCTTACAAATTTGGAAGTTGGTGGCGGTCATATGGTGGTTCAGGAGAATGATCCTGAAGATGGAAATGTCATGAATACTGTGTTAAAGGCTAAGGCTGAAGCGATCAGCAATACAGCAATACTGGGGATTATCACCGATGTTGAGTGGACTCAGAATCAGCAGCTCACAGGCGGAGGAGTCACTGAAATGGTTCCTGAGTCCGCGTTTAGCAATCGAAAGAACGAAGCGAACGGCGATAAAGCTATACCGAATGCTGGCAAGGATATCACCTATCTCGAGTGGAATCCTCAGTCCACAGGCGGATTTCAAATCGAGCAGGGGACTTATACGAGAGGTTCCTCTGGCTGGTCAGGTTTGCATTCCGACGCATGCGACATTTTAAGGGAAGTTTGTTCGAACAAGACCAAGTACAAGAAACTTCTAAGTCTGGACAAAAGTACCTCACAGTTAGTTTTGGATGTAATGCAAATGGTAAGCAAGTCACATTTTAACTCTTCGAAAATATTTTTGATGGAACATACATGGCAAACTACATAGATCATTGACAATTTGAGCATATATTCGTTGGATTTGCGATTCGAAAATATATTACTAAAGGCAATGCTGCGTTTATCAAAATGCTCCACATTATGCCCTAGATCTTATGTTTTAAGTGATATCAAACGCGACGAATATCCAACTTCATCCGGGCACTTTGGGGAAGTGTTTCAGGGCAACTATAATGGACGAAAATTGGCGCTGAAAGTTTTCAAATTGTACTCAAGCGAAATGTCCAAAATAAATAATCTGCTAAAGGTGGGAAACAAGATTGGATTTTTATCTGAGTATCTGTATATAATGTCTACGCATAGGCATTTTTCAAGGAAGCAATTTTATGGAGACGATTAGCTCATCGCAACCTTTTGCCATTCTACGGAATTTACCACCTAGGCGATTCTGGTGGAAGAATTTGCTTAGTTTCACCGTGGATGAACAACGGGAATATTACTCAGTATCTTCAACGGAATCCAGGAGTAAACCGTCAGCACTTGGTATTTATCACACTTTATGAAATAGGCTGGTCACATTTACTAATGGTCTACCAATTTAGACGTTAGATATCGCTCGTGGGATTGCATATCTTCATGAAAAGTGGATTGTTCATGGAGATTTAAAAGGAGTAAACCTCTCGCGTTGTCTCCAAAAATATCATTCGAAACTCATTTAATTAGGTGAATGTGCTTATATCTGACAATGGTGTGGCATGTCTAGCTGATTTTGGCCTCTCATCCATTATCAACGCGCACTCATTGGTATGGACTTCCATTGAGAGTACTGTGTCAAATGCGGGAACGATCAGATGGCAAGCTCCGGAGCTTCTGGACGAGGAAAGTGTATGATCCACAAAAGAAAGTGACATTTATGCGTTTGCTTGCGTTTGTTATGAGGTATGTATTGTCTAGTTTTCCTAAATATTTATAATTTCTTCGGCTCATACAAAGAGTGATATAGATATTCATCGGGAAAGTGCCATTTTACCAGTACTCTTTTGATCCTACCGTGATGCGGCAGCTCATGTTAGGATATCGTCCTCTAAAGCCTGAATTGAATAGTGCTCCATATACTCACTACGGTCTCACGGATTGGATGTGGTCCTTGATTGAAAAGTGTTGGTGTCAAGATCCCGCCTCCCGGCCAGAAGCATCGGAGGTGGTAAAGAAATTATCTTCAAGGAAAGAATTTTTGCGAAATGGCATTAGTGACCAAGATAGTTGGGGGGATCTTCGACCAGAAGTTTTCAAATCTCTCATTGTCCAACGCTATTCAATATCGGAGGCGGATATTCAGCGTTCTATATCACTATTTCGTTCTCTCTGAACCCGCTCCGAACCCGATCAGGCTCCGAATGACACACAATCTTGAACTATTTACAACTATTCGTTACTTTGAGTCTTTCTTGGGTCTTTCAGTGGAATGCATTGCATGTATATTAGTATTTACTTAAGCTACACTGGTAATACCAATGGTGTATAGTATTTAAAAATTTGGATTAGCGTCTCAGATCTCAGTTATTTTCGTTTCTGGAGTTGGGAACTCGCTGTAAGGGATGTCAGCATTACTTAGCACACTAAGGGCCCTAAAGGCCATTTCTTTAGGAAGTACTTAACACAGAAATACTTATGACCGATGCGTGGAACACGTGAGCAGGGGTATACCAAATATAATAATACAAAATCATATCACCCTTCCTAAATATCAAAGCCAAACCCAATACCAACATTCCTTAAATACTCCCCCGTGGATTCCCACAGCTCCTCCTCCAGATCCTCCCTCATCGCATTCTTACTAGGCAACACGACCTTCCCAAACGGCTCAAGGTACTTCCCCTTCCACTCCCTCGCCTCGGGGGCCGCAGAGGCAATGACGGACGTATACGCTCCCACATCCTGGTCTTTAAAGAATACGCGCACGATGAGGCTGAAGGGGAAGGGCAATCTGCCAGAGAACGTATTCACTGAGCCCGGGTGGAGGGATATGCAGGTTATGTTGTGGTTCTTTGCCGTGAGGAGGGATTGGAGGTGCGTCGAGAAGAGGACGTTTCCTAGTTTGCTTATGGCTGGTGGGTGTTAGGAGGGGTAAGGGAGGGAGGGAGGAGAAAAGACTAACCGTACAAAGTTAACCCGGGCAAACGATATTTCTCGTACGTCCGCTTGAGGGAGTCGATAGATTTGAAGTCGAGTTTGGGATCAGTAGCCGCAGAGAGCATGCTGTGCCCTGCGGAGGATACCTACATGATAATAATAGTGAGAATGGAAAGGAGGGAGGGGGGTAGTGCCAAGTAGGACGGACCGTTATGACGCGCACGTCGGAATCGGGCTGTTTGGAGGTCTTGATGAGGAGAGAGAGGAGAGCCAGTGTGAATACGACAGTGCCTATGTGGCTGGGTATATAGGTGAGTTGTGGGAGGATATGGAAGGATAGAGGACGGACTTGACCATCATTATATCTGGGATTCCTGTGGGGGTGTTAGTACGACTGGTGTGGGGCTGAATGTGATGTGATACGTGCCATCTACGAAAGTAAGCTTTGTGTTCACTTCAGTACTAGAGTCTGTTCAGACGTAATTCTGCCTCAGAGAAACGCGGACATACACAATCATTCCTGCATTGTTCACTATGTGTATATTCCGTCAGTGTCTGAATAAAACACTAGAAAAGTGACGCGTACCGAGGACATCCAGCCGACTCTCCTTCTCTAAGAACCCCTCAGCGCTCTCTTTCGATTTTTGCGGCGTGCTCAAGTCACAAGGCAACCAAACCACTTCTCCCTCCCCGATACCTTGCGTTTTCAGTACTTCATACGCGGCGTTGAACTTCTCTTGTGTCCGAGCTCCAAGGTAGACTTTTGCTCCCTTGTTCACGAGGAGCTTTACGGTTGAGATGCCAATTCCTGCACTTGAGTAGATAAAAAGTGTAAGCTAGAGGAGAAGGCTGGAGAATGAAGTAGAACGTACTTTCCGCCCGTTACAACGATTATTTTCCCTTTGAGAGAGGGGATATCAGTTTCTGGGTTAAACGATTTCGAGAACCAGAGCATTATTCAGTATTGGGACAGTGAAGGAGTATGGTCATTGTAGATTCTTGGACGAGGTTTATATTGTCAGGAAATTCCGAATACATTTGATTAGTGTTCGCTAAGTGTTGGGTGTTAGCTCGGTAAGGCAGATGTGCGAACATTAGACGCGCGTGAGATCTTCAATCCGGAGTTTATTTCCTCCTTGTTCTGGGTTCCCGTCTGTTCCCCGGTCCACGCGTCGAATATCTTTGTAAGTATTCTCACTAATCAAGTGCTACTGTCCCTAGCTGCCACGGCGGTCCGCGTCTGCGTCACAGACTCGGCACTAGACCTTACTAGACTCTGGAGTTCTTAACGAATGGTGTAAAGTGGTACATGACAAATGCTTGGACTGTTTTCCTCAGGAATGCAAGGTTTATAGAAGTTGTATAGAAGAGTAGCTGACACGATGTACGCAACGGCCACGAAGCCTGTGACTCATCTGTGTCACGAAGATATCAACGGGCAGCGCTAACAATCGCTCCTCACTGTACTGGTCCCAAATCACTTATAGCCCCGCCTATCCAACTCAACCCCCACCCTCGATTTGGCTCCCGCCTTCCTCAAATGACGAAATGCCTCTTTATATTCCTTACGCTGCTCTTCAGGGATATACGTCGAGCATTTAACAAACACCAGAGGAGCAGAAGGTGAACAATTTCGAGTCATGGCGGTGAGAGACCTAGAGGTGAAAACATACGGCAGGCCATAGAGACAATCGATGGGCACATGTGCCATATAATGATCCCTAGCAAGTAGCTCAAGCTTCCGTAGCAATGGCAGCAGGTTGCTTTGTTGATCAGTCTTCGAAACCCAAACGAGGTTCCCAAGGAAGTCACGGGTGATTGCCCGGTTCAAGAGAGAAAGCTCCTCGATGGTAGGAAGCTGTTTAAGAATCTGTAACATGACACTGGGCGATAAGCTTAGCTGTAGCCGCGTAATAGCACAAGACGACATCCGAACCATGGACAAAAGAGGGGAAGCGTCATAAGTGCGGCTTTCAACCCTTAGTGCTGAGAGAGAGGGGACGCTGAGTTTAGGTAGAATCTTATACAGCTCCTCTGAGTAATCGCTGACATTCAGAGTATGCAGGAATGGAAGTGAAATGGCGGGTGATGTACATCTAAGCTTGCCACCATTGAGCTTCCATGTGAGCTCCTCCAGGGATGGCATAGCATAGAATATCGTGTCGATTTCAAACCCGCCCTCGGATTCTGCTCCTATCTCGCAGCGCTCGACTGTGAATCTCTTCACATGTGTATAAGGAAAATAGGAAGCATTCGGGAGAGTGCTGCGAGTTATCGTAACCTCTTCAAGCGCCGTAGCAGTTTGGAAAACGTGGTGGAAAGTATCAACCTCATGACCCCCCGAAAGAAAGAGCGAACGGAGCTGCGAAAGTCCTCTATGTTCGATCAAGCCCATAGCTGCAGTCGCTTCCAGTGCATGATCTAGAGTACACCCGTCAATTGTGAGGGATTTCCAGCGATGCGCGTGATTCGCAATGTCTTCAAATACGAGGAAAGGCATGTGAGTGAATAAAGGCAATAGAGTCATCGAAAGTGGAGCCGTTCCAGAGAACTTGAGACAAGACTGAATACGCTTCGTCATGGTCTCTGGGTCAACCTCCCCCTGCAAGCGCACTTCAAAGTTATTCCATAATGAAGGGGCGCTCTGCACTATGTTCCTCCATCGCACACAGACTTGCTGCAGATCCCATAATTGACCGGGGTTTCTTCTAAGTATGGATATCTTTCCATCTTGTACGTAGGTGAAAATCTTAACGAGAAGCTCGTCCGGTAGCTGACATATACGTGATTGCGAACAATGCTGAACTGCATTATACGCGCGAATGTTTCGCAATTGAACTAGTGATTGAGGTGAAACCCTGCGGAGGATTACCTTCAAACAACAGTGTTTTAATCCTAAAGGTGGGAGGCTTAACCGTGACCACGTCCGTATGTAAGCGAAATGTGCAAAATGTGCGACGAAACGTAAGCTCACTTCGACTCCAAAGCCTCCATATATTCCATCAAAGTAAGGTGAAGGTAGATGAGGTTCAACGTATGCGGTGCGTTGTTGAGATTAACCTTCGTAACCTTGTTTGCCCTTGCCCCTGCACCTTTTCCGTGGAATAAATACTCGTAGTCCGGTGCTAAGTGCGCGAATGAGTGATGCCTGCGGAGCATCAGCCAGGCAGCACCGGAACCGCATGCCTCGCAGTTTCGGCTTCTTCCTAAGAAACGCTTTTCTGATAAAAACATATTCGAATAACGGTATTTTGAGCCTGATGGTAGGAGACTTGACCACGATAAAGTTCGCAAGTTGGCGAGCATGGAGACCAAACGTGAGCTCCTATTTCAATACTTCTGTCAGTATCTAGCGCAACTTTAGGTGGAAGTGGATTCCAATAGGTCGAGAACGAAACGAAACGCATCGAAGTTCAACGTATGTGACCTATTGACTGGTGAGATTGGTCCTCGTATATCCCCGCCCCCTCTCTCCTCCGCACTAAATGTCGATATAAGTGCGACCATTGGTGAAAAGGATGTGTACCGTCATCCTGTATCTAATCTTTGTTGAACATCCGTTACACCAGTTGCATCTCGTAAGACCCACTGGGAATTGCTAAGATCGGTATGGTTCAGTCGCACGAAACAAGCACGAAGATATCGTAATCAAGGACGATATTGCGAGAGCCATTACTGCAGGCCTCAAACTGGCTGGTGATACGCATATAGGTGATAGTATTGGGCGGTAGCATTCGTTATATGCGCGAACATTGGCTGGTCGTAATTGGGATCTGCTATAACTTGGAAGCTTTGGGGTAAAGCTTACTGGGCACAGGTGGAGATATCGATAGCAGAAACACGGGTATGAGGGATGGCCAATCGGATGTGTGGTTAGAGTGAATCATTGGCATTTGAAGGCTCTGTGAATGTGCTTAAGGGTGGGGCGTGGGGCTACCAATGGATAAGACGCATTTAGGCGGTTCAAAGCAATGGGCAAAGGCGTCGTTATGCATCTTCTCCTGCGTTGTTATTGGCCACTGTTGCGGTCCCGCTCTTCATCCCTCACTACATGCTTCAGCCGTTGTCCGCTCCCCACGCAAGTTGTATGCTCCCGCCATTATCATCTACCCTCCGCTCCGTGTCGCACCGTCATCGTTTTTCGTTGACCTTCATGCCCACAATGGTCTTCGTCGCCGCCCCTCCATCCCTCGTTGTCATTTGTGCGCCATTCGCGTGGCCGTTCTGCTTCAGCAATGAAAATTAATATAAGAAAGATGAAAAAAGAGGGCAGCACTTACAATACGCGTCTTCTTCACCGTACATCAGCGGTAAGTGGATGGAGAAAAAGGAAGGGACTGTGTCATTTTCGGGGAGCGGTGGAGTGAATGTGGTTTCTTGCAATGAGTCGTTCTTGGTTCTCGTGTTCGACCTGTGGGAGACGAATGATGCAGAACAAGCACTTCGTTCAACTTCAAAGTTCAGCTTGCTTTCGCGCTCAGGACTCGCCGTTCGGCGTTCAGTTACGCACAGAGCGACTGGTTTGAATTGGGTTTGGAGCTTTCTGGGGGTATGTCAAGTACTGAAGAGAACTGTAGTCTGTCAAAGTATTTCTCGTAGGCGGATCGTAGTACCGGTCTTGTAACAGTACAGTAGCACCAAATCGAGAGTCCTTGCACATATGTGATGTACGATTGACACAGACGATGTGAGGCGCCGTATTCGAGAAACATCGAGGCGCGTGGTCTGCTGGGTTCGGGTTTCATGGTATCTTACTTCAAATCGGCGACTGTGGTTAGGACGACCTCCCGAACATTCAACGCTTCAACGTTCAACGAGCGCCTTGTTCAGGCCCGCACCGAGTGAAGGCTTCGAATTCGTTGCCATTGCTACATCGTGTCAAGTATTCTATAAGCTCAGCGCAGTTGGAGAAGGCATTCATATATTCATAACACACGCACCCCTGGTCCCTTGCACAGGATAGACATTCTAGCTTCAGAATATGTATATAGAGGGTTTACCGGGTTTGTGGCCGGGACGCTCAGAAGATCGCAGGCAGTTTCTCTGCATCATATCGAGTCCAAAGGCGTATGTGGTGTCCGATTGATGTACTGGTGTGCGTTGACCATCGTGAAGACCATAATAGCTGCAGTAGTTAGTGGTGGTGACAAGGACTGAGGGCTCGCGGACTCTATCTGTCGTGGGCTTCGCGGGTGGGAACAAGGGTCCGGTAATGTCTCCGAACCAGATCTCACGACCCGCGTCTTGTGTCTCCACGTCCCACATCCCGCCTTGCCGAGTGTACGTACCACACGCAACCCTATAATCAAATATATTCTCAACTTATAAATGTACTTGACAATGTCCACATTATTCTCCCAACACAATAACAATGCTCTGGTTCTCCAAGTCATTTAACCCAGAGACTGATATCCCCTCTCTCAAAGGGAAAATAATCGTCGTAACAGGTGGAAAGTACGTTTATTCCCATCCTCTATCATTTACACGCGTTCTTATCTACCTAATTAGTGCTGGAATTGGTGTATCCACCGTAAAGCTCCTCGCGAACAAGGGGGCCAAAGTGTACCTTGGAGCTCGGACACAGGATAAGTTCAATACCGCGTATGAGGTGTTGAAAACGCAAGGCATCGGAGAGGGAGAAGTCGTTTGGCTGCCTTGTGACTTGAGCACGCCGCAAAAGGCGAAAGAGAGCGCGGAGGGATTCTTGGAGAAGGAGAGTCGGCTGGACATTCTCGGTACGCGTCTTTCCCTAGTGTGTTGCTGAGATACTGATGGAGCTTATAGTGAACAATGCTGCAATGTATGTACGGCCTAGCTAGAGATGGGATGTATCTGAACGAGCTTTGTAGGACTGACTTAACTGCAAAGCTTACCTTCGTGGATGGTATGTATTACATTCAACCCCGCATATCAAACACTAACGTTCCTACAGGAATCCCAGACGTAATGATGGTCAAGTCCGTCTCCCATCCCTCCCTATCCTTCCACAACTCACATATCTCCAGCCACATAGGCCCCTTCGTATTCACCCACACCATCCTCCCCCTCCTCATCAAGACATCCAAAGAACCAGACGCGGACGTCCGCATCGTAACAGTCCGTCCTCCCTTCCCTCTCCCTTCCCCCCTTCTCACAATCAACAGGTAACATCCGGAGGACACAAAATAGCCTCCGCAGCTACAAACCCCGAGCTCGACTTCAAATCCATCGACTCCCTCAAACGGACATACGAGAACTACCGTTTCTCCGTGTTCGCTTTATACTGTCCGTCCCTTCCCCCTCCTCCTTCCTTCCTTACATCCCTAACCACCCTCTACAAAAGGCGTAAGCAAACTAGGAAACATCCTGTTCACCACGCATCTGCAAACCCTCCTCACAGCAAAAGGGCACAATATAACATGCACATCACTCCACCCAGGCGCAGTGAACACATTCTCGCATAGAGTACCCTTCCCAATTGGTCTTATTGTGCGTGTGTTCTTTAAAGCACCGGATGTGGGCGCGTATACGTCTGTCATTGCCGCTGCGCACCCTGAGGCGAGGGAGTGGAAGGGGAAGTATTTGGAGCCTATTGGGAGGGTTGCTGTGCCTAGTAAGAATGCGATGAGGGGGGATTTGGAGGAGGATTTGTGGGTTTCGACCGGGGAGTATTTGAGGAGTGTTGGGATTGAGTTTGATGTTTAGGATTTTGGATTTTTTGGTATACCCCGTTGCTTAGCTGTTTTTTTGAGTTCTGTAATACTATATTGTCTCGGTGGAGATTGTATAGAGAGAAGCTTGAGGCTTTCAGGAATGAAGATCAGGTATTCCATGAGAACTAGAGTGTGAATAACGAGAACTCTTAGTTTAGTGGACGTTCTTGAGCTTAGACTATATATAGAGGGTCGGGTGTAGACCTTGTTCAGTTGAACTTCTTCCTCCCCATCCACGATCTCCACTGCTCATTGCGCACATACTCTCAAAAGTACTTATTATCCTCTATTGAGCCATTCCTGCAACTGTGGTTCTCTTGAATATGAATCGCTACTTTTGGAAAGACGACAAGATGGGCGATACGCGACGGGCGTAACAGATTCAACGTAAGGATCTCTACCCGTCAAGCACGATGATGACGAGCATTCTAAACTTGGACCACCCACTTCGCATTTCAAACCCATGGTCGTTTCCAGTTCCAGCATCGTTCATTCAAGTGATATACCACGCGCCGCCGCGATCAATGCGCAACATCAATTTTCACCGGAAGTTCTGTTCGAAACGATTTCCCATTCCATTACAAGCAGTTATCACGAAGGCGGGATTTCAACCTGTCCTTTCTTTCTGCTAGTTGGAACCATCGCGTTTTGTTAGATGGAACATGCGAAGCCTTTAGAGTCGAAGTGAGTTCGCGCTTGATCTCGCATTGTCACGTACTTACCAACATATCGCGGTCAAGGAAACGACGTCGAGCTTCAACGTGCTGTTATTTCAGAGAACTTCTCAACGAGATTCCATCTGAAGTCATTCCAATCTCACTAGCTCGTTCCAACCATGTCCCATCTACATCCGACCGGCCTACAATAGAAGCCCTCGTCTCGACTAGCGATACCTCCATACGCACCCTCAAAGCTGCGCTCATTAACATTCGATCCGTTTACGAAGACCTCTATGTACGACTAGAAAACGTTCGCGAATATAATAATGTCCAGCGCTCACTTTTATCACCTATACGCCGTCTACCCGACGAGCTCCTTGTAGATATTTTCGCCTACGTATACGGGGGAAAGATCTCGATCCTTACAAAAAGCCATGGTCAAATTTGGGACTTGCAGCAGGTCTGTGTACGTTGGAGGAATCTGGCACAGAGCACTCCTTTACTTTGGAATAACTTTGAAGTGGGCGTACGACGGATAGATGACCCAGCAATTATGGAGAGGCGTATTCGGGCTTGTCTCAAGTTTTCGAATCCGGCTCCGCTTTCGATGGTGCTTTTGCCTACGAACATTTACATGTTTTTCTCTGCACTTGGAAGTATTGCGGATCAAGCACATCGTTGGAGGTCTCTAACAGTTGACGGGCGCACCATTCAACCCGTAGTTACGATGGGCATTGCGATGACCTTTATTGAAAGGCGAGGACTCTCGCAGCTTCGTACGCTCGTTCTCTCTGACGGTCGAGACAAGGGTGCTTTCCATGATGTTTTCCAGAGTGCCACAGCACTTGAGGAAGTCACGTTAAGCAATAGTGATCTTCCGGAAGCATCTTTTTTCCCTTGGACCAATGTAAAGAGGCTCACAGTCGAGCATTGCCAAAATGATAGTTTCGATGAAGAATTCGAAATTGGCACGATATTTTGTGCCATGACATCCCTGGAGGAGCTGTCATGGCGATTTAACGAACGCAAGCTTGTAACCACACCACCGGTTATATCACTTCCGTCCCTGCATAGCCTTAGCATAGAGGACTCGGAGGAATTGCATGCGATTCTGCATAAATTTCGCGCCCCGTGTCTCTCAACACTGAGGATTGTGGAAAACGTCGAAGATATCACCCCGCTTCTATCCATGGTTCGAATGTCGTCGTGTGTTATCACGCGGCTGCAACTGTCCTTGCCATGTCCCAGTGGTATGTTACAGATCCTCAAAGAGCTTCCTACTGTCGAAGCGCTCTCTCTCTTGAAGCGAGGGATCTCTCATGAGTTCATTGGGAACCTGGTATGGGCTTCAAGACCTGATAGAGAGAGTAACAACGTGCTGCCGTCACTGAAGAAACTAGAGCTGCTTGCTATGAATTATTACATGGAAGAAGTCCCTATGGATTGTCTCTATTGTCTATCATACATTATGACCTCGAGGTCCGCATCCGAAGCTAGGCAGCAGACTTCGCTTTCGACCCCTCTGGCACTTGTCAAATGCTCGACGTATGTGCCTGAAGGCCAACATGAGAAATATGAAGAGATGTTTGATTGTCTGAGGAATGTGGGAGCTGAGGCAGGGATAGAGGTTAAATTGGAGATAGGGGAGCGAGAGTATGAAGAATCAAAATCGGAAGGGAGCTCTAGTTCGTCTCTATCGATACGGTCATGGTGAATGTACATACTGACTATCTTTTGTGAGAAGGAAATTTGGATTAAACCGGTGAGGATTAAGCTTAAGTATCGTAGGTATCTGAGGGAGAGAACCCAAAGAAAACCCTGACTCTGACCGTGAGACCAAGTGAGATCGTTTTACTCCTTTCCGTATTGGCAGTAAGCTTGTCGCTCTCGTCAGTCATGACGCATGTGACTCTACAATCTTCCGCTGCTTCAAATCTTAGTAGAGGCTTAGAAAGATACGCTTGACAAGAAGATGGTTGACACTCGAGGGAAATTTTATAATCTGACTTAGACGCGGCGTAGGCCGAGTTGTCGGTTAGCGACAACAAAGCACTTGAGTTTGAACGTGTATCAAGTATGCTGGCCTCAGCTTACAAAAAGCGAAAGTGCTATTTCCAATCTTCATTCTATCTTCACTTTTGCCAAAGGAGTGGTGCAAGGTAGCAATGGAAAATTCAGGCTTGGACTGCAAGTGAGTTCGCATTCCATTCTGCGCTTTCACTAACAAACTTTCTCTCTTGGGTTTAGCATCCTACCACCATGCCCCAAATGTGGTTATCTGACAGGAATTCTCAACAAGGTCCTCCCTCGAGATCCTCCCACATTACTCGTTCGTTCAAACCATGTTCCAAGTCCAGTTGATCGCTCTGCAATTGAGGTTCTTATTTCTTCTACCGAGACCTCCATCCACACTCTCGAAGCTGAAATCTCTACCTTACGGGCGGCTACCCAGCTCCTCCAATTGCGAATAGCAAACCTTCGTACATACCAGGAATTTCACCGTTCACTATTATCGCCTATTCGCGGGCTACCAGACGAGCTTCTAGTTGAGATATTTACCTACGTGTGCGAAGAAAACATAAGGATACTTACAGGCCCTGGTCGAATTTGGGATCTGCAACAAGTCTGTGCACGTTGGAGGGGCTTAGTGCTGAACACCCCGTTATTATGGAGTAAATTTGATGTGGTAGGGTGTACACGATTTGGGGAAGTCAGCCGGTCCACCATGGAGATGAGGATTCAGTCATGCCTCGAGTTCTCGAGAATGGCACCACTCTCAATTACTCTTGTACCTTCTATCAATACGCCCCTTCACCGTGTGGTTGAAGATATTGCGGATCACGCGCATCGCTGGTCATATATTAGCGTCGATGGAAGCATTCTTGCCAACGTATTCGATACGACCGCAGTAGCGGCTTTGATCCAAAAACAAAGACTTACATAATGCTGGCACTGGGAGCATACTTCTCTCTACCTGACGCTACCAATAAGGTTGGCACGTATGTCCAGCCTGAACGCTGACGCAACGCGTACGTGCCAAGCACTTGGCACGTATATTTCGCGGCTTTGGGACTTGAGCCTCCTGCACAGTTCAGCTCCGTACGCTCAAAACCACGGGTTTCTACAAGCACACTTCCTATAATGTTTTCCAAGGTGCCACTGCCCTCGAGAACTTCACAACATCCCTCAGTATTAGAGTCCCCGATGCTTCCACTTTCCCTTGGGCAAATATGAAGAGGCTCTCGGTTATGCACTCGAGAATGGGCTCAGGATTCGGGAATGGGTATGATATCAGCTCAATATTGTGTGCCGTGCCTTACCTGGAAGAGTTGACATGGTCACGCAATAGTTGCATGCTTAGAGCGATAACATCGGTCATAACACTTCCGTATCTACGTCTCCTTCACATCGAGTGTTCACCGGAGTTGCACGACATTCTGCATATGCTTCGTGTCCCGCGCCTCACCGAACTTAAACTCGTAGATGATATTGAGGACATCGGCCCGCTACTATCCATGATTCGATTGTCATCAAGTAACATCAAGAAACTAGAATTGCGTTTTGAATCGTCTATTGTCATATTACAAATTCTTAAAGAGCTTCGTAGCGTTGAAGAGCTTTCCCTGTTTCTTATGTCGGAGGATTCAGCTGAAAAAGTTCTTACAAAGCTAATCTGGTATCTGGCTACCCCGAAGGAAACTACCCATTTTCTACCATCGTTGCGGAAATTGAAGTTGTATGCTGTAGACGACGAATCAGAAGATTTGGTGGGCAATTGTATATATTGGCTGGGGCGTATCATGCGCACTAGATCATCCGCCATAGCTCTGACTGGAACCCAACAGTTATCTTTGGCTCCTCTGTCAGCTGTCGAATACGCGATGGAAGTTCCTGCGGACCAGTTGGAGGTATACGATGATATGTCGGGTGGTATCAAGAAATTGGGCGAGGAATTAGATATCGAAGTCGACGTGGTTTTCTATGAGATAGATTCCATTGTTGAAGAAGATGTGGGCTCTCTTTCACCCAGTTCATCGCCATCACCTTGACATTCGCATATGCGATACATGAATGAAACCTTAGAACTCGGTGTGCTTCTCTTCTTCATCAACAAACTACATGCTTCTCCATTTATGTCCACAATCTCGCGTCTTCTCAATTTCACTCCTTTCCTAATGTACTCTCAACCACATCAGCCTTACACTCAAACTCACATGCAAGACTACCTTTCGTCAGCGCCAGGCTCGCATTGCCGATTGCGAAGGTGGTATAGAAGAAATGAAGGCATGCATTACGGCAGAGTCTTGCCCATCCGCTGCGCCATAATTTCCGCAGTTATAAGACGGTCGGCGGTCAGTACAATCGACATGTCGTAGCTTGGTCACAGCACCGGCGAGAAATCTTCGTCATGGATGTGCCTGGCAGATGTAAGTAGGATTGGGGATTGTTCGGACTATGAAATGAGTTCGCCATCTTTAGTAGTTGGTTCGATTGACATTGCACTGGCAGCACTAAGCTTTAAGACGCCAGGACATACCCATGATTGCGACTACTTAGTAACTTTGAAATATATTCAGATTAAGTATATTATTTATAGCGACCATCAGCGAAGTTATGTTTAGGGGCGAGCCTAGCAAGCAGTGCAGGACAGGCTCCCTCAACGAGAGTCGAGCGGCAGGTTTTAGGAGCCTAGGTGTAGGATTGCTTTGCGTACTTGCGGGCCGACGTAAACATGATGGTAAACAGCCGTGGCCCGTGAAGCGTTTATGCAGAACTTCGCACTTATTCGTCGTCGACCCTCAAACGACGCTAGCTCATTAAACTAACTAACCCAACCTTCTTCAAGGCAAGTTCAAGCTAAGTACGTGCCATTAAAACTATATGTCAACCTCAATGTGTAAAGCGGTGGAAGCGAGTTGGTCAATTGGCGACGTTTCATAATTTTCTCGTGCTCAAGTTGACGGACAAGTTAACAGCCATTACTACCAAGCTATCCAACTTTTACATAGCGATCTGGATTCAAGTTATCACTGCGAGCACTTATATCGCCTACAAGACGTGAAGGGCAAGGGTGCATACTTCAAGGCCATCATATCATACGCCAGTTAGGTATTCGTTAGATGGAAAACTTGGCGGACTTGGACCTCCAGCGAGTTTACATTCCATTTTTTACAACCGCTCACTGATGTCATCGAGGCTTTTCAGTCACCTACTACCACCGTGCTCAAAATGTGGTTATTTGTCGGGAATTCTGAGCAAGGTTCCGCCCCCGATGGAGGCTCCCACCTCGCTTCTTCGCTCACAATATCTCCCAAGTACAACCGACCGTATGACTATCCAGTCCATTGTTTCCTCTGGAAACATAGCCATTCAGTCCCTCGAAACGCAACTCTCTGAATTGAAAATGGCAACCAGACTCCTCCAATCGCGGTTATCAAATATTCGCAGACATACGGAATTTCAGCGCTCGTTATTATCACCAGTGCATCAGCTACCAAATGACCTTCTAGTTGAGATATTTTTCTACGTATTCGACACAGGTGTAGACATGTTTACACGTTCTGATGACATTTGGAATGTCCTGCAAGTCTGTGCACGTTGGAGGAACGTAGCACAGGACACTCCGTTATTATGGAGTAAAATCATTGTGGCGCAGTATTTGGAAAAGTTCCAGCCATGCACCGTGGCGGCACGGATTCGATCGTGTCTCGAATACTCGAGAGAAGTACCACTTTCAGTTACTCTTGCCCTTGCAGATGCTGCGATTTCAGATAGGACTATTCAGCATGCGATAAAAGATGTTGTAAATCATGCACATCGTTGGACATACCTTGCCACCGGTGGGACTACCCTCTGTTTTATACTCCGAGAGGATACTACAGTTGCGACTTTGATCCAACAGGAAGGACTTCCAAACCTCCGGACGCTCAAACTCATGGGATGTCACAGTTATACTGCGTACAGTGCGTTTCAGGGGGCCACGGCCCTTGACGACGTATCATTATGCTATGGTACTATCCCTGATGCGTTTGTTTTCCCCTGGACAAATGTGAGGCGGCTCTCAGTAGGGCTTTGCGATATGGACACAAGTTCTGGAGAATTTGACATTAGCTCTCTATTTTATGCTATGCCGTACCTGGAGGATTTGGAATGGGCACATAATCGTCACCGACTGAGAGCGATACCATCGGTTATCACGCTTGCATATCTACGAGACCTCAGAGTCGTGCGTTCACCGGAGCTATACGAGATTATGCCCATGCTTCGTGTTCCGCGCCTCACCACACTTGAAGTTGAAGGTCGCATCATATACACTGGTCCGCTTCTATCCATGATTCAGATGTCAACCTGTGTTATCGAATGCTTAAGTCTGTATTTCGAATCGTCCACTCCTGCGCTGCAAATTCTCGAAAAGCTTCATGGTGTCAAGATACTTTCTCTTAGTTTTACGACGATAGAAGTAAGCCAGGAGGTTCTTTCAAGTCTAATATGGGATTCAACGACCAGCTCCAAAGGATCCTTTTTGTTGCCATCGCTGCGGAAACTCGAGGTGAAACCTAAAAATTCTGAACCCGACAGAGATCTGGTTGACGATTTTACCCTCCGTCTGAGGCATATTATGGAGTCTAGATCATCCAGCACCAATGCCAATGCCGGAAGTCGAAATTCACCACCAGCTCCTCTGTGTCTTGTCAAATGCATGGCGTATACCTATGAAGATGAGTACGACGAATATGATGATATGTTTGGTGATCTGGAGGAATTTGGAGAGGAATTGGGTATTCTGGTAGATTTCCAGTTGATAAAGACAAGAGTCCCATTGGATAGTAATGAAGATTAGCGAACTCCGCTTAACACAGTTCACCGTCATCATCGCGTCTACTGAATAGGCCACGTAAAAGGTTCTATATCTCAAATCTTGAAGCACAGACGACGACATCATCTCCGGGCTTACTAAGAGTTTATATTACTCACAAACATCTATTCATCCCGTGGGCTTCTGCTGCAGTGCGCACTGTCCCTTCGTCCTTAATCTTCCCACATTTACTCCAAGACTTAGTGACTAGCTATAGGCTATCACTTAGGCATCATTGCCTCCGTTGACACTGATAGCTCTTCCTGTATGCACATTCTCCGACTTATAGTGCCTGCAGCGTGTATACTAAGTATCAACGCCACGGCATGAGCACTTCCGAAGTCGGTACTCTGGTATCGTTTTCTTGTTCCCCTGAGTTCTTTCTTGTGGAAAAGACGGAGTTGATATAGTTGGCAATGCGAGGGAATCCTCACAGTATCTATGCCTCAGAACTGGATCCTAATCGAGGTGGTGGGGGTGTTTGAGGACGATAGCCGGTGTTGGAGTTTGGAGGTTCGATCATCTTTCGGTTGGAAGCAACTCGAGCAACAGCTCAGGCTGGTTTCTCTAATCAGCTGCTAGGTCACGGTAAACATTGGTCCCAGCTCGCGCAAGACTCTGGTAGAGTCCATCCCATCCCTGTACGATAACGCTAAGAAAATACATATAGTGACATAAGTACTGTAACACTTTTCCGTGGCCTAATTCGCAACCATTGTTCTGATTGGCAACTTCAACCGAATGTTATTATACATGTACATATTAGTTGTTATAGAAGCCTGTTGAAACGACTTGGGAAGATGCGTTCGATCTTTTCCTGCTAACCAGCGTGACCAAACATTTTGCATGATGAACAAGTAAATGCAAGTTTATTGTTGCCAGCTTGAATCCATTTTCAATCCACCATCATTTTCTTACACTCAACTAGTGACAACACCGCTTCGAGGAAGTTTTTTGGCCAATTAACCAAATGGTAACCACAACTATTATCTATATCAAGTTTCAACACAAACTCTTCCTCAACTCTAGATCTATACGGTCCAGGTCCTTTTGCACTATCGCGAACCAAGCTTTGACAGACAGTTAGCTCACCCCCTAGCTTTCTGTGATCTATCATTGCAAGCATCCATACCATTTACAAGTCCAGGAGTGAATAACACAAGAATAACACATCAGGCCCAGGTGGCAGTTCCGGCCATATATGATAGTTGATATACGTTCGTTTTGGTATTAGATGGAGAACTCGAAGTGCGTTCCCGTTCACTTGTTTTACAACTTCACTCGTCAATTCTCCCCATATTCTAGCCTCCCATCGCCATGCCCCAAATGTGGCTACTTGACAGGAATCCTTGACTACTCCCCAAGGACGTTCTCACTTCACTTGTTCGTTCGCAATACGTTCCAGGTACACCCGACCGGTGTACCATTCAGGCTCTCATTTGTTCTAGCGATACCTTTATCCGCACTCTTGAAACCCAAATTTCAAACCTTGTAGCGGCAGCCACGCTCCAAACCCGACCATCCAATATTCGTGCGTATAAGGATTTTTAGCGCGCATTATTGTCGCCTGTACGCCAGTTGCCCGATGAGCTTCTAGTCGAGATATCTACCTACGTATGCTCCACGAAAATATCCATAATGACTGGGCCTGGTGAAATTTGGAATTTGCAGCAAGTCTGTCTGCGCTGGAGGAACTTGGTGCAGAGTACCCCGCTGTTATGGAATGAGTTCTTTCTGGTAGGGGGTCCGGCACGGGAAGTTAATCCAGGCACTACTCTTCCGATACAGATTCAATCGTGCCTCAACTTCTCGGGCACGGCACCACTCTCAATGGCTTTTATAGCTTCTGCCTACACACCAATTTACCATATAACTGACGATGTTGCAAAACACACTCATCGCTGGAAGTTCCTTGTGCTCCGAGGGCACACCCTCAGCGAAATATTCGGAGAGCCTACAACGGCGGGTTTAATCCAACAACGTGGATTACCACAGCTTTGTACACGCACAATCTTAGGCAGTCACACTCCTGATTCCCATCGCATTTTTCAAAGTGCAGCTGCTCTTGAAGATGTTACAATACACTTCAGTTTTCTCCCTGACGCAATTACTTTCCCTTGGGTAAA
Source organism: Cyathus striatus (assembly GCA_025738555.1). Lineage (NCBI taxonomy): Eukaryota > Fungi > Basidiomycota > Agaricomycetes > Agaricales > Nidulariaceae > Cyathus > Cyathus striatus. Next base: position 2,026,348 of record JAOVFP010000013.1, on the reverse strand, counting down.
TGTGAGAAGGCTCACAGTTGGCCACTACAAACCAAGTCCACCGGGATTCATTAAACTTGAAGTTGGCTCCATATTTTGTGCCATGTCATCCCTGGAGGAGCTGACATGGCGGTCCAATCGTCGCAAACTCGGATCAATGTTGCCGATGGTGACGCTTCCCTTGCTGCATACCTTGAACATCGAGCTCTCAGAAGAGCCTCACGAGATCCTGCCCGTGCTTCGAGTTCCTCGACTAACTAGCATTCAATTTGAAGACGACATCTCTGACGTACCCCCGCTTCTATCTATGATCTAAATGTCAGCATGTGCTATCAAGCAGTTACATCTGCGTTTGTATTCATCCACTGCCATATTGCAGGTTTTGAAAGAACTTCATAGCATTGAGGAACTCTCTCTGATGCTTACCTCGTTGGAATTCAGTCAACAGGTCCTTTCAAGGCTAGTATGGGGTCAGAGTTTGGCCTGTCCAGAGGGATCCCATCTTCTCCCATTGCTGCGAAGACTAGAGTTATGCGACCATAATGAAGATGTGGAGCCCCTGGGAGGCAATTATGGCCACTGGCTGAGGTGGATCATGCTTTCTAAGTCATCCACCACTGCTATGGCCGGAAGCCAAAACCGGCGTTCGGCACCTTTGTTGTTTGTCAAACGCAAGAGATATATGACGCAGCATGCGAAGATAACAGCATAGATGTACATGTAGGTGCTGATGAAATCTGGAATCTACAACAAGTCTGTGCACGTTGGAGGAGCGTAGTGAAAAGTACCCCATTATTATGGAATAAATTTACGGTGAAAGAGTTCCCGTTGGAGGTCAGGCCAGCCATCATCGAAATGCGGATTCAGTCGTGCCTGGAATTTTCGAGGGCAGCATCGCTCTCAATTTCTCTTATACTTTCATCTGAAGGGGAAATTCTTAGTGTAGTTGGAGGTATTGCAAAGCACTCGCATTGCTGCACATCCCTTACACTTGTTGGGTATACTCTCGACGAATTATTCAGAGAAACTATGGCAGGGGACTTCATCCAACAGTTTCCACTGCAGTGGCTCCGCACACTTAAAATCGTTGATGCCTACGAGCCTACGTCCCTTCGCGTTTTCCAAAGTGCCACAGCCCTTGAGGACGTTAAAGATATACTATATTCCTCCCGGTAGCTCTTTCCCTTGAGGGAGTGTAAAGAGACTTCTAGTCGAGTACTGCGGAACGGGTCCACCATTTGCAGAGGACTTTGAAATTGGTTCCATATTTTGTGCTATGCAATCTCTGGGGGAGCTAAGCCTTCAATTGGCATAAACTTATATTGACACCGCCGCTCACAACGCTTCCGTCTTTACACTCCCTTAACATCACTATGTTCTCAATGGAGTTGCCCAATGACATTATGCCCATACTTCGTACTCCCCGTCTCACCAACATTGACATCTTAGATGGAGACGTGGACCCTCATCCCCTTCTATCCATGGTTTAAATATCGGCTTGTATCATCAAGCAGCTACATCTGTGTTTGTATTCGTCATCCGACATTCACCTGCAGGTTCTCACTGAACTTAGCGGTATTGAAGAGTTATCTCTGAGTATCTCCATGATGAAAACCTCAGATGAAGTTCTTTCAAACTAATATGGGGGCTGAACATCGGTTCAGAACCATCGTACTTGCTCCCGTCTCTAAAGAAACTAGAAATACGTGTAGTTGATGATAACGTCGAAAAACTGGAAAGCGGTTGCTTTGGTATGCTGGCGCATATTATGTGCTCTAGGACATCCACTGTCGCGTCCGGAGGCCCAGTTTTGCCCTCGTCTCGTCCATTGGCTGTCAAAATCATGGTAGATATTCCTGTACATCTGTATAGTGAGTATGAAGGTGGGTTGAATCTTCTGAAGAGATTGGGAGAGGAATTGAACATAACGGTTGAATTAGATGTGTCATTGATAAAGGATATTTGCTGGTGTGGGGAATATGAGGAAATCCTCGTCGTCAGCAATGATAGTCATAGTATTATAAGTGACGATGATTTTGGCACTAGTTTTGTGCATTTATAGTAGACTCATTATTGTCACCAGCCATGTTGAGATTCTCAAATATCATATGTAGTCCACGTTTTAGAGGTGGTGATCGACAAGCCGGCCGTCTCCGGAACATGTATTCAGCAAGGGCTATTTTGTTCCTAAACCAACGCTCACTTCGCAGGCTTCTCAACCAACGCCTTCAATCCTCTCTCCTTCGCCAGTATCGTTCCTTTCTCAGCTTGTATCCAGCCCATCAGTCCTACACCCCAATCTCCTGCAGCACTTTTTCTGTTAACGCCCATAACTCTTCCCCCTTCTCGATATTCACCTCCTTCCCCAACTTCGTAATTCTTCCTGTAGGCCGGCTCTCCAAATATGTGCCCTTATATTCCTCCTTGTTCTCATTGATTTTCTTCGCTGCGGCTGCAAAAGCGGAGTTGTACGCTCCAACGACCGGTTCTGCGATGACTAGCCCGATGAGGAATTTGGATATGCGAGGGAATGGCCAACGGTCAGAGAAGGTGTCCACGCCTCCTGGATGGATTGCGATAACTGTGATGGGGGTGTTTGAAGAGGATAGCTGGTGTTGGAGGGTGATGGACCAAAGGAGGCTGAGAAGTTTGGAATGTGCTATATTTAAGTGATAAGTTGAGTTGCGAAGGTGAGTGAGAGGAGCGGAAGCGCACCATAGCGAGTCATTCCTGGCATGAGCTTTCCGCTATAGGATGGGTTGAGGTCGGAGAGGTCGGCGAAGTTGATAGGCGAGGGGACGAATTTGTGCATTATCGAGGTCACCTTGTGAACTTTCTCGTTAGCAAATTGTAATTGGCCAGTGAAATGGAAATGGTATACATTGACTATGCGTACATCAGAGTCAGCTTCCTTTGCCGTAGATTCGAGTAGAGGAAGCAATGAGCGGGTGAAGACGAAAGGTCCAACATAACTGAGATGGAGAATCGTCAGCGCAATCACACAGTTAGATGGCTACCAAGATGCTCGTACTTGACTGCCACCATCGTGGATATGCCTTCAGGCGAGATTGAGAATGGCTGATGTGAAGGGGGAGGAATCGTACTCACCATCTCTAGTTGTTTCAAACGGTCCAGTAAGCCTGTAGGCCCCCATTAAGCACTCATAATCCCAACAGCCTTGCGCATACACTCACACCCCCGCATTGTTAACTGTGAGACTAGACTGTTAATGAATCTTTCGAACATGCAGCTAGTGGCGTGAATGAACCTAAGATATCCAATCTCTTCTCCCGTTTCAGAAAGTCCTCTGCTGATGTCTTAGCATCTCGTGGATCGCTGAGGTCCAACTTTAGCCATATGACTTCTCCATTTCCTGGCCCCAGCCCTTCGTGCTCGAGGCGAGCAATAGCTCCAGTTGCTTTCGATTCATTGCGAGCAGCGAGGTAAACTTTAGCACCCGCTCTTGCAAGATGCTGAACTGTGGCAAAACCAATTCCAGCACTGAATAGTAATTATTGTTAATGGAGTTAAGAAGAAGGAATGAAGCTATGAGCTTACTTCCCACCTGTGACGATGACGACTTTTCCTTTGAGGTCTACGAGGTCCTTTGTAGGTTCGAAGTTCCGCGAACCGATTATGTTCCCCATGCAGTAGTATCAATGTTCGTAAACTATTTATGAGTAGCTGGTGGATGATTCAGATAGCGTTCTGGAGGTGATTGATAGGAACAGAACTATGGGAACAGAATTTGGACAGAGCCCCACAAGAGACAGCACGCGCTCGCATCCATTTGTAGGCGGCAGAGATTAGCGAGAAGCATTTTCTGAAGGAAAGTCGTGAGCTGAGAATGTCAGGTCCTGGGACAAGCACCGGAGGATATTGCAGAGAAGTTCAAATGTTTGAATTGTGAGGTTGTTGATCGCTGTTGAGGACGAGGCAGCCGACGGTTTGTCGAGGTTTGACGATGGTGGGAGACGGAAGGCACGGGGGCCGGCTTACTACTTTCAACTCGTTGTCGATCGTAACATCGTTACAAAAACGTGCCAACTTTTTACGTTCATATATAAGTTCAACGTTCTTTTCTTTTCTTACTTTTATGATCTACTCTGCTGTGTGTTGGGCGACTTGGATTCGGAATAGATGCGGACAAGAAATTTGCAAACTCTGGTGGGCCCGAGTTCAACTCGTCGAGTTAGGAAATTCTTGTTCTATGAACCAGTCTAACCATATATCTTTACAGATGTTTTAATATGTATCAATCGTTATCATACAGGACATCACAATATATCCCGACGAGCGGCAAGTTCTTGGATCGCAAGTAGGTTAACGCTTTTAGTGAGGCCCGGCCAAACTTTAGCCAACGATTAGACCGTATAACGGTATACCACGGACATCTCGATGGTAGATACTCGCCTTTATTCAGAGAGGATGTTTCCGTAGCTGTGGCCCTTAGCACTGCGTTGCATAAGGCTTCTTCAACAGCGACCCTCGCCTTGCGACTTTAAACTTTCGTGTATTTGATTCAGCGATGGTCACCTGAAACACCTCGTGCTCACTGCTCAAAGTCTCAGATTTATACCACAGTTCAAACACAACGTTTTGGGGACTCCCATTGTGGATGTATCCAGTCCAGCATGTAATAGACAACCACAAGCCTGAAGACTGTCAAGAGTGCACATGCTAAGCCTAGGACCCGTCGTTCTTCCATAGCAAGAAAGTTATTGTCATTTGCGCTCAAGCACCTGGAAGCTTTCACATTAAGAAGACGTTGCAACACTTGCAGACAGCCGGGTACAGCTCGAATTCACCCGGTGTAACAAGCAAGCATTTGTTCCGGACTGATGAATGGTCATTCGTTGGAGGTCTTCCCCTGTATCTCTCTTGCCGTAACCAGTTTATCTTTCCTAGGACTCTGGTTCGCGCACCTGTCTTTCGCAGCCCTTGACAGCAATCTCTTGAGCTATATGCTAACCTAACTTCTAAGTATAGGGCGCGGTCAAGAGTGAGAGACCGATGGAGCACATACCACTAAAGATTGCTTCCGAAAGATTGAAGCCGCGGAGTCGCATAAGTATCCGACAATCGGTGAGTTCAAGAGATTCGGAATATCGTTTGGTTCTGCGTTTGCTATGCTCTCGATATCCGTTAGCAACGACTGACTCAAAAAGTGTAATTGCTGTGATCACTTCTAGCATATATATGTTATGGAACACAGGTCAAAGCTTCCTAAGTATGTAATGTCATTCGCACGCCCTGTTCAAGAGCCTTTAGAGCGGCTCCCACCTCAGCTCAGGAAATGACGATCACGGACCGCAGTATTTCCACTCCTACCTGAATCAGTGGTGTTGCGATTGAGCTCTGACTCTAGGCACGCTGTCACGGTAAGGTTTAGGCGTGTACAGGAATGTGGACGACCAGATCTGATTATGAAGGATGAGGCTCTCTGGATCGTACGTGTATCCTAGCCTTCATCCAACTCATAGGAATGCGAATCAATTAAAACGATGCTTTGCATTGCGGGCGCGTGATAGCAATCCCAATATGTTATGTGATGTTTCTTCTTCTGTTACATTTTCTTTACCATAAACTGATAATCACATATTTGGCCAGGAATAGATAGACAGGAAGTTGACCGCTGAGCTGAAATGATATAAAATCCTGTGCGTGCGTGTGTACTATCTTTATCGCCCATTGTATTGCCTGGTTTGGTTTTGCTCAATTTGTGCTCAATCTCATTTCATGCCGCAGAGCTTATCCAATCGTCTTAAATCTGTATTCGTTTTGGTGAATGTGTTGGATCTTTTAGACGTGGTATACATTCGGCCATGAATGTTACGCCCTTGATTTGGAATTTTGTCTTGCATGAGAGCCCGAGCGTCTACCCTTCTCTACGTAATCGGTACTTGCCGATCGTGAATCTCGATTGTAACGCCTAGATATAAAGAGTGAGACGCGTGTATCTATAGGTCCAAGCTGTAGGTCATCAAGCGCTTCTCCCCCCCTATAAATACTGAAGCAATACTAATTTACGAGTTGGCGTCTCCTTTCCCATCTTGTTTCCCTACTTTCACTTTCTCTCGGCATAACTCAAATGCCAGACGACATCTCCAAAAGGCCATACGATTCAGCGTTTCCCCACACACCGGAGGCGGATCATGGACCAGAACATGAAGAAGCTGAGGCATGGCGTTCAAAAAGACCTAGATATGCAGAGAACGCAGAGGTGTCAAGTGGAGACGGAGGTGTATCATATGGTGAGTTGAAGGGCCTTATTTCGCTACAGGCATTTACCTGATTGAAGACGTTCAAGTATATGACACGCCACCCAGCACAACAATTGAGTACACACAGGGAGTTAATACGTATCCAGGTACGTTGTGGCAACCTTTTATATTTAGTATATTCATTGTATTCGTCTGCACAGCAGCTCATCCATTGGACCCACTTGACAACAACGATCCCAATAACCCCCAGTCTCCTTCTCATTATCACCAATCTGGCCCAGTAGATGAAACATGGGGTTGGAGGTCATCTCACGATGCGAATATGGCTGAACTTTGCGAGAAATTTGCGGGGGATAGCTGTTTCCAGATTGACCCGGGTTCCTCGAGTTCTTCAGGCTCGCAGTTTGAGAACTACGAATATGATTCTATTGCGCCGCAGCCTTATCATTCTGACTCAGACCAGTATATGACCTACGGTACGGAAGTCGAATCACATGTGTTTGCTCATGCCAACGTAAATGAATCTAACACTGCCGGAATATATGCAATGGATCAGGATTCGTGGGCCCACTATTCGCCAGTCGCCGGACCCAGCACATCTCCAGACTATGATACTCATATTTTCGATGATCCCCAGCTTCCCACTAGTGTCGCTACATCCCCGACCACGTACTATTTCTCGGATCCCAGCTCGTCATCTTTGTACTACTACGATCATCACCCGCCAAATAATAGCAGTGTAGCCCCATATGCATATCCTGAAACTGCAGCACCTAATGTTTCTGAGGTCACTCCGGTGACTCAGCCCGACGGCATACAAAACGAGGGAATAGAGATGACTACCACTCCGGATATTTTACCGGGCAGGTATGTTTCTATAGTCCGGATTATACAATTCTTACAACGCTGACGCCGGAATTGTTAGCATGGAGAGTTTTATTTTCAATGCCTCTACCATGGAGCAGTTCGATGGAAATGCCAACGTGGAAAGCGCGCGCGAGCGTGTTGGCCTCGGTGGTGATTCCGTTTTGCCAGGAATGAAAGTAACGTTGATGCCACACCAAATTACTGGAGTTGCTTGGATGCTAGATAAGGAAGATAAGGAGAAAGGTGGTTGCCTCGGTGATGAAATGGGTTTAGGAAAGGTTAGTCTACTGGTGATTCTGTTAACCTTATTTGGATAACGTTGGCGTCATCGCATTATAGACCATTCAAATGTATTTAACGTTTATGTTCTCCAGTACAAGACAATCTAACATTTGCACAGGATAACCGTACTCATTAAGAATCGTTCTGATGATAATTCAAAGAAAACTACCCTCATTCTTACACCTACATCGTTACTAGATCAATGGAGACAGGAGCTTGAAATTAAAACGGACTGCGGTTTGAAATGCCTCATATACCACGGTGAGCCAACTAGACTCTTCTTGAATTAAATATGTTCCATTTTAATGATAAATACCATCAGGATCTAAGCGGACAAAATATGCTAATGAATTGTTACAGTATGATGTTGTACTTACATCATATAATGTATGCAATTTTTTCTATTTTTCCTATCTTTCCTCTGACAAAGCAATAGACAATGTCGAATGAATGGGCTGAACCTGATGGTAATTCCGCCGACAGAACCTCAGGAAGAAGGCGCCGAAGTGAAGGTATGTTTCTGTTTACATCTACATCTGATTCATCTTTTACAACTATACTTAGCTGGGCCGCTATTTCGATTGGAGGCAAGTTCTTTCCTTGGCTATTAATTGGCGCCAATTGACGCTCAAAACGGCAAAGTTCTACCGTATTGTTCTTGATGAAGCCCAGTCAATCCGCAATAAGTGGACTGGTATGTCGAATATTCCCGAGTGTTCATCTTTTGATCATCTATTTGTCAAGTTACTTCTCGCGCTGTCTGCGACTTAAAGGCTGTGTATCGTTGGTGTCTGACTGGGTATGTTTCTAAGATATACGTCTAGCGTCGTATTTGACGCGCGTCTATTCTAAGAACTCCGATCATTAATACTCTTATGGACGTATACGGTTACCTACGGTTTTTGAGGATTGAACCTTGGTGTGACATTCATGAATTTAGGAGTCGCATTGGGGAGCAGGAAAAGAAAAATCGTACGTCTTTGAGTTGATAATAATTCGTATATTTACTGCGAGTCTAAATTCTGGTCCATTTAGCCAATCTTGCAGCCAAGCGTTTACAGGCCATTTTGAAATTATTTCTGTTACGACGGAAGAAGGACTCTACCTTAGATGGTAAACGACTCATAGAGCTACCGGACAAGACCATCGATCTGGTGAAATTAGAGTTCTCACCTGAAGAAAGAGAGATTTATAATATGGTAAAAGATTGCTCTTTTTTTACCTCACCATGACTTACAGCTATTTCATAGGTCGAAGCTCGTACGCAAGCTAAGTTTAACCGCTTCTTACGTGCAGGGACAGTCCTCAAGTAAGACCAAAATTTATTGACCATTAAATTACTAACCAGCGCTTCAGAAATTATCATCAAGTCCTTGTCTTGTTGCTTCGACTACGACAAATATGTTCACACCCTTCATTGATTCAAGAGGAAGGAATGGATTCGGCGGAATCGAATGGGCTTACAATTGATCCTGTTAAAGAGCAGACCCGCGCCTCTAGCCTCGTATCACCTCAGTTTGTAGAAAAAGTGAAGCGAAAATTCCTAGAAATTCACGAGGCTCGTATCCTATCAGAGAAAGAGGTATGTATCTGTGGGCTTTGATATCTTTAGATCCCAACATTTAACGTATTGGTTAGTCTTCCCGTGATGCTGTAGTGGAGGATGATGAATGCCCAATATGCTTCGATACTCTCACAGATAGTGTGATTACTGCATGTTCACATATTTTTTGCAGAGAATGTATCAGTAGGTACTCGTTGGATGATATTTTTATATGGCTGACAAACGAGATTCCATCAGGTGAAGCAATCGATCACAGTCGTCCTATTATTCCTGACTTCGGCGAGACTGGAATCAAATATGGCACAGGAGAACGACCATGTAAGTCTTTCACGGTATCTCGGGAATAATTTTCTGATTTCAAGATTTGAAGGCCCCGTATGCCGTGCAGCCATTAGTAAAGATAAACTGTTTAGCTGTGCTGCATTTGAACCCGCGGATGAAACCGACCCTACAAAGGATGGCGGTAATAGTATACAAACGTCAGATAAGGACGCTGTAGAATCGAAGATAGATGCCTGGAACAATTCACACTGCCCACCTCCGTCCACTAAGATGAAGGCAAGTACGTTTCTAAATCTATATCAACTCCCATATCGATTTTCATTTCCACAGCACATGATGCAACAGCTTCAGAATTTGATGAGTGAGCGTCCCGAGGAGAAAGTATGTTCTAGTACCTTGAACATGGAAGCGCAAAGCGATTGATGTACTTTTGCCAGGTGTTGATCGTCTCCCAATGGACAAGCTGTTTATCCCTTGTTTCAAAGTATCTTCAAGAAGTCAATATTTTGCATGTGAACTACCGAGGTGATATGGATCGCAGTCAGCGATCTCAGGCTGTGAAGGATTTTACCTGTAATGCGGAGATACGTGTGATGCTAATGTCGTTAAAATGTGGAGGTAAGAAAAATATTTTGACATTACTCAATGGCTTCATTTATAATTATATATGTCAACAGGTGTAGGTCTGAATCTCACACGAGCAAATCACGTAATTTCTCTTGATCTTGGGTGGTCTCAGGCTGTCGAAGCACAAGCTTTCGACAGAGTGCATAGGCTTGGACAGAATAGACCGGTCACTGTGCAACGTCTTGCTATAGCCAATACTGTGGAAGACCGAGTCTTGCAGATGCAAGAGAGAAAAGTAATGACCTTGTATTCTTTTTCTGTATATTTTTTATATAGCTAACTACCGAAATAGCAAGCATTAACGGACGGCAGTTTGGGCGAAGGCTCTGGAAAGAAGATCAGTGGGTGCTATTTATGTCCTATCTTCGGCCGTAACTAATGGAGTGATCAGAGTTTTCTATCCGTGAACTTGGTGAGAAGTCCCATAATTATAAATGCCTGAAATGGAACTTAACCGGAACCTTTTGTTTAGCCAATCTATTTGGCCTTGATCAGTATGGGCACGTTCTTAACATCTAATGATTGTTAAATTTGCTTCACTGTATGTACAACAATACACGTTGTTAAGGCCGGTCTTTGCAACTATTTAAATTTACTTAGTCTTAATGTTCTTACTGACATGTATAAACCCCCTTTACCCGAGAGAAAACGTCACTATTGCGTCGTTACTGACGGTGAATGGAGACGATTTTACTTGTCCCCTGGAGGCTGGTGTGAAAAATTGATTTACTTTGGCGCTTGTTGGAGGATTCTCGGAGCGGATCAAATGATTGGAGTATGCAGTGCGGATGGTAGGATTGGATTCTCTGAGATTTTTTATCTTCGAATCCCGCTTAACGGCTTGTTGTAAGAAATAGAATAGAAGGAATGAGTTATTGTTCAAATTCAAAAGTATTCTGATACTAATAGTACTTATTGAGTATGTACTTTGACCAAATTTTAACCTACAATAGGTAGTATGTAATACAAATGTAATAGACAATTGAAATCGAATCAACGCCGTCGCGACGCGGGTCACGTGGAACTTTAAATGAGCGTGGGAAACAGTAGACGCGTCCCTCGCTAGTGCTGTTATTTATTGGATCCCTACTCTACACCATTGTATCCACTTTCTAATCGTTACCACCATTTCTCACCAGTGTCCCCCTCTCAACTATGGGAGAAATCTCTCCCAGTAGGATCATCTTGCTCTCAAAGCAACAATTGGGAGTGACTTCAGTGAGTTCAAGGTTGATGTTGAGGCGGTAAATATAGTGCCTAAAAGTTCTGTGTGCAGGATTCTGCAGTACCAAAATTCTATAAGGATGAGCTACGAAGTCACTTACAGCAGTTTCCGGACGACTATAACGTGAGTAATTGCTTAGAGTCTAGTTGGTCGAGATACGTATACTGAATGAACTAGTTTCGTGTTCAATTGGAACCCGGGCTTGGATGTAAGTAGCTTTGACGGTATGGCCTTTCGTTCACTGACCTAATATATGCGTATAGTTGGAAAGGCTATATGCAAGGAACAAGGCTGCAACGGTGTTTCTATTCCTCTGTCACAACGTATCAGCGCCCAGGATCATGGGCTGAAAGATGGCTGTGGGTCACTTGCCTCATACGGAGTAGGTATCCATCGTGTTCTACATGTGTTAAATCTGATCCCTTTGTTTGTGTCTCCGTCAGATGCATGTATTGCGACACCCGACTCATATGCGTGAAAGACAAGCACGAGTCAAAGCCGAGAAACGGGAAGCAATCATTCATAGTACTATTGTAGGTAACCGCCCGCTTGGCTTTCAAAAAAAACCCTTATCTTGGCAATCATATTCTGATATCTGTATTATTAGTCTAGCCCGCATACATCACCCACCCGTATTAAACAAGAGCCAGATCAGAGTACCATTTTGGATTTACTTGACTCCACTGAGAAGCCCGTAACAAAGGCATCTAGTAGAGACATAAAGCAACGATCAGCTCCTTCATCACCTATTAAGCGCGTATCCAGCCTGCTTCGTGTTAACTCAAAGGACAGCAAGAATGCTGTCATTCCAAAGAAGCGATTATCTGACTCTGCCCTACAAAGGCGCGAATTTGGGGATAACCTTTCTACTGCGTCAAACAGCACTGGATCCTTCAAAAGGCTTAAGATGGAACCTTCACTGGAGGAGATACCTATGAACATGTCTACTGAATCAATCGACGACACGCGCAGCGAGCTTCGCGAGGTTTACACCTCTATTGCCTCTGCTCGAACGGCCATTGATCGAGTTAACCGGAAGCCTAAAAGGACCAAAAGCGATGTAACTAAGCTCGCACGTCTTAGCGTTACCCTTGAGAACTTGCGGAAGAAGAGAGAGGAGCTCAATGCGCTGCTTCCTTCTATGTCTCCCTCGAAGCGTGGGGGAATCATCAAGCAGCCAAGCTTTGATGTATCGGATCTTGAAACTACTCTACCGTCGGTGAGGATCCGAAGCGCGGAAGAGAGAAAGCCGCTTGCTTCTCCATTCAGGAGGCCGGTTACTCCAGGCAACAGTTCGATGAAGGCGCGCGTTGAGGAAGAGAAGAAGCCCTTTACTTCTCCCTTCAATAGGCCTGTTACTCCAGGCAACGGCCCTCGCACTTCAGTGGCAACGACTAGTAGCCAATCCAGCTGCGTTAAGAGGGAAGAAGCAACAGTTCCGAGTGGCGCCCTTTCCACTCAGACCAAGAGGGGAATTCCTCTGTCATCACTCAAGAATCAGGAGCAGCTAGTCAAGCCCAAGCCCGAACCCAAGCCTCTCCCGTTCATCGCTGCAAAATTACCATCTTTCCCTGACAGGCACCAATCTCATGCTACCGACGACGACGACGACGAAATGATGCTCGATTACGACCAGTTTGGACGCGTTGATCCCGCTTTGGCGGCGAACATTTTGAACCGTATTGGGATCAACGTACCACCTCCTCTGCCCAATGCGGAAAACTTCGATAATAACGGTGACTTCTTTGGCCGCGGAAGAGATACATTCGCAGGTCCTCAGGCCAAAGCAGATGAGTACGTATTTCATGCATTATCTTGCAGACAGAGGAAGGTGCTAACGTACCTCGCTAAGCATCGATAAGTTCTTGATTGAGGCTGGCAATGCTGAAGCCTTCGACGGCAATGCACGTGTCGACCAAGCACTGGAGAAGCTGGGCCTCGAAAACCAGTACGAGCTGCTTCCCGGTATGGAGGTTGCGCTTATGCCGCATCAAACCATCGGCGTTGCATGGATGGCTGACAAAGAAGCTAGCACTTTCAAAGGAGGGTGCCTAGCTGATGATATGGGTCTAGGAAAGGTTTGTGCTAGCTATCTTGTTTATATGACACAGGCTAATCGACCTGTCTTCCCTATGTAGACTGTACAGATGTATGCGGGTTTTTATTCTTTCGAACACGTTCATGCGCTGACTTATGATGTACAGGATCGCGCTCATGTTGAAGAACCGCTCAGAAGATCCTCTGTGCAAGACGAATCTTATTATCGCCCCTACTGCGTTATTGGATCAGTGGAAGCTCGAGATCGAGATGAAGACCAACGCTGACCTCAAGTGTCTCATCTACCATGGTCAATCAAAGCCTAAGAAGAAGTCAGATATCTTAAAGTATGATGTTGTTCTTACCACATATATGGTAAGTCACTCGCACTTCTCTTCGATGGTTAATAATGCTCAGTCTAACTTTAGACAATGTCATTGGAGTGGCCCGACTTCGAGACTCAGATGAAGAAGAGGCAACAGGCGCGTACCAGTAGGCGTAAACCCAAAGACGATTTCATTGCGTCAGACTCAGATGAGGAGTCGGACAACTATAATAGGCCAAAGCGTGGCGTGCGAAAAGAGCGTCAGTTGCCTTATGTGTACTCATATCGACGCGCAGCTAATCTTTATGTATAGGTGGTTTGCTGTTTAAAATCGATGTTAGTTGACCCTATTGCTCTCGGACTTCCGCAAAGCTAACCTTACGACATATACCAGTTCTATCGGATTATTCTCGATGAGGCTCAGTCAATTCGAAATCGACGTACGCGTACGTGAACGTATCTCCATCGTCAATCACTGCATATTGACCAGTTCTCTCTTAAGGAACTTCGCGGGCTGTCACCGAGCTTAACTCCATCTATCGGTGGTGTTTGACTGGGTGAGCTGACCACATCTCACATCTCAGACCCTCGTAGATCGGCGGCTAAAGCTTGATCCTACGCTTAGTACACCCATTGTTAATGGCCTTGGTGACGCCTACGGGTACATTCGATTCCTAAAGGTTCGGCCTTGGTACGATGTCACTCAATTTCAGGGTCACATAGGCGTCCTTGAAAAGAAGAACCGTAAGTCAGGAAGGACTGCATAGATATTCTTATTAAACCTTGAACTTCAGCTGGACTTGCTGTCTCTAGGCTTCAGACTGTTCTCAATTCTTTCCAGCTCCGAAGGAAGAAGGACACTGAGATGGACGGGAAGCGTCTGATTGAGCTACCCGAAAAAAATATCGACCTAATCAAACTTGAATTCTCGACTGAGGAGCGAGATATCTACAGCATGGTAATAATCAGCCTATCACTGCTTGATGTGAAGCTCATCCCCTTCATAGATTGAAACGAAAACTCAAGAGAGGTTCAATAGATTCCTGAGGGCCGGTACAGTGCTAAAGTATGATCCCTTGCAAGCTCTCTGTAGTATACTCATTTAAAAATCACCTCCCTAGGAATTACCATCAAGTCCTGGTTCTCCTCCTGCGTCTTCGCCAGATTTGTTCTCATCCTTGCCTCATTCAAGAGGGCGGGGGTGCGTTCATTGCACCGCATGAAGTGGTGGAAACTGACGCTAAAGGTGCCGAGGTGGCTACGGAGCTCTCACGTGCTCGTCGTTTGGTTTCTGCTGAGTTCGTCGCCAAGTTGCAGGCCAAGTTCAAAGAGGCCGCCTTAGCCCGTCTGCGTGCCGAAAAGGAGGTACGCGATCTGTTAAACATTCCTTAGTTGTTACTAACCTGATTAGTCCTTCGATGCCTTCGTGGATGATGAAGAGTGCCCTATTTGCTACGATAATTTCACCAGTCCGATCGTCACATCATGTAGCCATATATTTTGTCGCACATGTCTCGGTGGGTGGTAGATCTCTGATGAAGCCTTGGACCTGTGTCTGACCGGAAGGTTTAGTTGAGCACATTCGTAATGCTCCTCCTGTGGACCCTACTCCAGGTGAAACCCGCTACAAAGCCAATGAACGTCCTTGTACGTTCGTTCACTTTCCTCGTGTTCGTATTTGACCTTTCATCAAGGCCCTATCTGCAAGTCGCCTGTATCTGAAGATACCATGTTCGATAGATCTGCGTTGGAGCCCACTGATGAAGAACTCACCGGAAAGAAGCCCGCTAAAGTTGCCGTTGTCAAAGACATTGAGGTCATTAATGTTGATGATTCTTCCGACGATGAAAAATGCAAGGGAAAAAGGAAATCCCCTGCGAGACCGAAACGCAACGTTCGTCAGCGTAACGTTGTCGAGATTTCCGACGACGACGAGGACGACGACATCAGCGATTTCATCGTAGAAAGCGACGAAGACGAGGAAGAGAAGGATGCGCGCAGGGCCCTTAAGAAGCGAGTGGGCGCTAGGCGTCGTAACAACATTGTGCTTGACTCCGATGATGACTTCGACGATGCTGCTGCAGAAGAAGTCGTGTTTGGCCGGAAGAAAAAGGAACCCATACCAGAGGAAGTTCTGAAGACCATGCCTCGCTTCCTCCCGTCAACAAAGATGAAGGTGTGTGCTAGGCCATGCCTCAAAGCTTTATGAAACAGATTGATGTACCTTATCAGTTCATGATGGAGAAACTGACCGAGCTTTTCCAAGAGAAACCTGACGAGAAGGTACATCTGGATTTGCATGAACATCATCCACGCCTATTCCATATGCTAAGCAGCTTTTAGGTTTTGGTCATTTCTCAATGGACGTCGTGCTTGTCACTCGTCTCCGACTATCTCTCAGAGAAGGGGATCATCCACGTCAAGTATCAAGGAGATATGAGCCGTTCCAAACGTGACAACGCTATCCGAATCTTTATGTCGAAAGATAAAGCAAAAGTCATGTTAATGTCTCTGAAATGCGGAGGTGAGATTCAAAGTTCATTTACAGGGAGTCGTAGCTGATAAACTATCAATAGGTGTTGGCCTGAACCTCACCCGTGCCAATAATGTGATCTCTTTGGATCTTGGGTGGTCTCAGGCAGTCGAAGCTCAGGCTTTTGATCGTGTTCACCGTCTGGGACAGCAACGCGCTGTCAATGTCAAGCGTCTTGTTATATCTGGCACAGTTGAGGACCGTGTACTCAGCTTGCAAGAGCGCAAGCAAACACTCGCCGACGGATGCTTGGGTGAGGGAACAGGAAAGAAGATCGGCAGTGAGTAGTTCATATGTAGTGCATGTTTTGGGTAGATGCTAATCATGTTTTCCCGTCGGTGTTAGAACTGACTGTCAGGGAGCTCGGTATGTTCAAGTGCATCTTCTTATGCTTATGATCATTTCTAACTTCTTTGTTCTCGTAGCCAACCTTTTCGGCCTTGATGCCCGAGGACGACGTCTCGACGACGCCGATCGTTAGCTATGGATTCATTGATCCTAGAATTTGACAATATACTCAAGCTCCCTTTCTCGCGAGCCATCGAATCGAACAAACGTATCACATTCATTATGTTCCTGTTCTTAATTGTCTTATCATTCTGTTATGCAGTTTTGTACTCGTTTCTTCTATACGCTTATGCTACTGTACCATATTTTCTTGGCAGTCCTTAGTGAACACCATATCACACTTTCTACTAATAACAACCTAACTTAGTATTAAAAACCATTCGTTCCATGCAACCTTCTTTTCGCCTATATAGCTAGTAATGGTATTACTCCGCCCAGCCTAGTCACTTGTACGATGTAGCTCTTTGTTCAATACACATCTGTTATATCCCTGTCAATATGGATATTACTTTGAAGGCTCTGCGGCTGGCATTTCCTCGTACCTTCAAATCCTTCCTTGTCGGAACGTTGTGGAGCGTATTCCCCCGTTTTGCAACCTTGGTAGAAGCGCATCAGACCATCTAAGTATAAGCTGGAGAGTGCGTCGGTCGTTTAAAAGGGGAAAGTGCATTGACGAAGGCAGTGTTGCTTGGTGTAGCAATAGCATTGGAACAGATTCTTGTAGGACGAATGTTTGTTTATCCAGACTCGTCGAGGCCTCTTGTTGGAGAGGAAGGTAGGAAGGATCTGGGGTTAAGTCTGGGTGCTGCTCAAACAAGTGCGCGGAGTAAATCAAGATGATAAATAAAATAAATTCTACTACCAAGTCATAGGTCGTGCTTCAATATTTGATGCGTAGTAAGTAGTACACACCACATGGCTTATTTAGCAGACGACGACGAACTGCATTAGGACTGTTTTAGTCATATTTATGGCAGCCGTCCTCTGGATCATCTCTCTTTATCAATTGGAATTGAACCTGAATACCTAATTCCACCCCTAATTCCGTCAGGTCGCTCAACATATGATCATATTCATCATACTCGTCTGCAGAGGTATACAACCTGGATATGACAAGAAACAGAGGAGCTGAAGGCAAGTTTTGACTTGTGACCACGTTAGGGGAGACAAATGACCTAGAACGCATAATACGCTTCAGAAAATAGATATAATCATCGACCAGATCTATTGGGTATGCATATTCATCAGGCTGCACATCAAGTTTCTGCAGCGACGGAAGAAAAGAGTCGGTCTTTGGACCCCATACTAGCTTCGAAAGAATCTCGCGGGTTACTTCCGCTGTCGAAGTAATTTTCAGGGAAAGCTCTTCGAGACTATGAATCTCTCTGAGAATCTGTAGTACGGCAGTAGACGATTGAAAACGCAGATGTAATTGTTTGATCGTACATCGTGACATTTGGATCATGGATAGAAGTGGGCCAGCTTCTGCAATGCCATCGATGGTGTCTTCGGCTTCAAGTTCGGTGAGACGTGGAACACGAAGCATGCTCATGGCCTGGAACAACTCTGGTGAATATTCGACGTTAACCCTGCGTAGATACGGAAGCGTTATAATCGATGGCACCGATTTAAGCCATTGTTGATTCGCCCGCCATTCCAGCTCCTCGAGGTAAGGCATAGCAAGAAGAAGGGAGCCAATGTCATACACTACAAACATCGAACCTATCTCGCTAAAGCGAACTGCGAGCCTCTTCACATTTATCCAGGGGAAAGCGAGAGCTTTAGGAAGTGCACTGATGAATAATGTAACGTCCTCAAGGGTAGTTGCACCTTTAAAAATATCGAAAGCAATTGAATCGTAACAATCCGTGACTTTGAGCATGCGAAGGTTTGAAAGACCTCCCCGTTGGATCAAGGCCCTAGCTGTACTAGTAACATTACTGCCTCCGAGTATGATATTGAGGGCAGCCCAATCGAGGTAGACGTGTGTCCAACGATGAGCTTGCTTTGCAATGTCTTTAATCACATTACAAATAGTCACATTGGTAATCGCACAACGTGAAAGGATAGAGGTAATAGATAGTGGCATTGATCTTGAGAGTTCGAGGCACAACTGAACCCGTCTCGCCACGGCAGATGGCTTGGGCTTCTCCAAGTTGCACTCCACTGCATTGATTTTACTCCATAATAACGGGGTGTTCTGAGTTACGTTCCTCCAATGTGCACAGACTTGCTGTAGATTCCAAATTTCGCCGGGACCTTTGAGCACGTCTATGCCTTTGTCGCATACGTAGAAAAATATTTCGGCCAGAAGTTCGTCCGGCAGTTGGCGTATTGGTGATAGTAATGAACGATGAGAATCTGCGTATCTATGAATATTTGATAGTCGCAATTGGAGGAGCCTGGTGGCTGCTTGAAGCTTGGAGATTTCAGCTTCGAGGATGCGGATAGAGGTCTCGCTAGAAGAAAGGACGGCCTGGATAGTTGTGCGGTCGATTTCACTTGGAAGATACCGTGAACGAACAACAGAAATAGGGGCTTGTTGAGGAGGAACCTTGTTTAGAACCCCCGTCAAGTAACCACATTTTGGACATGGTGGCGGGAGGCTGGAATGTCTCAATCGGTAAGTGAGATCGCAAAATGTAACGTCACTAGACTCACTCGAAGTCTAAATCTGACTTTTCCATGTAACGAGTTTCAAACGGACGTATATTAGACGTATATGGCTGGCGTATGTATGCAGTTTCCCTTCGCGTCTTCAAGTTTTATGGGGTATAACTTGGGTATAAGGAAGTGTCTGAAGTGATCCATGGATGTAAGGTACTTAAGCAAACTTTAAGTTAGTAATAGCTGTCAAACTCGAACTTGAAACGCCCAAGAAACGCCCGCAGAGAACTATGAAACGTCGCCAATAATCAATTGACCATCCGCTTCACACGTTGGGCTCTTGGGATCGTAATTGTTCTAAGTAGCACGTACTTTCTTGAAAGCATTGTTAGCAGTGAGGTAAGTCAAGAAGGAAGAAGTAGGCGTGATTTGAGGATGAGCTTAGTTTGAGCACTCGACAACAACTTTTTTTTTTGCGGAGCTTAATGGTTGGTGCTTTCCCGAATGGGACAGTGTGGGACTCCTCGGAGCAGGCTAGAACGGCAACAGTAAATAAGGGAAGGCACAACTACAATCCCGTCCTATGTACCTAAAAATTTGAACCGGTCAATTTCATCTAGCAAAGCAACGAATAAGTTGTGAATAAGTATGGAAAAAACAAGCTACGATAGCATCTGCCCTTCGAAGGTTGAATCCCAGCCGCAACAGAGTAGAAATGTATAGGTTAATTTTTCATGTTACTAATGGTCAGCGGTCAACCTATGAACACATCCGACCAAGTTACCTGCTTACCATCCTTGGACCATTCAGTGGTCACAACTTGAACACAACCTATCTCACTATGATATTCTACTTACTGAAGGTTTAATCCAAATCGACGTTCAGAGTCAATCCAAAGTGCATGGTCTCAGTAACCAATGAACGCATGCAGTGTATTCTACACAAAATAAGGTCAAAAAAAAAGGCACCAGGCTAAATCCACTACAAAGCGTATGTCGCAACTAAAACCATATTCTATCCGTTCCAAAGTAGGTACTTATAATAACCATAGAGCTACAATAATCACATCCACACATGAAATCATGAAAGGTCATCAATGTCCACATAAAAGTTCAAACCAAACCGAAAGAAGCCCAAGAGCTCAAAAAGTCAATAGTGAATGCATAAAAATCTCTCCCATCTACAACATCAATGCGCCAAAAATCGCACCAAGTAGCGCGAACCATATCCCTGTCCAAGGACCATGAACAGCACCTGTATTCGCAGTCTGCGCTGAGGACGAAGGTGCGCCCAACCTCGCTGAGCTCGCACTGGCACTTGAACTGGGGCTAGAATTTTGGTTATCGAGCCCAGCATCGTGTGTCCCCTGAGGGCTTGTCCACACACTGCTTGGCACGGGGGTCGCAGTCAGGGTGCTCGCAGGTGCATTATCCGACATCGCTGTAGGTGTAGGTACGGCTCCTCCTGTGGTGTACGCGCGCACAAAGTTGACTTCGAAGTAGGCGTTGTCATAGTTCGCTCCGGAGCCTACTACATTGTCGTTGTACTGTGTAAACAGAAAAGGGTAATAACTCAGGAGAGCGAGAGGAAGGAAGTGAAGGGATGCTTACGCAGATTCCAGTTGGTCCTTGAGCTGCACATTCCGGAAGGTATTGAACTGGCAGTCCGGCCCTATCACGCCATATTAGCACCCATTCACACTTGAGAAGAAAAGGGGAGACTAACCAGATTCCGCAAAACGTAATATCGATAACCAACTGCTGCGCTCCAAAGAACTGCGTAATATCACACGATCCAGCAGGGTACGAAGCAGAAGGCAAACCCCAATCCGAAATGTCAATCGCAGAGGAGCTTGTAGATTGTGTTACCGAAGGCGGAATGTTCGGGCGCTATACGATAACTTAGCTTAATCCCTTCATACCTTGCAAAAAGGAAAACACATACGCTCCAAAACCATATATAAATACCGCTAACATCAAACTGAGCCGCATATACCCCTCCACCAGCGGCAGCGAAGCCTGGTCCAAAGCTATTTGGTGCAGTTTCAGCCACTACGCATCCCGAGGGGGTCGAACAGTCGATGTTGCCGGATATACCGCGCTGAGTGTCGTTGGCATTTGTGGGTTGGAAGCATCCTGGAAGAGTGTGTAGGGCCATTTGGTTGTTCTGCATCAGGTTAATTGCTTCTAGGATACTAGAGGAGGGGGAAGGGGAGTTAGCTTGCCGCGATTAGAAGGAAGAAGCAATAGCGACGATAGGAGAAGGGAATGAGACAGCCAAGAGAATGAAGGAAATGAGATTAAGGAAGGGAGCGAGGTAGACAGGAGGTAATCACTAGAAGAACTTACTCGATCTCGCCGTTATTAGGCCATGTTTGACCTTTCGTCCAAAAGGCGGGCCAGACCTGGAAGGAAGGGGTTAGCGAGATTTATCAGAATGCAACGCAGAAGGTGATCAGGGGATGTTGCTGCGAAATGGCTGCAATTGTTCTGCAGAATAGAAGAGGAGGAAAATAGCAGCAACAAGGAAATGCAATCCATTGTGCCATCCCAACGAAGCACACAACAGAACAACTAAAAACAAAACATACCGAACATCCGTAAGGAATATGTAAAAAATCAGCAATCCACAAACTCCCCACACCGTAGCTTGCTTGGGTGGTTATGCGGATCTGTGGGCGGTGGGTTAGCACTCTTTCATTTCGATAGCAGAAATACGGAAATAGAAAAAGATAAGAAGATAGGGTGAAGGCGCTGACGATACCAGCGGCGATCGCAAGATACTGAACTCAAACCACGCTCTCGGCGATATGAAATGCCGCATGTATGTACGTTACCACTGCGTCCGAGGACAAACCTCGTGGCATGACAGTGGAGCAGAAGGCGCACGACGTTGGCTTCAGCAGCCTGCGGGCTATATCACATATGACGCCACCCTCTAGAGGCTAAGGCAAGGCGACAGCTCGCCACATCGACTCTCCAGCACAAAGTCAACGAGACATTGTACACCGCATCTAGCGCCGGCCCTCTCTCCCCCTTCCCTGACATCCAATGAAACAGTATAAACACTCACTGCTGCCCTCTTCTCATTAAATGGCACATTGCTCGTATTGTCCACTTTCATAACCGGGTTCCCACCCGGCGTAAAGTACGCCAGGCCCTGCTTAAACGCGTCGTCACGGTTGAGCCACCATGTGTCGCCTGTGTGGTATGACGTCAGATATTAGTGCTATGGAAGACAGAAGCAAGAGGGTAAAGAAGAGAAGGTCGGGGACTTCGATGCGGGGAAGGACAGGAAAGGGGGATAGAAGGACATACCTAAAGTCAAATTATCCCAGCTTCCATAGAAGTCCCATCCGTCGAAGAATGTAGAGCCGGAGTAGTCGGTCACCAAGTCGTAGGCTTGGATTGACGCAAATAGCAGGGGGAAGAGGGTGAGTAGCTGCATCTTTGCCTTTCGTCTAGGCAGTAGACTTGAAAGCGAGGTGTACGAGGTGCGGAGAAGAGTGAAAGATATAAACCGAGAGCGAAGCTAGCTTTATAGTTCCGGCTGCAAACCTGTGGCAATTGGAGTAGTCCTCTATAATTAAGCAGCTGTATGTAACAGCCTGCAGGTACTATTACTGGTCTTCTAGTCTTGGTATTGTCTATGAATGAACAAGGTCGTAAATGGCGTGGTGGTCGTTTGTTTTTGAAGAATGTTCCACTTCTGGAAAGTCTCCAAGTTTATGAGAGAATAACTACCCCCACGGAGCGTTGATAAGGTCGTGATTAGAGATAACAAAGCGCCAGTTGTGGGTCCAGAGCCACTCTAAGAGTCTAGGAAGAAAGATAGAAAGAGAAAAGAAGGACGGCGGTCCTTCCACTGGTCTCTCAGACAAGCTGTTTTAGAGCTCAGTGATGCTCCAACGTCAACGTCGCCACCCAAGTCCAGGCAGAAAGAGAAGTGCGCTAAGCTGTGCCGGGCATTGAGCGTACCGAAAAATTTTGAGCTGCATGATGGGATGAATCATGATGCAAATGGAGCGAGCCACTCAACACGAGGCATCCTTCCACCTATTCCAACATTGCAATCCGAACCACTTCCGAACCGTACACGCGTTCTAGTCACGTGTAGTCCCTCGGATTTATGTTCAAGTTGCACAATGCATACGGGGTATGGCAGAACTTACAAGTCAAAGAACAAATATGTTGGAGACAACATTGAGAAAACAAGTTGAAGAATCGACAGGTGTTGAAAAGATTATGTGACCCTTTTGTTAAAAATACCAGCCGATGCAAAACATATAAACTTGAATAAACTTCCATGAGAATGATCGCCGAATTCTCGTACCTAATTACATCATGCCCACCCTCCGCTTCTTAAGTACCAACTTTTGCTTATTATGCTCCGATTATGCTTTGTACCTCGTTCAGCGCTCAGCCTACATATTCACCAGCCGTATTCGCTTTTATTAATTTTTTGGGTGGGACCAAGTTCAATTCGACATCAGAAAGTATACAACAATTGCAATACCACTTGTAATTACTGTAGAGTAAATTTGGTAAATGTTTATGGGAAGTGTGGCGCCACCAGTGCAGCTGTGCGGTCTGCGCTTCCAACGTACAGCGCAATAGACTACACGCCACACTGCTCAACGTCCAGATATCAGTCTTTTGACCGATCTGCTGTGTTATATTGGTCCCGTCGACTCTGGACAAGGAATACTACTTAGTGCGTGCATCGTTTCGGTTTTTTGAAAAGTGCGCTCAGATGCATTAACTCTCATTACGTTCGAAATAGCTAAGACTGAAGACTTACTAAGGCGGAAATATTTGTCGACTCTGATATTAGAACAGTTATTACCCTCCACACCAGAAGTAAATATTACCAGCGGCGATGCCAGTTATGCAACAAACAGAACACCGTGCATTACGTTCTGATCGTCTATTATATGTAAGTACGATGTTGAGTTGAATCCTGAAAGATTAAAATTTTCAGCACCAAGAACAACTTCATTATATTTATATACAACTTCTAAGTAGATCCTTTGCGCCTACATGGAAACGCGGAAGAATCAATTTAATTTTGTTGGCAATTCAGTCATAAAATTGCTCCAAGTACGGAAAACGGGGACGGTATTTATTATTAAACGCCATCAGGGACCGATGTCCGCCATTGAATGGGACCTACGTGACCGTCAGTGTACGTCTGTCCGTGTCTGTCCCACATCGAGTACTAAGATAAACTATTGAATTATTACATTAACGAAAATAGATCAGACTATGTATAAGTTAATTTTTATATAAGTTATGGTTTATGACAATAGGACACGAAGTATCCGAACTTTGGAAATCAGATCTTTATATCAACGTATCTTCATGTAAATTCCGAGTCGGTGTCGTCGGTGTCTTATCGCTGTCAGATTGACTAGAATCCTGATTATGTCCTGATGGAATATTATCCACGAAGGTCCAATGAGGAGTGACATATTTATTTGATTCTGCATCTATATCAGTATCCCCAACAAAGAGTTTATATCCCCATGATATATAAGCACAGTGAGATGGCTAGCAATAACAGATAGCACTCCCTACATCTAATGAGATGAGATAATACGAAAGAACAGATGTATTACTTACTTCAATTTGAACCATCATTGTCCAAATGACCACCGATTCGGGTTCTTTAATAATTCCGCCGTAGGTTAAAATAAAAAGAAAGATAGCTACTATGAGTGGTAGAAGGCTTGTTGAGAACACTAATCGAACTAGGCGTCGTTGTCCTGGAGGGAGCCGAAGGCTCCAAAGACGGTATAGTGGTAAGGCAGCAAGAAATACATCACCAACAATATCGGCTATTAGAAATGGTAGTGGGGTATTAGCATAGTGTCCTGTAAAATCAGTACATTTACTGACTGGCTATGCTCGCAGCTGAAGCCGCATATGCAGAACTGCATATTAGGTAATCAATATCAGCGAATTCCCAGTCAGTATGAAGGCTGCATATCGCCGTAAATGCAGTGACAAGTGCAATCCAGTTGAGTATGAAAGCTGAAGTAACACATAGAGAAATAACATGAGCTTTTGACCATTCCGGCATAATACGGATTATTGCAAGGCCCATGCTAATTCTTGACCACCTTAAGACTCTCGTTAAATCACGAAAGGACACTTGCGCGAAATATAATGTTTTCGCACCACATAGTTGTCGCAATAGTTAGTATTCAATAGAGGCCAAATCCACGAATAACAATTTTACTTTCATTTCATGGTCCCATGCATCTTCATTGTCTGTATGTCAATAAATTTGTTGTGAGTAGAACGAATAAACTAATAAACAAGTTGTTATAGTAAATACCAAAATGCTGTAACCGGGCCCAGAGCACCATCACATTAAGACATTCCGTGAGCACAGGCAGAACTGCTGCATAGTCATCCCACCATATACGACGGGATCTGTGGCGATAATATATACGGAGACAAGCTGTTATGATTCCGGTGACGTGGAGTATAGTTACGGCTACTGATACAATAGTTACTTAGGGAAAAGGCGGTAAATGTATGAGCTAAAACTCACTTTTCCAAGGTAAATATGGTTGTGGAGGGATGATCATAGAGGGAATCAGACAGAAGCAAGGGATTGCTATTGCGTAGCGTACCTTTCTTTTATAAGATACCTGAAAGCTGTTGCATTTAAGGGTTGTTGTGTTGGCTGGTGTATACCAGTATCCAGTTCCATACTATCTTAAGGTTCTGGCTTCTGACGTCGGATTCCGCTGCATAATCTGAGAATATTATTTTTTAATTGGAGTTTGGATCTGATGGCGGGTACATGTACGGCAGTCTCAAGTCAACGTCAACACTTACTTATTTTAGGACTGTACATTGCATTGAACCTGAGACTCTGGCAACTTCTGATATGTGGCGAAATCTTAAACTACTGCCATGGTGATTATATTGGTCACAACATAACCCATGAATATCCAGTTGCTTTCAAGTTGATGACCGGTAAGACTACAAAAATCATACAAGAGGACAGTAGTGTGCTATGCACCAGATAGTCCAACAGGCGTTCTCCCTTGATCGACCACAGCAAATATTTTTGTGAGAGTTAAAACCCTGTTATATTATATAGCTGGTAATTAAGATGTACAAAACTTAAAGTTATTATAAAGTTGAAAAAAGATTGAAGCAAGATGTTGGCAAGACTGCAGACTCCAAACCTGAACGTGCTACAACTTCAAGCGACTGGCAAAACTTGTAAGGTCGGTCACATGGTTTCGTTCCCAAATTACATCATGCCCATCCTCCACTTGAAGCTTCCTACTAACTTCTTTGCTTATTACGCTCATACTCGCCAGCCTCATTCGCTTTTTTTTTTGTAAGGATCAAAATTTTGGCACATGGACCAAGTTCAATTAGAAATCAGAAAGTACACAACAATTGGTGCTACCAAACCACTATTCTTAACCTGCCATTTGCCTTTCATCAAAGCCAGTGTTGTATCAGTTACTACTGTAATCACTGTAGAGTGAATTCGGCAACTATTTATGGGAAGTGGTGGGTTCCGTATGCACTGCACTTCCAAAGTATAACACAATAGACTACACGCCACACTGCTCAACATCCAGATATCAGTCTTTTGACTGATCAGCTGTCTCATATTAGGAATACAGTACATGCACCCTTTTGGGTTCTGAAAAGTATGCTCAGATACATGACGTTAACTTATGTTCGAAATGAGTAGCTGAGAGTCTGAGACTGAAAACTTAGTATGCAGAAATCTTTGTCAACCATATTGGTATATTTACCACCCTCCATACCAGAAATAAATATTGCCAGCAACAGTTCCAGCTAGCTATGCAACAAAACAGAACATCATGCATAATGTTATGATCGTCTCTTGTGCACTATCAGCCGTTTTCAAACACCATGAACAACCATACTCACCTTATTTATCCAACAGTATCATATTACCTACATGTCCAAAAGCCTAGTACCATGTTGATGGACCTGCAATGTGTGTAAAGTGAGTGAGGAAGGAGGCAGAGGTGGTAAGCGGCATGAAAGTAGCTGGATCTTCAAGTACACTAAAAATAGACCTCCTTCCTTATTTGGTGGTATTCAGCTTATGTAAGGTAGGTAGGTAGAGCATTGAGGTGATTTCAGAAAAATTGACCCTGGGTCTTTTTTTCCAATCTGTGTGCTCCCTTGGACAAGATGAGAGTTTTCTTGTCAAATACAGGGTCTTTATTGGTGTCAATGTCAGGGAAATTTTGAGAGTTCAACATGCCATAGGATTGGGTATTGGTTGGGACAGTTCATGAAGAAGTACAAAACAAGGAAAATGAGAGTATGAACAGGGATGACAGATTAGGTGGAGAACACAAGCGGAACACGTTGTGCAAATGTGATCTTGCTGAGAAGGCACACAAATATTCCAGCTGACATGTGGCTCCATTTCATTCTCAGAATGATGTCAGTGAGCTGGCCATCAAGGTGGCTGTGGTGTTTGTATATATTATGCGCCAGACCCTATAGGATGTCTCACTGAATTAAAGTTCACAGGTACCTACAGTACGTAATCAGGAACTCAGTCAGCAGGAATTTTTAACAGAACAAATCAGTCTGCTGCAAAACAAAAACCACAATAATAAACATATAAGTATTACCTTTATATATCTCAATTTATATGCAGAATGATGCAGATCTGGCCACGCTATAACAGCTATATGTCTCCCCATGCTGTCATATCATCTATTTGGCTATCTATTTCCCATCAGCTGCTTCATATCTGCCATACAGTCACTTTTTATGAATATCTTTCAATATGGCGACTTACCATATTCACTTTTTAGGTTCCAAAGCACACTTTTACAACAGTTTTATAGCATAATTGTTCTGTTTAAATTTTGTAATAAAGGTTTAAGTTTGTATGTTAGGTATATTCCATATCCCCCCTACCATAAGTTGAAAGCACTACTGTAGATTATGTAGTTGAACACTGACATTGAAATTTGGCACAAATGTTGTTGATATTATCCAGAATATATTAGTATATTTATCGCACTTTTTACAGTTTTATTTGAGGTACTGGAGTGATGAGACCAGGAAATTTCAATTTTTAGAACATAGAAATGTCAAATGGAGGGATTTTGGGAAAAGGCTTTCAACTCCCAAATAACTGTCGGAAAATTAATGAATGGTATCTTAATTACATTTCAGAAGCTTTTGTGGAAGCATTTTGGGGTGAGCAACGGAGTAAGCAAAGGCAAAGTGCAGAGAGCACCGGCAAGTGCGAGTCAACAGGCTGCCTAATGGCACTTGATAAGATAAGATATTAAGTCTAATTAAACCATCAGATACTGAGCGCTGCGCAATAATAAGTTCCCGCACTATGACCGGCTTCCTAGTTTTGTCCAAGATCGCATGCTGTTTAAAAAAATATTCGTAGAAATACACTGGACCGTCCAAAAATCACAAAAAAGGTCTTAATTTATTCTTTGGAAGGCGTACAATAACGCTAACATAAATAGATTGCAGTATTCGAAACATTGTATGTCTTATTTCTCAATTTGATCTTAGGTGACCGAGATCACCATCAGTGACTGTATTTCCAAAAAGGGAATTGATCAAACAAAATGACATGATTGGTTGATCACAATGACTTGCATATTTCTCATATCATCCCAACAAACTTAGATTAAAAACTGCGTACCGCTCTAGGATTGAGACATCCTATAGGGTCTGAGTAGGAGACTGGTGCCAGATCCTATGGGGTGTCTCACTGAATTAAGGTTCAAAGCTCTTCATTTCCAAAAAGAGAACGACTGAATCAAACGATATAATGGGTTCATCAAATCAACTTTTAGCCTGAGTATTTCTAGCAACTTCCTCCCAAAGAGCTCAAAATAAAAATGTATACCGCTCTAGGATTGAGACATCCCATAGGGTTTGGGTAGGAGACTGATAACTTTATCCTAAATAACTTGGATTAAGAACTGTGCACTGTTTAGGATTGAGACACCCCATAGGGTCTACCTCTGTTCATGAAGCGCTGTGACGCGTGATGAAACGTATATCTCAGTCTGTTCATGTTCACGACATCATGTAACGCGCTACTGATTAAAAGGTACAGTAGTATGCACAAAATAGGTGCCAATCTCACGCAAAGCAATCAGAAAACTTTATTACAATCTAAAATTGCGAGGGATTTGCTCCCAGACTGAGGATAGCTTTCTATCAGTTTTCCTACTCCCAGTGGGGTTAGAGCAACCTCCCTTGTACTTTTATAATGTGTCCTCGGTCCTCGGTCCTCTCCATTCTCCACGTCTGCTCTCTGACATCCCTCTGCTTGGTCCACTACACTCGATTTTGGCTGTCTGTCAGCAAACAATCTGCCTCTGAACTGCAACTAGTCTTCTAATTGCCGATGTCTAACCCCAGCTATGCTCCTTCCGTAGAATTCCAAGTGTATGTTATGTAACTCCTTTTAGTAGACCGTCGTAATTAATGCCCTTTCAGTCTCGTCAATAATTATATTTGTGCAGCATCATTAGGTGAGCTTGAGTGTTAAGCCGGGTCGTAAACTTAGGGTTTTATTAATAGTCATTCTCTTTTATGATTATTTCTTAACACTCTCGGAGGAGGTTGAAAGATTCTGGAAAACTAAGAGAACCAACTGGGCATCTACTTTTTTCTATCTCAATCGCTACTTATCGTTGTTGGGTCATATTCCCGTTGCTTTCCAAATCTTCTGGGAGTCACGAGCGTCGGAAAGATTGAATGTGAGCACTTTTTGAAATAATCAGTGGATATCACTCACTCGCAGCAGATGTAAGCACGAGAACATTGTTCCATCTTCTCGTCCAAACTTTCTTATCAATATTTGTAGCTGCCTTCAGCTCCTAAGTTATCATCAATATTTGGCTGTCGTAATTCAGACTATCGTTGGAAGTCAGTTCTATTTTCTTAGATGTACTACGAGTTGAAAGTATTCACTGGAATACTTAGTCCTCCTCATCATGCGTACTTATGCCCTCTATGAACGCCGACTTTGGATACTGTTGGGTACGTGCGCCGCAGCTGCAGCCGTCATTATCTATGGAACGGTAGATATGTCACCATCTCATCCAGGTTCGGTTTTTTCATGCTTCACCCTGTTACAGATGTGCATCATTAAAGGCCATAAAACTAATATAACGGTTGCAAGTCTACCGCCATTCGGATGCACCATGCCCTTGTCAGAATCGGAGTAAGCCTCTTAAATTGTATATATAACATATATCACTGATTACAATATAGCTCGCTTAGTTTGTACTTCCTTTCAATAATATCGCCCTGGGATCTAACTCAGGTTTTAGGGCTTGCATCAGCTTGGACTGGGATGTTATGTTTCGATATCTTAATTTTCGTTATGACCGTTTACAAATCTGTTACACGAAAACGTGAAGTGAATTCAACATTGCTTAACGTACTGCTACTGGATGGTACGTTTTATTTCGAATGATTTTGTGTTCTTAATACGAAGAATGACATATATGATACATAGGCGCTATTTACTTTGGGCAAGTACTACTTTTATACCAGTCTCTCTGTTCGTGTAGACGTTCTTATTCAAATGCTGCTGCAGCGTCATGGTAATAGCAGGAGTAACAGTCATAGTAACGTTTCGTGTTTTACCAGTAAGCTTCACGTCGTGCAGGCTGTCCCTCCACTGACTGTGCTGTCAGCCCTATGAAAGGGGGCTCACGGTCATACTTACAAACATGTAAGTCTGGTGTTTTACAAGCTGTTAGCAGGATACTTAATGGCGAATATTGTCCAATTCCCACAGAATGTCGTCGACGATGATTTCACGTCTCATGCTGAACTTGCGTGATCCAAAATTGGTCTCCAACCAGTACCATACGGACGGGACGAGAATGTTTACTACAATGTCATTTGCGAGTCATATTGACACAACATACGAGAATACACAGAATGAAGAAACAATACCAGGGAGCAGTAACAGTGGTGAGGCCCCAGCATACACAGCCATCACTAAATTTGTGAAGGTCTGATATAGCGGTATGTTTCTCACGAGGTCGACCCAAGATAATGAAGCAGTTGTACTGGGTTATAAGCTAGTAATAACGGAACTAACATAATATACAAAAATCGCAATCTCCTTGACATATCATACTATGTGCATCTGTAGTTATGAGATTCTTGTCAGGTTGGATGTGCGTTATAACCGATTATCATTTCATTCGCATATTTTACATAACTTACGAGTTATATATATAGTCTCATATCCTGAACGTTGAGATAGCAATGTAGCATGTTTCATTCCGCAAAGCCAACACAAAGCAGCTGTGAACAAGCTGTGAATGTGATCAACATGCCGTGGCGGCCGAACCAGACGTATTTAGAATTGCCGAAGTATCCAAACACCTGTAAGCTCAACTAACCCCCTCACGCACGCCCTTTTATTCCAAATGCAGACCTTAACGGAATGGACAAGATGTAGATCATCCGGATGTCTTGGGTCGAGACTAAGTACTAGTACAAATTGAGTACGATTGGTATGAACACCAGCGAACACCTGTTCAAGTTCCGGCAGGGACCTATCCCTCCCAAATCGAGACAATTATAAGCGCATACCCTCATATCCCATACCTCTCAGCATCCCCAATACAGGAATCACCTAGCAGATGCAAAGTGTGACATACCTTGGCGTTCTAGCTGCATAAATACTTTGGGCATTCCACTTCCCACTTCTCCAGCCGATATCCACTCTCTTGTACAGCACCCTCAATATCACGAATTCCCTCCCCATAGCTGCAGCTTTATTTGGCCATGCACACGTAGTGATACAGGTAAGTCATTGCTGAACCATGTTGAATATTTGGTAGTATCTGAAGCTGCTAATGTTCAGAATTCCTGGAATCGCGCCTAACAGAGCCACATCCAACCTACTTGGTCTATAACGTTGCAGGAGTTGGAGAAAATGAATATATACTTATTCTGGGTCGCAGTAAGTATGTTAGTTACACTTCTATTCTTTATCAATGCCAATTTGTTAATGAATTCTTCTGATAGGCGCAGGAACTCCAGCTTACCTCGATAAGAATATCACCACTTTATACTTCACATTCACCTGTATTCACCCCCAGCTAGTTGCAGATAACTCATATCAAGTATATAGTAGACTAGTACTTGCTTGTACATAGAATAAACGTGCTCAATATATCTTATTTTACATTCACGTTTGTTCATATCATTATCAAATTATATGAATCATATACTTCCACTCGCAAATTGCAACACACGTACAACTGAGCACCGACCTTATACTACTCTCATCTTGTCAACATCATCTTATAATTTCCTCATGATTGTCTCTAATCCGTATGAAGACGCATGAACTACCATACGAATTACGAAATTTGGTGCTGCTGTACATGGCAGTATCCTGCAGTATCATATGCTGTAAGGTTTATGTCAGCTCATACCACTTACGGTAAATTATACTGCGTTATAACGGTACACGAGACTCTCCCAAATTTAGTGATGGCATCACTACTGGCAATATTAACTATGCGTTACATTGTTTGGTAGATATTGAGATGATGCCCCGAATGAACATCATTCATAATACCCAACAAGTGCAAACCCTCTCCAACGCATTCAAGGAAATCTAGAGGAAATCAGGACAGAGTAGCATACGTAGATGTAGTCTAGTTTTATTAGCATCTACTATCTATACGCATACATACACCTGAGTTGCATACACCGGAACTCTGAACAATTCATAAACCTTTTGCTTTAAAGTTGCTTTGAGGTTTTCTGTTCTCCGCGCCAACTCCACGCACATTTAATATCTCAATAGCATCCGTCTAATCTTGTAAAGATAACTGTCGGTCCGCACAAGAGTATCAACTGGTACTGCAATTGTTGGCCCGTTTGTTAGAAACACCAGAAAATACCAAACAAATTACCCCGCCACGAAAAACTGATCGCCGACTTGAACCGTCCTCGCGTCTGCGCGTCAATTCCGCACCTCCCATCCACCTACATACCATGTCCCTCCTCCGCCTCGCCCTACGCGCCACTCCGCGTCCCTTCCTCCTCCACATGCAACCCACACCCCGCATTCTCCCTACACGCACATTCACAACCACCCCAACTCTCCTCGGCAAAAAAGACAAAAAAGCCAAAAAATCCAATTTCAAATCCGAAAATGAAGAAGAGGACTTCATCCCAGAAGAAGATGAGCCCCGCATAAAATCGAAAAAGGATAAATCACGCTCTACGGACTCTTTCGTTCCCGGGAGTCAACTGCGTGTTGAACCCGCTGCGCAAGAGGAGTACTCTAAAGCCGACACGGGAATGAGGACCGCTGTTGAGTGGTTCCGCAAGGAATGTAGTACAACTGAGGTACGCATGTCGGGACGCGTTAATACGTCGATATTGTCTCCCGTCCGTGTGGTGGTGGGGGCTGGGGAGGGGGAGGAGTATACATCTAGATTGGAGGAGGTTGCTACGGTCGGTATAAAGGATGGTACCATGTTGCTTGTTACACCCTTTGAAGAAAAGGTGGGCTTGTTTTTCTTTTGGGTGGCGACGTGTGCTGACAGTGGTTGGGTTAGTAGAATATGAAAGCTATTGAGAAGGGTATTTGGGATGCTTCTATTCCTGGGGTTGCACCCCAGAGAGTCGACGCTAGGACTATTAAGATTCCTATAGCAAGGTATGCCCTTCGTCTTGCTTCCATCCTCCCATACCCACAACCATATTTGCAGACCAACAATACAAGCTCGCCAAGAGCTCTACCAAGCAGCAAAGAAGAAGGCCGAAGAGATCCGCGTTCAAGTTCGCAAACAGCTCCAGGCAAGCTTGAAGAAGGGTGGGTGGGCGAAGCGCAGTGTTGAAGTTGACGAGGTGAGTATCGTGCTTTGGTTCTTTGGTGTACTTTCTGGACGGGATTTCTGGGAGGGAAGCAGGGAGCGGTCGTCACGTTGAGAGTGTATGGTGGCAGCTTAAAGCTAGAAAAGGTCTTGACGAAGCATGACACGACCGCGTTGTCTCCTTATCCCCCCGGGATACGTTTTACAGACTTCTGTACTCGCTTTATGCTCCTCACTTCTCGGGCATCCAAAGGCTTCCTATTCATAAAATCAATCGTACATTTCCCTCCTATCTCATCTGAAGCACGTATATTCTACTCGTCAAGCCTGGATGATAACCCACCTTCATGGGACTGGACTTCTCTGGAATGTGGCTTCCTTGCACATGCGCGTTAGTGGGTGCTACATCTCCGCATGACATGCGTTACAGTGCCTTTCTCGCTGAGGGTGCGATGCCAGCTTGTCCAGGTGATGAAGTTGGCTAGCTGTACCGCTCATCGCTCGACACGTGCTGTGCACGACGTGCGAGGTGTCTTTTGCTGATAGCTGGCTAGATACTCTCCACCGTCTCCGATGCATGTCTCTCTTTCTTCCTCTTTCCCTATCCCTCTTTACCTTCATCTACCTTTCATACTAACGCACTATCTCTGCAGTTCCAAAAACTCTGTGACCGCCATGTCGCTGATATCGACAAGATCCTCGAAGGGCTGCAGAAGGTTTCTGGTGGAAAGTAGAGTGTCGAGACTCGGACTGGTGTTGCTTAAGCAGAGCAGCTATACGTTCTTTCGTCCATTCATTGAAACTACTTGCATTCACTTTTCACTACCGTCCTTCCCAACAGTTCCCTCTCTTGATATGACCTCATAACTACACTAGGACTCAGACTAGACATAGAGATGTAGAACTAAGTATCACAGTAAGGTATATACCACTGTGGGCACTTGATCCTCAGCCCTTGCTCACTGCGCAAGTATCTCAACCACAAGTAATACTTAAAGCATGAAGGACGACGCCGAAGCTAATATTTCGGTCTCAGGAATCTTGACAAGGTACACCAACATCGAATTGACATATTGACATTGCAAGAAATAGTGTTAATACAATAATGATAGATTTATGCACAAGAGAACTATAACGAACTAATATGATAGGTATATTAAGATTTGGTCTGATTCACTCTATCTCGTCGTCAACGTTAATGAACGACGTGAGGCAGACCGAGTCTGAGCTACTGTTGTGAGTATGTACCTGTGGGATTGCGATTCGTTGCATGTTCAATATTAGTCTGCAACCCTATAAGCAGAACTCGTTCAATGAAGCCGTACTGAGGAGTTGACGAATCAGCTTACAGATATCGAGAGCATAGATATGGGGAGTCTAAATCAGACACCATAAGCATACTCCACAACCCAAAAAAAACCAACAACGTACATCAATGCCGCATGCGTCCGCATAACTCTTGAAGCTGCCACGTAAGGTATAGTCGACATATAAATACCTACGCATTAGAAGCAGCCGTAAGTAACTTCCCTCTAACCACTAAAATTTACTAAAAGCCAAAAATACTCACTGATGATCAACAAAAATATCCACGCGCCATCTCTCATTATGATACCTAGGAGGGGTATATTCTGACGCGCGCCCAGGGAGTGTGTCTTGTGCAGTGTCATTACCCATATTACTGTTTGCATTGCTATCACTGGTGACCTGCGGCGTTCGTCAGTTTCAACGAGTATTTCGATACGCAAACAGGAGAAGCACGTACGTGAGGTACACCGAATGAAAAGGCATCTCGTACGAGTCGCATGTAACATCATACGGCGTTTTGTGGTACACAGCATAAGCACATCCTACATCCACTCCGAGTTCCATGACAAATAGACCGAGGAGCATGAATCCTATCTTACTGTCTTTGTTGTATAGTGCGTATACTATTTGTCTGGCTATTAGGATACTGCGATTAGGAGGGGAAATGAATGACACACCTCGTGTCAAGAGTATGCAATCCAACACAGCTAGGAGAACCCCTGAGGAGATTATTAAGAAGAGAGCCCATGTTCGGCATACGTCTTGATGAAGAGGGAGGTGGGATAGGCGGTAGAGTGCTAAATATACGTTCACTCTAAAGAAGACGTCAGTCAAGGGAAATAGGAGAGAAACTGGGCCAACGTACGACTGCGCAGCCAATCCATAATAACGAGATAAGATGTATAGGAACTTGACGTGGTTAAATGGTTTTCTGCACGCAAGCGCGTGTCATTCATAGTGAAAGATAACCACAGCTGATAAAGTACGCACCTCCATATGAAACTGAATTCATCTTGCACTGTCACAGCATATTCCCAAATAAGAAGCACTAATGCGCCCACTATCCCCAGCTAAAAGGTCAGAACGTAACAAACATAAGAAGATAAGGTGCTCACCAATCAAGTAGTTCCTAGTAGCCACAGTCGACAAATGGCCTACAGTAACCTCGTCTTGCGCGCCGAAAGTCATAAGTACTTGAACCGCTAGACTAGCAAAGTGACGGTGCTAGCGGATTGCACGGTTGTCCAGCTCAGAGATACGGCCCAAGTATATAAGCACTTCGCACCAACCGGGCGGTCGTTACGTATTCCCCGCAATTAATAGATTCAGAACTCTCAAAAGCGTAAATGGTTGGATTATCGGCTCCGACTCCTAAGACGCGATTTATCCGGCAAAAAGAACAAATTTTAGACGGGGAAAGCACACGAGCAAGTGTTGAGAAGGAATGAGAAAGCGATCCACGGTGAACTGAGGGAAGGGTATTGCTATAAGTACGGAGAATCCTGAGGGTTGGTAAGCGAATTGGGGATGAATTAGGACTTAGAAGACGACGATGAAGCTCCACTTACGAACCTTGGATTTCTATTGGATTGTATAAGCGACTCAGGAATGCTCAAGCCTCGAGGACCTCAACTGAAAACGCAGCTTTCATGTAGTCAAAAGGCCTATGTGATGGTGAGACAGACGAAGGTACGGAATGTCATATTCCACGATTATAACGAGGTCCTACACTGGGAACGATTAAGGTTTGGGGGGGGGAGAGCTTCCAAGAGCTTGCGGTGATGGTGTTGAAAGGTAGCATGGATGGTGGTGGTTCTAATCAAGAATTTGTATTCATTTGTATTAGCCGAAGCACGTTGACCGGCTGGCGCCTGTTTATTATAAGAACGGATGAGGTGGGGCCAACTTATATTTGGGAGGTTTACACTAATGATAGCCAGTGATTCAGCGCATACTCATAGTCTCATAATAAGCAACTCATAAGGATAAGATGCGAGCATTGGGAAGCGTATGACTTGCGATTATGCGTCCCATTGTCACACCATGACGAATGTACGTGTAAGTCTCCGTATTTTCCGGTGTCATCACCAAGTCATCACCGCCTGGTCTCAGATGTATGTCATATGATGGCCGCATAAAATATCTGGCTTCCAATGGACCCGACTTTCACAGCTTTTTAAGGCCGAAAGCACCAGGTTTTATGGTTATACAGGGGCAGCGGGAAAGGGACGATTAGTAGAATGTTGAAGTCCGACGATCGAAACGTTAAATAGTAGTCCTGTCTGAAGTAGTTGTCTAGTAATTAATGAAAAATTGATAGTATACCGATGATTTCACACGAACGCGAATGCAGCGCGGATTGAGATTATCGCATCGTGATGCTGACTAATTACATTACTAATACACAAAAACGCGTGCGGACAGGCATCTGCGAAGCCCGAGAACACCGAATGCATACCCCTTCTAAAGTTGCTCGTTTTCTCCCAGACTGTGGCGGTCGTAAATCCCGATTTGGACGAGCGCTAACGGATGGGTAGCCGAGACTAACATATAAACATCGTGATTATTGGCGAACTCGGAGAATTACTGTAGTGCCGGGCTCTAGTAGGACCCCTGAAAATGCCTACCAAGGCTTGGTCCCGTTTCAGACAAAACGGCGGCCGTTGGGCCGCCAGGTCTGATCCGAATCAGACATTTTTAGGCCAAAAATCGAAGAAATGCATGAGTTGATATTAAGACAATAATGGGCTAGTTGGGGTAAAGGTTGATCTACAGATCAGACATAGTAGGATGGTATGGTTCAGTTATCAAACATCAAACTGAGCATGCTGCAAGAGCTGTTAGAATTCGTCGATACTACGCTGAGAATAGTGTTCCAATGGAAGAGACACTTCTTCGCAAACTTGTTAGAAAGTTTAATGAGACACTCCGAGGGCAACAAGACTCTGCTCTTACATCAGGAAAGGGACGCGAGACACGCACACCAGCACATAATAAAGGAGATTCAGCGCCTGTAGTAGCCGGAAACTCAGTCAATTCCCCGCTAGCAGCAGCAGTAGTAACTTCAAGGGCTTGTGTAATATTTTGTGAATATAGAAGCTCAACTCACGTTCCGCTTTATAAAGAACTCAAAAAACACGCGCAAAACTCTATCAAGTAGCTGGATTTTTACCGCCATTACTATTGCATCTTCAAACAGCAAGCATTGGGTCCGATAACAAGTTAACTCTCGGTGAGTTTGGTGTTGTCTTCGCTAATATCATGGTTGTGATTGCCAAAGGCACGTAGAAAATGTAATCTCAAGAACTCTCAATTGTTATTGGAAGAGACTATCAGCCTATCACGGAAGAAGAAACCCCTCCCAGAACTCGATTAATATGTAGTACAGGTATATTTATGTATCTTACTACTATGAAATGATCATAAATATGTTGTACCGTATGTTGACCTATCTAGGACCTGGGCTGGCGCGATTTTAAGCTAAATTTGAGGCCTGATCCCGTTTTCAGACATTTTCGACGCTCTGGAAGGCCTAAGGCAAAATTCAGACAAATTTTCGAAAATTTCGGAAGGCCTCATCCGGTTCAGGCATTTTTGGCCCAAAACAGCAAAAATCCATTCAGACAAATCAACCGTCCCATAGACCAAACCTTGCTAGGCATTTTCAGGGGTCCTGCTCTAGTAATTTCGGGGTCAATAGAAATTTAAAATTAGTAGTGGTCTTCGCGGGAGAGTTTCCAAAGAGTTGTATACATGATGCATGATTCGCGATAAAATTGGATTGTTGCGCAGGACTATGGTAAAAAACATAACAAAAGCACACGGTTTCGTCGGTAAAGCGCTTATGGTACTCGCTAAAGTTGAAGCAAAACTGAAGTTCAAATCACTTGCGAAATCGGAAGAAATTGATTCAGATCATTTAGTACGAGGATTGTAACAATCTGTAACAATTCCGGCTAACAAGAGAATGCTTAATAGAGAAAGGCTTTCAAAGCATGAAAACAAACAACTGCACGTATGAAAGTACTATCTAGTATCTAGTTTACTTATTATTTCTGTAAAATATTTGATTACCTGGTAGTCTTCGGACCCCTCTTGTTATTTTTCATATATCCATCGACCTATGGATTAATATTTTAATAAGCATTCAAATTCATTGAACGTTTTGATGAGATGATTTGAAGAGACGTGGTTATTATTAGACGGGCTATCCTACATGCGATGCAATTTGAATGCAATACGACAACAGCACAATGTTGTCCGGTTTTTGGACGTACTATATTATCCCGATACAATCCCACTCAAAAATCATCGCTTTAACCGCTCTCTGCTGCTCATTGCTCGGGTGTGAGTCCTATCATGCCTCAGTAAATAAAAGACTAACAAAACTTAAGATTCATATTCAATATCCATATATGGCAAAACTATCACGTGACTTTTACTAATGCCGCTGCGCTTTACTACCTGACTTTTCCGACCATCATATTCACATTCAGAGTGTCCCAACAATCCCCAAGCTTCATCTGCACCATCCTCCCCCTCATCCATTCTGTAATGAAACCATCCATGTGGCTTAATTATCTGCAGACTCAGCTCTGTATCTCATTAGGATTGTAGTCCCCAATTGACCTGGCCAGCATCCTTCATCGAACGTACTCGTGCACATACGCGCTTCGCTACATGACAGGGTCACCAAAGTTCTTCACCACTACTTCGGTAAAGTGTACGAGAATTCATCCTGCACCTTCTGTCAGAGTGGAGGAGAAAGGCAACGTCCCCGATTCGCTTTCGTCATCACGCCTTATTACCCCTACCCCGACCTATCCGAACTAGTTGACACGCGCAGTTTCGCTACCAACACCGTTTTCGCTGTCTCAGTCTTCGACCACCTACTTAGTCGATCTCTTCCTGTTC
Organism: Cyathus striatus; assembly: GCA_025738555.1. Classification (NCBI taxonomy): domain Eukaryota; kingdom Fungi; phylum Basidiomycota; class Agaricomycetes; order Agaricales; family Nidulariaceae; genus Cyathus; species Cyathus striatus. Next base: position 1,986,354 of record JAOVFP010000013.1, on the reverse strand, counting down.
CTCAACGCGCAGCATGTATCCTTCAGTGGTACATTCGCATCCTGTGTCCTCGTAAACCCGGCCGATGGGAGCGTTAAGGTACGGAACTCTGCTGTCGCCGTCCAAGTACAAGGTCATCCGGCTCTTTTATCTCGTCGGCATTTACTGAAAGTACTACAGATATGCGCGACCTGCGCACTCTCGGGAACATGTTCATCCCCATTTTTTTTATCACAATGCAGCTGCCGGCGGAATCTATATGGAGGCATTGCAGCTTGCGCGATCGCTTGAGTTCTTTGAGAAGAGCTGCAGCTCGGATATTTGTAACTCCTTCCGTGCATTGCAAGGCTCAATGAATGCTACCAGCGCTGCCAACGAGCAGCTTCGTGGGAACGGTGTCGCCGTAGCCATGGAAGAGATGTACGGTCCGTCAGCTAAAGCACGGAGCTCATCTTCACGCTACCTTGATTCTGTCTGGTAGACAGGATCTCGCTTTTGTTACATATACCTCTCATCTTTCATCGCTTTTGCTCTCATCGCATTCTATTTGTTATATATTCCCTGAATATTTTTGTTATCACTTTGCTATCCTTCACGTTTCGCTCTGCTGACATGCTCGTTACATTGGATTAGATTCTTATGGTTGCTCTTTGAAAAATGTATTTGTATTTATATCTGGAATGCATGTGTCATTGAAGTTTGAACCTGGAACACCAACGCGTCACTAAACCCAACTCTCCTCGAGCGTAGCACAGCTGTAGTACGTCCTACCCTGCGGCCCCCCATTAGCCGTATATTCCTGCCCCCAGTTTTCCTTTGGGCGCCTTAGGGTTCGATAAATCAGAAGGTTACAATGCTAGCAAAGGAAAGGACATGCTCCGTTCATTTACGAGAGTGATCTGCAGGATTCTCGTCGCAATGATATGTCCTACGTCTGCGAAGATACGTTGGTGAAGGAGATGGCATGATCTAGCTGCAGTTGACTTTGCAGCCCGACCTGGCGACGAATCCTCTTTAACTACATTCCTTGTCAACCGTAGCCCATCATGATGATAGTCATCTCCATAGCGCTACCCTTATCCATGACCACCACGCGCCGTTCCAAGTAGTTGGTAGATTTCTTATACCTGAGCATCGATGTGCCCAGTGAACGCGTCATCGTTGGGCTCGGTCAGACTTTTACTGCGGTATGAAGAAAAAAAGGAATATAGCTTGTGACACATGTGTCGGTAGCTGGAATCGAACCAGCGGCTCCTCGGCATTAGTGATATTAACCACAACGAGGTGATTTAACCCCTAATCGATACCGACATGTAAGAGAAGTATTAATTTACATTGCTGGTAGGCACTAACTATAGTCTCCCTTATTTTAATTAAGTAACTGGGACTTGAGCTTGAGCTTGGGGGGTTGAAACGTTGATGAAACACTTAACCTCAATTAAACATGTGTGCCAAAGTCTACCCAACCCAAGTACTGTTTAGTTTTATTTTTTTTATCTTCAATGCATCCAAACTCCATTGACATATGAATTATTTCTGGATATACGAAATTGGAACGAATTTTAGCTTACAAATATCAGAACCGGGTCAGATGGCAGAAAGGGCCAGAATAGACCAGCAGCCTCAATTACTGTTGTAGTGCTTGCTGTGGTCCAGCACCAGTAATGTTCTTCCTTGGAAAAAGTGGAAATTCAATTCTTCCCTAGGACCGTAAGTGTAGGTATGCTTATGAATGGTGGAACCAAATCTATTGTGTAATCATTGCATGAAAATCATCCAGATATCACTGCGTAATCGGACAGTTGGGAGGTCTCATTCTCAATCTCATCTACCAGACCTGCATATTATTTTAAACATCTCTTCATGTTATCAGGCTATTGCGGCATGGCTCGAAAAATGCGATTCCAAAATAAAAATAAAACACAGGCCCTGAAATTTCTATGTCAGAGGCAAACCTATCCCGACTCGAACTCGTTGAACTGCTGTTGGACCACCTTGTAATATGTATGCTCGTTACCAGTTACACCTGGAAAAAATAGATGAGGTCTGAACAACCGTGGCAGTTCAGAATGCAGCCAAGGCAAATGCAAATATCTACTTAGGGAGGGTATGCAAAGAGGTGAACCTTGCTCTGACCCGAAGTTGAAATATCAATTTTAACCGCCGATAGTATTGAACGCTTGAACATTATTGACATCGTTGAAGCTAAGTATACTAATAGTAAAAACTCTGACTCTAAACTCTTTTCTGATCGAAACCTAAGGAAACATATCATCTAAGTTATCTTGAATGTAATCTGCTCTGCCAAAAATACTTACCGCATCTGGAAAGTTCACAGCAACCTGGTTTAGATTCTAATTTACGAGTTCGTTTGAACGTAATGTATGTTAACTCCTAGTCTAGGTCGCCAGCTGATAATGTTCGTGCCCTGCATTATGTAGCGAGTATTTAACAGAATTATGTGCATGTGTATACCAATCTGACTTTCGAGCCTTTAGAGAAATCTACTCGTCCACATCCACAAGAAAAGTCGTAAGATAAATATCGCTGGCATTGGCCTCAGAACCATTCTCTACTACCATCCGTTGCATATTTAAAATTAACTTGCATCCCTATTCAAATTTATTATAAGTATTAACTGACAGCAATGGAGAGCAATGATAAAGGCCAACTTCAAGGACACCTGAATCAGCTCAAACATAAAGTAGTGGAATGAAAATAATTACATACACGCGAATGATATGTAACTTATATAAATCGACCACCACTGTGGAGGATAGCTATGTAAAGGGATTTTCACGGAGTTCATATGTATGTGTAAGAAATAACACATCTACGATATCACTCACCCCATAATAGGACTATTGCCCATGCTCCATCACATACTACTAGCTGAACAATGGGAATGTTATGAGACATCAACTAGGTCTTCGCAGCTGTCATCCCCCATATGATTGTTTTCATAGCAATAACCGCTGACCTACACCAGCAATGTAGATTAGTAAAGATGTCGTAATTCGCGTGCAGAAAGGAGGAACTAAAGTGAGGTATGCAGTGAAAGGAGAAAGATTCTTCAAATGGCAGATGGAATCGTATAAGGTCTTGTTGTAAGCAATGTATGCAATTCCAATGTCAAGAAAAACTACAATGGTAAATAGTATTACCATCATAGCTCCTATAAGGGTGGATTTCAAGTACAAGGCGTAAAATTAAACTTGAAAGTTATCATCGAAGTACACTAGAGCCATACCTCGCAGCATAAGAATAAAATCTACCGTAGCTAATGCTAGAATTACTGCGATCGACATAGATAGGATCCACATTCTACAGGTATTGTGGGATATTGGGGGCTTTGATAGGCGGTCTAGCATTAAATATAAGTTCACGCTGCGATAAGAAGATTAGCATGAGCTAAGAGATTGGAGTCGAAAATTCGTACGATTGGAAGGTTAGCGCGAAGTATCGTAAGAAGATGTATATCCATTTGATATGATTTAATGACTTTCTATTGGTACAATTTGGGTTAACGAATTACGGAAACATAGTAGATAAATCCTCACTTCCATATGAAACGGTGTTCATCGTGAAAATAATAGAGATATTGTGCCACTAATAGGATTAGTGCACCTACTGTGCGATATGAAGTCGCAAACATCGTAGAATTCACCTACTCACCGGCTGAATAGTTTCTCTCAGTTATAGCTGCTAAATCCTGCTCCAAATCATCGTAATACCCTTCGAAAAATATTGTTAAGGCTGTAAAAATGAAATCTGGTAAGATGCTAGTTGACTTCAGCAGGATGAACTTAAGTATATATACTTATTCTAAGCTGTGAAAAATACCTTTAGGCTGAGATAGGGCTTCGCAGCGTTGCCACAGATTGAATTGCGGACTCAGACTAGGACCCTAGAAAATCCCAGCAGAACTTAGATTACGGAGAGGTGATTTGTGTCCGGATGGTTTTCGGACAATTTGTCCGGGAAGCGTCTAAGTCTGCCACCAAACCACGAATTTGTCTATGTCCTGATAATATTTATCAACCTCGGCTTTTCTGACAATGCGTGCCCGGAATAATGATCAAAGGAAAGGACTTTCTGACCTCATAGATGTCCGGAATGCGATACGGTCCCGTTCTTTGTGCGGATAGTCATCTACTCCCTCCACGATTTTCGAGAGTCTTCTCTGACTTAGGAGGCCGCCCAGGAACGTGGATAACATCTTTTATAAGGTTTATCAATGAATTATATGTTAGTATTCATACACTTCTTATCTTGCATCAAATGACATTGATTTTAGAGAGTGAGAGAACATACTAAATTAAGTATGTCTGTTATAATCTCATCGTATCGTCAGCCCTGAGCATGCTTTGACTCCGATTCCTGAGTGTCTGAAGTCAGTTGGATAGGATATCGATGTCAGGGTCCAGGGACATACTTAATTATATCGTCACTTCTAACTGTATGCTTGTAAGTAGCAACACATAGAGAAATAAAGATATTGAAGGTTAGTATCAATTCGAATAAAGTTAAAAGTTAAAAGTTGTCTGAAAGCGCGATCATCTAGACTCCCCGACGCCGGCGCGTAGTATGAACATCTACGTAAGTGGGAAAGACTTGGGCTCTCTTGGGCTGCAGGTTACAGCATACGCACATGGATACCCACCCCTGTGACGGTCATTGAGTCCTTGGCCAAACTAAACACTTCCACGTAATATATATGATGTCAGTATTATAATACTAGAAATACTTGTCGCTCCTGCATTCTAGTCTAGAATGCAGGAGCGCCAAGTACGAAACTCTACTCATTTATACCCTCTAGGAAAGTTGTGAGATAAATATCACTGGAATTCGTCTCAGTTCCACTATCCACTACCATCCGTTGCATGTTTATAATTAGCTTGCATCCCTGTCCAAATTTACTATCAGCATCCTTATCCTTTGGGAGAAGTAATCCAATTAACTGACAGCGATGGAGAGCAACGATAGAGGCCAACTTCAAGGATACACGAATCAGCTTATTCTATATAGTATAAACATAATGATAATTGACATACACGTTAGCGAAATGTAGCTTAGAGAAGTCCGCGACCACTGCGGCTGGGACAGTAACCACGTAAATGGCTGGATAGCAGTCGAGATAAGATTAATGCGTTAGAAAAATACAATTAGGATATCATTCACCCCAAAATAGGACTATCACCCATACGCCATCGTATGTTATTACTTGAATAATGGGAATATTCTCAGGCATTAACCGGGTCCTCATAATTGTTATTCCCCATATGATTGTTTGCATAGCAATAAGTGCTGATCTAAACTTCCAATTAATTTGGCTAGGATTACGCACAACACAAGTTAAAAAGGAAGAACGTACGTGAGGTATACACTGTAATGCGAAAGCATCTTCAGATGACAGTGGGAGTCGTATAAGGTCTTGTTGTATACAACATATGCAATTCCAACGTCAATCCCAACTATGGTAATAAATAACATCGTCATCACAATTCCTATAAGAGTAGACTTCAAGTATAAAGCATATACTAGAGTTAATTGAATTTGGAAGTTATATTCGGAGCGTGTTGGAATCATACCTCGCAGCATAAGAACAACATCCATCGCAGATATAACTAGTATTTCTGCAATCGACATAGACATAATCCATACTCTACAGGTATCATGAGAGAATGGCGGTTTGGATAGCCGGTCAAGCATGATATATAAGTTCACGCTTTAATACCAGCAAGATCAGTGGCGTCATAAGTAAGGGGTTGAAGTCAAAGATTAATACCATTGGAAGGTTAGTGTCAAATATCGTAAGAAGATGTATAGATATTTGATATGATTTATTGGCCTTCTGAGATACTTTGGGTTAACGTATTCAGAAACATAGCAGATACTAGCAGCTGCTCACTTCCATATGAAACGGAATTCATCGCGAAAAGAAGAGAGGTAATGTGCTATTAAAAGCACCAGTGCACCTACTAGCGTGATATTAAGTCAATTTAAACTTCCAGAATTCAACTACTCAAGCACTCACTGGTGAAGTAATTCCGCTCTCTTATAGCTGCCAGATCCTGCTGCAACACGTCGAAAGACATTGTTCAAGTTGTAAATCCAAAATCTAGTGTCGAGTAGGTTGTCCAGAGCGGGGTATAAATATATATATACGACTCGGCGAGCCAGTGAGAGACCCTTTAAGCCTGAAAGCCCGAAACCGGCGTTGCCACGAAGTGAATTGGTGACGGCGGCTCAGGAACTTTTCTAAGGCTCATCAAAGAATGGATTGTTGGTAGGTAGTTCATACGCGCGCTTTCTTTCTTGAATCAAATCAGATTGGATCGATTTTCGAGAATGGGAGAACTTATATACTTATACTTCAGTTATGACTAGTATTCAAACATCCCTGGCCCTGAATGTAGCTTCAAGTATCTGACATCAATTGGAAATAAATTCGATTGGAAGATTCGGATTTCTATATATCTCTGGGACGTAATCATTGTTATTTTTATCCATGGAATTGGAAGTAGTGAAGAATTACATTGATGACGGGGTAACACGGTGATGATTCAAAGGAGGTTGAACGTTGAACGTAACATTCAACATTTTATACAAGTCTATACTTCAACGCCGGGCCGGTACGCGTCCGTCCAAAGAGTCACGCGAGTGAAAACTTCATCGTGACCTGAGTATGACGTCACATGATTTATCTAAAAAACAGAAAATCTACTCGTTTATACCCTCCATGAAAGTAGTGAGATAGATATCACTGCCAGTATTGGGCGCAGACCCATCTTCCACCACCATTCGTTGCATGTTTATAATCAACTTACATCCCTATCCAAATCCATTACTATCAAGTTTATTCACGGTTTAAAAGATGAAATTTGACTAACAGCAATGGAGAGAAATGTTAGAGGCCAACTTCAGAACGTCAGGTCAAATCAACTCAGACTTCAAAACATACGAATACTATCAAGTGACGAAGCCAAATGACGTACATGTAAGCAAAATGTGGCTTCGAAAAATCGGCTGCAACTGCGTATGGAATATTTGCTATGTAAATGGCTGTGGACATAGTTGAGATTTGCATATAAGAAGTTGGACACAAGCACAAATGTTATAAATCTCACCCCATAATAGTATTATTGCCCATATACCATCGTATATTACTAATTGAACTATGGGAATATTACGAGGCATGAACAGAGTCTTGGCAGCGGTCATTCTCCAGACGATGGTGTGCGTAGCAAGAAGTGCTGACCTACGATGATTACTTAGTAGGTTAGATGAATAAGTAAGTATGGAAGGAAAAGGTTTACGTGAGGTATACGCTGAGAAGTGATATCTTCTTCAAATGGCAAATATGGTCGTATGAAGTTTTGTTGTATACGTCGTATGCAATTCCAATGTCAACACCGACACCAATAACAAACAAGATTATCATCATAACACCTATAAGGGTGGACTTCATGTATAAAGCATATACTGAAATATAAATTGGTTTAGAGTAGTTATTAATATGGAAGCGAAGTGCACAATACCTCGCAGCATAAGAACAACATCCATCGCTGATATAACCAATAGTGATGCAATCGACATAGACAGAACCCATGCCCTACATATGTCATGAGATAATGGGGGTATGGAAAGTCTGCCTAGCATCATATATAAGTTTCCGCTTTAAAATTAATAAGGTTAGGTTGAGCTAAGAGTAGAGTTAAATATTCGTACCTTTGGAAGGTTAGCGCAAAATATCGCAAGAAAATGTATATCCATTTAATGAGACTTATTGGCTTTCTAAGATAATTATATTATAATGTCAAGAGAATATAGCACGTAACGTATACCTACTTCCATATCAAGCGGTATTCATCGTCAAAAGAAAGGAGGTACTGCGCCACTAGTACTGCTAGTGCACCTACTGCTCGATAACCAATTAATTGAAAGTTCACAAACACCAGAGAATTCAATTACTCACTGGTTAAGTAACTCCGTTCCCTTACAGCTGCCAGATCCTGCTCGAGTCCCTCGTAATAGCCATCGAGAGACATTGTTCTGTCTGACAAGTGTGGAACGGAACGAAGAGACATATATGCAAATAATTACCACCAGTTTTAAAGGTCGGTTTAATTTGTAGGCTGGCACAGCCGACGTCGCCACAAAGTGAATTGAAGAACGCCGCCCAGGAACGTCTATCAACTATAACTTATAAGTCCCTACATACAAAGAACAGACTGTCAGACCGTTACATAATATACAATTCATACGCACTTGAAAGTTGATGCTATTATCTTGCATCAACTCGGACTGGGAATGAAAACACTTACTCAGTCGGAGAACACATGACTGTGATATCAACCCCCCTGGCTGCGTGTCAAGATATGGGTCTAAGGTTCGTAGTGTGCGAAGCCGTTGCGGATATTGCTGTTAGCAATGCAAGTTGTCGCAATGTACAGGTACTACGAATACTTGAAATTGACCTGAAAAACACTGAAAATTCGAAGGAGGTTGGAAAAAGGTTCCAGCCATTTTTTCTAGGACGATAAGTATGTAATTCATACGCACTCGGAAGCTTGTTTAAAAAGCGGTCTGACTTGTGAATGTCTTCGTCTGATGTTGAGCATTTTAACAAGGACTACAACTTCGTGTACTCAACGTCCAACCCCAGCCCTGAATGAGATACCTATCTTTTCAAAAATAACTGGAGATAAGTAACTGTAATGAGTTCAATAGTGAAGATCAATTTGTCAAGCCTTCTAACTACATCCTTGAACGTGTTCAAGGTCCGAGTCAATTCGATAAGTCTAGCAGAAAATTCGGATCAAATCTTCGCCTTTATCCGTAGAGAGAGCAGTCATATTCGAAAGAGCTTGGCTGAGATCGCGTTCACCTGATATGTTGGACCAACAGGAGAGATGTGACTCAAGATAGCTTGTGCCACCTCATCCAACTTTCAGCACAACGACTCAGCGCAGGCTACTACGTTTTCCACGCCTCCCAGAAAATCATCACAACCAGTCAAGTCCTTGCCAAATGATTTATACCGTTCCACGTAGATTAAGCACAGACCTGTCTTCCACGGCAGTCCGCTACAGGTTTTGATAATTAACTCGCATCTTTATCGCATATTGAGTCTCGTCAGTAAAACACTGACTTCCAGAAACATCCAAAATAAAAATGCTACTCAATTATAGAATCCTCAAAGAATTGAGACGTGAGATAAATATCACTAGTAGACACAGACCCACTGTCTTCTACCGCCATCCGCTGCATATTGATAATCAACTTGCATCCCTATTCCATATGCTTTCAGCGTGTCTGTATCTGAACGATAAGGTCGGCTGAAACGTACAGCAATAGAGAAGAATGTTATAGGACATCTTCAAGAATATCTTAATCAGCTCGAGATTTTGAGAACCAGAGTGAAAGTAATAATGACATACATATAACATATGTGTAGCTTTAAGAAATCCGTCGCTATTGCGTATGGAATGTTGGCTATGTAAAGGGCTGTAAACAATCGAAGACTCGTGTAAGAACTTGAGAAACCGGAAATTCTGCAATATAGCGTACCCAATAATAGGAATATCATCCAGCTGCCGTCGTATATCACTAGTTGAACAACAGGAATATTCCGCGGCAGAAATTGAGTTCTCGCGGCTGTCATTCCCCAAATGACTGTTTTCATAATTACAAGCGCTGAACTATCGAAAGAAAATAGTGGTTGAGGGGTGAATGAATCTTAGTGAGTCTAAATGCACTTACGTGAAATAAAAAGTTAGAGGGGAAAGTTTCTTCAAGTTGCACGCGGAGCCAAATTCCGTATTGGTGTATATAATAAACGAATTTCCGACGTGTAACCCGATTCCGACGAGAAATAGTAGTAACATCAAGACACCTATACATATGTCTTTCAGGTACAATGCATATACTAGTCCATGGTCTTAGGTCAATGGAGAAAGTAAGAACTTCTGAATTAAGTGATGCCGTACCTCGCAGCATAAGAACGATATCTAGAGCTAATAAATTCAGTGTCGATGCGATTTGCATGGCAAAGGACCACATTCGACACGTGTTTGGGGAGAATGGGGGCTCGGAAAGTCGGTCCAGTATTAGATATAAATTAAAACTTCGACAAGGTCAACTTCTGATACACTTGAAAGTCGAAGGAAAGATTTCGTACGATTGGAAAACCAAACCAAAATATCGCAAGAATATGTATAGCCATTTGACATAGTTTATCGGTCGTCTAAATGGAGGATTAATGAGTGAGATAGATTAGGGTGGTTAATTGATCACCTCCATATGAAACGAAGCTCGTTATGGAAAGAAAATGTATGTTGCGCAATGAGTATTACTACTGCACCTACTAGTAATCAGGTCAGCTACCATTCTAAGATACCACAGAGTTCAAACTCACTAGCTGTATAGTTCCTCTCCCTTATAGCTGACATATCCTGCTCAAAACCATCGTAGCGGGACATCACTCAATTGGCCCGCCGAGGCTGAGGTACTATGAAACTGATAATTCGTTCCTATCTATATCCCTGGTATTTATCTGCTCCCCTTAGCTCGTATACCAAATATATTCCGGAGCTGGGAATAAAATATATATATTGTAGCACCAGGGTGTCAGGATCACTTAAAAATTAGGGACCGTTGATTTAGGCTGGCGCGCACGTCGGCGTGATGCTGCCACAAAGTGAATTGCGGAGGCCGCTCATTAGTAACCCAATCCTATTTCTAAACTTCTAAGATTCGACAGAAAATATAGCAGGGATAAATTAAAGCATGTGATTTTTATGGTTACATACTTATTTGGTATTTTGCAACGCGCATCAACTGAGATGAGGCCATCGAAGGCCCTGCCTGAGCATTTCTTGACCCATACGTAACTACGTATTCCAAATCGGTAGGTAATCAAGTTTCAACTTGAAGTTTTTGTAGTCAATTAGATTCTATGGGGCATGATCAAAGGTTCGTTTTTTGTCGGTAGGAATAGCAGAGATGAAGTTATGGAAGAGTACCGATTTGAAGGAGGTCGAAAGGCGAAATTCAAATCGCGTTCAACCCGCGCATCACGTGAGCGGGACCTTCCGGAGCACAGCTCATCATCCTCCTCGTCCCCAAATTTCGCCCAACACCACCCAAGCACCTCACCACCCTCCATGTCCTAGTATGCTTCATTCCCTCTCCACAAGGTCATAACTAACGTCTACAACAGCCAAATTCTCGGCCGCGCAATCAAAAACGAGCACATTGCTCTCGGTGTCCTCACCACGACCTTCGGTGCTGCTTGGCTCTCGACAAGAGGCGGCAAGACAGAGAACAAGGCCGTTGCTCGTGGGTCGACTGTGCAGCAGGCGAAGGAGAGTGTGCCCATTAACGCTGAATCTTCGTATGTCTTTTCTTTCTTTGCTTTTTATGGAGTTGTGCTGACGGTCGGTATAGAGAGGAGGAAGCTTTGTACGTGTCTACCTTGTCTATTGATTTTACAGGGTACTTATACTACGGGAGGATAGCATCAAGAACTTCATTGCAGAGGCAGAGAAGGGCGACGCTGCTGCTCAGCACTGAGTGTAGTAGTAATATAGGAGAGGGTGTTGATGTGCTATATCAGTTTCGGAAAATAGAGATTCCCTTTGCTTTTTTTTCTTTTCCTTCCTTTCCGTCTGTTGCTATGAGCCCGCATGAGAATGGTAAGCTTAGCGTAAGTCCGGGGCCCGCAACCCAGGAAGCAAAAGCATGTTTGTTTGAATACCAGCGGAGAAGGTAACACTATGCTAATCTAGGCTTCCCTCGCCCGAGTTGCATGACAATGATCATCTGAACTTGAACCCACCCGTCCACCAGCACATTCCTTCTTCCTCCATTCCACCTACTTTCGTTGACCGAACCTTTCCTTCCATACCATAATCTACTTTCATTACAGACCACATTCATTAAAACAATACACCAAAGTAATCTTAACAGCAAAGAATCCCCGCATGCCATCATGGCCACCTCAACACCGACAACCTCAAAACGACATTCTCTTGCCATTTCCACTGGGCCCAAGCCTCTGCATCTCATAACCAGAGCGCCTTCTACTGCCCCGCATACCACCGCAACGTTCAACATCCACACCCCCAGCCCGCCCTACTCGCCTTTGTCAGCCAGTCGCTCCCACCACAAAGGAAAACGACAATCGAGCATCTCATACATCTCTTCTCCTGATGGGATATATTCGCCTGGAGAGGCAAGACACGCTGCGCTGTCAAGGAGTAGTTCGCTCTTGCAGCGCAGTGTCGGGGAGAAGAAGGGGAAGGATGACAGGGATAGGAGGAGTGCTGGTTCTGCGATTGGGGGAGAGGAGAAGAAAAGACCCCCTTTGACGTTGGCTGAGAAGTATATCTTTTTTCACTGTGCTGGTTGGAATGGTTACTGACTGACTGCTATCTTTTGCCTTCTCTTTCATTCCTGATTTCGGTAGACATGCAGACCTGCTACAGTTCATAGCGCAAAAAGAATCGAAATGTCTCGAGCTGCGCTCGCAGCTCGCAATACACGAAGCTGAATTACTCCAATGTACTTCCTTCTTCTTTCTCCCCTTACATTCAACTAATCTGCCTTAACAGTGAAACGCAAATGGGAACGCATAGTGAACCGCGGTTTCGAGCGGGACCAATCGACGTACCCTACATCCTCCCCACCAACATCAACACAAAGCCTTGCAGGACTAACATCCCCCACACTAGTCGAAGGAATCAAAGAAGGCGTCCAAGGAATGAGCAGGCTCTTCGCTTCCGGGCTTGCTTCTTCCTCCACCACGCACACATACCCTCCCTCTCCCGCGCCCACTCCACCTCTAGTCCGCACACACCAGACAAAGCCATCCATATCAACCGCCTCGTCCAGCTCATACACCTCCAAGTCCACCCGGCTCTCCCTCTCTTCGAGGTCGTCGATAGGCGAGGAAGAGTGTAAAGGTCGCGGGGAGGGAGATGAGAATGTGCTGATTGTAAGGGATACGGGTGCCACGCCGACTATGAGCCCCAATCCTGATTGGATCCGTGAACGCGCGAAGAGGGAGCAGGAGCAGATCCGTGCTGTGGCTACGGAGGAGGCGATTCCACGGTTGAGTTTGGGGAGCGAGCATGAGGAGGAGGATACGTTTACTTCTGGGTTGATGAGGGAGAAGAAGTTGAGGAGGAGATCGGGCGGCACCGTTGCGCCTTCGTTACTTGATGAGCAGCATTTGAATGCTGTGGCAGAGGATGAGAAAAGGAAACGTGCCTCGGTGGCGTCCTTTCCTCCTGTCACCTCTATCCCTGGGCTTGGCTCATTTGGTTCCGCCGGTGCCAGTGGAGGGTGGGTGGAGAGTATGGGGAAGAAATTTGGCGAGTTTCGGGGTGGTGCTAGGTCAGTTTTATTCGTTTATATTTACACTTTATATGACACCCGTACTGACTGTGACTCGGTCTGTTGCACAGCTTTACCAAAAGTCAGAAACGCGCATCGGTACTCATCTCTGACGTTTCTCAATCTTTCCTGTCAGCTTTATCTTCTCCGAGTCCGGGCTCTGCGACGTCAGCGTATTCCTCTCTTCCTAATTCTTCTTCTACTTTCAATTCGTCGCTCAGGCCTCCGAGTAATAAGACGAAAACCACGTCTTTGTTAGACGACGACGATGACTTTACTTCGTCTTCCATTTCTCCTGTGCTTCAGCCCTCTCCAGCGTTCACACCCCCTATGGTGCCTACCAGGAAAGCGGCACTCTCGGCTGGGGGTGCTAATGCGACAAAGAGTCAGGATGAGGAGGATGAATGGAATTGGTAGCTTTCTCTCGGTTTTAACTATTTGTGAGTATGTTTCTGGTTTTGGATTTGATGCGGGGGGAGGGGGGGTTTCTTATTGCTTTCTGTGCGGTAGACGTTGGTGCTGATATTGTCTTTCTTTTTCTGTTTCAGAGCTTCGTTTTGGTTTTGGGAGGTAGCGCTAGTAGCTGTGGATGTCTGCCCTTGACACTACTGTCTGCAACATTCACGCGTGTGGTCACTATCGTCGTGGAGACCCGGCACCTCCTTCGCGTCTTTATCCCGAGGGAACGGACAACAACCCGCTTCGACGCAGTTTCAACTCACGCGTTCGCAGCTCGTGTTCGTTCGTCTCATATTCTTTCATTTCTTCTTGCGCGCTTTTCGCGATTCGCGTACACTCGCATTATTTTCTCATCCCATCGACAACGCTAACACACGCCACTCACATACCATTCATTTCATTGTATATACCTTACATTATATACCTCTTATTCCTCCTTCGTCGCTGGAGTACATTCCTGTCGTTTAATATTTTATGCTGTTTCGTACCTACTTGCTGGGCGGTGTTCACGCTGCAATGCGATTGATTGGTGAATGAGATGGTATTTAATCAGGTTCCAGGAACCAATATATTTGATAAGATGCGAGCACGTGAATTACACCCTGGAAAATCCTGTGGACAGGAATGTGCTCTCCGTTGGGTCCGTTCCGATGCCCATGCCCTGGTCATAAGCCTCACCCTGCCCTAAGCGCTGCCAACAGCTTTCCTCGCGTGCTACCTGCTGTTGCTGTACTCCCACCATTCATTGAGTCAGAGGGCTGTATTATACCCAACGTTCTCTACAGCTTTTCACTCATTACCTTCCAATATACGTGGACGCGATTTGCTGGCAGCTGCTATATAATGCTTAGGCGCATATAAGCTTTTGACTATACGACCTTTTGGCTTTTTGACTACTCACTTGAAGACGAGCGTTGCTTAGAGTGTATACCACAACCACTGTCCTACTATCCACACTGCGTAACTAAACCACTACTTATTACACTCAAACTAAGCATGGAGACTGCCCCGGATGCATTGACGCGCGATTCGCCTGCCTTGAGGGCTGCGAAGGATATTTCTTTTGGAAGTGTACGTCCCTTCTCCTTCTCCTTCCCTCCTTTCTTTCATTATGGTACCCGTGTATTGATGTGATGATCCGATAGGCAGCAGGCATAGTATCCAAATTCTTCGAGCACCCTTTCGATTTGACAAAGGTCCGACTACAATCTCAAGTCCTAGATGCGACGGCACGTTTTAGCGGGCCTATTGATTGTCTCACTAAGACGTGGAAGAATGAGGGCGTGAGGGGGCTGTATAGGGTACGTTTGTTTCCTCTCTTCTCTGCTATACGGATGATTAACTACGAATAGGGCCTGCCAGCACCCATAGTAGGCGCCATGGCGGAAAACGCGTCCCTCTTTCTCACATATGGCGAATTCCAAACTGTGATACGGAAAGTAGGGCAAATACCGCTTGAACAAAAGCTCTCGATTGGGCAGCTGATGATTGCTGCTGGTGGGGCAGGTGCTGTAACCAGTTTCCTTCTGTACGCTCTCCTCCCGCCTCCCTCTTCCCTCCTACTGACGCATTACAATAGAACCCCTATAGAGCTAGTAAAATGCAAAATGCAAGTCCAAATGCTCATCACCCCATCCCCCTCACTCTCTCCATCCGCGACCAAAACCAAACCCCCAGGTCCTATCGCAATCCTCACATCCATAATCCGCACGACAGGGCTACGCGGGCTCTGGCTAGGGCATACTGGAACGCTAATAAGAGAAACAGGCGGCGGTGCAGCCTGGTTCGGCACAAAAGAGTACATCGCCTCCCTCCTCGTCGCGCGGCGGCTCAAAGCCGACGGCATACCCCCCTCGGAAGTGCGCTCGGCATCAAGTAACGAACTTAGACCATGGGAAAGCGTAGTATCAGGCGCATGCGCCGGGGCAGCTTTCAACTTTGTCTTGTTCCCCGCTGATACGATTAAGAGCGCGATACAGACTGAAGAGGAGTTGAGGCCTAATAGGTCGGGTCCCCGGCCGACATTTGCAGGAACTGCGAGAGAGATGTGGGCGAAGCAGGGGCTGAGGGGTCTGTATGCGGGATGTGGGATCACAGTTGCGAGGGCTATGCCTAGCAGTGCGATGATCTTCTTGATTTATGATGGGTTGTGCAAGTATTTTGGATGATTTTTATAAAATTTCTTTATTTTTCTTCTCGTGCTTTCGTTTCGTTTCTTTTTGTGGGGTTGAGGGTGTGTGAATTGGTGGCACTGATGATATTTACAGGTACATAGGTGAAAGAGCCTCAACCTCATGCTTGAGGCTTTGAGGGGGATGCTGAGAGGTTTCCTGCTGGTCGGTTCACGCTCTGCTACCGCGGATATGTCACCGTTCTCGAGACGCCACTTCATGTGTGAAGAGATGATTGCCAGTCTAAAGAAAGATTGCGCTCATAGGTACCAATATGCTTCTTCGTGCGTATGTAGTTACACCCTTCAAGCCCATATCAAGCGCTGGAAGAAGTGACGCGTGGAGAGACCTCATCTCATATCCAGCTACCACGCTCCGCAGTCGCGTTACGTTGTTTTCCTCGCGCTTGAGGGAGTCTTCGTGTTCGTAGGCGAAGGGGTGGCCGATAGTCTAATCGAGGCAGTTGAGTGCCGCTACGGTAACTTCAACTTGAACCTGCGAGAGAATAGCTTTCTTTCGACCTATTTCCTGGCACCCTTCTTCAACCGCTCTATTCTGTGATTGAAGTTAATGACACTGATAAGAATATACTGTAGATCAAAGAATGCGCCTAGGCTTTTGCTGTGGGCCTTCTTCTGTGGCCACATATGTGAAGAAATGAGTAACTCATTCGTCGGTGCGGTGAATCGGTCTAGCTGCCACGCTCTGCCACCGCTGTTTCTTTCGTGGTCCTTTCTCTTGATACGGCTTCTTGTGATACTGTTATCGGTGATGAGGCGGCTACCAGCTTAATAGAGGTGTAGAATGCCGTTGCAGCTTTGATCAGAGTAGAAGTCCTGCTTTCCCCGCTCTTGAGGTTAGTGGCGAGGTGGTTGCTATCAAACAAAGGGCGGTAGATGTAATTGCGGAAGCTTCTACGTGCGTGGAGGTCCTCTGTTCGTTCTTCACGGGGACGACGAAGAGGCGGTTGACTATCTAGTAGAGTGTACTGAATGCCGTTGCAGTGGCTGTAACCCTGCGCGTAAGTGCGTCTGGGTATTCGGAGTTGAGTCCAGGCAGCTCACAACCTTTCACTCCGGTTGTTGAGAACCACTATGACTATGGGAATGGAATACTTATCAATTCATCTCTTAGGTTGCCACGCTCCGTAGTCGCGGAGTGCTCGAGCCCCCCTTATAGTGATATCATCGCCGTTGACGCGGCACTACAATATTCTTGTCGCTGAAGAAGCGGCTGGTGGCACCAGTGCCAACTTAACAGGGTATACTGAAATGCCGTTGCGGTAACTTGGATGCGCGGACACATGTTTGAAGTAGTCTTCTTTCCTTCTAACTGTACCTTGATTCAACAGACATATTAAAGCCGGGCTTTAAATACCGCAGGATCTACAAGTCCTAAGGATATTTTAAACTCGTACGCTGGAGTTTGAGCTGCCCGCATCTCACCTCCCCTCGTTTGCAGATTTTGAATGTGGACGTCTTTCACGAGTTACGACACCTCAGTAAACATCAAGTCCAGTACCCTTGAGTTTGATACATCCGCGAAGACTCCTCTCCCTGCCGTAAAGGAGTACTTATTTAAATGCACATGTCATTAACTCTTCTGCTACCACCGCGGCCCGGGTGCCTCAATATTCCAAAATGGTACCCGTTCCTATCTCTCCGTTTCTGCTAAGCATAAGTTAGGTATCAAAGACTGACAGCCGTATACAACTAGGGAAGTTGTCACATTAACTTGCGCAGTAAATGTCAAACCAAATGGACGAGGAAATAGGAAGGAGGTGGCGTATTCATGACGCGGTGCCTTGTTATCGTCGCCGTTTTGAGGGCCTGACGTTCATTTCCGAGTGTCGATCAAACTGAGTCAGACGTGAATACTTATTCTGTGGGTGTCCTTGCTACAGGGGGTCCATTAGATGCATATCTATGCATGCAAAATTATTAATTCCTATGACAGGGTCCGGACACTCGTTTCGAATTTGAGGATAACGATCTGCAGTAATCATAAGTATCTACCAACGGAATCGAACCTTCTGATGATACATTTGTCTACCAAACTTGATTTGAGCACGGCGTCGGTATAATAAAATGACAGCTACATGTAATATAGGTACTATCATTTCCCTAGTGATGCAAATTCTTGGCACTTCACCTACTTGTGCAAAACACAACTTTTCTACACATCCACCCAACCGATAGTAATGAAAATTTGTAGATATATTCTATCATTCTTGCATTTTGTGAATCCCAAATTTTGTTTGGTGAATTCAGAGCTTTAGCTATGGATATCGGCAATATATGTATGAAAAATACACTTTTCAGTACTTTTTCCTTCGTAACACGACAGGATTATAAGGTACCGGCCTAAAATTTTGGATTCTTAATTGCCATTGTATAAGAAAATATATATCAAAAACTGTAGTGATATGTTCATAAATGCATGTATAACATGATAATTGCCCTCGAGCGTGACAAAGAGAGCACTACAGGGCCTTTACCGACATCATTTTTGGCCAAAACAGGTAATTAGGCGCTCAATGTCAGTACAATGCCACTGCGCTGGATCAGAAGCTTCGTGTGACGTGGTGCGACGAACTTTGCACCACTGCGTGAATTGGGTCCCATTTTCGTTGGCAACTTGACGATATCTTTCTTTCTATTTCTTTTCACGCAAATTACAGATTGGAAAAGGTGAGAAGCACAGCTTTCCAACGGTGTATATTACAGGCAAGTGGAGTGATTCGATGTGAAGATATTGTTGAAAAGAAAAAGTTTTGCATTACTCCGGAAATGATAGTAACTTCTGGCCACGAATAATGCAAAAATAAGGGCCTAACCGGGAATTGAACCCGGGACCTCCTCCAAACAGTTGCAAGCACCCTAAGAAGGAATCATACTACTAGACCATCAGGCCACAAGAATGGGGACGAATCAGACATATCCGTTGGTGTTTTACGGTCTTCGGGTTATAAACTTTCATGGTAACTCAAGTTCGACTTCAAAATTTGATTACAACAAAATTCTCATTCATAATCATGCATCGATTCGCCTCCACACAACCAACTGCTCTCTACCTTTATGGTGCGGAAGGGCTGTTTCAGGTTCTTTATCGACAACTTTTTCAAAATTCCCGGCCAAAGATTCAATGTAGTGTTCGGGTCGAACGAAAAATGGAGGTCCCAACTCGGTAGGAGGATCAATTGGAAAGACAAGAGTGATAAGGTGTCCACCGGGCTTTATGAGATCGGCCATTTTCTTCCCCCAATCTGGACGACGAGTTGGAGGAATAGCGACGAAGAATCTAAATTAAAGGAAGGTTCAATAAGAAGTACTATGCAGTCGAATTAATTCCAGCGGAAGACTGACGTATAATCGTAAACCAAATCAAATTTCTGGTCCTCCGGTATGCTCAATGTAAAGAAGTTTCCTTGTTGAAATTTAACCTTGTCGGAATTAGGGACATTAGATTTGGATTCTAAGTTCCTTCAAAATTAATTTATTATAGCTATCTAATTGACGTTGGTGAATATGTGGGACGTACGTCTTTGCCGCCTGCAGTGCAGTTTCCGAGATATCAAATCCGACAGCTTCCCATCCAAGAGTGGACGCTATGTACAATACGTCATAGCCCTAGTCAATCTTATCAGTGTATTGATAAAGCATAGTATTACTATGAAACTCACAGTACCACATCCGGGAACAAGCGCGCGTCCAACTGCAGGAAGAGAAAGGCCACTGATAGCTTCTTTCAAGGGGGGCTGTACATCACCCGAATCCCAAGGAGTAACATTTGCTTTCCTGACAATATGATGATTCATCCACTAAGCCCAGATGTAATAATCAGATAGTAATATCTCACCATGCATCGTCCCAACTTGTGGGATCATCAAGCCTTATCAATGCCCTGAGCTCTCCGGTCTCAGCAACAGCAGGTGAAAGAAATGCAGGTGCCATAGTATGCAACGGTTTGGACTTCCAAGCTCTTAAAAGGATGATTATATATGAATATGATCGTCATGTGTCCTTGACCACATGCTCTAAGATATTTATAGCAACACTAGTCAATTCAGAATTATATCGATATGGACACAAAGTGAACTAATAGGTATCATTATATTGTTATCGCAGTGCCGTTTACGGAACCGGAGCCTTCTAGCAAACAATTCACAGAAATGGAAGATGTGAACAGGAATTATCAAGGCGCCTATTCACAATAAACATTATAGAGATGAGTACCATTTTCCTGAAAGATTTTCTGGTGTTATAAATGAAGTATGTTAAACGCGGACTCCAACGACAGCTGAAATTGAGTGTATTTTTACAACCTAAAGCATGACAAGAAATACAGGGAAACATGCCTTATCTCAGGCTACTAGTACCAGTGGACTATGCAAAACCTTAAGTATACCGAAACACCCCGGGTACGAATCTTTTTCAGGCAGGGAGACACTGTTAATATTTAAATTAACAAGCCTACGTCCTGCACTTGTTCCAGCTCATTACGGAGGTATAGGCACATAAATTTGGTCCTCAATATCAATTCCATTGAATTCCATTTCCGCAAACATTCGTGACTAGGGAAGATCTCGGTGGGAATATTGACTCAGTACTGTATGTACTCGGTTGATATCGTCTAAACATTATTCCTAAACAAGTGGCCTGATGGTCTAGTAGTATGATTCCTTCTTAGGGTGCTTGCAATCGTTTGGAGGAGGTCCCGGGTTCAATTCCCGGTTAGGCCCATATTTTTATCATTTTAGCTGTGTTACTTTGACCCCTACTTTGAAGCTATTATAACTTATAAGTAATCTATGTACTTTTAGGAATTCATGATTGATTAAACTAGGTTAATGTAGATAATTTTCGAATCGTAATCTGCGGGCTGATCGGCGAATGCACTTTCAAGTTTCCACGGTTTTATGTTGTTTTATGAAGTTATACATACTAACCTTAGGAGATGCACAAATAGACTTACTGGGCAACAAATCCTCAAATTCGCTTACAGTGTAGCCCAATTACCAACCTTAGGTTCGATATTGGATGGAGATTGGTCTGTACTGCCCCTGGAAACATTCCCGAACATATTTAAATTGTTCTATTATCATGCATCGGTTCTCTTCCATATAACCAGCCGCTCTCTGCCTACGTGGTGTGAAAGAGATATCTCTGGATCTTTGTCGAGAACTTTCTCAAAAGTCTCGCCTAACAGCTCGACGTAGTGCTCAGGTCGAACGAAAAATGGAGGTCCCAGCTCTGTAGGAGGATCAATCGGAAATACAAGTGTAATAAGATATCCACCGGGCTTTATGGGGCTGGCCATCTGCTTCGCCCAGTCAGGACGGAGTTTCGGTGGAATCGCAACGAAGAATCTACATCAAAGGAAATCTCCATAAGAATTATTCATTTACCCAAGCAGAAGCTGAAAACCGACGTGTAGTCGTAGACCAAATCAAATTTCTTGTCGTCTGGTACTTTCAACGAAAAGAAATTGCCTTGCTGAAATTTGACTTTCTCCGCGTTAGGAACATCGGATTTAGATGACAAGTTCCTTCAGGAAGTTTTAATGTGTATGTCATTTCATGCACTTTAAACGGGAGAGCGTACATCTTTGCCTTCTCAATTGCTGTTTCTGAGATATCGAATCCTACGGCTTCCCATCCAAGCGTGGACGCTATGTATAGTACGTCATAGCCCTAATTCGAATTGGATGTATCAGTCATATTTATAGGGTACAGTGGATTAACGATCCGTACAGAACCACACCCCGGAACCAGCGCACGTCCAACATCCGGGAGTGACAGAGCGCTGATAGCTTCTTTCAAAGGAGGTTGTGTATCACCCGCATCCCAGGGAGTAATCTTCGCCTTCCTGTGGGAATGGGGCATTTAGTAGTACCAAGATGTACTGGTGATACATAGTGAGGTCTTACCATGCATCGTCCCAGCTCGTGGGATCATCGGACCTTATCACATCCCTGAGTCCTTTGGTCTCCTCAATCGCAGCGGGCATGGTGAATAAGTATGTGTAATGTATCGACTTCTTTGGAATGGAAAATCCCGAACATGTATAAGAACGAGTTCATTGCAATGCCAAACATTCATCATCAACGTCATCACATCGACAATCATGTTCACGATCTTGACTTCTCACAACTGGTCTCATGTTTGGTAGTAATAACATTAACAACAATTTCAAAGAACATACGTATGTCAGTGTCTCATGGGATACGCTTTTAACTAATAATAGTATAGACGTGATCGCAAGGCTACTATTGTCATACTTAATGATATTAATGCAGGAAAATTACCGAAACGTCAAGCTCGCAAGAACTCGCGTGACGAGCAAGACGAAGACGAGCTAATTCAGGAGGTAATGACAGTGGTCTGCTTTGTTATGCCAATTTCGATACGTGTATTTCGTGATTCTGAGCTCTGACGACATGAAATAAGATGCAAAACCCAAAGACAACGAGCGAAATCACACACGTCTGTATCTGAGCGATTCCAACCTCCAGCTCTGAGAAATGCCACAGGAGATTCGATGCCGAAGCCTTTCTCAGAAAGTCGACTCGACCCATTAAAAGCGGTATCTCGTAGATCACTGCCTGGACGAACTATGACTTCATTGAGCCTCTGGCTGCTGTGTCTTCCTCCGACAATGTCAAGACGGCTGTTTAAAATGACCATCATGGAGTTTGAGTACAGTTTTCCTAAAAGGGCTCCCGGTGCTAAAAATGCTGTTCCATATTCGAAAACGTTGAAAAGTGTCAAGTTCAAGACGGCGACGACGGCTGACATAGGTATTTATAAACAACCTGAGAGCAAAGTCCGGTAACCTCACCTGTCAGCGAGCCCGTTCCGATTATTAAACGAAGTATTCTGGCTAGGAAGGCTTGCGTGGAAGGAAACACCGCCTCACGCTTGGAAAGCTGAGAAAATATGTTTTAAAATGAGTCAATATTGATGGGAACATACTTACTTGATATGACATGCAGATCGCAATGAATACATCACACCCTGCACTCACGCCTGCCCACACCTGCGGGTGTATACTTAAATATCATTTATGATAAACGAAACGACGAAATACAACAAACCCCTTGCACAATGCGCACGTCTAGCGTAGTTAGCTTGGTCAGATTTTTTGCTTTAGCAGCTAAGATGCCAGCTGTTATTGCAGAACCGCCTTGAATGGTTGCCATCTGTGTACATAAAACCTTAATTAGTGGATCTGTGAAATTATGACACTATTCATTTTTCATACCACTACGATCAATATGGCGGGGATTTTTGACTTCCCTAATACACTAATTCTGTAAGCATAGAATAGCTGAACAAACAAAGCCGCTTGATGAATCTATTAGATACTGTTCCGTAATTCATCATCTTTTTATCGCTCACCGACTCCTCCGATGATGGGCATAGTGAGCCACGAAAAGTACTCGTCTGTCAAGGCTTCAAAGCTCCCAAAGCCTTTGGCATATGCTTCGAATGCATCATGCGCCACTAGGATGGATTGGACGCTCTCGAGAATAAAAATGAGGTAGACCAAGATCTTCGCGTAGAGCCTGTCGTTAGGGAATGCCAGATAATACACGTCTGCGAAGTTTAGGTAGAGAGAAGACGGAGTAGCAAAATTCCACTTACAAACTTGAACGCATAATATCCCGTAGAGACCCCAGCTAAGCAAGTACCCTAGAAGCTAGATATAGAATACTTATAAACGCTTTCTTCAATCATCATTGATGGATGGCATACCAGCGGACCCGAACTATAAATCATGTCCGGTTAGGCAAGTCAAGACATAAATCAAATAACATACGTGAAAACTACGTTGTCTGGAATGTTGGAATCCGTAGACATGTTGAATTCCCTGGAAGAAAAGTCTGCTACAGTAGCGGCTCTTATAAGTATGGAATCTACAACTCAGAAAAATATTACACCGCTCTCTGTCCAACATTTCGGCATACCGTGGGTGAAGACCGCAGTATGGACGGAAGAGTGATGTTGGCATATTCGGTGTACGAAATATCACTACGGCATTTTACCGCCTAAAAGTCGAAGGGAAAAAGTGTGCACTTCTGTTACGATAAGGAATCATATTCTCATCCCCTCGGTCGATAGAAGACCACATGTGGTACACGCGAGCTGACTGAGCTGAGGAATCACTAAACGGATAGGGTATTGATAGTGGAAGCGCTGGTCTCCTATCTA
Source organism: Cyathus striatus (assembly GCA_025738555.1). Classification (NCBI taxonomy): domain Eukaryota; kingdom Fungi; phylum Basidiomycota; class Agaricomycetes; order Agaricales; family Nidulariaceae; genus Cyathus; species Cyathus striatus. Next base: position 1,962,132 of record JAOVFP010000013.1, on the reverse strand, counting down.
CGTCATGTGAACAGGCCTTGTCCTCGTAGCACTAATTATATTTAAAGCTTTTCCAAACACGTCTTCTCATGAACATTACGAAGACCCCCACGTGAACCTCGTAATTTAGGAGATATTGCAGAGGCCGACAGGAAAAGAAATGTGCCTTGGAATTTCGATTATTATTAACACAATCTATGCACTGCCTAGGCGTTGCATCAGAAATACCAGCGTACAGGTAACGTCTCTTATGGCCAAGATCTGACTTTGGCAAAATTTGATTTAAGAAGTAACGATAGTTGTCTGACTTGTTACACCGATTTTAATATGTTTAGGCGCGTTTCGTAACTCTGCGCTCTAAGGAAAAGGATTATAAGACAAACCAACGGTTGATCATTGGAACAACTCACTTCTGTTCCTGATATATTCCAATCTGTAGTCGGATTGAAGTAATCATCAGACAACTCGATGCCCAAACCTTTATCGGAAGCTTGGCCGGGCGTCACGAAGGTACTTTCGTGCAAAACACTTGGGCGGCCCATTATTCCGAGCGTCTGGTTGCGATGTCGTCCACCAGACATGTCGATTCTGCTGTTCAAAATAACCATCATAGAGTTTGAGTAAAGCTTTCCTAAAAGAGCCCCTGGTGCTAAAAATACAGGTCCTATACCACTGATATTAAACAGTACCAGGTTCAAGATGGCAACAGCAGCTGAATATTGATATATTTAAATGTGGCTTAAAATGTGGCTTAAAATGCAAGGGTCTGAAATCATACCTGTTAGTGAGCCAGTGCCAATTATCAATCGAAGTATCCTTGCCACAAATGCTTGTGTTGAAGGGAAAATTGACTCTCGTTTGGTCAGCTAAATCACCATTTTAAGGATTACTGTTATAGCTAAGCCTGCCTGAGAACATACTTGATATGACATGCATATTGCTATTAAAACATCACATCCAGTACTCATACCTGCCCATATCTGAGATGATAAAGTGTAATTATTATCATAAACAGAGAACGAAGAATATTACTTACCCCTTGTATAATGCGAACACGCAAAGATGTCAAATTCGTGAGATTTGATTCCTTAGAAGCTAAGACTCCAGCTGTTATTGCAGATGCGCATTGCATTATTGCCAACTGATAGTATCATGATGGTTATTAGTGAAACATGAAACTAGTTTCATATTCGTACCACCACTATCAACATTGCAGGCTTTCTAGACTTTAATAAGCTGATCCGATATGCATAGAATAGTTGAACGATTAACGCGGCTAGGTAGAAGAATATCATTAAATACTTCATGCTGGAGGTATAAGTTTTCGCACCAATTCCTCCGATAATAGGCATAGTGAGCCACGTGAAATACTGGTTGATTAAGGCGGCATAGTTATCAAAACCTTTAGCGTACGCTTTGAATGCGTCGTGTGCAATTAGGATTGACTGAACACTTTCGAGGAGGAAAACAAAGTAGACAGGTATTTTTGAATAGAGCCTGTCATTAGGGAATGCCAAATAATACACATCTAGGAAGATTAGATGAAAAGAAGTAACGAAGATATACTATACTTACAAACTTGAACAGATAAAACCCCGTAGAGACCCCAGTTAAGAAGGTAGCCAAGCAGCTAAATGTATTTCAATCAGCTCTCTTCGACTTGTTAAGAAATCTTCGTACCAATGGGCCAGCGCTATGGATTGAATATTCCACTGAGCAAACATTTGAAGTGAAAAAATAAGAACATACATGAGAACTGGATGGTCTGACATGTTAGGAACCGAAGGCATTTGGAGATCCTAGAGGGGGTTAAAGATCAGTGACTGGAACCACTCTTATATGTTCGTTCTCACTTGGTTTGATGTAGGTACACTCCCCTCAGCCCAGTTTTTTCAGCATAGCTGCATGTGAAGGATACAGCAAAACTTAACTACTTCTTAAGTTTTATCACCGCCTACTGGCCCACAATGACCTATATTTAATGGAAGCACCAAGGATCTATTGTCCTGAAATGCAACATTTGTCTCACTGACTCACAGCCTTCCATTCTCTATGAAATAGTGCCCTTGATTCTGATGTATTTATGGGAAAGCAACAACTTATTATACCAATAATATGATCTTGCAAGATATATTTGGGTGAAACTTCAAGCTTCTTGTTCAAGACTCTTGACCATTGAATGCTTACGGCCAAGTTGGAAGTACAAACACACTGATGATCAGTATGCACGCGGATTCAAAGCTTCATTGTTCCAAGTATATAAGCTATCACAAGGGTCTGGACGACATATTCCAATATGACTAGGATTTATGCTTAACTTTGCTATAACTGAGAAGTAAACGACAGTGAGCACTGTGGCCTGAGTGTACAATTCCTTCTTAGGATTATTGCCTTATTGGGACAAGATCACTTGAAGATCACGGTCTTTGTTTTTTAAATGGTATATAAGTAATGCATAATCATTCGTTCTCATTATCAGTTTTTTGTATATACATACTTATGTTGGTTTTAAAATTTATACAATAAGTTTTACAATTGTAATATACCCAAGTACTCAATTGCGACCGTATTACAATACTTACATAATTTAATCAGCGACCTTACACAACTTTCGCATATAATGCCAAATAGTATCCCACAAAAGTTGTTTACTTTCAACTTTCAAGCTAAGAAGTGAAGTATAAAGACTTCGAACAGCACGCAACCCTTCCTGAGACCTGGCTCAGTCCTCCTACGAATGTTCCTCGAGTCTGTCCTACTTTTGAAGTCATAGGTGACTTATAACACCTTCTGGGCGCGACTTTGGTACAAACTTCCCAAGTTCTCCAACAGTGAAGTACAGCTTGAGACAAAAAGTAGCCAAAAACGCTAATATAGCATTATAAACCGTAAATTCTTCGTTGTCGTAACTGGATGAAATCATAAAATCTAGTGTTCCGGCGAAATTCAAAAGGATGCGTTTGAATTTATCGCGATTCATGGACGACAGTTACTAAAAGCTACCTCTCTTGCCTTTCCGCGCTACAGGATTTATCTTAAGAAACCTGCAAAAAAGTTTCCTTTGGTACACATCCCTGAATGGGAACCTTCACTCATGCCCAGCTCAGTCTATCGACACGTCTGGATCACATATGACGCGCTGGTCTCCAGTGCTTGATCTGTTGTGGTGACGGGCACAAACTTCCTAGCACAGGTTTTCGGCGGCAATACTGGGGCCGTCGACATCGTCGCCCCTACAAGTCGCACGTCACTTACCAGCCTTAATTAGGAAGGATTAATGAAGATTCCCGTGTCGGTATTCGCCCAATGTCCGTCTTTGTCTTTGCGTCTTTGTAGTAAGTATCTTACACTTTCACGTGTGGAACAGTGGAACGTTTCTACGAGCGTAACGGCAAAGATTCAGATCCGCTAGGTATCACCCACCACTGCGTCCTCAGCTAGAAGTTCTTTCCATTATACTTGAACACGGTTCGAACGAATTTGTAAGATGGCTTCACAACCCGCGCTGTTCCCTCGAGATGTTTCGTAGCTTCGCACTCTCCAGGTGGCTACACTCCCTTGATCGGAAAACTTGTACGTCTTGGTCTCTGCGTCTTGACACTGTAACTCTGTGCTCAGGGTAAACGGATTACGGACTTGGAGTTGCCACCATATCGCTTATTTAATAGATTCATTCAATATATGGACACGGTAATGAAGCAGCGAATAGCCGCACCTCCTCGTAGTTGTGTTGCGAATCTGGAGAACCTGCCCCTCCTATGCTCGGCATCAATTATATACTACAACGTGTGACGCTCCCAGTCAGATAAAGTAGCTGTCAGCGACCTTGCAGACACTCCAGCCATCGGATCAGCTAAAGTTGGTGGCTTTAACGCTTTACTTTGGTGACATCGAAGAGGGTATCTTTAGGACGTCCGCTGGAACAGAATTCAAAATTCTAGAGCTTCTCCGCCTTTCGCGGTTCACAGTCATACGACTAGACGTTTCGAGCTCGGGTTCAAAGCCGTTCGACGACAACTCCCGGCTATTGAAGCGACTTTTTGAACATTTCACAAGAGGGAGTTAAAGTCAGAGTCTAAAGGAAGCAAGCGGCCTGTCTGTAAGTTAGTCGGGTAAACCTATCTTCAGGAGGTATAGGCTCACGAAAAGGACACAGACTTCTTTAGCCCATGGTGAACGGTGGTGCATCAAAGGCTGTCATGCCAATAGTCGATGTGATAAGCAAGAATATTTATGTAACAAAAGCTAGATATGGTATGGACAAGGTTGAGATGGAGCTAGGTGCGTGGTATGGTGCAATAATTAGGATAGCAAAGTACAGAATATGAAGCATAACATCGTGAAAGGCATCCAATATCCCAAAGAAAGTATATCCACTGGCTCAGACCACTATTGACAGTCTTCCTTATTATAATGTCGAAATGGCGACTTCTCGGAACCTGGGGCAAAGTATCCCTGCCTGCGCTTTCTCTCTGAGTCCCACTTGACCTGATAAGCGCCTGAGCTGCTCTGACTATCGTTCTGCCCTGAGGCTATTATGGGGTCGCGGAATATAATCGGTGTTGTTCGAATAGTAGTATGTAGTGGCGGGGGCGTTGGCGGTCGTTCCGGCGGATCTGGCGGGAATTTTGAGCGGCGACATAAAAAGAGGGGGTGATTACGACAGCTCTCACCTGTCGCTTGCGGCTGGTCATTAATAGAATCTGTAGTAATGATAGTGCTTGTAGACTGGTCTTGGGAGGGAAGTGTATCAAGGGGAGGCGCGGGAGGATTTGTGGGTATCCGGCGGTGATTTTGACCGCGATTAGACGTCCGGAGTCGTTCTGGAGCGTGAGATACCGTATGAATGCGCTAAACCTAGCTGGACAATCAAAACGCCAAAGAATAATCACCTGAAGTTCCAGGCTCATTTCCCATTGGTATCAATTCTTGCCTGGGTTCAGGTCGAGTTACTGGAAATTGAAATAATTAATTCTACCATCAGTAAGGGGAACATTTGTCAACAAAGTGGCGGGAACGGACCTGAGCGTCTCGGGTGCTCTCTCGGCACAGGAGGCGAATGGCGGTGAGGATCGTGACGGTGATGTTGTATGGAGTGCTGATGAAGGTGGTGATGCTGGTGCCACGAGTCTCGACCTAAAACCCCCATCGTTCCCAAGCATGAGGTTGAATGCAAAAATACCACAGATAGAACGAGGAGAACGCACTGGTCGATGTTGAGGCCTCTCCAGGCCCTCTGCCTGGTGTCCATCGCGGTACTGACTCTTGCCTATGCCGACTTCCGCTCGCACCTGCAACAACATCCATATCAACGTTAGTGCCCTTCCTTCACACCCAAAAACGTCCCACGTTAAACGACCTGGCGTAGTTGGAGCAGATATTAACGGCGGTAAGACAATCCTCCCATCTCTTCGTCTTGGAAATACTCGAGCCCGGAGGTGGCATTTTGAACACAAGCAAGGCGTGTTCGGGGTCATGTCGGGATGCATCGTCGAATGGACATCTAGCCTTCAGCTCGGCCGTGGTGGATAGTGTGAGCGGTTAAACCTGTGAGGGGTTTGGGATGGTCGACGAGTGGGGAAAAGGTAATCACTCAAACCCGAATGCCGGAAGTGGAAGTGGTACGAGGCGGAAGTTGAACGAAAAAGCAGGAAAAGAAGGAAGCGAAACTAAGTATTAATTATAAGAGAGAAGCAAGAGCAAGGGGAGGCAACTAGCGCTTCATCGGCAGATAGTCCTTCGGTGAGGAACAGAGGAAGAGTATTCCAATGAGCACAGGGACCCTGAGGCTGAGCGGATACGACCTGATTCTTGACGTGACTCTCTCAAGGAAGACATGTATGCATAATAAATAAAATAGCAATCTTACCAAGGCGGAAATGGATCTGAATAAGTTCAGATACGGCAACGTCAACGATGGTTATGATTCCTAATGGGAGACATCCCCTGGCTGGCCAAAGGGGGGAGGGGGTCCTGTAAACCCGGTTAGCGTGCCTGTCGGCTATTTCATATATCAGTCAATATCCAGCATCCGTCTCAGTCCGAGAATGCCATTTCCTTCTCACCTTTTACGCACGAGGGGAGGGGGAAAGTCGCAGCCCACCACGCCTGCCTTAAAATCGTCGACCACGTTTTGTCACGAGAGTTTATTCTGGATGGGAAAGAACAGTAGGAGACATCCTATTCCTAAATCACAAAAGGATCATGGGATCCAGGGAGGGAATTATGCGAAAAAAACTCTGAACCTGGGTGTAAATCTGAAGATGGGAATGGCCGAAGGGAGGACAATTCTGGGTAAAATGGGCCATTGGTCGCGAGAGGGGCAGCTTGCCGCCAAACGGAGGGGGAGCTAAGCTGCATGTATGGGGCATGGCGCAGCGTCATTTTGGTCAACAATTACCATGTAGAGAGTAGTCACATAACATACTAACATACCCCTGCCTTGTTCATGCGAGCTGACAAATTGCATCCCTGTAAGTTACATGTCGGAAGCGGTAACCACTCGCCACTTCCCCATCCCAACTCTTCAAAATTTCACGTCAAAACGCGTATTATCCAAGCATCCTATGCCATCGCGCCGTGCAAGTAAAACACCCAGGAGCCGACTTGAACAACAAAAGAAAAGGAGACGAGAGGGTTTCAAGAAAAGCATAAAACCATTCTCACTTGTCTCAATTTCAGGTCCCAGGCCCAACAAGTTATAATTGGATGACATTGATGCGGATACGCTGTCAATCAGTCTTGTATCGGATAAAAAAGAGATCTTATGCAATGCAAAGCTCGCCAGGCAAGGTCATACCACATTCCTAATCTGGTACATTCCCCCCTTTTCAGGATTAAAGCGGAGGCTTTCTGTTCCGCTATGGGGATTGACAAAAGTCAAGACAAAGGTCAAGAGACAACGCCTTTGCCACAGGCCGCCGTTTCCTGGCTCCCTTTCGGGATACTTGGATCGCCCAGCCCACTAGTATGTACATATATACGATTAAATTCGAATTCAATCCGTGCTTGGAAACCAATCGGAAACACTTTCAAAAGTCGAATTGAAAGTGAAACCAGTGGCGATTGTGGGCGATATTCAGGTTGGATTTCAATACATATTTAAATCCAGTACTCACTAGCACATTCACATTTCCATTTCTAAGTCCAAATAAATACTATACATTAAAGTGCACATTGAGTGTACATTCTCGAACGCACACACAGTCGATAACGAAACGGATCCAAGACCCAATGATCTCGAGGAGTGTGATGTCTCGAGAGAGGGGGGCCGCAGAACACGGAACACCGGAAACACACCACCAGTGACCACATGTTTTCAAATTATAAGGAACCCCATCCGTTGGCCGATATCAAAAACTGTCACCAGTGACCACTTCTTTACAAAAAAAAAACAAGGAAAAAAAAAAAGAACAGAAGACAAAACTAGACAAGGAACAGTCACATGTGCCACTTAAAGTAATTGTGGAGCACAGTCGAGGTGACAGCGTCGTCCGAAAAGGTAGAAGAGCGGGATGGAACGGGCGATTGAGGCGGGCCCCGGGGCCGAGGAGCAGAAGTACCTAGTGCAATGTGCTGGACGTCATGGCCAGACATCGGCCGAGTCATCCATGATCGAGGTACAAAACGACATCCTCCTCCCCCACATCACCATCACTATTATCATCTTCGCCCCCGTCATCCTCGTAGATCAAACAAACGCAACAAACAATCTACTTGCATTGACTAAAAAGCGACAATTCACATATATATGTACAACAGACACAGGGGAACAGAAAGCAAAAGATTGAAGTACGTATTGTAAGTAGAAAGGTACGTATTACTCGAAACGAGTAGTATTTGAGGCAGGTAAGGATAGAGGCTAGTAGACGAGGGGGTCCATATGGGAGCAAGTATTCGAGGATAGGATAGATGGGAATGAAAGCAGTGGGTACGTATTCTTCGGAGGACGGAGCGGGGTGGTAGTATTCGGCGGCTACGATGGCGGCAGGTATTATCTTCAGACGATAGTTAAGTACTGAATTTCGAAAGAAAAAAAAAACAGATCAAGGAACGTCGAGATATGAAAAAAAAAACATAAAAGAAAAAAAAGAGAGATGCTAATATATGCCAATGCAGATTCTTGAATGCAGTTAATAGTCAGTCAGTACTTCTTCAGTTCTTCAATTCTTCTACATCCCCAATCAGCCTCAAACCAAAAACATAAGAACAAAAAAAACAACGTACCACATCTTCTTCCCCAAAGTCAAACTCCTCATACTCTCCTCCAAAATATCACAAACAAGACTACTCCCACACTTCTTCTCCTTCTCACCCTCCCTCCTCCCAACACTGGCCCCACCAGCCCGCATCGTACTAGGCACTTGCACAGGCGGAGGCGGCAAAGGCAACGAAGGAACCGGCTCAACATCCACAACGCGCACAACAGCTTTACCTTCAAGCACCTTCCTAACCTTCTCCGCGTCCCAATTCTTCTGCGACAACGACGAGGACGACGGAGCAGATAACGGTGAGGAAGAAGATCCAGAGAACGCATCCCAGAATGCGCTCCCGAGCTTCTTGAGAAGCGTCTGCGAGGCCATGGCAGCGATGATCGCAGCCTGCTGCTGCTGTTCCCGCTCCCTCTCTTTTTCCTTGTTGTTGTTGAACGACGAAGGAACCTTTCCACCCATCTTCGGACTCGTAGGCGGACTCGGGTACGCCTGTTTGCCCGACAACAAAGCCGATAATGTACTCCCATATCCAACCGGTGGAATCTTCCCCGTACTCGAAGACGACGAAGACGACGAGGCGGGGGAAGAGGAGAAGTACATAGGCTTGAGCGAGCTCGCGAGCCCTGTAGGATGATGATAAGCATTCTGCTGATGCTGCTGATGTTGCTGTTGATGATGTTGATGAGCAGAATGCTGTTGTTGCTGCTGTGCCATCTTCCCCCACAAATGCATCCGGTACGCATCAAGCGTCTTCATAGTGAACGGGTTCAAATCAGCGAACCCATCAAATCCACCCAATTTCCCAACAGCAGCCGTAACCGACACATTCTCATTCTTCCCATTCCCATTCGTATTACCATTCGCGTTGGCGTTCATGGCAGGATTAATATTCTCCTTCCTCCCAAGTGCAACTTCAGGCACGAACGTAGCGTGAACGGGCGTGATACCAATTCCACCCATCGCTCCGCCCCAGAAGGCGCTTCCTGTCCCGCGTAGTCGGGGAGAAGTCGGGAGATCCTTTTGTGTATTTGGTGCGATGATGTTTTGTGTAGTTGTATTGGTGGTGGTGGAGGGGGCAGCGGCGAGAGAGGCGGCGGCGGATGTATCGGGGAGAGGCGCTGGAGGGGGAAGATTTATTCCAGCTCCACGACCATCCAATAAAGTCCGCTTGAGCGCTTCAATCTCCTGCCTCAAGGCGCGGTTTTCGTCTTTCGTAGACCCAAGCTCAGTGCGGATCGCATCGAGAACCCGATCGCGCTCTGCGATATCGCCTTCAAGTGTCGATATATACTCTTTTAGTGTTATGTTAGTAGGAGTAGATAGATTGTAAGAACGGAATAATAACCTTTTCGTCGAACTCGGAAATTACGCGCGCTGATCTTGTTTCGGAGTTGCCTTTTCTCCTTGCTTGTCATTTTTGCAAAGACTTCGGGAGGTGGTCGCCAATCCTGCGGCAACTCGTGATCGTCGTCGTCGTCATCGTCTGGGCCAGGTGTGGCGGGTACACTGGCGGGCGCAGCAGCTTTCTTCGGCTTCTGTGCAGGCTTGGCTTTCGCTGCTGTAGGCGAGGTGGGAGTGGTAGAAACGGGAGGTTTCGAGATGACGGCAGCGGGGGAGGGGGAGGAGGGGGAGAGAGTTCTTTAGTGATAAGAGGAGGCTGTGCAGCCTTCTTCACTACGCCTCCACTCTGCACTGTTCCCCGCCTGTTCTTGCCGTGCCCACCAACTTTAGCAGGGGCAATGGTAAGCGTCAGCTTTTCCTCCTGGTCCTCTTTCTCTCCCTCTTGCTCGTTCTCCTTCGCCTCAGAGGAAGAAGAGTCGGTAGGAGACCCGACGAGCTGGGGGTCGATGCCCATCACCGGCTCAGGCTGAGTGAGCATCATAGGCATCATCATATCTATACTGGAAAGCGAGATATCGCCCATCATCATCATCGGGTCCATCCCATAGCCCTCCAGGGGCATCAAGCTCATTCCGTTAATCCCCATGTTGATACCCATACCGGGCATGTCGGTGAACCCCATGTTCATGCCCATGAAGTCGTATGGGTTCGACGAGGTGGATGTGGACGTGGAAGGGGTGGAGGGTTTGGCTGCTTGCAGATCTTCGTCGGTGAAGATGCTCATAAAGGCATCTTGGGAGCCATCTTGGATTTCGGGAAAGGTGGTAGGAAGGGGGCCTTGTGGAGGCGTTAGGAGGCCTGTGTAGGGTGAGCTTGGGGAGGAGGCGCGGGAGGAGGAGGAGGGAGGCGAGGCGGATGTTGAGGATGTGGTGTTGTTGTGGGTGCTGTTGCTATTGTTGTTGGTTGAGGGGGTGGATTGTGGGATGGAGGAGGAGAGGGAAGGAGAGAAGAGGTCTGAGTGAAAGATATCACTGAGATCGGCGAAGGAGTGGGGAAGGGCGTTGTCGACGAGCATGACTGCTTGTTGCTGGTGGTAGTGGTGGTTGAAAGGAAAGAAAGAAAGAAGGGGCCAGCTGTGGCGTTGTTGTGTGGAGTGGCGTGACCCTCTTGTCTCAGTCTAGAGTCTCAATCCCGGTGTGATTGCAGATAGGATGATTGTGAACAAGCCAAGGTGTGGGGAGAAGAAAGAAGAGCGATGAAAGGAAAGAAGAGACGAAAAGAAAAGAGGGCAGAGTAAAACTAGGGTTCGTCGGGTTGGTTGCTAATGCTCAATTGCCCTTCAACAAATCAGATCAGCTCGACTCCGACCATGATGACTAATCAAGGATCAATCCCTAATATGGTCAGTTCGCAGTCGGTCTTGCCGTCGGGTTGCGTGGACTGTCAGACGCTCGGCATGGCTTGTTGCTCGAATGTTCTGGTAACTCACTTGACTTTACATATGTCGTACCACGTACGACGATTCTCGACTTGCCCTGTGCCCTCTACCATTCCTCTGGCTGGCCCGCAGCAACTGCACAACAGATGATAATGATATGATACCATGGATCTGATATAATACCTCCCTCGTCATCTGGCACCATCTGTTCCGAATCCGACATACCAATTTAGGCCCCGTTCGGGTGCACTGGCTATTTTCGCTAACGGGGGGGGTTACCCGCCAAATATGATGGAATTATCCCGGCCTCGTAACTGGGGGGGGTTAGGTTCCTAAATTTCAACCTAACCGTTCGGGTCGGCATTCTCGGGATGCTTAACGGGGGGGGTCTAGCGTGATTTGATGTGACAGCCCCACCACATATTCGCACGGGCCACACTTAGCCACTCTGATCCTTTACTGAACTTTCTAAGTTGCACGTGCCATTATCACAGACTGGCGCCTAAAATTTAATCGAACATTTCTTATATTTCAGTTGCTAAAATCGTAAAACAAACTTGGCATGACAATTAATAGGTATTACACTATAGAATTTTCATGTAAAGTCGATTGTTTTTGCATTACTTGCGAATATATTTCAGTTTTACTATTTGTACACGTGACATATCTTTGAAGTAAGTTAGAGATAACCGCCCATTGTTGCCGATGGGCCATCAAACTGAACTTGTAAAATTGATTGCCAGTTGATTGCAGTCGCTTCAATCAATAAGGTAAGCTTGTGACAAGGTGTGACTACCGGTGCTAAGCCGTGAGAATTCACTCCACCCGACGACCGGTTACCATCACTAACCTAACCCCCCCCGTTAGCGAAATAGCCAGTGCACCCGAACGGGGCCTTAGCTTCTCTTTGACGTGGCTCGTACTGCCTTCCTCCCTCTTATCTATCAAGCCTCGACCGACCACCACCCTTAACTGTCAATCCTTGATGAACCAACTCGCATTCCGCACTATCCCCATCCATCCCCCTTCCACAGCACTTATCAATACACCACTAGAACCCACTCCACCCCTAATAGGTCCCTACATCACCACCATTTAACTCCCAACTTCCTCGAAGTTACACAATTAAGGAACCCATAATGACCACTTCTACGCTATAAATAAATTTGACAAATAGAAACCACTGCGCGTATTCCGCTGCCCAACGATCTAAAAATTTGTATTGTATATTCCTACGGAATACATAATCACATGATTCTTTTACTGAACTGCGGCGCATTCGAATCTCCTTACAGTAAGCACTCCTATACGTCAAAATCGAACCTATGGTACCCACAAATACCACAGTTCCGCCACCGATAGCACAGACCAGTTCAACTAAACCGGTCTAAACATCGGCGTCGATACATTGAAGAAAAGCCACCCGCACCCCGACCCGACGTCCTAGGTAGCAAATAAATAAAACTCCGAGTTCAAAAATTTACACAGTTCAGGTTGACAACGCACCATCGAACCAACGACGGGATCGAATGTAACGATGGTCACTTCCTCAATGTTCATTTGAAATTGAATACTCAGTACTGCGCTCCGGGGATATACCCGGAAGGCATGATGGGACCTACGAGGACCTACGTCGGACTTGCGTGCGGCCTTCTAAAGGAATACTGTACCTACCGCTTGTTCTTCAGGAGGACAAGAAACAAACATCACTGGCTTCTCGATTTCATAGTACGTCCTTTTTTCTTATTGATTCACTGATTCACCCTTATTTTCGAGCGGAATGAGACACTTTAAATCACCCTCCTATTTCCTTTTCCCAAGTTCCCACTTTCCTTTCTTGCGACACTACACCGGCTTATAACAACCTCTACACCCCACATCAAGCGGAACGGACATAATACACCTCCGCGTAGGCTTGATAATTATTCATCTACCCTCCTATTTCCTTTCTTCTTACCGAGTCACCTTCTTACTTCCTGCATTCAGACTTTACCGGCCTACAGGCTACAGCACCCTCGACGTACAGTTGAACCCTACATCAAGCGGACCGGATGGCAGACACGCGATATCACTTCATAACGATCAAGTATCACTTATCCCTCCTATTTCCTCGTTTGAGTTACCGCTTTACTCCCTGCGTTCTCGATGATTCATTATTGGTTTACCGGCTTACACTACCAGTCCTGCATTCTCGAGTCGGCTTCATTTACTTACCAGTGATTCACAGCACTTTTTGTTGCAGCCATCCCACATAAAGCTGAACGACCCAGTTCACCGCCGGTACTTTACATTATTCATCTCTTACTCCTCCGACTTACTACTCCACTGCATCATCACTTCATTACGCCGGCTTACTACATCAAGCGGTTGAACGGACACAATCCACCCCCGTGATATCATTCATAACAATCACGTATATTTAACCCATACATCTAATCCTCCTATTTCTCTTCTCAACTTACTTTGGTTAACTGTTTTCGTTTATAGCTTTACACCGTCCGGTACACCGGCATAAAATCACCTCTAGTCCACCAATCCACCCCCGCTCTTACATTCAAATCACCAACTGGCACCCCTCCTATCCCCCCTCACAGTGAATCTAAAAATACCAAGAACATCCGCGTAAGCCCGCGACTTACAAAGAGCAACACGGATTATGTATACGATCTACATACATACCGGTATTCGAACCGCGGATCGGGATCGCCTTTTCCCCATTCTATTTCTACCGAACTGATTCACATCCATGTTCCACGGCCACGTTCTGTTTCGATTCGGATTCGCACACCTTCGATTTCACGACTCGCAAGATTGAAGACATATCCATGTCCATAAGTGGCGATCCGCGTTCTGCACCAGACACATCTTTCTTTTACAGCTCAAAAGTCGTGTGATACACTAATAGTGAGTGCGAGATGAGCGTGCACTTCATTTCGCTCGCGATCGTATGATAGAAGGTGAGTGAGTTGGGGGGTGATTATTTCTGGGGGATCGATCTGCGTGCGTGTATCTACTATCTACTATCTTTTATCTGATATCGCTGTATCGGAATCGCCGCGAAGGACTCGGAAGGAGAAGAGGGGTGGTTAATTGTCTATTGATGATTCTGTTCCCGATACGATGTGTTATCGAGATGTAGTAAGTGAGTGGTATGTATGATATTCGAATTGAATATGTTAAAAATGGGTTATTGCTAGCGAAGTGTACTACTACCCTATTTCAAACTCCGTGCAACGTACATTCGTATCGTATGTCGTACGATATACCACCGTCTTCACTTCACCCGGAACCTTGAAACCAATCTCTCCGCTTCTTAAATTTTGAGATTGAATACGATAATCAAACATGCACTTTCCTCGTGCCGAATTCGGAATCAGCTTCTGCGTTCCTATCCACGTCAAGTATGGAAAATCAGTTACGTGGATGTGGTGGGCTGGCTTAAGAGTCTAGTACTTGTGCGGCTGTGGTGTGCATATAGGGAGTTCGACTCTGAGCCGTTCGTCTCACTTCCAAGCTGTTCCAGTAGCTAAGTTTGATTCTTTTATTTCGGAATTGTACCAAATACATACTTGTACCATCCACCTTAAGTATTAATTGATAATCTGTAATGATTTATGAGGAGTATGTGTGGCGGGATAGCTTAAGAGTCTCTTGCATGTTCTACTCTGAGCAGGTCACGATAAAAAAAGTACAGAGCAGATCATTTTTGGAAAGGTATCCGGGGAAAACCAATAGCCTGCAAACAAGTAAGTAGTCGACACTGTATTCCACAGACCAATACTTCCTATCTTCATATGGTAATCAATAATTAATATCGATGATGAAGAGTATTCATGGCAGGCTGGCTTAAGAGTTTAGCGCACGTGTGGAGAATGTTCAACTCTGAGAGCTCGCTGTTATTGAGTGATATATGAAGCACATCAATTATATTTTGTCGTTTTGTTTCGGAAACGAAAATTTGTGACATGTATCCAAGGCTCCGGTGATAGTTGTCCCTGTTCTCACATCGTATTCAACAATCACAATGATGAGTAAATACAACTCTTCGCGGACATTTGTCGCAACATAACTTTAAGTTGTGTTGTAGCTTAGGCTGACTATTGTAAAATGTAAGAATAAAATCCTCTAGACATAATGGTATGTGTATGTGGTGAGGGGAACACCTATATGTAAAAAGCACACTGAAGTGTCTAAAGTTCATAATAATCAAGAAACAGAAATCCACATTCATAGAAGCATCGAGCTCAAACAACCACTCTTCTCCACCTTCCCCCCTCCAAGCCTTTTTACTTCTCTTATTTATCTTCTTCCCACTGTCTACTGCCTTTCTGTACCTCAGAATTGACTCCATATCCAAACAGATCTTTGGATTGCATTTATGATCTTGTGCAGGTCACAAGTTCACTTGAGCCTTTTTTTCCTCCTCCCAATCTGCCCATAAATTATCAATCACTGCATCCTGAGCACCATTCTCACTTGAACTGTGATTATCATTCTGTGATGTTATTTGGTCATGTGTGTAAGACAATTCTCAGGGAGCTATAAATGACTCTGAATCAAAAACATCTTGTTCACTTTCTCCTGGAAGGAGAAATCCAGTTCCAACAGTATTATTTGAGCTCTGAACCAGTGCACCAACATTGTTATGTTCAGGCATAGTAGAAGTCCTGAAGAATCTGTGAGATCTAGTGAGGCTGGGTAAGATGTAGAGCCTTCAAAGGATACACATGTAGGGGAGGCAAGGTGTGTTGTGGAGATAGGTTGACCCCATGCAGAATGCTTAGTCACAGGAGATAAAGGAGAGGGAGAGGATGGTTGTTGAGCTTTGAGTTAATCTAATTGTTACTGCCAACAACCTATAGTGTAGAATATGATGGTTGCAAGTCAAAGTGCAAATGAATAAGAAATGGAAACAGTCAATCTCTGACTTTGAACAGAATAATGATACATACCTAGACCTACAGTTTTTGGAGAGTTGGGCTTCTAAGCTTCATTGCTTAGGCAATGAGATCCAAATTGGTTTCTTAATCTTAATACTTCTACTGTCTGGGACTCTACAGTAGCATGTAGCAGGGTATGGGGAATGAATTACACTGCACACAAGTCAAAATAATATGAGACATTGTTAACAAGTGAGTTGTTAAACCATGTGGATTTAATAGTTATGCACTTCCAGCCTAAAGTTCAGGTAAGTTTGAAGAGTAAGAGAGATAGTAAACACAGCTCTCACCATCATTTTCTGCTGATCTTGTAGTATTATATGTTGAACAGAATATCTTTCATCTCCCTCCATTCTCCTCCTTGAATGGATCCTGTTAGAATCTCTTTTCCATTATCTTATCTAACTGTCACATGACCTATAATGCGGACACCATGCATATCACTGTGCCTTCATCATTAAGACTGCTGTAGAGGGAGTAGTTGGTACACTGGTATAACTCAGTATGATAATTATAATTCAACTTCATTTCTTTTATCTTTCTTTCTTAAATACTTATTTTTAACTACTCTAAACTTCCATCTATTCAATTCTATCTTTTTACTTTTTCTCTAAGACATGCTGTGTGAGCAGTACATTTGGTTTTTCTGTGCTTTCATTATGTTGTGTGGACTTAGAGGTGCAGTGCAGCTTCACCAAATATTGGGAAGCCAATGCCAAACAACACATGATGCATGTATGTGCTGTCGCATCTCACCTATGCTACAATGTGTTCTGCTTGCTTACTGCTTTCCATTTTACTCACTGCTTCTATTTCTTTCTGTATCCAGGCCTCAAACCTTCACCCTCAAGACTGTGCAAAATGACATTCAGACCTTCTTGGCTCAGTGTGCTCACCGGACAGCTCTGGGCACTAGGGTTTAGGGTTGCATACCCACTCAAGACCCCTCCTTATGCTGCAAGCCTCTCTTTTTGCCCTCAAGGCTGGTGTTCCACACCCCAAGATATGATGACCAGGTGTTTACCATCAGTGTACAACTTGTCGATTGGTGGGATGTTACAACTTTTCTTTATTTTCTTTTGTTTACAATTAGTTTACTTTGACATGTTTGGCACAACCATTGATGCCAAACATCTTTACTTTTACACAGCTTTATTTATACTTTTGACTCATAATGACTACACATAAGTCATTACTTATTTATACTCACTTCTCTCATACTTCTGACTTGTTATGACTCCTATTGAGTCATTGTACTATACTTAGTTTATTTTCACACTTCTTTACTATGCCTTACCAATGTGCAGCTTTTACATACTTTCTTTTGACTCATACTTATCTATTATTAGTATGAACTAGTTTATATTTAAACAGTAGGAACTTGGGCTGTAGAGCTCAAGCTTCAGCTTAAAGAATACTACTTGATTCTTACTTGACTTTGATACTTGAGTTTTCAACTTAAGTCTCTTGTCTTGTAATGAGACTACTTCGATACTGATTTAACTTGTTCTTCAGATCAGTTAAGTCATGTGACTTTTGACTTGTACAATTTTACAGACTTTGATCTAACAAATCATAACATGGGAGGAGCAGGGACCTGGGTTGAGGCATTGGGACTATTATTATCTGTTTGTTTTTATTTCAATTTTCTACTTGATCATTCCTTTCTTTTTGCAATTCATTATCATCACCCCCATTTTCTCTATGATACACTATGTCTAGGCTTCTCCTTCAACCTCCCAATCTCAATTCCTCAATGGCCAATGGCCAATGACTGAGCACCCCACTGTCATTCCTATGCTGTTGAGCTGCAGCCTGACCAACTGCCTCGTTACTTTGGGGAGAGTAACATTTACATTCTGCTCCTGCATTGGAATCTGCAGTTGCACAAAGAGCAAGTAGCCATCATTGTCCAGGAGCTTGAAGGGTATTTGGAATAGTGGGTCCTTTATCATTCAAACACAGTCTCTTTCATATGATATGATCATTATTCTTTCATGGACTTTTATTTAGTTGTTTACCCCTGCTACAGTACTCTTTATTTCATATTCCTTCACATATGTTGTGCTTTTCTGGGCACTGGCAACATGAGAGCATGCATGCACTATCCCATCTCATTTATGGCTCATGTATATACCTTGAGTTGCGACTTGAGGGAAATTTTACCTCCCTTTACTGGCTACACTCTGCACACACACATTGAGTCTCTGAGTTGCATAGTCATCAGGAAGTGTCAAACCTCAAACTAAAAGCTAAGTTCTCATTATTGTAGTTAATTGTTCTAGTCAGGTGTGATGCTCACCACATGTCTTTGAGTTATCTCCACCACACTGCATGCACAGTTGCACAGTTCAGCCATGCTCTTTACATATGTTGTTACAACTTTTCCATCTTACCCTGCTAGACCCCTTTCTTTTCATGTGACCCATTCTATTTATACTTATGCCACTTACTCATCCATTTCTATTTATATATTGTCTTACTCATCCTTTCCTATTTATAGTACTTTTACTTACCCATCACTGATCCCCACCCCCCTGGTTTGTAATACTACAGGCATAGACTTTCCTTACTTATACTTTTCCTCTCACATGAACCTCAATGACAGCACCTCTGGTTTGTCATACCAAGTGCATGGACCTCTTTATTACTATGTGAGGTAGCATTGCTTTAGCACACAGACCATAGAAGTATTGTATAAATAGCTCATGTATTCCGATCAAGCTTCCTCAGCTTGATCTTAGTTTAGCTATCATCCAATATAGCTGGTACCCCTCTTCTCTATCTCAGAACCTCAGAACACTGCTACTTCTATCCACTTCTCAAGTGCCACTATGAGAACACCACCAAGTCCATTAGTGTGTACAATAAGTACAACTGAATTGACTTTGACTTCGTCATACAACTTACAAGTAAGGCTCCAACCGTATAGTATACGGACTGTATATATACAGTTGCAACTGTATATGTATATATATATAATGGACAATACTGGATATACCGTAAATATACATTATATAAATCTTATATACAGTTTCATTTTTCTTATCAGAGCATAACCAATCCAAATTGACACTGCAATCTGATGTTGAATGCTGAGCAAGGCATAAATAATTAGCAGAGATCTGCGATATTGGTAAGCTGAAGCCACAACCAATTAAATCGCATTGTACACATGTACCAATGAAATGCTAAGAGGAACGAGTAAGCAAACGGAGAACGGCAGCGGCAGAATGGGTAGAGTGTCTGATGAGTAGGGGCATTCAGCCCCCTCCCCCCAGCTTTCAACCGTCATCATGTCTTCTGCTACACTGCATATCATTCACAAGTATGTTGAAAAGCTGTCTTACCTTATATCCCAGGTTCGGTTCCCTATACTGAAAAGGACGGAATGACTCAGAAGGTGTTCAAATCCATTCCAGTTCTGTCCTCCTTGGAGTTGAGCAAGGATTTGGAGCTTCATTGGCAAGTTTTCAACCAAAGGATGGATATTCTTTTTGGGGAGAATATGTGCAATAGTAATGGAGGACTATTCTATCTCCAATGCGGTCCATTTGGAATGGATGCTGTTCTTGAGTACATTCGCACTGCAGTAGAAACAGGAAAGTTGCCTTTGGATATTGCGACAATTAAAGTGAAATGGCTGGTTGATGGAGTTGAGGAATTAACATATGAATGAGTTTATACTGTATAGATTTTTGGATACTTATCTTGAGATGTTATGTCAGAAAAAGCGAAAGTGGGCAAGTGGCTCAACGAGTTGAATGAAAACGAGGTGCACGTAAACTTTAAAGCCTCAGATGGCTCCGATTCAGATGATGAGAATTATGCACCCCCGAAGCGACACCGCCTTGAACTGCCATCCCCAACTAGGGTTTATAACAGCAATGGAGATGAATCAGTGGATGACACTGAGCAACAACAGGCTTTAGTGAGTTATATTTGACTAAATAGAAGTTCATTTAGTAACACTGCAGTAATAGGAACAGAGTCTCGGTTTGAAGGCGGAGTTTCAGATGATTTGAATGATCCTTTATCATGGTGAAAGGTATGTATACCTCATGATGTTCCTTTCTAATAAAACTGATCAGTCACATCATAAAGAAGTACTGTAATTCATTTCCTACCATTGCCAGAATGGCACGCGACTTCCTAGCTATTCCTGCTGCCAGCATATTGGTTGAATGCGTGTTCTCGAAATCTTGTCATATATGTTCTGACCTTCACAGTTCTCTGAAGGCTGAAACAGTGCGAAAGGGCCTTTTGACGAAGGTGTGGATCCGTACTGGTCTCCTTGACATCAACCCACCTGCGACAGAATGGAAAAAGCACGGCGTTTAGCTGAGTTAGTAATTCACATGACTTACTCTTTAAAACAACTATATACTACATATATACACTGAAATAGTGTGTATAAACTGTATCTGTATATTTACACTCCACTGAGTATACATATACTATATAGTTGGAGCCTTACTTACAAGTGTAGTGACAAGTCACATGACTATAATATCATGAGATCAAGACATCACATTATCAAGAAATCATGAGACCAGCTCAGATCATAACATATGTAGTACACATGTATGCACAGTAGAAGCACAGTAGACATGCTTAATAGGTTATATTGTAGTAGTACCTAAATAAATTAGTACTTACCAAGGTGTGCAGGCAACTAAGACTTAGATTCACACAATTAGGAGGGGGAAAGGGGGAATAGACTCACTCTTAATGTACATACAGGATTTCATTGCATATTTATAATAGCAAATGTATCTACAATGTTCTACATAATTCTACAATATACATTCTTAATTGCTCTCATTCTCAGTCCCACCTTCCAAGCAATTTTAGATGATCTGAAGAGCCACAAGAACTTTGAATGTACTGAAGATGGGCTGATCTACTTAAAGGGAATTGGTTCTACCGGACTCCTTTGTATTCCTTGAGTCATCATTAATGGTCACAGTTCTTGAGAAATTATTATCTCAGAAGCCCACTCTTTGCTCACTCATCTTGGAACCTCCAAGACAGTCAATTATCTTCATGAACATGTGTGGTAGAAGGACCTAGTGTCTGACACTCAGGCATTCTGTGAAAGATGTCATACTTGTAGGAGGAGTAAACCCTCCAACCACAAGCTGTATGGGCTTCTCAATCCTCTACCTATCCCAGCACAACCCTGGGAATCAATTGGTGTGGATTTTGTCAGACTGCTTTCAGGATCCAGTAATCGCGATGGTACTTTTGGCTCCATAACCATTGTTATTTGCTTACTCACTAGTATGGTCCATCTTATCCCTAGCTGGGACAATTATACTGCCAAACAAGTGGCTGAATTGATGTTTGAAATGGTATATAAACATCATGGAATACCAAAAAATAACTTCAGCAATTGAGATGTGCTTTTTACTAGCACATTTTGGAGACACCTACATCAGCTATTAGGGACTAAGCTCAAGATGTCCAGTGCTTACCATCCTCAAACAGATGAAGCAATGGAACATGTGAATAAAATGGTTACACAAATGTTAAAACAGTGTGTTAATGAAACACAAACCAACTGGGTCACCAAACTCCCTGCTATTGAATTTGCAATTAATTCTGCAAGATCCAAGAGCACTGGCTATGCTCCCTTCTTCCTTAACAGTGGTTGTATGCCTTGCTCCATTATTTGGGGCTCTGCACCTAAGAATGAACACCCCCCAGTTCACAATCTTGTGCTCCAAAGAAAGTTGGTATTGATGTCTGCACATGACAGTGTTATAGCTTCATGAGCCAAACAAACTCAGGATGCTAACAGGAAACAATGTGCTGCTCCATTTGAAAACAATGATTTAGTTTATGTTTTCTCAAAAAACATCTGATTCCCCAAAGGAGTGGCCAGAAAACTCATTCCGAAATATATCAGCCCTTACAAGATTTTATGACTTCAAGAACAAGTCATTTCACATTGAATTACCTGCTCACTTGTGAATAAGAGGAATCCATGATGTTTTTCATGCCTCTTTACTCCAGCCTCACATTCCTAATGACAATCACCTTTTCCCTGGGCAAATGGATACACAATTGGGTACTTCAGAGGATTTGAATGGAAAATGGGCTGTTGATTCAATTCTTAGCCACCATGGCTTAAAAGAGAATTCAACATTTGAAGTAAAATGGAAAGTGGGTGATATAACTTGGATCCCTTACTATCAGATTTCTCATCTAGATGCTCTTCAAGAATATCTCAATTTGCTCAATGTATCACATATCAGAAAGTTGCCATCTGGAACTGGGAGTCCACCTTGAGATGATGAGCAAATTTTGTCAGTGAAAATGATACATTTGTGGCATATTTGGAGCTGGTGTCATATAAAACCTCCTTTCTTGATCCTTATTTCTTCATCCCCCAATTGTTAATCTATTACTTTATCATCTTATTCTGCTTCACTGCTATTATGGAACAGCAATTTTGACACTGCATTATTCACCCTTACATTTGATCCTTATCCCCCTTCTTCATTGGGATCTGTAATCCAGATAACCCAAACTCCCCTCATTTGCACCAGGATGTTCAGGAAATCATTGATTATATTGACTTTGACAGGAGAGTCAGGGATCAGGACTCCCCTGGAACTGAACCTGAAGGATATACTGAGTTCACTAGGTTGTTCAATGAAAAAGAAGATACATTGGCAAGGTTCTGTGTGTATGACCCAACAACCCACCTCTACATTATTCCTCCCAATAGGGTATACCATAGTTTTTTCCTTGCTCAAAGACATGTATTGTGTACAGGATCCCATAATATCTACTCTCATCAAGATCCTGTATACCACCACTCTCCTGTTCATGATGAAATTACCAGCCCCTTATCCAAATGTCCACAACAAGCCAGGGTTATGTGGTTGGCCCTTAATGCAGCAGATTCTGCTGAATGATGGGAAGGGTTTCTTTGCCAGATGGCTAGCACTACAGGGCCTCCTTGATGATGTGTTCATTTCACTGGTCCTCATACTTTCCAGAGGAGAGCATGGAATGAACCTCATTACAAACCCCCTCCTTGCTACAAAATTTGGAATTCTGTTACCAATTGACATCCTGCTCTTTTTGAAACTCACCCTGCTCCAATCCCTGATCATGATTCCCTAATGGGAGATGTTACCAAGCAGCTGTTAACTCAATCCATCAACAAACAGTCACACCCTGGTTCAATGACCATACAGGTTACTATTAATGAAATTGCCCAATCCATCAACTCTAATAATGACCAGGAACTTGAAGAAAGTGATGCCTTGCCAGTAGATGAAGGATTTGAGGGAGATGATGAAGCCAGCACTGGTGGGGAGGACAACCTGGCTGATCAAGTCATTACTGAAGAAACTGAGGAAATGGAAGGAGTCAATGACCTCAGTGCAATCATGGAGTTGGTCAAGGACTCTATGGTCATAGCCAGTGAAGATTAGTGATTCTCTTTGAATCACTGGAGGGTGAGTGTAACAACTCTGATCTCCTTGTAAGACTTAGTTCTGAAGTTACTTGTTAATATATGTATTTGTCTCCTATGCTCTCCTCTTATTCCTCTTTCTCAATTTCTTCTCTATCCTCACTACTGATAATTGTATTAACCTTGTATCATCCCACCCTGCTACATTGAGTAGCTATGACTCAGTCTGACTTACTTTGATTCACATACATTACTGTAGCTACTACAGCTACATTACTGGTATCTCTTATTTAGGAATCTCTATGTACTATTAGTATATAAATTGTTGAGTAGCCATGTACTTCTACAATGAATTACAATACCATTTTACCCAGTGATTCCTCTGTGTGCCAAAACTCTTAAACAACAACTCTGACTTTTGTCACAATCATACTCCTCTCTCATAGAATCCCCATAGAAGATTTTGTTCGATGTAAAGTCAACAACCACAGCAACCCAGTGGTTTGTTCTAATGTGCACTATGAATCCAATTGAACTACATGCTCTGTTTGCCAACTGATATCCAAGTTTTTGAATGTAGCAGTAGCCTTGGTCTTGTGAATATGTTTCTCAGTCTCAGTATGCATTCAGAAGGCCAAGCATGAAAGATGTTGCACAGATTTTGATCTGTTCTGATGGGCAGAGGTGCCTGAGATCATGTTGAAGAAGATCAACCATTTGATCTTCATGTTCATTGGCAAACCATGTTGTACTGGCATAGGTCATAAGGCTTTTAACTGGCTCTGAGTATTCAAACCCTTGAAGTATTGTTCTCCAGGGTATGGTTTGTAAACTACTGGTGTATATCTATTCAGCCAGGTGCATAGACTTCTCTGAGGTAGCTTTTTGAGCTTCCAGGAAATTCTGTGCAGTCATTCATGGGATTCTATGTTTAAGGTGAAGATCAACAACCTCAGACCAAAATCATCAACAAAATCTTGATCTGCAAGATTAGCCAATTTATGTAGCTTTAGTACAAATAAGATGTACCATTTACTTATTCCCACTATCCTCAGCCCAATTGACCTAATGCAAGCATATTTAAGTGCATTTATAGGAAGACAATACTAATATAAGCTAATATCTACTTTATTAATGATCATTACACTGAGTGTGTACATTGATGATTGAGTAAGTACTTCTATATTATGGTGGAATACTGAAACCTATTATTAAATGGATTGAACATTTTACACTCATCAAGAACTATACTTGAATTGAATCCAGCTACATGAAGTCATGAATCATATAGAGACAAGATATTGGGTCTTTGTAGCAGAAAAAGAGGTATACCATTCATCAGCTACATGGGCTAGAAGAACTTGTGACCTAAGGTAGAGAGAACACAGTTCCAGCACCCTTATGTAATATGAAATTCAGTCTCAATTCAGTACCTAATTTCTTTCTCAGCAATTGCTTTTACAAAATTCTGACTCCAACAAGTTGTTCTATGTATTATTTGAATCAAATTGTTGGGATTTTTTTTTTTTTGAAGTAATTGCTGACTTCATAATTTTGAACACATTTTTTTTTCAAGAAAAGTGACTCAAAATGCTATATTATGATGTTTCCAAATGGTTGGAAGCCATTTTGAATTTTCAGCCTCAAACATTTTGCAGCTTATGTAATTACATCATGTGATATTTCTAAGCAATAATTTGTCTATGTAATTAGAACACATGATGTTTCCATGCAAACAGAACAGCTCATGTGGTGTGTGTGGCATTCTAAAAACAGATAGTTTTGCCCCCAGAATCATGGGTAGATGTTCTAAATGTTTGATAAAATGTTTAAAGTACTTGAATAAAGATACCAGCCTAGCAGATGGTACTATCAAGGGTACATCAATGCCAATGCAGGCAACAGTGGATGAAATCTCAGATTCTGAAGATGATGACTATGTGCCAGAACATGGTGTGAGCACAGAACAGTGAAGAGTGAGAGTATTAATAACTGATAACTTAATGACAGCAGCATCCAATTCTGACACATCTGATGCAGAGGAATTTGATTTTGAGGAAGATGGAGAACCTGATTCTGATGAAGAACAGGAGATTCAAACAGAAGCAAAGGTGCTTCAGTTTTCTGCCATGCTTCATGAGGCACAAGTTGTTGCCATATGAGCACAGCATGCAGTTGCAGAACAGAAACCAAAGAGGAAAGCACATTACACAGGAAATGCTGTAAGAATGAAGCAGCTGTGGGCTGCAAAACAGTGCAAGATCTCAGCAACCAGAACACAACCTTTCATATCACACTTCTTTAAGAAAAAGGATGCTGAAATTATGGTGGATTCTGGCAGTGATGGAGATGAAAGCAATGTGGAAAGTGAAGTTGAAAGCAACAGACTCAGCAAACTCATTGAATACAGCAGAAATCAACAGTGAAGATAATGTGCAGCAAGTACTATTAGCAACCCAGACTCAGCAAACTCATTGAATACAGCAGAAATCAACAGTGAAGATAACATGCAGCAAGTACTATTAGCAACCAGTGGTACAAATGCAGAACCAGTGAGATAAACATATATAACATGATGACACAAACTTACTTGTTTCAGGCCAGCACAAACCATTCTGGTAATGAAGAAGTTTTAGATAAACAAGTAGCAGAAGCCCAGGTAAAAGAACTACTTGTGGAAATGCAATACCACACCACTTCTGCAGATATGAGCTCATTCACAATGAATGAAAATATTCTGCAGATGTTTAGTCTCTCAAACTGAGCTGTTCTTCTTGATGCAAAGTTAAAACTTACTTTGTGAAGTAATGACAAGAAACTTGATGTGTTCTTCTGAAAGCAAATTATGGGAATAGTAGGAACACTGAACTTATTCCTAGATATAGAATTAAAGTATACCTGGCAACAAGCATCATTAATTGTAGCAAAAGCAGCAGGGCATGGAATAAACCATACTCAAAATTTACACACCTGGATTGCCAACTTCCTATGTGACAAGAAGCTTCCACTTCATTGATATGGGGCATATAACACATCTATTCTTGAAGACAAGGATTTCTCACATGACCTCCACCTCCACTTGCTTGAGATTTCAAAGAATGGCTATATTACTGCTTGGAGTATTGTTGAATACATTGCAACCACAGAGGTGCAATTGCAACTGGGTACAAGAGCTTGAGGAATTTCTGAATGGACTGCACAACAGTGGTTGAAGAAACTGAGTTGGTGATATGGAAAAACAAAATGGAATGTATATTGATGGCCATGAAAGAACCGACACCATCTGATATTGAGAAACCTTCTGTAAATGCTGGAAGGAATTGTCATATTCTGTATTGCCTACCTCCAGACTCCTATGCCCTTACTCCACATTTCCTTCTGTTTACTCCAGACTTTGATTACATTCCCATTATTACATATTGATTACTGTACATAGATTACTTTTGTTTCCTTTCTTCCATTCTACTGAGCTATCCCCTTGGTGAGTGTGGTATACATCTCATAGTGAGTCACCTATCATTCTTAAGTGTGCCACTATCAGTTTCACTTTACACTGCCTTACATGCTTGCTTCTCCAATGTGTTTTATTATGTTTAATTAGTTATAGTCTTCATTCTACATATGCCTACCCTGACTGTACTTCTCCGCTGGCCTTGGCCAGCAACCTTTACTTACTCCGAGTCTCTAGTATTTAAGTAGCACTTGATTTGTACTTAGTCTTTAATTTTATATTGAACTATGTCCTCACTCTTTTGTCTGACCTGAGAAGAGAAACCTGAAGGAAAACCTGGAGCAGGTTTCAGACTCAAGAGTAGGAAGAAGTTGTATGGAGTTGATATGAATACTGAAGACTACTAGTGCATCTGGAAGACTATATATACATACTAGAAAGCAGTAGGTATGAATGCAGAAGCATGAAGATAAGGACAAGTCAAAGGGATAGGTGAAAGATAAAGTCTGGGCAAAGTGAAGTAGGGGCACAAATGATGTGTTCAGAATGAAGATAAAAGATGGTGGCATAAACTAGTCTACATTGGCCATAATGAAATGTATAGGTAGAAATGGAAGTGAGGGGTAATGCTATGATGACAAGGTAAGGCAGTCATAGGAGAAACTATGTATCTGAGATACCCAAAAGAAAACCTGACAGGTTCCAGGTACAAACCCAGGTGGGAACATTGGGAAGTGTAAACCTGTAGCAGGTTGGATCCAGGAATGGACTGGGTATGTTGGAAGGTCATGTGGGTGCCTTCAGTAATGTCAGCATGATGTAGCTGGACATGGATATAACACATTTGCAGAAAGCACTGAATGATCAGCTTGAATAGTTCTGGTGGGAGTATGGAAATGACAGATGAGAAGGTATTGTATTCAGATTGAATCTGAGGGAGGATAGCCTTAGATGAAGACATTGTGTGAAAATGGATGCATTTGTTTGGGAGAGACATGAAAGTTTTATACTTATCCAAACTTTGAATAATGTAATTTATTGACTCATAGTAATTCATCCAAAACAAATTAAAAATATAATATTTTAGTGATAGTAAGGGTTTAAAGGTTCCAACACTATGTGCATCCAATATTTCCATGCAAGTGTTTTTGGGGTATTCAAAATATATTTCTCAAAAGACAAAGAAAAGCAATAACAACTGGGGGTAAAAATTACATACAAAAGAATATAAATTCAACATAGACTCTGTCCCTGCCTAATAATATTATTTAAAAGATGAAATGATACTGATAGCTTGCATTCTGGAGTTCAATATGTCTTCACCATAGTATTATTCTCACACACCAGAAAAGATCTATAGTGTAGTTGAAGGAATAGTATTGAGAAGAGCTCAACTCCCAATTAATACATTGTTTGGTCTGAACTTAGATGATTAAGTTCAGACCAAATAAGTTAGTATTTTTTTTATAAGAGAAAAGTTAGGACTTGATTTAAAAGTAGTGCCAGCAGAGCTCATGGAACATTGGGAGCAAAGGGGTAGAAAATAGAGGAATAGAACTTCAAGAAACCCTTTGATGGAGGCTTGCCTCTAGTAAATGACAAGAGAACTTAAGATGAGGGAGGTATCTCAAGTCTGAGCATGAAGAGTGATTGCTTAGACTACTTTAATTCATAACTTTTGGTATACATTTATGCTACATGTAATTAGATAATACATTCCTTATGTTCTTAGGATTGGAAATTTATTTTAGAATGGTTTGTATACATTTTCAATTTTGATATAATAATTGGAACAGTTGTCTAGTAGTAGACACTGCATGGTTGAATCTTTGAAGGGAAGTATTGAAGATTGAAGTGGGTTCAATTCCCAGTCAATACATTAAAGCCAGTTCTTGTATTTTTAACTCATAGGAGTGCTTAGGCCATATTCCCAACTTGAGGTTTATCTTTGGTTTTTAATTTAGTATTTTAACCTGGACTGTTGTGCAGTGGCATGATATTAAACAGTTTGTTGAAATGTAAAGCATTGAGAGGGGTTCAATTCCCACTTAATACATCCATTCCACCTGAATTTTTTGAATTAGATTTTACTGAGCGCGCTGTTTGTGTATGCTCGGAGACCTTTGATTCTTGTTGGCCTGATGGTCTAGTAGTATGATTCCTTCTTAGGGTGCTTGCAACTGTTTGGAGGAGGTCCCGGGTTCAATTCCCGGTTAGGCCCATATTTTTATTTTTCAAGAATATAATGCCATTTTGTTCTAAGGATAAGCACATGATTTATTATATAAAAGAAGACGACCAAGAAAGAATATCAATTTCTCGCGTGCACCTGAAGTGTTCAATTATGTTTTAAAGTATATAGCCCACTCGATATACACGACAGGCTGGTCGGTGAGATGGTAGAACGCTTGTTGCACTATATGCAGGCATTCAATATTCAATTCTCGGCCAAGCTGTGGGGGTAAATCGTTAGAAAATTCTTTTGAACTCAAATCAAAGCGAACGCAAGTGTAGTGTACTAAGGTGTATGTACATGTTTACCAACACCCTTAACCTCTCCCACACCACGCCGGACGCAGAAATGAGAACAATGGGCACGTGGCTGTGCTATTCTTGTAACTCAGTGTAACTGTAACTAAGGTCCGATCATCCGAGAACCTCGACGCAACCAACGAACTTCGAGGCACGCGAGTACCTCCTGCGCAACGCATCAACGTTACTGAATATGGAACAATGCTAGGTGGGAGGGTGCATGAGATTGCGTTGTTTCGATGCGTGGAGGGGTAGTGGCGCTTGTTTTTGTGGAGGTAGGGCGGGTGGCGAGGTGTGTTTAGCGAGTGGTTTCAAGTGCGCGGGAAGAAGCTTGGAAGAACGAGGAATGAGAGGAGGGTGTTTGAGCTGGGGGTTCGTTCGTCTTCTGTGTGGCGGATGTATGATATGGCGGTTGTGTGTTGGGAGTGAGAAGATATAGTTAGATACACGATGGGATCGATGGGAACGCAGAACATGTAATGCACGCCATGTATCATCATACGACCTCCCTACGAACACGCACGCAACACTCAGTACCGGGAGCCAGCTATTGACCATTGAGCTCGGAGGTATCGCTCCGGGGAGGACAATGAACCACGCGTGGGAAACATCAACCTCGCGTGTCCGAAATAGGAAGTTGCCTTTTGGATGCATTCTTTTGTTCGCCTGTTATGAATTAGAACAATCGGTGAGGAGGACAATGGCTGTCCGGTGTACTTATACCCCTTGTGCTTTGGCTCCTGGCTTTCCTCGTCATTTCTCTTCTGCTTCATTCTCCATCACGTTCCGTTCACGACCATAGACATATCTTTAGAACACGCAAGCAACTATCCAAGTTACGAATTATGAGCTCTGTATCCAGTTGTAAGTTTCTTCTTCTTGCTTCCATCGCTGGCGTCAAGTAATAACCTATCCCTTGTATGTATAGTCTTCTCACGAGACGCAAGTCTCAAACGACAAGCACGCACTTTTCGTGCACGTAAACACTCCAAATCCACGTCTCTCTTCTCGTCCCCATCCCCACTCAAGCACCAGCTCCATATAATACAAGAAGAAGACGAGCGCGCAAACTCTTCTTCCTCCTCCTGCCCATCACCTTCCCCCACGCGCTCTTCGTATTCCCGCTCCTCGAGCCCCCTCAAGAAACGCCACGCCAGCATATCCGCCGCTGACATCTGTATTGTGCAACGAGAGGAAGAGGAGATAGACGACGATATGCTATTACTCTCTCCCCGCCCTGCGCCTCGTCCACCACGCACACCCAGTCCTCAATCCTCCCCTGACTCGTTCAGGTTGACATTCACCGACGTGGCGTTCATATTCCCCCACCCTCCCATCCCTACACCTTCCTGCGCCTCCCCTACGCCATCCATGTGCTCCTCCTCTTCCATGTCCTCCCCTGGCTCAGATACCATGGGTTTACCCACCACACCAGGATCAAGCGACGATGAATTCACCCTCCCATCTCCGCGAATCAGGCGCCGCGCACGCGGAGTGGAAATCAAACCCCTCGTTATTGTAAAACACCGCACCAGCCGTATCCCAACACAAGGAGAAGACGATGAAACTCCCGCGCCTCAATCTTCCTCTGAGGAAGACGAAGAGTCCGATGGCGAATGGTTCGCATCGGAATTTTCAAAGATTCTCTCGTTGTGTGAGGATGCGCCTGTTCCTAGTGGACCAGCGAGACCTGAATCCATGGCTCTTCCCCCTTCATTATCCCTCCCTCCTACTCCGCCTCCAGTGAAGAGGAGAAGGTCGAGGAGCAATAGTGTTCGTGCACCTCCTCCCCCTGTCCCCCCCATCCCCGCGCATTTCCGGTCGCAGTCTACGACTACGATAGGAACTGTGGTTGAAGATGCTGAGTTTAGAATGAGCATTCCACCGCGCCCGTGTCCTCTTCCTGTTATTCCTACTATCATCGAACCACTCCCTTCACCTACCGAAGCAATCCGACCTCCCCCCAGAAGTGCAGTACCGGAAGATGAGCAGGATGCTCTGAGCGAGTTTTCGCTTTCGCTGTACGTGGAGGAGGAAGCGGACGTAGAGAGCGTAGAAGTGTCCACTCCCAGCGTGTATTCCCAGTTCTTAGCGGAAGGCGAAGGCGAAATCGAAGTAGAAATAGACTTCGATGCACCGCTTATGCTCCCGCTCTCTCTCCCCGGTAGCCCGATTGATTTTGAAAGGGATGTAGTTTGGGAAGTGAGAAGGAGACTTGGAGAGGTGGATAGTATCGTTGAAGTTCCTGTCGAAGTTCCCGTTGAGGTGCTTGTTGAGCGGAAAGTGGAGGTGGTGGATGTTCCTGAGGTTGTTGTTGATGAGGTTCCGGAGGAGGATGAGCAGAGGAAGAAGAGGAAGGAGAAGAGGCGTCCTATTCAACTTACGGATGTGTTTGTTCCTTCTCCGTGTTCGTCTTCTCTTCCTCGCTCGCCTTCACCTGATCGTATGTCATACGCACTTTCCCCTTCACCCTCTCACTCTCGCTATTCCCCCTCGCCCTCGTCGATGTCCTCCTCGCCTTCGGGAGGATACAACTCACGCTTCCACCCGCGCTTCTTACCAACTCCAAGCACATCCTCATTCGCATCCTCCAACGACTCCTCATTCTCCTCCTTCTCGTACCCCGAATCTGCCGCCTCTCTACCTACGAACCAGGCGGTGCCTCAGCAAGTCTTAAGGAGTAAATGGTCCAGTTCGACTTTAGGATCTGTGAGGGAGTCTGCGGAGCCTAGCACTGCTAGGAAACTTCGTGCGTTCCTTGGAGCGAGGTCGAGTTTGGGCTTGCCTAAGAGTTCGCCTGAGAACGCGGGTAGGGCTTCTGGGTCTGCGTCGGGTTCTGGGTCGCCGAAAGGAAGGAGTGGAGCTTGGGGTGCTGCGGCTGGTGCTACGCGCCAATGGAACGATACCGCGCGTAGGCACTCAAGGCGCGATACGGGTCTCTCAGAGGGCGTTATGGTCATTGGATTCGACCAGCCTCAGAGTCCTTCTCCGACTCGTCAGCAACACTCCCCTTCTCATCAGTACTCTCCCGGGTATGCTCAGCAGGGACTGAAGAGGAGAGGAAGCACGATGAGCAATGCTAGTGATGCTACGGCTGCTAGTAGTGCCGATAGTTGTGCTAGCTCTGGGGGGTTGAGGAGGAAACCCATTCCTGTTGAGATGTTCCTCCGGGCTTAGGTCTTGTTTCTGGTTTTGATTTTCTGAAAGCATGATATTGTACATATTCGTTCTAATCGCTTCTTTCTCTCATTCGACTGCGTCGTTTCTCTCTTACTTGCTCACTCACTCACTTTCGATTTTTGTTCTCACTTTCGCTTTCGTTTCGTTTTGTCTTTTTTGCTCTGCTCTGCTCGTATTCTAAAATGCACATAACATAACGTACTTATTTTTATTACACACGCTCTCTACTCTCTACCACTCTCTCGTATCTGTTGTTATATTGTAGCCATAGCATGCTCTTTGAGCACACGTTCTTTACGTTGTATTTTTTTATTGAATTGAATTTGATGATTTTTGATATCTTCGTTGTGTGATTTGATGGAATGGGGACTGGGGAGAATGGGCGAGGATAATGGCTGTGGCTGTGCATCGTTCTTGGGCAGATTGTTTCTGGTTGTTTGTATACCAAATAGTATTTGTAACTATTTGTATACAAGTAACGCGGCAAGCCTTTCCAACCAAGTTCTTGCCAATTGTCCGTGCAGCCATTCACCTCCGTTACTAATACAATGACTTCCGCTATGCTCCCGTTATAAACGCGAGTAATTGAAGCAACCTAGAACTTGCGCTTTGAAACTGAACCTAGAAAACTAAGTGCTTAGTACTTTGTTAGTACTAGCTCTATCGGAATCTATCCTCAGCGTTACGCGTCAGTCAGCGCTGGAATCTGGTAACTTCTGTACATGATGTTTGTTGAATAGGAATATTTTTTTAATTTAGTTGGCATTCTTAGTTGGGAACGTGCGTCGTGCGCTGGTCGACGGTTAGGCAAATATATACAATTAATATACATATTCTCCGATTTCGTCGGTGACGCGTTGGCGTTTTCTACGCTTCACCAACTCTTCGCAGGACTAGTTCATGAGGAGAGGGAAATTATAAGGGGGACATTACGATGGTTGGTTTTATATTTTGATGTAGGACACGTGTAGACAATAACCTCAAACTTGCTCAAAGAAGTCTTGAACATTGCTATCACCAATATTTCTACACTATGAGGATTAAGACCATTTTTAAAATTTGAATTGACCAGTTCAACATTCTACTCACCGTTACTCGTGTATACAGTGTATTTCATAGGATTCCTTAGAGCTCTCGTGCCCGGTGCAAGCCTGCCAGTGAAATTCAAGTGAAATTACCAGTTCTTTGAGGCTAGAGGAAAACATGGGTAAGGTGAGCTTTTATATATCTGAAGGCCCTTATGTTATTCTCCCGCTCAAGAATAGAACATATTTTACTTATAGGACCATGCTACTATCAATAGATATAAGTTTAGCACTTTCAGCACTTTTCATGTAAGTTGTTTTATGCTTGGGCTATTCTTCTGTATGAATTTATCCATACAGTGAGAGTGCTGTCTCCAGGTATTCTGTTTGTTGTCAAGAATTTCAAGTCAGCCTTCACCATTGGCTACTCTCAGGCAAAAAGGAAGAAGACCTCAAAACAAGAAAATTTACATGTTTGCCATAATAATCTGTTAAACAGCTACAGCATACATGTCACTACTCATAGTCTCACCTTGATGTTGGCAGTAATCAGGATTCAGCCACCTCAATGGGTCTTTTCACAGCCTTATGATCATATTGTATTGTCTATTCCAATGTGGAACACCTATACTTAGATTTTTATTGGTATGGACAATTAATCCATGTAGAAACAGCAAGGACTCTGCACAGGGCAGTTGCTTATCTGGGGTACAGGCTCACCTTAGAGGTAGAGTGTGTAGAAGAGGCTTAAGAGCAACTAGATAGGAGTAGGGCTGTACACTGTACCTGTATAGTACAGGTGTACAGTGACCATATATACAGCTCTGTAACTGTCCCATAAGAGCTGAAAAGTAAATTTAATATGGTATGACTATGGTATGGTGTCACAACCGTGCTCCTAGCCTGACTTGGCAGTGGAGTATGAGGGGGTGTCTGCAGAGAAACAAGGGGTGAGTATGAGATGGAAGCAGAGAATGAGAACTCAGAGGGTAGGACTTTGGCTTCAGCTTATGTGCTGTGCCCCTGGGATTCCTGGTCCTGGATTTCGGAGTAAGGGCAAGCCCTTTGGAGAAGACAAGAGACAAGAAGAGACAAGAGGTGTAACTCAAGTCAGACAAGAGGGTGAGGACATAGTTCAATACAAAACTGAAGTCTAAGTACAAATCAAGTACTACTTAAATACTAGAGACTTGGAGTAAGTAAAGGCCACTGGCCTTGGCCAGTGGAGAAGTATGGTCAGGGTAGGTGTATGTAGAATGAAGACTATAACTAATTAAACATAATAAAATGTGTCAGAGAAGTGAGCACGTATGGCAGTGTAAAGTAAAACTGATAGTGGTGCACTTAAGAATGATAAGTGACTCACTATGATATGTATACTACAATACTGAGGGGATAGCTCAGTATGGTGGAAAAAAGGAAACAAGAGTAATCTATGTACAGTAATCAATATGTAATATTAAGAATGTAATCAAAGTCCAGAGTAAACATAGATGAAGGTGGAGTAAGAGCATAGGAGTCTGGAGGTAGGCAATATGGGATATGACAGTATTCCCCCCTTAAGGCCAAGCCTCGAGGCCTGAGCATGATCAAACAATAAGCTTTTGAAAATTTGATTGGTGTTTTGACTATCAGGTCTGGGTATATAAAGGTCAGCTGTGGTGGAGAAGTCAAACTCATCTTTTACCCCATTGCAATAACTCCTTAGCATGTGACTGCTTTAAACATGTCTTCCTCTGTACACTTGAATGAAGACCCAATGCGCGAGGAGAAACTTAGATTACTCCTCCACAGATGAGTGGAGGTGGAAGCTCTTGAGAAGGAGTTGAGGGGTGAGAAAGTGGAGAAGCAGGGGGCTGAAAAGGAAGGGACAGAGGTTGAGGTGGAAAAGATTCAGGGTGAAACAGAGAAGGATTTGATGGAGGTGGACAAAGGAGGAGAGTTGGGGGCAATAAGGGCAAAAACACATGAGCAGGCTGCAGTCAAGGCCAGAGTTGTGCAGACCATGGCGAGGCTGACTGGACGTCCAGTGGAGAAACAACAGAGGGGGAGGTTAGAGCAGTCCCACATATGGAGTATGAGACAACGATGGCAAGGTTGGGCATAATGTCATTTAGTCCAGAGTCGGTGGTAACATCCTTACATTACCACAGGAAGGCCAACAGCTTGATAATTTCAGTTGACAATTTGGTCCTGGTGGAGAAGGTGGTGGAACAAGCGATGGAGGAAGTAGGGCCTACAGAGGTAGGGGTTTCAACTCTTATAGTGGAGCCAGAGGTAATGACAACTCCACAGGTAGGTACTTATATAAGTGCGGAGCAGATTGCTGACTGCAAGCACACCATTGAACAGCTTGAGGCCAAAGGCCACACTATGTCTCCGGAGGAAGAGGTGGAGAGGAACGTCCAGTGGGTGGAGAACAAGGGTGGTTCCAAGAGGAAACACACCAATACGATTCCGGAGGACACGACAGAGGTGATGCCAAAACTGCTGAGGAAGAAAACTACAACCTGGGCTTCCCAGCGCAAAGGGGTGAAGAGCAAGGCTCTGATCAACGATGAGGTGGTGAAAGACAATGCTAGCAGCAAGGCTAGCCAGTCTGGAAGCAAGAGTCATACTGGCACAGAGAGCCAGGCTGGCAACAGGTCCAATGTCGAGGTGGAAGAAGTGAGGGCATTAGTGGAGAAAAAGGGTAAGAGTGTGGAGAAAGCCAAGACAGCTGCAGAGAAGAGTATGTCTTGTCCAAGGTCCCTTGCAGTGTTTTTGCTGGACCTTGAGTAAGTTGTCTGTTTGTCTTTCAGAGTTGTTCTGACTTGCTTCTAGGGGAAAGAAAATGAACCACAAGGTGTGCAGGCGTGTCGGACAAAGAAGGGGAGATGCAACAACGATGGAATAATGTGGGGACTGTAGTTCCAGGGAATGCAGAGGAGTGGAGGATTGGTCTGGAGAAGATGAAGACTGGTAGTGTGGGCCAGGAGAAACTGGTGGAGGAGTTGCAGATGCAACTGGTGGTGGTGAGGTTGAAGTTAGAGGTTGCAGAGAAGCAGGCGGATGAATGGTGGACCAAGGTCAAGATGTTTGACACTGAGTGCAAGATTTTGAGGGACCAGTTGTTCCCAGCAGAGAATGAGTGTGACAAGTTGGCACTTCAGCTCAACTCTGAGAGCCCATTATTGGACATGCTGATAGAGGCCTTGGGGAGGAACGTCAGCATGCACACGGAGTTGATGGGCACATTGAACAGGTTGATGATGACCACATAGGTGGCAGAGGAGGGTACTCTGGCGGAGACTAATGAGTCTGGGAGTAATGAGGAGGAAGAAGAAGATGAAGATGAAGTAATGTACAGTAGGCAGAGGAAAAAATATAAATACTTGTTTTTGTGGACTTTAATAATTTTTTGCACAAGAACAAAAAGTAAGAGTAAACAGTAAGGCAGAGTAAAGAGAAACACCTTAGGAGAAAATCAATACAACCCCGTACTTCCACTCTCAGCCCACCTCGTTAAGTATGCAAAGTGATGAATCAGCTATGCTTATTAAATGTAGTGGTCATCATGCAAGTGGTGTCTGGAGAAGCATTGATCTTCAACCTTTGGTCAAGAAGACAGATACAGATATACAAGAAACTATAGCAGAGAAATGAAAATATAAGTGGAGAAAGTCTATGTAACAGGAGTAGAAGGATTGGGCTAATCGGGATAATGAGCATGAAATTCCTCTATGAGCTCTGTAGCATGTTCTACTTCAGTGGCAGCCAACCAAGTGAGTTCTTCATCGGTTCCTTCATAACCAGTCCATCAGACTAAGTAACAAAGAGGGCATTTCTTGAACTGGCAATCCAGCTTGGAGTCGCAGATCTTACTGATCTCGAACTCGATATCTCCGTTGATTTCCACAGGGGAGGCAGAGGTATCTCTTGACCAGGGATAGTGTTTTCAACTGCAGGCTCAAGCATAGAGACATGGAATACAGGGTGTACAGCTCAGAAATTGGAAGGGAGTCTAAAGGTGTGGGAGTGGGTACCAGTTTCGGCAATGATCTCGAAAGGACCATAATACTTTTCAGCCAATTTCTTGGAAGGGCGAGTGGTGTTGAAGAACTTAGCATGAATGAAGGCTTTGGTTCCAACTTTGAACTCCAGGGCAGGCAAGCGACAGTTGTCTGCTCTGACCTGATAGCACTTCTGAGCAAGTGCTATTTCAGCCTTGAGATTTTCATGAAGTTCCTGATGGTCCATGGCATAGTCCCTAGCATGAACGGAGGTAACGTCACATTCGGGATAGACTGAAATCTGTGGATGATAACCCTTATTGGCAGAGAAGGGAGTAGTATTAGTGGTCGAGCTCGGTGTATTGTTATATGCGAACTCAGCAATGGGGAGGAGATCAGCCCAGTTGTCCTGCTGGTAGTTGCAGTAAATGCGAAGGTACTGCTCTAAGACCTGATTGATACATTCAGTTTGTCTGTTGCCTTCTGGATGGTATCCGGAGGTAAAGTGTAGGTTAATATTGAGTGGTGTCAGCAAATATTTTCATATTAACTCCTGGCTATATGATCACGCGTTCTTATAAGCATGGAGTTTTATGATCACCTCTAAATTATATAGTATTCTATACTATTAGTAATTGTAATAGTGATCATAAATGATCATTTAGGGATATAGGTGGCATATTGGGGTGCATACTAGTACTGATGGGTTTCTATGGTCTATAACTTGTTCTAATGGATTTGTAAATGATCATAAGTGATCATTAGATGATGCAGGTGGCGTAATGGGTTATTAGTGGTACTAATGGGTTTTCAAGTGATCATAAGTGATCATTAGGTGATAAAGGTGGCATATTGGGCTATTAGTGGTACTAATGGATTTATAAGTGATCATAAGTGATCATTGACTGATTTTTGTGGTACACTAGGTTACTATTGATACTAATGGATTCATAAGTGATCATAAGTGATCATTGAAGGATTTTTGTGGTATATTGGGTTACTATTGATACTAATGGATTCATAAATGATCATAAGTGATCATTGAGTGATTATGGTGGTATATTGGGTTACTATTGATACTAATGGATTGATAAGTGATCATAAGTGATCATTGAGTGATTTTTGTTGTATATTGGGTTACTATTAATACTAATGGATTGATAAGTGATCATAAGTGATCATTGAGTGATTTTTGTGGTATATTGGGTTACTATTGATACTAATGGATTTGTAAGTGATCATAAGAGATCATTGACTGATTTTCATGGTATATTGGGTTACTATTGATACTAATGAATTCGTAAGTGATCATAAGTGATTGTTGAGTGTTTTTTGTAGTACACTGGGTTACTATTGATACTAATGGATTTGTAAGTGATCATAAGTGATCATTGACTGATTTTCATGGTATATTGGGTTACTATTGATACTAATGAATTCGTAAGTGATCATAAGTGATTGTTGAGTGTTTTTTGTAGTACACTGGGTTACTATTGATACTAATGGATTTGTAAGTGATCATAAGTGATCATTGACTGATTTTCATGGTATATTGGGTTACTATTGATACTAATGGATTCATAAGTGATCATAAGTGATCATTGAGTGTTTTTTGTAGTACACTAGGTTACTATTGATACTAATAGATTCATAAGTGATCATAAGTGATCATTGAGGGATTATGGTGGTACATTGGGTTCCTATTGATACTAATGGATTCATGAATGATCATAAGTGATCATTGACTGATTTTAGTAGTATATTAGGTTACCATTGATACTAATGGATGTGTAAGTGATCATAATTGATCATTGAGTAATGTAGGTGGTGCATTGGGTTAGCATTTATACTAATGGACTACCAAGTGATCACAAATGATTATTGAGTGATGTAAGTGGCAATTTGGGTTTGTATTAGTACTAATGGATTTATAAGTGATGTAATGAGTGATAAATATTTGTAATCACAAATCACAATTTAAAACATTGTTTTATACCAATCAATATATTTGTACAACTGATATATGTTATATACATTACACTACTATTGTACTACCTATATCAGTAATTGTCCATGCACTTGATATAACACATCAGCGGTGCTTGTAATAAATGACTATGCATATGCTTTTTTTGAAGCTTTTCTGTATGAAGTGGAGTAAAAAGACAAATATGTTGCATAACAAGTGTTGAGGTATGAGAGTAAATGTACATATCTCAGCTGTATTCATCCTGCCAGTCATCATCACTATTATCACTATTTTCACCATCAGAATGCATTGAGTGTGATTGGGCATCCTCTGATACAATATTAGTTGAAGTGATATATCTTTCAGACCAATCTGCTGTGTAATTATCAGAATTTACAGCAGGTAGCCAGCATTCAGCACAGCTCTGTGCCAGCATTTTACAAATTGATGCTTGCTTTAAAGCATATGCTGTGACACCTTGTCTTATATCATATCCTGTAATATTTTCATAATTTCTTTTACTGCTGATGCTTTTCCACCAGTTTTCCTTCCACTCAAGGTACATGATAACACATCTCATCTCTTCTCTAAGAATGTCTACTTCCTCAGACCATCTGTCTCGCCTAGCACGTGCTTTTGCCCATTCAACTCTAAGACTATCACTGATTTCATTTGAACTGTTATCACTTTTTGAGGAAGGATGTAATGCAAGCCATATCCATGACATTTCAAATCTTCCACTACTAGATATATCATCTGGCTCTTTTCCTGGTCCTCGAATATCCTGAGTTTTAAGAGGCAATAAATATAACTGCCAGCTTCCATTAGGATTCAGTGCAGCTACTGCAGCTCGTGCCATTCGATATCTATCAGCAGCAAATTGTACTCTGGTCTTAAATTTATAATACAATGTTCTGATACATGTATTTGGCTTATTCCCTGTACCTGATGTATTCAATTGTTTAAAATACCATAATGTTGAAATCACACGCAAATAACGCCGAATATCTACCAATGCATCTTCAGCCTGTGCTAGCCTTAATTTGAGTTCATAGTTGGCTACTTTCTGTGTAGATGAAGTAGCTTGCAGTTCAATTGGAAGAGATGATGGAAGGTGCAATGGAAGTAGCTCTGCTTTAATACCATTATCATCCTCATCATCACCATCAGATATCTCCAATGCATCTATTGATTCAGAAGCTACTAGATGTGCCACTTCTGGCATATATATTAGCTGAACTTTTTGCCATTTTTTAATTCGAATTGTAAGTGAAATGTGTTTATCTCAAACATCAGCTTTCTGTTTGGATGTTAAGTCATTTTCCAGCTTTGAAATTTCTGTTTTAAGTGCATATCTAATAAATTTTATAAGCATACATATATTTATAGAGATTTTGACTTACTGTTGCTCCTCTAACTCAAATGCAAGCCACAAAAATTTGGTCAGAGATATATTATGTTGTGGAGTAATTCCCTTATTGACATCTTCTGCTTCCTCATGCATGAGCTGAAGTCTAACATCTTGCAAAGTAACATCTATCAGAATATTAGTTCTGTTTTTAATATAAGAACATAACTTACTGCATTCTGGTTCATCATATGGATTTGGGTTCATATGATTCTCATTCCAAGCTATTATTTGTGATTCCCATTTTGCAGTAACAGATGGCACAAATGTGTCATTAAATTTATCAAAAATCTCTTTCTGCTTTGCACTCATTAATATAGCCTCACTATAGTGTCTTATAAAATGCTTTCCTGTAGTAATTACTTAGTCATCAATTAAAGCAACAAAGAAGGTAATACACACTTAAGCCAACCAACTTTTGATAATTCCATGAACTCCACTGGTCATTTAATACTTCATGCCGAGCAGCAGGCCCCATTTCCCTTGTACTAGGACGAAGGTGGTTACTACTTGACCAGGTAGTTTCAACTTCCTCTCCACAAGTTCTTCCAGCCCCAGGCAGATAAGCTAATGAAAAGTTGCTACGGCATGAGTCTCCATGACCATTAATATGCCAGGATGGAACAGCAACATCAATTTTTGCATTAGGAGAAATTCTCATAGACTCAGGATATGTGTTTATTCGTTGTCTTAGATTTTTTGACCATTGACATCCAATGTCATAAGTGATCACTATCCATGGGAGAACAAAACCAACAAGTGTTGAGAGCAAGATATAATCAATATTGCAATACCTGTTGATTTAGTAAATAAGGTCTTTGTAGTTGTATATAATAATATTTACTTGCCTTTCTCCTTTTTGTAAATCACCTGCTCCATTATTGCGAATAAAAGAATGCCTTGAGCAAATTACTAGTGCTGTTCCTGTCACTGAATGACCTGGAGCAGAGCGTATTCCAGCCTGAAGAATTGCATCATGTTCTGAAGTACAAGTATTAATCTGTTACAACATACATGAGTACTATATAAATAAACAGATAAAAAACATACTTCAGGGTTGTCAATGTAACTTTCAAGGTGTGTTTGGTAAGCTTTTTCCTCAACAAAAGGCCCCCAACCAGGCATAAGCTCTATATCCTCAATGCCACATTCCTTGCAGCTTAACTTGAAATTAGCATCAATTGCTAAATACATGATATATAGAAACCTATAAAATGAATTAATAGTGATTTAATAATTTAACAAAAAAAAAATATACATACTTGAATAGTTCAGCATTTTTCCAGTCATCAGGAAGATTTTTCCCAGGATGGGGACATGCTGGACATTCAACTGTCAATTCTCCATTTTTTGTTCCTGCAATACCTTCAGTGAATTGACCTCTACCACCACACTTGCACATGAAAAGAATTCGCCACATTCTCATAACAGTTCTAAATTCATTGTAGCGGCTCTAGAATTTATAGTATTGGTTGCCAGTTTTATTTATTTTAAATTATTACTTACTATATCATCTTTCAATTTACACTTATCAGTTTTTCTGCACAGTGTGTGATACCAGTCATACAAA
Source organism: Cyathus striatus (assembly GCA_025738555.1). NCBI lineage: Eukaryota > Fungi > Basidiomycota > Agaricomycetes > Agaricales > Nidulariaceae > Cyathus > Cyathus striatus. The sequence continues at coordinate 1,919,662 of JAOVFP010000013.1, read as the reverse complement.
GTTGTTTTTGCTTGCAATGTTAGTTCATGAAATGTTTCAAGGCATTCAAAAGTAAACACAGTTTGAGGTCAAGCAAAAGTAGCTGGAAACCAACCAGCTCTCAATAATTGTATATATCGTGGAATAGGTTGAACTTTGCAATCACAGAATGAGGCTGAAACAATATGAACTCCAGTAGTATCAACAACCACAATTTTAACAGTGGCACCAGCTGCCTTTGAGCACTCTGCTCCTCCATGTCCAAGTTGAACATTAAGTCCTATATTTTCTAGTGATTCCTTTTCAAAATACAGTCCATTCCATATCTGGATTGATTGTAACTAATAAATAAAATATACCATTAATAATGCAAAAATAATCTTACCTCAATTCGGTGAAGTGGCAAATGAGCATGTTCTTGTATCATACAATATTTGCATTTAAGTAGGCTGCCATGAAAGCAATCTTTACACTTGTAGTAACCAATTTCATTTTTACATGCAAAACATTTGTCTTCACTAACATATTCACCCTTGCCATCATGGCGAAGGAGCTCATCCAGAAATAATTGTCTTAAATTTACCCATTCCTTTAGTTTTTCCTGTATAACTAATCAGAATATGTATACTACCAGATTTAATGTACTCACTGATGACTTCTGGTTACGTTTTGGCTTAGATTTTGTAGATTGATCTTGATCAGGCACAGTCAATAAAGGCTCTTCATTGTGGAAAGTCAACATTTCAGAAGGTGATTGCTCTGCATTCTGTGGTGTAGTCTCTTTTACTACAGAATGTTCAACTTCACGCATTCTCTGTGACTCTTTTTGTAATTTTCTCCTGCCTTGGCTCTCTGTAACTGAAAATGATGTAAAGTTTGATGTACTACTAGCTGCATTAGAGCTAGTGTTCTCCATAGACTGACTTGACTTAATTTGATGTGAACTACTTTCAGCCTCAGCCCTAGATCTTACAACATGACGATGTTGAACTGAAATATTAGATGATGCAGCATTTGATGAACGTCGGGAACATTTTTGAGCAGTGCTTGATGCTTCAGTAGTATTTCCAGAACCACGACGGCGCTTGGGAGGCATTTAAGGCTGTAAACAGTGAGTGATGGTGAGAAAGCAAGAAAGAAGAGAGCAAAGGAACATTGTATTCAAAAGTGTTACTTATCTATGCTATCGGGTTTACGATGTCACGAAATGCCGATATGAACCACTCTTAATCAATTGAAGAACCAGCACGCAGTCGATCACAAGGCATTCATAAGAACAGCCCCATGTACTAACACTAACTAAAAATAGGGTGGAACAATATATTAGTGGGGTGAAGCACATAAGTAGTCAGTGTGTATTCAACCTGCCAATGTATGTGTGCATTGAAGCTGTCTACTGAAGACCGAAGAGTTTAGAATGGCTGTTATTCTCACCATTCGGTAATAATGAAGACACAAGCGAAGCTCATTTCCTACCATTGCTATTTATGAACTCTCACATATATTCTTTACTCCGGACTTTCACCTGTGTCACAGTGCTCATCTGCTGCATCGATTAGACACATCACTTTGCTACATTCTGACCTCGATGTAAGTTGTCCTCTCATTGAGCATTACCATATACTCACCACCTCACTGCTGTCATCGTCATAATGAGCACGCTGTGTAGCTGATCATATTACTTCGCATAATTCCTTTTTTTTCCCTTCTAGCGATTCTGACCCAGTGATAAATGCACATATTGGAGAGAAGAAGCCATGTTCGGATGGCACCGCCGCTCTTGGCATTATCTTCAGATGCAAGCGTCGTGTCTGTGTCTGCATCTAAAGTGTGCTCCTTATCGCCCTCACCACCTCCTATGTGATGTGAATGGGACCATGAACGACCTCTTTATCTTGACCTTGATGAGGTATTCTCTTTTCTCTGGCAATACCATTCAGAATCTGAACTCTGACTTCATGAACTGGGAGGTGTAACTAGCCTATGTCCATTGCTACTACGCAGCCTCACCACCTCATTTCCCATCGCATGCAGTTCTCATGCACATTGCGTTTGCTTATTCATGGACCTTCCATCCCACATCTACCAATTTCGCCTTCATCTCCCACTCCTCATGAGCTTTGCTTAGTCGCTCGCATTCCTGCACTTATTCTTCACCAGTAGATGACCGTTGTCCTTCTACCGATTTATCCATGTGGTAATTACTAATGAGGGCCATAAGGGTTGCATAAGAGACTCTCTCTCCTGAGCATTGGAGTGAACTTGATCCTTCGAGAGGAATTTTCCAATCCTCTTCAAACTGGAGACGAGATTCCTTAGCTTCAGCTACACAGGTTTTCTCTGCTCTTACTTTGCACATAATACGTTCTGGTGGTTCGACTTTACCCTCAAGAATAAGGATCTTTTTCTGTGTGGCGGTGTGTTGTGCTTCAAGAGTCGACGTAAATGATACCGCCGATGACACTTGATTGGTCAGCAATGGAACGGCATCATGCAAAGTTGACAATCGATCTTCTCCTGCTGTGATAAATCAATAATTTGCAATAGAGGCGATCCACTATGTCCTCCTGAAGAAGTGTTCGAATTGGAGTGAATAGACATTCCCAAATTAGTAGGTCCGGAGTATGCGGATGCCCAGCCGATTCCACTTCATCTCGTCTCCGAGCATGTTCCTGCTCTTCTGTTTCTTGATCCTGCTCATGTTCCAATGTGCTCCAGTTCATGAGGTAATAATGATAACAACTCGAACGATTCCGATGATGAAGCCTTAGTAATGCAATTACGTGGTTTAATTAAAGTCCTCTTAAGTATTAGTTAAATTTCTCGCTCGCAGCACAGCAGATAGGTGCGCGTAAAGATCCCTGGGGCAGCTAGGGTACTATTTATATACACCAATTACCATAGACTATCACCATTACTTGGTTAGCATAAGCAAAAACGGAAATAAATTTAGTCCTGAAAATATTACATGTCATCTCTAGGCCGAGCTTGATCTAGATCCGATTTGACCGTGTCAGTTGTGAAAGTGGATATGATAGGCATGGTTGTGCTTACCATTTAAGTCTGGCCTACGAATGGATTAGCTTACAATATTGAGCAACAAATCCGTATTGAGTCGAAGACTCACAAATAATTGCCCAGTGACAGTACGTACCCCTTGAGAGATGAGATGCATTGTATGATATCTTGGCTGTGTGAGTTGAGCGACCAACAGGTATAGATGCTGGGTGTCAAATGTTGAGGTATAATATTTTACTGTACTACCCTGAATTCAGTGTTTGAACATGATGTCAGATGCAGCATGAAGCGGAAAATGAGGCATAGAAGAGAATTGGCTGTACTTACTCGTGACATCTATTTATGAATCATTAGATTATAGTAACCATAATCTTACCTCCATGTATGCGCTAGTACCTCAGTGAAAGTGCCCCTTAGGAGTGAACATGTATTTTATATTACACCTTGGATGGTGCAAGTTTGACTTCCAAAATATAACAAATGTAGAATTCGAAACGAAGTTGAGGAAGAAGGACTATGGAAGTTAAAAGCTTTACATTAGCCCGGTGTCTTTATTGGTGCCTGGCTGATGTACTTTAGAGTAGTCTTACTACAGCGCATTTTGGTTCACCTTCAGACTTTATTCAGCTCTACTCTTTCATATTTTGAGTATATTGGATCTTCTTATGTGTGATTATGTACTGCTATATTATTTATATGTACTAATTATCACAATTATATAGCCTGAAAAGGCTGAAATCGATCTCCAGCTTGTCTCCAGTAGTGAGAGCATCCAATCTTTTATTGCAGAGATGGATGACGGTCCAGTACGTTTGTGATGACTCATTCTATCATTGACAAGTCCTGCCATATAAAGTCTGTATTGAGCCTGGAATATAAGTTTGCGGTGTTCAAAAACTACTAAGGAGAAATGGCCTTGGTTGGAGTCAACTGTACGAACCCATAGTTTTGCGTGACGAGCTAGTATGTAATTGAACACATACAAATACTATGTATGTCTCATACCGTTTCCTCTATGTAGCACACCTCGACGCTTTCGCCCATGGACTGGATAAACTCAACGCTTGCCTGCCATGTACTTATAACCACACTTGAAACACATAAATATGCATATGTAAAGCAAAAGTACAGTGGCGTAGCATCTTTCGGTTCTCCATTCATTATTCAATTTTAGGCTCTTCATACCTTTTCAAGCTGAAAAAGAATTTATAATGAATAACTTGAGATAAATGTGAATAATAGCTTGCCATATAGGTCTCTAGACAAGATATTAGATAGTAAGGCTGAAGAAAGTTTAAAGGTGGACTGAATGTGTTGTATGATTGTTCCAAAGCACCTTGATCAGGCATAGGAAATCGTGGGAAATGCCGTTCAAACGAAACATTTCGTGAAAAGACATACCTTGTAGGTCGATTTAAGACTATTTTGTTGTTATTATAACATTTAAGAACATTTAATTATACCTGAGAACAAAATTGTACAATGAAAATGCGGAAAATGGAAGAAAAACGGTAGACTACAGCACCCCCTTCCCTACAGCAACTGAACTAGAGTACAGCGATTAATTTCCCATTCGGAGCGGCATACCAAGGGATGTACCAGTTGTGTCTTATAGAGCTCATGTGAGTCAGTAACTACTAGCACTAATTTCAAAATCACCCTCAAATCGTGCTTGGGAGATGATGAATGAAACCAATCAGGTAATTTGTATGACTCAAAATTGTATTAACTTGTAGCCGTTAGTGTGATGATTCAAATATGTCGTTGAATAATTTAGTTGAATTACGCTGGCCCATTATCGAACAGGAACCGAAAAATCCCTCAAACAAACACTAGTGTTTCCTTGGCCTCATAAATTCTGGTGCTCTGCCACGTACTATGCTTGACCTCTACCCCCACCAAGTTCATAGGTATTCCTTCCACTCTCCATCATTTAACCGTTCTGACATTCTGAAGCCTTTAAACGTTGTCGTAACCGATCATGACCAAGCGCTCGTGGGCCACCCCGAAACAACGTAAATGGCTTAAAGCAAGAATTCCTGGTTTTCTTGAAGCCAAGGAGGCTGGCAAGAGTGGGACAATGACAGCCTGGTTCGCAAAGCTGTACAACAACTACCTTCTCGAGTGGGGAATGCCGAAACCTAGCAGGCTAGAGAAGAATGAGTGGGGTTCGAATGTGAAGACCGAAAAGTGGAGGAAACAATGCAAAGTAAGTTTAACATGTAGAAATTAAAAGGATTATGATCAATGTCTTCACCATATTTTAGCAGCTGAGTAGGTGGTTCCGAAACCATACTCGCACGACCACCTCTGCGATGCGAGGTCTTCTTGATCTTAGACCAAAGAAAGATGTGAAGCCGAATCTACTACAGTGGCAGGTCTACCTTGACCTGTACTTCGACTACCTCGAGCCACTCATGGAGGATGAATGGCAATTATACCTGTCGAGATTGCCTACAGGAGTCAAAGCAGACAAGTCACATTTCGAAGTCGAAAACACACTAGTGCAATTTCTTTACGAGAAAGAAGATGAAGACGTTCGGAAAGAGGTGGAGGAGGCTCATGCCATGCGACGCCGAGGCAGCAGTGAGTTTGATCCTAAGGCTGAAACTGATGAGGACAGAAACATCCGCTACGACATGTAAGTTCAATATATTATCGTTTAAAACACCATATTACGATAGCACTTACATTTACTGTTTAGATCGATAGATAAAATTTCTGCAACTGTCGGTGCAGCACTATCCCAGCTAGCTGAGTACACAGGTTGGAAATTCAGTGTCTTATCTGGAGGGCCACGACCCCGTTGTGGTGGGAAGATGGAAACTATATCGTAAGTTAACAAAAGATTCTATTTCATTGGATATTGGTTACTCACTTGCCAACCCAGCGTCCACTATGGAAAAGACAGCAATGGAGACAACTGGGAGTCATGGATGGGCAAGAAGAATTACACAGAAATCACCAACAAATTCGACGATTTCCTTTATGCATGCTTTTGTGAGTACACCTTTCTACACCATCTTATAGTCATCGTATGAGCTAACTAATGTCACAAAGCGGAAGAAGAATGCCAATCACGAAGTCTTGCTACAAGTGACATTCGCTCTGTTACTCCAACCTCTGAGGGACAGGCTGAGAGCAGTGAAGGAGAACGAGGTGAAGGCGGGGGTGGAGGTAACAAGGGAGGGCAGAGTGTTGATGAGAATGATGAAGAACGTAATGGAGACTCGGCTCGAGTGATTGAACCCATGGATCTGAACAGGATACCTGGTAGAAGCAAGAAGACCAAGCGAGTCAGAAAACTGAAGAAGTCATCGAAGGAGGTCAGTGCTTCCAGTGAAGCCACAGCTCAGCGCAGATCTGAGCGCATAAGAGACAATTCTACTGGGGATAACAGGTAAGGTTTATTCACTACATCATTACCTTGTACATATACTGACATATCAATTATATGTCAAAAAGCGATGTTGGAAATGAATGCTCTGACGGTGTCTCCAACAGAGACGGGCCAGAATGTACTGCAAGACGTACCGCTGTAGGAAACAAAGGAGCAAGTGTAGAGGGGTATGTATATTCCGTTGTCATTAATATTATATCTATATTGACTCTTACATGTCTGTGTAGATCAAGTGCAGTAGTTCAAAATGATACTGCCAGGTACTTCATTTCACTTATCTTGTCTGTCATTTTCTGTCTAATTCGAATCTCAAGCATTCCAACTTGCCCATCAATCCAGGATCAAGAAGTGTTGAACATTCGTGCAGGTATGCCAGGGCCGGCTCAAAGTGAGTGCAACCGTATGCCGTATGTTGCTCATTTTTAATATAAATGTATGGCTTCTAACTTTCATTATAGGCGTGAGATACCTAATTCGGCTGGTGGTATTACCTCGGTTACAAGTGGTGACGACATCACCTCTCTACCCGACTATGCGCACCAGTATCACGAATACCTGTGGACTGTGTCATCAGACTCACGTTGGATAGCCCTCGTTTCGGAATGGAAAGCATTTGAACTAAAGATGCCTGACATTATTGTAAGTTATTAATGATTTAATAGTATATACTTTAATATGATAACTAATTTATCACAGGCTTTCCCTACCAAGAACTGCCCTAAGGAAGTTGCGTGGTGGATAAAAAACCACTGAAGCGTGAAGGCTGTACCACCTGTTACAGCAGCTGAGTTCGAATTTCATGGATGGCATGGTGGTCTTCAATTCAGCCTCAATGGCGCATTTCTGAATGCGGTAATCTTCTCAAGTTATCTCCATCGGCCGGTTGTCAATGGGACTCTTTGTTCCGTGGGGGGCCACTAGGTTTATGCTGCGTCATTGTGTCGTTGTCATGGTGGATTATTGCGGTGCAACACGCACCAGACGACTCAGTAACACAGCTTTGGGATGCTGTTGAGGATGTGACTTGGGTTTTTTGTCAAGTCGGCCCACTTCCTGTGTTTGCGGGGGCTAAGCGAGGGTTGGACAACACAGCTGACTCGGTTAAACCAAAGAAACGGTAAGTGCTACGTTATTTTATGAGGGTTCAGTTTATAATTTTAAACTAACCAATAATCATTAGTGGATGGAAATAAACGCTTCCACGGGTGCTCTACATAGCTCAAATTATAGTTCATCTCTAATCTATCATCAAGGTTTACATTCTTCCATTCATTTGAGTCTGTTTAATCACGCTTTATTTAGCCCCTCTACATTCATTCTCACATGTTACCTTCGGCTTCCTCAAATATGGTTTTAAGTTTATTTTAATTCTATTTTTCCTATAATGAGGAATCTTGACATCACACTCACTCTACTCGCAAGATATGGTTTATTAATTCCATTTTCATTAAGTACCTCATTCATACATATTTTAATAATGCATAATGCGAACTTTAATATTTCGGACACTTTGCAACTAGCTTTTAATACACGAGTTAATTTCGCCTTTTAAGCTTTTTTTATGACTTAAGACGGTGCGCGTTAGCAAAACAATAGATATGTACTGACGCATTGCTAAACAAAGCAGCGCGTTACATCAGGATCACTCAGCTAGGTAATTGGGGGCTGGGGCCAAGCAAAGGAATGTGTCGCCTCAGTGTCATCTCATTATAGAATTTTGCCTGTTGGTCTTCAAGGCCGTTGCCACAGCCATGACGCGTGACTTCATTCAGTATGGTAATTTATAATGTTTATAAATTTACTTCCGTTCTTTATTATACTAATATTTACATATTCTAACACAAAGTGCATCAACTTAAGATGGTGCACGTCAGCAAAACAGTTGGATGCCGATGCTAAACACTGCGGCAAGTTGTCAATGCACGCATCAGCAATACAATATGATGCCAATGCCAAACACCGTGGCGCGCCATCAACATGCGCCAAACATGCGCCAAACATGCTGTCTATGGCGTGACGTCTGCACAAAAACCATTCGCGCGTTACGTCGCGAGTCGCACATGCCAAGTAAATAAGATTTTCTTCAAAACCTCAACCGCGAAGAGTGAACTGCGAAGCGGGCATGTACAACTCGCGACATGACGTGCAAAGGGCTTTTGTACAGAAATTAAGCCACATAAATATTTGGAAGCCGAAGCCAAACAAAGAAAAACGTTGCCTAAAGTGTTGCCTCGTTATAGAATTTTGCGCGTTGGTCTTCGAGGCTGTTGCCACAGTCACGGTGCATGACTCAAGTTAATACATTAATATATAACGTTTATAACTTTTAGTTTCTTTGCTGCCAGCTCATTATTATACTAATATTTATGCATTTTAACACAATGTGCATTAAAAGTGTGGTGATCCTATTAATCTTTGAACAACACACTGATGATTAAATATGTTGGAAAATAGGTGGCACAATTAGACAATATGAGAATCAAAGTGATCTACTGGGTATAAAATAGCTTTGTGAGTAGGGGTTACTTGAGACAGAATAAAATAGGAGTAATATTATAGGATGTAAATGGCTTCATCAGCAGAGGCTACTTAAGACAGAATAGGATGGAAGTGATATTATAGGATGTAAAATGGCTATGTGAGCAGGGGTTACTTAAGAAAGAATAAAATAGGGGTGATATTATTGGTTGAAAAATAGCTTTGTGAGCAGGGGTTATGACAGGCAGAATTAAATAGAAATGATAATTACCTTGATACATAGTAAAAAGATTTGTGAGCAGGGGTCAGTTAAGACAGAATTAAATAGGAGTGATAATATTGTATGTAAAATACCTTTGTGAGCAGAGGTTATTTGAGACAAAATAAAATAGACATGATATTATTGGTTGAATAGTAGCTTTGTGAGAAGGAATTATGTCAGAAAGAATTAAAAAGCTATTTGATCATGAGATTGTAAAATATCTTGTGAGCAGAGGTTAGTTAAGAATGAATTAAAGAGAAGTGAAACTATTGGATTTTTAATCTCATGTAATGATCACTTATAATAACTTACAAATCCATTAGTATAACAAGTAACCCAGTGTGCCATTTCTATCAATCAATGATCACTTATGATAACTTAAAATCCACTACTTTACCATTATAACCAACTGTTTGTGTGATTTTAGTGAGATGGCCTTATTCAGCAAGACCTTATGTTCAGTTCACAATAAATTGTGAAGTGCTTAACAAAGTCAAAACCTGCTCAGATCTTGTTTCACTGCTGTTTAAGTCTGACTGTGATGAGTGCCAGTTAAGTTAATGGAACCATGTGATGTGTAACTGAACATTTGAATGCAATGGTGCAGTAGTACCAATAGAAATTAAAACAGTCTACTTTACATGCTGATGATCTACACATATATTGCTCTCCTCTCTCCTATATACATTACTTAGTAACATACTTTATTCTACAGGTAGACACCCCACTGTCATGACATATGGGTCACTATAATTGACATAAGATTCTAAATTTTTTTTAAAAATAAGTCAATAATTCTTAGTATTACTTATGAATCTATTAGTACCAAGACTTAGCAAGGAGTAGCAAATATAAGGAGAAGAGTATGATGTTGGTAATATGCCTAGTGTACTCCTACCAATTATAAAACATTTATTTTCTATTGCACTTGCTACTTACAAATTATTATAAGTCTGGAGTCCATTAGTACCAATACCAACCCAATGTACAACCAATATCACTCAGTGATCACTTATGATCACTTATGAATCCATTAGTATCAATAGTAACCCAATGTACCACTATAATCACTAAATGATCACTTATGATCACTTATGAATACATTGATATCAACAGTAACCCAATGTACCACCAATATCACACAATGGTCACTCATGAATCCATTAGTATCAATACTAACCTGATGTACAACCAAAATTACTCAATGATCACTTATGATCATTTAAGAATCCATCAGTATCAATAGTAACCCAACATACCACAAAAATCAGTCAATGATAATTTATGATCATTTACAAATCCATAAGTACCCATAGGAACCCAATGTATGACCATAATCAGTCAATGATCACTTATGATCATTTGTGAATCCATTAGTATCAATACTAACCTAATATACTACTAAAATTACTCAATGATTACTTATGATCATTTACAAATCCATTAGTATCAATAGAAACCCAATGTACCACCATAATCACTCAATGATCACTTATGATCACTTACAAATCCATTAGTATCAATAGTAACCCAGTATACCACAAAAATCAGTCAATTATCACTTATGATCATTTACAAATCCATTAGTATCAATAGTAACCCAATATACCATGAAAATCACTCAATGATCACTTATGATCACTTATGAATTTATTAGTATCAATAGTAACCCAATATACCACAAAAAGAGCTCTTTACACTTAGCCATGTGTTCTGTACGGATCCGCGCGGAATCCGTGCGGAATCCGTACGGAATTTTCGGAGTCCGTGCGGAATCTGCACAGATTTTTTTTATTTTGGCAGAGGTTTTTTTGGGTCTGTACAGATTCCGCACAGATTCCGAAAATTCCGTACGGATTACACAGAATTCCTCGGAATTCCGCATTACAGACCTGAAAATTCTGTACAGATTCTGTACAGAATCTGTACAGAATTTTATTATACTTGTTTCCTTGCATGTGACACTCTGCATTAAGCATGACACTAGGTGTTGAGTGTGATACTAGGTGTTGAGTGTGACACTATACGTTAAATGTGACACTATAAGCGTGACACCAGGTGTTGAGTGTGACACTAGGTGTTGAGTGTGATACTATACATTAAATGTGACACTATAAGTGTGACACTAGGTGTTGAGTGTGACACTAGATGTTGAGTGTGATACTAGGTGTTGAGTGTGATACTATACATTAAATGTGACACTATAAGTGTGACACTAGGTGTTGAGTGTGATACTATAGATTAAATGTAACATGATAAACGTGACACTAGATGTTGAGTGTGATACTAGGCGTTGAGTGTGATACTATACATTAAATGTGACACTATAAGCGTGACACTAGGTGTTGAGTGTGACACTATATGTTAAATGTGACACTATAAGCGTGACACTAGGTGTTGAGTGTGATACTAGGTGTTGAGTGTGACACTAGGTGTTGAGTGTGACACTAGGTGTTGAGTGTGACACTATATGTTAAATGTGACACTATAAGCGTGACACTAGGTGTTGAGTGTGACACTATATGTTAAATGTGACACTATAAGCGTGACACTAGGTGTTGAGTGTGATACTAGGTGTTGAGTGTGACACTATATGTTAAATGTGACACTATAAGCGTGACACTAAGTGTTGAGTGTGACACTATATGTTAAATGTGACACTATAAGCGTGACACTAGGTGTTGAGTGTGATACTAGGTGTTGAGTGTGACACTAAGCATTGAGTGTGACACTAAGCGTTGAGTGTGACACTAAGCATTGAGTGTGACACTAAGTGTTGAGTGTGACACTCTGCATTAAGCGTGACACTCTGCATTAAGCGTGACACTCTGCATTAAGCGTGACACTAAGGGTTGAGTGTGACACTAAGCATTGAGTGTGACACTCTGCATTAAGCGTGACACTAAGGGTTGAGTGTGACACTAAGCATTGAGTGTGACACTAAGCATTGAGTGTGACACTCTGCATTAAGCGTGACACTAAGGGTTGAGTGTGACACTAAGCATTGAGTGTGACACTAAGCATTGGGTGTGACACTAAGCATTGAGTGTGACACTAAGTGTTGAGTGTGACACTAAGTGTTGAGTGTGACACTAAGTGTTGTGTGTGACACTAAGTGTTGAGTGTGACACTAAGCGTTGAGTGTCACACTAAGCGTTGAGTGTCACACTAAGCATTGAGTATGACTAAGCATGACACTAAGTGTTGAGTGTGACACTATACATTAAACATAACACTATACATTAAGCATGACACTAAGTATTGAGTGTGACACTATGCATTAAGCATAACACTAAGTGATGAGTGTGACACTCTGCATTAAGTGTGACACTAAGTGTTGAGTGTGATACTATACATTAAGCATAACACTATGCATTAAGTGTGATACTATGCATTGAGAATGATACTATATATTGAGTGTATCATGGATTTTGTATAGTGTGACACTTTTCACCTAGAGTTACACTTGACATGTGTGACAAGGCAGCAATGCATAAATCCACACAGAATCCATGCAGAATATGTATGGAATCCATATAGAATAATCACCTCTAATAATAATAATAGCTACTATATAAATTCTGTATGGTATCTATACAGGTCTGTACGGGTCTGTACGGATCCGCACGGAATCCGCACGGATCCGTACGGAATTTTCGGATTCCGTGCGGATTCCGTACGGATCCGTGCGGATCCGTACAGATCCGTACAGACCTCTTGGGGGAGTGTAAATTACTGCACAAAAATCACTCAATGATCACTTATGATCACTTATGAATCCATTAGTATCAATAGTAACCCAGTGTACTACAAAAAACACTCAACGATCACTTATAATCACTTACGAATTCATTAGTATCAATAGTAACCCAATATACCACAAAAATCACTCAATGATCACTTATGATCACTTATGAATCCATTAGTATCAATAGTAACCCAATATACCACAAAAATCCTTCAATGATCACTTATGATCACTTACGAATTCATTAGTATCAATAGTAACCCAATATACTACAAAAATCAGTCAATGATCACTTATGATCACTTATAAATCCATTAGTACCACTAATAGCCCAATATGCCACCTTTATCACCTAATGATCACTTATGATCACTTGAAAACCCATTAGTACCACTAATAACCCATTACGCCACCTGCATCATCTAATGATCACTTATGATCATTTACAAATCCATTAGAACAAGTTATAGACCATAGAAACCCATCAGTACTAGTATGCACCCCAATACGCCACCTATATCCCTAAATGATCATTTATGATCACTATTACAATCACTAATAGTATAGAATACTATATAATTTAGAGGTGATCATAAAACTCCATGCTTATAAGAACGCATGATCATATAGCCAGGAGTTAATATGAAAATATTTTGCTGACACTTATGTAATATTGAGAACCTTACCAAGAGACCGGAAGAAGTGGGAGATGAACTCTGAACCATGATTGGAGGTAATGTGGCTGGGTGTCATATCCCGTATCACCTACCTCCAGACCCCTATGCTCTTACTCCACCTTTCCCTTTGTTTACTCCGGACTTTGATTACATTCTTAGTATTACTTATTGCTTACTGTACATAGATTACTTTCGTTTCCTTTCTTCCACCCTACTGAGCTATCCCCTCAGTATTGTAGTATACATCTTGTAGTGAGTCACTTATCATTCTTAAGTGCGCCACTATCAGTTTTACTTTACACCACCATACGCGCTCACTTCTCCAACACATTTTATTATATTTAATTAGTTATAGTCTTCATTCTACGTACGCCTACCCTGACCATACTTCTCCGCTGGCCTTTACTTACTCTGAGTCTCTAGTATTTAAGTAGTACTCGATTTGTACTTAGACTTTAGTTTCGTATTGAACTATGTCCTCACCTTTCAGTCTGACTTGAGTTACACCTCTCGTCTTCTTATCCTTTGTCTTCTCCAAAGGGCTTGCCCTTACTCCGAAATACAGGACCAGGAATCTCAGGGGTGCAGCACATAAGCTGAAGCCAAAGTCCTACCCTCTGAGTTCTCGTTCTCCGCTTTTGTCTCGTACTCACCCTTGCTTCTCTGCAGTCACCCTCTCGTACTCTGCCACCAAGTCAGGCTAGGGGCACGGTCGTGACAGTATATGAAACTACCACCTTGGATTCCTTACATAACACTTTTCTTTCTCTCATGGCTACCCGCACGCAGACTCAGACTGCACATGCTAGGAGCCATGAACAGCAGCAAAACAATGTGTGCCATAGCAATTGTCTAGCTGCTCAGCAAGCCCGTGAATGTACAACAGCTAACATGCCATGTCGTGTTGACTCTGCTCCGCCTCTCTCTCAGTGGAACGCCCCACCCTCAGCTAGTGCTCTCATTTCTGGAGGAATTACCTCCACTCATCATGCAGCTCGTGAACTTCAGCCAGTTCACAGCAATCAACTGCACGCACCACACCCAATACCATTGAGCATTCCTTATGACCCCACTCTCATCCCCAATGTGTCCATCGAACCAGTGGATACTTAGATTTCTCCAGAAGGTGCAGCTGCATGCCAGCAGCAAGCATCCACAGCCACTTCACCACCTGCCCAACAGCCTGTAGCCTCAGGCAGTGGAGGACCTCCTCCACCTCCACCTCCTTCTGGTGGTAATTCTGCCAGAGTTGGAAACAACAACCCTCCAGACGATAATGGAGATGGTGGTGACCAACCCAGAGATGATGGTGACAATGGTGATGGATCCGGAGATGACGGCAACGAGCCAGGAGATGATGATAATGAGCCAGGGGATGATGATGAGCAGGCAGGTGCCGGTGGCAATGGTCCTGGCGGACCAAATCACCCCGGAGGTCCTCTCTCTGACCCCTCTGAGCCTCCTTCTAGGCCTCCCTCAAGGGATGCCTATTGCGACCCTCGTCGCCCAACTGCAAGACCCCATTACAATTTCACCCGGGATGAAATCCTGGAAATGGTGGCCTCTGTGGCGGGTTATTTTGCCCTGCCACCACCACCTCCACCACCTCCTCCTCCTGTTCGGGAGAAGAAGGTTAATCAGCTGGATAACTTCGACAGCTCCAACACGCTTAAACTGGAGCCTTTCATCACGCAAGTCCACTTGGTGTTCTGGAACAACCCTCAGTTGTACCCAGATGATGCATCTAAAGTCAACTATGCATTGACTTTCCTCCGTGGCTCAGCAAGCAATTTGTTTGCCACTCATCTTGATGATGATGCATATGAGCCATGGATGGACTCATGGGGCTATTTCATTCAGCTACTCCGGTGTGACGCCACCTGTGCATTTAGGCATAAAATTGTGCATTTCTACCATTTACAGTATTAAATCTGTATACATTGAAGAACCCCAGATAATAAATAAAGATCCATGGACTGCTACAAATTAGCAAGCATTGTACTTATTACCCTTCTAATTTGGGTTAATATTCAACTGTCTACAACATAAAACAGAGTACAAGTGCTTTCATGTCCAACCTACCATTAGCCTGGTGTGTAGGAAAAGATATTGAATATTGAAAGGACCGCTTTTCTGCCAGTCACATGACTTGTATATCATTTCATTTCATTTTGATACCACTAAGTTGTTTGTTTGGCATCAGGATTAAAGTCTAACAAATAGTCAATGAAATAAATAGGAATTAATGAATATTTCAGAGTGGAATAGAATGGTCTATTCTTCATCAATCTGGATGATTCTGGTCTCGTTCTAAAGCTGGAGTCGAGTACATTCTATTCTAGTACTATATGACATGATCTCACCGAAGTCCGGACCAGGATAGGGGTAAAACATCGGACACAAGTAGATGTTTTATTATTATCTGCCCAGAGTGACACAGAGTAAGACACTATACCATCTGAAAATAAGAGGACTGAGTAGTCTAGAGTGTCCTAATACTTCGGGTTTACTCAGCTCCAAATGACATATGATTGAAAGATACAGGTAAAAGACAGGGAAGTGTTTCATGTACATATATGTAGTATACAGTGTCTGAGAAACTCTTAGTAATACTGCTCTGTTTCCTGTATTTAAGTAGGTACTATAGACAGTAAGAGAGCAAGCAGAATAGCGCCTTTCTTGCCCAGGTACAATATGTATTGGGTAGTGGTTTAGGTCTTTTTGTTTCAAAGATATAGAATTGTTTTGGTTCGCATTTTGGGTATTTTTGGAAAGATTTGAAGTTCTGAGACTCCAGTGAGGGCCTAGGACTTAGTGTTTTCAATAAAGCGGTTTCATAAAGAGTAAAGACTTGCTCTTTTTCGGTTTTCTAAGAAGTTGTGCTGGTAGAAGATTGTTGGTCACTTCTTCAGGGTTTGAAGTAGTACAAAGGGTGTATTACTTAAATTCTACAATAAAATTCTATTGTTTTTCGGTTCATTTGGCTTCTGAATGATTGAAGAATACATAAGACAATAAGAGGCTACACCCACCTCATACCCCTCTCGCATTTTAAGAGACTTGTGAATTTTGTAGTGAAGTAAGTTGCAAACTTAGAGCCAATTTCACTACTAGAACACAGGTACCCCCTTTCACCGGACTCATTTCGGTCATACCAACCCTGTTGGTGAAGCTGAAATCCGTATTTTCTCCCTTCACATGGAGGATAATCAGCATCTCACCACCTATGAGATCAAATTTAATGAATATGCTGCACTCTTGCCTTGGGATGATGCTGCCCTCAACTCGGCATATTACCATGGCCTTTGTCCTCGTTTAAAGGACACTCTCTCTCATCAAGAGCAAGGCTGGCCTACCACCCTTGCCGGGACTGAGAAGGTAGCCCAGAGCTACGATCAGAGGCATTGGGAGCACAATACCGAGTGCAACATTGAGGAGAAGCACAGCAAGTCTGCTGCCAAGTCTTCAGAGAAGCCCAAGGGCAATCAGAATTCGAAGTCAACTTTGAATTCTTCCTCCTCCTCCAAGACTCCATCCTCCTCTACCTCCTCCTCTGCCTCTTCTACCTCTGCTTCATCCTCAGGGAAACCCAAGAACAAGCAAAAGCAGAACCAGTCCAAGGTGCCAGACTTGACTGGGAAGCTTGGTTCTGATGGGAAACTCACCCTGGAGGAACGTAAACGTTGCCTGGACCAGAAGCTTTGCCTATTCTGTGGCAACACCAGTCATTAGCCAAGGACTGTCAAAAGGCAGCCTCTGCTGCCAAAGCCCGTGTGGCCACTGCCATCTCTACCGAGGCAACTCCCTCGGCGAACTCGGTGGAGAGTTCGAAAAAATAGAGTGTGGCTCCAGTGACTCCGCACAGGCTGAGGGCCACATTAATCTCTCCTGTGCACCTAAGGAGATAAGACTAAACACATTCACTCTTTATGATCCCCAAGCTGTAAATATTCCATTGACTTCGTTTTCTCCAGCTGCGCCAGATATGCCTCTTTCCTTCCTTTTGCTCATCAATTCTGGTTCAACCCATTGTTTTGCTGACTTGTTGTTTGTGAGGGAGCACAACCTCCCCACAACTCCGGTCCCTCCCATTGCACTGAAACTTTTTGATGGTACCTCTAACTCCATACTTACAGAGAGTACTTTATTATCTGTAATGTTTCCTACTGGTGAATGCATGGATATTTCATTCTATGTAACTCTGCTCAATTCTTCCTGCTCTGTGGTATTAGGATTTAACTGGCTCTCCCAACACAATCCGTTGATTGACTGGACTGAGAGATGTATACTTGGCTTCCAAACCCTGATCCTAGGAGAATCTTCTCTGTCTTTGTCGACACCTGCACTGAAGGCATCTGCCTCCTTGCAAACCCCTCCATCACCAGCTTTGTCTTCTGTTCCTCTGTTGGACAATAGTCCACCCAGTATCTCACTCATTAACGCTGCAGCTTTTCTCCGGGCTAGTAAGCTCGCAAGCTCACAGATGTTTAGGATACAAGTCGGTGCCGTAGTTTCAGCTTCTGCCACTGCCATGGCTGCAGAAGCTGTGGACCTTAATAGTATTCCTCCAGAATACCACGAGTTTGCTGATGTCTTCAGCAAAACACGAGCAGACACTCTTGCTCCGCATCGCCCTTACAATCTCCAGATCAACTTGGAGGAAGGTATGTCTCCTCCAGTTGGTACTGTATATTCACTCTCACAGTCCGAGTTGGCCTCTCTACAAGAGTTCATTGATGAACATCTCAGGATTGGCTTCATCCATCCTTCTCATTCTCCACATGGAGCACCAGTGCTCTTTGTCAGGAAGAAAGATGGATCCCTTCGACTCTGTGTTGATTTCCGTGGGCTTAATGCAATCTCCAAAAAGGATCGATATCCCCTTCCCCTTATTTCCAACCTCCTTGACTCTCCTCGCAAGGCTAGAATCTACACCAAGATTGATCTCTGCCACACTTACCACTTAGTCTGTATTGCTGATGGAGATGAGTGGAAGACCGCTTTTCACACTCGCTATGGCTCGTTTGAATGGCTAGTTATGCCGTTTGGACTCACCAATGCACCTGTGGCTTTCCAATGTTTCATGAATGACATCTTCAAGGACAT
Source organism: Cyathus striatus (assembly GCA_025738555.1). Lineage (NCBI taxonomy): Eukaryota > Fungi > Basidiomycota > Agaricomycetes > Agaricales > Nidulariaceae > Cyathus > Cyathus striatus. Next base: position 1,900,994 of record JAOVFP010000013.1, on the reverse strand, counting down.
GCTCGATGTGTGTGTTACAGTCTACCTTGACGATATACTAATCTACTCTGATAGTCTCGAGGAGCACAAATGGCACGTTAAAGAAGTCCTCAAGTGTTTACGCCAACATGGGCTCTATGCCCGAGTGGACAAGTGTGAATTCCACACTGAATCTGTTGAGTACTTAGGTTATGTCCTTTCTCCGGGCAGCCTCACTATGTCCCAGGATAAAGTCCAAACCATTAGGGATTGGTCTGAACCTAAGAAGGTTAAAGACATTCAGTCTTTCCTTGGGTTTGCCAACTTCTATAGGCACTTTATCCAGCACTACTCTGACATTGTAGTGCCACTCACTCATCTTACCCACAAGGGTTTGAAATGGGACTTTTCTCCAGCTTGCCGTTCGGCATTCGAGAAACTTAAGGACACCTTCACTACAGCCCCTGTACTCACTCATTGGGTCCCTGACACCCAGATCATTGTAGAAACTGACGCCTCCGATTATGCTCTCGGAGCAATCCTCTTGATTGTCGCTGATAATGGCGATATTCACCCCATTGCATTCCATTCCCATACCTTCACCACTCCTGAACTGAATTACGACACCCACGACAAGGAACTCCTGGCTATTTTTGAAGCTTTTCGTATCTGGCAACACTACTTGGAAGGTTCTGGTACTCCAGTTGATATGGTCACTGACCATAAAAACTTAGAGTATTTCTCCACCACCAAGATCCTCACTCGCCATCAGGCTTGTTGGTCAGAGTACCTGTCTCAGTTTAATCTGGTTATTCATTTCTGCCCAGGGAAACTTGGTGTGAAACCTGACACTTTAACTAGACAATGGGACATCTACCCTAAAGGGGGGAATAACGACTATGCCAAAGTCAATCTGCACAAATTTCGCCCTGTTTTTACCCAAGAACAGCTCATCACCTCTATCCGTGCCACCACACTCCTTCATTCTGTTCTCTGTGCCAGCATCATCATGGATGTTGAGCAACTCCACCGCGACATCCTCACTGCCCAACCCCTAGACACTGTCGCATCTATCCACCTTCACAATCCCACTAATTGTTGGTCTGTCAGTTCAGATGGCTTACTCCACCTCAACAACCAGATCTATGTCCCAGATGATGATTCTCTCCGCCTTCGTGTTGTCCAGTGCGAGCATGGCCATTTACTCGCTGGACATCCTGGTCAGAACAAGACTTTGGATAATATTTGATGGGAATATACTTGGCCTGGACTCCATACTTATGTCAAGGACTATTGTAAGTCTTGCACCATCTGCTTACAGTCTAAACCACAGCGTCACCGTCCCTATGGTACCTTGAAGCAACTCCCTATTCTGGAGCGCCCATGGAATTCTATATCTATGGATTTCATTGAAACACTTCCCATCTCTGGATTTGATAAGTACAATTCAATCCTAGTTATTGTTGACCGCCTTAGCAAGCAAGCTATCTTCATCCCTTGCCATAACACCATCACCTCCGCCCAGCTCGCTAAGCTCTTTGTCATGCACGTATTCTCTAAGCATGGTGTTCCCAGCCACATTACCTCCGATCGTGGTTCAGAGTTCGTCTCCCACTTCTTCCGGTCTCTTGGTAAGGTTCTTGACATCAACCTACACTTTACCTCTGGATATCATCCAGAAGATGATGGACAAACTGAATGCATTAACCAAGTCTTAGAACAGTACCTCCACATTTACTGCAATTACCAGCAGGACAACTGGGCTGATCTCCTTCCCATTGCTGAGTTCGCGTATAACAATACACCGAGCTTGACCACTAATATGACTCCTTTCTTCACCAATAAGGGTTATCATCCACAGATTACAGTTTATCCCGAACGTGACATTACCTCCATTCATGCTAGGGACTATGCCGTAGACCTTCAGGAACTTCATGAAAATCTCAAGGCCAAAATAGCACTTGCTGAGAAGTGCTATCAGGTCAGAGCAGACAACCGTCGCTTGCCTGCCCCGGAGTTCAAAGTTGGAACCAAAGCCTTTGTTCGTGCTAAGTTCTTTAACACCACTCGCCCTTCCAAGAAATTGGCTGAAAAGTATTACGGTCCCTTCAAGATCATTGCCAAAACTGGTACCCACTCCCGCACCCTTAGACTCCCTTCCAATTTCCAAGCAGTACACCCTGTATTCCATGTTTCTATGCTCGAGCCCACAGTTGAAAATACTATCCCTGGTCAAGAAATACCTCTGCCTCCCCCTGTGGAAATCGACAGAGATATCGAGTTCAAGATCAGTGAGATCTGTGACTCCAAGCTGGATCGCCGGTTCAAGAAATGCCCTCTTTGTTACTTAGTTCGATGGACTGGTTATGAAGGAACCGATGAAGAACTCACTTGGTTGGCTGCCACTGAAGTAGAACATGCTACAGAGCTCATAGAGGAATTTCACGCTCGTTATCCCGATTAGCCCAATCCTTCTACTCCTGTTACATAGACTTTCTCTGCTTACATTTTTCATTTCTCCGCCATAGTTTATTGTATATCTGTATCCGTCTTCTTGACCAAAGGTTGAAGATTGATGCTTCTCTGGACACCACTTGCATGATGACCACTATGTTTAATAAGCATAGCTGATTCGTCACTTTGCATACTTAACAAGGTGGGCTGAGAGTGGAAGTACAGGGTTGTATTGGTTTTCTCCTAAGGTGTTTCTTTTTACTCCATCTTACTGTTTACTCTTACTTTTCGTCTCCCTCGCGCCAAATCATCAAAAAATCCACAAAATTAAGTAAATACATTTTTCTCCACCTACTGTACACTACTCTTTGTCTTCCTCTTGTTCCTCCTCCTCGTTACTCCCAGACTCATCAGTCTCCACTGGAGTACACTCCTCTGTCGCCTGCGTGGTTGTTAACAACCTACTCAATACCCCCATCAACTCTGTGTGCATGTCAACATTCCTTCCAAGTGCCCCCATCAGCATAGCCTCCATTCCCCTCGATGTTCCCTCAGAGTTGGGCAACCGAACCAATTCATCATGTTCCCTTTTCAACTGGTCACGCTCTCCTCCCAGCTTGTACTCCACGTTCTCCAACCTCTTGATCTCCTTCATATACATTGTCAACTTCGCCAATGCTTTCTCCAACTTCTTTTCATTGGCGTCTAGCTCCGACCTCGCCAATGCCAGTTGCGTCTGCAACTCCTCCACTAATTTCTCCTGCTGCCCATCTCCTTTTCTCAATTCCGCCAATTGCTCCACACACTTTTTCTGCCACGATGACACCACAATTCCTATCATAAGCTCGTCATGGTCACATCTTCCCCTTGACTTCCTGCACTCCTCACATGCCTTGTGGTCCATTCTCTTACCACTGTAGAACATATTAGCATAATGCCGTACAGCGTCAGGAGATTCTCACCTGAGGTCTACCAAGCACTCCATCTGGCGTCGCTTGCAACTCGTGCAAGGAGCATGGAGAAGTATGCATGTCTTCTCCTCCTCTTCATCCTCGGGGTTGTCACCCGCCTGACTCTGTTCTGGTGTGACTCCCCTGTGCTGCACCACTTCCCTTACTCTTCTCCTCCTCCGCCTTGTTGTCAACAAGGGCCTTGCTCTTTGCCCCTTTGCGCTGAGAAGCCCTGGTCGAAGTTTTCTTCTTCACCAGTTTTGGAGTCGCCTCTGTTGCGTCCTCTGGATTTGTACCAGTGCACTTCCTCTTGCAGCCACCTTCATTCTCTGAGCACTGGACAATCTTCTCCACCTTTTCCTCCAGAGTCATGGTGTGGCCTTTGGCCTCTAGCTGCTGAACGGTGTGTTCACGGTCAGCAATCTGCTCCGCACTCATGTAAGTACCTACCTGTGGAATGGTCGTTACCTCCGATTCCACTACAGGAGTTAGAGTCCGTACCCTTGTAGGCCCTACCTCTGCCATCGCCTGCTCCACCACCTTCTCCACCGGATTCGACCTGTCCACCTGCATCGTCAAACTATCGGCCTCCCTATGGTAATGTAAGAATTGTGTCACTGACTCTGGACTAAACAACATAAGCCCCAACCTTGCCATTGTTGCCTCATACTCTGCGTGTACTGGCAGAGAAGCACCTTGCCTTGTCGTTTCCTCCGCTGGGCGACCAGTTAGTCTTGCCATCGTTTGAGCAACCCTTGCTTTTGTCTCTTCCTGCTTATGTTTCTTTTCTCGTACTGCCTCCAATCGTCGATCTCTCTCGTCCACTTCCATCGCATCTTCCTTCTCTGCCTCACCCTCTGTCCCTTCCTTCTCAGCTCCCTTTTTCTCCACCTTCTTGCCCCTCAGCTCCTTTTCGAGGGCTTCCACCTCCGCTCGTCTGTGAAGGAGTAATCTAAGTTTCTCCTCGCGTGTTGGGTCTTCGATTGAGGGAACAGAGGCAGACATTTTTAAGCGGTCACGTGTAAACGAGTTGGTGTAGCGGGGTAAAAATGATTTTGATTTTTCCTCCACAGCTGACCTTTATATATCCGGACCTGATGTCAAAACGCCAATAAAACTTTCAAAAGCCTATTGTTTGATCATGTGCTCAGGCCTTGAGGCTCGGCCTTAAGGGGGGAATACTGTCATATCCTGTATTGCCTACCTCCAGACCCCTATGCTCTTACTCCACCTTTCCCTTTGTTTACTCCAGACTTTGATTATGTTCTTAGTATTACTTATTGCTTACTGTACATAGATTACTCTTGTTTCCTTTCTTCCGCCCTACTGAGCTATCCCCTCAGTATTGTAGTATACATCTCGTAGTGAGTCACTTATCATTCTTAAGTGCGCCACTATCAGTTTTACTTTACACTGCCATACATGCTCACTTCTCCAACACATTTTATTATGTTTAATTAGTTATAGTCTTCATTCTACGTATGCATACCCTGACCATACTTCTCCGCTGGCCTTTACTTACTCTGAGTCTCTAGTATTTAAGTAGTACTCGGTTTGTACTTAGACTTTAGTTTCGTATTGAACTACGTCCTCACCTTTCAGTCTGACTTGAGTTACACCTCTCGTCTTCTTATCCTTTGTCTTCTCCAAAGGGCTTGCCCTTACTCCGAAATACAGGACCAGGAATCTCAGGGGCGCAGCACATAAGCTGAAGCCAAAGTCCTACCCTCTGAGTTCTCGTTCTCCGCTTTTGTCTCGTACTCACCCTTGCTTCTCTGCAGTCACCCTCTCGTACTCTGCCGCCAAGTCAGGCTAGGGGCACGGTCGTGACAGTATATGAAACTACCACCTTGGATTCCTTACATAACACTTTTCTTTCTCTCATGGCTACCCGCACACAGACTCAGACTGCACATGCTAGGAGCCACAAACAGCAGCAAAACAATGTGTGCCGTAGCAATTGTCTAGCTGCTCAGCAAGCCCGTGAATGTACAACAGCTAACACGCCACGTTGTGTTGACTCTGCTCCGCCTCTCTCTCAGCGGAACACCCCACCCTCAGCTAGTGCTCTCGCTTCTGGAGGAATTACCTCCACTCATCGTGCAGCTCGTGAACTTCAGCCAGTTCACAGCAATCAACTGCATGCACCATGCCCAATACCATTGAGTGTTCCCATACTCCACTGCCAAGTCAGGCTAGGGGCACAGTCGTGACACTGGGAACACTGTGCTTAGAGAATATGTGCATGACAAAGAGCTTAGTGAGCTGGGTGGAGGTGATGGTGTTATGGCAAGGGATGAAGATGGCTTGCTTGCTAAGGCGGTCAACACTAACTAGGATTGAATTGTACTTATCAAATCCAGAGATGGGAAGTGTTTCAATGAAGTCCATAGAGATAGAGTTCCATGGGCACTCCGGAATAGGGAGTTGCTTCAAGGTACTGTAGGGATGGTGACACTGTGGTTTAGACTGTAAGCAGGTGGTGCAAGACTTACAATAGTCCTTGACATAAGTATGGAGTCCAGGCCAAGTATATTCTCATCAAATATTATCCAAGGTCTTGTTCTGACCAGGGTGTCTGGCGAGTAAATGGTCATATTTGTACTGGACAACACAAAGGTGGAGCAAATTGTTGTCTGGGACATAAATCCAGTTGTTGAGGCAGAGTAAGCCATCTGAACCGACAGACCAACAATTAGTAGGATTGCGAAGGTGAATGGATGCAACAGTGTTTAGGGGTTGGGCAGTGAGGATGTTGTGGTGGAGTTGCTCAACATCCATAATGATGCTGGCACGGAGAATGGGATGAAGGAGTGTGGTGGCACAGATAGAGGCAATGAGCTGTTCTTGGGTAAAACAGGGCAAAAATTGTGTGGATTAACTTTGGCATAGTCATTATTCCCCCCTTTAGGGTAGATGTCCCATTGTCTAGTTAAGCATCAGGTTTTGCACCAAGTTTCCCTGAGCAGAAATGAATAACCAGATTGAACTGAGACAGGTACTCTGACCAATGAGCCTGGCAGTGAGTGAGAATCTTGGTGGTGGAGAAATACTCTAAGTTTTTATGGTTAGTAACCATATCAACTGGAGTACCAGAACCTTCCAAGTAGTGTTGCCAGACATGAAAAGCTTCAAAAATAGCCAGGAGTTCCTTGTTGTGGGTGTTGTAGTTCAGTTGAGGAGCAATGAAGGTATGGGAATGGAACACAATAGGGTGAATATTGCCATTGTTAGTGACAATTGAGAGGATTGCTCCAAGAGCATAATCGGAGGTGTCAGTCTCTACAATGATCTGGGTGTCAGGGACCCAATGAGTGAGCACAGGGGCTGTCATGAAGGTGTTCTTCAGTTTCTCGAATGCCAAATGGCAAGCCAGAGAAAAGTCCCATTTTAGACCCTTGTGGGTAAGACAAGTGAGAGGCACTACAATATTAGAGTAGTGCTGGATAAAGTGCCTATAGAAATTGGCAAACCCAAGGAAAGACTGAATGTCTTTAACCTTCTTTGGCTCAGGCCAATCCCTAATGGTTTGGACTTTATCCTGGAACATAGTGAGGCTGCCCGGAGAAAGGATGTAACCTAAGTACTCAACAGATTCAGTGTGAAATTCATACTTGTCTACCTGGGCATAGAGCCCATGTTGGTGTAAATGCTATAGAACTTCTTTAACATGCTGTTTGTGTTCCTCGAGACTATCAGAGTAGATTAGTATCTCGTTGAGATAGACTGTAACGCACACATCGAGCATGTCCTTGAAGATGTCATTCATGAAACATTGAAAAGCCACAGGTGCATTGGTGAGTCCAAATGGCATAACTAGCCATTCAAACGAGCCATAGCGAGTGTGAAAAGCGGTCTTCCACTCATCTCCATCAGTGATGTGGACTAAGTGGTAAGCATGGCAGAGATCAATCTTGGTGTAGATTCTAGCCTTGCGAGGAGAGTCAAGGAGGTTGGAAATAAGGGGAAGGGGATATCGATCCTTTTTGGAGATTGCATTGAGCCCATGGAAATCGACAGAGTCAAAGGGATCCATCTTTCTTCCTGACAAAGAGCACTGGTGCCCCATGTGGAGAACAAGAAGGACAGATGAAGCCAATCCTGAGATGTTCGTCAATGAACTCTTGTAGAGAGGCCAACTCAGACTGTGAGAGTGAATATACAGTACTGACTGGAGGAGACATACCTTCCTCCAAGTTGATCCGGAGATCATAAGGGTGATGCAGAGCAAGAGTGTCTGCTTGTGTTTTGCTGAAGACATCAGTGAACTTGTGATATTCTGGAGGAATATTAGAAAGGTACATGGCTTCTGCAGCCATGGCAGTGGCAGAAGCTGAAACTATGGCACCGACTTGTATCCTAAACTCTGCGAGCCAGTGAGCTTACTAGCCTGGAGAAAAGCTGCAGTGTTAATGAGCAAGATACTAGGAGGTGGACTATTGTCTGACAGAGAAACAGAAGACGAAGCTGGTGATGGAGGGGTTTGCAAGGAGGCAGATGCCTTCAGTGCAGGTGTCAACAAAGACAGAGAAGATTCTCTTAGAACCGGGGTTTGGAAGCCAAGTATACATCTCTCAGTCCAGTCAATCAACGGATTGTGTTGGGAGAGCCAGTTAAATCCTAATACCACAGAGCAGGAAGAATTGAGCAGAGTTACATAGAATGAAACATCCATGCATTCACCAGTAGGAAATGTTACAGATAATAATATACTCTCTGTAAGTATGGAGTTAGAGGTACCATCAAAAAGTTTCAGTGCAATGGGAGGGACCAGAGTTGTGAGGAGGTTGTGCTCCCTCACAAACGACGAGTCAGCAAAACAGTGGGTTGAACCAGAATTGATGAGCGAAAGGAAGAAAAGAGGCATATCTGGTGTAGCTGGAGAAAATGAAGTCAATGGAATATTTAAAGCTTGGGGATCATAAAGAGTGGATGCATTTAGTCTTATCTCCTTAGGTGCACAGGAGAGATTAATGTGGCCCTCAGCCTGTGTGGAGTCACTGGAGCTGCTCTCTATTTTTTCAAACTCTCAGCCGAGTTCGCCAAGGGAGTTGCCTTGGTAGAGGTGGCAGTGGCCGCATGGGCTTTGGCGGCAGAGGCTGCCTTGTGACAGTCCTTGGTCTGATGACCGGTGTTGCCACAGAATAGACAAAGCTTCTGGTCCAGGCGATGTTTACGTTCTTCCGGGGTAAGTTTCCTGTCAGAACTAAGCTTCCCAGTCAAGTCTGGCACCTTGGACTGGTTCTGCTTTTGCTTGTTCTTGGGTTTCCCTGAGGACAAAGCAGAGTTGGAAGAGGCAGTAGAGGAAGAGGAGGATGAGAACTGAGTCTTGGAGGAGGAGGAAGAATTCAAAGTCAACTTCGAATTCTGATTGCCCTTGGGCTTCTCTGAAGACTTAGCAGCAGACTTGCTGTGCTTCTCCTCAATGTTGCACTCGGTGTTGTGCTCCCAATGCCTCTGATCATAGCTCTGGACTACCTTCTTAGTCCCAGCAAGAGTCGTAGGCCAGCCTTGCTCTCAATGAGAGAGAGCATCCTTCAAACAAGGACAAAGGCCACAGTAGTATGCCGAGTTGAGGGCAGCATTGTCCCAAGGCAAGAGTGTGGCATATTCATTAAATTTAATCTCGTAGGTCATGAGCCACTGATTATCCTCTATGTGGAGGGAGAAAATGCGAATTTCAGCTTCACCAACAGGGTTGGTATGGCCGAAGTGAGTACAGAGGAGCTGAACAAAGTAGCCCCATGAATCCATCCATGGCTCATATGCATCATCATCAAGATGAGTAGCAAACAGATTGCTTGCTGAGCCATGGAGGAAAGTCAACGTGTAGTTGACTTTAGATGTGTTGTCCAGGTACAACTGAGGGTTGTTCCGGAAAACTAAGTGGACTTGTGTGATGAAAGGTTCCAACTTCAAGGTGTTGGAGCCATTGAAATTGTCTGGCTGATTAACCTTCTTCTCCCGAACAGGAGGAGGAGGTGGTGGAGGTGGTGGTGGCAGGGCAAAGTAACCCACCACAGAGGCCACCATTTCCAGGATTTCATCCCTGGTAAAGTTATAGTGGCATGGTGGGTGACGGGAGTTGCAGTAGACATCCCTGAAGGGAAGCCTTGAAGGAGGTTCCAAGGGAGAATTGGAGGGAGGATTAGAGGGAGGACCTCCAGGGTGATTTGGTCTGCCAGGACCATTGCCACTGGCACCTGCCTGCTCATCATCGTCCCCTTGATCATCATCTCCTTGATCATTATCTCCAGAACCATTACCATCATCTCCAGAGCCATCACCATCATCTCCAGCATCACCTGGAGGTCCACCATTTCCAACTTTGGCAGAATTACCAGTGGAGGAAAGTGGTAGTGGAGGAAGTCCTCCACTGCCTGAAGCTACAGGCTGTTGGGTGGGTGGTGAATGGGCTGTGGGTGTTTGCTGCTGGTGAGCAGCTACACCTTCTGGAGGAAGTTGAGTATCCACTGGTTCTATGGATGCAGTGGGGACAAGGGTGGGGTTGAACAGAATGCTCAACAGGATTGGGCATGGAGTGTGCAATTGATTACTGTGAACTGGCTGAAGTTCATGAGCTGCATGATGAGTGGAGGTAATTCCCCCAGAAACTAGAGCACTGGCTGAGGGTGGGGCATTCCGCCAAGAGAGAGGTGGAGCAGAGTCAACACAACAAGGTGTGCTGGCATTGTTATGTTTGCGAGTTTGCTGGGCAGCTAGATGATTGCTATGGCATACTTCATTTTGCTGCTGTTCATGGCTCCTGGTGTGTGCAGTCTGAGTCTGCATACAGGTAGCCATGAGGGAAAGAAAAGTGTTGTGAGAGGAATCCAAGGTGGTAGTTTTGTATACTGTCACAACTGTGCCCCTAGCCTGACTTGGCAGTGGAGTACGAGGGGGTGACTGTGGAGAAACAAGGGGTGAGTATGAGACAGAAGCAGAGAATGAGAACTCAGAGGGTAGGACTTTGGCTTCAGCTTATGTGCTGTGCCCCTGGGATTCCTGGTCCTGGATTTTGGAGTAAGGGCAAGCCCTTCGGAGATGACAAGAGACAAGAAGAGACAAGAGGTGTAACTCAAGTCAGACAAGAGGGTGAGGACATAGTTCAATACAAAACTGAAGTCTAAGTACAAATCAAGTACTACTTAAATACTAGAGACTTGGAGTAAGTAAAGGCCACTGGCCTTGGCCAGTGGAGAAGTATGGTCAGGGTAGGCATATGTAGAATGAAGACTATAACTAATTAAACATAATAAAATGCATCGGAGAAGTGAGTGCATATGGCAGTGTAAAGTAAAACTGATAGTGGTGCACTTAAGAATGATAAGTGACTCACTATGATATGTATACTACAATACTGAGGGGATAGCTCAGTATGGCAGAAGAAAGGAAACAAGAGTAATCTATGTACAGTAATCAATATGTAATATTAAGAGTGTAATCAAAGTCCAGAGTAAACATAGGTGAAGGTGGAGTAAGAGCATAGGAGTCCAGAGGTAGGTGATACGGGATATGACATATGGTTTACATCTGTAGAGTACCTGTACTATTATGGACATATTACAGTCTGGTATAGTTTATGGTATAATTAACTTAGCATATAAGTGAGCAAATTGATTTTTGAGATAAGATGTAATCCTGATGTACTATTTATTGTTCACCAGTTGATGAGACAACCACTCAATGAGAATCACCATATTTCTCCACTTTCCTGTTGTATTTTTTACCTCAAACTTTGCATACAGTCTAATTTAAGCTCTAGAATGTATAATATATCTTTTATTTTACAGAAATTCATGAACTTTTAAACTTCCAAATTATGGGGAATGTCATGCTTGCTGTAGGACAGAACAAGTGGAATATGAAGAATTTGATGGATCTCATTGACATCTGTGCTGGTGTTTGCTTCTGCACTGCTAGTTGGTCATTGAATTCTTTGATGAGACTAAGTAGTGTGACACTGGTGTGACATTCTCATTGAGTGGTGTTCTCATCAACAGGTGAATGATAGTATCATATTTGGTTGGAAGTCATGGATTATGTAACTATCTGGATCACATTTGAGTGAAGTGTTAGTACATGTTCCACCCATGTCTCAACTTGTCTACTCAATCTCTCCCTCTCTGCTCTTTCTCTCTGGCACTTCTCAAAATATACATATTTGTGCACTGTCCTGACATTGTACCCAACTCTGAAAAACATTTTGACATGTCAAGACCTCTCTGGCACTGCTTGTAGAACCAAACCCTGATGTTTGATAGTGGCACATTCAGGTTTCAGTCCACCATCTGCTTCTGAGTCTTCTAAAAAAAAAGGCAAGTGTTGAATTTATGTCTTGTCAATAGTATCAGTTCTTATTTATTGCACTAATAGGAAACCCAAAACCCAATTTATTACTTTTATAAACATGTTACACATAACAGTAAAGGTAATATTGGGAAGCCTGGTGACAAGAATTACCAGTGCTATCATGGTGGGCATTGAACTCTAACTATAACTAGAGCAATGCATTGCTGTTTAAATGGTGCAGTTATTTATTAATCTACATTACTACTTACTAACATTTTATTTACTTACTATAGGATTGATTGGAAATCTGAAGACAGCATTGCCCACTATGTATGACTCCTACAACATTCTTAAGGCTCAGTGTGGTATCAATGGAATTATGGAAGAAGAGATTGAAATTGCATCTGGCAAGCTTTCATTGAGTGAAGGAAAAGTGGCTACATATTTAGAAGATCTGGAAAGGAAGTCCAAAAACATTAAGAAAGCATTTGCAAAGCAGGAGGAATGAGCAATGGTAAGATTTTATCTTACTTTTGTTGTAATTGTAATACAAGATGGCTTATATTTACATAGAGACCTTTTGAACAAGATAAATTTGAATGTCTGCTTGCAAGTTGAGTTGTAGCCAGTGATCAGCCCTTTGAAGAAGTTGAGCAGCTGGAATTTCAAGAACTAATTGAATATGTTCACCATAGAAAATCAATTAAGATTCCAGGGAGGCATGCAATAAAATAGTGCATTATTATGTTAGATATTCAGGGTTGCACAGCTTCTTTGACAGCTGTCACTTGTCACCTGTCATACTTGACAGTTCTGTGATTGACAGATATGTGATTGACAGATTGACAGCTGTCAGTTACCTTAGTTACAGGACCTTGGTTGGACTTTGGTAGACACCCTCAGTATATAAACACTCTGTATCTTGGTAGTAGTTAACAAGTTTCCTCCCCATCTTGTGTCTGTGTTAGTGTTTGTGTCTGAGTTATTTGCTCTCTTATCACCTTCCTTGCTCTTATTATCCTCTATTCTCTCTCCATCCACCCCCTCTATTCTTGTTACTTCTGACATATTAAGCTTAGTGAGGAAGGATTAGCAGATATCAAAACCAAGTTTTTGGTGAGTTATACTTCATTCAAGAATTACATATTACAAGATTTCTTACTCATAGTTATATTCTAGACTCTTCATGGGAATTTTACCATATCACTTGACCTCTGGACCTCATCTAATAATATAGCTTTTCTTGCTATAATTGCACATGTCATCAATAATAATGATGTTCTAGGTTTAATTTCTTGTTATATCCATGTCTGGATACATCATGCTGATGTTACCAAAGGTTCCCATGTGACCTTCCAACACACCTGGTCTGTTCCTGGAATGTACCAGCTATGGGTTTATACTTCCTGATGTTCCTGCCCAGGTTCATACCCAGAACCCATCAGGTTTTCTATCAGATATCTCAGATATGTACTTTCTCTTATAATGGCCTCACTGCATCATTATAGTATTACTCCTCCCTTCCATTACTACCTATACATTTCATTATGGTCAATGTAGTTTAGTTCTTTATTCTTCATTCTGAGTGCATCATTTGCGCCCCTACTCTGCTTTGCCCAGTCTTTATCTTTTACCTATCCCTTTGATTTGTTCTTAGTTCCCTGCTTCTGCATTTGTACCTATAGGTTTCTACTTAGTATATATAGTCTTCCAGATGTACTATTAGTCTTTAGTATTCATATCAACTCTGTACACTTCTTCCTACTCTTAAGTTCTGAAACCTGCTCTGGGTTTTCCTTCAGGTTTCTCTCCTGCTGCCTAGTGTAGTGGTGAAGCCTCTTCTGATACTCTGGAACATTTCCTTTCATTGAATATTGTCTGTCATGAAATACAAACCATTCCCTGGGGATATCCAGGCAGTGCAGCACATATGCTGAAGCCATAGTTCATTCCTGCACTTCCACTCTACATTTCTGCACCTGTACTCACTTCAGGTTTCCATTATAGTTCTTCCACACCCTCCAGGCATCTTCACATCTGCTTTCTAGTAGAAAGGAATCAGTACATAACAGTATATGAATACTTATACCTTGGATATCTCTTCTATCATGGCTCCAACTGGGACTTCAGTTACTCATACAGCACATACTGCTAGTCATACCAATGTTGTGGGTGCTCATGCCACCCATGCAGCTATGAGGCAACAGCCTCCATGGAGTACTTCTGGTTCTCTACCTTCTACACTGTCTTGGGTTACACCCATCCCAGCACCACCTCCTAGTGCTACTTTCCTGGGTCCACCCTTGACTTCTGCTCAGACACTCTCTGTTCCTGCAGCTGGGAACCTTGGATCTGCTCAGGCTCATCTGGATGGCACCCCACTGCCATACAGTACAGTCTCAGCAGACCAGGAAACTCCTGAGGGTCACAGCTCTGATGGTAGTACCATTGGGCCACTACCTCCACCTCCTTCTCAGCTCAATCCTTCATATCCACCATCCTCAGGCTCAGGGGACAATGGTGATGAGGATGATGACAACAATCCCAGGTGCACACATCTTGCATGCCACTCCCAGGAAGAAACAGCCATTGTATAATATGTGGGTACTTCAATACCTGGAATGTTACCTTTTTTATGGTCTAAACTTTATCATGCATACACACAACTCAAGCCTTAAGTCATTGAAGAGCATCAACAATATCAAGAAACTTTTATTCAAGCTAAGTAAATCTCCAACATTATACACTAATATTGTTCTCCAATTTCCAGTCCTGTGGCCAATGAAGAAGGATTACACTCACTAAGCATACATGCCAGTCCAAGCATACACAGGAATCCCACCAGTCTCAGGGTCCACAGGTTGTGGATAGCTCTGTTAGGGCTCCTGTAAATTGCCCCACAGTCACCCCAACACCTTCCCACCTTGCTTCAAGCCAATATGCACCCTGTCTGAGCTATCCCCATCATGCTGGTAGTCACCCACCTCATTCCTCACAGCCCCTTCAGCAGAGAAGGCCAGAATTGAGTGACAAAGTTGGTCAGGATGGCAAACTCTTGCCTCAAGAATGTCAGTGTTGCATGGACAACAATCTATACTTGTTCTGCAGGAATCCAGGGCATTGCACCAATGAATGTCCCTGCTCTGCCTCTTCTGCAGCTAGAGCCCAGGCATCTGGATTACTCACTATGGCTCCTACATTGGCTTCTGCAGGTCCCTTAACCTGCAGGTCTGCACTTCTTTCCAACCCAGCTTTGGGTTCAAAAAAATAGAGAGTGGTCCTCTGGATACCACACAAGCTGAGGACCATGTTGTTCCCCCTTGTGTGCAGCCAATGCAGGTAAGACTCAATGCTTCCACTCTTTCTGACCCCAATGCCCTTCATATTCCACTTTGTAGTACCATCCATGCACTCTCTACATCCTGTACAGTTTCATATAGTGCTTTAGTTGATTTGGGTTCTACCCATTGTTTTATGGATTCATCTTTCATATGGACACATGCTATTCCCACCTCACCTACTCCACCTATTGCTCTCAGACTCTTCAATGGCACCACCAATCATGTTATAACCAAGTTCATTACACTCCCTGTACTATTCCCTACTGGTGAATGTATAACAGTTGAACTCTATGTGACACCTCTTGATTCAGTGTGTTCTGCAGTCCTAGGATACAATTGGCTCACCCACTTCAATCTGTTGATTGACTGGGTATTGGGCTCATTAACATTCCAGACTCCAGTCACTTCTGAGCAACTTCTGCTCAAATCCAATACCTCAGAGCCAGGTTCCACTTCTGAGGATCCATCTCTGGTCACTTCTGATGAGTCTATGCCTGCTCCTCCTAGCATTTCACTAATAAACAGTTCCACCTTCTCATGTGCATGCCATTTAGAGGGAGCACAGACTTTCCATATCCAGCTTGGTGCTGTCACTACTGCTGCTGCCTCAATTCTGAGGAAGCCCCAGATCTTTCTTCCATACTATCTGAGTATAACAAGTATGCTGATGTATTTAGCAAGTCCTGGGCAGATACACTTGCCCCTCACTGTCCCTATGACTTAAAGATCAACCTAGAGGAAGGTGCATTACCTCCCATAGGTCAGATCTATTCCCTTTCCCAGTCTGAGTTTTCCACTCTTCAGGATTTCATTGATGAACATATCCAGATTGGATTCATTCAACCTTCACACTCTCCACATGGGGCTCCTGTCCTTTTTGTCTGCAAGAAGGACAGATCACTTCAGCTTTGTGTGGATTTCCATGGGTTGAACACTATTTCTAAAAAGGATTATTATCCTTTGCCACTCATTTCAGATTTGCTTGACAGTCCCTGTCATGCCCATATCTATATCAAGATCAATCTGCATCATGTGTACCACCTTGTCCACATTGCCAAGAACAATGAATGGAAAACTTCTTTCCAGACTCACTATGGATCCTTTGAATGGCTAGTCATGCACTTCAGACTTTCCAATGCACCTGCAGGTTTCCAACACTTCATGAATGATGTATTCAAGGACCTTCTCAATGTGTGCATTATAGTTTATTTGGATGACATTCTAATATACTCTGATAACCTTGTGCAACATTGCCAACATGTTAAAGAAGTCTTGTGTTGACTCTGGAAGCACAGGTTGTACACACACACAGATAAGTGTGAGTTCCACTTGGAATCCATGGAATATCTTGGATATATACTATCACCCAACAGTCTCACCATGTCTCCAACAAAGATGAAGACTATTCAAGATTGGCCTGAACCAAGAAAAGTAAAAGACATTTAATCTTTCCTCAGATTTGCTAATTTCTATTGGCATTTTATATACAACTATTCTGACATAGTTGTTCCACTCACCCACCTTACCCAGAAGGGTAACCTGTGGAACTTCTCAGAAAAGTGCTGTTCCACTTTTACTGAACTTAAGGATGCTTTCATATTGGCACCCATCCTTACCCATTGGGTTCCCGACAAGCTGCTTATCATGGAAACTGATGCTCCAGATTACACATTGGCTGCTATCTTGTCTATAGTTTTGGATGATGGCAAGATTCACCCTATCACTTTCCACTCACGAACCTTTACACCTCCTGAGTTAAACTATGACACCCATGACAAGGAATTGCTCACTATCTTCAAAGCATTCCAAGTCTGGCATCATTATCTGGAAGGTTCTGGTTCACCCATCAATATTGTCACAGACCACAAGAACTTGGAATACTTTTCCACAACCAAGATCTTATCCTGATGACAAGCCCGATGGTCTGAGTATCTTTCCCAGTTCAACCTAGTCATCCACTTTCGACCTGGAAAACTCAGGGTGAAGCCAGATGCTCTGACTAGATGATGGGATGTCTATCCTAAAGAAGGGGATAGCAGCTACACTAAGGACAATCCACATAACAATTGTCCAGTGTTCACCTAGGAACAGCTTATCACTTCTCTCTGAGAAACCTTACTTATTGTACCCACTCTTTGCACTAGTATCATCATGGACATTGAACAGTTACATACTGATATATTATTAGCTCTCCCTAATGACCTGGTTGCAGTTATCTGAATGTGGACTCCTGAGAATCATTGGACTGTAACACCAGACAGATTCCTCTGTCTAGACAACCAGATCTATGTTCCAGACTCCAGAACCCTTCAGCTTCAGGTTTTACAGTACAAACACAACCATCTGCTTTCAGGACACCTTGGACAGAACAAGACCCTTGAACTAATTCAACATGAATATACTTGGCCACTTATATGGACATTTTTAAAGGACTATTGTAAGTCTTGTAATACTTGCATGCATTCTAAACCACAGCACCACCACCCATATAGAACCCTGAAACAACTTCCAGTTTCCAGATGCCCATGGCACTCAATTTCTATGGATTTCATAGATCAACTTCCAAAATCATCAGCTTCCAAGTATGATTCTATACTCATTATTGTGGATCATTTCTCCAAGCAGTCTATCTTCATTCCCACTCATACCACATGCTCTTCTTCTGACCTTGCACTTCTATTTGTACTTCATGTCTTTTTCAAGCACAGAGTCCTGAAACACATCACTTCTGATTGTGGTTCCAAGTTTGTATTGCATTTCTTCCATTCCCTTGGTACAGCCCTCAATATTGCTTTGCATTTCACCTTGGGTTATCATCCCAAAGGTGATGGCCAAATGGAACACACCAACCAAACTCTGGAACAATACCTTTGGGCCTACTGCAACTACCAGCAGGATAACTGGTGTGATCTCTTACCTCTTGCTGAATTTGCTTACAATAATGCACTGAGCACAACCACAGGAATTTCACTGTTCTATGCAAACAAGGGTTATCACCTGAACCTTGTGATACATCTGGTGTCATGGGTGAAACTTGATTAGTCATAAACACACACATATGGCTATATGGCCCAATGTCTGGAATCCACATCATCTGGAACTTTCCAAATACACTACCAAATAATTCTCATGAGGCACTGCTTCTCAAGAAACAAACATATGGAAACACAAACAAATACCCAACTTCTTGGTGACCAATAATCAATACCATTAAAAATAGGACACCATTGTTCTTCACACCCATTGTTCAAGAACAATGCCTATGCATTTGATTACCAAGGACATGCCATTGTTTCTAATAATAGAACCCCATTGTTCCTCACACCCATTGTTCAGAACAATGCCTATACATTTGCTTACCAAAGATATGCCATTGTTTCTAATAATAGGACTCCATTGTTCTTTTGCACCCATTGTGCAGAACAATGTCCTCCTATTCACCCATTGTCTTCCTGCCCATTGTCTACTGGGGTCCGTGAGTAGAATTCCATTGTTCATCACCAGAACAATGTAATACTATTTCTGTAACCATTGTTCAAGACCTGACTCACCTCCCTGAACACCACTGTCCTGTGCAGCCCCCACCTCAAGACAATGGATCCATCATTACCAAATTTGAAGGACAATGCAGGATTGGTTTTGGATAGGATCAGTCAGCAGTAGGAGGAAAAAGAGCATAAAAGGAGAGAGGAATTGAGCCTTAGACAGTAGTTTTATCCATTACCAAATAGCCTGCCACTAGCTAGGATCTTACTCACCTGTTCATCCCAAGTAGTTATTCTTACACATTAGATACAGAATCTATTGTGCTTTTCTTCAGTTCTATTAGTAACATAAACAATGCAGCTCAACTCACCATATAAATATATTCACAGTAATCTCAACGTAACTCAACTCAACTCAACATAATGCACCTCAACTCAATGTATCGAATCTCAATGTCACTTTTATCATATCTATTCAGTAGCAGCACATATTAGTTTATGTGCTGCAGCCACCAAGCTACAGTCAGAAACAACCAAGGCCCTCAACTTCATTTCAACCTTCACCACAGCACCAATCTTTATATACAGCCTTTGCTGTACATACAAGCTTTCCTAGTGTTTCTAGCAGTTATTGTTACCCTATACAGCTTTAGCCATATACTCTAGAAACTCTCACAGTTCATCTCTTATTTACAGCCTTTGCTGTACCACACCAGTCATGGGCCAAGTTCTAATCAAACCTAGCAAAGCCCCACAGTTCATTGCCCATTTACAGTCTTTACTGTACATCCCATATCATAGGAGTTTGCAGGAATACATACGATCAGTATCCCTCAACCCTCAGGTGCTAGGTACAAATAAAGTCACTTCCTGCCGAACACCTAAGGTATCTATTACCTTGAATGACACTGGAATGTGATCTCACTTCCACTTGTGCCTGACACTTCACAGTAAACCTTGAGGAACTTCACAAGATGCTTTGGACTGAAATACTCAGTGCACAGAAACACTACCAAGCACCTGCCAATGCATGTCACAAACCTGCACCTGCATTCCCCATTGGGACAAAGGTATATGTTAAAGCTGAGTACTTCTGGACAACCTGGCCATCCCAGAAACTTGCAGAAAAGTTCCTAGGACCTTTTGAAGTCATCACACTTGCCAGATCACATTTGCATACCTTGCACCTTCCAGAACAATTCCATGCAGTCCACCCAGTATTCCATGTATCCATGTTTGAACCCAATACTGAAAACACTATCCCAGATCACATTATTCCACCACCACCACCACCACCTGTCCAGGTTGATGGTGATATTGAATATGAGGTCTCAGGAAATTCTAGTTCTTATTATTGTTACACTTCCACAATCTTCTAATTGTCATATCCTATGTGATGACCTTCAATTCTACAAAAATATTTTTGTTTCCTTTGTTTCAATAGGTTATTCTGCACATTTGGATACTTTGCTTCTGTAACAGTTTGAACAATGGAATGAATATATAGGTAACCACACACATGTGATCAATTTCTCTTCCTTTGACTGTTAAGCATTCAGCACCTCATAATTGCCCTTCTGACTGTGCCATTAGACTCCACAAGTGTGAGCAAATGTAAAAAGCAAAAATATATACACATACTTACTATTGTTATATTCTGTATCTGATAAATAAAACTTGAGATATTTCACATGTTATAACAGGTCCAAAAGTGATGGAAAACATGACAAACATGGTGTGTGGGAATATGTGTGACATATGTGACGCATTGTAGAAATGTGACAGATGTGATGCACAGGAATATGTGTGACAAACGTGATGTGCATAAGAATGTGACAAATGTGATGCTGTGGATTCATTAGTATTAATAATATTCTAATATACCCTTGCAATGTGAAATACTTAATGATCACTTATGATCACTATTAGATCTAATAATAATAGGTGAATATACTCTTGAAATACTTAATGATCACCTATGATCACCTGAATAATCATTAGTAGTAATAATTGGCTAATACCTTATTGAAACACTCA
Source organism: Cyathus striatus (assembly GCA_025738555.1). NCBI lineage: Eukaryota > Fungi > Basidiomycota > Agaricomycetes > Agaricales > Nidulariaceae > Cyathus > Cyathus striatus. Next base: position 1,880,477 of record JAOVFP010000013.1, on the reverse strand, counting down.
ATGATCACTTATGATCACCATTAGATCTAGTAATAATAGGCTACTATGCTCTTGAAACACTTAATGATCACATATGATCACCTGAACAATTATTAGTACAAATAATAAGCTAATAACCTATAGAAACATTCATTGATCACTTATGATCACCATTAGATTTAGTATTAATGAGTGAATAACCTGTCATGTCCCGTTCTATTCCACTAGAGACAAGAACCTTGGAGGAGATAGTCTAAGTAGCAGAGTAACTTGTACATGTTAGTAGGGTGCATGGAGATAGTGAACAAGTACAGGAGTAGTGGAACATTGGCTTCAACTTGTGTGTTGTGCCCCTTGGACTTCCAGTTCTGTATTTAGAACAAAGTGGAGTAAGTGGCAAAATAGCGGAGTTGGCTCAAGGCCCAAGTAGGAGAAAGGTGTAAACTTAGTTGATTCAAAACTAACTTATATCTACATTACAGGAGTAGTTTATATAGTAAACTACTTTGTCTGAATGCATATGGAGTAATGCCCATGGGTATGTGGCATCCTAGGGATAAGTAAACTCCATAGAATGTAGACCATAAGTAACTAGTAGTACACCTCTAGATTATAGTCATAGGTGAAATGGCTGCAGCTGGAGAATGAGGTAGTAATATTAAAGGGAAGGAACAAGTAAACAGTTACAAGTAAATATTAGTAAGGAAGAGTTCAATATATAATAAGTATACATAGTCTGGAGGAAACGTACAAAAGCAGAGTAACTCTGGAGTTGACTTCAATGGTTCAGGGATTGTCACGGATATGATATAACCCTTCAAAACACCTAATCTTATGATCTAGGTGATCATTGTATAGAACATTGCAGCAATCATAAAACACTACACTTATGATAATTTTGGCTAACACTTATGTCTGTCAGAAGTAACATGTCCTGGAACACCATGTTTAGAGAAAATGTGCAAGACAAAGAGTTGAGCAAGTTGAGCAGAAGTGATGGTGTTATAACAAGGAATGAATATTGCCTGCTTGTGAGACTGGGTTGAGGTGTTAATGAGAGCAAGCAGGGTGATGAGCCTGGAATGTGCATGTGTAGCATTGGTGGAGATGCCTGGAGTGGAGGGGTGGATGGGATGGGAGATGGGGAAGTTTGAGGTGTGGGGGTGAAATAGGATGTATCAATGTCATCTAGTGAGAATTGACTGTGTGGAAGTTTGGGTTGGTGGATGTGAGGTTGTTCATGGGGGAGGGGTATAAGTGGTTCTTGCACTTGCATAGGCCATTCTTCCTCCTTGGTAGTGGAAGAGGCAGGTGCAGAGGCAGAGTCCCAATGCTCATCCAACCAAACCCTCAGATCCTCCTTGTACCTCATCAGCTCCCTGACTAAATCCCTCCTGCAGGCTTCACTGGCCCTTTTCGCATCCTGCAAATAGCAATCAAAGAAACTCAACATCGGATTCCCATTCCCATTCCCATTCCTCACTTGCCCCTTCCCTTCATGCCCCCCATCCACCCCCTCAAACCCCAATGAAAGCAGATCATCAGCTGGGTTGACACTGATGAATGAGCCAAATGAGTCCATTGAGGACATGAATAGTCTGTTTTGTGTGTTTGTGTGTGTGGGTCTAGAGAATGGGTGGGCTGTGGCAGGTTCGGAAGGGGGAAACATGTCAAATGGCAGAGGTGTGGATTTGGTTGTGGGTGATGCACACAGTGTGGATGGATGGAATAGTGTTGCAAATTTGTCTTCAAGGGTTTCTTGGGGCATTTTTGGTGTGTACAGGTGGGATGGTGTGAGGTATGGAGGTGGGCACTTGTGTGACTTGGGGAATGGAACAATGTTGCCAACTCTGGATCAAAAAAACTAGTCTATGAAAGGGAGAGATGATGAAGTGAGCATTTCAGGTGAGCCACGTCAACATGTTGGGATAACGAGTCAACTGACCTTTGATCTATAAATCCTATAACCTTCCCTTATTGAAGAGATGATGCTGATCAAAGCTTCAATCTACAACAACCAGTATGGAGTTATACTCTTCTGTTCTGGATTTAGGAAGTGTCTCAATGAAATCCATGGATATCAGTAATTTACACTCCCCCAAGGAGTCTGTGCAGAATCTGTTCTTATTAAACTATCAGTGATAGTTGTTTGTTGAATAAGCAAGTTGTCAATACATTATTGATGATCAATGTGACAAGGGAATAAGTGTGACATGTTGGAACATGTTGGAAAAGTGTGACATGTGTGACATGTTTGAAAAGCGTGACATACTGGAAAATGTTGGAAAAGCGTGACATGTTGGAAAATGTTGGAGAAAGTGTGACAAGGCATGTGACACTCTTTCCAATGTGTGACACTCTTTCCAACATGTGACATCCTTTCCAATGTGTCACACTCTTTCCAACGTGTGACACCCTTTCCAATGTGTCACACCCTTTTCCAATGTGTCACACCCTTTCCCATGTGTCACACCCATTTCCAACATGTCACACCCTTTCCAACATGTCACACCCTTTTCAATGTGTGACACCCTTTCCAATATGTCACACTTTTTCCAACATGTCACACTTGAAATCCTGTTTCATCAATACATCCCCCCATTTCATCACTGTGTTTACTGTTTGATGAGTACTAATTACATGTTTAGAAAAGCTAAAATCCATGAGTAAAGGTAGTGTACACCCATCAAGTGTTTCACTATTCCTGTTCCCTTGTACATTATTCTGTTTCATTATTACATCATCCCATTTCATCATTACATCACCTCATTTCATCATTAAACATTACATCACCTTGTTTCATCATTAAAACATCCCGTTTCATCATTAAAGCATCCTGTTTCATCATTAAAGCATTCCATTTCATCATTAAAACATCCTGTTTCATTATTAAAACATCCCATTTCATCATTAAAACATTCTGTTTCATCATTACATCACCTCATTTCATCATTACATCACCTTATTTCATTATTAAAACATCCCATTTCATCATTACATCACTTTGTTTCATCATTACATCACCTCATTTCATCATTACATCACCTTGTTTCATCATTAAAACATCCCATTTCATCATTAGAACTCCCCATTTCATCATTACATCATCCCATTTCATTATTACATCACCCCATTTCATCAGATTCTGTACAGAATTTTCAGGTTGCATAAATCTGAAAAAACCTCTGCCAAATCTGTACAGAACACCTGGCTAAGTGTAAAGAGCTCATGGATATAGAACTCCAAGGATGAGCCAGAACTGGGAGTTGTTTCAAAGTGCCATAGGGTCAATGCCTTTGGGGTTTAGATTGCATGCAAGTTGTACAGGACTTACAATAATCCTTGATATAAGTATGAAGTCCAGGCCAAGTGTATTCACACCTTATGATGGACAAGATTTTGTTTTGACTGGGGTGTCCAGTGAGGATGTGATCATGCTTGTACTGAAGAATGCAAAGGTGAAGGGAGTTGTCATTGGGAACATAGATATGTTCATTGAGATGGAGTAATTTGCCTGTTCTGACTGACCAACAACCAGCAGGATCCCAGAGATGAATAGCAGCAACAGTGTCAGTAGGTTGAGCTATCAGGATATCATGATGAAGTTGCTCAACATCCATAACCATGCTAGCTCTGAGAATGGGTAGAAAGAGAATAGTAGCTCACAATGAAGTAGTGAGTTGTTCTTGAGTGAAAACTGGCCTAAAGTTATGCAGATTAACTTTGGCATAGTTATTATCCCCCTCTTTAGAATAGACATCCCAGTGTCTAGTTAAAGTGTCTGGTTTAGCTCCAAGCTTCCCCAGATGAAAATGTATAACTAGATTGAATTGAGAAAGAGACTCTGACCAATGAGCTTGATGGCAAGTAAGAATCTTGGTGATAGAAAAGTATTTGAGGTTCTTTTGGTCAGTGACCACATCAATTGGAATACCTGAACCCTCCAAGTAATGTCACCATACTTTGAAAGCTTCAAAAATAGCTAGGAGTTCTTTGTCATGGGTGTTGTAATTCAACTCTGGGGCAGTGAAGGTCCTGAAGTGGAATGCTATAGGGTGGATATCACCATCATCAATGATGATAGAGAGAATAGCTCTGAATGCATAGTCTGAAGCATTGGTCTCCACTATAATCTGTGCATCTGGCACCCAGTATGTAAGCACTGGAGCCATACTGAAAGCATCTTTCAGATGTTTGAATGCCACACAGCATGCAGGGGTAAAATCCCACTTCAAACCCTTTTGAGTAAGACATGTTAATGAAATGTTGATAGAAATTGGTGAAGCTAAGGAAAGACTGAATGTCTTTCACTTTTCTAGGCTTGGGCCAATTCTGAATTGTTTGGACTTTGTCCTTAGACATTGTGAGGCCATATGGAGAAAGAACATAACTGAGGTACTCAACAGACTCTGTGTGGAATTCAGACTTATCTGCCTGGGCATAAAGACCATGCTTTTGATATGACTAACTTTTAGTAGTACTTTATTATGTCAGTAGTAGCACCACCAACATAAAATAGGTATTTACATTAGTTATATTTAGTATGAAGGGTATCTGGTTAGCAATAATGAAATAGAATGACTTTAAAGACTATAGCTTGATTTCTGAGACTGGGTTTTACACTTCAATTGCAGTACTAGTTCAAAAACTCAGATAACCAATATTCAATTCAATTCAACAGTACTTGGTACTTCAAATTCTAATCAAAACTTCAGATACTGATTTCAGAATGTTACTCTACTTCGAGAATGGAAGACAGCTCATGCAGTACTTGGCTCTACCTACACTACCATCCCTAAGTTATATACTACAGTTCTACCTACTTTATTTGTAATGGTAAAATAGCATATCATATGTGTAAATAAATGGCATATATCTACTTCTGAAACTGTCCTAGGTTCTCAGAGGTGCAGAGAACCCTCCATATGGTAAACCATATGGTTACAACTTGTTCCCAAGGCACCTCAAATGCTGCAGTATTGGTACTAGCTTGGTACATGTGCTAAAGTGTGTGCACATGTAGGTACATGCTCAGTTACATGGAATTTCGGAGTTAATGGCTTCTTTGTGATGTGCACATCAATAGCATGTGATGGCATATGTGCCATACTTGGCAGTTTCGCTCACAGCATCCCATATGGTTTTGCACATGTCTCTAGTGCAGCCATTTTGGGTCTGGATATGGGCAGCATGAGATACATCCTTTTGCTACAGCCTTGAGACGAGGCAATGGGAATTTCCTCCAGAGCATTACATAATAATGGCACATGGTATGATGTGTTTGGACTTCATGCTAGAGCACCATCCAAGGTGTGCGAGAGCAGCATGGCAGCCCCATCACAGAATACCAATAATTAAATAAGTAGCTTAGTGGCTACTAAGAAATGAATAGAGCATATTTAATAAGTGCAGAAAGCCAGCAACCCATATAATATATCTTTCCATACCCTTGGTTTGTATTGAGGAGATACTTTAGCTGGCAGCACGGGTCTCAGCCCCAGCCCTTGTACTCTTCCCTTAGTAATGTATTTTGTATAAAATACTATAATTGGCAACTCAAGACTCATTCCAACTCTTGTACTCATGGGGTGGCATCTGCACAGATAGAATATAGGAGTTTGAATAAAATGCCATAATAAGTTTATTTTAAAAGCTGGTGTATCACTTTTGTAATTGATGCAAGACTTCTTTAATGTGTCAACAGTGTTCCTTGATGTTATTAGAGTAGATAAGGATGTCATTGAGGTAAACTATTACACACACATCAAGTAAATCTTTGAAGATGTTGTTCATAAAACATTGAAAGGCTGCAGGTGTGTTGGTAAGTAAATGGCATTACTAGCCATTCAAACAAGCCATAACGAGTGCAAAAGGCAGTCTTCCATTCAACTCCATCAGTAATACAGACAAGATGGTAAAATGAGAGGGAGAGGGCACCTATCCTTCTTGGAGATGGCATTAAGTCCATGAAAATTGACACAAAGCTGAAGTGAACCATCCTTCTTTTGGATGAAAAGTACTGGTGCCCTGTGCAGAGAATGTGAAGGACAAATAAAGCTAATATGAAGATGTTCATCTATGAACTCTCATAGAGATCCAAGCTCAGATTGAGAAAGAGAGTACACCATACCAACTGGAGGGGCAGTGCCTTCATCCAGGTTGATTTTGAAATTGTAAGGACAGTGTGGAGCAAGTGTATCTTCCCAGGTTTTGCTGAAGACATCAGCAAACTTGTGGTAGTCTGAAGGAACATTAGAAAGGGCAATGGTCTCTGTGGTCATAGTGGCAGCAGCAGATGCAGAGACTACAGCACTGAGATGTATCCTGAAGGTCTGAGAACCTTCAAGTTTGCTAGCTCTAAGAAATGTGGCAGCATTGATCATAGAGATGCTTGGAGGAGGATATGAATCTGATGGAGGAAATGATGGCTTGGGTCAGAAAGAGTGGACACATTAAGTCTTACCTCCATATGAGCACAAGGGAGAGGAACATGGCCCTTGACTTGTGTGGAGTTGCAAGGACTGCACTCTATTTTTTTGAGCTCCCTTTAGTGGGGCTCACTGAGGCAGACATCTCAGGGGAAATAGCAGTGGCATGGGCTCTTGCAGCTGTGGAGGTAGCCTTGCAGCAATCCTTGGCCATGTGGCTGGGTCTGGCACAAAACAAGCAAAGCTTGTTATCCACATGACATTTATGTTCCTCAGAGAGTAACTTGCCATCAGGCCCAAGCTTACCAGTCAGGTCAGGAGCCTGAGAGGTAGGAGGCCAAGGTTGGCTCCTATTGGGTCTGTGGGGTGAAGACCTGGAGGAAGTACTGGGAGGGTTGACATGAGCAGCACTGGGAATCGAGGGAGTTGTCCTCAAGAAAAGTTCCTTGGCACTGATTACTAGCAGCTGAAGTAGAAGGCCTCTGGCACTTCTCCTCAATGGAACACTCAGTGTTGCATTCCCAATGATGCTGGTCAAAACCCTGGGCTAAAGCCTTCATGGGCTGAAGGGATTCAGGATTCAGGATTTCCCTACCTGAGATTTTGTCCTTAATGCATGGACAGAGACCATAGTAGTATTGCAAGGTGAGGGAAGGATCATCCCAGTTCAACAATGTAGCATACTTGTTGAAACTGATCCTGTATGAAGTAATGCAATGGTGATTTTCCATCTTCAATGCATGAATCTCTAGCTCAGCCTCTGCTCATGGGTTGGTTTGGCCAAAATGGCTCCAGAGCAAACTAACAAAGAACAGCCAATTGTCCATCCAGCACTCATAAACACCCTTGTCAAGATGCATACTGAACAATGCCCCTGCAGCTCCCTGGAGGAAAGTCAATGTATAATCAACTTTTGCCTGATCACTATTGTAGAGATGGGGGTTGTTTCGAAAATTCAGGTAGCACTGAGTCAAGAAAGCATCTAGCTTGTCAGTGCTAGAGCCATCAAAGATGTCAGGTGCATGAACCTTCTTGTCACATGGTGTAGGGGGAGGAGGTGGTCATTCCATGATGCACTCAACAATGGTAGTCAGAGTGCCAACCACATCCTCTCTGTCATAGTGGCAATGATGAGGGTGATGAGAGGATGAGCAAGAAGAGCTATGAGACAAAGGACCAGAGCCTCCAGATCTGCCAGGCCCACCAGGGGAATTTCCCCAGGGCCTGTAGGATTATTGTAATCTGAAGGAGGTACTTCATCCTCAATGTTGCCAAACTGAGAATCACTGTCAGAGTGCTTATTGTTGGAGCTGTCATCAGACAATTCATCTCCATTGCTCTCATTGCCATTATCTCTGGGTGTAGGTGGTGGCAGGGTGCTCCCAGCACCTGAAGGTATAGGTACCTTAGGGGGTGCTAGACCCAGAGTTGGAGCTTGCAGGTTGGAGTCAATGGTAGCATGTGGGATGAGTGTCAGGTTAAAAGGAAAAACAAGTGGCATGGGTTGGGCAGTGCTGATGTACTCAAATGCTGGTTGAAGCACATGTTGAGTGCATCTGGCCAAGATAGGGATTCTCAAGACCAATGCACTTGCCGACTCTGGAGCAGGAGAACAAGAGACCAAAAGAGGCCTCAGGATGGCAGGAGTACTGGTAACAGCAGCAGGTTGCTGTGAAGCCAAACAATCACTGTGTCAGGCTTGCAGTGGAACTGTCCATTGCTGATGACTGTGTTGGTGTGCAGTTTCAGTATAAGTAGCCATTGGAAGAAAACAAGAAACAAGCAGAGAAGATTCAAGGAAGTAAGTTTCGAATACTGTCACATCCCATTCCAATCCACTAAGGATTGAACTGTGGGAGAAAGTCTAATGACAAAGGTAGAGCACATAAGTATGGGCTCAGGAATAATAAACAATATACAGGAGTAGTGGAATGTTGGCTTCAATTTATATGTTGCACCCCTTGAACTTCTCATTCCATATTTAGAACAGAGTGGAGTTGATGATGATATCTCAGAGTTGGGACAAGTCCCCAGTGAAGGAAAGGGTGTTAACATAGTTGATTCAAAACTGTAGTCTACTTACAATATGAAGTAGTTTATATAGTAATTACTTTGTCCTGGATGCAGAAGGAGTTAGTGTCTATGGGTTTGTGGCATACTAGGGGATAAGTAACTCTAGAGAATGTAGACTACAGTAGACTAGTTCCATGCCAATAGTTACAGTGATGATGAGGAATGGGGTAAAACTAATGGGGATGGGAGTAATGGAATGAACTAGAAGTAATGGAAAGGCATAGAACAAATAATAGTAATAAAGGGAAGGGACAAGTAAACACTTACAAGTAAATATTAATAAGTGAGAGTTCCATATATAACAAATGTATACAGTCTGGAGGAAACATACAATTCTCAGATGAAACATAACATCAACTAGCATCAGTCCTAGGGGCTTTGTCACAGATATGACACTTCATTAATATAATTTGTGAATAAATGTGAATAAAGATACAGTTTCCAATCTGCAAGTTATAGTTGTACACAATAAATGTAAAATGTTCTTTCTATAGACTACTTATTCATTGTTTGTTTAGTCATTTTGGCTTTTCTATATTACACTGATAATAATATAGTGCTGGGATACATATTTCTTAACTGCATTTCCTAGTTGCTAGAAGGTGTACTTGCTAAAACTATTGGACTGAATAAGGATTGAACCTGTGATCACCCATACTCATGACTAGGCACTCTTCCAACTGAGCTACCAGCCCTTACCTATACACAAGCAAGAACTGATACTTAACCAGTTGAGTGGGCTACCAGGCTCATCACCATGGCAGGAGTGCTCCAATATATATACACCCCCATAGCCCAGTCAAGGCTGTCAACCATGCCAATCCAACAGTACTGTGTTTCTTCAACATGCACTTCTGAAACTTCCAAGTAGAGATTGTGCATTTGTTACATTTGCTATTCCCTGCAAACTTGTTCCCAGATAAATTTTCAAAGTGACCAGCTGTCAATATGAATTATTCCATGCCTGTTCTCAAGCAGGAAATGCATTTCTTAACTTTTTTCCTACTGTATATGGAATATGGTTATACATGGCTATAAAATACACCATCTGTACTGTCAAGTCCTTCACTGAACTCACTTATAGTATGGGCACAGGTCAACCATAACCATAAAACAACCACAATTATATGGCCATGTACTATATACAGATGGTGTGCAGCCCTAGCTGTTATGATTAAGTTCTGGTCAAAACATTAATCATACAAGTTCAAAGAACAGGTTAATCAGTATTGAAGTAAGTCTCAATTCACAGTCACTTAAGTTGATTAAAATTAAGGTCAAAAATGTAAATGAATCAAGTAGAAGCCAAGTTTAATTTAAGCTGAAGCTTAAGCTCTACAGCCCAAGTTCCTACTGTTTGAATACAAACTAGCTCATACTAATAATAATTTAGGGCAAAGGGTGTGTAACTATAAATAAAAAAGAAGTGCTACACATTGACTGTGCATTGCTATGGTGCAGAAAAGAAGCATGAAAATAAAGTAAGTGTAGTACAATGACTCAATGTGAATTATAACAAGTCAGAGTGTAAAAATAAAAGAATAAAAGGAAGGCTAAATATAAAGTGTTTGGGAAAAGCCCTGGGCTATGGCTAAACATGTCAAAATAAAAGTAAAACAATTATGAAGAAAAGAAAGATGAACAAAATGAGTAAAGAAAACTGTAACCTCTGTCCTTTGTGCTTGTTTTGAAGTATGAATGAAAGGTTATTTATACTTGTAAGTGTATGTGAATGTTCTTTTCCCAGAATTCTGGTTCTCATCTTCAGAACATGAATCTGCAGCACTTCAGCCTCTGTCCATTTCCCAAGATTTCCATATGTCATTGCTAAGTTATTCATACTTGTGAGTGTATGCGGGTGCTCTTTTCCTAGAATTCTGGTTATTTTCTTCAGAACTTGAGTCTGCAGCACTTCAGCCTCTGTCCATTTCCCAAGGTTTCCATATGTTATTCCTAATTTATACATACTTGTGAGTGTATGTGGATGCTCTTTTCCTTGAATTCTAGTTCTCATCTCCAGAACATGAATCTGCAACACTTCAGCCTCAATCCATTTCCCAAGGTTTCCATATGTCATTGCTAAGTTATCCATACTTCTGAGTGTACATGTGTGCTCTTTTCCCAGAATTCTGGTTATCATCTCCAGAACCTGAATCTGCAGTACTTCAGCCTCTGTCCATTTCCCAAGATTTCCATATGTCACTGCTAAGTTATTCATACTTGTGAGTGTATCTGGATACTCTTTCCCCAGAATTCTGGTTCTCATCTCCAGAACTTGAATTTGCAGTACTTCAGCCTCTGTCCATTTCCCAAGGTTTCTGTATGTCATTGCTAAGTCATTCATACTTGTGAGTACATCTGGGTGCTCTTTCCCCTGAATTCTGGTTCTCATCTCCAGAACTTGAGTCTGCAGAACTTCAGCCTCTGTCCATTTCCCAAGGTTTGCATATGTTATTCCTAAGTTATTCATACTTGTGAGTGTATCTGGGTGCTCTTTTCCTTGAATTCTGGTTCTCATCTCCAGAACCTGAATCTGCAGTACTTCAGCCTCTGTCCATTTCCCAAGATTTCCATATGTCAGTGCTAAGTCATCCATACTTATGAGTGTATGTGGATGCTCTTTTCCCTGAATTCTGGTTTTCATCTCCAGAATCCGAATCTGCATCACCTCCAGGACTTGAGTCTGCAGTACTTCAGCCTCTGTCCATTTCCCAAGGTTTTCATATGTCCCTGCTAAGTCATCCATACTTGTGAGTATATCTGAGTGTTCTTTCCCCTGAATTCTGGTTCTCATCTCCAGAACTTGAGTCTGCAGTACTTCAGCCTCTGTCCATTTCCCAAGGTTTCCATATGTCAGTGCTAAGTGATTCATACTTGTGAGTGTATCTGGGTGCTCTTTCCCCAGAATTCTGGTTCTCACCTCCAGAACTTGAGTCTGCAGTACTTCAGCCTCTGTCCATTTCCCAAGGTTTCCATATGTCCCTGCTAAGTGATCCATACTTGTGAGTGTATCTGGGTGCTCTTTTCCTTGAATTCTGGTTCTCATCTCCAGAACCTGAATCTGCAGTACTTCAGCCTCTGTCCATTTCCCAAGGTTTCTATATGTCAGTGCTAAGTGATCCATACTTATGAGTGTACGTGGGTGCTCTTTTCCCTTAATTCTGATTCTTATCTCCAGAACCTGAATCTGCATTACCTCCAGAACTTGAGTCTGCAGTACTTCAGCCTCTGTCCATTTCCCAAGGTTTTCATATGTTCCTACTAAGTCATTCATACTTGTGAGTGTATCTGGGTGTTTTTTCCCCTGAATTCTAGTTCTCATATCCAGAACTTGAATCTGCAGTACTTCAGCCTCTGTCCATTTCCCAAGGTTTCCATGTGTCATTGCTAAGTCATCCATACTTGTGAGTGTATCTGGGTGCTCTGTCCCCTGAATTCTGGTTCTCATCTTCAGAACTTGAATCTGCAGTACTTCAGCCTCTGTCCATTCCCCAAGGTTTCCATATGTCAGTGCTAAGTGATTCATACTTGTGAGTGTATCTGGGTGCTCTTTTCCTTGAATTCTAGTTCTCATATCCAGAACTTGAATCTGCAGTACTTCAGCCTCTGTCCATTTCCCAAGGTTTCCATATGTCAGTGCTAAGTGATTCATACTTGTGAGTGTATGTGGGTGCTCTTTTCCTTGAATTCTGGTTCTCATCTCCAGAACTTGAATCTGCAGTACTTCAGCCTCTGTCCATTTCCCAAGGCTTCCATATGTCAGTGCTAAGTGATTCATACTTGTGAGTGTATCTGGGTGCTCTTTTCCCAGAATTCTAGTTCTCATCTCCAGAACCTGAATTTGTCGTACTTCAGCCTCTGTCCATTTCCCAAGGTTTCCATATGTCAGTGCTAAGTGATCCATACTTGTGAGTGTATCTGGGTGCTCTTTTCCTTGTCTCATCTCCAGAACCTGAATCTGCAGCACTTCAGCCTCTGTCCATTTCCCAAGGTTTCCATATGTCACTGCTAAGTTATTCATACTTGTGAGTGTATGTGGATGCTCTTTTCTCTGAATTCTTGTCATTATCTCCATAACTTGAATCTGCAGTACTTCAGCCTCTGTCCATTTCCCAAGGTTTCCATATGTCATTGCTAAGTCATTCATACTTGTGAGTGTATGTGGGTGCTCTTTTCCTTGAATTCTGGTTCTCATCTCCAGAACTTGAGTCTGCAGTACTTCAGCCTCTGTCCACTTCCCAAGTTTTCCATATGTCCATGCTAAGTCATTCATATTTGTGAGTGTATATGGGTGCTCTTTTCCCAGAATTCTAGTTCTCATCTTCAGAACATGAATCTGCAGTACTTCAGCCTCTGTCCATTTCCCAAGGTTTCCATATGTCCCTGCTAAGTTATTCAAACTTGTGAGTGTATTTGGGTGCTCTTTTCCCAGAATTCTGGTTATCATCTCCAGAACATGAATCTGCAGTACTTCAGCCTCTGTCCATTTCCCAAGGTTTCCATATGTCAGTGCTAAGTGATTCATACTTGTGAGTGTATCTGGGTGCTCTTTTCCCAGAATTCTAGTTCTCATCTCCAGAACCTGAATCTGCAGTACTTCAGCCTCTGTCCATTTCCCAAGGTTTCCATATGTCAGTGCTAAGTGATCCATACTTGTGAGTGTATGTGGATGCTCTTTTCCCTGAATTCTAGTTATCACCTCCAGAACTTGTATCTGCAGTACTTCAGCCTCTGTCCATTTCCCAAGGTTTCCATATGTCATTGCTAAGTAATCTATACTTGTAAGTGTATCTGGGTGCTCTTTTCCCAGAATTCTGGTTATCATATCCAGAACTTGAATCTGCAACACTTCAGCCTCTGTCCATTTCCCAAGATTTCCATATGTCAGTGCTAAGTGATTCATACTTGTGAGTGTATCTGGGTGCTCTTTTCCCAGAATTCTGGTTCTCATCTCCAGAACATGAATCTGCAGTACTTCAGCCTCTGTCCATTTCCCAAGGTTTTCATATGTTATTCCTAAGTTATTCATACTTGTGAGTGTATCTGGATGCTCTTTTCCCAGAATTCTAGTTCTCATATCCAGAACTTGAATTCCCAGTACTTCAGCTTTAGTCCATTCTCCAAGATTTGTATGTGTCACTGCCAATTTTGCCATGCTCATGAGTGTATGTAAATTATTCTTTCCATGTATGTCTTCAGATATCTTGGAAATCATATATCTCAATGTAAGCTCTATATTATATTGTCCATTTGTATTCATTATTTCAGCTAATATTTCAAATATGTCATTATAATATGTTATGTCCTTCCACATCTCATGTGATAAGTTTTGAGTAATGTGTAGAAGAATAGAATTCTTGTACACATATTCAGTGGTTGAATTGTCACTACTTATTGAACTACACAATATTCCCCTGGCATTCAAAATCCATGTCTTCTGTTCACTTGATGGTAACCTATCTTGACACCATGTTTGTACTAAGGGATGTAACCCATATTTTTGAACATCTACAGTTCTTTTTACCATTGAGAATGACAATAGAAGTCTGATGCTTTCTCTGTACTGTATCTCATTCCACTCATGGTTCTCATCAAAATTTAATAATTCTTTATCAATAGTTGGAATGAAAGTTGGAATCATACTGTTTTGAAATTTTTCTACATGATCTGCATAATACTTGGCAGCTCTTTCAAATACTTCATCTGCAATATTTTCATGGTGTAGAAAGGCACTCATGTTTATCAGTTTTATAGCATATTTTGCTGCCATTGCACTTTCTTTATCTTCTTTGTTGTTAGCCATTTCCTGTATTTTCTGAAATGATATCTCCCATGTTCCATACACTGTCTTATTATATTTTGATGCCCCTTTGAAATTTTTGTTGGTCATTAGTTTAAGCCTATATTTATCATAGACTGATATATATTTATCAATGCTGCAGTTTCCAATGCTGATATATGCTCCAGCTTGATCAATAGCTAGAGGAAGACAATGAAATTTATCACATATGTCTGTTGCCACCCCATAGTATCTTTCAGAATCATCATTTAAACCAGAAGATTTCAGTAGTAATTCAACAGCTGCTTCTTTACTCATTACTGATACCTCTGCAAAGTTGCTGGCAGGTACAATTCTTTTGTGTTCTGGATTTCTGCTTGTTATTAAAATGTTGCCTTTATTTCCTGGTGGAATAAACTTTTCAACTGTATCTGGTGAGCCATCAGCATTGTCAAAAATCATAAGCCATTCATTATTAAGAGTATTCATCCATTGAAGAGTCATTGAAGCAGAATAAGAAACCTCAGATGGTAATATCTTGATATTGGTTTTAGATATATCCTGAAGACTTTGTTCAATAGTTGCTTCAGATGTTGCATCAATCCAAAAGATATGAGAATAACTATATAAAAAATGTTTGACTTCACTTGTTCTACCTTTTTAAAACTGATACACACTTATAAGATGATTCATCCATATATTTCAAAGTGATTTGAGTTTTTCCAATACCACCCATTCCATACAGAAGAAACATTTTTCGACCAGAACTATCATTTTTATCAAAGTGCATATGCAACTTTTTGAGATATTCCTGTTGTCCAGTAAAGTTTCGAGTAGTACTTGGTGGGGTATTCTTAATTGGGGAAAGAGGTTCAGCATTCTCTTGATTGATAATATACTTGTTGTTCTGTAAATTGTTTTTAAAATAATTAAGCCAACACATGTCTCAGGTCTGATAAGCAGTCCATTACCTGAGTTTGAATTTCAGTCAAACTTGCTTTATTTATGACGAAATCATGGGCATTTTTGAAAGCCATCTTATTTCTTGTAAATTGTGCAGGTGGATGTTTGAGATAGCGCTATGAAATAATCGAGAGGAAGTTCTGACTGATCGTTTACATTCACACTAACGGTAATTTATAGTTCAGCCATTTGAAACGCGTTCTCGGTCATGACTCTGAGGGCGCCGATTCAAAATGGGGTGGTGAAATTTGGGATATAAGACCGCTGTAAAATGAAGATGGCTGTGATTTGTGGGTGTCGATCAACTATCGCAACGTTTTAATTTAACGTTCTATAATTGTAACACTCTGGGTGATATGATTATGATTGTCGGAGCAACCAAGGCACTGGAATGGCGATCGAATATCGACACTTACGATAAGGAATCACTTACCATTCTCGTAACGTCATTCGATATTTTTTGTTGTACAGCCTCGTACGGATTCAGCACCCCAAAGTTCGAATACAATGGGCTAACATCTACAGCACTGGGTAGTTGATCGCTGATGGAAGTGCAAACTATTAATGCTGTTGTAATCGCAGTTGTGCAGCTTTGCATTGGTTTTCCTGTTGACGCACGTTGACGTTAGACAAGTATGAGCGCAGGCGTCGAAAATTAATACGTTTCGATAGTTGATCGATTCCGATTAATGAATCATGAAAACGGCCGTATATGTGGGAGCATCGATTTTGCACATCTTCTTCCCAGATGCTCAGCGTTTCACAAACAACTGGCAGCCTGAGATAGAGATTAAGTAAAGTTATCGGTCCGTCGCGGTACGTTATCATTTGACAGGACAAGTTTAATCCCTGCAACGCCCAACTGACATTGTAACTTATATTCGTCTATGTAAACTTTAAAGTCATCTCGGTTTGTGGAGTTGAAACTTGAATTGGATATCTTCAGTCCCTACGAAGTACCCCCGTTCTCTCAACCCACGACGTTTCATCGACTTTATACAGCCTTATATGCTACGAAGGTTCAAGGCATTCATCTAGTCACGTACCCCATCGAAATCTGTGCATACTGCCTTAAGTACACCATGAAACAGGGGTCTGTATACTTATTGAAGCTTCGAAGTTAGTACATCATCCTATATGTGCGACTCGCTACACGTTCGTCGACGCTACAAAGACGCTGAGAATCCATACCAGCCATGATCCATTTCTTCTTCCAACACGAGGCTGCCATATTGAAACCTTCACCATTCCCTTGAGCATGCCAATCGTTATCTCCACGTTTCAACCCTAGTCACCGTCACCTGCCATCTTGACGTCACAGACCCTCTACACCTTAGGATCGTCCGTACAAGTCCACCCTATGCTTAAGCCCCGTAATACCCTGGGTCGTATACGCACCGACAGCGAACGTCTGTGAAAGCAAGATCGTTATCTTCGAAGGACACGCACGAGAATAACCCCGTATCTGAAAGGGGGGGACGGAACGGAGAAATCCGATGGGATGGGCTAGGATGGGTGTGATTGCGACACGTGGGGTGTACGTGTATGGCCTGTATTCTCTCGTAGTCTGATCTGAGGGAGAGGTGTCAGGCATGAGGTTGACACGATAATCCACCTCCGTCCTCGCTGTAATCGATTCCACCGGCATGTTCATGGATGCGTACCAACGAAGACATACACGCCTGGGGAAAAATGCCTTCCGCATCTTAGACTGGGGTTCGCAAGGAGGTAAGCGAGGAGCTAGGAGTGCATGCGCTCATTACTGCTGTGATGGAGAGGTAGGTGATGAGGTTGGGTACGAGTATTGACATTCAACCGTACGTACGCCACTGCGCAGAAATCCCAACATCAAAAGCTGCGTAAGCGCAAACGGCCACTGTACCGCAAGTGAAACTATCATTATTATCACGAAAGAAGGGAGAGCAACAATAATGCGGATCCCTGGGTGCCTTCGGTGGGGTGGGAGCTCCGGCAGGAGATGACCACGAGATGGGATGGACATCCCGGACCCTTGCCCCCTACTATGACATCACGTGAGAGTACTTTTCAGGAAATAAAGAAATAGGGCCAGCAAGCGGCACACTCAATATTTTGATTAGTTAATGATTAGCAAGACTTGGACCTACAGGTGAACATGAACACGAGAGCCATAAGAATTATAGGAAGAAAAATATGGATATGTGGAGTACTTAGTGTGTATTACAAGAAGAACACCTAATAACATATTACACTATTAAAGCATATTAAACTAACCAACAAATCATTTGAACAATGATTGAGATAGTGGAAGAGGAGCGATGTATGAGGATACACAATGAGTCTAGTAGGATATATTCAAGAACCATCTCTTCTTGTACACTCCGTTATTGTCGCATTCTTCAACTTCCTTCTGCTTGAATCTGAAGGTAGCTTGTAGCTGCAGTGATGCGAAACCGAGGTTGTTCATCCTGATGGGGCAAATTTATAATACCCACCTGAGGTTGAATAACTGAGTGTCATTTCCATGTTGGGAAGTTCACCACCTCGAGCCCCTCAAGAAACGCCACGCCAGCATATCCGCCGCTGACATCTGCATTGTGCAACGACTCGTAGGCAATGGCACGGGTAACCCATGGGTATCTGGAGTTCGACCCATACCCGTACCCATGCTAACCCGTACCCGTTCTCACGGGTACGGGTTCCCATGGGTGTCGCAACCCGTGGGTTTTACTAATATTTACATATTTTAGAATAAGAAAGAAGATAAGACGAAATATGTCGTAGCACTTGGACCAGACACGCAAATAATATGTACAATAGCTCGTTTTGTACGTACATTACAGGGCTTGCGATGTGTGAGCACTCAGCTGAATCGAGTCAAAATTGGCAGCTGTATGATACTATCTTTAGGTAGGCAATGACATGGGAATTGTACTGGGAAAGTCTAGTATACTCAAAACAATAAACATCGAATTATAATGAACTAGAGTACAACTATTTATATGTAGTATAGTATAGGCATGAAGCAGAGAGAGCAAAAGCAATGTAGAGATTTTAGAAATGAAGCAAATAAAGTAGAATCAAAGTAGAGAGAGAAGGAACAAAGTAGGGAGATCTGTAACAAAGCAGGGAGAGCTGGAACGAAGCTGAAAGATCGGACATAAAGCAGCTAGAGTAGAACAGAAGCAGCGGGGGCTGCAACGAAGCTGAGAGAGCAGAATTAAAGCAGCTAGAGTAGGAACATGTAAATGAGAAGACTGAATATATATTTATTATAACTCCGGAACGAGCTGGCCTAAAAATATGGTTGTGGCGTCGTTAGAACCGTATGATGAAGGGCAATGCGGTGCCATAATATCCAATGGATCGAGCACGAATAGGAGTAACGACGACGATATTAATGAATTGCATATAGGTCTGCTACCTTAGTTTAACCCCGCGGGCTGAACAAAATGCAGAAACGGATTCTCGGTATAAGCACATTTACACTACATTATGAAGTAAACCATACACATGTATTCTGAAGGTAGTGGGCTAACTGCAAATTGTTAGTTCTTATTTTTATTTAATATATATATATTGCCTACGGGTACCTGCGGGTTACGGGTTCCGAAAGCTTAACCCGTACCTGTACCCACCAGTACCCATACCCGTGCCATTGCCTAGCAACGAGAGGAAGAAGAGATAGACGATGATATGCTATTACTCTCTCCCTGCCCTGCACCTCGTCTGCCACGCACACCTAAGGCTCCAACCATATACTGTACTATTTCGACCAGTTGTTCACTGATTTTGGGCGTGACCGAAATTTTTGAATTCATTGTTCGGTTTGAGGCCCAGTTCAGTATGTGACAGGCTTACAATTTGTTCATGCCCATGTTCATTGTTAAGAGTTGTTCAACAATAATAACTACATGAATATTATTAACAATAGATCTACAATGAGTGAGCAGTATCCATATAGAAATTTTTGAGAAGAAAAACTTACTCAAATCCACAATGAATTTTTTTTCAATTTTAAGCTCTTATTTAGTTGTCTCTACCCTATGTTCAATGCTCTCTGGGATGCGTGACAAGATTTGAATTTGTTCTGTTCGGAGACCCCGTGTGACACGTGACCGAACAATTGGTCGAAATCGTACAGTAGTATATGTATACTCAAAATGGTGTAAATATACACATATACTTCCTACACACTAGTTTACTGTATAAATATGGAATATAGAGGGTTGGATCATGCATGTTCACGTGTTCTCTATCACCATGCTTCTTTTTCTTTTCTATCAGAGGATTGACATCTAAAAGACCATTTCTAATCCACACTTTTGCAAGTAGTGCTTTTTGAACAGTTTCTACCTTTAAGGAGCTTCGAAGGTCAGAACAAATATGATGAGACTTTGAAAATACATGTTCAACTGAAACAGTAGTTGCAGGAATAGCAAGAAAGTCGTGTGCCATCCTAGCAATGGTAAGAAATGAATGACAATGTTTCTGTGGATGTCGTTCAGTTGCTTGTTTTAATAGGATTTTGATTCACATACCTTCCACCATGACAATGGATTGTTCAAGTCACAGATCCCACCTTCAAATCTAAGGTAATGTTCTATTTCATCTTTCCAACTTTCCTTTACTCTCAAAGTTCCTGTTAGCACACTGCTATCCACCTTGCATATATCAGCCAGCCAATGTTCTTCACTACACTTTGCTTGCTTTTCGACTTTCTGCAGTAATTCCTCTGCTTTAAATGGTGAGTTCTCATAATATGTACATGCAATGTGTGAGAATAGTGTGAGTTTTTGGAATACCAGCCATTGATATAACCAAGACATAGCACTTGTCAGTCATCTGAGACCTCAATATATGAGAGCCAGACTGTCTTGTAATCTTCAACCATTATTTACGTTCTCGCGATGAGTGCTTTCCTTATCATTGCTTACTCTTGCTTCGCTTTGATGGTTCCCCGCCCACCAGGGCCTTGTTCCTTTCATTTCTAAATCGTTTTGTGGGAGACTCTTACTCTGGACACTCCTTACGGTCTGGAGGGGCAACTGCCTTGGCTGAGCATGGCTTCCCGCATGTCTCCATACAGCAGATCGGCTGCTGGAATTCTGATGCTTTCTGGATTTACATTCAGAAATATCCCACTCTGATTGCCTCACAGGCCCTCACTTCACCTGCCACACTTTCAACTCGCTTCTTCAAAGATCAAAAGATCTTTCAACTGCGCCACTTAACTTAAGACTAGTACTAACACATATTATACAATTGAGATATTTAGTATACAATCCCCACGCCAAATGTAGCTCAATCGTATTATTTTACGATTTTTTATGTTTATAAATATTTCGACATCATTCAATTGAATTTCTGCCTATTAGATATGCTATATAAACATACTACTGTACCCTTTCGACCAACTGTTCAGTAACGCATCACATGATGTCGTGAACATGAACAAATGTGCCTTTCGTCACGCGTCACATTGCCGCATGAACAGAGGTACAAGGAAATAGTTATAATTATAAAATAATTTCGTCGCTATTTGTTAAAATTTTGGCTAAAAATCGTTTAGTGATGAACAGATGTCCATTTGTCACACATCACACTGAAATTTGAACAGAGGGTCAAACTGTTCATCGTCGTCACAGCGTAAATCGACGAACAGTTGGTTGAAATGGTACAGTAATGGCTCACATGCGAGGCCTATTTGAGTTGTACAAGATAGTACTGAACCTTTTTATAGCATCGAATCTCTTATGCAGCGCCCAATTCACATTTTAAACAATATTATTGCTTTGAAAAAAAAAAAATCACACATTCACTACCCGTATAGCCGTATGAGGCCGGCCGTAACCGTTTTACGGACCGTACCGTTTTTTCGTGCTGAAAAAATTCATTGATACGGTACGGTTACGGGCAAACCGTAACCGTCACTTGACCGTAAGCTATACGGCCGTATACCGTATACGGTACGGTGTACAGCCCTAGAACTTCGTATACTATAGGGTTGGAGCCTTACGCACACCTAGTCCCCGATCCCCCCCTGACTCGTTCAGGTTAACATTCACCGACGTGGCGTTCACATTCCCCCACCCTCCCATCCCGATTCCCTACACCGTCCTGCACCTCCCCTGCGCCATCCATGTGCTCCTCCTCTTCCATGTCCTCCCCTGGCTCAGATACCATGTGTTTGCCCACCACGCCAGGATCAAGCGACGACGAATTCACCCTTCCACCCCCGCGAATCAGGCGCCGCGCACGCGGAGTGGAAATCAAACCCCTCGTCATTGTAAAACTCCTGCGCCGCAATCTTCTTCTGAGGAAGACGACGAATCCGATGGCGAATGGTTCGCATCGGAATTTTCAAAGATTCTCTCGTTGTGTGGGGATGCGCCTGTCCCTAGTGGACCAGCGAGACCTGAATCCATGGCTCTTCCCCCTTCATTATCACTCCCGCCTACTCCGCCTCCAGTGAAGAGGAGAAGGTCGAGGAGCAATAGTGTTCGTGCGCCTCCTCCCCCTGTTCCCCCCATCCCCGCGCACTTCCGGTCGCATTCTACGACTACAATAGGAACTGTGGTTGAAGATGCCGAGTTTAGAATGAGCATTCTACCGCGCCCGTGTCCTCTCCCTGTTATTCCTACTATCATCGAACCACTCTCTTCACCTACAGATGCAATCCGACCTCCCCCCAGAAGCGCTGTACCGGAAGACGAACAGGATGCGCTTAGCGAGTTTTCACTTTCGCTGTACGTGGAGGAGGAAGCGGATGTAGAGAGCGTGGAAGTATCAACTCCCAGCGTGTACTCCCAGTTCTCAGCAGAAGGCGAAGGCGAGATCGAAGTAGAAATAGACTTCGATGCACCGCTTATGCTTCCCCTCTCTCTCCTGGTAGCCCGATTGATTTCGAGAGGGATGTAGTTTGGGAGGTGAGGAGGAGACTTGGGGAGGTGGATAGTATCGTTGAGGTCCCTGTTGAGGTTCTTGTTGAGCGGAAGGTGGAGGTGGTGGATATTCCTGAGGTTGTTGTTGATGAGGTTCCGGAGGAGGATGAGCAGAGGAAGAAGAGGAAGGAAAAGAGGCGTCCTATTCAACTTACGGATGTGTTTGTTCCTTCTCCGTGTTCGTCTTCTCTTCCCCGCTCGCCTTCACCTGAACGTACATCGTACGCACTCTCTCCCTCTCCCTCTCGTTATTCTCCTTCGCCTTCATCGACATCATCCTCGCCTTCAGGAGGATACAACTCGCGCTTCCACCCGCGCTTCTCACCAACTCCAAGCACATCCTCATTCGCATCCTCCAACGACTCTTCATTCTCGTCCTTCTCATACCCCGAATCTGCAGCTTCCTTTCCTACGAACCAGGCGGTACCACAGCAGGTCTTAAGGAGTAAATGGTCCAGTTCGACTTTGGGTTCTGTGAGGGAGCCTGCGGAGCCTAGTACTGCTAGGAAACTTCGTGCTTTTTTGGGTGCGAGGTCGAGTTTGGGCTCGCCTAAGAGTTCGCCTGGGAAGGCTTCTAGGCCTTCGCCTTCTGGGTCTGCGTCGGGTTCTGGGTCACCGAAAGGAAGGAGTGGAGCTTGGGGTGCTGCGGCTGGTGCTACGCGCCAATGGAACGATACCGCGCGTAGGCATTCAAGGCGCGATACGGGTCTCTCGGAGGGTGTTATGGTCATTGGATTCAACCAGCCTCAGACTCCTTCTCCGACTCGTCAGCAACACTCCCCTTCTCATCAGTACTCTCCCGGGTATGCTCAGCAGGGACTGAAGAGGAGAGGAAGCACGATGAGCAATGCTAGTGATGCTACGGCTGCTAGTAGTGCTGACAGTTGTGCTAGCTCTGGGGGGTTGAGGAGGAAACCTATTCCTGCTGAGATGTTCCTCCGGGCTTAGGTCCGGTTTCTGGTCTTGATTTTCTGAAAAAGCATGATATTGTACATATTCGTTCTAATCCCTTCTTTCTCTCATTCGCCTGCGTCGTTTCTTTCTTACTTGCTCACTCGCTCAATTTCGATTTTTGTTCTCACTTTCGCTCTCGTTTCGTTTTGTCTTTTTTGCTCTGCTCTGCTCGTATTCTAAAACGCACATAACATAACGTACTTATTTTTATTACACACACGCTCTCTACCACAATCTCTCGTATCTGTTGTTATATTGTAGCCATAGCATGCTCTTTGAGCACACGTTCTTTACGTTGTATTTTTTTATTGAATTGAATCTGATGGTTTTTTGATATCTTTGTTGTGTGATAAGTTATAATGTTGCTCGGATTGGCATCGAATATTTGAATGATGGGAGAAATGTTCCTGGGGGATGGAAGTGGATAATGGGCGAGGATAATGGATAATGGATGTGGCTGAGTATTTGTGACTGTTTGTATACAAGCAACCGCGGTCTGCGTCTAACTCCTAAGTTCCAACCAAGTTCTTGCCAATTGTCCGTGCAGTCATTCACCTCCGTTACTAATACAATGACTCCCGCTATTCTTCCGTTCTAAATACTAGTAATTGAAGCAGCCTAGAACTTGCGCTTTGAAACAACTTTGAAGCTAAACCTACATCAGCAATTCCGCATGGGACATCGCAAGTCCACAAGTTGCTGTGTAACCTGTTACCCGAAAGTCATTCGTATTCTGTATTTTTTTTCGTATTTTTCGTCAATATATATGCTAAACACTCTTATCGCAGACTTTAACCCAACAATAACAATTGCAGGAGCAAGCAAGCTATAAATCGATTGAAATGCCGTTGAGCTTGGGGACTTACAGCTTGCGGAAGCGATCAACAAGCCGACAAGTTGCCAAGTCACATGCGGAATTGCTGATGTAGAAAACTATGTGCTTAGTACTTTGTTAGTACTAGATCTATCCTCAGCGTCACGCGTCAGCCGGCGCTGGAATCTAGTAACTTCTGTACGTTGAACAGGTTTTTAAACAAAATTAATAAGTTGTTTAGTTGGCATTCTCAGTTGGGAACCTGCATCGTGCGCTGGTAGACGTCTAGGCATATATACAATTAATATGCATATTCTCCGATTTCGTCAGTGACGCGTTAGCGTTTTCTACCCTTCGCCAACTCTTCGCAGGACCAATTTATGAGAGGGAAATAATAAGGGGGACATTATGATGGTCGGTTTTATATTTTGATGTAGGACACGTGTAGGCAGTAACCTCAAAGACGTTTTGAACATTGCTATCACCAATATTTCTACACTATGAGGATTAAGACCATTTTAAAATTTGAATTGACTACAAATGTTCTACTCACCGGTACCTGTGCATATAGTGTATTTCATAGGATTCCTCAGAGCTCTCGTGCCCGGCGCAAGCCTGCCAGTGAAATTACCAGTTCTTTGAGGCCAGAGGAAAACGCGGGTAAGGTGAGCTTTTATACATCTGAAGGCCCTTATGTTATTCTTCTGCTCAAGATTAGAACATATTTCACTTATAGGACCACGCTACTATCGATAGATATAAGTTTAGCGCTTTCACGGTCTCCTCGTTTTAAGCTCCGTCACGGACGTTTAGCTAACTAACACGCTGTTCTATAATTGAATCTCGTCGGCACTTTTCGTGTAAGTTGTTTTACGCTCGGGCTATTCTTCCGTATGAATTTATCCATACAGTGGGAGTGCTGTCTCCAGGTATCCTGTTTGTTCTCAGGAATTCCAAGTCAACCTTTACTATCGGCTACTCCTAGCAGGCAAAAAGGAAGAGGGCCTCAAAACATGAAAATTTACATGTTTGCCATAATAATCTGTTAAACAGCTACAGAGTACGTGTCACCATTCGTAGTCTCGCCTCGATGTTAGTGGTAATCAGGATTCAGCCACCTCAATGAGTCCTTTCACAGCCTTACGATCATATTGTATTGTCTACTCCAATATAGAACGCCTATACTTAGATTTTTATTGGCACGGACAATTAATCCGCGCATAATACAACCTGATTCAAGATAACGGAAACGCTGCCGGTATAAAAGTAGTAAGTAACAGCGAGTTACTTCGTTGATTTCGTAACAATTGAAGCTGAACTCACACGCAGCTTCCGGAATTGGAATTCACACCGGACGATTAGCCGAATATCAATTCATGTACGCGTTCCTTCGGCTGTCCTGTTGATGTCTGTCCAGTGTCTGTCTATGCAAGTCTGCACGTTGTTTGGTCATAGATTGTATACGTTAAATAGTCAATATCCCTCAAGCCCGGATGCTCTTGCGGAAAGAGTATTTAAGCTACAGCTATGAGTTGTGGTAGGGAAACAAACGGCGATCAATCCTCACTAGCACTCTTAGCCTACAAACCACTGTCTACCACAAGTATCATGTCCTCCTACCCAACACGCAAAATTGGCAGCACTCCCGTGTCTGCCATTGGTCTGGGCTTGTTGGGTATTGGGGCCAATCTCAATGGTACCAGGACTGACGAAGAGACGTTCAAGGTATGTGTTATAGAGATTTATTGTGAACTCTTGTTTCAAACATTGTGTAGCTTATGGACGCAGCTATCGAACGTGGTTGCAACTTTTGGGATACTGCTGATCGGTATGGAGATTCAGAAGAACTTATCGGGAAATGGTATGTAGAAATACTCACCAACCCAGTCATTATCTCTAACACTACTGCTCACAGGTTTAAATATTCGGGAAAGAGAGACCAAGTCGTCCTAGCCACCAAGTGCGGTATGACTGGCCAGAGGACAGGACGTCTCGTCAACGGAGAACCCGAATTCATTCGTGCGGCTTTTGAAAAGTCCGCTAGCAAGCTCGGTGTAGACACCATTGATTTATATTACCTTCATGTACGTTATCCTCTTTTGAAATTAGTTGCTTGCCAACGGCTATCCCAGCGAGCAGATTCTACTGTACCTATTGAAAGGTCTATGGAAGCATTTTCTGCCCTCGTTAAGTACAACCGTCCTTACATTTATATTGCAATCTCAGTGTCCTGACAACTTTCCATTTATAGGGAAGGGAAAATCAAATATATTGGCTTATCCGAAGTGTCAGCCGAAACTCTTCGTCGCGCACATGCCATACACCCTATCACAGCAGTCCAGACAGAGTACAGTCCCTTCACCCTGGACATTGAGGATGATAAATATGCGTTGCTGAAGACTTGTCGTGAGCTTGGAGTGAAGCTTATTGCTTACGCTCCTCTTGGAAAGGGATTGCTGACCGGACAGTATGTAAGCATAGTACCTTCATATCGTGGGTATGAATAGTCTGAGCTGACATCTACGCAGAAATCACCCAAGGACTTCGAGGATGGAGATGTCCGGAAATTCTTCCCTAGGTATGTATACCATCATCAGACTGTTACTAGAGTATTCTTATTCTTTTTCGTCCATAGGTTTAGCGAAGAAAACTTCCCAAAGGCACTCGCACTCGTAGACAAGATCAAAGCCATTGGTTTAAAATATAATGCTACTACTAGTCAAATCACTCTCGCATGGCTCCTTGGTCAGGGGGAAGATATCATTCCCATCCCTGGTACAAGGAAGATTAAGGCATGTTCATCCTAAAATCACTACCAACACGAAAATAACCTGCATCCCATAGTACTTCGAAGAGAATTTTGCGGCTGGAAATATCATTCTCTCTGCTAAGGATCTAGCGGCTGTCCGAGCTGTAGCTGAGGAAGCGGATAAGACACTGGGTGAGCGCTATCCACCAGCATTTGCCAATTTATTGTTCGTCGACACCCCGGCTCTCTGAAGGAACTATAATAGTATCTCATCTTAATAATGATCATTAAAATTGTTTCAGGTCGTCGAGATAACTTCAGAATTGGGCGGATAGTAGATCGGATGGAATATCGAAAACATTCTCATTAAGTAATTGATGATGGTAGTGCTTCCTGCTATACATTCTCTCCATATGTGACTCTAATTACTCTGGAAATTTCTCTTTGTTGTAAATGTAGAGGCAAATAAGAAATGTAGAGTAATGTATGCGATTCAGATGTGGCGCATATCCGTATGGGACAACAGCATGCAAGAACCATACAATAGGCCTCGGACTCAGCATTGGAGGACTCTTTTCATCAGCTTGACTTTTCCATGTCGTCTGCGGCAGTATACTCAACATCAATAAAGCTGGTCAACTCCACATCATTATAAGACTTCCTTGAATGGTCCATGGAAGGCACAGTAGAAAGTTGAAGAAGTCCCTTAATCAATCTACATGACTGTCGAATAATCATGTAGTGAATTAGCAGCATTGAAGTATACCCTTATCAACTCACCAGAATAGAGAATATGTTCAATGACCAGCTGTTATTAAAATAAACTAAGACATAACTCAGGTAAAATGTGAGTTGTTACATACAAAGAAAAGATCAAAAATGCTGTACGGATGACTTGCACGGATGGTGACATCAACACGCTCAACGACATTCCTTTAATTTGGGTGATTAAGGGTGTTAGTTTTAATCCGCTGTGAGAAAGTCGCCTTAACATACCAACCATAAGAACAAAGAAATTCCCCCCATCTCGGATCACTTTGTTAATGATATTTGCATATTGGGTTTCGATATTCCTCTTGGAAAAGACTAATATAAAAATGATTAATTCCTCAATGATTGTAACAATCCTGTATGATTCAACGTCAGGAGTGGTTAAATATCTGATTAAGTGCAGATACTTTCCCAAGTCGAAGCATGCTTTCCTGAGGGATATATTTCAGGCCACATATATCATCATAACGTGCATCACGATAACATATTAGCCAAGAATGTATGGATAATCCACTCATCGCAACTGCTTGAATAACTAGAAAAATACCAACTTTATAATCCTTTTGATGTAAAGCATATACTATCATATAATGTAATTGGCACTGAACAGTTTCAATAAAGCCAACATACCTCGAAGCACTATAACAACGTGCAATGCAGCTCCCAGTGTGATCCCAGTTGCGATAAGAAATGCAAACCAGTATCTGCATAGGATTGGTTCAATGGGCGTCCGATAAAGCTTGGTGAAGAGCAAGACAGCATTGACACTTGTTTTGTTAGTCGCTCACATAGGCTGAGAAAATGCTGAAGGTGTATTAACGTACATTTGGGAAATTAGACCAAAATAACGGCAGAAAAGATAAACATATTTGACATGTGTTAAAGGATGTCTAAATTTACATTAATCAGTGATAGATAAGAAGTAGATGTATTGTACTTACTTCCAGATATGATTATATTCGAATCGGAATGTAGACGCGTGATCATAGAGCAAAACCACCAGAGCAGTTACTAGAATGAGCATTAATGCCACCTCATACATATCGAATGTTGGGATTTACGCTTACAGCAAGAACTATTGCGCAGAAACACGCTTGGTTGGGGAATATCTGCATTCATTGGAGGAAAAGTGTTGGTCTGGTCTATTTAAGCAATAAATTTGAATGGATTTCCTTGTATTAGTTAGGACATACCCAGGGAAATCAGCCAACCAGCTCCTTAATATTGATTGTTACTCGGCGTCTGAATGTTTCATGGCTCCCATCTCCTTAAGAACGTTTCTTTCCCGTCGCATTGTTCATTCCTATGGATCTAACACCTAATTTGGCAAGTTAATCTTCCAAGATTTTACCTGCAACTCCTTAGGATTGCCAAGAAGATTTGTATAACAACCTACGTAGTATAAATTTTCTTTGTTGTATATGTAGGAGGAAAATTAGCAATGTAGAGTAATGTATGAAATCCAGATGTGGTGCATATTCGTAAGAGATGAGAGCGTCCAAAATTCCATGCAATTGGTCTCGGACGCATTAGCGCGAGAGGACTTTTCTCATCGGCTTGACTTGTACTACTCAACATCAATGAAGCTGGTCAACTCCATATCACCGCATCACTCTCTTGAATGGTCCATGGAAGGCTGTGTAGAAAATTGAAGGAGTCCCTTAATCAATCTACATGACTGTTGTATAAGCATTTGGTAAATTAGCATCTTTGAAGCCTTACTTATGTACATATTGGCGAAATATATATTACTTACTAATCAAATGTCTTCATGATCATCAGCGCCCGCCTCCACATATGCATTTAGATATTTTACTTTACTTATTATGTGTTCTACAGACAATGTGCCGCCGCTCGTTATGTATTTAAGTAGTCTACTATGTACTGTAATTCCTTATCCATTTGCTTTTTGCTTCCCACCCCTGCGTGCTTTGAGGCCAAATGTAACGTCGTCGTCATCGATGCATCGTTTATTTCAATACATATCAACTCACCAGAATGGAGCATATGTTGAAAGTCCAACTGTTATTAAGATGAAATAAGCTTAGCACTCAGGTTAAATGTGAATTACAACGTACAAGGCAAAGATCAAAAATGTTGTACGAATGACTTGCACGGATGGCAACATCAATATGCTCAATGGCATTCCTTTAAAAGGTGTTACATAGCTCTTAATCCAAGTTTACAGTAATTTACTATATTTTCCATTTCAGGGGTCAATTTTTTAACTACTGGTGAGTTATCTGAATGTCATCCTTGAAGTCTATACTAAGCCGATTTGAGTCTCCTATTTTTTTATTATAGCAGTTGAACATATCTTTATCGTGGAAGCGTGAGGCTTCCGTCATATTCCAAGTAGTGACACATACACATTCATTCGGCTTATAGGACCACGCTACTATCGATAGATATATAGCACTTTTTATGATACCCTCATTTTAAGCGCCGTCACGGACACTTATCCTACCGACACGCTGCTCTCTATAATTGAAACTCATCGGCATTTTTCATGTAGGTTGTTTTACGCTCAGGCTAATCTTCCGTATGACTTGATGCATACGAGTGCTGTCTCCAGGTATCCCGAGTTCTCAGGAATTTCGTGTCAACCATTACTATTGGGTGTTGGACGATAAGAGAGAAGACTATGATAGCTACAGAGTACGTGTCTCCATTTGTAGTAAAAATATACTATAAACCTTATGGATTGCAATTTATGGTCTAAAATCTCTGCAAAACAAACGCTGATTGGTCGAAGATCTAAATTACTTACCAGGACTGAGTGTATAAAAAATTTGTTGCCTCAGGAGTGCATAGAGATGGTAGTTTTAATTGTTCATCTTGGGTCATGGGGCTCTAGGGTTTAACCAACGCTTTGAGATATAAACTAAGGCCCATTAATGATTACGCACATGACTTGAGACTCGACGCGCGTTGCACCCTCCGAATGCCGCTGATCGTCAATCTCGATCATTTCCCAGAAATTTGTAGGCAAAAACTTAACCGAGGCTATGTATCTGCCTGTATCTGCCTGTATCTGCCTTCATGCGCCAGCATCCGCCTCGGAATTACAACTTTCGTATACGCGTTCCTCCGGCTTTGTCTTACGTTCTCGCATAAACTACTACATGCGTCATTGTTCTAATGCCAAATCGTCACCAAGGGACTTTATGGTAGAGTATATAAACCGGAGATATGAGTAAGAAGAGAAAGCATTACTTCTCCCCCACATCGTGTATATCCTCCTTGTCTTCAACTTTTCTCTCTTGAACTAACATGTCTTACCCAACGCGCAAAATCGGTGACACCCCTGTGTCTGCAATTGGCTTGGGCTTGATGGGAATTGGAGCTTACTATGGCTCTATTGATAGCGACGAGGAAAGGTTTAAGGTAGTACCTCGACGACATATCAGCATTGATTATGACTAACGAGCTATAGGTGCTCGATGCGGCCTTGGAACGCGGATGCAACTTTTGGGATACTGCCGACTTGTATGGAGATTCTGAAGAATTGATTGGGAAATGGTCCGTGGCATCCATCGTTGTCCATATTCACGACATTTGTAATGACGCTTTGTTCGTAGGTTCAAATATTCAGGAAAGCGCGACCAGGTCTTCATTGCGACCAAGTGCGGCTTTACTGGTCAGATGGAAGGGCGCATGATTAATGGAGAGCCTGAATTCATTCGTGCGGCATTTGAGAGGTCCATCAGCAAACTCGACACCGACAGGGTTGATCTCTATTACCTTCACGTATGTTTTAAGCGCTTTATCATCTACCATGATTTATTGATAACAAAATCAGAGGGCAGATCCCACTGTACCAATTGAGAAGTCGGTTAAGGTACTCTCTGAGCTTGTCAAGTACACATCCTTTTACATCTTAATGATAACCAGCTAACACGCGTGTTCAGGGAAGGAAGGGTGAGACATATTGGCTTATCTGAAGTTACCGCTGGAACTCTTCGCCGTGCGCATGCCGTTCATCCTATCGCCGCCGTTCAGATGGAATATAGCCCGTT
This sequence comes from Cyathus striatus, assembly GCA_025738555.1. Lineage (NCBI taxonomy): Eukaryota > Fungi > Basidiomycota > Agaricomycetes > Agaricales > Nidulariaceae > Cyathus > Cyathus striatus. The sequence continues at coordinate 1,849,025 of JAOVFP010000013.1, read as the reverse complement.
CGTCCTGGATGCTGAAGATGAGAAATACGCATTGCTAAAGACATGCCGCGAACTTGGAGTGAAGCTTGTCGCTTACTCACCTCTTGGTAGGGGAATGTTGACCGGGCAGCTTGTGAGTGCTTTGTGGTATAAACATATGGAATCGCATCTAATTATTGTTGGTTAGAAATCACCCAACGATTTCGAGGAAGGTGACATAAGGAAATACTTCCCAAGGTAAGCTCCTTAAGTATATTTCTGGATATATATAGGGATCGTCGTTATTTAACGTTTCATTCCAAGGTTCAACGAAGAGAACTTCCCCAAATCTCTGTCTCTTGTTGAAAAGATTAAGGCTATCGGTGTCAAACACAATGCTACTCCTGGCCAGGTTTCCCTTGCGTGGCTCCTTGCTCAAGGCGAAGACATCATTCCTATTCCAGGAACGAGGAGAGTGAAGGTGCGTCTGTTCTCGAGCCATTAAGGTATTGGCAACTAAAACAGAGCTCTTTCAGTACTTGGAAGAGAATTTGGGTGCTGCGCACGTTAAACTCTCCGCTGATGATATTGCCGATGTCCGCGCTGTAGCTGAGGAAGCAGATAAGACCCTCGAAGGGCGTTATCCGGCTCAATTTGAGTCCATGCAGTTCGCTGAGACTCCTGCTCTGTAATCTCGTGCTAGGGCTTTCGGAATCCATTTGTTATATATGTACTACTTACTCTCTTTGGGATATGTTTTATGGACTTTTAATTCTTGAATAAAGTCAGGTTTCTTGTATTCATCGCTCAGAGCATTGATATCGAGATTGAGGATGACGTGCAGAGACGTAATGGGATGGAGATCAAAGAGTATACGAAGGAGTTGCGAAGCCCGTCGGAGGTGATACGGGCCATACCGTACTATGACATCGTTCAGTCAGTTGACGGTGACAGTTACGTTGACAGTCCGTTACTAGTAATGGAATAAAACATGCAGGCCATAAAAATATGATGCATACATATGCATGAGGCCTTGGGGCTGGGAAGAGGCAGATCGTGAATTGGAAAATTTTAAGGAAGAGGCCTGGGCCAACGGGAGCGGCCTGCTATTTGACGATTAGGTAATCCGGAGAACAGCAAACTCCGTTCTCTGTTGCTATTAGTATCCATCTGTCGTCACGTCCACAACTTGTCCACAACCCACTCAGGCCGAAGTACACCTACAAGTCTACATTCATCGTTCATTTGAACCACGTATTCATATGTTTCTGCAGAATTTACGATAATATACCTATTCACTAAATAGTAAACACAGGATTTACAGGAACGAATTGGGTAGGAAGTCCAATTTCCAGCACAACATTCACTGCAAAATTGCAATGTTTGCAACTTCACGCGGTTTCATGCTAATAGCTAATACATGGATAGATCTATTCCCCACTACTGTGTGTAGCAGATGTTACCCGTCCCTGTACAATCCGCAACGCGCAAACACTCAAACCATACGCTGAGCTAGTGGATTCGAAGCCAAATGACATGGTACACTGTATACCTTTGGCTCATGTGCGGGACTAGCTAGAAGCAACAACAATGTTATGTCTGCGATATAGCTCTAAATGTTTACAGTGCTACATTGACGGGCTGGTAGAAAGGGTGAAACTGACAGTGGTACCGGCTAGTTGCTAAAACGAGGTGAGTTGGTCCTTTAGGTGGTAATGCGAGTACAGCTAGACTATCATCTCTGCTGTGTTTAGCTGCTTTGCCACTGTATGAACTCTGCCACTGACGCATTACATCATTTTCAACAGAAATATATCCACATTGCCTACCGTTTCCCCAGATATCGGCTTCCACCATCTGGAATCAGTCCCTATGATGGAGACCCATCGTCCTTCGGTTGGCATGTGGTAGGCGTAAGGCTTGGTACGCTCCTCCAGTGGCCCGAGGCTTCACGCGAGTGTACTTTAACCTACGTACACTGTCTATTGCCTTCAACTCCCTGTTCTTCATACTAGGTGTATCCTGGCAAGGCACCTTGCAGAACTCCCCGATGTAGATGGCTGCTAGCATTCGTTGGCGTTGCGGGCTCCCTCCAGTTTGCGTGCCCTAACCGATAGCCGTGATGCAATCGCGAGAGAAAGGAATGTAAGGACCTCGGAGCCGTCCACCTGACCAGCTTCGTCAGTGCCGTCTTCGTTTACACCTTTACAGATTGTCAACGTACATCTTCCGACGAGGAATTGAACGACTTCAAATTGCTGTTTCCTGCCGTTGTCTTCATCATATTGCCGATAGGCTCCTTACCCTCTCTAGTCTTCGACGGCTTGGAATGTGTAGGATGACTGACGACGTCTGTTCTTCCTCGTGTCCCTGGACCATTTATTTTTTGCATTCCCGTCTGGTCTCTTGCCCTGGACAAGTGCACGAATCTTAGCGGCGACCATATCCGCGGCTTCCTCGTTGACCTTGCCGTGACTAGCCAGCTCACTGGGCTTACCTTGTATGGGGTGTGGCTTGCACAGTTACACCTCTCTTTTGTTTCAGGATTATCTGAGATTCCGAAGACCAGTCGCCACCAGCCCCCGTCGCCCCACTGCCCATCAAAGAGCTTATACAAACTCGCTGTTCATGCGGAACTGTTGAAGCTATGCAAGTCCCAGTCGAAGTACTCATAGTGGTCAATACGACAACCCCACTTGTGTATGGTGCCAGCGGACAAGCTGGCGTTACCCAGTTCACATACCTCTATTTTCATTTAGTCTCCCTGGGCCTTTTCTTATAAGTATGCCTCCGTGTCATCGAACGTTCGCTCGCGTTGCTCAGCCGCCACGGTACAAATGCGAGTGTATGCACGTGGCACAAAAGGTGCGCATCGTTGCTTAGGCTGATGCTCCTCGAGGTTGGGTGGCCGTCCTTCGGAGAGCTTACGTAGAGAGTGGAACCACCCTTGTTTACGTCACGCCTTTTGTCAGGTCTCCATCGCTATGACAAGCCCGGCCGTGAGGAAGGTGGCCTGTGCGCTGCGGAGTCTTTCGCCCACCCGTGAAAGTTACAAGCTATACTTATACACTTACTCAGGCAAAAGCTTTCTCGACTGGCCCCGGGACTGCCTCCCATCCCTCGTACTGCGGAATCCGATATACATAGTGGCGTAATCAACTACTCATGGAGTTGAAATACAAATATTCAGTGATCATTAATTATTACTAATAGGCGATCCTCTACTCCCACCACTCTGGACTTATGTGTTCAAAACAAATGCACCTCCTTTGCCTCTTAGTATAACAGTGTCAGTATGTTGTCTTTTAGTATTTACTTCTTCATTGGAAGGAGTAGTGGCTTTATACTAAGATCTATTGTGTTTTGAGGTTCTTCGGTATATTGGTTAGTAGAATTGGGCTCGTTTCCGATTTTTTTACAGATCGAAATGGCCTATTGCATTTACATCTGTGAAACATAAATAAATGTGCCAAGCGCTTGCAACAGTAGATCGGGATTAGACTCCGCAAGATTTTACAGCAGTTACGTTTTAGTCAACAGCCAAAACCTGTGCACTTCCATAATAGCTGCGGTATCTTTAAAGACGCCCACATATCCTCAATGCGGCTTGGTGCTTCGCTTCACAAGAACGATAGGAACCAGTATTATTCTGGTGAGCATTGCCTCTGTGCTTGTTTAGGTACTACCAATATGTATCAAGAGAAGATCATTTTACAGCAGTGTCAAGCTGCGGGAAAGACAGAAACTTGGTGCCTTCGTATCATGATGTCAATATCATGTGGGTACGCCGTGGGCGATAAGGACCGTTTACTTTTGACATTTTGTATGTACACCAATGATATATCAAATTCATGTCGGAGGGCCAGCAGACCGCGCCACATGTATAAGTCGTCGATTCAACAAGAAAATTGCAGTACAGCTAATAATTGTAGTATGTCGCTGTTGCGTTGAACGGGAACAAACAGCCTGTGGGGTAGAGCAACGAGCAATTGATGTGGCGTTAATTATGTTATTCTGCTATTATCTAAAAATAACTAAACAACTTACGAATATAAAGCAACTAATTAGAGGCACCACAAACCCACTACTCCATTAATCCCCCTTTCCAACTCTACTGCATCACTCACTGCTCTACTATCTAACTAAGACAATTCCTTGTGCCATTCCTCGATGTCAATAATGGAAGTTGACCGAACACTGGCTAGACCTTCATCTCCGCTGCCTATGACCGAAATATATACTCAAAAACCATCTAAGCGCCGTACTGGGAGAGCATCAAGTGGCACTTCTAGGATCAACAATATTGGCAGCACTGCGAATCCCGCTCCTCCACCCACTACAATATCGAGCATCAGAGCAATAGTATTTGATTCATGTAAAACTGCAACTCTTTTCACTCCTAGCTTGCTAAGTATTTGTCTACAGGGTTAAATTTGATGCTCATATTTATACCTGTTTCTGTGAGTGTTCATGATTTCGGGCATCATCACGAACACTCTCTAATGTTCGCTTTTAGTGGGCATTGACCTTTTCTCTCCCAGATTCATTCGCGAATAGAGACACCCTCGTTTTTGTTTGTGAGCACTTCTTACTCCAAGGATAAGGCACAAATCTTGACACTAACTATTTCACGTAGTTTCTTTTCTCGCTATCATTCCACTTGCAAGGGTATGACGATTAGTATGGATGTTATAAACCTTGTGATTAACTTATTGATACAGTTACTTGCTTTTGCTACGGATGAATTGTCAATGCGCGTTGGTCAAACGCTTGCTGGGCTCCTGAATGCTACTTTGGTACGTTATATCTTCAATCATTAAGAACACGATATACTGATTTACTTCGCAGGGTAACGCGTAAGTAATTCCAATTCGAATGCAATTATGTCATTTATGGGTACTAAACAAAACAGGGTTGAGCTTATTGTGGCTGTAAGTTCCCTCTCACCTTTTATTACTTTGAATACTGAGCCAGAGATAGATTATCGCTTTGATCCACTGTGAATTAAAAGTTGTACAATCCTCCCGTAGGTAGCGGTTCCGTGTAAACCACGTTCCGATGGCATTGACTTGATGTTCTTACAGTTGTGGGATCGGTTCTCAGTAACTTATGTAAGCGTGTGCCTATAATTTGCATATTTGTGAACAACATCTAAGACAAGCGTTATTTATAGTGCTGGTCCTTGGAATGTGCTTTTTCGCCGGAGGGCTAAAGTACTCTGAGCAAGGATTTGGACTGGGTAAGTACTACTCTAGAGGGCCTCAAACTTATATTGATTCTGAAACAGTCGCTACACAATTAAATTCGTCCTTGTTGACGATTAGCGTTATTGCTATCTTGCTACCCGCTGCATTTCATTTTTCCGCAGATGCACAATTAACCGATGACGAAGAGCGCATGGACGTTCTCTCCGTAAGCCATGGTGTAAGTCCTCTGCATACCATATGATAGTATTTGTATCTAATTACGACCAAGGTTGCCATCATTCTCTTGTTCAGTAAGGCGCATTCCTATGGTGTTTTTTATTTTTGAGCGATGTCATTGACCTCCCAAAGTTTATATATGTTACCTTGTGTTTCAGCTGTATTCGCATTCCCTTCTTTATAGAGATGAAAATGTAGTAGGCTCAACAAAATATACCAAGCATGAGAAGAAACCTAAAGTAATGGTGGACGGAGCAGCCCTTACAGAAGAACCCCAGAGTGAGACAAATGCAGGAGAACAGCATTGGACAAGACTCAAACGTATTGGTAAAAAGGATAAGGTTAGTTATTGTTTAGTACCTATTAACCGTGACGTCGAAGGTAGGCTGACCATGTCTTGTTCCTCATAGGAGAACAAAGTGCCTGATAGTAACCGCGATGCTGAAGCCGCCGGGTCAATCTTTTCAGAGGAAGAAACACCAAGTATGAACGTTCCGGTGACTATTGGACTGCTGGTAGTTGTGACTGCTGTATGTATATTCCTTGATTGCCAGAACATCTGTTAATTTCTTCATCCCAGCTCGTCGCAGTCACCGCTGAATGGCTTGTTGGTTCGATTGATGGTCTTACCAATTCTGGTAAAATTTCGAAAGAATTTGTTGGCATTATTCTCCTTCCTATCGTTGGCAACGCCGCTGGTGAGTTTAGACATGCCATTGTTAGCGTTTCTATTACTTACCATGAGTTAAGAGCACGTAACTGCCGTGACAGTCTCAGTTAAGGATAAACTCACGCTAAGCATAGGTGTTGCTGTTGGTTCAAGCATTGTGAGTACAAATTACTGGCTACAAAATTCGTCAAGTTTATTCGATGACTTATTTTAGCAAATCGCACTCTTTGTAATTCCGTACGTCGTCCCATTTTCCTCCTTGCATCAACTCCAATTCCATGTTATAGTTTTATCGTCACGCTGGGTTGGATGATGGGGAAACCCCTCACTTTATTGTTCGATCCTTATGAATCCGTCGCTATGTTCTTGTCTGGTATGCTTGTCAATTTTATGTACCGTTTGTCCATGTATTAAGCTAATACATTTCTAGTTCTCACCGTCAACTACGTTGTTCAGGACGGCAAATCAAATTGGTTGGAAGGAATGATTCTCATGTGTACATGGCACATCCTATATTTAGTTTTATACCTGAATGCTAACGAATTTTGGGTACTTATACAGGTTTGTATTTGATACTCGCTGTGACGTTTTGGTTTTATCCTGGTGAGTTCAGTCGTGTGACAGTTTTCTAGTATAGCTCACACAGCTTAAGGTTCCGATCCCTCCGGTGTCCTCGCGAAATGTGCATGAATATGTTTTAATTTTTCAATTTACTGTATTATAGGGCTTTGAGGTGTATCATACCACGGACTTGATACGGACAGTGTATTGATATCATATGGACCATTTGTATCGTCACTTGTATTATATAACAAATCCCCACTATGTAGAGACTCGAATGGCAAGCCACCCCATGGGATATGAATTTCCGCTTTGACTCCGAACATGGAGATCCAAATAATATACCCGAGCCACAGGGAGTTATATACATACTTAGATTCTGCTGCAGGCACGTAAGTACACTGATTTGATGCTCTTGTCATTTTCCTGGTTCGCATAGACGGGTTTTGTTTCGGGTTGTCAAGTCCTAATACCCAGATGTGAAGGTCCTTCAGGCTTCTTGATTATCTACGACAATCCATCATAATCGTTGATAGGTACAGGACTCAACTTTTCACGTATCATCGCAATCTATCTACCAGCACTTTGATGCTGCACCACGTGAATAACCGGGAATCGTGATGAGACAAAAGGAAGGAAATCAGGAAAAATATCTGTTGGCTATTTCCCATGCTGCTGAGTGAGCACTTTTATCATGCGTCATACTCTCACGTAGCCGAGGCTGACTGAGATTAAGAAACACAAGGAAAACATATACTTAAGCGGCGGTCGTCGTACGGAATACACGTTCCTCTCGCCTTAAACTTGCTGATGCGCACTGTATACACGAAAATGTCTCTCCCTACACGTAAAATCGGTAATGACCAAGTCTCTGAGATAGGCTTCGGTGCGATGGGGATAGCCGCCTACTACGGCTCGACTCAGCCAGATGAGGAGAGACTTAAGGTACGAATGATAGTGGGGTCGGTGCATCCTTATACCCTATATTTATTTACCGCTCTCACGTAACAGGTTCTTGACGCAGCTTTTGAGGAAGGTTGCACTTTCTGGGATACGGCGAATATATATGGGGACAGCGAGGAGCTCATCGGTAAATGGTATGCATAATTATTCTCCTTTATTGTTTACTTTGGTGGTACGGTCCGTAAATCTTAATTACTTCTTCCATATCAGGTTCAAGAAAACAGGCAATAGGAATAAGGTCTTTCTTGCTACGAAGTTTGGGATTGTTAGGACTGCGAGAGCGATAAATGGAGATCCTGAGCATGTGAAAGAAGCGGCGGCGCTGTCGCTCAAAAGACTAGGAGTCGAACAGATTGATTTGTATTACCTCCATGTAAGTGATAGCTCTATTAATTGAAGAAGAAAAACTGAAATGGACACAATAGAGAGCGGATAAAACCGTTCCCATTGAGGTATGTCTGTCGTTCTAGCGACCGAGATTATGGGGTTCTGATTTCGGAAAAAGAAAACTGTCGGTGCAATGGCGGAACTCGTCAAGCAAGTTTCTCATTGTCCCTTCTGCATTAAATTAAGTTTACGTGTCTCATTATAGGGAAGGAAAGGTTCGATACTTGGGCCTATCGGAAATTACTTCGGACACGCTTCGTCGTGCTCATGCAATCCATCCTATCTCTGCTGTTCAAGTGGAGTATTCTCCATTCACTTTGGATATTGAGGACGAGAAGATCGGGCTTCTGAAGGTGTGCCGTGAATTGGGCGTTACTGTTATCGCATATTCGCCACTTGGCCGTGGGCTATTGACTGGACAATATGTTTGTGTCTTCTTTTGTTATCTAAAATTCCAAACTGACTGAGGTATCACGTTAGAAATCTCCAGATGATTTCGAGGATGGTGACTTCAGAAAATTTGTTCCAAGGTGAGTCCCCTATCGAAGTGGAGGAATTTACGGAGCTAAAGCCATGTGTGACTAGATATAGCAAAGAGAACTTCCCGAACATTCTTAAAATTGCATCTGGTTTGGAAGAAATAGGCAAGAGACACAAGGCAACTGCCGGTCAAGTCGCTCTCGCGTGGATTTTGGGTCAAGGAGACGATATCATTCCGATTCCAGGTACTAAGAAGATCAAGGTCCGAACTTCTTCGTTAAGATTATCGCCCACGATGGTTCATTGATCATTATCCACAGTATCTAAAAGAAAATATTGCTGCCAGCAACATAAAGCTTTCTAAAGAGGAACTTGATGAAGTTCGGGAAATTGCTACTAAAGCGGATGCTGCTCAAGGTGACCGGTACCCGCCCGGGATGATGGATAAATTGTTTGTGGACACACCTCGTCTATAGGTTTATTGTTTTGTGATACAAGTGTTGGAGTACATGTAAAGTAGATTGTGATTTGTCTGTTATATTTCCTGGAAAGTTAGATCAGGTTTGCATCTTACAAGCGATAATGAAAGAAGCGTCAAATCTATCTTGAAGATGAATCAAAAAACAGCTATGCTCACTGTTTAATACGAGGCGAAGTTGTTATCTATTCTTCGATTTTGGCAGTGATTAACCATCTCGTTGTACTAGGGTATAAAATTATGCATAGATATCTGTTCGACAAAAATAATATCTCAATAAACACGGTAAGTAAATTATGTCTAGAGCGCTCAACATACAGTTGACCGGGGCGTCTATATGGTCGATCTCCATCCCCGAGCATTCTAACATTGGATCGAAGGATCATAGGAGGCAAAAATGGTATATGCTCTTCCATTACGAGTCCGACTGAAACGGTGCTGTACACACGCATCAGAATTCTACAGCGGTTCATAAGAAGTTTCCTGTATTGAGCACATACTTAGTTTATACATACGGTCGCGTCGACATGCCTCGATAAGTACTCACATTGAGTTGATTTCAATTGAGGTGCCTTAATAGCAATTACTGCATAAGCCGAATAGAACAATTAATAGCAGACCTTTCATTTGGAATATCGAGGAGGCATTTACTGCATCAGATGAGAAAGACTGCGCGAAAGTGGAAGCGTGGTGGCAGTGGAAGCTCAAGTTGAAGGCGTCAATTGACCCTGTTTGACCCTCAATGAATTATCACGTGAGTACCCCCTGAAAACAAACAAGAGCGTCAACAACGTATTTTTTCTCACAGTTCGTTGGCACTTGAAAGTCATCACCTCCACAAAGTTCACCAAGCCATGGGACCCGAAAGTATAGCAATCACCGAACGAGATGAAGCTGGGAGATACTACAAAACGGAAATATCCACAGGAAAGGTCTGAATAGACCACCTTTGTTCATTTCTCGGACATGAACTTCAGTTCCAGGCTCGGTACGGAATGGCCATGGAGCGAGACCCATCAGCAAATGCAACAAGTGCACACCTCTTGGATCTCGTGAGAAAGGTGTTCCTTCCTGCGGGATATCCGCATAGTGTCTCCCCAGGTCAGGAAAACTATACTGTTGTTTTGAACATTGATCAATGTTGACAACTCCTACAGACTATATGCGGTATGGAAAGTTGACGACTCGTCCAAGTGAGACAACGCTGATCGTCCTTGTTTAGGTACCAAATATTGAATGCCCTGCAGGCATTCTGCAATTCATTGGCTAGCCTTCTATCCTCGAGAGCTATTTTGGAAGGTATGGTCCAGTCGTTATTGTTCTCTCCCCACGTTCATATGTGGCTCAACAGGATTTGGAGTTGGGGATCCATCAGCAACTGCAACTCACGCGCTGTTGTTGACTGTTTTGCAGGACATTTTCAGTCGCCTAACCAGTCGGTCTCATTTCTGCCAGAACCTCTGAGGTTTCTCTTCTTACACTTCGTTTGCCAGCAATCCTTGGCGCGTACTATATAGGATCTTCTCTGGTTCCAGAGGCCAAAACCTACCGCTTGCTAGCCGACATTCTCAACGATTCGGCGGTAATACTGGATACTTTATCACCGCTTTTGGTAGCTACTGGGATCCCTGGCATCAGAGTTGTAGGGCTTTGTATCAGCGCCTCTCTTCGTTCTCTGTGCGGAATTGCTGCAGGCGGATCTAAAGCCGCCATCACTCTTCACTTTGCGTCTCCTATAGGCAGCAGCGGAGACGTAGGTGACCTCAATGCAAAGGACGCAAGTAAAGAAACCGTTCTTGCTCTTCTTGGAATGATGGTGAGCCATTTCACAAGGTCTCGAGAGTTTAGACATTATTTATAACACAACCCCCGTCATTGTGGCGGATGCGCAGCTCGGAACCTTGATAGTACCACGCCTTACTACGCAATCATCGACTTATTCCGTACTCTTTTTGCTCGTCGGTCTTCATTTGACCATAAATTATTATGGCGTCCGCGGACTTGCCCTACGTACCCTGAATCGACAGCGGGTTGGGGCCGCATGGATGATATACAGGGACTCTGGTAGCTCTCAAGTTCCTAATCCAGAACAGATGTCGGTGGTCGAAAGAATATTTGACCGTCCCGGTGTTTTGCGTGATGTGCAGACAGACATCGTAATTGGTCACTGTTCCATCGGGTCCTCAGCATCTCGCATTTCGCATGCGCTCACTGCATCCGTTTTTAATGTGTTCAAGGAGGAGAGGTATCTATTATGGTATGATGAAGAGTATTTACGGACATCTGCGCATGATATCATTCCTCGCCTTCACATATGTCTCAAGGATGGTTATACATTAGAAGATCAACTGAGGGCTTGGGCGCATGCTACAGAACTCTGTCGCAGCATCTCGTCTGCTGGCAAGGCAAAAGGTTTTAATTATGGAAGTCCCTTAGATGCTTTGCAGACATCTCACCAACGGACGATCAAATTATTTTCGGAGTTCCTGGAAAACCTACGTTCTGTAGGTTGGAATACGGCTGAAGGAGCCCTGATAACCGGATCCCCGAAAGCAATTTTGACGGTTATCGAACTCTCTGGAACGAAGTACGATTTGGAGAAAAAGCGCATCTAGTGTTGCGGATAGGACTCGCATTATGATATTAGGTTAACCGTTAATCCCATTTTTACAGAAAGCTACTGGAATGCTCACATTTTCTTGCTTTTACCTAGACTATCTCATGTACTCCGGCTTGACAACATTAGAGTAATGATTCCCGTGCTGATTTCTGTCTCCGTTCCGTCCAAACCCCACTAGTATCTAGCGATATTTCACACTCCTTTTGGCAACAGTATCATACATTAGTCGCCGTATGCTTCGCTATTGCCTTTCTCGATACTTCGTTACGCTGTTTGCAATCATGACAATTATCTTGTAATCTCGATTGCTTGCTCATGACCTCTGTATCGTTTTATATCCAGTAAGTTGGTTCGTGTTCGTCAATTTTGGGTACTAACGGGTTTGTCTGACAGCACTCTAGCAGAGCTATTTCAATGCGTAACACAAACAAAGATAAATGGCTTTCCTTGCGTTAGACTTTTCCTTATCTTTCATGTTTCTGTAGATGTCCTCCAAGAAACCTCCTTTAACTATCAAACTATAATCAACAACGGGCCATATACATCTCTTAGAAACCAACTAGTAAACATGCGCTTTTGCAGTTCTATTCTCTCCGATCATGATATCCACATGCTCTGGCACCAATGCCCGCCAGAGTAGAGGTTTGTTCTTTGTCAATTTCAGACTTCTCGGTCCGGATCCTGAAGTACCGATTTCCGTTCCCTCGGTTGGCGTTTGTTAGCCAATCGTGGTCCATCAGACTGAAATCCGATGTAGTCGTCCGAACTATGCTGTCTCAGAAAACAAAGCTGCCGCTGTACCTGGATAAACTTCGCATAATCTCGAAACCGTTGATCTACTAAATTCCCTCGGTGTGGGGTAGCTGGCTATGAAAGCCATAAATCCGTGTCACTCGTGGTCACCACGCGAAGGAGGTTTTAAAATTATTTTACATTAACCAAACGGCCCCGAAATCATTTGATTCTCTTCCTGGTGATTAAAAGTAGACATTTTACAGTTAAGTCCGTGCTCCAAACGATCGCTGTCTCGAGGTCAAGTGGTCCTATCGCTTAGCTTATTTCGAGTGTATTGACATCCTGAAAATCACTTTGCAGAATCTCCGTCCGTGCAGCAGTGACACTGACATAGCGGAATCAGGTCCGGAAAGACGGCTGGAAGCTGCATTCCTTTGATCCATCCTCAACCTGCACAAAAGTGGCTGAACCTTCCCTCGTTCACCTTCTCTATCCTATCAGAGCTCAGTTTCCCCATCTATCCATCATAACCTTTTCTCGTCGTTGGCCCATTTCTGAATGTCAGGACCCCAAACACCCTAGGTTACTCGCCTCCTTTAATCCAAGCACGCATCTCTTATTTTGATTCTTGAGGACTTTGTCCGAGTTCTCCGCTACTTCTTGATTATAGACATCCCTGCCTTCTATGCCGGCCCGCCGCATGCCGCCCGCGATGCTTGTACGTTAACAACCCCCTGGGCCTACCTACATCGTTGCGTCACCGCTGTTACCCACAGCCGTCAACGTCCATTGTCAATTGCACTCTGTTTCCTCTTTCCAGACCCGTAAATGAAGTGCATAACGGCATGCAACGACGTAATCAACCTATATTTTTATCGACATACGTACTGTACTCTTGGCGTCGGCTTCCTTACCATGCAGTTCATCACCACTCTCAAAAAGGCCAACATGTGGAAAAGTCAGGGATATTAAATGTCTTACCCACGAGTGATGTCTTGCCTTCGGCCGATGTTATTGACTATATCAGGCGCTAAATAGCGCCTTTTGAAGGGCTCCGAGTTGAAAAGGTAGGATGCAAGGAGCGCTGTTCTGAACTTGGCGTTTCTACAGTGCGGTGCAAAATGCAACCCAGTTCTCACTACATATAGCAACGAAATGCTGATTGGATAGGCAAGTTCAAGGTAGGTGTTATGCTTTCTGTTACCCCATACTTCTTTTCCCCACAACGCTTCTGAGTCCCGCCTTCGCAGGATTATGTACGTGCGTCCCTTCGGTCCGGGGCGTGTTAGCCACAGTCAGCAATGTTTGGCGCTTTCCTGCCGTGTTCATGCAACTTCTTAAAGTTCGCACCTTTTCCAAAATAAAACCCGCCTTACACGCGATCGCGATCGAGAGAGGTGACTGTTCGAAAAGAATTCACACTTGATATTTGCCCACTTATGTGCGTCTCTCGCGTTGAAGTTTAAGAAAAAGACAAAGACAGTATAATTTAGGCGCACTTAGTTGATGGCGGAGGCGCATTTCTGCTCCACCTCCATATGCTATAAAACTATGCTAAAGCATACTTTGGGCGACAAGTAGCATGGAGAAGAAACATGGAAGTTTTGTTATCTCGAGAAGAATACGCGGTTCAGACGGAGAGGCGTCCGTGTGTGTATTCTCGATGCATTGCAAAATCCTAAGTATACTTGCTAAAAGGCTCGTCGTGTTCCGGAACGGAATCCCAGCGACGAATGGCTATCTTTACAGCGAAAGCTTCCAAATGCGGCCTGCAAAACGCAGAGCAAGAGGAGGAAAGGATATATTTACTCCCCAGCCGACGATCACACACCACACCTAGTTATGGGAGGGAAGCAAGTTCGGAGAAGGAAATGCCGACGCAGCGTGGTGCTAGCTGCAGGGGTAACGCTCCCAGAAAAGTAAAAGTAAGCTGCGAAAACAAACTCGGCGTTTAACTTTTATTTCGATGACCTCAGGTACGGAACGTAGATTGGGGATTCGACAGCCCGCCACTTGCGGACTAGCAGGTGCGGGAATGTATGGGACTTTGATGATCGACGCGGCGGATAGGTGCTCGTAGAACTGCGCCTTTGGAAGGCTCTTTGTGGAATTATCCCAGTTGCGGAGGGCTAAAGGGGGCCTAACGGCTTGTCAAGTTAACCTTTGAGTGCACCTGAGAGCTCACAGGAACTCCAGAGGTGTAGGCCGGTGCTCTATGTACACCGACGAATCGAAGCAATGGAACCAACTCTAAACTTCAAGTGCGTGAGTATACTATGCCTGGTGAATGGCTTAGACAGCAATAAAGGCTATTGAGCGAGCACCCTCGATGCCTATCTCATTGATGGAGCGTATTTTACACGCCTACGCGCTTCCTCCGACTCGCAGAGCCCCCAAAGTCGATGAGACAGAGGTAACAAGAGCTAAGAAAGGACATGCCGCCTTGTACTGACTCATTCCAAAGTAACGAAGTGAATCCGATTGGTATTACGAGGTGCGAATTACAAATTGAAAGTTACCTGCCCAAGTAAGTAAGTAGACGAGGTTACGCTTATGGTGTTTGGGTTCCCAGGGGCCTCGAAAAGCAGGAAAAATCGTAGAGGATAACCGGCCATTGGGGGCGCGTGTCGGTTGATCTATTTTTTTTCTGATGGAAGTAGGTTTGTTACGACGTGCAACGGAAAGATGATGTCGTGAATGACTTCACTACCTGTCTGTCTCTGTTTCTGGATGATATGTCTCTACCTTTCTATACTAACCGGATTATCCGAGTGAAAGCCGACAGGAACCGGAAGAATGCCCACTGTTCCATGGCCCCTAACATTGATAAAGTCAATCGGACATCATCATGATCAAAATAACATATGAAAACATACGAACTCTTTCGTTTCGTTTCGTTTGTTTCCGTAACCCGCAACCTCCGCAAAAGCGCGATCGCGAATAAGTACAACCCTCGCAACCCAACCGATCATGGATCATGGATGGGACAAACAAGGGGGGGATTTGTTTGAATACCGCTCATTCGTTCAACCGTTGGCCTTGTCATAGCCTCAATATCAGAAGCCGAAATACGATTGGTGAGATGACATTGAATGCGAAAACGTAGATACGATCGCCACACCTACAGTTCATTCAAAATGAAAGTAAACTGTCTAGATGTACATGTCATGTAACGCGTCTCCAAGTCGACGCAGATTCCAAAAGATGCTAGTGCTTTGATTCAGATTTCTCATTTCGGATGTATGTATGGATATGTGTGGATGACGGGTGGCCGACGGACGTATGTCATTGGCCATTGACGTTTCACCCTGAGAGTCCAAGGGAAGTTTCAAGGTGTGGGGTACATGTCGGTACACGCAGCAGTACGGGGAAAATCATGATAGGAATTTATTGATATCAAAGCGACACGGGTGCAGTTACCTGTATACTTTTGCTTGGCTTGATAAGCCCGTTGGCTGGATGGTTGGTTTATGAATGTAGGCCAATGTAGGCGGTACAATAGTTACCTGTTACCTTGCAGTTTGCAATGCATTTCATTCCTAGATCTATAAACTACACAATTACTCCAAAAAAACGTAAAATGATCAGCGAGCGGCTAGATAGCGCAACAAACCCTCTTCCGGCCGAGCTCGAGGTACTCTAGTCTAGAGTCTGGTTCGACAAACTTATTTACGAAACTAAAGCTCCACCATTGCAGTGTACCGCTTACCAGTACCCAGTATCCACCCCAACCATGACAAGTCCAACATCCATTAGAAAGGTAATAGAAGGGGGGTAATAATATAGATACAAGCTTCCTCCACCCACAAGTATTACATCACACTAAAACACAATGACAAATCACAAAAAAACGCATTTCAGAAAACATCATACTTAACAGTAACACAGTAGGTAAGAGTAAGTAAGTAAAAGTAAGAGAAAGAAGCTAGTAATACAGCGCGTTTTTGATTCGTTTCGATATCGATCTTCTCGTAACTTGTGGCGTGAAGGCGAGGCCTAAGCGGGTATGGTACATTTTGCGGTGTGGTGGTGGTGGGTGGTGGTTGTACCGTTGAAGGGACAGGGTAGGGAGGGGACGGTATAGAACGTAGACATAGAAAAAAACCATCATAACCGTTCATGCATATCATATCATCGGCGGGCAGAGAGGGAGGATGCTACGCAACCATAGCCTCATCCTCCTCCTTAACCCTCTTCAACGCTCTCCCCCTCCCTCTCTCCCTCTTACGTTCCCTCTCGCGCTCCTCATCGTCCACATTCTCAGGACTCAAACTCGCATCATCATCCATCATATCCCCACCCTCGCCTTCCTCAGGCATACTCCCGAGTCCACCAGCATACTTGGAATAAAACTCTCCATTGATTCCGAATTCTCCTCCTGCAGCAGCAGCTGCTGCAGCCGAGGAAGTTGAAGAGAATTGAAACTCGGGTGAATCATCATGAAGCATCATACCCTCCTCATCCGCACCGTCCTCTTTCGAGCGCAAGCCCCCTCCACCGGGGGACGTAGCGTCCATTTCACCCGAAGAAGAAACGGAACCAGACCGATACGCTTTAAGCTCTTGTTCGAGTTCTCTGTTACGCGCGCCTTGGGCTGTTACCAATTGTTGCAAATATCTTCCAAGTTCAAGTAAGTGTCGGTGTATTGGAAGGGAAGGAAGGGACAAACCGGATATACTCTACACTCTTCCTTAGAATCATACCCTTGTTGGCTTTGACCACGCCGCCATCGGCATCTTCGTCCTTCTTGTCCTGGGCACTGCTGACCACAGCAGCGGGAACGACGCCGTTGGCTGAGGCGGGGGGAACGAGGGTATCTGGGTCCAAGGCGACTGGACCGGGGGATGTTGATGTTCCTAGAGGACAGCGTTAGCGTTGGATGCAAAGAAGAAAGCGTGAGAAGGAGAAGATGCGCCAACACGTGCTATGTAGACCGCTAGAAGATAAAACATATGTCCAACAACTTCTTCTAGTGCGTGCATCGTGTCTCTCGAGGTATATAACTACCCCCCCAACAATAAGAAAAAGCAACTCACCACCCTCCAGCATACATTCCGGAATAAGCGTCGCAAGCTCGCTAATCTTCTCATTGATATTATCCCTCCGCCGTCTCTCAACGGCATTATGACTTTCCCTCCTCCTTCTCCTTTTTTCATTCGCCAGTAGGGCTTGCTTGTCCTGAGCTGTCATCCCGTTGCCGTTTACCCCGTGGTTGAGGGATGAGGAGACGGGTATGGAGGAGGACATGAGGCCGGGTGTGATTGGGCTCGTTAGAGGGCTCAAGGGGCCCAGGGAAGACAAGGCCCCGGTAAGACTGGATGATAGAGGTGGTGAGATGCCGTAGGATGATGATGTGTGCTGGTGGGGGTGTAGAATGTCGCGTGGGGAAGACATGATGTCCCTTGGACCTGTTGAACTCATTATGTCCCGTGGGGCAGACATGATATCGCGGTGCATGTCTTTGTGGTGGTGTGCTAGTGGTGGGAGGTGCATGTCTCCCCCAGGAGAGGGAAGGCTGAACGGCGTGTAGCCTTGGTGCGAGGAATGTTGATGGTGCAGAGAGTGTGAATGGAGTGAGTCGGGAGTGGGGAGATATTCCGTCGTTGGTGTTGATGTCCTTTATCCATCTCAGCACCCACATTATAAACGACGAGAAGAAAAGACATACGAGCCACTACCGAACCAAGTCCCACCGGGACTCATGGGACTGCCAACTTGCCCACCGCGCTGCTGTTGGCCTGGAATCACAATAGCCCCGGGTTTACCGGGCGGGGGAGAGGTGGAACTGACGCTCCCCCCTCTGCGCGAGCGCACGGTCCGTTGAGGACCTACCGTGTCCCCCCCGCTCGGTGGACGAGATCTCGACCTGGACCTCTCAGGCTCATAGCGCACCGATCCGAGCGCAGGGAGCGTCGAGTTGAAGTGCGTTGAGGGTGTAGGATGGTGATACGATGATGGCTGTGAATGTGTGCCATTTGCACCATTCGCTCCGTTGCTGCCATTGGCATTGTAGGAAGGGGGAAAAGAGGCGGTACTGCTTGCCGAACTGGCAAGTTGATTATGCATGGAGCTGGTAGGCGCTGATATATCGAATATATTGTGCGTGTGCCGTTGTTGATGCTGGTGCTGGTGTTGGGTGGTATAGTCGTCGTACATCCCGGGCGAGCCACGTTCGTTGCTCATGAGACTGGCTAGCTCGTCGCTGAATGCTGGGGGCTTGTACTCTGGGATGGTGTTGAAGAGATCGTAGGAGGAGGATGGGGGCGGGGTGGAGTTTGAGTTGGAGGGAGGCGGGGATGGGGGGAGATGGAAGCCTTCTTGTCGGATGGGTTGCTTGTATGTGTAGAAGGACATGGTTAAGAGGGGAAGGAGAGGGGAGGAGAGAGGAGAGAGGAGAGAGGGGGGAAGGGCAGGATGGATCCTGGCATCCGACGCCCTTTTATTATCAAATCAAATCAAAGCTAGGGTTTTCATCCCCCGCGCAAATTTACTCCCTTTTCGCTCCCTTTTTCATCTCTACCTCCACCACACCCATTCACACCCATCCATCTCCCAGCACCCCCCACCAGCACCCAGCATCCCGCCCACCGAGCACAACAACGAGCTCACCATGCACGCTACCCCACACGACAGACTCGGGGTCCTGGTCCTGGTCCTGGGCAGACACCCCGCACGTCGCACGCACGTCCAAATCGAGCATCCCCAAATGCGGGGTAACCAAATACCATTCCAAATACCACAATACAGCCAAATACCGCAGATTCAAGATCTCAGGAAGTCGACTTCTGCGGCTGTGCCGGCGATATCGATGCGGAGATAACGATCTGGATTCTGCATGCGCATGGGGAAAGGGGCAATTTGGGGCCAAAGGGCGTTTCTCACTTACACACCCCCACCACCCCCCCTTGACCCCCCACCTCCCCCTTCTCTCTTCTCTTCTCTCTTGACCTACCTCAATTCCGCGGCTCTCCTCCTTTATTTTAGATCCCAGCCGGATCCCTTCCGAGCGTACCTGCTCATCACTCTACTCCACTCTTCTGTCTCGCTGTCCAGGTACCACCACCACCTACCACCTCTTATTTCTCTAATAACCACACCCCTATCTCCCGCCGGACCCATTCCGATCTTGGAGGACGTTAGTCACCCAGCCAGTCTGGATCCATCTTTTCCAAGCGTAAATCTCAACGAAAGATGGCAAGAAAGAATGTGGAGCTTGCTTGCACTCTCCCGATCTTCGAGTTCTGCTCTCCAGTGCTTTCGCTCGGTGCCGAGCCTGTTTCCGTTCCATCTAGGTGCCTCAGAACTCCAACTCTCCTTGTCTTCTCTCTACCATTTCACAACATAAAATGGATTACCCCTATCCTTCAAGCCTTGTAATAACTTCCATCCGTGCCTTGTCTGTCCTCTGCACCTCAAGACAGTATTTCATATCTGACATTCGATATTCGTCTACTTCCATCCTATCCATGTATACATCATCATAGATGATGAACAACTTGCTTGAAGGGTTAATATACCCCCGGTCTTTGAAAAGATTCCCTACTTCCATCGCTGTTTGTGTTTCTCCAGCGAGATTGCTGTATGGTCCGTATTGCATTTTCCATTAAACCTCGATCAGCATTTCATTACATTTACACCAACATCTTATCAGTATCACCCCACTTGCATATTGTTCAAAGATACCCCGCCGCCGTAAAAGAATCAGTTCTATGTCTTCGTAGTAAGAATAAGCAGAGGTTAAATATACCCCCCCTCCTCATCCACCCTTTCAGAATTTAGATTTGATTCCGTATGAGCATTGAAGTCTTCTCTTCTATACCTATTTGTGTGTGCACTGTGTACCCCAATTCACAATGCACATCCATGATCCCTCCTCGCACGAGCACGAGCATGCCGTACTACACCATTATCATTGAAGCTTAAACCAACGCGATACATACGCGTCGGATCCACTTCCACGAGGCGAGTTGATGGATGTATATGTTTTACAAGTATTTCTGGCTCAATCGAGTCTCAGTGGTTGATGCCGGGGTTCGGGGGTACGCTTAGCGTAAGCGTCGGGTGTTGTATATGTCTGTATGAGTGTAGGAAGGTCGTCAATAATTGTAACGATGTCACCTCCATTTCGGAGGTGATAAATACAGTATATCTGGACCGGTCTACTAATATTGATTGTCGTGAGCAAGAGTACATTGGGATGGGAGAAAATTAATGTAGTTCAATGCGCACATGGAAATCTGATCCCGTATCCAGAGGGAAAGTTACGTTCAACGCCTACTCTACTTACTTGCTTGCTTACCTGGAACCACCGCTTTGGAAGGGAAGGAAGGTAACACACGCGGATCCGACCCGAGGCCGACGACGGAAAGTTAAAATGAACTTTAATCCTCGTTTCTATGTTATCGTATGTAGGGTCCTACAAGGAAAAATTAAGGAAAAATGAAGGAAAAAATGAAAGAAAAAGGAAAACAAAAACGTCCGGTTTCCCGGACGTTTTTTACTTGACAACAACCTACGTACACAGTCCCAGTATGTGAATGTAATAACCCGTACTCTTTTTAGAGTACCACTAGTACATATTAAAATATTATATTCATAATCCATTGCCATATGTACGACGATGCACGTTCATCCAAGTAAGGAAACTTGAACATATGAACACTGGAGACCAGGCTCGACATGTTATATCATACCATTCCGGCGGTTCTCCTTGGTTAGCGAGTATATCCTACGGTGAATTGGAATGGAAGACTAGGACTCGGACTGCGTTGTCGCGGACGCAAATCCTTCTGCTGCATGTGCAATTCCAAATAATCAGCTCGAGAAAGCCAGAGATGAAGCTAGACAAAATGTCACTGTCGATACACTTAATTCATCCGTTGGCTCTTCTCTTCCATAATCCACATTGCGACAAAGTAGATACGCAGGCGTATGCAAATCAATCAAAATTCCCTCCTGCAAAGTACTCATGAAAGTACGCATGCATGTGCTACTCGATATCTAAAAATAACAAGGCGCGAGAGAGAGAGGTAGCCCGAGCTGGATAAATGACACTGAGACTAAAAGCTCCCTTGTAATGTACTCTCTGCATGTGCAATTCGATATCTAAGAATAATAATCACACTATCGCAGGAAGTACTCGCCAATCCCCAGTGGGCAAAGGTACATATGCATAGCGGATGCAAATCCCTCTGCCACTGGTACGATATCCAAAAATACCAATCACACTAGAAACAAAGAACTAGCACCATCCGCCGGCTCTCCTTCGCACGTAATACTCGCCACAGAATCTATACATAGAAACAAAGCTGGATGTAAATCGATTGGCAAAGTTCGAAAAAATCGAAATTGAAATCCCCCTGTGAGCACATCTTCCCACCATGATGAAATCATGGATAGATATCTGTTTGTCATTATAGAATCAATTTCCGTTATTGCTTATTTGGGAAAAAGAAGTAAAAAATCAAATGAATTCTCACTGTGATTTGTATCGTGTCAATTTTTCTTTTTAGGTGGATGAATTTCGGGTTTTTGCTTGTGAAGAGTGGGAGTGGGAATTTTGTTCATGAGCGCTTCGATTGCGCGTTGGATGAGACTCTGAGAGATTACCTATGGATTTAAAATATTTTACAAGGTACCGGTGGTTTTTTGTCTAGGGAAAATTGTAAAATGTGCACAAGGCAGAGGCGTTGTTGTATGACAACAGAGACCCCATGAATGCCTTTCTGTTGTGTTTTCAAGACAATGATCCAACCGCCTGGTGCATGTCCGCCAGCGATCTGATGCGCCTTTTCTTCGGGTACAGATTTAAACATGTTTACTGTAAAGTGTTTGGAGTAAGATAATTGAGATTCCATTCGTACCACTCCTGTAACATAGCCCTAAGATGTGGCAATGTCAAGATATCATCAATCAACAGACATATTCAGACAAGTTGGACAATGTTACCTGCCTGAGATCTGATGCGCCACCGTGTTCGAATGAATTCGCAGCTGCGGTTATATAGTAAAGATTGCATCATTGCAGTATTGTGATTCTAATGCTCCGACAGCACGCCCGCCGTTCAAGTAAAATAAGGGTATGTCATAGTCAATGGCGGCTGAAAAATTGCAAGGCGCCACATAGCCCGCACCGCGATCTGATGCGCCTCAATAGTTTCAACGACATAAGTGCAAATGGCAACTCGGGGGGTGGAATCTAGCCTCTGTCTAGCTCAGTCTTTTAGACTCGACAAATTACTCACGACAAGTGGCATCGGGTCGGGTCCAGGTACGGCATGGTATGCTCAGCTATGTGTAGATCAAGTGTAGATGCCACTTGCAACTTTTTTTAGCTGCAGACTATGAATTCTTTAGAGCGATTTGATGCCTTCGGTATTTGATCTGTGCTCCCATTTGAGATACAAACTTAACTGGGTGCTCGTTACAGTGTTCGGTATTGATTATAGCTCGAATCTTTGAAAGGGTGATGATGGTGGCCGAAAAAAACGATCTGCGCTCCCATTTGAGATACAAGTTTAACTAGGTACTCGTTACGGTGTTCACTCGTGCATTTCAAAGTCCCAAATTTCATTTGGATACGATCATCATGTACTTACCTAGGGATGGGCTTCATGGTCTTTATCACCCGTAAACAGCACCATTATACATTGAACAAGGTTTTACTTGGGGTCCGGTATATCCTCCACGCGTCGTACGCTTATTCTAATATTATTAGAAATGTAACTCAATCTTCTTAAAAACAAGAAGCTGAGACTATGGTAAGTAACTTCGGAAGCTGGAGAATTTTGCATTGTGAAAAGGTATACATAAAAGGTAACTGGGCGCCTAACCAAGAACCAAAAATGAGTATTACAGTGTCAGTACTTGGCCAGCACCCTTCATTTGACCGATTGAAGCCGAACGCGAGGTTTTAATACTGTGTTAATCACTTAGGTAAGATACTGCGCTCTAGTACGTAGTAACGTAGGTACCTTAGATAACAAAGAAATACTGATTCTCGTACAGATGAATAATATTATGATTCCTTATGAACGTCCGGGGATGTCCGGAGGAGCGATAATCACGAACAAAGGATATGAAGATGCGCGTACCTCGCGCCAGTCACAGTTCCGTCGGCGTCTTCAGAAAGATCAGGAAAGGAACAATGTTCAAAGCTTCAATTCGGTATTCAATTACTTATTTGCTATTGTGGTCTATGTCCCGGTTTCCGAAAGCATGTAAGACGTCGGTATCAGTCAGAATGTTCCTGTGCATCGGGAGGGCTAAATATAGAATACATTCAAGCGGTAAGATAACGACAGTGACAGTCACTTTCCGCAACATTGCATGTTCTAAGCTAGCTCTCGAAACAAAGTGATCCGTTTTAGAACTTACTTTTAGAGAAGCATAAATATCTCAAACATGCATATTATTGCGTAGCATCGGACCGGTCATTACTAGCGCCTTGTAGTTATAACTTCAACGTTAGTGAAAGGAGATAGCTCAAACTCTCGAAGACACATGGCTAACGCAGATAGTAAATCGATTAGCCATTTATGTAGGATTCACATTTTCGTCTCCATGTCTTGATCCAGTGCTCTCGGTACATGACTTACTGCCGCATATATTGAAGTCAGAGATAGTATTATCCGTATGCTGCGCGCCTTTCAACAGTCGATACTACGGACTTATGGTTTCCACACGTATCTATGTATAGTCATGATGACCGGAAAAAATGAATGTCTCGGGCAAAACGAGTGTAGACCGAGTCTTCTGATGTCCATGATTATTGTCATCGAGGAAAGTTCATCCTGGATCATCGGGGTGTAAGAGCCTCACTTGACCAGAATAACAGCGCCCCGAGAGAAAGAATAGTAATATACTAGGTTTCAACAGAATTGGGCGTAACAGGGACTTTTCTTTTCTCAACTCAAGTGTAGCATGTAGAATATCGGACCCTGGTTTTCCGCATCATCGAAAATACCGATGGTGATCCTTTTAAAGTACGGGGAATGGAAGAGAAACGGTTCGAACCTACTCGCATATGACTTTAGAGGGCTCTTAGACCTGTTTCCTGTATGTTCTTCATTCCCGCCCGATCGGATTACCTTGGAAATCAAGGAAACAAGAATGAGGAGAGTTGTAAGCCATGCGGTCAAATTCAAGCGGTACCGAAACTACTTACAAGTTACTTCACTCAATTGTGATCTAAAGATACATCCTAGAAAAAACAACATGCATACACACGCAAGACCGTTCATCCTGGACCATCCAGCAGACCTCTCTAACTGCCAAGCACAATATCCGCCCAAAGAAGAGTCTCTTTAATCCCACTCACGTATACTGTATAGTCACGTACGTGGTGCGGCTACCTAACCATGCGGCCCGGTGTTAAAAAGCTAAAGTAACATCACTTAACCTATGTATTGTTCTCGTGACCCATGATCTACGCTCAAGAGGCACCCGCGATGTCGCTGACATAGAACTTTTAGCATCAAGATCCATCGGCGTTGTCGACGATTTGTGTGGGGTCACTGTGCTCAGCTGACTAGTTTGATGGCGCGAACGAAAGTGAGAGATTCCTGTGAGATTGTATATATTATTCGGTGCTCGGATACATGCCAAGAGGGGATTGCACGACTTACAGTCGATCATGATGAGCAGTTAAGATGTAAATGCTCTGCGAACATTTCTTGATGTGTTTAGGTCGGGACGCGAGGCAGTGTAATCTATTATATCTCTTCCTAGAAAAGGTTCAGTGGAAGGATATCGAACAGACGCACTGATGGTTCTCAACTTCAACGGTGCTATATCATTACATGATACTAATAGCATTCTTTCCAAAAGGAAAGGCCCAGCCATCTACTAATACATGAAGAGTTGGCGTTGATGGTGTCAATGTCAATTCTGACAGAATGATTAACATGGTACATACCTTGAATTACCGCAGCCACTAGTTCATCGATATCTGCCACGTTCAAGCCTACTGAGATCGATGTTTAACAAATGATGTTAGAGTCATTCCGTTTCTAACAAGTACCAAAATGTTGTCGGTGTACAAATTCTAAATAAGCACACCTTTTCAGACCTTTCCTTCTATCTGTAATCAAAAAAATGACTGATAAGATATCTCCAGGATCTATACAGTCATTTTAAAACATGAGATCTGATAGATCATTGCACTTTCGACGATGTATATCAGTGTACGAACGTATATATGTATCAACCCGAAAAAATGAAGAACAACAAATTATATGTCGTATTCCGTCAGTATCATGTTGAAGATGGAAATCGACCATGATCACAGGCACCTGTAGGCTGCAGTAAAAGTTCCTGGAATTTCGAACACGCTAACGAGGTGGTGGTGTGGTGGCTTTAAGACTGCGACAATTTAGCGATAACGATTACAACAGGTTAACAGCTCTAGCAAGTGGCTGGGGGCCAAACGGCTCCAAATGGCCGCCAAAGAAACAAGCGATTGCACTACGATGGAAAAGGAAATGTCAAGAACGTAAGTCCCCTGCAGGCTCAGGGCTGCAAGTTGGCAACCGACTTACATATTCCGGCACCCGGCAAGTTAAATTGCCGAAATTGGGCAATGCAGTAACAAACGTTTTAAAGAATATATGTAACGCATACTTTAGCTTGCGTATGTACTTCAACGTGAAGTTGGATACGCGTACTTACCATTAAGCACCCTTAGACACGAATATTTTAAGTTCAGATGTTTTTGGATGCATTCCGAATATAGCGGTTCGTTCTATTCCAAGGAACATTAAACCTTGATCAAAAAGTAATCGTCTATGCCGCCTTCATACCGCTGAGAGATTTATTTTACGTCTTTTAACAGCATGGTGTTGGTCAATAAACATGAATCATTTAAAAATGGCTTCCACGCACCAAAATTTATAGTCCACGGTGGTTCAAGAGGTTGCAGAACTTATCTCCAAGATACTAAGCATGAGGTAGCGGGTCCGTCCAGATGTACACTCATACTATACGTATTATATGTGATAGCCCTCTGAGCATACCATAATAATGCACCGTGTTCCAACAGCATCATCTACCCCGCTTTACCCCGCTTTCGATCAGTTAATTGACCGACAGTGATGCGCGGAGCCATTTCTTCGCTGAATTCCGTGTTCTTGGACATTTCCTGGGAATTCAAAGCTTTCTCCTATGTCTGTAGGGGCCGGCTTTCCGATTTTTGGTATGATATATAGGAGGTGAAGGATATATCATGATAAGAGTTCCATGCGCTACAAATTACGAAGTTACTCATTGGCATAAGGTATAGAAGTTCAGAAAACCAGGAAGTCCTAGGCAAATCTTCGAATACCCACGTCCTGATCAAGCCTATGTCTCAGAAAATGTTTTGATCTGAGATGTATTCGACGTGGTAACCAATGGCTTTATGGAGTTTATCATTTGTTCTATGTATTGAAATTCCGACAGATCTACCCACGTACAATAACAAGTGATACAAGATTTACCGTCACCCCACACTTCAAATTACGTCTGCCGAGAGAGTTGCATATGTACCTCCGTCATTCCATAGTAGCTCTATCTTCTATGGGGTTCAACTAGAATGGCACTTTCAACGAGAAAACCAATGTAGATACCGTAATTTGTTACATAGAGATTCTGAGTGGAACGTTATGACAATAACATGTTCTGGGTACATTCCGTACTTGACAGTTAGTAAAGTAGTATGCATTTTTGCTTATCTGTTAACAAAATGTCAATATGATATGGTACATACTAGCGTCGTAACCCTATAATACCATCATTACAACCTAGTAAGTTATCTGGGGAAATGTCAAGTTGATTCATACCGCACAGAATGACAGAATAATATTCAAGCGTGTGTCCCACTTTGATATGTATCAAATAGGTGAGCGCCTGGGCTGAGAAACCCTCAAGGCAAGTGTTCTCTAGATAACAGGAAGAAATACATAAGAAATTCTCAATGGAACTTTAGGCTGTGGCAGTGTGTAAAGTCAGAGTCTTAGGATACGAGAGTCTTGCATAGCTGGTAAATCATTCATCCTATATGTACTATATTCAGACATCAAAAAGAAGGCTTCATTACTTACTGTCACTGTCAGCGTATGAGAATTATTTAAAGCACCTCCACAAGGGCCCCCGCGGAACAGACGGCACCGAAAGGTACAACACTCCAGGAAGCACAATTATGTAACGCAGAAGAAGAGACAGTGAGAATTGTCTTACTCACCGGTGTGATGTATGACTTATCATCCTCGCTGGACGTTGGTACCAAGGTAAACCATGCAACAGTTCGAAAAGTACCACTGACAAGCTGCAATGATGGACGAAAAACATATGTATTTTACGTACCTCGATATTTTATGTTTAACGAACTCGAAGTTATTGGGGTAGTTGGGACGATTGACAGCATATGGATCAATCTTCTCTTAGTAAAGCGCGCTTGATAATAATAAGTAAAGGTCTTGGAATAACTGGTATTCCAGAAGACGTTATAATTTGCACATTCATAAGAACCCAGTTAAAGACCGACTCGCTGATTCTATCTCCAACACCGCCATCACACTAAGATAAGATACGCCCCGACAAAAGCAGCGATGAAGTCCTTCAATTCGGAGAGCAGCCAAATGGAGGAACTTCTTGCAGATGTACCAAACTGACACTCACAAATGTCGCAAGCGATCCAAACGTAGGAACACCCACCTAAGCCCATTGATACGCATCAGTCCCACCGGCACCAACGAAATCAGCAATCCGATAGTTAGACCGACGCCTAGGTGGTTACCAGTCCATCTCAGCTTTGACGGCGCTTGTATGGACACACGGCCGCCAGAGGCTCGATCGCGAGTGAATCAAGCATGCACGTTTTGGTTAATTGGACCCATCGATGAAGCGTGGTTTCCGTTTCTAGTAGACTGAAAGGGAAAAGGTCGTTCAATTATCTTTGTAGCATTCTTCCTCCAGTTCCCCATATCCTTTCTTTGGTTCGATACGACGCTCACATAGTGTGTTTTAGCCATTTACATCCCTTCGTGTAGCCTGCGTCCGGCAATATAGAGCCAGCTGCTAATGGATACATTTCTCCCACTCCAGTTCTGTTATAGCACGTACGGTAGATCCGCCCGATACATATTTCAAGAGCTTGAGAATATGCAGAAGCCTGTGCAAAGATGGAAGAGTGCAGAGACCCCCCCAATCGATGTTCACCAAAGGATCAGTACCAGAGGGACCCCGTACACTATAGAGGTATACGCTCCCATAAACGTGGGATGTCAGGATTTCAGCGTTTACGCTATAAACAGTCTTTCGTTATTCGGACCATCAACAGGTCCCAGCAAGTTGAAGAGCAGAGATATACACGATTATCGGGTTGGTTATGCGAGCATAGGTGAGGTCAGTGGTGTGAAGGGTGGAAACTTCGAGGAATGAAAACGGGTGAATGGGGGGAGTGGATCGAAGAGAGATGGAAGGGCTTTTATAGGGACTAGGAAATGCTATTGCCGCCTGACCACTGATCATTGATCACGACAGGGTAAGTGTCAGCTGAACAAGTAATATAGGTCACCGGTCACAAGTACTGGTCAGAAGTGCAGTTCAGGATGACCTTGTAACTACGGTGTTGTTTCATCGCTGTAGTTAGTGTGAGCTGTGCCGCGGGTTAATATGAAAGAGCATCGAGAGACCAGCAGACCGCAGTTGGCTTAAGACAAGTGCTTCGGAATACACCACTATCAGATTAGATGAACTATACCACAGAGCCACGTGAACTTTGCTTGAGGGGAAATGAAAAGATTAAGCAAGCTCTCAGACAGCATGAATTCCTGGGCAAACGAGAGAGAAATGGTTGAGCACAGCTATCTATCACTTGGCATACTTGATGGGGACCTGGGGTATGAATTGGCGGCTGTCGGAAAACAAATTGCAGAAGGATTTTAGAACCTTTTACTGATACCTAGGCTAGCAGTAAGTATTGTTGCATCACCTCGATATGTCCAATAACATACCTTATACTAAAAAAAAAACACCTAATCGCGGTTTTTGGGTGGGTGATGCCGGAGATCTATGCGGATTCTCGGGGGGTAAAATCGAAAGAACAAGCATTGAACACTCACAAAGTATAAGGATAATTCCTGGGTGAAGAAAGAATCTGGAGTGAAGCAAGCTAGCGACAATACAGGGGAGAGGAGCTTTGGGCCGTATTTACCGGGTCCTTAAATAAGCCTCTTACGACAAAAGGCTGCCAGCCATAAAATCGCAGACGCCTGTCAGGACATTGATTATTTTTGCATAAGCTTGAACTGTGCAGGGTTGAAGTCCATTTATATACCTTCCAAAAAACTGCTGGCACAATGCTGAAATTTGCGAATACACAAACTGTTGTGTTCAACGCAATTCAACGTAATTGTTGGGTGCATATTATACTCGTATCTTAAGCCATCGTAAATACGCATGGATTGTTATAAAAAGGGACGTTACCTAACAGGCCGTTAGTAGAGGTTACGTTGATACTTCAAAAAGCAAGTACATATCAGATGAGGAGACTGTGCGGATATCTCGTAGGAACTTGCTTGAAGGGTATCTTTCAATTTGATCTGCAGTGTCAATAGCACTATCCGCTCTCACCCCATGGCTTAATGGATAAATGTGGTCGGTTCATCTTCGAATGTTGGTGAACCTTGTAGTACTGGTGATTTGCTGCTAGTTTGCAGCGAACTGTCAGTATGAAAGAGAAGTTGGTTTGGATTTTGGTGGCTGTTTGGTCACGTGTAGCTATTAGGTAATCACGGTAATCACTTTTGTGCGAACCGTCAATGATCCCGTCACTGTTACTGACAGCGACAACGCCCCAAGCGCCGTCGCGTATCCGACCCTCGCGCTCGAAATCGCGCTCATTTTCACTACCTCATGCTGGTTCAACCATGCCCGCCTGCCATGTCTTGCACTCCCTAGGGGTCGCACTCCTATCTGTAGGCACAAACCATCCGACTGATAGTACAACCGGCTCATTACGATCGAATAAATCGCTGCGGATCACTTTTTGAATTGCGCTCATTCAACGCTCAGGAGAATTCAGGTCCCCTGGGTGCCTAGGCGCCTATATAAATTTTAAAAATGCTATTCGCACATTTGATTTGGGTCGCAGGTTCATCCGTTGTGGGCACTCAGCTCATACGGCCGAAAGGAAGCTTGCACCTTGTGTAGCGCCCCCTTCTGTCTTTCCAACCACGATGAAGCTCAGGAATCTTCGTAGAGGGCTCTATCTCACCAAGATACGACGGTCTCTCGTCGTCGTTCTTGCTTGCGTCCTCCTTATCTCGATATTCAACCTCCTCGCGGCCGTACCTTCATCTGGGACCTGGGACGCGCTTTCGTTTGGCGCATTCTCAGACTTATCAGGAGGAGGATGCCCTGTTGAGCGTAAACGTACTGCCGACCGCCTAGCTTCGCACAACTATCTGCCCAATGGCTTAGTCGAAGTCAACCCTGAAGGAGAACATCCGATATTCGAACTTATAGGAGAGGCAGAGAAGGAGTGGGAGAAGAAGCTGGGTAGGGCGAGTAAGACACTCAAGGAGGCTGTTGCAGAGTATAAACGCCGCTACCACCGCCCGCCGCCGAAAGGGTTCGATGACTGGTGAGTCTCTGCTCGTATGTCTTCCACGTTTTCGCCTGATATGTGGTCCTTAAAGGTGGAACTATGCAGTTGAGCGCAACGTCCTCCTCCCAGACGAATATGACTTCATATGGAGAGACCTTGAACCATTCTGGGGCCTAAGCCCACACGACCTTCTCGCGATACAAGAGGTGCAAGAAACCATAGCAGACTCGTATGTCGTAGGCAAGAACGAATCAAGGATACTCGACCTTCTCAAGACAACGTTCTCGGAACCGGATTCTTGGAGGGAAAGAGCACTATTACGAGGATTTGACGAAATTGTCGATCTTCTAAAGCCCGTCGAAGGGCATTTACCTCAGTTCCGTATCACAATATCGCCTCACGACAACCCAAACATCATATCCGACTACGGAGTTAAGAAAGCGTTACTGGACGCTGCGAAAGAAGGACGACGTGAGTTCTAACCCTCTTCTTCACATTGGTAGTCCCTAACTCGCAAGGGTAACAGACGTGCCACTCGCAAACCTCCCAAGTGTATCGAATCTCGGCTTCGCATCCGCCTGTTCTCCCGACTCACCAGGACGTCCGTCCGAAACACGATTCGACCCAACAAATCGCCCCTCCCTCAACAGACCAAAGTCCTTCATACACGAACACAGGCTGTCAATGGATCCCTGCACGAACCCCAGCATATTCTACAACCACGCACAATACGTGAAACCCGACAGCGGAGTCAACCCTCCCCCCGTCGCAGCTGCGTTCTTCACATACTGCTCTACCCCTGTATTCAGCGATATCCAACTTCCAACGTTTATTGCATGGCAGGAGGACATTCTACCGCGCGAGAACGATCCTCCTTGGGAAGAGAAGACGGACGAGCGGCTTCTTTGGCGCGGGACGAATACTGGGATGCATCATGATAAGGAGTCACAGGAGAGATGGTGGTATGCGCAGAGGATCCAGTTGATGCGCATTGTTAGTGCTTTGAATGGGACTGAGAGGGTGCTTACGACGAGGGAGAAGGGGATGATGGTGGGCAACGGGACTGAACTTTCAAAGGCGATTCTGAATCCTGCCATGATGGATATTGCATTTACGGGGGGTGCGGTTGGGTGTAGTCCGGATAGTTTTTGTCGTTATATGGAGACGCTG
Source organism: Cyathus striatus (assembly GCA_025738555.1). Taxonomy (NCBI): domain Eukaryota; kingdom Fungi; phylum Basidiomycota; class Agaricomycetes; order Agaricales; family Nidulariaceae; genus Cyathus; species Cyathus striatus. Next base: position 1,816,995 of record JAOVFP010000013.1, on the reverse strand, counting down.
TTTGAGTGGAGGCAGCCTCACGATGCGAATGGAAGGAATACGGGGAATCATAAGTATTTCATTGATGTGTGTGATGTCATTGTCTCTGTGGACGTTGCTGACCTTTCATCTTAGGTGGATGGGAACGGCTGGTCGAGTCGGTTCAAACGACTTGTCACAAGCAACTCACTGGTATTCAAAGCCACTGCATACCCTGAATGGTGCGATTTCAAATCCTCAGCTGCTACTAACTAGACGCTTATGCATCGGAAATAGGTGGATAGATCGCGTTCAGCCATGGGTACACTACGTGCCCATCCAAGTAGACTACTCTGATCTCTACGACACATACACTTTCTTTAGAGGTGGGTTGTACGGAGAGGGAGGACACAACGATTTAGCGAGGAAAATTGGACTTGCTGGGAGAGAGTGGAGTAAGACGTATTGGAGAAAGGAGGATATGACTGCTTATTTCTTCAGGTATGTGTTCTGTTTTTTGATACTTTAGATATCAGTATACTGACAGCTGGCCTGATTTAGGTTATTATTGGAATACGCTCGACTTATGAGCTTAGATAGGGAGTCCATGAGTTACGAAGGATGATTCTGATTGTTGTACGATTTGAAAACACGACATAATTGTACTATATAACTTAATACACGAGACACGATTGTATGTAAGATGTGTTTTACAGGCGGCTGATTGGTTATTTGTATCTTCCAAGTGTCATTTGGAATTGAAGAACCTTTCACTTTGCTCGTCACTCCGATTCGCTGTGAATGATGTAAGTGAGTGGGCATGGGTCGGAACTTAAGCTAGCATGGGGTAGTGGAATAACTGCTGACAACTACGCGCGGGCTTATGTACTGGATCGTTTAGAGTTTTTTTTATACTTTGTACTGAACTTCTGGAATGCGTGAATAACAGTTGGTAAATGAACCTTCACAGTGTAGTGGATAGTACTCATGACGTCTGCACGCAGCTCTCGGCATGTTGCTTTCGATTATTTTTCTTTCAACGAGTAAGATGAAGGTAGATTAGTTAACTGCGTCAATTAGAAAATGGGAGCACGAGCTAGTGTGAGGCAGTGGTAATGTGTACGAGTAGCTGCTGTACCTGGCATGGGTGTTGCATATCGTTCAAGTTTTTACTCCATACATTATACATAATATACGGGAGTGGGGGTTGAAGATAAATTCATTAATTAATGTTTCGGCGGCGGGTGGCGTAACGGTTAACGAGCTCCGCATATTGCCTTAAGTATTAGTAAAAGAATGGTGTACATTTTTTTACCTTCAACTTTACAGGAGGGTTATTTACGGAGAGAGCCAAAAAAATCTGGTAAGGAGTTGCTCGTAATACGGCTACTTTTCTTTCTGGTGGCAACAAAATGGATTCCGAAAGTCTGAGGAAACAGTGACTACAGAACTGGGGTATTAACGAACAGCAGAAACTCGACAGCAGCCGGATAACGCCCTTCGAGGGTCTTATCTGCTTCTTCAGCTACAGCGCGGACATCCGCAATATCCTCATCGGAGAGATGAAGGTTTGCAGCGCCCAGATTCTCTTCCAAGTACTGAAATAGTCTCTATTTTAATTGCAAATTTAGGAACAGTTCAAATGCAAACACACCTGCACTCTCTTCGTACCAGGAATTGGAATAATATCTTCTCCTTGAGCAAGGAGCCATGCAAGGGAGACCTGGCCAGGAGTAGTATTGTGCTTGACACCAATAGTCTTAATTTTCTCTACAAGAGCCAGGGATTTTGGGAAGTTCTCTTCGTTGAACCTACGAATAAAAATAATAGGCAACGCCGGGAGCATTAAAGAGCCCACCTTGGGAAGTATTTCCTTATGTCGCCTTCCTCAAAGTCTCTTGGAGATTTCTAGGCCACATGTATGACATCCATATGATTTAGGCCACTCTTTTTATGTCATAAAGTACTCACAAGCTTCCCAGTCAACATTCCTCTGCCGAGAGGCGAGTAAGCGACAAGCTTTACGCCAAGCTCACGACATGTTTTCAGCAATGCATATTTCTCACATTCAGCGTCCAGGACGAATGGACTATATTCCATCTGGACTGCGGCGATAGGATGAACAGCGTGTGCGCGACGAAGAGTTTCAGCGGAAACTTCAGACAAGCCAATATAATTCACTCTTCCTTCCCTACAAACACGTGTTAGTACTTCAGTAGCTGGTCACTAATTCAAGTTGAAATGCCATGGGAGGCGAGCGTACTTGACAAGTTCAGCAAGTGCTTCAACCGACTTCTCAATCGGTACGGTGGGATCTGCTCTCTGGATTTTATTGACAATGCATCACGGTATATGATAAAGCGCAGTGGAAACATACGTGAAGGTAATACAGATCGACCCTACTGGTGCCGAGTTTACTGATAGATTTCTCGAATTCAGCGCGAATGAATTCAGGTTCTCCATTAATGAGACGATCAGTCATCTGACCAGTAAAGCTAGTATAGCCACACTTGGTAGCAAGAAAGACTTGATCTCGTTTGCCTGAGTATTTAAACCTGTGAATAAATTGAAAGTGGCGTCAGAGCTGTCGTGAGCGTGGCCAACGATGGATGCGACGTACCACTTCCCGATCAATTCTTCGGAATCCCCATACATGTTGGCAGTATCCCAAAAATTGCAACCACGTTCCAAGGCCGTGTCGAGAACCTATACACCATTAGCTATACCAGTATTAATATGTCCTTGAGGAGTATACAACCTTAAACCTTCCCTCGTCACTTTCGGTGGTGCCGTAGAACGCTCCTATTCCCATCAAGCCCAAGCCAATAGCAGATACCGAAGTTGCGCCAATTTTTCGCGTTGGGTGAGAAGACATATTTGTTCAGGGGAGAATGGATTAGAATAATATGCGGAGGACGTACTATATACAAGATACGAGAACAATAATTCTTTCTCTTTCGTGATCAGCAATGCTCAGCTTTAATACATGCTCTAACAGAAAGCTGACATACGTACGCCGCAGACATTACCTATTCAAATGTCTCCATATTCACCATGGCATGTTGGCCTCCACATATGCTTTTGGGCATATTACTGTGCTTGTCATGTACCCTACTGACAACGTGTTGTGGCTTGCTGTATGTACGTAAATAAACAGTGCACAGCGTATAGTAGATACTTATCATTTTGCCTCCCGCCCTCGTACTGTGTGCTCTCTAAGGTTATATCTAGCACCGTTGTCGACGCTGCATCATTTTTAAACCACTTCAAAAAATTAAGTTAATATTGCGAAATGACTCAATTAATAGTATAAGAGCACCGTCAGTGGATGAAATGTTCATGCCTACGTAACCGATCTAACTGGCTACCGCTTTATATATTTTCCTAATCTCATAACTATTCTCGGCCGCAACTTGAGGATGACAGTGCTCAATTTGCAGCATCATAAATAGCCAATACCTGATTTCCTTTTATTCATCACGATTCTCGGACTCCATATCCATGTGAAGTGTAAAAGTAGTTTCTTGCGATAATAGAACGCGCAAGACGCAGCGGAGCATTTTTTATGCCTATCAGTACTTATGACGGATTGTGGTAAGTTGTCAGGCGCAAAGGGCATTACTACTAGTGTATGTCTTTTCCACAAACTGATAAGATGAAACCAAACACGAGAGCAATTTTGATAGATCAATTACGCTATTGCAATCAAAACAAAATTCAACTATGCAAACCAGGATATGATAATAACGTAAGAATATTAATGCGTCGCTGTGACAGAACCTATGAATACGATCTGTGGCTCGGATATACTTGAATGGGCCTTTTCATCAGCCCGGGGTATACGCTGTCCATGTAGAGTCCATGGTATAATCAGTACACCTAGAGGCTCAACAAAAAATTGATAATTGAACTGCAAAGTATTCATGTGCACTGCAAGAGGGTACCGGAGGGATCAGAGCCTTTATGCTTCGTTAGCTAAATTATAAAATTATCATGTAAGTGAGCTCACCAGGATAAAACCAAAACGTTACAGCGAGTATCAAATACAAACCTGAAAGAATGTCGCAAAATTCGTGAACATTCAGGTATGATCACTGGTGGGTATACATCTGAAGTGCCACATACACATGAGAATCATTCCTTCCAGCCAATTTGATTTGCCATCTTGGACAACGTAGTTAACGGTAAGGACTAAGAATGTGTTAGGCGGGCCAAAAGTACACATGATTTGGTGAGCGTACCAGACAGGAACATGGCAATTGATTCGTACGGATCGAACAACAAAGTTAGGGGTTTCCCCATTATCCATCCCAAAGTGACAATGAAACTATAACATAGAACTTATGAGAACTCACAAAAGTGGAAAATGTAGGACATACGGAATTACGAAGAGGGCGATTTGCTATGATAAATGATTGCGTAAAATAGAGTAATTTTTAATCCAGTAATTCGTACTCACAATACTTGAACCAACAGCAACACCTATGCTTAGTGCGAGTTTATCCTTAACCGAGACAGTCACAGCCGTTACGTGCTCTTAATGTGTAGTTAGCAATGGAAGTGTTAACATCGGCATAGTCTAAACTCACCAGCAGCATTACCAACGATAGGTAGAAGAATAATTCCGACAAACTCCTTTGAAATTTTGCCGGAGCTTGTTAGGCCATCTATCGAGTCAACAAGCCATTCAGCGGTGACCGCGACGAGCTAAGGTGAGAGGGTTAATAGACACCGCGATGAAAATACATTTCCTTACAACGGTCACAACCACCAGCAGTACGATTGTCACCGGAACATTCATCTTCGGTACTTCCTCGTCGTCCTGTGAAGCACCGGATGTAGTCGCCCTAGCTTCAACATCGTGTATAATAGGAGTTGTATATCGAAATCTATTCTTCGGGTAGACAATGCGCTGAAGTTTTGTCCATCTTTGTTTGTCTCCAGCATTTGTTTGACCCTCAGGTTCATCAGTAAGGACAGCTCCGTCCATTATTGTTTTCGGCTTCGTCTCCGAATCCTTGGCATATTTTGTAGATTTTATGACATTCTCATCCTTATAAAGAAGGGAATGCGAACGCAGCTGGAAAAAGAGATAGCATATATAAACTAGGGAAGGTCAGCATCACATAATAATAGGGAAATAGAAATCGCCTCACTGAATAAGAGAATGATAGCAACCTATGATTTACTTAAACATGGTATTGTGTCAAAATACACTGAGACTTACGCCATGGCTTACAGAGAGAATATCCCTGCGTTCTTGATCATCGGTTAATTGAGGAGCAGAAAAATGAAATGCAGCTGGTAACAAAACAGCAATAACGCTAATCGTCAACAACGACGCATTTAATTGACTAGTCACTATTTAAGAATCAGCATAATCACCTCTACAGGTGATATATCATTGTGATAATTACCTAGACCGAATCCTTGCTCAGAATACTTTAACCCTCCTGCAAAAAAGCACATTCCAAGGACTAGCACTATAATTATCAGTGAGATTAGATCTTGACCACAGAGATACAAATCACATGCATATGCTTACATAGATTACTGAGAACCGATCCCACAACTGTAAAGTGAGCGAGGGTCAGCGGTTTGTTCTTTAATTATTCTCAGAACTGTAATTCCTTTCGACCATATTTTTTCATGCTTACATACTTGAAGCAACGGAATAAGGTTTAGACGAAAAATCACTTACGAGAGGATTGTACAACTTGTAATTGACAGTGGACCAAAGCAATAATCTTAGATATATCCGAATCAGTATTAAACAGTGAGAAGCGTAAAGCACTTACAGCAACAATAAGCTCAACTCTAGTTTATTTAGTACCCGTAAGTTGACATATGCAGTCGAATAGGGATTACTTACGCATTACCCTGCAATAAAATCAGCTTTTGTGCTCTCAATCATTGAGGATATAACCTGCCAAAGTAGCATTTAAAAGTCCAGCAAGCGTTTGTCCAACGCGCATTGACAATTCATCCGTAGCAACAGCAAGTAACTTATCAAGAAGTTAATTAAATGTATACAGTAGTCTTACTGATAGTCTTACCCTTGCAAGCGGTATTATAGCAAGAAAAGAAACTACATGAAATAGCCAGTTTCAATATTTATGCTCAAGTTGTCCTTAGAGTGAGCACTCACAAACAAAAACAAGGGTGTCCCTATTTGCAAATGAATCTGGCAGAGAAAAATTTAAGGCCCACTAGGAAAGAACATTAGGGGAATGTTGACGATGGTCAATTACTGGGAGGGACACGCACAGAGACAGGTATGAATATGAGCATCAAATTTAACCCTGTAGAAAAATATTTATCAGTCAGCTAAATATAGCAATAACTTGCAATTTTACAGGAATCAAATATGATAAATCGGATGCTCGACATTGTAGTGGGTGGAGGAGAGAGCATTTTGTTCGTGGCTCTGCGAGTATTGCTAACCGATGCTCCAGGAATAGAGTTGCTACTCGGTGCTCTCCCAGTATGGCGCCTAGATAGCTGTCTTTCAGGCGAAGGTTCATCGACCACCATTATGACTTTGTTGGGAATGACGGAATCGTCTGAATTTTATAGAACAGAAAGTGACGCAGAAGGGTGAGATTTGTGTGGTGGTGGGATGGCGGTGGTAAGGAAAAGCCAAACTTCTGATCAGCTGCTTTAAATGCATGCGAGAGGCTTGTCTCAGCTATTTTTAGAGAATATCAGTGTTTACACCAGGTCACAGAAGCGGTTCAGCACAAGGATGACTTACTACAGCAACTGCGTAGTACTCTTAAATCTCTAGTGTAATTTCTTCGTCGCCTCGACGACTCATGCATGGTACATACTAGCATACTGCTAGCCTAGTTGTCCCTCAGCCCGACAGGAATTTGATATGTTGATGGACATACAGAATGTCAACATTAACTTACCCCCTCGTCGCCAATAGCATTGACAGCATTGACAGCATTAAACAACATGACAAGTGCACAATGAAGGTAGCGATTGTTTAACGTTCCCGCAGCTTGACACTACTGCTGTGAAGCTCATCTCGTTTAATAGAGATTGGCTGTAAACTTGGAAGCACTGCCATTCTCAATTTCTCACCGGGTAAAGTACGGCTTCTTGCCCTTGTTGGGCACCGAAGCGATCACACCGCACCACCCAAAGGGTTCTTATATAGGCAGTAGTACCATAGAAGCGTGCACAGGTTTCAATGGTTGTTGACGAAAAAGTGAGTGCTGTGAAATCAAATCCCGATCTATTATTACGAGCGCTGGATATGCAGGATTAAAAATTTATGCATAAGAAAATACCATAGGCTATAGCGCGTTTGTTATCCGTAATAGAACAAAAACTGAGTTCCAATTCACAACATCAATATCGCCACAGAAAACATAATTCATAGATCCCTATTTATAAGTAGACCCGCGGTGATTTATTTCCGTGAAGGAGTGCATACTAAGAGATAATACAATGACCTTATTTATCCCAAGCAATTGGACATACAAGCTCACATCAGGTCAGTAGAGTATCGTCTACAAACTTCAACGGCGGATGATTCTGTATTTTTATTATGTTAGCACTTAATTACGCCACTGGGGTTAAACGTCAGATTCCGCAGCACTTACGCAGAGTTGAAGGAAACCCAAGTCAGGAAGGGCATCGCTCGTTGATTGTCTGAGTAGGTTGTTGAGATGTGTAGCCTGACATCAACCATGGTAAGCGAGGATTCCGCAGCGCACAAGCCACCACGGCCGAGTATTTCGTAGCGATGTTGACCTAATCGAAAGCGTGATGCCAACGACATGTGAACACTAAGGCACTGAATAAAAGCAATTACATGATTACACCCACTCTTACTAACATTTCGGGTGGAATCCGATGGTCCTTCCGATTTCAACTTTGCAAGAATAGTCCGGAGGCAAGCTAACTTATCCGAAAGAAAAAACCTTCACTAGACCTAGCAAAGAACTATGGTCTGCCACCCAAGCTCTAGTAGCATCTACACATTAACCGCGACCAACTCTACGATTCGCCAGGCTCTTGTACACGCTTCCGTACTGAACACGAGAAAGTTTCATATAGGAGAGCGCTGAGAGAGATTAAACGAGAAAGGAGTGCGTGGGACGAGCACAGTGGACCCCCATGTAGAGCATTGCTCGATGACCTGTTGGCGTTGGTACCATATACTCCAGTGGGGGTCGCTATATTGACCACAGTGAGTACCTCAACACCGGGATCTTCAACTTGGTGAAGTTCAGTGATACCGTTGAGATCAATGTGCGGGATTTTAGACAAGCGTGCGAATTGCATAGCTTAAGCAGTTCCACAGTTAAAACTTCAGGTTAACAATGAGCTACATATAGAGATCACTAGTTCTCCGATGAGGGAGGAAGATGAGAGAGCAATGATTCTTCTATATAAGTCAGATTCAAGGAGAGCCTGGAGAGGTCAAGTCATATCTTCCATACAATTAAAGTTGACCTGACTAGTGGCTATTAGGAGAGTTCAATCTCGGCGATACACGATACAGCTACAGGTGCTTTGTAATGCGCGCTAAACTTTTTCTGCAGGATTGTAGTGTTGCTGTCAGGTTGCTGTAGCGACTGACCTGTAGCGACGCGACAAAACGGCCAAGATTGAACTCCCCTATTAGAGGTCAGCAAGGAAGTCGTGCATATATTCGCCGCTAGGCTTCGTGCACTTGCCCAGCGCGATAGACGGGAAACACGTGGAGGGTATCCGGGTTACACATGCTCCAGAGATAGGTGACAGCCGGGAATACAAGAATAAAAGGTCCGAAGACGAGACGATGACGAGACTGACGGATCGATGGCGACGATCCGAAGCGACATCACTTTCGTCATTCACCGTTCAATGTCTCATCCAAAAAGGGGGAAGGTGTACATTGGCAAGCACTATGAAGGTGTTAATGAAGGCGGCGTTGACACAACCAGTCAGGCGACAGCTCTAAGGTCCATACATTTCCTCTTTCTCTCGCAATTGCACCAAGACTATCAACGAGGGCACGGCTACACGAAGCGTGTCCACGTCGTTGATCAATGGTATATGGTACAATCAGTCATTGGATAGTCATAGTCGGAGTTACGCCGGAAGGCAAAGGTGCGTAGCGAAACTTTGTAACGGGATCAACCGGATTGTCTAAGGACATAATGCTGCAATGTAGTCACTGTCCTAGGCACATGTTTACAGTACACCCCAACATGAAGAACAGGGTGTTATAGCTAGTAGACAGCATATGCCGAAATGCCACAGCAATCCCACTCTCGTGAGAACCCACGGGCCACCGGGGGAGTGTACCAAGCTACAGGCGTACCACATAAGTAGCTCATGAAAGAACGTGTTGGCGACCGCTGTGAAAGATAACGAAAGTCCTAGGCACAAAAGAACGTAGGTACAGTTGAAATGGTGTGAGACGGGTAAAAGGTCCGTTCGCGTTGGAGAGAACGTGGTACTGCTGTGGAGAAGCTATTGGTCGAATGTGTTGAGTAGAAGCGTTAGTCTAGATGATAGGAACCAGTTTCTGGGGAAACAAAGAACGAAATGGATGATCTCTGTTCAAAAAGCAGCAGAGATGACAGTGATCTAGCTGAATACACACTGTCACTAGCTGAAGGGCCAACTCACCTTTATTTTTAACAGAGACCAGCGATGACTTCTCTGTCGGGCTAACACCCTTTGCCCAACCATTCATGTGCATAGGTACACACGCGGCTGTTTTGCGCCATTTTCCATATATAACATTGCCATTGCATACCATGTCCACATGTCTTGATGCGGGAGACGAAAAGTTCCATGAGCATGCAGAGAGCTCCGATCTGAACGAATTATTGGACCGTATGCGGCTTATATAGGGATGGGCATCGTCCGTTATCGTCGTCTGTTATGCAGTTGGTACAGTACCAGGTAGTGATATATCCAGAGCTCGTGAGATATCCATGGGATCTGGCAGCTGAGATCGTATTCGATAGTGAGAGGATAATAAAGTGAAGAAATGAATGAAGACAGACTCATCGCAGTTCTACAGAACACGTTCAACATCTTGACCCCCTGCGGCGCCTGCGCAACCCCTGCGAATCCTATGCTAAAATGGGTATATCATCAAATATACCGGTAGAAGAGGAGTGTCTAGAGAACTGTGTGCTGGTGGACGTGTACTAAACCAAAACTGAAAGACAGCGTCGCTCTATTGATTACATAATCGCCAAGGCTTAAGTACCCCCGGGGCCCGGGCCGATTTCCTCCGTTCTCCTCCAGCTGCCTCCAAGAGTACCAACCGAACTCATACCGAACTTCTGCTTGGTACATAGGAATCAGTGACTTATTTGTATAATACAGGAAATTTGCTTTCGTCAGAATGTCTCATAATACTTTGTAATTGAAATCCAGTATGATGAAATAATCTGTATACTTATCAGCCTGCTTTAGCCCTATAAATTTGCATTTCTATTCCAACCAATACATAGTTACAATAGAAGAAAACTTATGTACGATCGAGTATTATTTTCGCGTTATTGATTAAATCCTCAAGGTCTCATAGAACAGAGTCCTCCTCTTGTTTGCCTTGCATTTTTCTTTCTCGTCACTCGTATTTGTTTCGGGACCAGAAGGCATCGTGTCCCATACTATCGCGTCAAGTAACCCATCACCTAGGATCTTCCAATCTCGCCACTTATCAGTTGGATTTGCCGGATTTGTTTCTTCCTTCAAAATGTGAACATCAATGCCCGTTACTACTCCTGTCGAGTTGTGTAATATAGTTATTAGATTTCTGTAGTAGCAACACTTCAGAATGTCGCGAATTTACTTACGGCGTTGGGTGTAGAACACGAGATAACCATTACAGGACGTTGTACTTGTGATAATAGCTTTCCCTTTGAGATCAGGACGGACTTTTCCAAGAGCGTTTTGAAGCTTATCATTCATGAATATTTTCTTTCTGTCATTGAAGAATACCATTGAAGCAGGTAAATAAGCGGAGGCTTTACGAATATATCCTCTATGGTCTGCATTTGAAGGAATGGCACTAAAGACGAGGAATATTATTTCAGAAGAATTTTGGAGATAATTTTGCTGGAAGACGCACGCAATCTTAGGATGCAGGGACCAACCTTCTCTGACCACTACGAAGTTATTATTAATACTGGCTGGTGACTCTTGGACCTTCGCTTCTTCATACCCACGCTCATTGATAATCTCCGGAAGTAGGTGCCGCAGCATTGAACTCTGTCGTACTGGTTTCTCGGCCTTTTTCTCGAACACTTCTCTAGCAATGGGTGCCATATTCTCTTTAAGAAAGACCGCATTGATTCCTTCCTTTTCCAATTTGGCTGGGGTGTTGTGGGTGTTTTTTACGGCGCGCATAAATTCTTTGTCAATTTGGAGGCCGTGAAAGAGACCTGGAGTCGTCGGAATAACACTCCCATCTACGGGATCAAATATGTTTCCCTCCCTTACGAACTTCTTGTCGGAACCTATGAATCCGTAATCACCCACCTAAAAAGAATGAGGCACAAGAGGTTAGCAAGTGTTTTAAGCATACCTGTGGGTGCGTATTCTCTTCGAGGTTTACATGACGAGTCTTTTTAAATGACAACGCTTTTTCAACATTGATAAGTAGATCAGTTTGGGCAGAGCTTAATAGGTTTCTAAGCAGGTCTTCGGGGGTGGGTTTAGAGGGGAACATATTGTTTGCTGTACAATGGAAGGAAGGAATAAAAGGGGAGGATGCTAATTTATATATAATTGGAAATTCTTTCTGTACAATTCAGTGTCGATCTGCTATTAAACCATAACTACAAATGACTCATTAAGTATATTATATATATCTACTTCAATTGTTAACTGTATACTCCATTTATTTATGCTCAGTAGAAATGGCTGAATGAGGAAGAAATTAGATCATTTGGCATTTGTTTTCTTTGTATTCGTGGTTGCAATGCCGTCGTACCTTAAACTTATCCCAGTTGCTATCCCCATCGCACCGACACCTATGATCTCAGTGACATGATCATTGCAGATGCAGGGACACTTCGGTGTATTTAACACCATGCGGGTCAGCAGGTTTGGGAAGAAAAACGCGCAGACGATTCATATTTTCATAAAAGCATGTTTGTTATGATACAGAATAATCCTATTAAAAAAAGTCCACCATATGCTACTAGCAATATAAAGTTCAAGTATGGTACGTTTCTGAGCCCTAAAATAAAAGGAATGTATTGATACAATTGCAATTTCGGTCTATGCATATTTTCATCTTGTGCATTGGGCAAGAACACCGGAGGGATCGGAGCCGGGATAGAACCAAAATGTCAAAGCAAGTATCACGTATAAGCCTACAAAATGGTTGGCATAAGTTAGATATTAAACCAAACATAACATGTAAAACGTACACATGAGAATCATTCCTTCTAACCAGTTGGACTTGCCATCTTGAACAACGTAGTTGACGGTGAGGACTATAAATGTGTCAGGCGGGCTGCAGATTACACAGAATGGGAACAACGTACCAGCGAGGAACATAGCGACGGATTCATAAGGATCAAACAACAAGGTGAGAGGTCTCCCCATGATCCATCCCAAAGTGACGATAAAGCTACATCATAGAATGAGAATTATGCAAAAGAGGGAAAGGATGGAACATACGGAATAACAAAGAGCGCAATTTGCTAAGATAGTAAATGATTGGTTAGAATAGGATAATTTGTAGTCACTGACTCGTACTCACAATACTTGAACCAACTGCAACACCTATGCTTAGTGCGAGTTTATCCTTAACCGATACAGTCACGGCCGTTACGTGCTCTTAATGTGTAGTTAGTATCGAAAGCTTCAACATTGAAATAGTCTAAAAACTCACCAGCGGCATTGCCAACGATAGGTAGAAGGATAATCCCGACAAACTCCTTGGAAATTGTTCCAGTCTCTGTAAGGCCATCGATGGAGTCAACAAGCCATTCAGCAGTGACTGCGACGAGCTAGATGAAGAAGTTAGCAAGTTCCGTGATCGAAATGAATTTACATACAACGGTCACGATTACCAGCAACCCAATGGTCACCGGAATGTTCATCTTTGGCACTTCTTCCTCGTCATCGGACGCCGTTGACCCGGTTTCAACATCACTGTTAGCCGGTCTAGGATCTTCAGTAACGGCCGCTCCGGGTACCACCGGTTTTTCCTTCTTCTCTCTCTTGACATATTTTGTAGACCCTGTTTTATCTTCATCTTTATAAAGAATGGCATGGGAGTACAGCTGAAACACGAGGTAACATCCATAAACTACGAAATGTCAATAATCGCCGGCAAAGAACCAGGGATCTAACTTACTGAACAGGAGGATGATAGCAACCTGCGTTCTAATTAGATACAATGCGATGACAAGATACGTAGAGGACTTACGCCATGGCTGACAGAGAGAATATCCCTGCGTTCTTCATCATCGGATAATTGAGGAGCAGAAAAATGAAATGCAGCCGGTAGCAAAACAGCGATAACACTGATCGTCAATAACGAGGAGTTCAGTTGCGAAGCGACTGTTTTAGAATGAGTACGTTCCGCATCAGATGTTTCACTGTGGTGCTTACTCAGACTAAATCCTTGCTCAGAGTATTTTAACCCTCCTGCAAAAAAGCACATTCCAAGGACCAGTACTGCGATAAACATTTAGATTAGATATGTTCACAACGAAGGAAGTCATAGGCGCGCGCTTACATAGGTTACTAAGAATCGACCCTACAACTATAAATATGACGTCAGCGCTTATTTAGGAGCTTCTCAGGGCGCAAATCTCGCGGAAACCACGTTCCAATCGAGATCGTTGGAATTTTCAGGCGCTTACGCGCTTAAATGGGGTGCAGAAGAAATAACCACTTACGAGAGGACTGTACCACTTGTAATTCACAGTGGACCAAAGCAATGATCTATATCCAGTTCAGCATTCGACGTATCAGATGGTAAGAAGCTTATGGCGACGTACAGCAACGATGAGCTCAACCCTATTTAGTTAATACCAATAAGTTGTCATGGATACGTTCAATGTTGAATCACTTACGCGTTACCCAAAGTAGCATTTAAAAGGCCTGCAAGTGTCTGACCAACACGCATTGACAATTCATCAGTAGCGAAAGCAAGTAACTGCATTAGGAAGTTAATGATGTGTAGGGCATAGAACAGCTTCAAGTTGACATACCCTTGCGAGCGGTATTATGGCCAGAAAAGAAACTATAAGAAATGGTTAGCGACAAGCTTTAAGCCTTAACCAGAGCAAGAAGCACTAACAAACAAAAACGAGGGTGTCTCTATTGGCAAATGATTGTGGAAGAGCAAAATTTAAAGCCCACTAGAAATGAGCGTCAGAAAAGTGCTGTTAATGTCCGAGAATGGAGGACTCACAGAAACAGGAATGAATACGACCATCAAATTTAACCATGAATCTTTTATTATAGCATTTATACTTGACATAGTGGTAGGTGCAGGAGCGAGTTTCTTCTGAGGTTTCATCATGACTGTCGTAGCGCGGCGAATGCCGCTAAATGATCTTCTAGGATTGGAAATACCACTTGATGTTCGTCCAGTGGGGCGTCGCCTTTGACTCTGAGTACGCGATTCAGTCACCAAAGGCAATGGAGAGGTCACTGTATGTTCGGCCAGCGTCACTGAAGTAGAAGAGTGGTTGGCGGCCGAAGTCGATACTCTAGGACGGGACGATGAGGGCTGGGATAGGGGGCCACCTGAAATTATAGTGATATGTTATCCTATAAATGGAACGCTGTATATGTTGTGACTCACTCATGGTTATGTTGTTGAGGGGAAACGTGAATGTGGACGGTAGCTCGAGGGCGATGGGTTGACGGTGACGAGGGGAGTTTAAGCTTGCTATAGACCCGTGGGCCCTTTTGTAACACGACACTGCACAGCACTGAATATGGTTCGACAATACTACGTAAGCATAACCCCATACAGTAATAGGAGTTACAGAATCAATTGAGCTCCAGAGCTCCAAGCCTCACCATACAAATCATACAATTACAGACAATGACATACAATGACTCTAGTCCCATGGACACAAAGCCAACACAAAGCACAAAGTACAACTACTCAGACTGTGTAGGTACTGTCCTCAGAGTCTCTTGTGTAGATTCCGAGTCGTTGCCTCGACAACTCTCAATCTCAATCTGGTAAGCGCGCATTCAGCTCTGCGGACTAGCCTGTGAAAGTCACGTGCATATCGGCAGATCCGATCGAGATATAGCAAGATACTCAAGACCGCTCATTAGTATTACCCGCACCGTCCCGTATATATTACATATTTCCCTAAAGCGCAAGAATGGGTGACTTTCCGTAACGTCTGGAACGTTTTCAGATTTCAGAAGGGTGCCAGTCGGAGTTGGAACCCTATAGCTTACCTCAGCTATGATTACAGATTCATTGAACTTTTGGAGACTTTGGGACACCATTAGCGAGACGGACTTTCATATCTAAGTACTCCGACACTTAGCGAGTGATGCGGAATACCATATATGGTGATTGATGACAAAAATGTGTTCAAAAGTAGTGTCTGGAACTAGAAGAGGGGTAGTTACCCTCCTTCCAGACTTTGCTTTCAGACTGCATCTGAGAGGCTTCGGAGAGTGAAATATTTTCCGGGGTCTTGCTTAATCATCAGGGAAATGTCGGCTAACGTCGGCAAACGCGTCTGAAAGCAAAATCTGAATCTGAAAGGCTTTCCAGAGGTTACGGAAAGTCACCCAATATCCGATGTTCAACGTATCCGCGCAGTTCGACACAGGCTGCACACTGCATTTCAACTATTATTCTAAAGTCTAACCCTGACCTGAAATTTGTAGATGTATGTAGAATACTGTTATCTGAACGACATTACTGCTTGGTCAAAATGGAATTATAAATTGTTATTACTTACCTCCTCCCGGATGGGCGGAGCATAGTGGGGCGTGCTGCATAACGTGTGCAACATGGGTTCACATGGCTCATTCCGCGCTTTCGAACCTTATCAGCCTTATCCGGTGGTCCTGGTAAGCGAGATATACCGACACCGACGCACCGTAGTTCACCGCAGTTATAATGCTGTAGGCCAGCTAGCTACAGCCGGAGGCGTAGTTGAAGATATGATGTCCCATAAGAGTATGTACATAAGAACTAACATTTTCCGTTCAGCTAGGCTGCAAATGTCAGTTAGGAGTAACGTTCCCGAAGGAAGGAATACTGCCTCCAGTCCACTAATACTTACTTAAGGTCCTCACCCAGTGACCCGAGCGATAGTTGCTTCTGAGTCCTGACTGTCACGATGCGCCACGCTCTGGCACCCACAGCAGGCTGCTCAGTTCTGAGTGAGTCGGAGTGACGTCATGACAGACTCGTGTATGTATGTAGGCAGAGTAGGTGGAAGTGCGGCGATTGAGATAGCTGAGAGTCTGGGACTGAGAGGGGCTAACATGAGAATGGAAGAGAACCGAGTGGAACATGTACTACCGAGTGGAGCAAGAATGGAGAGGAACTTAGCAATGACAATCGCATGTTGGCACGCTCACTCAAGTTAGGTTATGCTGCCATGTGTAAGAAAAAGACCGAAAGACTCTAGATGCGTAGGCGGCGTGTACGACAATACTAGATCGCCAGTCCGCGCCACGCTCACTCAAGTTGAGTTACTGTACTAATCAAAGCTGAGTACTTGCATTAATACCGGGAACTTGAACTTTAGTTGAGACTAATAACGGGCGGTATGGGGTAAAAGACTGGAAAGACGAAGTTGGGCAGAGGCTTCGAACTGCATACATAGCTTCAACAGGTCTATTTCCGTAGTCAACGGCGAGCTAGACTTATCGAGGTAAGTAGCTCGCCGCTGATAAAGGGATGGATGTGCGTGGGAGATTGTAGGCGAATATGGGCGATGATGGATGATTTGCGCCCACATCAAGTTGAAGCCAGTAAACAGGTCCATCTGTTACCGCCGACCGGGCCCTACAAAGCCTTTTGAGCCGAAAGCGGCCAGTTCTGGAATCCATCGACGAGGGCGCTCGATGGCGGGACTACAGCATAAAAGAGGCACAGGCTGTCGTCTGCTTATCTCGTGATGCTCGTTGAGTAGGTGGAATCAGATAGGTACGAAGCCGCATGGGAAGGATCAGTTGAACGATCCTCTGTTGATTGAACAGTCCTTGATCCATATCTCATAGATGATCAGGGGAGATGGTAGCAAGCTAGACCTTAAGCGTATCTCACTCCAGCTTGTGAGAGGCTACGAGATGCACCGATGACGAAGCCTGACGCACAGCACGTCAAGGGGTATACTTGAGGCCAAAGTTCTGTCAGTGTTCACACGTGCACTGTTAGGGCAATGAAGACTACGCTTCTGGTGCGTGGAGAAGCCATGTTATATGCGCTAGTTACATATTTCTGGGAAGACATGAGGTAAACTTCAGACTTTAAGACTAGGAGAAGAGGTGAGGACGCACTTGTGAGTTACTGAGAGCAAACATCTTCATGGAAAGCGTACAAGAGGCACATGCTGACATCCGCTTATCCAGTGATGCTCGTTGACCAGGTGAAAGCAGACAGGTACGAAGCCGCATGGGAGGGATTAGTTGAATGATCCTCTGCCGATTGAACTGTTCTGGATTCATGTTTACTGATATCCCATAGATGATCGGGGAGGTAGTAAACTGGACTTTTAAGCATATTAAACTCTAGCTTGTGAGAGTCCACGAAATGTGCCGACTACGATACGTAGTGCACAGTACATCAAGGGGTACGCCGTGACCAGTGAAAGCTGAGGAAGCGGGAGACGGGCCAATGTTCCGTCAGTGTTCGCCAAGTGCACTGTTAGTGCGATGATTGATATGCTGCTAGTTCGTGGAGAACCATACTCCATTATCCATGCGCTGGTGACCTATTTCTGGGAAGACATAAGGTGAAGAGTAGGAGAATAGGTGACCAGTGAGGACGTACTTGTGCGAGTACTGAGAGCAAATACCGCACACTTAACTGTGACTCCTGTTCTCCCCTTCATCAAGAAGGGGTATGTCGTGTGGTTGCACCCTGGTTCTCGTCGTCAGTAAGTTGTAACACCTAAAGAGGGAGAGCATAAAATCTCGTACCGTATTCGCCGATTGACCTCTGTGAATAAGGTACGTTGGTGAAATAAAAGACGGGTTCAAGCATCATTAAGATCACTAGACTTCCAGAAAGCAGGCACATAAGTCAAAGGTGGTAAAGGGGATCGGAATAAGACACACCCGGGCCAGTACCATACTACCAACCCTGTACCTTAACTAGAAGCATGCCGGGATTGTCACTATAAGCACAAATGGTGTATATTTGCCGAGGTAAGTGTAGAAGAAGTAGGTTAATGCAGTGGATTATCACAAGTGAGTAGGAACAAGTTGTAACTTGGTTGTAACTAAGAGCAAAGGGCAAGCAAAGAGTGCGAGGCGAGGAACACTCACAGCACGTGACGATTATGCAGCAGGTGCGCTGACGTCAGACGAACACTAACACTTTTGAGTTTGACGACACGAACCCAACGACAGGCCTGACAGAACCTTGACAACGTTAACCCATGTAGAGAAACCCTTATGTACGTTGCCTTACAGATTCGATTTTGCTTCTCTCAAGATTTCTATCAAGTCATGTTATCAATTGGTTATCAACCGGTAATTTTCCGAGTTAAAAATAAGTAATGCAGTGAGTCATAACATACCATGATACTTAACTCGAATGTGAATCGTCTCACACAGATTATTGTTCTGTGAACATGACTTCAACAGAGACGCACCCTTTCATTCGGGTTCTGGATAATGCTTCAGGTGTGTACTATGTAGCTGCCTAGCAGTTAGAAATTTAGATCAAGTAGTACTAAACTGAACATGTCGAAAAAGACGCAGAGGTAGAACGAGCACTCCAAGTTCTCGTTGCAGCATTCAAAGGTAACTTTTGGAAAGGACATAGCACATATAAAAGCATCATCCCATCTTAGGTGATCCTTTCACGAAGGTCCTACTCGGAGGAGACTTGTCTCTTGTTCCTCATCTACTAGGATCAAATCTTAAAACAGCATTACCTACGGGACAGGTTCATGTTGTACAAGTTGGACCGGAAATTTCTGATATCGTAGGCGTGGCGATCTGGTATCCGCCTGGAACGAGCGGCATGTCTACGTGAGGAATATTCATTTCATATATTCACATCTACTTACATAATTCTTTAAAAATCGTAGAAAGGAAGAGGAGAGGAGTTCAGACAAGGATGATTTTCACAGTATGCTCTCTGAAGAACAGCGTACCTGGTGGTCGACATATGTACGTTTATCCAGTTTGAATCCCTACAATAATTTTTTATGTTTATAGTTCACCCCTACAGTGGGACGACTGTCAGCGGAAGGGTTAGGACCAGACTATGCTCGTAATGCCTGGCACCTACACATGTTTGGCATTGCTCCAGAGCACCAAGGAAAAGGACTGGGAAAAATGATGTTCAATTATGTCGATAATATAGTACGAAATTTTTTTTAAGTGCTCGCTTTGAGTGAATTCTGAGCCCTAAATTTATTTAGGCCGCTTCTCAGGGAAAATCAGTTGTGCTTGAGACAACTACCGACGTTAACGTAAGTTATTTTTTGCATTCCGTGAAACTGATTCGGAATAACAACGGGGTGCATTCAAGGTTGCAATTTATAAACATTTGGGATGCGACGTCTGTCATGAGATTCAGGTTGAAAATAAGTTTAGAGACATTCGGATGACGTTCATGGTGAAGAAGCATGGAGATTCATAACTTTTCAAACGTATTTCCTTTTGGAATGGAAATATACCCGGATTCTGTAAGAGTTACTGAAAATTCATAATCGTTGTAAATCGTTGTACGGAAGCTGAACGCTATAACATATCTCTACTTGCTTAATTAAATCACCTCAGTCTGATAATACAGTCCCTGAGCAATCTTTCAGTCTGGGAGCTCCTACGAAGTCTATATTACTTGCAATGTCTTACCGGTACCATTAACGAGATTTCGACATTCCTGGAAATACGGTAGACCTCCGCACTTATTCTGTTGCTTCTTTGGAACTGGCAATCGACGCTCCAGCTCTGCTTCGCAATACATACAATACATACTGGTCAACGGACATGAGTCAAGCCTGACAGTGCCTAGATGGTACAATATAATTACATCTTATTCAATATTAATAAAACTTGTTAAATCAATATCAGTATTTAATGTTCTTGAATGATCTGTGGAAAGCTCTGGGGCCAATTGAAGGACACCCTTAATCAGTCTGCATGTCTGTGAACCATTCATGATCAATAATGTACGACTAGCACAATTCAAAAAACACATATCGCCATGCCGCACGCACCACAATGGAAGCTACTGTTGGCATCCAACTGAATAATTATTCAACATGAGATAAGTATTACTTGAATCGGAAGATAGCTTGAACATACATAAGAGCGAAGTTCGCAAATGAAGCACGAATAGCTTGAGCAGACGGTAATATCCAAACGATTGAAATAGCTATTTCAGTGGGCAGTTATATATTTTGTACGATATCAAATTTGGCTCCAGCTTACCAATCATGAGTACAAAAAATCCTCCCCCATCTCGAAGAACTCTGTTAACAATATTTGCATATTGAGTTGTAACATTCATTTTGGCGAGTGTTAATAATAATATGATTGACTCTAAGGCAATCACATATATTCTGTATTTATCAGAATCAGTATTATGAACCAAGGACAAAATGACAAAACATTCCCAACACGAAATACAGTCAGGGGTATATACCGAAGATTGCATATTTCATCATAACGTGCATTGCGAAAGCATGATAAGCATATATGTATGCCTGATCCTATAGCAGCGGCATGTAAAAGTGATAGGAGAATTCCAACTTTATAATCTTTGCGATGCAATGCGTATACTGCGGACCGTGCATAGTTGTTAGTATTCTGAGGTATCCAGCCTGAACTTGTGAAAATGAGACAACATACCTCGTAACATCACAATTCCATGCATTAGAGATCCAAGAACATTAAAAGATGCAAGTTGAAATGTAAACCAATATTGGCACAATGATGGTTCAATGGGTGCTTTGTACATCTTGGTAAAGAATAATATGGTGTTTACACTTGATTTTATTAGTCCCTCACAACCCTCGAAGAATAGGCAATTGGGCATACATTTGGCATAAGAGGCCGAAATAACGGCTGAAAAGATACACAGATTTGACGGCTGTTAAGGATCGGCTTTATTCACATAGGTTAATACTATTGAAAATCATATATTAGATCAATATTTTGTACTTACTTCCAAATATATTTATATTCAAATGAAAAAGTACTGACATGGTCACAGAGGAGAACCGCTATAGCAGCCACGGGGGAATAACCATTAGCTTTCATCTGAGACAGTAACAAATAAGATTTACAGCAAGTACAATTGCGAAGAAATGAGCTGGGTTGATTGATCACTGCGTCCATTTAGCCTGGATAATTGTATGAAATCTAACAATTTGTGGGGTGGTAACTGGGCTTTGTCAGTGAGAATGGGTCCTTATAAAGGCTATAAACTGAATGGATGACCTTGTTAAGTCAGTTAGGACACATTCAGGGATATCAGGAAACAGCCACTGCTTCTCGAGTTAAGAGCTCAATACCAGACGAACAGCTAAAGCGAGCACGACATCAATATATGCATTGCGTACTTACCGAGACCAGGGGGAATGAATCTCAGATGTTTCATGTTTACGAATAAGTCACCTTGCTTCCCAAGCAAGGTACCCTCGCACCCGAAAATGCATATGGGGCTCCTGGATGAGCAGAGGGCGGCTATTTTGCACTTTCCGGAATATGGACAGGATGGCATGGGATGTGAGTTGCAAGTCGCGACTCGCCGATGTGCACCCCCTACCCGAATGTCTCAGAGCCTGGGTCCGAGAGTCTGATGTGTACTGGTGTGAGGATCATGAATCATGGAGAAGTCACTGACAGCGGTGCGTTGGTGATGAGTACAAAAGTTGTTAACGTCCACCAAAACAATAATCGTTTGGAGCGCGTCAAATCGTCGACTCCTTAATTACAATTAGAGCAGAGGTAAAAACGTTTTCAATACATCGAGAAATTGGGACTCACCGTCTGGATCCCAAGCGTCATACAAATGTGCATGTAAGCAAAATTACTAAGTTTCTATGGTGGTACAAAAATGATTGACTGCTCCCTACATCTACTCCAAATCAACATAATTCGTCAACTCGATACCTTCGCTCGAGCTTGAACATTCTGTAGGAGGCGGGGTGCCAATGTGATTTCGATTACCGGATGTCGCGCATACTCGATGGGTGAATGTCGCAAACATCCTATTCTCGCATTCCAGCTGGTCTTCACGTACAAATTGCATGTATTGTCAATGTATTCCACACGCCTGAAGTTTTTTCTTCTACGGCCCGAGTACGTCAATGGTGGATCCAAGCAGTATGAATATAATGAGAGGTACCACGCAGTGGATTGTTCTCTCCCGACTGAGGTGTCTGTCCCTTATGTCTAGAGTTTTGCATAAGCAACTCCCATGTAAGTGGAACACGGGGGACGAACTGGATGGCCTTCTTTGCGTGCTATGACGGTCAAAGTGCATATTTGTTGTGCCGCGCAACTTGTTTTGAGAATGCCGCAACTTTTTTTCAGCGCACCTTTTTTTTTCTCAGCGCAACTTGTTCTTTTCTGCGTAAGTCATTTCTAAGTGAGACATTATTCTAAACGACACCACTTAGATTAACCAATTTACGGTTTCATACATGAAACAAAATAACTTTATACAGTTATTTGTACAAAGATAAAAATAGACATGAATATACCATAATTACTCCACACCACACGTTGTATCAACTACACCACACTAAATTGAATCACTAGACAAATCCACTTTCATGTGAGGGAGAGATGTGGGGAAAGCTTAATGATTTTCAAGACACAGTAGCAAACCTTCAGGGGCGCGTTAGAGAGAAGCTTAGGAGGGAGATGGTGAACATGACCGCTTCGGATGTCGTCGCAAAACAACCTTTCTTCCTGGCCGAAAATGCGAATGGCTATGGTGTCGCAAGCCCAGTCCTTGACGTTGATAATGGTGCGCATGAGGGTCGAAGACTACACGTACGCGTGAGTTAAAAGGAGGAGGAAAATGGGGCTGCTGGGGTGGAGGCTCGGCGAGCTGCGAAGAGGGAAAATGTGAAAGGTGAAGGAGCTTCAGAATCTCCAGTGGCTCAAGTTGTTTGATTGTGATTGTGGCCGTGAGCGGGAAGTGGGCAAATACGAGTTCTCGTTGTTCAGTATCGCATGAGCCGAAGCCGATGTCAAGTCGTCAGCCTCTCGTGTTCCCTTCGAGCTCTGTGCCGAAAAAGCATAGTCCAGGGATGACTTCAACTTGGATCCCGCCAGCATCCGCTAGATTGAGTACGTCGAATGTGGTAGAAACACTTGGGAGACATAAATGCGACAGGTCCTGGTGCGACACCAAAGTGGAGTAACGGAGGAATTCGTACTCATCAGACAGTGAGCGTCCTAGTGTCTGGTCTGAGCCGCAAGTCGAAGTCCTGCGAGGAATTGGAACTCGAGCCAGCAAGGGGATGAACCTTTGAAGAGAAAAACGAGTGCCACTTGGTTATCTTCTGCTTCGTCGGTGTCGATGGACTTCAACGGATCGAAGAGATGAGGAGCGGGAAGATATGTGCTGATGAGTTACGATGATACTTGCTGATAGTATTTGCAGGCCAGCGACACTGATGCAACCACATCACTTGCATCTTACATAGGCACGCGTAGAGTTGGCCCAATGAACAAACTCGGTTTCACAGTGACCTAGAAACACACGTCACAGACTCGTATTTTTAGTAGAAGTAACAAAACAAAAGAAATTGATTGACATACAATATTAGACCTTTGTTAGACTTTCCTTCCACTCCCGTCCTCGGTAGCAGTCTTCCGGGCAATTGAATCACAAATAGTGTGGGCTAAAGACACAGGTAGTTGCACGAGAATAGTGCGCGCATTCGCAAGACGAGCCAAGAAGCTAAAAGGGGGGAACCAAAGGGGGAATTTTGAAAGGTGGAACACGGAATTGACATAGAGTCGCGTCGACCGCATGCCACGCTAATGACAAAAGCTTCTGCCAAACAATACCAAAGAGCGCGTACATAGTTACAGATCAATATACGTCACGTGCTTGCTTTTTTTGCTCTTGTTAGTCATAGTGTCACAGTCCCTGTAACGTTGCACACTTTCCTCTTTCGACTCATGTCCATGAACCCATGCAAAGTTCGAACGTCCCTCCTAGCCTATCTCTATTGTCTCTCAGCACCTCCTGCAAGTTCGATAGCTCTTACATTCACTATCTATGTATCCACTACCTCAAGCGTGCCGCATGCTAATGGTGCCGGTAATGGCGTGCCTGCTGATAGGGCTGAGGACATCAAACCCCGCTGGCCATCTGCCTTGGTCGGCTGACAACAATCATCTCGCTCAGTAGGTAAGTCAAAGTTGTCTGTAGTACTCAGCTCGACAAGTCTCAGTCTAGAGAGAAGCGTGAACAGGTCTTTGGAGATGAAAGACGCGCCCCAATCGGTATCCTGTTTGTTGAAAACGTCGCCGTTACCGGCGTTCCAACAGCTTGGCTATGCTGGGGACCATACAAAGTGGGGCTCAATATGCTAGGACCACTCCCAGCCTAGGGACCGTGCTGCTGGCGAGCGTGATGGAGGTATTGACGGATCTTGGGCCCGGTGGAGGTAGTGAGTGCTTTACTTGCGGCGCATCTCGAGTTCGCTCCGCCATTGATGCTCTTTTAGTGCTTCTTTATGCTTGTAAGTCGTGGACCACCCCCGATACTGGACGGCTACGTTCACTGCTTGGTTTCGAGTTCTCGATCTGACCCCGTCTCGTGATCTTAAACAGTGTTACTCTTCGTCTCAAGTGTGACTACCACTATGAACGGTCCCCGAGATCTATCCTCCTCCCTACCTCCATCGCTTTCTGTCAATACGACAAACATGACTCGCTCCTTCAAAACCGCGCTACAGCCTGCTCCCTTCCCTGCCCTAGTATCTTTTCCCGCACTGGATAAGTACCGGTGGTCGCCGTCCATCAGCCAGTGAGTATTACACTCTTCAAGAAGCATCACCCGCTCCCGTACTTCTAGTTGGATAAGAGGGATGGTGCCTATGAGCCATGCGAGGCTTAGCATGTGCTCTGCGCACTTGTGCTTTAGTTACCATTCTAATATCCTAGTTAGTGAGGGTGGCTGTGAAAATGTGCTATGAGTTATATTAGAGTCGTGGATATTTGTGGCTTTGTTACATGTGTATACTATAGCATATCTTCAATAGCTCAAAATTGACTTCAATTACAATGATGTCATTTACCTCAAGATAATTGTAGAGCAATGTTGCGGAGTTATGCTGAAAAAGAAAGTTGAGCTGAAAGAAAGTTGCAGCTTGGTTGCAGCGTGAGGAAAAGCTGCTCAACACAATAAATGTGCACTTCGACCGTGATACCTAGGATGCTGTCCACTGTACTGAATAATCGATCTCATTCAATTCGTAAGAATTCACAAATCATATTCTATGAACTAAGCCGACACCATTCTAGGATTCCATCGTCCCATTACTCTCGATTTCAATCTTCGTCGGAACCTATTCTGGACTAGTCATATCAATGAAGCTAGTTAACTCTACACCAGTGTTCAGTATTCCCGTATGATTCATAGAACGCCCCTTAGCCAATTGGAAGATCCCCTTTATCATTCTGCATGTCTGTCAAATAGAAGCTCGGTAATGGTATCTTTGAAGTATTGTGATGTAAACGCACCATGATAGGCAATATAGTCAATGACCAGCTGATAAAATGAGATGATCGTTCAACGAAAACAAGAAAGTTAGACATACACGAAAGCAAAGCTTATCAGTACTACACGGATAGCTTGAACATTTGGAACAGATGGCAAAACCAAAGTAGACGTAGCCGCTGAAGTCGTAAGTCTTAAAGTTTGATTTCTAGCTCATAATATAGTTCTTTCACATACCGACCATGAAAGCAAAGAATCCTCCCCCGTCTCGAACAACATTTCCCACAATATTTGGATACTGAGTTGCAACGTCTCTTTTTGCGAGGGTTAACAATAGTATGAATGATTCCAAAGCAATCACAAATATCCTATAGATATAATGGTCAGACGAAAGATCCAGCAATATATAATGAACAAAAAAACTTTCCCCAACTGAAGCATACTTGAAGATAGAATTTCAAAACTGCAAATATCGTCATATATGTTTTGACGATGACACATGAACCAAGAACGCATGCATAGTAAAGTGGCTGCAACCAATAATACGGCTAGAAAAATCCCGACTTTCCGATCTCTTCGATGCAATGCGTAGACTTGGTACGTATGCGAATCAGTTACGAGTACCACTGACGATGATTAGCAAGATGAATTACATACCTCGTAACATTATAATTGCATGCAACGTAAGCCCTAATACGTTGCAATAAACATATAAAACTGTAAACCAATATCGACATAGCAATGGCTCAACGGGCGGATTTAGCTTTGTAAATAACAAGACAGTATTCACTCTTGTTCATTTGTTAGTCACATGGCACTGCTCATTGAGATTTATTAGGCATACGTTTGGCCTACGAGGGCAGAGTAACGGCAGAATAGGTATACAAATTTGATGGGCGCTAGCGGACGCCTTCAAACTTGATGTCAGTCGACAAATGTACAGGTAGGACCTTCTACTTACTTCCAGATATATTCACATTCGAACGGAAAGTTAATGAGATGATCATAGACGAGAACGCACAAAGCAGCTACTGAGAAGAGTATTGCCGTTAGCTCTTACTCGGTTTGCAATCGAGATTTGTGATCTTACAGCAAGAATAATTGCGAAGGAAGACGCTCTGCTGGACATTAGCCATGTCCATTTCGTTCGTGAAGTACGAATTCATCAATGCGGACGAGTCGCATGGGTCCATTTAAGCACCAGGAAATGAATAAATCACCTTGTTAGGATACACCCAGGGAAACGGAACGGCGAACTTGCACTTAGTTCGATCATGGGCAGTATATGTAATACTATACGCCCCACGTAATTTGCTTAACTGCGATCAAGGCTTGGTCAATAGTATCACACGAAGATCTTTCCAGTAGACAGGATGCAGCATATACATAGTTTAAAATCTAAATATTCTAACTGTCCAACCGATCTCAGTAGTGAGCACTCAGGCGTTGCATGTATAGTTTACTTACCTGCGGCCAAGCCTGCCATGTCCATCTCCCTCCAGGCATCGGGTGATGCATGTGAAACCTGTGAACTGACTGAAAATTGAGCATATTATTTAGATGATAAATAAGCAGTGCGACTGTTATATTACGTCCTCCTCTATGTCAATGAAACTGGTGAATTCTACTTCGCGGCTTGATTCACTTGAAAGGTCTGTGGAAACCTCTATGTCCATTTGAAAGAAACCTTTAATTAGCCTGCATGTCTGTCAAAGAATATTCAGATAGGAAGGACAACTAGTGATATCAGTCTCACCATAATGGAAACTATGGTCAGAAACCAACTGCAGGTATTATAACGTGGTTAGCATTATTTATTAAAGAAAAACAAGAGTTCGAACTTACACGAGGGCAAAGGTTGTTAATGATGCACGAATAGCTTTGGCGGACGGTAGGATCAAAGAAAGTGCAGTAACTTCGTGAAACAGCGCCGGTCATAAGCATCAGTTCCAAACATAACATTAATTTGACTTACCGATCATAAAAACAAAGAAACCTCCTCCATCTCGAACAACCCTGCCAACAATATTTGCATATCGAGTTGCAACATTCTTCTTGGTGATAGTCAATGCCAAAATGATCAATTCTTCAGCAATTACCCACAGCCTATTCACAGAGTCGAATCAGATAACATAATATTAAGAGGTTAAACGAGAAAACTTTCCCAAACCGAAGCACGCTGGAAGGTAGATATTCAAGGCTGCATATACTATCATAGCGTATATGAGGATAACATAGCCACCAAGCGTGTATGCATAAGCCACTTGTCATGGCTAGTAATATGGTTAGCAATATTCCTACTCTGAAGTCTTTCTGATGTAAAGCATAAACTATCGTCCACAAAGTAAATCGCGTGAATTATAACACAGTGACAACATACCTCTTAACATTACAATGGCGTGTATCATGGTTCCCAGGACGGCAATAGATGAAATTAGAAATGTAAACCAGTGGCCGCATAGCAATGGATCGACGGGCGCTTCATACAGCTTCGTAAACAACAAGGTGACATTTATGCTTATTTTATGTTAGTTGCTGTTAGGCAGAGAATCTCCAAAGCTCACATTTGGCAAATGAGGCCAAAGTATCGGCAAAATAAGTATACAAACTTGACAGGTGTTAGTGAACGCCTTAAATTAGTTATATGTATCAACGATGCACCATAAAGAATAGGTACACTTACTTCCAGATGTATTTGGATTCGAACTGAAAAGTACTAGCATGGTCACAGAGTTGAATAACCAAAGCAGTCACTGAAATAAGAGACTGTTTGTCAACTTTACTTTGTCATATGTAGTATGGCAACAATGACACTTACAGCAACAACAATTGCGAAGAAATAGCCTATGGTGAACACTCAATTCTGTGTTCATTTCAATTTAGAATTCAGTTTCCAAGGATAATGTTGGAACCAAGCGAGAATCTAAAATAAATCGAGTGCGAGAGCAGGTCTATTTAAGCACTACGGATGGAATAGAATCTCCCTGTTAGGAGTCGAATATGTTCAGGGATATCACATTACGACCGCAAGGACTTAGGTCACTAACACTCGCGCTCTAACTTTAAAACCTTGCTTATACGTTCGCCCGATTGAAGTACGCAACATGAAACCTCTGTTGAATTATATTAGTTATTCAAATGTCACAATTCCATGCCGCCTCCACATATGCATTTGGATATGTTACTATACCTATTATGTATTTTACTGACAATGTGCTACAGCTGATTTTATGTATTTAAGTAGTTTACAATGTACCGTAAATACTTATCCATTTGCCTCTTGCTTCCTCCCCTTGCATGCTTTGAGGCCAAATGTAACGTCGTCGTCGTCGATGCGTCGTTTATTTCAACAACCTCTACAGTCGAATCTCTAATAACCCATAGGGGTCGGTGGATAGATAAATGTATGGGTTGTAATGGGCTATGGGCTGTTGCGACAGTACCTTAGATTACGTAAGACACTTTTAGGTTACATGGCTGATTACGTAATGTAATTTGTAAGCTTATGAACACGAGAAGTACAGTCGAACTTGTCCTATCCCATACCCGCAGCAGTCCATAACCGCGAACAACCCATGGGTTTTTTTGTCCACCGAATCGGTGGGTGGGAGAAA
Organism: Cyathus striatus; assembly: GCA_025738555.1. Classification (NCBI taxonomy): domain Eukaryota; kingdom Fungi; phylum Basidiomycota; class Agaricomycetes; order Agaricales; family Nidulariaceae; genus Cyathus; species Cyathus striatus. The sequence goes on along the minus strand of JAOVFP010000013.1, from coordinate 1,787,574 downwards.
TGGGTCCGTAACCCATATTCCTATGATACCCTATAGACCATAGGTTTGAGAGAGATCTGTAACCCATACTTGCGTCCTAAAAAGGAAATATGACATAATTTATGCTTCCGTGTCACGCTTTAGGTCCATCAGTGTCTGAAACGCTTACATTGCATTTCTATCACTATCCAATCAATATCTATCATTTTATTTGATATTTATATTTAATGTAGCCAGGCGTAATAGTAAGTGGTTTCTACCGAATATATGAAAGTAGCTACATTCTATTCTGTACTGACACTGTACGGTACCCCAGCACATTTCTATCGTTGTGCTATCACTAGTATGATTTAAACCCCTCTCAAAGTCATGAGGTGGACCCTGTAAAGGTCAAAGTACCTCTTGAATGTCACTGCACCCTATACCAGAAAGGTTGAGCATAGCCTTGCGAGCTTTGGGTGTGAATCACACAATTCCATAAGTAGCAATTTTAATTATGTAATCAATCTTTGTATATAGCAGAAGTCATATTACGTAAGCAGCTCTGTATCGTAGCAGCCCATAACCCAGAGTAACCCATAGGTTTTTATGTCCACGGACCCCTATGGGTTAAGACAAGTTCGACTGTACTGCATAATAGTTGTGGGCACCATACTCCGCAACTCCTCAAGACGGGCCTCACGTCTGAAACTTGCAAGCTGATGCTCGAGCTGCCTAGCGTATGGCTCAGCATTATCCACAAGGTACTTTCTAAGGGTGAGTGATACTGCCAGTGCTTCTTGATGCATTTTCATATTAAGAATGATATGAGAACAGTACAGCGTAGTTGAACTACAGGAGTTCACTGAAGTGCAGTTAAATACAAAAAATTAGCTACGTAACAGGTAGGAACCACCTATACATTCCTGACACCAAATAAATCGGAAAAATGATATAAAATAAGGGTTAAAATAAGGGGAATGTTTCAAGCATTCCTGTAACTTGTTACAGCTTGAGCATGCCCGGGTGAGCAATATTTCCTTTCTTGGATGTATATATGGGTTATGAACCCTCACAAAAGTCATGGGTTATGGGGTATCAATGATATATGGGTTACGGACCGTTTTCTTCTGCAAACCAACTTGGTGGATGAAAAATTCTATGGGTTGTAACAGTTTATGGCTTAATAGAGGTATGTGCTAACAGAGGTTCGACTGTATTTAAGTCTAGATGTATACAAGGTGAGACACCATCATTGAGAATGAGAATTGAAGGTTCATACAAGCTCTTTCCCACTCTTATGTGTTTCTGCGTAGCATGCTTGCACGTAAGGTGTTGGCGGCGTAAACCCAAACGTCGATGTCAATCAATTATCAGCCACTGCATTGATCGGAACATCATCACATCCTTTGCGCCATTCGAAAACTCTTCCTTTTTACATAGCTCTTGTCATAGTTGGTACAGTTAGAATGATCAGCCTATCAAGCATTCAAATGTAATAAGAGTAAAATAGTCACCTTTTTGAAAACGCTTTTTATAAGAACTCACGTCGATTGGAGACTCAAATAGATATTTGCTTCCAGAAAGAAGCGAGTAATGACATTCAGCGTCAACTAAGTGGGGATATTGTTTTTATAGTTTCCAGAAATATCCTCATTCCGTCATGCTAGGTCGTGCTTGGTCCCCGGTCCCCTCTCAGATCTCAGCCCTGGATTACATTCAAACAGCTGGTTGTGTAAGGCACCACTAAGAATAGCACAACCATGAGATACGAAAATAACACCACATGCATGTTTCACCTTTACGAATAAGTAAACGACTCTTGGCGTACAAATTCAGAGGAAAGTGATTCTCAAATATTTGCGACTCATGTTCTACTGCCTCTACTACTTGAATTATTTGTTAGAATGTGAAATCGTAGATAAAACTTCAAAAAAAATGGGAGCAGGACAAAGTCAGTTACGTTTCATAAAGCCAAAGATCCGAAGAGATAAGGACATACCGACAGATATGATTTCATAGCCCGTATCCACCTCAAATGATGATTCTCATGATTAACGCTTGGACTTGTACATCACTAAGTTTTTGCGCCTACTATCTTTTCAACTTTGCTATCGCTTCCCGAGTTTCTCTGGAAACCTAATGAACAATCTTTTCCGAAAACACACCTCAGAGCTTGGGTCTAAGGGCCTGATGTGTTCTCCTGTTCCTTCGGATGTGAGAATCCTGATCAATGGGGGGAGTTCCGAGTCAGTGGTTCGTTGGTGATGAGATCAATTGTTAGTGTACACCAAAATCAACGATCCTTCGAAGTGCGTTAAACCGTCGACTCCCTATAACTAGAGCAGAGGTAAACACTTTTCAATACACCGAAAAATTGGGACTCGCCGTCTGAATTCCAAGCGTTAGTATAAAAGTGCGCGTGTAAGCAAAATCACTGGGTTGGTATGGTGGTACAAATGATTGACTGCTCCCTACATCTACTCCAAATCAATGTAACTCGTCAACTCGACACCTTCACTTGAGCTCGAACATTCTGTAGGAGGCTCCGCAGAAAGCTGAAGGGATCCTTTGATCAATCTGCATGTCTGAAGAATAGATGTTAATAATTTAGCATGCTTGAAGGGATATAAACGCGCACTACGACAGGAGCGATGGTCAACATCCATCTGAAAACAAGTTAATGTAAGGTGCTAAGAGAATCGCAATGAGAAATAAAACGTACATAAAAGTAAAGTTTAGAAATGCGGCGCGAACGGCACGAACGGATGGTAATATCAACGAGATTGAAAATACTTGAACACGCATTTTAGTAATTACTTTAAGTTGGTGACGACGGTGCAACGTACCGGCCATAAAAGCGAAGAATCCACCCCCATCTCTCACTACTCTCCTAACAATAGCCACATACTGCGTCTTCACTTTTCTCTTCGCTAGCGTCAACGATATTATTATTATTTGCCCTGTAATCACGAATATTCTATAGTATCAATCCGAATCAGAATATTCCGAAATAAACCTAAGACATAAAGATATTCACCCGAATTGAAGCATACAGGGTGGTATACGCCTAAGCACGCACGAATCGTCATAGACATTTTCGCGGTACGTTGATATCCATGAACGGATGCACAAGCATATTGCGGTCACCTGGAGGAGGGCGAGTATCGTTCCTACTTTTTTATCTTTGTGATGTAACGCATAGACTGCAAATTTCAGTTGATTCATATACACTTGCAATTTAAAGGAGATAAAGAACCTCGGAGCATGACGATGCTGTGCATCAATGTGGTCAGTACGTTCGCAGAAACGAGGACAAATGTGAACCAGAATCGGCATAGTGTAAGCGTGATGGGCGCGTGGTGTAATTTGGTGAATAATAGCACTGCGTTTAGGCTTTCTTTTGTTAGCCATACTTATAGTAGAAACAACAGGATTTAACATACGTTTGACATGTAAGCCCAAAGTATCGGCTGAATATGTATACGACTTTCACGGGTGTTGGTGATGATCTTGCATATGATTAACAAGGTGAACTTCCAGGACGAATAAATATGATGTACGTACTTCCATACATGCTTGTATTCAAATTTGAATGTGGTTATGTGATCGTATAGGAGAACCACTAACGCAATCACTGGAACGAATCCATGAGCTCTCCTTACTAACGCGCAATCATAACTACTCACATGAAGAACAATTCCGAAAAAACACGTTGGTGTTTTGAACCAGTGGAACCGTATCCATATCTGGCCGAGCTCAATCCAAGCGTGTGAATGGTTCACCGCTGGGTCAATGCCTCAAGTTGAGATGCAAGAACAACACACTTCGTTGTTTTTATAAGAACTGGGAACTGAGTCGATCACCTATTTCATAAGCTGTCAGGGAAATTTTGATTGATACTTTAGTGTTCAGAAATAGATTAGTATGTACTTGGTATGTGCTTAACTGCATCCGTGGGGTGAATAGCACTTGCAATGTGCATAGCCTGCTAACTAAGACTTTTACGTCGCCTTGACGTTTGAATTTGAAAATTGAAGCTGGAAGGCTTGAATGAGAATAAAAAGTCCATGCGACCTCTCGCCACTCGCGACCTTCCGCGTGAACAGTTGTTGGCCGCAGCATTATACAAGAACTGGTTAAGAAATCAATTCAATCAAGCCTGAATGCCGTTTGGTCAATGTTTCGCGGCATACAGCGGAAACGTTGAAATAACATGGTTGCGAAGTGGTTACGAAGCGATTTGATTTTGATGTGAGTGCGGGTCCAATGTCTTAAAGTTGAAAATTGAAATGCGTAGACCAAGCTATTAGAGCAAATGGATAGAATTCGGTACTTGACCGGGCATTATAATGACTCGGAACGTTAATAAGTAAAAGGCATATTGTCGTGGTCAACGGGAGCGATTCGAGAACGATTCTGATGAAGGAGGTGGCTGTATGGATCCGGATCAACTTATTACGCGTTCGAAAGTCGGAAATGACCTTGAGAAAATATCTACATATTATGGCATCCAGATTTCGGAGACACCGGGCATAAACATTTATTTATAAACTCCTGCAACGCTCCGCGATAGTCTACGTAGTAGTAGGCTGCAGCTGAATAAATCGAGCAAAAAGGCTCGTTGTCTGTCTCTTGAAAAAGGTATACTTTATGGAAATGGGCCTGGCCGGGAATTGAACCCGGGACCTCCTCCAGATGGTAATTATTACCCTAAGAAGGAATCATACTACTAGACCACCAGGCCGATGGTGTAGCTTAGTGGCTTGGTAATTTCTGGGGTAGGTCCCGGATCGAGGCTAATCTAGCCAAGTCCCTTGCGAAGTTGCACGATCCTTTGGAGGGGTGGGCTAGGTATTGGGAGGCAATTTTACAGCGCAGTTACTAGAGGAGGCCGATTGTGTACGAGAGCAAAATGTATAATGATGTTGTTCTGTGAAGACGCAGTTCGTGTGGTATGGCTCAAAAAAAGGTCAGGCGCTCTCCAGGCGTACTTCAATAGAAATGGCTCTAGGCTGCGCGTAAGATGAACTCCAGATTTTAATCCACCATGGTCCATAAGTATTAGGAGAGCATTGACATTTATGATTATTTGAAATTAATTCAATGGAGCCTGCTCGCGTTTCGCAGCAACGTCTGGAATTGTGGCTCGGGATGAAGGTTACGAAACAATTTGATTTGTTGATGTGAGCGTTAGTTGAGCGGGCCCGGCATTTATGTTCTGAGCTCCGTAGGGAAGGTGAAAGAAAATGTCCTGATGCTGAGACTAACGTTCATTTTGGAGATAGTGGTGCAAACGAAAAGGAAGAACCTGGGAGAAGGTTATGTGAGAGGGAGCAAATAGGCATTGGGCAGAGGTATAGAATAAAACTTTATAGCGAATGCAGTTTTAATAGGAAAATGGTCGGTAAGAACGATTGTTGAATCAAGATATGTCTAAATTTACTGTGATATTTCTGGTAAGCGGAACTCGGAAATGAAATGTTAGTAATGGCCCGCTCCGGGTACGCCGCCGAAGCAGCTGTGACGCTGTTGTCGTGGACGAATATTCAATATTCAATCTTGAATGCATTTTGAATTTGAGGCCTTGAGGGGTCGTTTAATGAGGTATTTCATCGACGGTGCACGAGATGCAATTGGCAGCCATGGCACTTGACTTTAGTGGATAGTAACAAAGCATTCAAGATTGTAGCGTGTTGGTAGCGTGGTATGTACAACGTCATCGATTCATCAGTTAGTGTCTTCACTACGAGAACCAATTTTGCATTGAACATTGTGGCGTGGTAGAGCTTCAACATCGTCATACAAACGTCGGGCAAGGGGTATGATGTAATCACACAAGTCGCGATAACACAACCCATCAAAAGACACAGCCAATCAAATCAAAGCAGTGTCGTCGTCCATCTGGCACTCTTCCTCCCTCTTCCCCTACCCTCCTCGCCACTCTGACCACAACCACCACAAACCAGCCATGTCAACCAGCAAATCCACCCGCCTCCCCTCCCTCAATCAAATAGCAGCCCACATGAATCCAGCGTCCAGCGCCCCCTCAGGCTTAGCAGCACCCCGCCCACGTCTCGCTGCCTCCTTCCTCCGCACAGGCTCTAATACCTCCCTATCCACCGCGGCATCCACGCAGGACAGCGTGGCTGTCCAGCCCCCCGAGACAAGGAGCACATCGCCTTCAGCGCTCACTACCTCCCCTCCGAACGAGGAGGACCCGAGCACGCCCACGAGCGAGGCTGGCGGGGACAAGTTGACGAAGGATAAAGTCGAGAGACTGAATGAAATTAGTGAAGCTATTGATGCTGCTACTCATGATGCCAATCCTGGTGCCAATGGAGAGGGAAAAGAGGTGAAGAAGAGTAAAATGCCAATTGGGTATAAGAATGTACCTTCCCTCGAGGCGATTACGGCGCGATTGGCAAAGACGCGCAGGACGATTAGTGTGGATGGGTCTGCGATGCCTCCTGAGCCTCCGCTTGTTGAGGATCCTAAGACTCCGGGTGTGCAGATGAAGCCTGCTGAGCATCCGTTACAGTTTGGGTGGTGCGTTCTTTTTTATTTTCTTTGTTGTGTTGTATCGTTTTGATTGATGATGATGGATGTAGGACGATCTACTACGACACAAAAGCGAAATACCCATACACACCCGCCTCATCTCTTCCCTCGAGTTCAACACCCACCGCCCCTGGGTCCGCCCCCGGAACAGCAGATCCAAACGCCCCCTCTCCGCCCTCCACCCACCCGACACAACAGAATACGAAGCAGGCCTAACAATAGTAGGCGAATTCAAAACAGTCGAAACATTCTGCCGATACCTAAACTGGCTCAAACCGCCCTCCCAACTCGAAAAACAATCCAACTACCACCTCTTCAAATCAGGCATCAAACCCATGTGGGAGGATCCCGCCAATGCGAGTGGTGGCAAGTGGGTCTTGACGATGCGCAATAATCCGACTTTGTTGGATCGCAGTTGGAGTTGGCTTGCTATGGCGCTTGTGGGTGAGGAGTTGGAGGAGGGCGATGAGATTTGTGGTGCTGTTGTTAGTTTACGGGGCAAGGTTGATAGGATTCAGGTGTGGACTAGGGGAAAGGATGATGTGGAAAAGTTGAATGCTATTGGGAGGAGGTTGGTTAAGCTTTTGGATGTTAGTGAGGCTGATAATATTGGTCTTGAGTTCCAGGTTTGTCCTTTCTGTTCTCTTTTTTTACGTTGAGAGTGGTGCTGATACCTTTGTGTAGTATAATAGCGATGACCATCCACCACCAAACAAGTTCGTCACGATTCAGGCGCTCCCGCCTACCTCGTACCGCTCGAATTTCGCTACGGGTCCTGGGGCCCCCGGCGCTGGGGCTGGAGGCCATGCCGCGACGAGGTCGATGAGTCAGTTCGGTTCTGGAGGTTCGTAATTCTTTTTATCTATTACTTTTCTTTTGTATTCTTGAGTTTTATGGACCTTTTTGCGATATTCTTTGATTTATGGATTGGGGGGGTTGGTTGGGCGGTGGATGTTCTTGATGAATGTGTGGCTGTGGGTATCTGTATTTTGTCCGGAGGCTGATATGGAACGCTCGGCGTTTGGTTGGTGTGGTGATGATGCGGTTTGATGTGTGCTGTATCGTGCATAGCTTATCGTCTATTCTTTCTCTGGAAAGATCATGGGCGGGGATGTGGTTTGTGTGGCACTGTGTTCCTGGGTGAACGGCGGTCGCAGGTTTGTGTTGCTCCCCGCTCGAGCGCGCAGCTCTACTCATTCACTTCAGTTGGAATCTGGACATCACCGCACGGTGCAGGCGCGGGTGCGTATGCATACTGTGGTGGAGTGTTTCCATCTTCACAGCTTGACCCTGCATGCTTGGGTTGACTGGAAGGGGCAGGTGTAGCTGGTCCCGTTCATGATTCGAACGTCTTCTCGAGTACGCTTTGCGACTTAGGAGGATCCTTGTTGTTCTGCGGCTGTGCACTTCTTCTCTGCGGGAATACGCCCTCGGCCTCAACGATTTTGCTCTGCGGTTTGCTTAGCGATGCCGCAGCTCGTTGATGGGTGCAGGCGGTGTAGCTGGTCATTCGTAGTGCGTATACTTTCAAAAGCCGCACTTGAACGGGGGTAGTCCACCGCAGCGATATACTGCTTTGGCCATCTGCTCGAGTACGGGCCTGCCATACCACTCACCTTCTGTTCGCCTGTGCTTGGGTGCAGGGGCATGTATGATTTGGTTCACCACAGTGCTATCTACGCCCTCAATTTTCCACTGCGTTGGCACTACCGTTCGCGTCTGTACCTGCTCGGGATGTCGGTATCAGGACGACTTGGGCCGTGTTCTGTCCCAGCCATGTTGTGCGGACTGAAACGCTGCTGCGTTGGCATTTCATGCTTGGGAGGTTTCGAGCGCGCTGTGGTCGGTCGTTATATGCACAAGGTGGCGTGAGGTGTTAGTTTAGCTCAGGAGGTGGAATTGGTCACTCGCAGCGTTGCTTCTGCTTGGGACGCACAGGCCGTGCCTCCTACGCCAGATCCGCTCAGCAGTTCCCGCTGGATAGCGCCCCTACTCGCTGTTCTACGGACAATACAGGTGGTTCACGACAAGTCCATAACTGCGCTCTGGTCCGGACACTTGACCATGTATACTCCCTTTCTCCTGTTTCAGCATCACTCGTGTTACGCCCTTCGTCTATGACTCGGGATTTGGCGTGGGTGTGGGGTCGAGCATGGGGTTTTGTCGGAGATGGTGGTGTGCATTTCCCATCCCCTCCGCCCTGGGATATGGGCAGGATCGGTAGACGTAGTCGCGTTCTGTGAACAGTTTTTTCACTCGTACGGCTTTTCTGGGCCGGTGTGGGGAGAGAATGTAGGGTCTTTTACGACCGTCGCTGTTTCGATGATTCCTTCTGGTTGCTATTTCTTTCCTCCTTTCTTATTCACACTCCTTTAACCTTTTTACCTTCCTGTTCTTCCTTGGTCACGTACGGAAACTAACTCCGCTCCTCTAGGTGTAACATCCCCCCAGGACCAACCACACTCTGCTGGACCTGCGTCAGGAGCTGCATTTGGCAGCTTCGGGATGGGCTCGATCGGCGGGTGGAAGGCAGGTGCTGGACCTAGTGCCACTGGAGCACGGAAGTAAGCATTGTGGGTTTGAGGTAAAGTGGAGTAACATTAAATTGGGCCTGCGGGTGAATGGTATTGGTGGAATTTTAACTGTATTTCTTTCCTCTCTGTTTCTGTATCACTTAAGTATTACTGCCACTGGTTCGATTAACTATTATTTTTCTCTTGGAGATAATGTGAGCACTGGGAATGTCAATTCAAATACATAGTTGTTTGGGTTTTGGTGAGCGCTTTGAAGTGAGTGTCTTTTTTGAAGTGAACCCCACTCTTTTGTAACTTCAGGTCTTTCGTACATCCGCGTCATAACTTTTTACAAACTATGATCCGCCGAACACTCCTTTGTTTTGGGCAAGTACTAAGTGACTGCGGAAAGGCTCCGAAGAGGCTGGAATCTGTTGGAATCTGCATTGGTTTGCATTCGGAACAACGTTGCTTGGCTGCCTTGGCAGTGTTGGTAGCCACTGTGGTAAGTACTTCATAGTACAAGCTTATGTATTTGGCAGGTACTGTAGTCTTGTATTGTAACTATTAACAACAACCTCTTATTTTCTCCAATCTTCATTTGTAGGGGCGGTTTCTTGGGGAACTACATAAATTACACGCAATGCAAGGAAAACAAGGAATCAAGGGGAAACATACAGTAGGTTCAAACTTCACGCCACTTGTAAGTTTTACTATACTACTCAGGTTTGACTCAGGTACTGCTTGGGACTCTTTGATATGTCGACCTTAGATGTCCCTGAACCTTCCCTAAGATTCTAAAAGATTTCTAATTTCTGATTTACTCCTAGTGCTTAAAAGATGCTTCAATAGACTTCCTTCAAATGCCCAAGGTCTTCAGCAAAAGAAGATGGACATCTATCCGAGTGTCTTTGTTCGCAATTGTTCTTGCCGTGAGTCAATTGTCAGTCGCTTTGGTTCCTCTGAGCTAATAGATATACTCCAGTAGCTGCGTTGGTGGTGCTAGTCTACGACCACGTCATTACTTTTTGGTTTGAATATAATTGTATCTGGAAGTAAGTGCATGGGTATCCAAGAACTTTACGTTGTATTAATATGCTCAAGTCAAGGCGTTCTCTAACACCTATCAAATTTGTGTATATTTTCTGTCGATACTCAAGCCTCATATGCCAAATGTATGGTTTTAAAAATCTTATATCAGATGCCGAGCACGAATAACAATTTACAAGCGTGAATGCGGCCTTGCTGTTCACTAAGCTGCATCAGGCACCCATTGATCCATTGCTATGTCGACAGTGGACCAGGTTTTTAATCACAGCGTGTACTATACAGGGAACTATGATGCATTCAATTGTTATGCTACGAGGTATGTTATCACTATATCATGAGTGCAGGGATTGACTATGTATAATAGTATACGCTCTGCATCGGAAGGACCTGAAAATCGGAATTCTGCTATTCATAATACTAATTGCAATGGCTGGGTCAACCCTATATACTTGGTGGTTTCCGCACCACGACGACGTATGCAACCTTAAGCACGCGACTTCGAGTATGCTTCCATTTGGGAAAGTCATTCCTCATTTAGTCTGTTTATTTATATGTTGCCTGATTCCGGTACACATAGGATATGGATGGTTACTGTGGAAACGATTATATTGACACTAACCATCGCCAAGATGAACGTCGCGGCTCAGTACACGAATATTGTTGAAAAAGTTGTTCGAGACGGCGGAGGGTTTTTTGCTCTCATGATCGGTATGTCTATTAACTTTCGTATTTCGTGTTCTTATCAAAAATAATTGCCCATTTACATAGCACTATGCGCAGTCGCTTTGATCTTACCATCAGTCCAGGCTGTTGGCGCAGCAATAACAAGTTTCTCTTTCATGTGCGTTTTCGCCCCCATTTAATTATGTATCTCATCTTAAGATGATTTTCAGTTGGATGCTGACAATATCTCCCGTTATGGTGCGCATTTATTTTTGATACCGACAGCTGAAATTGTATGACCATCGAACCTTTATTAATTGCCAGACATGCAGATTGATTAAAGGGTTCCTTCAAATCGATGAAGACGCTTCCGTGGACCAATGTTCTAGAGTTTCAGACAATGATGTAGAACTTACGAGCTTCATCAACGTGGCTGGTTAGGAGTACATTCATTATTACGACGTAGCCCTGTGTTATCATTTAAAACCTTATTCTTCAGCTACTTAACGGAAGGCCGGGTGATGGAGTTTGGAAGTGAGCTCTGACTGTCTGCTACAGTCGTGAGGTATTTTGAGAGACTAGGCGCCTGAAATGTGAAGTTATTAGTGATGAAGAAATATCGCTGGTTCGGTTTAATGTTTAATTCATTGGAGATAACATATACAAAGTTAGTACGTGGTATGTGTTACGTGATGCTCGGAACCCGGGGAAATTTTAAGTCTCAGATTCTTTAGCCTCCTACATATCAGCACATTTTATTTGAGGGCTGATTGATGTTGATGGAAAGTTGATGCCTACAGAGCTTGACACGCAAGTGGAAGTCGTTTTAGGTTTCTTAAAAGCGTTAAAATCTGTAGAAAAGCACTTATTACTTGGTATGCCTTTACGTTAGCGACAACGCCGCCGCAACCGTACTATTTTATCGATGTCCCTGAACATACATATCCCAACGAGGATAAGTATCTATTCTTGATCTATTCAATCCCTACCATTTAAATGGACCCAATTTAAAGTTCCATTGGTCGCCCTTGAAGATCGAATTCCGACATAAAGATGGACACACTGAATCTACAGCCTAGTGTATTTCTTCGCAATAGTTCTTGCTGTAAGTATCGTTGTCGTTCAATGATTAAGTAAAAGCTGATAGCGGTTATATCCCAGTGGCTGCATTAGTAGTTCAAATATTAGACCACGCCAGTACTTTTCAGTTCGAATGTGAATGTATCTGGAGGTGTGTGCAAGTTGTGTTTTCTTAGCTGTGCTGTGCCTTGTTAATGGAGATAAACTAAGGTGGTCGTTGACAACTGTTAAATCTTTGTACATCTGCAGCCGCTATTTAGGCCTCATCATACAAACGTATGTTTTAAAAGATTATCAGTGTTTATAAACGCCTAAGTGATAGAAAATAAGCGTGAACGTCGCCTTGTTGTTCACAAAGCTGTATGATGCACCCATTAATCCATCGCTATGCCGCTACTGGTTTACATTTCTAATTTCGTCAGTTGTCGTCCTGGGAACTTTCTTGCATGTAATTGTAATGTTGAGAGGTATGTAATCACTGTATCTTACGCTCCAGTGATTGACTTTGCATAATATAGTCTACGCTTTGTATCGAAAAGACTTTAAAGTCGGAATGTTGCTAGCCACATTACTAGTCGGAGTGAATGGCTTATGCGTGCATGCTTGGTGGTTATGTTATCCTTATACATGTTATGATGATATATGCAGCCTCGAAGATATCCCTTCTAGCTTGCTTCGGTTTGGGAAAGTTTCTTTGTTTAGTCTGGTTTTTATGTTACCTGATTTGATGCTGCATATAGAATATGTGTTATTGCTGAAGAGTTGATCGTTCTGATATTAACCCTCGCCAAAATTGCAACTCAATATGTACATATTGTTGGTAGAGTGGCTCGAGATGGGGGAGGGGTTTTTGTTTTCATGGTCGGTATGTTAAACTAATTATGATACTGTAACTGAACCTTACAGCCGCTTATGTACGAAGCTACTGCTATCCCTTTGATCCTACCGTCCCTCAAAGCTGTTCGCTCGACGTTTGCAACCTTTTCCTTAGTGTATGTTTGAACTTCTATTTCGCTTCAAATTTCAAATTTCCCTTACAGCTTTATAATAACCTGCAGCTGGACTCTGACCATCGTCCCCATTGTGGTGAGAATATATAACTGTACACACCAACTGTCTCACTCACCCGCCCCTTTTTCATAGACATGTAGGCTTATTGAAGGATTCCTTGAAACAGAAACTTCTATAGATCATTCAAGGGAATCTATAAGCGATGTAGAATTAACCAGCTTCATTGGCATGTAGTAGGTCTCAGTAAAGTACTATGTAGCCCAATTTTTCATCTAAAATGTTATGTTTTGACTAGTTCGCAGACGGTGTTGTATAGAACTCTTGAGCGGGCTTGCTGTGGATAGGCACAAAGAATGACTGCGTTTATTTCCATTCTAATCAATGTTTCTGGACACTGCGGAACGTGCTTTGAGCTGGAATACGGGGAAGGTTCTACGTAGGCCCAACGAACGAGTACCTTTATTTTCCGTTCTAATTTAATGTTTCGGGAGATCGCGGGATGTAACGTATCAATGATTCAACCTTCTTTCTGCTCATATTCACGGAATTCATGCAACCACAGCGCGCCTCCACAAGAAAGGATACCAAACGCTTGCAATTGAATATCTCAAGTCGACATCCAGTGTACCAGGTACCTAGGACTCTAGAAATAATGTTTTGTCTCTTCTGTTAAAAGGCTCTCGAATCATGTCTTCTCGAATCGTTTCACTCGATCTCCGATGCTCTTCTGTGATCTTTATTATTGTGTCTAACGACCTTAAGGTACGGCGGTCGCATGGCTGGCAGTAGTGGAACGTTTCACCACTATCGGGGGTTAACATTTTACATATCGTTTACTGGTCATCAATTCATCTGTGAACTCCGGTGTTTCTTCGCAATTGTTCTGTATGTGAGTAACACCGAATTGCTGTGCTCACAAGGGAACCTTCGAAAGCTAATGATTATATCCCAGTGGGTGCCTTGATCATCCTCCTCTATGACCATGCCAGTACTTTTCAATTCGAGCATAGGAATATCACTATATCATGAGTGCAGGGATTGAATATGTATAATAGTGTACGCTCTGCATCGGAAGGACCTGAAAATCGGAATTCTGCTATTCATACTACCAAGTGCGACGGCTGGGTCAACCATGTATACTTGGTGGTTTCCGCACCACGACGATGTATCAACCTAAAGCACGCGACTTCGAGTATGCTTCGATCTGGGAAGGCCATCACTCGTTTAGTCTGTTTATTTATATGTTGCCTGATTCCGGTACATATAGGATATGGATGATTGCCGCGGAAACGATCATATTGACGTTAGCCCTCACCAAGCTGAGCGTCGCGGCTCAGTACGCGAATATTGTTGGTAAAGTCGTTCGAGACGATGGAGGGTTTTTTGCTCTCATGATCGGTATGTCTCGTGAGTTGCTTATTTCATGTTCGTATAGAAAACGATTGCCCATTTACACAGTGCTATCTGCAGTTGCTTTGATATTACCATCAGTCCAGGCTGCTCGCGCAGCAATAACATGCTTCTCTTTCATGTACGTTTTCAACCCCATTTAATTACCTCGTCTTAACGCGACTTCTAGTTGGATGCTGATAATATCCCCCATAATGATGCGTACTTATATTTTATACCGACAGTTGAATTTGTATGACTATCGAACCATTATTACTTGACAGACATGCAGATTGATTAAAGGGTTCCTTCAAATAGACGAAGACGCTTCCGTGGACCAATGTTCTAGAGCCCCATCCGATGATGTAGAACTTACCAGCTTCATTGATGTGGCTGGTTAGTATGCTACATTCATGTAGTACCACGCAGCCCTGTGTTATCATTTAGACCCCTATTCTTCAACCACTTATCGGAAGGCCGGGTGATGGAGTTTGGAAGTGAACTCTGACTGTCCGCTACAGTAGTGAGGTATTTAGAGTCTTAGACCGGAAATGTAAAGTTACTAGAGGTGAACAAATACTATCGTTCACCTGTCAGTGATGAGAATACCATTCAATGAGAATGTCACACCAGTGTCACACTAGTCTCATCAAAGAATTCAATGACTGACTAGCAGTGCTGAAGCGAACACCGGCACAGATGTCAATGAGATCCATCAAATTCTTCATATTCCGCTCGTTCCGTCCTACGGCAAGCGTAACATTCCCCATAATTTGGAAGTTCAAAAGTTCATGAATTTCCGTAAAATAAAAGATATATTATACATTCTAGAGCTTAAATTAGACTGTATGCAAAGTTTGAGGTAAAAAAGACAACAGGAAATTGGGGAAATATGGTGATTCTCATTGAGTGGTTGTCTCATCAACTGGTGAACAATAGTATAGCTAGTTTGGTTTAATGTTTAATGTTTAATTGGAGATACCATTTGGATAACATATATAAAGGTACAGTACTATATATACTTTATACAATGTTTAATCTATATGTACGTGGTATGTGTACTGTAACGTGATGCTCGGAAGCTGGGAAATTCCAAGATGTCTCAGATCTTATGTACTTACCAAGAGATTCTATCTGAGACGTACTAGTCTCGATGAAGCGATTGTATTGATTTCTCCTGGTATCGCTTCTGATTATTGGCAATTTTAGAATTAGTGGTGGCTGGCTGATGTTGATGGGATTAGTGCACCCCCAACCGACTGCTTCATGTAAGAATTAAATTAACAGAACGTCTACAAGAGCTTTACTTACCTCACAAAGTGGAGGCTAGTGGAGGTCGTGCAGAAGCGTTAAAATCTGTAGTAAGGCACGTACTTATTACTTGCTGGTACGCTTTTACGTTAGCGAGGCCGTCAGTCACTCCGACCCGCATCGATGTCCCTGAACATACATATCCCAATGAGGATATCTATTCTTGATCTATTCAGTTTCACCATTTACATAAATGGACGTACTCTGAAGTTCCTTTGGTCGTGAAGACCGAATTCTGACCCACATAAAGATGGACACCCTGAATATCCAGCCTACTGTATTTCTTCGCAATAGTTCTTGCTGTAAGTGTCGTTGTGGTTAAATGATTAAGTAAAAGCTAATGACAGTTGTATCCCAGTGGCTGCATTAACGGTTCAAGTATTAGACCACGCCAGTACTTTTCAGTTCGAATGTGAATATATCTGGAGGTACGTGCAAGGTGTGTTTTCTAAGTCGTGCCAAGCTGTTAATGCAGATAAGCTAAGGCGGCCGTTGACAACTGTCAAACTTTTGTACGTCTGCAGCCGCTATCTGAGCCTCATCATACAAACGTACGCTTTAAAAGATTATCCCTGTTTATGAATGTCTAAGTGATAGAAATAAGCGTGAACATCATCTTAATGTTCACCAAGCTATACGATGCACCTGTTAACCCATTGCTATGCCGCTACTGGTTTACATTTTTAATTTCATCAATTCTCGTCCTGTCAACTTTTTTGCATGCAATTGTAATGTTGAGAGGTATGGAATCACTGTATCTTATGCCCCAGCAATTGAATTTAAATAATATAGTCTATGCTTTGTATCTGAAAGACTTTAAAGTCGGAATGTTGCTAGCCATATTACTAGTCGGAGGGGATTGTGCATGCGTGTATGCTTGGTGGTTATGCTATCCTCATACATATTATGATGATATATGCAGCCTTAAAGATATCCCTTCTAGCTTGTTTAGGTTTGGGAAAGTTTCCTCGTTCACTCCCTTTGGTTTTAAGCTACCTGATTTAATACTGCTTATAGGATATGGGTTATTGCTGAAGAGTTGATCATTCTGACACTAACCCTCGCCAAAGTGAATATCGCAACTCAATATATACATATTGTTGGTAGAGTTATTCGAGACGGAGGAGGGTTTTTTGCTCTCGCAGTTGGTACGTTAACCTAATTATAAAACTGTAACCGAAACTTATAGCTGCTCATTGCAAAGCTGCTGCAATCCCATTGGTCCTACCGTCTGCCAAAGGTATTCGGGCAACATTTGCAACCTTTTCCTTAGTGTATGTTTGAATTTCTATTTCTGTTTATATTTCAATCCTCCTTACAGTTTTATGATAACCCACAGCTGGGATTTGACCATTCAACCCATTGTGGTGAGAATATATAATTGTACACTACCAACTGTCTCACTCATCTAACACGCTTTCATAGTCATGCAGGCTGATTAAGGGTTTCCTTGAAGTAGATACAGAGACTTATGTGAATCACTCAAGAGAACCCATCAGTGATGTAGAATTGACCAGCTTTATCGACATGGAGTACCAGTCTCAGTAAAATACTACGTAGGTAGTGCAATTTACCATCTAAAATGATATATGTCGACTAATACACAGACATTGTTTTACAGAGTTCTTGAATGCGTTTGCATATTTTGGTATAACAGCGATGACATTTCACAGTAATCAGCCATCTACTCCTTTCAGCCGCATGATATACCCCGCTACTGGGACTAATTCAATGTTTTGAAACATGCTTCGAAAATTTGGATATGAATTTCATCATTATTTGTAAGCCCAGCGAATGAGTTTGCCATTTGGATTCAACGTCCTTTTTTCAGCTCACGACTACTTAAGCTTTAAGTCTTATCTAGACCCAATCTAGATCTATTAAGTACTTTCTCAGTGGTGCACATCATTGGCGCATCATGCCATTTTACTAGGTCGGATTGTATTGAAATCGGGCGTCGGCACCAACCAGTTTCTGACACGGTCTCCATGGCGACATAAATAGTAAGTACTTCCTGAGTCCTTTCTAGGGCCTCAGGGGGCACAAAACCGTTCTGCCCGAACTGACCGTAGCATTACTTCGCGGACAGACTCGAAATGAAAAGGCACAAGGTTTGACTATTCTTAAGTTGTTTCACAGGCGTCTGTCAAACCCGAGTGACAAAACCATATTGAATAAGTTTTGACTATTGATTGACTGGATAATTGATTTCCCTGAACGATCTGAAAAGGGGGACAATTCAGTTCAGAACGCTTAAATGAAGGCATTCTCTTACTCCGGAGATATCAGTTTATTCACATCCTGGTTCAAATGGTAACATTATATGCACGACCGAGCGTTTTCTATCGAAATTGTTCTTCTTGTAAGCCATTCGCATTCTCATTCATGGTATACAATAAATATTAATAAAACTGAGTATTCTAGTAGCTGCTTGGTCGTTCTTGTATATGATCATGTCAGTAATATTCAGTTCGAATATAAGTACATCTGGAAGTAAGTGCTAGTCACCGTACCCCAAATATTCCTTCATTGATCTAGTCGAGTAAAGACATCCTCTGACAATTGCCAAGTTCTTGTACATCTTTTGTCGTTATTTTAGTCTCATTTGCCAAACGTATGTATGAGTAAGTATTGTTGTAATACGGATAACGACTAATGAAACCACAAGAGCCAACACACTCTTGGTGTTCTCCAAATTGCAGCGGGAATCCATTAGACCCTCACTATGCCAATATTGGTTTACATTTCTATTTTCATCCTGTACCATACTGGCATCAGCCTTGCATATCGTTGTGATGCTACGAGGTGCGCCATTTTTGTACCACCTGTTGATCTGCACATTAAATACCATACTGCAGTATATGCTTTGTATAAAAAGGACCGTAGAATTGGATTTTTTCTGGTCATACTACTGACTACAGTCCTCGGACTATGCATTCACTCGTTGTTGTTATGTTTTCGTCGTAACATATATGATAATATATGCAACGTTGATTTTGTACCTTTGAACATGCTTTATTTTGGGAAAGCTTCCTTTATCCAATCTGTTACTTTCCCCTTTCCGTGATACTTATGCATATAGGATATTTGCGATAGCTGAAGAATTAACAGTGTTAACATTAGTTCTCCGAGTTGCCAATAGGAATACTGCAATCCAATCCAGAAATATAGTTCGAAAAGTTGTCCGAGACGGGGGAGGAATTTTTGCTTTCAAGTTTGGTACGTTGAACCTGAACTTTACATTCCATACATCCCACGGAAGCTTATAGTTGCACATTTCAGCAATTTCGATATCTTTGATCTTGCCTTCCGTTCAAGCTGTACGTGCGGCATTAACAAGCATTGGTTTTGTGTGCGTTTCTCATGTTCATACTTCTATATAATATTTCTCAGCTTATAAATGTTCAGCTGGAAGCTAACAATGTTTCCAATCATAGTGTGTTTCTATTCAATCTTCAATCTTACTGAGTCACTAAATATTTTACTAGACATGCAGATTAATTAAGAGTTTCTTCGAATTGGCTACGGACCCCTCCATAGCTCAGTTGAGGTCATTGGGAATTGATGTAGAATTAACTAGTTACATTGATATGACTATTTCTCAGTAATTTTAACTGCAAGTTGTTTAAGTCAGTAACACCATCCTATCACTCTCGAGGGAGATTGGGCTGGATTAGTCCGAAATACTCTGTATCTGACCATGTTCCAACGGTGTCCAACTTGTCCAACACCAGTCAATGTCGATGAAATAGCGAGTTCCTGAGTGCGAGCCTGCGGAGGCGACCAATATTATTTCCATCTCGGAAATCTTGTTATTGTCGTCCTGGGCCATCACTGATTCTCGTATGTGGGATTTGCATTTTACGGATATGCACTGATAACCCGGAAGACATTTTGTATCTTATTTATGTTAAGTAGGGTTATGCATTATGTATTACTCTGATCTGTGGAAGTTTACCGGGACCTTGGTATCACAAATAGCCACTAACGAAGTAAATTCTTGTGTCTCAGATTCTCTCAGACAGGTATCAGAGCCTATACATAGCTTCTATTAGCTCGAGATTTGTACCAATGAAATATGATTATCTCCTCGGTCTCAAACTTCCGCAGTTGATAAATGAGCTAAAACCGTTACGGTGCCCGCTACTCACCCAATAGTAGATTATTGCTCTTTGAACACTTGTTCTTGGAAGACTTTAAAATCCCAGATCAAACAGAATATATTATCATACTGCTTACAAAGAACTTTCAAGGACTCTGACTTGGATTTGACTTTCCCCAGTTCGTTGGTTTATTCGGATGTCTAATGTTTGGTCCGAGAATTACCCAATATCAATTGTTCGCAATCATGGGGACTCCATCAGTCCGTCGCGGCCGTGCAACTGATACCTCCAGCACTGCTGAGCCCGAAATACATATCTGTACCTTGGCGTCGTACTTAAAGTGACCTTGCGGACAATACACCCACTGGCTCGTTCTCCGACTCGATGTCCGAATTAAACTCGAAGGTAGTGGCTGGTATGTGGGCGACGCGATATATTGTGGTACGTACGTATTGTCTCTATCCATATTATCAAAGTGACTCAACAACAATTTGTAGAGCGGGGATGGTATGTATACAACTGCATGCCTGTAGATATGATTTACTAAATCATCATTGGATTAAAGTGGCCGGCGCAACGTTACTGGCATGTAACAACTAGAATTGTGTTTGATATCATCTCACTTTGTTACCGCTAGGTATTCGACTACTTCCTGACGCTCGAGATGGAAATATCCTATATCTGGAAGTGGAGACTAGGCCTACTGGACGTTCTATACCTCATAACAAGGTATTTACCTATCGTTAACATCGTTTTGATGTACAAGTGTATGTGTTTGTCATTCAGCATTTTGTTCTTTCGAATGTAATCGTACCTTCTCTACAGACGATGAAGTTATAACATCTGTCCCATTCTCGCCAACTGCAGATTCCCCCAGCTGTCCGGTAATATTTGCTACAAATGGGTGTGCGTTCTGTTCTACCTGCAGATTTATTTTCACCAGTGTGCTCAAAACTTACTACAGGGCTTTGTCTTATAGGAATTGCATTGGCCGAAAGCACGCTTTCTTCTTCTTTTATCCTTAATCTTCAGCTAATTCCTCCCTTAGTTGTACTAGCATTGAGAACATGGGCCCTTTGGGGTAAACATAAACACCTCACTTATTTTCTTCCTGCAATCTTCGTCATCTGCTGGGTTATTTCGTTTGTCATTCTAGGACGGTATCTTGTTACACTTCCAAGTAAGTTTACTACCCCTTTTTATTAATTACTTGAAAATTTACATGACTATAGGATACCCAACGTGTGGACAAATCGCAGGAGATACTTCTTCATTTATTGTAGCTCTGATATTGATCTTGGTTTTTGAGGCTGGTGAGTTATGGTTGTGTGGGTGGTTATATGTATTCATGAATTCCTTTAGCTATTTTGGGACTGACAATTTTGCATGCCAAATGTCAGGGAGAACTCAAGTTATTTATGCATTTCCTTTTCTGACTGATTTTTTAAAATCATAGACAATAGCAAGTTGCACTGGTCCCCCATTCAGAAAGTTATCTACAGAGATGGTAAGATTGACATCTATCTTGCACTTAAATAAAATACTGAAGGCTAGAAAAGGCATAATGTATTACATCTTCTTGCTAGGCATTACAATTTTCATCATTTATTATCTCAACTCCTAACACTTTAACCTCGGTTTAGGAATATCAATAGTAAATATTTCCTTGTTGGCAACTAAAGTGAGCTTACATTCCTAGTCTTTATACATGTACTACATATTTATCTAGTCTTTCTATGCAAATTTACTATTTAAGTATGAAAACCTCCCTCATTATTTTCCCAGTGACTAATTCTTTTATGCAGTACGGAACGAATTGCACATTCGATATTTGCAGGACGCATTGTATTACATATTCGGGAGGAAATGTCGAAGGAAAGGGACAAATATTATATTTATTAAAAAGTGCCAGGAAAGACACAATATTTATATAGGAGACTTCTCGTTGTTATATATGTAACTAGACACTAGCAGTATAGAATAATGTGTATGCCAGATGAGAGAGTTAGAAAAGCATACTATAGAACTCATACAATATTAACATGAGAGTCTATTCTCTTTTGCTCAGCCTGCCTTCTGGGCCTATTCTATATCAATAAAGGAAGTGGTTTACTTTCTTACATCTTTTCATGATCCCCTTGAAGAGTCACTCATAATATTCAGCATGCACAAAAAAATGCAATGAAATGGCTATGCTGGGGATGTGGGAACATTGAGTTGGTCAAGTAGTTACTCATGTATTTTTTACATTCACTCAGTTGCTGATAAATTATGTCTGATTCTTTTCGGAAATGTAGTGTATCATTGATAGCACAATATCAAATGATAAGAAATTACATTACTCATGTGAGGTATATTCTAGGTCTACCTCAGGGAGAAAGCTGTCGACATTCTGCATTCAAATTTATTTCCTAGCTTGTTTAAAAAATAATTACAACACATATCATAAAGAGACGATCACAATTATCCTGTATGTATCAGTATTAGGCAATAGACATGTAAGTAGAATGAGTACAGAAACTTTCCCAAATGAAAGCATGGTCAAAGAGATATATTTCAGGTTGCATATAGCATCGTAATAATGGGCTCAATGATAGCTCATCTGGCAAGAATGGATGCAAAATCCAAATGTGACAACCAGCAGGATGACCAGCAAAATCCCAACTTTATAATCTTTCCTATGTAAGGCATATACTATGACATGTGCATTCACAATCAGCTGCCTGAACTGTCAGGTTTAGATAATGTACTTTGTAGCATCACAATAATGTGCATCATTAGTCCTATGTTTGAAGACATAACCTGAAATGTAAACTAATATCTGCATAGGAGCTTGATACAGCTTAGTGAAGAGCAAGACAGCATTGATACTTGTTTCTGTTAGTCTTGTGATTTTCTCAGTATACAGCAACATACATTTGGCATGTCAGGCCAAAATAATGGCAAAAGATGTAAATACATTTGACAGTTGTCAACAGATGTCTAACCATACATGAATCAGTGATATATAACCTTGGAATTCGTTAAGAATTCTAAGGTAGTCGTCAGTGACAGTAATTACTATCGCATCATTTTACAACCTACATATGTCCACTTGGGGTGCTGTTGCTTGTAAGTTTGATATTCTTTCCCCGACATCGTGTCCGGGGTGTGGTGTACACCATGCGTTGCATTCGAGTCATTTGAATTTGAATCCCCCACCATACCCGAGAAAAGATATACCGAATGTTATATGAAATGGAACACTGACTTCGAGATGTTCCATCTGTCGTTGGATGTCGTGCCATGCGGGAGATGCGACACCCATTCAGCTGTTAGTTATAGAACCA
This sequence comes from Cyathus striatus, assembly GCA_025738555.1. NCBI lineage: Eukaryota > Fungi > Basidiomycota > Agaricomycetes > Agaricales > Nidulariaceae > Cyathus > Cyathus striatus. The sequence goes on along the minus strand of JAOVFP010000013.1, from coordinate 1,764,606 downwards.
CGTGCCATATGATATCGTTAGCATGGAAGTCTACTTGCTTGGCGGCTTCCCGTGACAACATGTAGAGTTAGACTTCTTCGAAACACTCCACTACGGGGTTGAGGTCTACATATGGTCACTTGCGAAGAATGAGGTACGAATGATGGACGCTGTTAAAGACGCTTTCTAAGTGTGTAGAGAATATTATGTATCTCAAGGAGGGGGAGGTATAAAACCTCGTATTGGATGGATTCATTCTATCGCTTCAGTTCGCGACTTCGAAGTGAATATTAAACTGCAATTCCACTATGGCTTTTATAAAAGTAGGCACTCACCGTTTGTCAGAAAGGTGATAACTAACAAATTCCCTGTTCAACATCAGGTCAGCTTTCATCGCGTTCATCGCCACTAGCATAAACGCGGCCACCCTCGCACCCTTCGCACCCCTCGAAATATATGCTACACCTCCAGCTTCTGGGAGCCCTTATCTGAAGGCCGTACTGTCATAGGCACGTACTGCCGCGAACGGTCCACCTCCAGCGCAGCGTGTTACAATACGGGAGACCACCGCTGGAACCTCGCAGGATGTCCGAGGAACATTCCTACCGCGGATTGTATTAGTATTCTTACGGCGGTTATTGAGGGGTGTCATGGGATCGTCAGGATACGCGTGGAGGGAGGTTGGATTCGAGGGGGTGCTTTTGGGATGTGGATCCTAATGCTGGGAGGTGTTGAATTGGTGAGGGGGGTTGGATGTAACGGATATTGAAGCTGCGCCATAAGAGTACAAGATTTGTACCAGATGTCAGTATCAAAACTTTGAGGCTTTTGATAACCAATAAGATACATTTAAGGCTACTCGCAGTGGTAGCGGCAGGAGATTGAGCATCTAAGAATCCATTGTTACACTGGATTTGACGTTTATGGAACAGCTGAAAGGGTACGTCGAGATGTCACAACAGCTACTCTATAGATAGACAATAGATAGATTTGTTGCCCGGGCCGCAGCGAACGAGATTGGAAGCAGATCACAAGAAAACATTCTGAGGTTTAGCCAGGTGAGCCTTTTAGATATATAAACCTCTCCGTGATTGAAAAACTGTTAGACAAGCACCAGGATTTGAGGGAGTTGGGAGTTGGTTGGGCCCAGAGGTTGAGCTTGGATTGAGCGCCGAGCAGGACATCATCCAACATTCGCACGGTCTTGACTCTTGGAACAGGAGCTGATTCGGGTGTTCGGTTTTTGAACGCCCACTTGATCCAGCAGCTTGCGACGGTCGGTCATCGAATTCGAAAGTATCATATGGCAGGGGAATCTTCTAGCCTACCGCCGATATTCAATATCTCCTATCAAGCGTGGGGCCAATCGCGATGTCCGATGATTACAACCTGACCAACAAAAGATTCCGTCCCTAGCCCTTGTTCTACTTTTGTATGTTCATCCTCATAACCGACTACGAGTCGGACGACGGCATTTCTCATCTTCCCTCCATCGCTTTCAGTTCTTGACCGTTCGCCGTCAAGAGTCACTCAAGACGCTGTGCAGACTGCGCTTTGCTGTCACCACAAGTCTAAGATCTAGCTAGGTGGGCACTGGGAGCCGTTGGGGACTTAGTAGTAGCTACATATAGCTCTTCAAAGTTCCGGTGGATCACAACTTTGAACTTGTGGGCTCAGAGGTAAGATGGGTCCGCTGCCGACCAAAAGAGTCTACTGATGACTGCGATTGAATTGAATCAGGCCTTTGTGCCCTGCGGGAGTTGCGTAGCAGCTTGCCTTGAATGCCGGGACGCGCTGTGCTGTGCGTATTTTTTGTTCTTCTTATACGTTGTGGGGATGGTGCTGACACTTTGCTAGGTCACTTGTCGCTCCTTTAACCTTTCACTGACGTGCAATCGTCAGCGTGCAGGCCCTTTTCGCATTCACCCTTTAGATCCTTAAATGATCCCAGAATCTGTACTCCTAGGATGGAAAAGTAAGTATACTCCTCCTATTGTCTATACTCCCTCTAACCCTCCTACCCCGCAGTATCCATAACTCTCCTTCACATAATCGCAATACTCAGCACCCTTCTCCGCCTCCTACGACGATATAAGCAATCAAAACTATGGTGGGACGATGCAGCTGGGTTCGTAGCATTGCTTGGGCTGGTGATAGCTATCCCTGTGATGTGGTTGTTGTTCGTCAACACTGGTGCGTTCACTTGCATTTCTTCTCTCTTAGGCTCGTGGCTGATGGTGGTGTATGTAGAGCCAGTGTATACCAAGAAAAAAGCAACATTATACAGGTTACTCACCATACCATTTTTCACCACAATTTGGTTCGTCTCCTTACTTCCCTTCCCCTCCACCCTTCTCATATCCATCTAGGTCCACCCGGCTCTCACTCTCCCTCTCCCTCCAACGCCTTTTCCCAACACACCATATACCAAAAGCCCTAAGCACAGTATACGTGCTGACCCTCATCGCGCTGTTAACCTGGGAATGCACGATAAAGTGCGACACGAAGGCGCCATATCTTGATCGATTGACGTTTTTGCATTGTCCGCTTGGGAGGGAGGCGTTAACTATTGGGTCGATTATTGGTATGTGCCTCTTTCCCCCTTCCCTCCCTCTTTCCAGCCCTCTTCCCTTCCTCGTTTCGTAGCCTCACTAACACCGCACACAGCCGACATAACAGCCGACTTCCTCCTAACCCTGACCTCGCTCTCTCTCCTATGGCGGATCCACCTCCCGCGAACTCAACGCACCCTCGTGCGCATCCTCTTCTCCGCAAGCGTCCTCACGCTCCTTTCCGCCATTGTATTCTGCATATGCTCCTTTGCGCCTGCAGTGGGTGGATACGTATGGGGATCATTAGTCAAAGCTATGGTTGGCGAACTCGAGGTGCGTTCTTTCTACCTAGTTACAACTCGATGAGAAAAGGGGGCTGATACGATATATTGTAGATGGGTGTAGCAGTGATAGTATGTAACATCCAAGTCCTGGTCACGTGGGTGTACAACAAGCGATACAATGTCGACTTTGAAGAATCAGAATCGATCTCAGGGTTACAGACGAGAGAATGTACAGTCGAACATGCACATTGTGCTTCATGTTTCTTTGCTTCCCGCGCTCGGTCGTACTCTCATGCCCGGTCGCGGTCGCGGGGGGCGGCGGGGGAGAGGGAGAGGGAAGTACCAGGTTGGGAGAGGATGCTGAGGGATTCTAGGGTGTCGTGTGGGACGAGCAGTCTAGCGCTTACGGAGGTGTGTTTGGAGTGGTCGGATTCGAGCACGTTTAGGAGTCGGAGGTGGTCTGACTCTTTGCGGGATTATGAGGGGGAGGAGGAAGAAATAGAAGTTGAGGGGGAGGAAGAGGTGGAGAAGGTGGAGGATGAGGAAGAGAGGAAGGGTGTTGGAGCGGTTGGGGGTGCTGTTGAGGGTGCGGTGGGTACTGAGGGGATTGCTCGGTGTGAAGACGGTGTACGGACTGTTGGGCATGATCCTTAAGAGTGGGCGGAGGGTGAGACGGACGGACAGGTATATTATTGTAAATTATCGTTATACATTGGCTGATGGTTGTATTTATTCCGTATTATTGAAACTGGGATGCTTTTTCGAGATGGAGTTGTTGATGTGATGATTGAACATCTATTCTGGGCCTGAAGTCTGAGGCCTGACGGACGTACGTCAACGAGGGCTTGGCTACATTCACAATTACATGTGCCTGCCCTGCGTCCTTCGTTTACACCTGATATGAAGTCTCCCTTGGATTGGGAACTTCGGGATGAACGGCTCACGAATCCAATTCAACTTTTCTATAGAATATCGTGTTCCTAAACCGCATCTGGCATGCCTGCCTCTTTTGGCTCGAGGCTTAGCGCTTGGTGGCAATAGGCTGGATGGCATCACTACCTAGGCTCAACAAAGCCCGTCTCACGATATCAATAACCAGGGCAGTGCAGGATTTGATAAAACAGCCCTAGAACCCTCAGGTTCAAACCAGAGGCATAGCATTATTAGAGATAAAATCTTCATATTTTTGTTCTGCATCCAACCATATATGTTTTGTAAATATTTATTAAACATAGGAACTACAAAGGTGTAAAAACTGTGAAAGTCCCTGCTACTAATGGTTTCATGCGAGCACTTCAAATGATTTGAATAGGTTTCAAGCTTAAGTTACTGGTTTGATGTAAAGTGTCACTGATAAGTGAGTCACGATACACATGATTAGACACGTGCACCAATTTGGACGTGTTTCAAAGCTATCAATAGATCAATGTGAGGTGATTGCATTCTTTATTGTCTTCCTTCATCTCAAAAGGCTCAAAATGTCAGAGAAGAGTAAAGAAACCAGTCTGAAAGTTACTCATGCTATCAAAGCACTCAAAGAAGTTAGATATCAGTCAGGTAATGAGTTTGTTCATGCTTTTTATAATTCTAAATCACATGCTGTCCAGGCTCTTTGTTATCAAGAGAAGGCCTCCTTTTTACCTGAACATATTTTAGATGCATGGAATCACAATGTCCCCAAGGAATCTTGAAGTCATCTTAATCATGCAATTACAGACTGTTATCAATATAATTACTGCAGAGTCGACAAAGGCTTTCTATGATGATACATTCATCAGGAAAAACCTCACCTGCTTAAATAGCAAATTTTAGGAGATTTAAGTAAATAAAAGCAAAAATAAGGTCAAAAAAAGGAAATAAGCACTATTAGCAAAAATAGTAAGGGGTACTCCTTATGCCATCTTTTTTGACCTTATTTACACAATTTTAGTTCAGATAAGGACTGAGTAGTTCATTTAAAGTGTAATAAGCACATATAAATAAAATATAAATACTTATAAGCACACTGTTCTTTCACTCAGTGCAGTATAATAGGTGTCAGTTAATTATATATTATTATTGTATTACAATAAGGTGGTTGCAGTAACATATACATAACATATCTACTTATAATAATCCACTTGAAATATAATATATGCACTCCAAAATATCCAGTTACACATATCCACCCATATCCCACCCCTCTCCATCATTCAGCAGCACCACTCAATGACAACAAGTGCACCCCATAACATCCAGCCCCACAACATCCAGCCTCACATCTCCACCCATATCCCCCACTCTCTATCATTCAGCAGCACCACTCAATGAGTACACACTTAAAAAAGGAAGACAGTTCAAATACATACCAGAGAACAAAGACCATCTTGAGTGGAGTATGAGCCCAGCAGGTAGAAATCTTGTGAGACCAGTGGTAGATACTTGTATAGTGTGCAAGAGACTGGTGTAAGTAGTGTGTAGAGTGGAAGTAGAGGAGCACTGTATGTGAGTTAGATCTTAAAATAGAAAACCTGAATCTTGCTAGATGAATGAGCACAAGTGGCAGGCAGGGAAAGGAGGGAGAGAAAGGAAGGAAAGGTGGGGGAATACATTAGTATGATCATTGACATGTCAAGTTCAACATGCACATGATGCATACTATCAAAACTAAACACAGTGAAGTGATCATGTGCTAACTTTCTCACTTGCCATTTGAAGTTTTGAACTTAAACATTTAAACCTTCAATGTTCACACATTACTATGTTAGAATCTGGGTGTTTATGTTGAGGCACAGCCACATAGTTACATAAGATAGTTACATAATCATTCTCTGTATATACAGTTGAGGACAATTAAAGTCAGCAAAAAAAATAAACAATTTTTTTGGCCTTGGACTTCTTCAGGAATGAAAGCTACTTGAAATAGCTTTCAGTTGATACAATTTTCATGATGATCCTACAAGCTGTTCCTTCTAAAAATGGAAATCAATTTTTTTATTCCCAAAAAATTTGGCCAACTGTAAAAAAAACCATTTAATTCATGAAAAAGTGCCAATAGACTCCTTTTTATGCATTATTAATGATTCCAATGTATTAAGACATTTTATTGAGTAGTTGTTGAGCAAAAAATCAAACAAAAGTTGCATCTGTACATGGTGTGAACTGCCAAATAGGAACAATGATGCAAGATAAGATGCTATAATTGCTATCTGACTTATTTTCACACTCACTAAATACAACAAGACAAGTATTGTAAGATGTCAATTGCAATGTAATTTGTTCCACCACCACCATGAGCCATCCTTAAGGTCATCCATCAAAGAAACACAAGCCTAATATGCTTGGACTAAGAAATCTGTCTCAAGCATCACCAACCCCTTTAGATATATCAAGTGAAGATGTGTCAACTCCAAGTGCTCAAATTATTGATTCAGATCTCCCAGCTTATCAGGCAGTGGATGAAGATTTAGTTGTATTAGACAGCCTGTGAGTGAACTGGGAAATAGAAGATCAAGCACTAACTGAGTCAGATAATGACAATGAGTTAGAGATTGATGCATGGGAGGATGTCAATCTTGGGGACACGCTGGTAGATATGGTGCCAAAGCTTGATGATAAGGATGGTGAATGGCTTCCATCAACATTGAAGAAGTGCAAAGGGGTTCACAGAAAAGGTGAGTATATAATCACAACAATTATTATTCAAGGCCAAGCTTACCTGCATTTTAGAGCACCCCAAACAATATATAAAAGGACCTGATGTAGTGAGCAAATCCTCTCACACAGTGTCACTACAAAAAAGGATTTTCAGGGCAGTACAATGGCAGAAGCAGCATAGAGGAGTGTCTAATGCAGCAATAGAGGCTATGGAAGTGATTGATCATGGTAAAGATTGGTGCTGACTTACCTAATAGTGTTCAAACATGTACATACAATTCATTTTTTTGTCTGAAAATTTTGGCCACCTTCAAATATTGTGGGAATAACTTCTAAAATGCATTTTCTAACATATTTTAGACCACTGAATCTGAATATGAAGTTAGTTTTTTCATAAAAAATCATGCAGCTGAGTTATAAAATTTGTTGACTTTGACTGTCCTCAACTGTACATGCATCATAGCTTCTGTGCAGTACACAGCTTTGTCTGTCACCATTGTTGGTCTGCATTTTCAATCTGATCTTCCTCCACAGTCAGCTCTTCAAACCCCTCTTCTATTCTTCACAGATTATGGGCTCCACCTGTGCTTAAATTCTTCACCACTCAACCTGCCAACAAACTTTCAATTTCTTACCTTCCTCTTCTGATCTTTTGATCCCACACACCCCTCCTTTTTTCTTTGCCTCCCACCACTGTCAACCACCACCATGGCCCCAACAGTCTATGAACTTCTCAGGACCTTTGATTTCCAGAACCATTTTGATGGGACAAACTACCCAATGTGGAACAGGGAGCTGGAGATGACATTTGGAGAGGATAAGGATTTGCTGGGGCATATAAAAGGCACATCTACTGCCCCTTCTGTTGAGGAATCCAAGGATCATACTATATGGATTGCTATCAATACCCATGCTCACATGGCTCTCTACAAGACCATTTCATCAAATGCTGTTCATGATGCCCACTTCAAGAAAACATCCCCAGCTCAAACAGCATTTGATGTTTACACTAGCCTCAAGTCTGAGTATCAGAAGGACTCACATGCATCTCAGTTTGAGCTCAAGAAGCAGCTTTACAAATCTGTCCATGATATTGGGCAACCTTGTCATATCCAATATTGCCTACCTCCAGACTCTTAGTCCCTTACTCTGCCTCTCTCTTTGCTTACTCCAGACTTTTGATTATATTCCTATTATTACTTATTGATTACTGCACATAGTTTACTCATGCCTTTCTTCTTCTGTCTTGCTGATCCAGTTCCTTAATATTTGTCAAGACCAGTATTTCTATGTAAGGTTGGGAGTGTAAAAGTAGAAAGTGTGGGACAGAAGGACCATCAGCTTCAGCTTATGTGCTGCACCCCTTGTCATTCTCAAGGTCCAGTATTTTGAAGTATGGAAGGGAGAGACAGGAGTGCAGAATAGGAGAGGGACAGAAGTGCAGAGTGCAGAGTGCAGAGTAATTGCTGTGGAAGCAATGAATAAGCTGGAGATGAGTAGAACTCAAGGACAAGTAAGGAGGACCATAACTTAGTCAATATTTGAACTGACTGGTCTTAGTACAAGATGTGCTACTTAAGTACTATATGACTTCACTGATGACTGATGAACAAATGGGATCATAGTACATTAGTTGATAAAGATAATAAGATGGTGGCAGAAGGTGGAGCAGTAAGTGAATATAATATGTACCAAGAATGAACTAAGAATTGGGATGAATGCTGAGAGCAAGTATACCTGGGGTATGATGGAGAAAGCATAATGGAGAATGGATAGTGAACCAGATGAGTAAGGTGACATAAGCTCAGTGACTTTCAGTCAGAAGAGTGGAAGGGAAAAGTGAAAGGATGATATCTACACAAGTCAAGAAGTGCAGAGAGTGCAGAGAGTGTGGAGTAGAAGTGCAGGAATAAGGTAGGAAAAGTACAGCTATGACAATATTGTAGAGTACAACTCACAGTGAGTCACTTATCATTCTTAAGTGCACCACTGTCTGTTTCACATTACACCACCATATGTGCCCACTCCTCTGACACATTTTATTATATTAAATTAAGATTAGTCTACATTCTTAGGGATTGGTACATGGCCATACTTCTCCACCGGCCTTTACTTACTCAAAACTTCTAGTATTTAAGTAGCACTCAGTTTGTACTTAGTCTTTAGTTTCATATTGAACTATGTCCTCACCCTTAGTCTTGTTTGAGTTACATCTCTCATCCTCTGTCCTCTCCTCTTGTCTCTTGTCTTCTCTGAAGGGCTTGCCCTTACTTCAAAATCCAGGACCAGGAATCCCAGGGGCACAGCACATAAGCTGAAGCCAAAGTCCTATCCCCTGAGTTCTCATTCTCCACTTTCATCTTATACTCACCCCTCACTTCTCTGCAGTCACCCCCTTGTCAGAATTGGGTTGTGCTCTCACAGTGGTCATGTGATATGGAATATTTTGATAGAGTATTTTAGCTAGTATGCACATCGTTTGTACTCCTTACCTGCAAAGACAAAGCTTACTTTCTCTACTCTCTACTTCTCTTGAGGATGCCTGGAAGCACCCTTAACCGGGTTTTCTGACACCCCTTATACTCCACTGCCAAGTCAAGCTAGGGGCATGGTTGTGACAAATGTGGTATTTCATTTCTTACTCCCCAATGGACCTCCATACTTGTCATATCCCATATCACCTACCTCTGGACTCCTAGTCCCTTACTCCACCTTTCCCTTTGTTTACTCCAAACTTGATTACATTTCTATTCTTACATATTGATTACTGTACATAGATTACTCTCATTTCCTTTTCTCTGTTCTACTGAGCCATTCCCTCAGTAATTGTAGTATACATTCCTAAGTGAGTCACTTATCATTCTTAAGTGCACCACTATCAGTTTCACTTTACACTGCCATACATGCTCACTTCTCCAACATGTTTTATTATGTTTAATTAGTTAAAGTCTTCACCCCATGTATGCCTACCCTGACTGTACTTCTCTGCTAGTCTTGGCCAGCAGCCTTTACTTACTCCAATCCTCTAGTATTTAAGTAGCACAACAACTGTACTTAGACTTCAGTTTTATATTGAACTACATCCTCACCCTTTAGTCTGACTTGAGTTACATCTCTCATCTCCTGTCTTCTCCAAAGGGCTCACCCTTACTCCAAAATCTAGGACTGGGAATCCCAGGGGCACAGTACATAAGCTGAAGCCAAAGTCCTACTCCCTGAGTCAGCTTTGTTCTTGCCTCATACTCACCCCTCACTTATTTGTAGTCACCCCTTCATACTCCACTGCCAAGTCAGGCTAGAGGTACAGTCATGACAATACTTGACTGCAAGCTGTTCAACAATGTCTCAAAAGCAATGGGTTCACTCTCTCAACTTTTATTCATGGTGTTCTTGATACTGTATTTCATAAATCAGAATCCCATCAAACACTGCAGAATGATGCAGTAAGCATATGCATGAAGCTGCATAAATCTGCAGATACAGCTTCAATATTTGGCTGGGCATTCTCTCTTGTGAAAGAATCATTGTGCAATGAACTTGTAGAGCTCTTGCAAAAACACAATGGCCTCCAATATGGTGTAGTACATGCAACAGATGCATGCCTAGAGGAAGAATTTATGAAGAAAGCATCAGTGACCATTAGGGAGAAGGCACCATATACTTGGGACATTGTCAATGCAATTTTGAATGCAAACCCTCAAAGAAGATGGCTAAGACCTTCTAAATCAGTAATTAGTCAACAAGAAAATAGTCAAATTGATCCTAATAAAAGTGGGAGCCAAACTGGAGATACTTCTGTAGAAAATCAAGACTACAAGACTCTGTTGGAAAGCTCACAACAGCATTTGCATATGATAATTTTGATGTCTATTTCAGGTCATCTGAACCAACAGTTGAAAATGGCTCATTCAATTTTATTAGTGCAACATCAGCTACAGCCATACCACTATATGGCATTGAAAATAAGAAACATCTTCACTGTTCTGATGAGTTATGAAAAAAGACCTATTAAATCCTTCTCCAAGAGATATACCTATTAAAATTGATCTCAATGACATGCTAAAATTTCACCAACAAAGTACATCAAATGACCAAGTTCCTGGAGAGAGACTTAGCAAACTCTGTGGAAACTTTACATGACATGTATGAGACATACTACTTCACTGTGCAAAAGGGTTTGAATATCTTGCAGCACAATTAGACCAGCTGAAACTAACTAATAAAATTCCTTAGCACAAAATGACTCAAATACTTTGTTGAGCAACAAATATAAAAGAATCAACAGTAGATAGAAATATTGAGGTTTTTGAGAATTTGCTTCAACAGGGTGGAATTGGTGAACCCAGCAGCAAGAAGTTTAACATACACAAAGACAAAGATATGACTGTATTCATATTAATATTTCATGGTGATCTCCTGACAAAGGAAAGGTTAGACTCTGTTCAAAAGTCTTGAAGAATAGAGGAAACACTCAAGCAACAATTTCAGTACATTATATTTATACCTGGACTATTTCATTACAAAATGGCTTGTGCTGATACAATTTGAATAATCTGGGTTCAATCAAAATCTGTAAGAACAGATGTCAATAGTCTTTTCAATCATGCTGGTATTTTACACCCAGGAGACACACTAAAATTTGGAAGAAAACCTGGGCTTTGCATGATGCATGATGTGATACACTGTTATATCCATGCCCAGCTATACCATGCCGATGTTACCAAAGGTTCCCACATGACCTTCCAACATACCCCATCCATTCCCGGAACGTACCTGCTATGGGTTTACACTTCCTGATGTTCCCACCCAGGAACATACCTGGAACCCATTGGGTTTTCTATCAGATACTTTGGATATGTAGTTTCTCTTATGATGGCCTCACTGTGTCATTATACCATTACTCCACTCTTCCATTCTCACTTGTACATTTCATTATGGTCAATGTAGTTTAGTTTCTTATTCTTCATTCTGAGCATGTCATTTGCACCACTACTCCTCTTTGCCCAGTCTTTATTTTGTTTACTTACACTTAGTATTCTGTCTCCGGATTCGTATCTACATCTTACTAGTACATATAAATAGTCTTCCAAATGTACTAGGTAGTCTTCAGTATTCATATCAACTCTGTACACTTTCTTCCTACTCTAAGTTCTGAAACCCACTCTGGGTTTTCCTTTGGGTCACTCTCCCACTGCCTAGTGTAGTGGCAAAGCCCCTCATATACTCTGGAACATTTCCTTACATTGGATATCATCTGTTGTGAAATATAAACCATTCCCTGGGGATATCCAGGTGGCGCAGCACATACGCTGAAGCCACAGTTCACTTCTGCACTCCCGCTTCTGTTCCTGTACCTGTACTCACTTTGGGTTTCCATTATAGTTCTCCCATGCCTTCTGGGCATCTTCACATTTGTTTCCCAGTAGGAAGGGAATTGGTACATAACATACACCATGATTTATGGGCTTCCATATTGGATTGTTGGAGACTAGAGGCAAAAGCACACAACACATCATCAAACACTCTAGAAAAGTTTGCAGAATCAAAGCCATCCTGGAGTTTAATTATGGAGATGTCAGAGGCAACTGTTGAAAAATATGTTGCAACAACTCCTGCCATTAGTGAAGCATGAGACAATCCAGTAGATAAATGTGACAAAGTATTTGAAAATCAGGCTTTGCAAAACAGGGATGAGCTTTTATATGTAGAACTTAGTCATGCAATGAACTCTGGAGGTATTTGATGTGTAGAGGCAACAGTCTTATCATGGGTCTACATGTTCAAAGCCAGTGGAAAACATAAATATGCAACACAGATGCTGCAGTTTATGACAAATATGAGAGAAGTCTATTCTCCTGAGTTGCAGTAAGGTGAATTAGCTACTGTTTCAAACTAAAAACTAATTTCACTTACAGGCACATAATATGAATGAGTTGATTGTGTAATTCAACTGGAAAGGAACATGGCTTCCAAGGTGTTGACTGGTTAGTAGAGCAGAATAATCTATACACAAAGGTAAGAATTATTATAGTCATGAACAATAATAATCAGCTACTTACAAAAGTGAGGGTAATCTTTAGTGGAGGAAGCTCAAATCACACAATTGATCACATCATCAAAGAGTCACCCCCAGTCAAAAGTTGTGCAGGTGTGGTCTGGCAGCATCCAGAACTTATGGGAGCTTCTGACATTCTGCAATTTTCGGATTTTCCCTGATTTTGACCTCTTTCCAGATTAAAAACAGGGCTGGTCAGGTTCCAACAGAGCAATTTTAGAGCAAATGGAAATATATTCAGTACTACAATTTGATATTTACAGGAATGTACAGATATATGCTATAATGTAATCCCTCCCCTCTCTTGGCTACCTCCCTCCACATGCTCCTTCCCTCCAAGGGCTCCCTTCCTCCATGTGTTCCCTCCCTCCAAGTACCCCCTTCAACCTTTGTAAGGGTAAGTGCAGTTGTTGATGTGTAGACTTGAGTTTATTTGCAAGCATGGTTGCATCTGTCAACCATTGTGCTTTGTCAATTTGAGTTTGAGATTTGATGGTAGAGTGATTGTAGCTTTGAAGGCTTGAGTTAAGCTACAACTGAGTGCAAAATGAGATTGACCAGAGTGAATATGAAGGCTTGAGTGGTAGAACTGATTAAGGGCTGCTCAATTCTAGAGCCACTAACCCTTAACACAACTGGGTGAGGATAGAGATAGATATGATGGGATGTATTTCACTGAGGAAGAGTAGCTAGCTACAGAGGGGTTTATATAGGTAAATATCTAAGTGAGTCATATAAAATTTAAGTAGTAAACTATAGTAAAGATAGACATGGCTTTGTGGAAATGCATGCAGCAACATGTGTTGAGTGTTGTCACTTTTCTGCCATTGTCAATTGCTGTGTCCGATTCTGTAAGTATTATCTGAGCTGAATCAGGATGTTTGCTTTCAGAGTTGTTTGGTTCTGAGGGTGTCAGTTGGTCTGGCACATGACTTATTCATTGGTTTCAGAACACATTGACTTTGGTGGAATAACTTTGTATTCTGCTGACTTCATCACTCTCTGTCTTTGATCTGGCCTGTTCAGCATGTGTGCACAATGATCTGGTGTGTTGTTTCTATTATATTGTTGTTAAGATTCTGATGTGGTTATGTATTATAGGTGATTTCATGCATAGGCCACTGACAGGCCTTACACCTTGCCACTCCTAACCCCCCATCCCCCTTCATTTTCCCACTCCCTCCATCTCTCAAGTCCTTCTGATCTGTGTAAACTTGAAGGACCAATAATGGTAACTTTAAGAAATTGTGACATACCCAGCTGAGGTTTCTGTTCCAGGACATGTGTGGTGGGGGTTACACTGATAGCAAGAATTGCTAAAACTCATTAGTCAGTCAATCAATCAATCAAAAGACATGCTATTAGAGCAGCATACTATTTACTGACCTGATGCCTAAATAATGGAATATGTGTTGGATTGTACTGTCCATTTGAACAGACTCAGAATACTTGGAATTGAAAAACTAAATTGGTGGTCAATAGATTGTACTGCATCACCTGCAAATGTCATCAGCAATGTGAGAAATGATGCAAAAGAACTGATGAACTAGGGGATATCACAGGGAAATCCCACTGAGTAAATGAAACAATCAATCCAAGACCAACTCCAGTGAGCCTATATGAAATGTCAAGATCAGTGAAAAGTGAGTCATGGAAGTTTGAAAGTCAGATCACAAACTAGAGTTTTTCAATGATAATGAAACAGTTGACAGCCTAGAAGATGGCCCAGAGTTCCACCTGTGTATCACCTGGAAACTGACAAAGCAAGGTGGGTATATGTGCCATAAAGATGGGATGAAGACCTGTGAAACTCACTTGGAAGATATTTCATGACCACCACACATATAGAAATATCCATAGCCATGTTCCTGTATTGGGGATCATGGGTGACAGTAGTATAGTGGGGGTAGTTCAGTGGATTTTGGACTAGGTGAGGTGGTTTGCAGTAGTGTACAACCTGCTACTGAGGTTAGCAAATGAAATGCAAGAGAGAAGGATAGTGAGAGAGCTAGATGGCAGGGTGGCAGAAGGGAGGAGAGGAATGAGATGGGGAAAGTAAAACAACAGACCCAGAGAGGTGGAAGGAATAGCAAGAGGACATGTCACAAAAGTCCTAATTTCATTGCAATGTAATCATAATACACTTGTGTACATATTATAAAGACTCTACAATGAATTATGAATTTAGGACTGTTATAGATGGCCTTTTGTTACTACCAATGTAACACAATGCTTCTTAAGGCAACAATAATATTAAGGGTATATATCAATGTAGATACAATATTGGCAACATACTGCAAGATGGGTAAAATTAATTTAACAGCCTAAGCTTCAAGATCATATTCTCTATATAACAATATATAATATGTTTTCTGCAAAGAGCAACCATTGTGCATTAATTTTTTGTTGGTTACTTCGACAGGGAGAGTTACTAGACTTAAGAGATATCACGCTGAGGGTGGGACAGGTCTGGGTGCACTGGTCTGTGGCACAAACTATCATAGACCAACATAGGCCAAGTCCAAGGTAGTCAGGATGAAGCTTGAGCTTGGTTCTGGAACTGAACACAAACATCTGCCAAGACTGCACAGGATCTGGTGGATGCTGACTAAGACTGGTGTCCTGTATGTATAAAAGGGTGATGAGTTTGCCAATGGCGTGGCTTAAGAAATGTGTTGAAGTCACATTTTAGATAAAGGTAAGCAGCATGATCCAGTAAGTGATATTTTCTTTACTATGCCATGCCACTAACTGTTTCCTAGTACTTTAAGTATATATATTGGTGCATAATACTTAGTGTAAGTACTGTAAATTACTGGTCATGTACACATTGGAACAGAATATATAGTGATTTATCAAGATTCCCTTGCAGTAATTAGTATTCAAAGAGATCTTGATTTAATTTAATTTTTCCAGAAATTGTTAGATTGCTTAAAATGTATTAGGTGGTATGTTTAAAATTACAAGACTCAGTATGGAGCATTGAGATTCATTAGCACAAATACATTTATTGCAATACCACCAGCCACATATTAAGATGGTTTGTGTGGTTTCATCCTCATTTATACACATTACATTCAGGCCTTTGCATTAAGGCATTTCAATGTCACATAATTTGTTGTGGGGCAAACTTAGTTTTCCTGACACAGGAGCAGGAGTGACAAGCTGGGAGGCAGAAAGGAAGGAGAAGGAGGGGAAGAAGAGAAGGAGGAGGGGGATGGGAAGAGGGGGAGAGAGAAAGAGGGGGGTCAGAGTGGGGGAGCAGGGGGATGATGGTGGTACAGAAGCAAGAAAGGTCTGAACATTGTTTGGCACCATGCAGGTGTTCCAAAGCAACACACAGACCCTCTCAACATCAAGCACACTGTGGGGGGGACTTACACATTTCAAGTTCAGAACCATAGTGTATTTGCAGAGGTGCATTGTGTGTATATCTAGTGAGAGATGCAATGTGGAGTTGATATGGACAGTAGATGTCACAATTGTGGAATAGATTAGATAAAGTTGACGTAAAGTCAAAAATAGCATTAATCAGTCGGCGGTGAGGATGGAAAAGTGGATCTTGTTCAGAGAGGATTAGGTAAGTGTAATAGTGTGGGAAAACAAACTTTGAGTAGCAGAGGTGAGAGGAGCAAATTGCAACCATCTGGAGACTGGAAGACAGCTCCATCTTGTTGCATCTCGCTGTATATGGCGGGGTTCTTGTTGGGGATGTTCTTTTCTTGTGCAGAGAGCTTAGAAATCTTTATTTGGATGCCCATTTGTCGGGTTCGTTCCAGTGGAATCCGCATCAACACATCAGAGCACCGCCAAACAACTGGAATCCCCTCCCAAACCTCCACGACCAACCGGTAACGCGAAGCCCACTTTTAAATCGCGATGTTCCAGATACCATTTAACCACTCCCTGTCTCATTCTCCCGTGTTACTTTTTCGCTTTCTTCACTAACCACTTACACCAACGACTTCTCAACATGTCTACTCCTGATGATCTCCCATGGCTAGAACTTGGAAATGTCTCTCGTGGCACCACCAGAGGCAATCAGGGTCAGAAGGGCGCTTTGGGTCCTCCAGATCGTGAGGGCCGCCGCATCCTCCAGCATAGAGTGGAGCCTGGCGTTTTAGCCGTGCGCCTGGCCTCTTGCGCTCAAGCATCCATTCATCCAACCCGGGAACATGGGGGTACTACCAACGCTTCTGGTATTCCAGAGGAGCAAGGAGAAAATCGCGAGTTTACTCACAAAGTTTGTACTGCTCTTCTTGTTTTATTTTCAAGCTGACGTTTCGAGTGTTGCTAGTTGGTTCTACAGACCGTTGAATCTATCCTTGGAAAGGCTAGTCAAGTGGTGGGGGAAGTTCTAGTAATTGGCTCAGAGCTCGCGAAGCTCGCTCCTGTTCCTTGCTTGCAACCACTTGCTGCAACACTGGCCAAGATATGGGAAGGAGTTTACCTTGTTCAGGTATGTGTTACATTTTAGTTGATGGGCATTCGACTAATCTGTCCCTGAACTCATAGGCAAACCAACAAACTCTTCTTCGTCTGACACGCAGATGTGCAGTCATTTTGGATTCCATCCGGCAACAGATTGAGGACTCTGGAAACACGACTACCAGAGTACTGTCACAGCCTTTACACAGTCTTGAAAGGTATGATCATTACTTATATTTCTATTCAGAGCTAATCGTACTACATGTAGTGTTTTCGACAAGGTCCTGGCGTTGATAATGCAAGAGACGAAGATATCCTTCTTTGAGCGCTTCTTGCAACGAAGAGATATAGTCAATCGCATCTCGGACTTGAATACCGAGCTCATGGATGCCCAGCAAAAGTTTCATGTACGTATATTTTAGGCACTTTATATGTTGCTCACTGTAGTATTGTGTTCAAATCTAGATATCTGTTACGATTCGTGTCTTGAACCACCTTTTAAGCTCTCCTGAGCATGTCCGAAGTGGAATCGACCACTCACTCAATAAGGAACAAATATTACCTACTATCCACAAACTATTTGCGGAGGAGGATGATCTCGACAGCCAACGCGACAAGACCAACCTCAGGAGCTGATGCTGGCAGCGTTAACGACAGGCAGAGATGCAGATCTGGTTTCTTTGCTTCAGATAGCTCGCACTGATATGCCTGAAGCTATCGAATCCTTGCAGCGGGCACTTGCCCCAGACACCTACACCAATGATTTGGAATCCAACAGAAATGCACATGTCTCTGATCCGCTGAACCGGGTGTTCATTGAGAGAGGGCTCGGTGCCCTGAGACGCATGAACATGGGGATGGAAACCCCACTACCCAGCTGGACAATCACGAAGTCAGTACTATTTCTTCTGAGAAGTTTGCAATTGATCAAGAATGTATTTTTAGGTTCGAGGTGGAAATCGAAAGAATGATTGGCGTAGGGTTCTTCTCGAATGTTTACAAAGGAACCTGGAAAGGACGAACAGTGGCGATCAAAGTCCTCTCAAGGTCTACCCCACGTTCACTATTCGTGCACGAGATGAGAATCTGGAAGGATTTCAAGCACGCAAATGTTATTGAGTTATGTGGCGCCAGCAGTACCACAGCTGAACCTCCTTGGTTCTTTGTCATCCCATACATGAAGAATGGAGATTTGGGCACTTTTCTGAGACGCTGTGCTTTCTACGCACAATCTGACACCACAGGATCAAATGTCATGACTGTAACGCAAACAGGTCGTTATCGCTTTATGAAGGAGATTGCGGAAGGTATGGCCTACCTTCACGAAAATGGCATTTTCCATGGTGATTTGAAGGTATTTGAATTTCTCAATGGTCGCTTTTAATGCTCAAGGTCTTATAGGCATCCAATATTTTGGTTGACGATGGCATCCACTGTGTGGTATCGGATTTCGGTCAAAGTGTAATGAAGTCCGAAGTGTACAGAATGGGTGGAGAGCCATTGCCTGGTAAGCGTCTGCAAGAACTGTCTAAATCCTTTCCCCTAAGTACATGTGTAGGTGGTACTTTACTTTGGCAAGCCCCGGAAATTTTACGAGGACACAGCAAACTAACGAAGGAGGCTGCTGACGTATATGCGTACGCCATAACATGCATTGAAGTGCTTAAGTTAGGTGACATGTCATGGTATTTAAAGTACAACGACCATGACATGCGTAGTTTAGTCCTGAGTGAGTCGATTCACATTTCACATTTTCATTTCTTATACTTTAGTCTAGACCACAACCGTAGACCACAAATACCGCTTTTCACGTTATCAGATATCCAAGCAATCATCCGTCGCTGTTGGAACGAAAGGCCTGAACTACGGCCTCCATTTCACCATGTCGTTTCGATGCTTCACTGCGCGGATGTGGGAAGACCTTTCTTCCATGCCCCACAGGAAGATGGAACTTTTATCTCCTGCCCTTACAGCTCTAGGAGAGAACATGTGGTTCCATATATTGATCTTCCTGAAGTACCACAATCAGTCGTTTACACACCTTTTGCTTCAAGGAGTTCAAGTTCCTCCTCTTGTGCAGACACCAGTGTCTCTACCTCCCAAACAAATGAATTATTCAATGGAAGTTCCAATTCTGATCATACAGATGACTCTAAGAACGAAGAAGCATACAGAAATACCCTTGACCACAAGTTTTACCATGGCTCTTGTAAGTTCTCCAGGCTTTTTTGTGTACGAACTAGACTCATGTTGCCCGCTTCAGTATCACTACCTTTGTGGGCTCCGACACCCGTTAAACTAGGGGATGTTGGATATTTTTCGAAAGGAAGGTTCATAACGCTCTTTAACGCGTTCGAGCCCTTCGAAACATCACACGGTAGAACTGGAGACATGTCATCGATTACTGGTTATGGGACTGTATCAACGAGCGTAAAGAGGGAGCGCTATGGACGAATTGCTAGTCCAAAAGGCTGGCATTTGGTCACTAGGCTTCGTAAGGTTGGAAGGATGAGAACAAATGACAACGTTTCGTAAGTCATTACTACTTTTCAAGCTCTGAATGGGCGGTGTAATGCTATCTTCCTTAGCCGACCATATTCTTTCCCTCTTCCTGTTGGAAACAGGGTGGCATATATGTGTACGGAAGGAACGGAGCATCAGTATATCGAGAAACTCGATCCTCCTAGGCGGTGGTTCAAGGTACATGTCGATACCATTCTAAGCCTTTATGGAGAGGAGCACAGTTTGCAAAGGGAGGACATGTTACTAGTAATCGGTGCACTGCAGGCTACGAAGTATGGACTCTTTGTTGGTTATAATTATCCTGAAGGACAGGTATGACACCCATTATAATCTTAGTGTGTTCACTGACCGCCCCAAAGGTTCACTTCAACGTCTTTCCGTCAGCCAAGGATGACGACCCATGGGGGGCTTTCACCACGGAGGCAAAAGGACGCGATGGCAACAAAGGACCCATTTACGATGAACTAACGGGGGAGCCTACTTCTGCTAGTAGAGTATCGCGCGTTAGCGATCCACCTAGTACAGTTCTGCTTGCACGACTTCGCTTCAAGCCTGGTGCTGAGAATCCCACTTTGCATGACGATGGAGAACATTACAATTAATGGGATATCCATATGGACCACACTTTCGATTTGCTTTCGATTCTTCTCTTGTAGTTTCTCCCATTGTTCATATAAATGTCTTCGTTCTTAATATAACGTTGCCTTGCTTCACTACACGGTATAAAGATGCGAAAGGTACTAGTCGATTCATCTGAACTGGATTAAAAGCGAATGTCACGGCGTCCCCATATTCGAATGGCCTCGAAATTGGTTCAAATCTATCCGGCTGCGTGGCATCATCATGATGGTATGTCTCCAGGAGTGCGCGTCACATGTTACACTTTTCAGATGGCTCACTCAGTGTCACCCCAACATAAAATGGGCTGGTGAAGATTCGATCGATCCTATGGGCCCGTACGAGCGCTAGCTTGCGAAGATTGGTACTTGGGGAACAACATGAACAGATGTACTTGCGCCGATTCTAGGGTCCCGTTACGCAAGTACATGTTCATAAAAGACAAGGACCACACCCCACCACCAGGAGGCGAAGAGCCCAAAGCGCTGTGTACTTAAAGCTTTAAAGGCCACCGACGGGCCCACCATCCTGACAGGAGCCATAACACGTATAAACACGAACAGCGTATCTTTCTCAAACGTGAAACGAGAGCGGAAAGGACAGTGAGCCAGACAAGGTACAATCCACCGACGAGAAAGGAAGGGTTCGTGTAGCTTTAAAGTTTAGAGAGAAGGTAGCTGAAGTTGATAGCGTATAAGTGCCAGGTTTGCAACACGGTCGAAAGGTGAAGATCGTTTTCTTTAATCCGATCAACAGTGAAAGCCCAAGCGTTGCGAGTCGGGCAGAAAAGCAGTATCTATAACCATCGCTTTGTTGGAAAGTATCTCCGGGGCTCGTGCAGGCGCACGGGTGGGATAGTTAGAGATATGGTCTACCCTATGCCCATGTGCGACCCAAGTGCGACCACTTTGCAAAAGTGATGGGTACCACTCGGGAAACGACGCGGATAGGTATAGCGTCCGTCTTAAGCATGCAAGGCAGGCGGAAAACGGGGAGATACAGCCCTCTTGTCACCCGGCGCGCAAATTGTTGCGAAAAGCCAATGAGGTTGGAGTCTGAGGCAGCGAGCCTCAGTAAACAAACCACCGTATGTCAAAATGGAAACACTAACCCACTACCAGCTATCATGCTGCCTATCCGCTCGACTGACTTTATTCTTCTGCTACACCCAACATATGTCACCGCTGGCTTCGGTCGTTCCAAATACAGCTGTGATTGGATGTCACGAGGAGGTCGTACCCGCCTATCAGAGGCTGTGTACCCACAATCACGCTGTGCCTCGAATACCCTCTTTATGTGTCGTAAAACGGGGATTGAGATTTGAAGACTTCAGGGGTACCGCAGACGTGCTTCCACGCAACGTGCACACGAAATTCCCCTCCAAGAACCAGATGAAAGTAGGGGACTGCACTCTACTTTATTGTGTATCCAATGGGAAGAACCTATGGGTACGTTAACACAGAACGTAAGAATTGAAGAGGGAGTGACGCACAGCAGCATAATCCCGTACTAAACAACCACCCCAACGTTATATCTAGAATCGAACGTCCATGATGGCTTGATGCCGCTTTTGTGATAATCAAGTATGGGGAACGGTATACATAGAGTCTTGAGGAGCAGCAACTGTATATTTTAGAACAGATGACGCTGGCCCTGCCACCCTAGAGGATACATTCCACCAGCATTTTGCTTCCGAGGCAGAAAGCTATCGATATGAGCTATTCACCTATCCATCAGCCAGGGCGTGCGTGTTGTTCTGGTGGACTGTAGAGACGGGGTCGTATGAATTTATCGCTTTCTCGAAAATCGCTTACGTGGCCCGTGCGCTGGAACCATGCCACCCACCCTGCGTCCTGCGTCCTGTGCACTTGTACAACCACCAGGTTGCAAGAGCGATCATTACGAACTGGGAAACGACGCTGATAGGTGTATGCTATATGCACACCCCAGACTTCCTGTTGAGTAAGGAACAGTCGGCAGCGAAGATGTGCTTTTCACGTTCCACGTGTAATCTGTCGAATAGGTACGACGTGTTGGTACGGTTGGACATGTGCGATCGTAGCTAGTACACCCTGAGCCAGCAAACCTCAGTACGCAAGGTAAAACATGCTGAAAAGGAAATACTCACTTGACTACAGCTACAACGCTGCTTATCCGTTTGATCCTTCTATTCTCTTATTGTAACGCAGCGAGAAAGCAAACATATTAGGCCGCATCCTCCTAATGCTCGTTTCCCGCTGGGCATATCCATGCCCCGAGCCGGAGTAACGATCGTGTCCATCCTAATCCTCGCAAACATCCTGCCGCTCCTCTAAGCTTTGGCAGTTGGTATTCACAATTTCGCCATGACTATGCGCAGGTTGGAGTCTGGGTCATTGGTTAAGGATACGGCGGGGAGATCAAGTGTTTGGCTCTATTCGTTCTTGTAGTTTCGTGGTTGAACACAGAAGATTCGATGTGGAAGATTCACATCGCAATCATGCCTCGAGGTTGCAACGAGAAAGTGTAACATCGAGCAAACATATTCGCGCTTGTGTTCTCTTTGGTAGTCTTGATCGCTCGAGAGGGAGGTGAGAGAGTAAGAGAAGGTTCTGAAGACGTATGCGGCACTGGTTTGTAGAAACTGGTACCCAGCTGGCACAAGCAGTTTGGCCACGCGCTGACAAAGATGTGGTTGGGATAGTCTGATTCAAGTACTTTTCATAGTTAAAGGTGTTCTTCGCGGGGGTAGATGAGAAGAGAGGAAGCCCAGGGAGGGGGATAAGAGTGGGTACATTGGAGCGGCCCGTAAGTATTTTATTTTGTAATTTGGATATTTTCAGCTTGCTTCCCACGATCCCATCGATCCCGTTAGCAA
Organism: Cyathus striatus; assembly: GCA_025738555.1. Lineage (NCBI taxonomy): Eukaryota > Fungi > Basidiomycota > Agaricomycetes > Agaricales > Nidulariaceae > Cyathus > Cyathus striatus. The sequence goes on along the minus strand of JAOVFP010000013.1, from coordinate 1,741,674 downwards.
CAACACGATCATGTGCGCCGTTTAGTTCCATGGGTTTTCTTCGATGACTGAGCGGTACTCCTAACATAACAAACTGTTATTATCCTTGCTTTATATTGGATGGCTCTAGAAACTAGCAGCTTTTTATATTCTCAAGTGGAGCACAAAGTACGTCCACGGCCGAGGGGATTAGTTGAGCCTACCACAAAGCCTCAAAACATCAAGTCCGCTTTCCTCACAGTCAACCGACAGTGCTCTCAGGCGATACGTGCAAGAAGATGTGCACATACATTCTGCGCCCTTCATCATGTACGCTGTTTTTGAATATGCGTTGTGCGAAGAGTGCGATTAGAGCGCGAGTCAGTTGGCCTACGGCTTTGAATGCCTATGTTCATCTGAGCAGAATCGCGATTGAGGTTACAGGTATAACACATTTACTCGGGTACGACGGGAAGTGTTATGTTATCTAGCTTCAGCAAGCCACAATTCCCAAAAGATGTCAGCCAAAGAGAAATTGCGATAGTGATTACGCATAAGGGGCTTTGTCGGGCTATAGTGTTTCCGCTACCAGCACTAACACCTCCCCAGACTTAAACTATAGCACCCACCGAAACCAACCCCGGACCGACCGACGGCAGCCGATGTTTCGTTGGTACGTATCTATATATCTATTTAATTGCTCTCGAGCGCTCGCTCACATTCGTAATTGAAGTTTCGACTCGACAACCGTCTAATGATTTCCCTGAACATGTCCTTACCAGGATATCCATTCATTTTTACTGCATATATGCACCCATTTTCACGGTGAGGCCACTCAAAGCCGTACTTTATTCTCGTTCTGGACAAATGGACTCTGCTGCTGCCCAACCGAACGTGTTTCTACGCAATTGTTCTTGCTGTACGTGAATCCTAACCATTGGGGTTCAAAATGACGATATTTATTAATATTCATTCCAGTGGCAGCTCTGGTAGTGCTCCTCTACGATCATGCCAGCACTTTTAAGTTTGAATATAAGTATATCTGGAAGTAAGTGAAAGCTACTTACTCATTGTAAGCCGCCGTTGATGTATGCAAGCTCAGGCGTCCTTTGACGCGTGTTAAATATTTGTACATTTTCTGTCGCTATTTTGGCCTAACGTGCCAAAGGTACGTTAGTACATTCCCAGTATACTGCGAAAGACTGACACAAAAATCAAGTATCAACGCTGTTTTGTTTTTCACTGGGCTGTATGGGCTGCCCGTTGAATCACTGCTAATCAGATATGCGTTTATGTTTCTATTCGCATCTGGTAGTATATTAGGATTCACCACACATATCATTATAATGCTACGAGGTACGTTATGCACGTACAAAGCATTTAGGCGGCTGACTGTATATCCAAATATCATAGTATATGCTTTACACCAGAAAGATTACAAAATTGGAATTTTACTTGTCGTTCCAGCATCTGTGACAACTGGGTTCTGTTTACATTCTTGGCTTATATGTTATCGTCATGCACATTTCGATGATAAACTGAGAGAAGCATCTATCTCTTCGGCCATGCTTCGATTTGGGAAAGTTTCAGCGCCCGGTCTATTGTTTTTCCGTTGCCTGATTTTGATATATACAGGATAGCTGTGATCATTCAAGAAACCATTATGTTTATATTAACCTTCGCCAAAAGAAATGTCGACACCCTGCACACAAATATTGTTAACAAAGTTGTTCGAGATGGAGGAAGATTCTATGCATTCATGATTGGTACGTTGAAACCAATGATTCAAAACTTTAAGCATTTGACCACCCAGTAAAGCAATGACTAGTATATTGATGTTACCATCAGTCCTGCCTTCAGTCCAAGCTATTCACACAGCATATACGACTTATCTATTCGTGTATGTTTTAACTCTCATTTTTCTGAATGATAAGATTACTTATAATGATCACCAGATGGAGACTTACCATATTTTCCATTTTGGTGCGTCGATACTTAAAGCTTAAAGACTCAAGCTTTAAAGGTCCTCAGCTCACTAAACGCTTATTCGACAGGCATGTAGATTGATCAAGGGGCTCCTTCAAATCTCCGCAGAGCCTCTCATGAATCACTCAAGCACGTCGAACGATGATATTGAACTCACAAGCTTTGTTAATATAGAATGATGCTCTTACACATTTTATATTTTCCCATTCTTGCAGCTACTGGTGGGCAGGTACGACGTGGTCATTCGTTAAGTTTAGTGCGAAGATCATGCATCATGGTTCATCTGGTTTGTTTGTCTTGTCTTTTTTCTCAATGTTTTATTGGTTGAATGGGAAGACCGGAGGGTGAAACTTCATATGGGTGTGCTGGCAGCAGTGTGTAACGATCACGACCTTGTCTGCAAAAACGGTGCATACAATACTGTCCTTGCCTTTTGGTAATCGGAGCTAATACGCCGGGAATTCCAATTGAAACTTCTGTTCTCACTGGTATCTCATTTGAAAGTATCTAAGTCTCGATCCAAAAAATGTCTTAGTCATCGTAGCACATTTGAGGTCTTTACAACATTACGTAAACCACCTATAATGAATACATTGTTAATTGATGGCTTTTGGCGAGTGAGGAGGAGTGAGGATAAAGTTGAGAATTGACTTGGAATTGACAAAACAGTTTAGTCGAGATGTTGAGCCCCAAAGGTTTTGCCAAACAAGTACTCTGGGAAGAACAATCTACTCACTCCCAGCACTCCTTTGTAGCTCTTGTACCTATTCCTGCCCCAGGAACCATCCATGTCTTACATCTATTCTAACATCCGCCGCCAAATTATGCTTACAGCCCCCCCGCCTAGAAGACTAACACTCCTCGGTAACTTCCGCCCCGATATGCGGAAGAGGAAGAACCGTGTCACCCGATAACACTGCATCCTTTTAAGGCTTCAGCGCTTGCTCTGTTCCTTTCTCCCTCCCTCCCGACTCCCTTCTGTTGATAGTGCCGGCGAGCATCTCGCCATGAGGCTAGCCACCCCGACGCGGTCTCTTCTCCTGGTTCTCATTATCGTCTTCCTCGTCGTTCTGTTCTTGGACCTCGACACGGAACACTCACTTTCACAAAAGGCTTACAGAATTGGGATTTGAATACGTTCATTTAGGACGTGTTCCGTGGACAGTTCAAAAATAATTAGCCCGTTCAATATATTATTTATCATTTTACATCCCTTCTTACGCGTCTCGAAGATATCCTGTAGATATGGATTTATTTGTCCCTTTTTCCTTATATTCTTTTTTCTATCCGCCTTCAAGCATGAAATATATCCCAAGGTATGTGCTCCTTTTGATGTAATCGGTTGTTTTGATAACATCGTCCTCAGAGGCAGGCCTCAGAAATAAAACTCTCGCATGGATATTTTTATCTGTTGTCGGAATTTCGCTGTGAGGGATATACATCCTCAGGTCAGACGAGAAATGGCATGGTATTTGACAAATACCATTAAGCCACAATTTCTGAAAGGTGAAACCATTGACCTTACTACTAGTGGTTGATGACACATCTGAGCTATTTTTATGACATCCGTTGGCAGTGTCAGTCACTTGAACTTCTCAGCAAGATAAACTGGTACAATGATGACAAGCTTTCTCATATACCCTACACATACCACTAGCAGCCTAATTATTATCTTCAGGTTGCTATTAATCCATGTATGTTGTAAGTTCATAAGTACTCGATATCATGATCACTTCTTGATTAACTTAGCCTTTATTCACGCCGTCACGGATCCGAACCCGGATGGACGACATCAATTTGAGCGCAACGACAATCGTGACTCAGGGTTATAATTAGGTTCTACAACGATATTTTACTGATATCCCTGAGCATCTCCTTAAAAGGAGTTCAATTCAGTTGTAAGTGCTTTTATACGCTCATTTTCTCTGTCGAATTCTCTCCAATCCCCGTTTATTCCATTCTAGATAACTCAATGAACTCAGAGATTACCCCTGAACAGAGCGTGTTTCTGCGCAATTGTATCTCCTGTAAGTAAATACAACCATCAAAGATAAAGCTGATGATAATATTAATCTAGTATCTGCGTTGGTGGTTCTCCTCTATGATTATGCCAGTACCTTTCAGTTCGAGTATAATTATATCTGGAAGTGCAAGGTATCTACTGCTGTAAGCCGTCATTGATCTATGTAAGTTCAGACGTCCTTTAACACCTGTCAAATATGTGTACATTTTCTGCCGTTATTTTGCCCTAACGTGCCAAATGTAGGTTATTGTATTCTCAGCATACCGCGAAAGACTAACACAAACAAGTATTAATGTCATATTGTTCTTCACCAGGCTGTATCCAGTGTCCATTGAAACATTGATAATCAGATATTGGTTTACGTTTCTAATCGGATCTGGTAATATACTCGGAGTAGCGATGCATATAATTGTAATGCTACGAGGTACGTTATACTTATACATATAACATGTTCAGGCAACTGTTTAAACCTTATATGCGAACATATCATAGTATATGCTTTGCACAGGAAAGATTACAAAGTCGGAATTTTGCTAGTCATGCTAACAGCTGTTACGATTGGGTTCTGCATACATTCTTGGCTGATATGTTATCACCATGCACAATATGATGATAAAAGCAGCGAAAGATCTGTCTCGTTCGCCATGCTTCGAATTGGGAAAGTTTCCGCACTTAACCTGTTGTTATACATTGTCTGATGTCCATATTAATACACACAGGATATTTGGTATTATTCTAGAATCAATTCTATTTATATTAACCCTCACCAAAAAGAATGCTGGGGCTCGGCACGCAGATATTGTCGACAAAGTTGTTCGAGATGGAGGGAGATTTTTTGCAATCATGATTGGTATGTTTAAATTACTATGAATCAGAAAGTTAAACATTTGACCACTCGCCTAAGTAATGTCAAGCATGTTGATCCTGCCATCTGTCCAAGCTATTCAAGCGAAAGATGTGACCTTTCCATTAGTGTATGTTATAACTCACATTTTATTTGAGTGTTAAATTATTTATAATAATGACCAGTTGGAAACCAACCATATATTCCATTTTGGTGAGCCAATATATGAATAAAATATGTCAAGTCACGAAACTCTTTTTCAACAGGCATGTAGATTGATTAAGGGACTCCTTCAAGTTTCCACGGAGCTTCCCATGGATAATTCAAGCGCATCGAACAACGACGTGGAATTAACAAGCTTCATTGACATGGAGTAGGCCAAGTTCGACGTCTATGCCCCGGCACGGTGGCAAGTAATATGTGGGACAATTGCCGCTATGGTGATACCCTCTGTTTCAGCACCATACCATACAAGTTTTCCTTCGCGCAAAGCGCAAGTTTGATAGTGTCAACTGGAAAAACGAAGAGGAGTTACAATAAGTAGCCAAAGATGATATAGGAAAATACAAAAGCCCTTCGAAGATGTTCCGTAGAGATAAGCACTTAGGGCTAGGTTGTTGAAGGTATAGTATATTTCTGAAAATGTTGAGAGCCACTTTATCAGAGTGATACCGGCCGCCAAATTGTTTGTATTGTCTTTTTCTCAATATTTTATTGGTTGAATGGGAAGACCGAGGGTGATATTGGTGTGCTGGCAGTAGCGTGTAACGATCACGACCTTGTTCGCCAAAACGGTGCATACAATACTGCCCTTGCCTTTGGGTAATCGGATCTAATACGTCGGGAAACTTCTGTTTCTCATTGGTTTCTCACTTAAAAGTAGTCTCGATCCAAAAACGTCCTAGTTATCGTAGCACATTTGAACTCTTTACAACCGTAGACTACCTATAATAAATACATTGTTAATTGATGGCTTTTGGTGAGTGAGGAGGAGTGAGGAGGATAAAGCTGAGAATCGACCTGGAACCGACAAAACAGTTTAGTCGAAATGTTGAGCCCCAAAGGTTTTGCCAAACAACTACTGTGAGAAAAACAATTTACTCACTCCCAGCGCTCCCCTGTATCTCTTGTACCTATTCCTGCCCCAGGAACCATCCATGTCTTACACCTATTCTAGCATCCGCCGCCCAATTATGCTTACAGGCGCCCCTTAGAAGATTAACACTCCTCGGTAACTTCCGCCTCGATATGCGGAAGAGGAAGAACCGTGTCACCCGATAACACTGCATGCTTTTAAGGCTTCAGCGCTTGCTCTGTTCTTCTCTCCCTCCTCCCAACTCCCTCCTGTTGATATTGCCAGTGAGCGTCTCGCCATGAGGCTAGCTACCCCGACGCGGTCTCTTCTCCTGGTTCTCACTATCGCCTTCCTCGTCGTTCTATTCGTGAATCTCGACACGGAATCACACCATCCCCGGCTTAGGAGTATTCCGCTGCCCTACGTCTCGAAGTTCCTTGATAGTAGTAATGAACCTTCGCGAGAACCGTTGGGATCGCCGACCACACACGATACTGAAACCTCGGTTTCTTTGACGCATTCTGAAGCCCATGTTCACGAATCCACCCTATTAGAACTCGCACCTGGCGTTATAACTGAGACGACTATTCCTGGCGGGGCACATGTACATGGGTTCACGGTCTTTGACCATCTCTATGTTCGAAATGGCACATTCTATGTGGTAACATCAGATGTATCCAGTTTTCCACCACGGAGAAACCTTATTGGACGGCCTGTGGAAATGGACAAGGATTTTGAACCTACCGACGAGGTGAGAGATAATCATGCTTGTCATTCTATCTTCCACTCACCTTGTCGGTGAATGAATTCAGGATCTTCAATTTATAGACCCCTTGACTGCAAGTCAAGTACTCGGAGATCACGCGGTCCGTATATCCGGCTTCTCTGTTATCATCTATGATCATTCGCAATTTATGAACGTACGTCCACTCTCCCCTTCTTCACCTTATCTATCATGTTCATTGAACTTTAAGCACTTTTATCATTGGTGGGGAGAGATTATACTCGGCGCGTGGCGCGTCTATTCGAAGCTGGCAGGCGCAGAGAACGAACGAGCACGTCTCCCGTTCCCGACGCGCTTTCTTATACCCGTCAGTGGTGTCAGATCCACCTTGTTCGTGGAAAAAATTACGTACCGATGATTCAGATGGTAGAAACGAGCAAATGGCGCGACCATAGCGGGGTGAGCGGCCCCCTAATGCGAGGTGCTTTCCCTGAAGCCTCTATCGAAGAATCGACGCACTGGCAGGACCTAATAAAATTGAACTCAACATTCGTATTCGATCGGTCGATGATAATACATAGGGGAATAGCTGGCCGACAGTAAGTTACTTACTACCTCCTTCTCATCCTCCTCTCTTACTAAACTCCCAGTCCGTTCGGATCTCTGTGGTTCAAGATGATTGGAGGCACAATGAATCTCACCGTCGCAGATGATTTCTGGGAACCAGTCCGTCAATCCCTAGTACAAAATTTGCTGGGGTACATTCCAAAGATAGATGACAGTAAAGGAGTTGTACTCGCACCTTTGAATGAAGAGCGGAAGACGCCCGTGGTTACGTATATTTCACGGCAGGGCGGTGGTCGGAGACTGATAGATAAAGATCATCTTGGTCTGGTGAAGGCATTGCGAGAACTTGAGAGTGAGGGAATTTGCGAAGTGAACGTCGCCATGATGGAAAGGATGAGTATGAAAGAGCAGATTGCTGCCGCTGCTCGAAGCACGGTATGTCCTGCGTGGTGATTCACCCCTTCCTTCCTTGCCCTTCCTGATCTACATTTTTTTCTGGTTAGATTATTGTTGGAGTGCATGGTAATGGATTGACGGTATGTCGCTGAATCGCTGATTCCATTGTGTTTTGTTTTTGGAGAAGTTCTGACTCTTGTCTTTTTTTTAAAAAGCATCAATTGTGGATGCAGCCCTCTCTACGATCTGCCGTGTTTGAGATATGGTATCCACCAAGTAAGTAATCTTGAATATATCCTACCGCATTTGTTTCATCTTCGTTCCTGTAGGTTACGTATGGGATTATGAGATGTTGGCGAGGAATATGGGTCACAAGGTCGATTGTGGCTGTGGTTATTGTTATTGCATTTATCTGAATGAGCCTTATTCCGTTAGCATTACGGCGTATGGAATGATACTTTTATCACGTTTCCCAAAGGGACCTACTACGAGGTAAGTTGGACCCATACCATGCATGTTTTTGGTGCTGATATGCCCCCGTAGGGTGTTAAAATTGTCGAAGGATTCCACAGTAGTGCGTACCTGGCGTTTCTTCCTTTATAGTATTACTTATGAATGTTTTTTAGACAGCATTCCAATATATGGTCCCGCAGTGGCGAAAAAGATAAGAGAAAGGCTTCTTGGCGATACTGTTGAGAGCAGATAGTACTATAGTATGTGTGAAAGGACGGTAGGTTAATTTGTTTCCACTGTACTAATATATATCCGTAGGTAGGTATTAAGATAAGCGTCCCTAATTGAAAAGATGTTGTATCTTCTGATACAAGTAACTTCGAAACTATTTATGTCAGATAGTTTAGGGGCGGATCGTGGTGTTCTTGCCCACGGGTGGAGAGGCTAAGTAGGATAAATGGTGACATGACAGCGGAACGCGCCACATGAAAGGGAATCGACCTTTGAGTGGCCCTTAAAATATATGGCGCCACACCTTGTTCAGTGTTGAGACTGGTATTTGCGGTATTTTCATTTGAAACTAGTGACTCTAATGGTTATGAAAGGTGATAGATAGTACCAATGAGTTGTGGTAGATGAAGTATGCTTTTGGTTTGGCCCTAGTATCGATCCAAAAATGTCCGCGCGGTCGGTCTGTATGTACCACGTAAAATCGTGAGGATAAGCCTATAAGAGTAAGTACCTATCACAAGCCCCATCACCTATCTATTTTTGATCTATTTAGTAATTGCACTCGGGCTCGCGTTGACAACCATTACTGATACTTATAAGTTATTTCTAATCAACCATTCTAACTTATGATTCCCCTGAGTATATCCTTACAAGGAAATCTATTCAGTTTCAAGTGCTTATATGCACCCATCTTGCAGCTAAGTTACTCAAAGCCTTGTTCATTTTGCATTCTAAACGAAATAATGGATTCTGTGATCACCCAACCAAGGGTGTTTCTGCGCAATGGCTCTTGCTGTACGTGAACCTCAACCATCGAAATAAATAATGACGTAAGTATTAATAACTCATTCCAGTAGCTGCCCTTGTGGTTCTTCTTTACGATTACGCCAGCAATTCTAAGTTCGAATATAATTATATCTGGAAGTAAGTACAAAGTACCCACCCATTGTAAACTACTGTCGCTGATCGATGTAAGTTCAGGCGTCCTTTAACACCTGTCAAATATGTGTACATTTTCTGCCGCTATTTTGGCTTAGCAAGCCAAACGTGTGTTAATGGATTGAATATACCGCCAAAGACTAACATTGAGAATCAAGTGTCAACGTCATTTTATTCTTTACCAAGCTGTATCGGCTTCCCGTTGAATCATTTATAATCAGATACTCGTTTACATTTCTAATCGTGTCTGGTAATTTACTAGGACTCGCGATGCATTTCGTTATAATGCTAAGAAGTACGTTTTATACCATTTAACACGTTCAGGCGGCTGATTATAGATGTAATGTCACAGTATATGCCTTACACCAGAAAAATTACAAAGTTGGAATTTCTCTGGCCATTCCAACAGCAGTAACGACTGGAATTGGCATACATTCTTGGCTAATATGTTATCGCCATGCACATTATGCGGATAAAAGTAGCCATAAATCTATGTCATTGGCAGTGCTTCGATTTGGGAAAGTTTCTTTGCTCAATCTGCTCTTTCTGAGTCCGTTGGTTGATGTCGATGAATTCAGGATATCCATGATTATCCTGGAATCATTTCTATTTGCATTAACATTTTCCAAAAGGAACATCGAAAGTCGGCACGCAAATATTGTTGGTATAGTAGTTCGAGATGGGGGGAAATTCTTTGTGTTCATGGTCGGTACGTTGTAACTTATTCATTACTGCTAATAGAATGACCAAACATTTAACCACCCATTAAAGTAATTTCAAGTGTATTGTTCTTGCCATATGTCAAAGCTGTTCAAGCGACATATATGACCATTATATTTGTGTATGTTTCTACTCACATTTTTCTGCCTAGTGGCAAGAATATTCACACTATTGACTGGCAGCTGGAAACTTACCATATTTTCCGTTTTTGTAAGCTCATATATACTTAACTTTAAAGTTGCTAAAGCGCTAAACATTAATTTAACAGGCATGTAAATTGATTAAGGGACTCCTTCAAATTTGCACAGAGCCGCCTACGGTCCGCCCAAGTGCATCAAGCGCTGATGATGTGGAATTAACAAGCTTTATAAACATCGAGTGAGGCTCGTGCATATATCATCCTCCACATGCATAAGCAGAAATGAGCGCGGTCCGAAGAAGATCGAGTTTGTTTGTCTTTCTTCTCAATCTTTGGTTGATTGAATCGGAGGATCCTTGGCAGATGAATTTAAGTAGGTGTGGGAGTGGTGAAACGGGCTGATGATTAGCGTCGATGTAAAATATCTTCCAAATCATGTAACATAACGCATTTGCGCTGGCCTTCATTTTTTCTTTGCTAGACTCGCTCGTTCAAGCGGGAGGTGAGGGAGCGGAAGCGTTCCAAAGGGCAAGTAAGCGGCCCGAAGCGTGGGAAATTGTAGACTACTTTTTCTAGTCCGTTCTTTCAATCCATTCAATTTCGCTGGCCGTGCCTTGCGTATTTCTCAGAGTACACATTCCAACCACGAGCTCGACGACGTACTGCCTTTATACCATGTGTATACTTGGTCCTTTATTGATACCCAAGATCTGCTGTCGATCTTGTTCACTAATGTCCTTCCTTTTGAATGCCAACTGGCATGTGGTCAAAGCTACCTAGTAATTGGATAAGGCTAAGAGCAACTCTGCGAGGATGCTTGAACTTTATTAAAGATATGTTCTTTACATTTAGCATACAAGGCTATGTAACTGTCCAGAAGCCTGAGGTATGTGGGTGTGTTCGAATTTTGGAGGGAAGTTAGTATGTAGATGACGATTGCGGGACGTATGTATGTGGAACGAGCGGCCTGAATGAGGCTCCAGTAATTTGGTTAGTTGCTCTATGGTTCTAAATAAGTACTTATGTGCACTCACTTTCACAAAAGGCTTACAGAATTGGGATTTGAATACGTTCTTTCAGGACGTGTTCCGTGAACAGTTCAAAAATAGTCCGCCCGTTCAATATATTATTTATCATTTTACATCCCTTCTTACGCATCTCGAAGATATCCTATAGATATGTACGATTTATCATTTGTCCCTTTTTCCTTATATTCTTTTTTCTATCCGCCTTCAAGCATGGAATATATCCCAAGGTATGTGCTCTTTTTGATGTAATCGGTTGTTTTGATAACATCGTCCTCAGAGGCAGGCCTCAGAAATAAAACTCTCGCATGGATATTTTTTATCTGTTGTCGGAATTTCGCTGTGAGGGATATACATCCTCATGTAAGACGGGAAATGACACGGTGTTTGACAAATACCATTAAGCCATAATTTCTGAAAGGTGGAGTCATTGACCTTACTACTAGTGGTTGATGACACATCTGAGCTGTTTTTATGTCATCCGTCGGTGTCAGTCACTTGAATTTCTCAGCAAGATAAACTGGTAAAATGATGACAAGCTTTCTCATATACCCTACACATACCACTAGCAGCCTAATTATCATCTTCGGGTTGCTATTAATCCATGTATGTTGTAAGTTCATAAGTACTCGATATCATGATCACTTCTTGATTAACTTAGCCCTTATTCACGCCGTTACGGATCCGAACCCGGATGGACGAGTGTGAAATATCAGCGACATACCAATATCAAACTGAGTGATCTCCCTGAGCATCTCCTTACAAGGAGATCAATTCAGTTGTAAGTGCTTTTATACACCCATTTTCTCTGTCGAAATCGCTCCAATTCCCGTTTATCCCATTCTTGACAACTCAATGAACTCAGAGATTACCCCTGAGCATAGTGTGTTTTTGCGCAATTGTATCTCTTGTAAGTATGTTCAACCATCAATGAAAAAGCTGATGATAATATTAATCCAGTATCTGCGTTGGTTGTTCTCCTCTATGATCATGCCAGCACTTTTCAGTTCGAGTATAATTATATCTGGAAGTAAGTACAAGGTATCCACCGTTGTAAGCCGTCATTGATCTATGTAAGTACAGACGTCCTTTAACACCTGTCAAATATGTGTACATTTTCTGCCGTTATTTTGCCCTAATGTGTCAAATGTAGGTGAATATATTCTCAGCATACTGCCAAAGACTGATCAAAACAAGCATTAATGTCACATGTTTCTTCACCAGGCTGTATCCAACGCCTATTGAAACACTGCTAATCAGATATTGGTTTACATTCCTAGTCGCATCTGGTAATATACTGGGAGTAGCGACACATATAGTTGTAATGCTACGAGGTACGTTATATGCATATAACATGTTCAAGCACTTGCTGAAACCTTATATGCGAATATATCATAGTATATGCTTTACACAGGAAAGATTATAAAGTCGGAGTTTTGCTAGTCATGCTAGCAGCTGTTACGTTTGGATTCTGTATACATTCTTGGATGATATGTTATCATCATGCACACCATGATGAAAAAAACAGTGAAAGATCTGTCTCATTCGCTATGCTTCGAATTGGGAAAGTTTCCGCAGTTAACCTGTTGCTTATACATTGTCTGATGTTCATGTCAATACACACAGGATAATTGTAATTATTCTAGAATCAATTCTGCTTATACTAACCCTCACCAAAAAGAATGTTGAAACTCGGTACACAAATATTGTTGGCAAAGTTGTTCGAGATGGAGGAAAATTTTTTGCAGTCATAGTTGGTATGTTTAAATTACTTGGAATCAGAAGGTTAAACATTTGACCACTCATCTAAGTAATGTCCAGCATATTGATCTTGCCATCTGTCCATGCTATCCAAGCGAGATATGTGACCTATCCATTAGTGTATGTTATAGATCACATCTTATCTGAGTGTTAAGATTACTTATAATATGACAGCTGGAAATTGACCATATATTCCATTTTGGTGAGCCAACATGTGATTAAAATATGTTAAATCATGAACTCTTATTTGACAGGCATGTAAATTGATTAAGAGACTCCTTCGAGTTTCCACAGAGCCTCTCGTGGATCAATCAAGCACATCAAACGATGATGTGGAATTAACAAGCTTCATTGACATAGAGTAGGTCAAGTTTGACGCCTATGCTCCGGCACGGCGGCAAGTAATATGCAGGATAATTGCCGCTATGGTGATACCCCCTGTTTCAATATCATACCATACGAGTTTTCCTTCGCACAAGGCGCAAGTTTGATAGTGTCAGCTGGCAAAACGAAGAGTTACAATAAGTAGCCAAAGATGATGTAGGAAAATACAAAAGCCCTTCGAAGATGTTCCGTAGAGATAAGCACTTAGGGCTAGGTTGTCGAAGGTATAGTAGATTTCTGAAAACGTTGAGAGCAACATCATCAGAGGGGTACCGGCCGCCATAAATTTCGAAAGCGATACCGCATGCGAACTACCTTAATAAGTATATATCGCTGCATTGCTCTTGTACGATTTTGATCAAACTTCGAAGTGAAAATTTTCAAATGCGGTACTGTAGGAACCTGCCAGAAAAGTATTATTTTAAATTCGGGAACTAATCAGGGAAATTGACTAGCTAAATCTTGGAGTATATGTTTCATGCTAAAATTATATGGAATACATCTTCGGTATCTCAACCGCGGACAATAGTTGCACCCGTACTGCGCAGGTTATGCAGTACTTCCAAATCGTGTAAGTCGTAACTTTGCATTGCTAAATCGTCTTGTATATCTAATACAACTTAAAACCTTAATTAATATAATATTTATCTCTCTCCTTCGACATTTCCTCGCGGATGTGTAATATTATTCTTCCGACAAATATGGAATGCGTCATCCGTTCCGTGCTGCACACATGTATAACTCAATGAGAAGACGATAAACGATTAGAAGAGTTTGTCTTACTTGAATAATACATTTGCATAAAACGACTGGATAAAGATATTGAATATGAATAAAAGGTGGAGTGAAGACTTACTTTGCTTGCCAATAAGTAGATGTTTATGATGTTTATTGCTAAGGCCGTGACGTCAGTGTTGGGAATAAGGTAATAAATGCGTAAAATTGTAATACCTAGCAAGAAGATGCAATACATTATGCCTTCCTCATTTTTAGCATTTATTGAGTACTCAGTAGGCGGTATGCAGAAATCCTACCATCTCGGTAAATGACTTTCTGAGTGGAAGACCAGCACATCTTCCTATTACCTATAGCAAATAACTTCAGCAAACCAAAGGATACTAATATGTACTGCTCACGTAGGGCATGTAATGCTGTCAATCCTAGAATAACTAAAGAAATGTGTTGGCGGTCGTCCAACCACGATAAGAGATAAAATCATACCAGCCTCAAAGGCAAAAATCATTGTAAAAACTGCAATAAACGAAGAATGACCTCCCGAGATCTGCCCACATATCGGATATCCTTCAGTCCATTAACTTGATTCTAGTCCTTTTTGTATGAGAAGTAAAGAACGTACTCGGGAGTGTAACCAAAAACCGTCCCAGAATGACAAACGAAACAATCCAAAAGATTATAAAGGATGCAGATAGAGCGTATAATACACGTCTGTCTTTTCCCCATAGTGCCCATGTTCTCAGTGATAATACAACTAATAGGAAGTTATACGGGGATGAAGGACGAAAAGGAAAGTACGCTTACTTTCTGCGAGTGCGACTCCTACAAGACACAGCCCTGAGAAAGGTTTGAGTATGGCTTATGAATCGGTGATAGAAAAAGCAGGACGTACATCCGTTGGCGGCAAATATTACTGGGCAGCTGTGTGAATCTGTGGTAGGGGAGGTAAAAGCTTTGTCGTCTAGTATATATAATTGTTCAAAGGAATGGTTACAGTTTAAGTACTAGGTGATAAAGATATGAAGCACGTACATTTGTACGTTAAGACAAGGTTTGCGATGGGGAGATACCTCGTTACGAGATATAGAATGTCCAGTAGGCTTAACCTCGACTGAGATTTCCATATATAGGATATTTCCATCCCGAGGGTGATGAAGTAGTCGAATATCTGGTGGGCATGAGAAATTTTTCGAAGCCGAACCCGCCCTGTCAATGCACATACCAGTAATGTTGCGCCGGCCACTTCAGGTCAACAAATGGTTAGTATACGAGATCTGCATGCGAAGTGCTGTACGTACGATCCCCGCACTAAAAATCGTTGTTAATGTTTTTAACAATCAGGGAGAGGACAGGTTATGCTCGTACCACAACATATCGTGTTGCCCACATACTGGCCACCAACTGAGAGTTTAATTCGGACATCTTCAGAATTATCAGCAAGCAGTAGATGTTATGAATGTGCGCACGCATTAAGCACTCCAAAAGAACTCATATATAAGTATTTCTGGAGTTAAATGAGCAGTGCTAGATATCATTTGCACTGCCGGTTTCCGAATCAGATCTTTACGCTGGTAGGTAGAACTTCAATAATAGGCGTTCGCCAGGTTCACCATAAGTCCAGTATCAGCGAGCTCACAGTATCAGTATTTACTCAAGAACCTTCTTCATCGTAAACACTTCCTGTAAAATCAATGGGAAGTCAAGCATGTGCATGATCATTGGCAATGGTAGCCGTTTCACCGTAGGCGTGCTCTTTGAGACTCCTCGGAGGGCTCGCGAAAAGGGAATCTTGATTGTCATCGATATTTGATACCAAGGTCCCGGCCTTGATAAGTATGACGTATTACGTGAACTTGCTGTGAACCCCACTCTGGTTGGTAAAAGAATTACTTATTGCAACTGCCAAGTGGTGATGCAGTGATGAGCGTCGCATCACAATATCTGAGACGTCCGAGGCCATCGTGCGAGAGGCAACTCTCATTTTTCCAACGACCGCTTATGCTGAGAAGAGGTGAATAAGAAGGGGAGTCGCGTAACAGTCTAACAGATCCTAGTACAGAACATAGCGTAAATACCAGATTCCGAAGTAACGGAGGATCGATGATCACTCATGTATGTACCAAAGCCGGAGTACTAACTTACATACTCATTTAAATTATTGCTAACACCATCAGCAAAATCCCAGCATGCCATTTCGAAGCCGACGATGGTACCCAAGTACAACAACAAGTAGAGGCTATAGGTACGCGGCGAGCAACAATTGCAAGCGGCCTGATGGTCTAGTCGCATGATTCCTCGTTTGGGTTCACATAACACAATTCGAGGAGGTCGGGGGTTCAATTCCCTCTCAGGCCCGTTATTTATTTTAACTTTTGTATTCTAAGAGAAAGGACGCCAGACTCCCTATGCTCTTGGTTATGTTTGATTTGACAGTTGCCAGCGAAAAACAGTAGTAGTTGTACAAATAACTTCGTAACGGTTATCAGCCCGGCTCTAGCGTACACTTGTTACGACTATGCCAACATCAACTGCCCAGTCTTCATCTATGTAAGCTACAGTTCAAGCTCTCGCTGATAGCCCAGAGTCATAAAAGACTGAAAGTCCATCAGGCACTGCAATATCAGAAGTCGCATGGAAAATCGTTCTGACGGCAATCAGAAGTGCAATTCATTCAACTTCCATACAGCGAAACATAAATATGCACGGGTGGTTGGTAGAGGTCCCAGAACGTTCAAGAAGCACAGACCTAGCACAGGTGGATGGCCACTACATGGTATGCTAACAAAACGGCTCGCATACACCGAGGCGAGCTGATGGATCCAGCAGTGTCTTCCGTCATAAGACGTCAAACAACAAGGTCCCGAGGGGGCTGAAAGGAAAGACACGTTATCAGAGCACGACAACGACAACAACGTTGTAAATAAAGCTTCAGAATGGCTAGATATCACATACAGACCGCTCCCGAAGAGCACGTCTTCGCAATACCAATAGCACATCACTTTCTTTCAACTCCCATACTGGGCACAACTCGATGCCTGTCTAGTCGAAACGACTGCACGAGCGACCGCTTGGGGTGCCAAGACGTTCAACGAGCGCAACCTAGAGCGGAGGCATGGTCGCTACATGGTAGGCCAGCAGAGTGGCGGGACAAGCCATAATTTGTGGGTATCGAATTGTGAGAGATACACTGGTAGCTTCAGTCGCAGACGATGGGGTACCACGGGGTGCTGGAGGCAAAGAAACTCCATCAGAGCACGTCAACGCCAGCAGAAGGGCAGGACGAGTCACAACTTGTGGGTGTCGATGCCAGCGAAGAGACCCAGGTGAACAGTGGGTAGACGACGTCAACGAAGGTGTCGCGGGAGCCAATGAAGGGAGGAGATACTACCAGCGCGACATCGCCAATATCATGATTGACACTCCAAGCAGAGAGGGTATCACGTAGAGGCCGTTCCAAGCTTATAGTAATCCACGAACGAAACCAACGGGCATCGGAACCTAAGCCTACACCCCCATCGACCCACGCCTCCTCGCACCCGACACAGCATACCACCTCAACATAGCCCTCCTAATGAGCCCCATCACATACCACAGATGTTGCACCGACAGCTTTCCAAGCCACCAGATCAAGCCCACAAGGTATACAATCCAGACGATAACCGCGAAAACGGCGAACGCGAATGAACTGTCGCCCTCCCAGGATGCCAGGACTGAACATGAGCTTAGAAAGAAGATGAGAAGGTAGAAGAGAAAAGGTAGCATGGAAAGGTCCAGTATGAGGATTAAAAAGATGTGCAAAGCGTAACCCCATAAGAAAGCGACTGAAGGAAAGTAAGTATCGGTATAACAAGGAGTAAGAGCGTGACCAACCGTTCTCCCTGAGCATCCCAAGCCTAAACCTCGACAATACGATAACCGACACAACGAAAACCGCGGCTACTAAGGTGGTAATTACTAGCGAAATCGAAGACATAGCAAAGCCGGGCAAGACAACCATATTCATTGCCTTTTTGAAAATCGTCACCGGCGGTTGTACCTGGGCAAGGAATGAGTACCGTAAGGTTTCAATCCACCCTATGCACATGTAAGACCACCAGCTTGCGAAGGCTATGATTGCGACTTGGGGGGCGACGCGGATAGATGTATGTGCGTATCCTGTAAAGCATGAACAGATTAGCGGATAGTAGGAAGGGGGAAAGCTAGCAACGTGTACTTACTTTTGACGTCTCGTGTGTAATCAGTTGTGAAAAGATATGGCATCTTGTTGAGAGGGTTGGGCTCGTATAACCCTATCCAGTACATCCTGAGCCAGCTATCTTCAGTACAAAACCGCCATACTCAAGGGGTAGCACTCACGCCACACACGAGGTCCACCTCGAAGAACCAGGGGAAAGCACGGGATTTGACTCGACTTTGATATGTGTCGAGTGCGAAGAACCTGTAGGTGCGTTAAAGCAATGCGCGAGGGTGAGGAAGAATAGACGCACAGAAGGAATACTCCGGTACCAAACAACCACTCCAGCGTTATAGGCACAGTCGAACGACCTTGGTAGCTTAACACTGCTTTTGCGGTTGAGAACCCAAGTGTGATGAGGATCACGAGGAGCCGGTACGTAGTGAGCTTGGGGTGCCAGTGAGTTGGAGGGTGTGTGGTAGGCGTAGGATTTGGAGTAGACGAGGTTGCCTGTGCCTCTTGCCGTCCTAGGGTAAACATCTCGATGGGCTCAGGACTATGAGTCCGAGGTGGAAAGTCTGGGAGAGCCATTCGAAGTCGATCAGGACGTGCCCTTCACAGAGATGTTACTTGGAAGCAGGCTGCAGCCTGCAGAGATGGATGTTTGATGAAAGGTACGAAACGCTTTGGAAATGTGTACAGCGATATGAATGACATCGCCGCCTTGAGAGGGACCGAATTCCATGCTGTCAAGGTTGTTAGCGGCGTAGCAGGACCCCTGATAATCCTAGGGGAACTTAGATGCCAATCCGGACAAAAATTGGGGCCGCAGGCCCCGAACTTAGAACGCAATCCGGACAATTTTTGCCTCTGAGACCGTTAAACTTGGATAATTTTACCGGACAAAAATGATCAATTTTTTGAGAGTTAGATTTTTGTCCGGACATATAACCCAGTGGTTGGGGTGAACTGTAAGATGAAATGTCAGTACATGTCAGTAGTGACAGTGAGATTCAATGTTTGAATCTTGATGCTGCGGATTGTTTTTTGAGACTTTGAACTCATAACTGCTAAGATTGATCACATAAAACTGTATTAGAAGATGTTTGTCATGATGATGGAAAGCGAGTTCAAGTGACCCACCTTCCGCCGCTTTCGACATATCGTGTTTCTGTCACTCTTTTGACAAACACATCGAGCTCGAACTCAATGCGAAGTCGACAACCAAACATGAACGCATGAACGCAGGACGGAAGACTCTATTATTCTCGATGACACAATCTATTCACGGTGTTGTGTGAATCTGAGTGGATTGGCAATGGTCGTGGAAAAGTGTTTTCAACTAATGATACTGGAATACTTCAACAATGATAGACATTCCATAATTTTTCAGGTCTCGAACAACATGTCTAATTGCAGCCTCAAAGCTTTCATTGAGAGGGGAGGAAAAGACAGTTGATTTTAAAGACAACAAAATATACTTTGAAGACAACATTTATATATACAGCATTGAAACCATAGATTTATATACTTATTTAGCATCAGCGCCCATATTCTGACCTCGAAAAGCACATTTCAAGAGAAAAGGCGCAAAAAAACGCAAATTTTGAACTTAGAACGCTAAATCCGGACAAAATTTGGCATTTGAGACGAACTTGGGTCCACCCCGGACACTTTTTCGAAAATAGGCCAAAAATCTGTCCGGACAAACATCCGCTCTTCAGGATCTAAGTTCCCTTAGGATAATCAGGGGTCCCGGCGTAGCGCTACCAATTTCAATTGTTCCTGTTCAAGTTCCAAGTTCGAACATGCACGGTGACTGTCAGTGTTCGGTCTCGCCCACGTGACTATTGTGGACATCAATGATCGTCAACTCGATGTTTGCTAGGCTTAACTCCAACATTGAATTACTTTACCTCATCTATACAAGCGCTCAAGCTTCCGATAGACCAAAGTCGTTAAAAATCGTGCTGACGCAAGTGCAACCCATTCGACTTCCATACAACGAAAGATAAAGATATATGAGTAGTCTGTAGAAGTCCGAGAGCGTTCAGCGAGCATGCACCTAGCACAAGTACATGTATACTATTACATGATGTGCTAACAAAGTGGGCTTTGCTTGTGGAGGCCAACGGGCAGATCCAGGAGTAGCCTCGGTCACGTCAAATGCCAAGATGACTATCAGAGCACGACAACGCCAACGTTGCGACTGGCTGAATATCGTATATAGACTGTTCCCAAAGAGCACTTCTATGTGACTCGCTGAAACGCCAGAAGCACCAAACAGATCATCATATTCAACTCCCATACTGGGTTGAGCTCGGTGTATGCCTGTCTACATAGTCGAAACAACGAACCATAACGATGCGCGAGCGACCAGGTGCAAGGATCTTCAACGTGCACGACCTCGCGCGAAGGCACATCTAATACAATACAGACCACCCGAGTTACGGTCTGTGAGTGTGAAGGCGTGCGAAGAGATCTACAGGCAGGATTGTTCGATCGGAGTGTCCGTCACGAGCGCCGGTGACGAAGGCCTTTCCAGCGTTGGCCGTGACGATGGGGATAGGGAAAAGGGGGGAGAAACTAGCAGAGTCAATGCCAACAGAAGGGCAAGACAAGCGGCTTGTGGATGTCGATCCATGTCAGCTTCGGATGGACGACGTCGACGATGAGAGTGTAGGGAGGGACGCTGAGGGCCGCTGATTGACGCCCCAGGAGGGAAGTGCATCACGTGAGGGTCGAAACTAGGCATATTATTATACTCCCATCGACCCACGCCTTCTCACACCCGACGCAGCATACCACCTCAACACAGCCCTCCCGACGAGCCCCATCACACGCCACAGATGTTGCAACGAGAACATTCCTAACAAAAAAATCCCCGTCCCAGTGCATAAAATCGCGACAAGAACCAGGATCTTAAAAAAGATGATAAAGATGAATACCAACAAGATGACATTCGCCTCAAAAGTCGGCAGAAAAAACAATAAGTTTAGACAGCCGGTGAAAAAGGAGAGAAGTGCAGGGAGCACAAAGAGGTCGAGGGCAAGGACGAAAAAGATGGGAGAGACATAATACCCTAGAAAAGTGGCTAAAGTAGCGAGCAGTGAGAAACGGTACAGCATGGGTAAAGGCGTGACTAACCATTGTCCTTAAGCATCTCAAGCCTAAACCTTGATAACACAATAACCAATACAACGAAAATGGAGGCTCCTAGAGTGGCAATCACCAGCGAAATTGTGCACACAGCAAAGCAACGCAGGGCGATAATATCCGTCACTTCTTTGAAAGACGTCTCCGAGGCTTGCACGGTGAAAAGGAATGAGTCTCTTAAGGTTGCGACCCACCCTATGCACATGTAAGACCACCAGCCTGCGAAGGCTACGATTGCGACTTGGGGTGCGACACGGATAGGTGTATGCGAGTATCCTGTAAAGCATGAAGATTAGCGAATAGCAGGAAGGGGGAAAGGAGTAAAGTGTACTTTGGATATCTCGTTTGTAATCCATTGTGAAAAGATACGGCATCATGTTGAGAGGGTCACACTCGCACAACCCTAGCCAGTACATCCTGAGCCAGCTAGCTTTAGTACACAAACTGCTATATTGAAGGGGAACCACTCACGCAACTCCAACCACCGCACTACCTATCCATTCGACTGTTGTCATCCCAGTGTTGTACCCAGTATAGGCCATCACCGACTTGGTCATTCCGAATACAATCGTAGTAGACGTCAGTATGTTTACGCAAAGTATAAGAATCAGGAAGAGTAGACGCACAGAAGGAACACCCCTGTACTAAACAACCACTCCAGCGTTATAGGCACAATCGAACGACCTTGGTAGCTCAACACTGCTTTTGCGATTGAGAAGCCGAGTGTAATGAGGATCACGAAGAGCCGGTATGCAGTGAGCTTTGGGTGCCAGTGGGTTGGAGGGTGTGCTGTGGGCGTAGGATTTGGAGTAGGTGAAGTTGGGTGTACCTCTTGCCACCCTAGGGGATATATCTCGATGGGTTCAGGACTTTGCGTCCGGGGTAGAAAGTCTGCGAGAGCCATTCGTCGGTCAGGACTGTGCCCTTCACAGAGATGGGTGCTCGATGAAAGGTATGTACAGCGATATGAATGACACCACCACCTTGAGAGGGACCGAATCCCACAATTCCATGCTGTTAAGGTTGTTAGCGGCGTAGCGCTGCCTGTGCCAGTTTTGTAACCTGTTCAAGTTCAAATTCGAGCTTGTTCCGTTTCGACCACGTGACTGTCGTGGATGTCGTCGTTGATGTCGACCTAGATGTTTTCTCAACGTTTACTCTCAACTTCAACAATTCGATATCCACTGCAAGAAACGAAGTGGACTCACTCACCCTAGCAAGCGCCTAGAGGCCCGTGCCTTAACTGTCAGCCATTGGATCAAGCTCCCCGCCCGGGGCCCCCGCGCTTTGATAATGATAATCTCTAACAATCCCTTACCGCATGGGCTCTGAGACTTTCTACTGGACGTGTCTGCAAACCTACAGCTCGCATCTTGCCTTTAGATTCGGTTGGGAGATATTCTCGAATCCAAAGGGACTCGTCAAAGCAAGGTCAAAAAAGCGCCGAATCCTGTGGGGACAATATCTAATAATTATCGCTAGAAGAGTGCTATTACATGACACTGACAGCGACAGTGATAGAATTGACATACAAACTTGTTAATTACAGGTAAAGTATCTGAATGGCGTGCTGCAGATACATGTGTCCAGATTATCATATAGATATCTGCGATGACCATAAATTGACCATAAATCATGAGGATGAGAGATACCTAATTATCTCTAGGTCGCAGTAGATGTGGGCACTGTATCGTTCCCCGAATGCCATATCCTCTCTTACTCACTTTTATGCTCCCTTAAGGTAGAACCTTCAGATCGACTTCTTGGGTGTGAGTACTGGATGCTAGTGTGAGTTCATTGACAGCCACACATTGTTTTATTTAACAGCCATAATACTACAGAGAAGAAGTCAATTCTATATGCATTTGTACACGCCGTACCCATGTCATATTTTTTCCGATGTTCTGCTTGGCTGCATGAGAGGACCATTACAAAGTACACTTTCGTGTAAATCAATTCTCAGTCACAGCTACAGAAATGGGGGAGTTCACCTGGCATAGTTCATCGAACTGTTCACTTCCCCACTTTTACCTCCATGGCTTTGTAGAACACAGTCCTATCCCTAGGGTCACTGGACGGATTGTCATCTTTCCCTCCAGTAATATCGTTTATACTTTTTCCACATGTATCCATCGTGCTCCATATTTTCCCGCCCTGCAACCCATCACCAGACAGCTTCCATTCTCTCCAAGTATTACCAGGGCTTGCAGGGTTAGGGGTTTCGAGCGAAATAAATACATCAATTCCGGATTTTTGCCCTTTATCACTCAAAATTCAGACATGGGACAGGTACAACATGAGCGAACATACGAGTATCATTTTTGAATATGAAATAGCCTTTGCACGAAGTCGATTCCGTGACCACCACCTTTCCTACAAGATCTGGTCGAATTTTTGCGATTGTATTTTGAAGCTGAGCACTTAAGTATCGCATCTTCCTTCCATACAGAAAGACCAAAATTGCAGGAAAGAGGTCGCAACATCTTATCTGGAAGGTGATATAATAATCACTATCACGTGGAATAGTTTCCCTGATGATAACAATTAAGAAAGTTCAGCAATGTTATTAGAAGAGCCAAGTTATGGAGCAAGTAATAACTTAATCAAACCCACACTTTAGAACACGAATATGACCCTGGACCATCCATGAACAATACATCTTCATTCTTCTCTCCCACTTCTACGAATGTCCTCGTATCCAAAATATTAAACCTATTCCGTAGGAGGCTAACAGGCAGACTATATGAGGCTTCGACGACGTTCCCATTGTTACTGTTTACATCTTTTGCAATGGGTGCCATGTCGTCAGTGAGAGAGATCTCGATGATACCCTTCTTGTCTAATCCATTCGAGGAGCTCGAACCAATTTCTGACAAGTGGCTCTTTATGGCTGTCATGGAGCGATTGCTCACCTCTACCCCATCATATATGCTGGATAACTTGCCCATAATAAGGCTGTTATCGCTGGGATTGAATATACTACCTTCCTTTACAAATGTGTTGGAATTATTAATGTAGCCATAATCACCAGGCTTGAAGGAAGGTTAGTTGGTATTAAAAATCAAATTAAAGAATGAGTCAAACCTCAGCAATTATCCCAGGTTCAAGGTTTAAATATCGTTTCGCCCCGAAGCATCCGTTGCCTTCAAGTCTGGTTTCCATATGAGACTGCGCATGTGTTAACACTTTTCTGAGCTCGGCTTCGGAGGTATGTTTATGGAACTACATAGTGGAGATGAGGGTTCCCAATGTCCAAGGGACGGTCGTGAGACGTGAGCTAAAAGAAGGTTATCCGCGATCTCGCGAAACATTAAATTAGATCGAAAAATAAAGGTGGAGTCGTTCATTGGGCCTATGCAGAACTTGCGTAGAACCTCTCAGTAAGTATTCCAATTCAAAGCACATTCCGAAATGTCCCGAAAAATTGATTACATTTGTCCGAGCTACCATAAACATAAATTAAATGCATGATTAATTGGTGAGAGATATGTCTCATTAGTGCCTTGAAAGGTCCCAATCTTGAGGTTGAAATGAATGCGTAGTATTCGACCCAGTTGTTCAAAAAAATTATTAACTATATTCGGTCTAAAAAATAAAGATAATCAACTTGAGCACTATATAGACCGAGAAAAGCCTGAAATTTGAACCAGTGGAGATTGGATTGATTGGAACAAGTTCGAGGGCTCGAGCCCTGCGCACGAACCCGATGTGACCACACCGACTGCGGCCATTACAATTTTAACGTATTACTAGTACTCACTCCACCTATCCTTGACCTACCCGCTGCCTCATTCAGAGCTCCCGTCTTGGATATCCACGCCCGAGCGCCGTACTATAACCCTTTCTGCACATGTCTGCAGAGAACGAAGTGAAGCATCTGACCCGAGCTGTAGTCGCTGTCTGGTTGAAAACTGTTCCGTTCATCGTGATATCCAGCACTGCTACGTAATATCCCCCAGTAAAATGGACGACGCGACACTAGTGGGCTTCATATCTAGTCGACTATAATGCGTGTTAGCATTATTTTCTTGATATATTATTATCAGATTTCTTTCCTTGAATGGTATTGGCAGATGAGGAAAGGAACTCTTAATTTGGACATGCGTTACAACACATTCCTTGGTATGCTTCTCTATCTTGACACTGTCAATATTCGTTTCTTATTAAATTCTTTTGATAGCTGGTGCTTTAGTAAAGGGAATGTATGATAAAGGCCAGTGGATATTGGTACCCGAAAATATAATAGTTCACAGGTACTATCGCACTCTCCGAAAAGAAGTGTACACTACGAGGAATGCATATCAAGATCTTCCAGTAGGTTTAAAATTCGAACTGAAGTTTCTGTAAATTTATAGAATGGAACATATAATTATACGCTGATTCCTATAAAGAATATGGAAGATATTGCCTTCACTCGACAGAATAACATCGCAACTCCAGCTCGTCTTGATGCCTTTGAAGTCCACATTTACCCCTTCACCTCTCTTCCTAAGCTTCTTAGTCACATACACCCCAAGTTTGCCATTGTCTCTTCAAGAGACACACTAATAGAACTGCCAGAGCATGTTCGTGAAAAACTTCTAGACAAATTTTCTATTCTTGTACCAGTCTTTGTAGTATACAGGGCGTGGACGTTACCTGTTGCAAATGAGGTTCGAGAAAGCGATAATTCCTATCTGCCGTTACATACAGGTAGTGATGAAGACGTGTATTTTATGGATGAAGATGAATGCACTTCTTCATCTGTCGCGAAAGGACGGACTGGAGCACGCAAAAGAGGAAGAACAATACTTTCAGCCAGTGGTTCTGCAGAGGGGCCCAGACAAGATAGCACTCAAGGTGATAACCAAGGTATCGGGAGTCAGGAAGGTGGCAGTGGAGCTATTGAACAAAATGCTGCGTGCAAGGGGACTGAATTGTCAATAAAACGGAAATGGTCAAGCTGTCTCTGAAAAATCTGTTGTTGAGCACACCAAGAAAGTAGGAAAGATCGGATGGGATAACAATTCCTTAATGGAATGGTCTCAAAATGTAGATTCCTAGTGGCTTTAATTGGCGACAGTTCAAGGTGTATATCAGTGAAACCTATCCATTTGGGGGAACATTACAGGGCTCACATCTACTTCGGCCTACAATTGGGTATCTCTCATCCTGATGATTTATGTTTATCGCAGCTCGGACAATATCTATATGATAATTTGGACATATGTACTTTTAGCACGCCTTTCAGATACTCAACTTGTAATTAACGAGAATTTATATATCAATTCTATCATTGTCTCGATCAAAGCGCGGGGCCTGGTGCAATGACTGACAGTTAAGGCACCTTAGGCGCTTGCTAAGCACTGCCAATATCAGGAGCTCGGTGAGTCCGATTCGTTCTTGCATTTCAATGAAGTCTCGAAGGTGGACGGAAACAAGTAATGGTTGAAGTTGGGAACAAATGCCGAGGTCGTCGTTGTCGACGGCTTACACAAAGTCACGTGGTGGAGAGGGAGCAAGGTGGTTGCAGGTTGGTTGCAGGTTCGAATTTGAACTTGAACAAAACTGGCAGCGCTAGGAACATTGACAGCATGGAATTAGGTCTCTCTCAAGGCAGCGGTGTCATTCATATCGCTGTTCACCTTTTCCAGAGCCTTTCAAAATTCCCATCTCTCTGAAGCAGAAAAACAAATCCTGACCGACGATTCTCGGACGAATGGCTCGCACCGACTTTCTACCTCGGACGCAAAGTCCTGAGCCCATCGAGATGTTTACCCTGGGACCGCAAGAGGCACAGCCAACTTCATCTACTCCAAATCCTACGCCTACCACACACCTTCCAACCTACTGGCACCCAAAGCTTACTACATATCGCTTCCTTGTGATCCTCATCACACTTGGGTTCTCAATTGCAAAAGCAGTGTTGAGCTACCAAGGTCGTTCGATTGTGCCTATAACACTGGAGTGGTTATTTAGTACTGGGGTATTCCTTCTGTGCGTCTATTCTTCCTCACCTTCGCGCATTGCGTTAACATATCTACAGGTTCTTCGCACTCGACACGTATCAAAGTCGAGTCAAATCGCCTGCTTTCCCCTGGTTCTTCGAGGTGGACCTCGTGTACTTTGCATGGAAACATGTCTGTGGTCTCTTTGAAGTCTCAACCCCCCCCATTTTATGGCACAGAGGAAGATACTCGACGGCAGAGCGTGATTATAAGCACGCAACCTCCAATTCGCGGCTACGACCTTCTTGTGACGTCTACCACGATTTTATTCGGAATGACTAAGTCGGTGATGGCCTATACTGAGTACAACACGGGAATGACAACGGTGGAATGGATAGGCAGTGCGGTGGTTGGAGTTGCGTGAGTGGCTTCCCCTCGACATTTCAGTTCTTGTGTATTGATGCTCGCTGGATCAGGATGTACTGGCTAGGGTTGTACGAGTCCAATCCCCTCAACAAGATGCCGTATCTTTTCATAACGGATTACACGCGAGATATCAAAAGTACACTTTACTGCCCTTCCCCTTCCTGATATTCGTTAATCTGTTCATGCTTTACAGGATACGCGCATACACCTATCCGCGTGATTCCCCAAGTGGCAGTCACTGCCTTAGCAAGCTGGTGGTCTTACAGGTGTATAGGGTGGATCTTAACCTTAAGAGACTTATTCCCTGCTCCCGCGCAAGCCTCGGAGACGTTTTTTGAAAAAGTGATGGATATTATCGTCATGCGAGGCTTTGCCGTGTGCGCAATTTCTCTGGTGATTGCCACTCTAGGAGCCTCCATTTTCGTTGTGTTGGTTATCGTATTGTCGAGGTTTAAGCTTGAGATGCTTGAGGACAACGGTTAGTCACGTCTTTACCCCATGCTATACCGATTCTCACTTCTCGCTACTTTAGCCACTTTCCTAGGGTACTATGCCACCCCCATCTTTTTCATCCTCGTCCTCGACCTCTCTGTTCTCCCATTACTTGTCTCCCTTCTCATCACTTGTATAAGCTCATTGCCTGTTCTGGCGTCTTTGGAGGAGAAAGCCATCTCGTTGGTGGTCATCTTTTTCATAGTTTTTCTATGGATTTTAGCCCTTGGGACGTTGGTTTGGTGGTTGGGCAAGTTCTCAGTGGAGTATCTGTCAGCTGTGGTGGGGATCGTTAGGAGAGCTGTGTTGAGGTGGTATGCTGCATCGGTTCTAAGGAGGTCTGGGTCGATGGGGGTATAGGCCTAGGCCCCGATACCCAACGTTAGCGCTGTGGTGCTCTGATAGCATTTCCTTTCTTTGGCGGCCCCCCCGGCGCGCCCATCGTCAACGTCGTCCATCCGAAGCTGACCTGCGTCGACATCCACAAGCCGTGGCTCGTCCTGCCCTTCTGCTGGCATTGACTTTGCTGGTTCTCTCCACTTTCCCCTGCCCCCCGTCGTCACGGCCAACGCCAGAAAGGCCTTCATCACCGGAGCTCGTGACGGACACTCCGATCGAACGTGATTGAACCGGGAATGCTGTCAGTACGCTGCCAACAATGACCATTCCCCCCATAGGCTCCCATTCGTCATGTTTCCGCATTCTTGATCCTGCCTGTGGATCTCATCGCTCGCCTCCACACCCACAGCTGTGACCGTAACTCCGGTGGTCTGAATTGTATCAGATGTACCTGGTCGTTTATGCATCGTTACGGTTCGTTGTTTCGACCAGACAGGCGTACACCGTCGAGCTCAAACCAGTATGGGAGTTGAACATGATGATATGTCTGGTGCTTTTGGTGTTTTAGCGCGTCACATAGAAGTGTTCTTTGGGAACAATGTATAAGATGTTAAGCCATCCTGGAGCTTCAGTCGCAACATTAGCGTTGTCATGCTCTGATAGGCATCTTGTCATTTGACGTGTCCGAGGCTACTACTGGATCTACCCGTTGGCCTCTACACGCAAAGCCCACTTTGTTAGCACATCATGTAATAGTAGCCATGTACTTGTACTATGTGCATGCTCGCTGAACGTTCTCTGACTTCTACAGACCACTCATGCATCTTTATCTTTCGATGTATAGAAGTCGAATGGGTTGCACATTTTACCTAAGGTAGAGAGCATGAGAATCCAGCACCCTTATGTAATCAGCTTAGTAAGCACCAAGAGGTGCAAAATTCTGGGTTTGGGAAAGAAAAAAAAATTATATACTACTATTTTGACTTTTAGTTTACCCTACATCAACTTAAATGTGCTCTAGAGTGTGATTCTAAGATGTTTAAGCAAAGAACACCTCAATATGTCACCAATATCTAAGTCTAAGCTGCTCTCGCTGTCACAAAATGTGACATAGCGTGACATTATATCATGTGTAAACATGTTACATAATCTAAAACATGTTATGTAAGGTGCAAAATGTTTGAGGTCAAAAAATTAAAATGTCTTCCAAACATTTGCAAATGCATTAATATGGTATTTTAACGTATTTACTACTCAAAAACATGTTTCTTAAATTTCTCTGGGTATAGTCCAAATTTCGAAAAAATAATTCCAACATTCTGATCCAAATACCAAAAGCTATCATTTGTTGGAGTTAGATTTTCGGAAAAATGATGTGTGAGGAAGGAATTTCCAATGTTATTGTGACGAGAATGTTGATTATGTAAGGGTGCTGGAACCTCATGCTCTCTACCTTATGTAATGTTTTGCAACGCGTTGCTGATAGACTCTCGATTTTTTTCGACTTTGGTCTATCGGAAGCTTGAGCACTTGTATATATAGATGAGGACGACGGAATCAAGTAATTCAACGTTGACAACGTTGAAGTTAAGAGCAAACATCGAGGGCGCATCGATGTCCACAGTAGTCACGTGGTCGAGACGGAACACCGCATATCCGAACCTGGAACTTGAGCTTGAACTTGGCTTGAACAGGAAGAATTGAAATTAGCAGCGCTACGCCGCTAACAACCTTGACAGCATGGAATTCGGTCCCTCTCAAGGCGGCGGTGTCGTTCATATCGCTGTGCTTACACATTTCCGAAGCCTTTCGTACCTTTCATCGAACACCCATCTCTGCAGCATCCAAGCAACATCTCTGAAGGGCACGTCCTGACCGACTTCGAATGGCTCTCACGGACTTTCCACCTCGGACGCATAGTCCTGAGCCCATCGAGATGTTTACCCTAGGACAGCAAGAGGCACAGCCAACTTCATCTACTCCAAATTCTACGCCTACCACACACCCTCCAACCCACTGGCACCCCAAACTCACTACATACCGACTCTTGGTGATCCTCATCACACTCGGCTTCTCAATCGCAAAAGCAGTGTTGAGTTACCAAGGTCGTTCGATTGTGCCTATAACGCTGGAGTGGTTGTTTAGTACAGGGGTGTTCCTTCTGTGCGTCTACTCTTCCTTATTCTTATACTTTGCGTTAACACACCTACAGGTTCTTCGCACTCGACACGTATCAAAGTCGAGTCAAATCGCCTGCTTTCCCCTGGTTCTTTGAGGTGGACCTGGTGTATTTAGCATGGAAATATGCCTGTAGTCTCTTTGGAGTCTCAAACCCCCCATTTTATGGCACAGAAGAGGATACTCGACGACAGAGCATGATTACAAGCACGCAACCTCCAATACGCGGCTACGACCTCCTAGTGACGTACCACGATTTTATTCGGAATGACCAAGTCGGTGATGGCCTATACTGGGTACAACACTGGGATGACAACGGTGGAATGGATAGGTAGTGTGGTGGTTGGAGTTGCGTGAGTGGTTCCC
This sequence comes from Cyathus striatus, assembly GCA_025738555.1. Classification (NCBI taxonomy): domain Eukaryota; kingdom Fungi; phylum Basidiomycota; class Agaricomycetes; order Agaricales; family Nidulariaceae; genus Cyathus; species Cyathus striatus. The sequence goes on along the minus strand of JAOVFP010000013.1, from coordinate 1,710,656 downwards.
CTTTGACATGTCTGTTCTTGTGTATTGAAGCCAGTTGGCTCAGGATGTACTGGTTAGGGTTGTACGAGTCCAACCCCCTTAACAAGATGCCGTATTTATTCACAACGGATTACACACGAGATATCAAAAGTATACTTTACTACCTTTCCCCTTCCCTGCTATTCGTTAATTTGTTCATGCTCTACAGGATACGCGCATACATCTATCCGCGTGACTCCCCAAGTGGCGGTCATCGTTTTCGCAAGCTGTTGCTCCTACATATGCATATGGTTGATCACAATCACAACCTTTAGAGGTTCAGTTTCCGCCCCCGGACAAGCTTCGGAGACGTTTTTCGGAAAAGCGTTTGATATTATCGTCATGCCTGGTATTGTCGTGTGCGCGATTTCTCTGGTGATTGCCATTCTAGGAGCCTGCATTTTTGTTGTGTTGGTTATCGTATTGTCGAGGTTTAGGCTTGAGATGCTTGAGGACAACGGTTAGTCACGTCCTTACCCCATGCTATACCGATTCTCACTGCTCGCTACATTAGCTACCTTCTTAGGGCACTATGCCTCCCCTATCTATTACATCCTCTTACTCGATCTCTGCGCTCTTCCTTTACTTTTTTCTCTTTTCGTTGCCTGTATAAGCTTATTGCCTGTCCTGGTGTCTTTGGAGGAAAAATCTATCTCGTCGGTGTTTATCTTCACTATAGTTGTTCTCTCTATTTTAGGCCTTGGGATGTTGATTTGGTGGGTGGGCAAGTTATCGGTGGAACATCTGTCAGCTGTGGTGAGGATCGTTAGGAGAGCTGTGTTGAGGTGGTATCCTGCGTCAGTTATGAGGAGGCGTGGATCAATGGGGGTATAGGACTGGGTTCCGATGCCCATTGGTTTCGTTCGTGGATTACTACAAGGCTTTCCTGGGGCGTCAATCATGAGTCATGACGTTGGCGCTATCGTGCTCCGATTGCATGTCCTCACTTCAGCGACTCTCGCAACACTCATCGTCCATCCGAAGCTGACTTGGGTCGGCATCCACAAGCCGTGGCTCGTCCTGTCCTTCTGCTGGTGTTGACTCTGCGAGTTTCTCCCTCCTTTCCCTGCCCCCCATCGTGACGGCCAACACCAGAAAGGCCTTCATCACCGGTGCTCGTGACAGACACTTCGATCGAACGTGATTGAACCGGGAATGCTGTCAGTACGCCGCCAACAATGACCACTCCCCCCATAGTCTCCCATTCGTCATGCCTGTGGATCTCATCGCACGCCTCCGTACCCACAGCTGAGACCGTAAGTCGGGTGGTCTGAATTGTATCAAATGTGCCTTCGCGCGTGTCGTGCTCGTTGAAGATCCTCGCACCTGGCCGCTCGTGCATCGTTACGGTTCGTTGTTTCGACCAGACATGCATACGCCGAGCTTAACCCAGTATGGGAGATGATTTGTCTAGTGCTTCTGGTGTTTCAGCGCGTCACATAGAAGTGCTCTGTGGAGACACTTATTGAATATGATATCTTTCTCCAGTTTTCGGTTTCTTTGTCAAACTCGATCCAAGAATGTATGAGCGTGAACGTCTACAGAGAAAGACATGCAAAGACATAACAAAAATAAGGGGCCTGAGAGGGAATTGAACCCCCGACCTCCTCGAATTGTGTTATATCAAACCCAAACGAGGAATCATGCGACTAGACCATCAGGCCTCTTAATGTTACGTGCATTTTGTTAATGCCCAACGTAGTACTCTCTTGTTGATTCCCACTACCTTTTAAGGTAGTTGGGTTATAGGGTGGTTTGGATTTCCCTGTAAGGAAATTTTAGAAATCGGGGTCGGGATCTCACTTTCAGGCGATTTGATTGGCTGACAATAAAAAACCCTTTGCCCCGTCACTGTCAGTGCAAGGCTGTGACCAGTGTGACATGCCCACATTGTTTTGGCACCGCACGCTCATGATCATGCACTCCACCAACCCCACACCAACCCCCCAACACTGTCAAAGCAAAACTCGCTTTCCAATCTGTGTCGTATATTTTTTTCACTACCTTCCCTCTTTGTTTGTTCTTTCCCCCTTCCTGTCTTACGCCTCCTCATGTGCGTACTAAGTAAGTACTTCCACTACGGTCGTTCAACTATTCTGCGCATCTCGTATCGTCCCTCACGTGGAAGACGGTTATACTTGCCAAACAAACGGTGCAGTTTCACAATGGGAATAACATGTACTAATATCTAATGTGACTTTGGTGAATCTCGAATTGAACTGACTGCTGGAACTGCCAACTATCCACCAACCTCACTTCGAAAACTGCTCCAACATATTTCTCACAGTTTCGTCTACCATCCTAAACTTCATACCAATAAGACAAGCTTCCTTGCTTGCATCGAAAGTTACCATCTTTCCCGGCGCAATACCGGGCTTTCCTTTAGGTAGTAGGTGAGTGAATGATGCTGTAGATTGAACATTGTTGGCGATGTCGACTATAAATCTAGCTCAGTAACCTTCAATCGAGCGAATATCGGGATACACGTACTCCATTGCTGCCACGTTATATCCTCTGTGGTGTGCACCTTTAATGTGAGCCATGTTTCATCATAGTATGATGCAGAAACACTCGCCTGATGCAATTGTAAATCTCTCTCCACCAGCTTCATCCTTTTCCAATGCAGATACATAGGCGTCCGCAAGGTTGCGCACATCTGCGTACGGAGTGGACCCTGAGAGCATTTCGACCAACCTAGGATCATCGGGCTTCGCAACGCAATTGTTATACCAAATATCGAGAGATCCCGGCCTTTTATCGTGTTCGTTAATGACTTCCGGCATACTTTCACAGAGCATTCTAGTAGTTCATTCAACTGAAAACGACAACACATTCGTATCAATCTCAATGACTAGAGTAGGAGTAGAGTGTATCACATCCGCTATTGTGCGAGTCCTTGTTCAACCTATCATTGCCTATTCGATAGAATTAGATGAGGGGAAGACAAATGGTAAAATGGGTTAATGGGCCTGTACATATATGTACATCCCACCCCTTTGATTTTGCGAATTGGACCATTGGTATATTGCGTCTCTTATACCACAGTGTGTATAAGTAATGGAGTAATTATATTGTGATTAGAAAAGGAAGCGGACTTCAACTGAGTACGGGAATCTCAACATATATCTTCTTCGGATATCGTATATCCCTCGTTTTGCTCAGTGGAGGATTTTACAGGAATGAAAATACAGTGTCAGACGTAACGGTGTATACCATTTTTTCTGAGTCATTCGCTACGGGAGGTATTGCAGTTACAATGTATGTTAACTTTTGTCCATGATTACCTAAGGAACGGATATACGACAAATATGAAAGTATACAAAATCTCTACAGGTGTGTCAAAAACTTTATTATAAGAATTCTGCGGACATCGAGAGATTACAGAGCAACATTGAGTTACAAGCTCATGACCGTTACGTTACATTGAGCCACTAGGCTATGTTGCCTTTCGAGTTCTTTTGTCCAGCACACTACACTGTTCGCCCAGTTGAAACTATACCAGTATGACAGCTACTAGTCGCTTAATTTAAACTTCCAAAAGGAAAATATATTTTGAAAAAGTAATTAAGGCAACGACGAGTTTCGAGCTCGTTCTAGCTCTTAATATATGTACCGTGTGTCGAGCTACGCTATGCTGCATGTTAGTTACTAACTTACATTCACTTATTGTTCCGGCTTCCAAGCTGTGCCGCACACCATTTATAAGAGAAACACTAGAGCTTATACACCCCACAGCTTCTCATAGCCCTATCAACCTCTACTCCATCGACAACTACTTCAGGCATATTCTCACAAAGCACTCTAGCAGCTCATTTAACTGAAAAAGACTGCATATTGATATCACTCCCAATGGCCAGAGTAGGAGTGAAAGTGTATCACATCCGCTGTTGTCCGAGTCCTTGTTCAATCTACTAATCAAATTGTTCAGGTAGTGGGCTGTGCCGCTTGCCGGCCTTATTTCTTTATGTTTTTTTGGCTGAAGCTGCCAAGAAGCTGCCTCTGAATTTCGCACATCGGCACGCACAGAGATTATTGATAGAGATGATCTGTTCTACGTAGTTCTTTCAGATCATTCGCCTCAGTGAGCAAGCAGCGAGTTTCTAGATAGTAGTAGGCATGTGCTTGCCAACTTCAAGCCGAATATCGTAGGGAAGATCTTATACGATGTATTGGGGGGATAGAACTAGGATGGATTGAAACAATAGTCACTCGCATACTTGTTAGAATTCCTCGAGACCAGGCCTCTAATTACACCGCGCTGTAACCTTATGACGAATCGATCCAACTTGCTACACTAGTTTCACCACACTGGCTAGGGGCGTTTCCCGTCGGTTCAATGGTTCAACTGGCGCACTGGCAAGCAGAAAATTATTATCACATATTGTAGCTTGGTTCACATTCACTCACATTATCGTCTTATGTCACTATATTTTACTAAGTACTGTACGACGGATCCATGCCACTCCGAGTCATTCGGCACGACGGATGTGATCTTGCCAGGTCTTGCCGTCAACTTGATTGTAATTGGGTAGCAATCAAGGTTGCAATAGCCAATTGGATGTTATGAATACATGATTGGTGGGCACCAACGCTATCTATAGTACTTATATCAATCATTTGCATTAGGATCTTTACTTATCTTTGCAACAATTTATAACTGTTCCGAATCCCTGGATACATGCCAGTGCTGTTGATTATATCCGAGGTCATATTTACGGGAGGTCATCCGATAAGAACTATTTAAACTCGTCCTGGTCTTGCTTTACCTCACCACACACTACTCGTTTTTCTCTGCTCTTACATACATCTTCTACTGCATTTCACTAAACGTCTGCTCAACTCTTACCCATTAGAATCATGTCCTCAAGCACCAACCCGTCGACTTTGCCCAGCGTCCGCCGCGTGCTTACTGGCCACACATCCGATGGAAAGTCTGCTTACATCGTAGATGAGACGACTACTCCAAGATTGATCGCGCCAGGCATTAGCCAAAACTTACTCCACGACTTCTATCGAACAAAGACAGTTCCTGCATCGATCGACAGCGAAATAACAACCGGGTCGTTCGTAGACGAGGCTAAGACAGACCTCGGTTTTTTGAGTCCGGAAGGATCGACCTTTCGATGCGCCGACTACGCACCTGGATCTGCCTCAGTACGTGGGATTCGTGAACAATACTGTTTACTGGAAGCCTGACTTACATACCTATAGCCATTCCATCGTACGGTCACATTGGACTATGGGATTGTTGCCAAAGGCTCAATTGTTCTCGAACTTGACGATGGGAAGAGAACAACGCTAAATGAGGGAGATGTCATCTGCCAACGAAGCACTATTCATAAGTGGATCAACGAGAGTAATGAATGGACACGGATTTACTTCGTCATGCTAGGTAGGTCCATGTTTGTCTGAAGAAGCTTTAGATTTTGTTGACCAATTGTGTCAATGTAGGCGCCAGCCCTGTTACGGTTAACGGAAAGGAATTGGGTAATGAAGGATTAAAGCTATAACTTTTGTTAGCGCAAGGGACCCAATGTATCTTGCTTCATAGACGTACCTATACTTATAGAACAATGATGAGTGACACACTCACTAATTTGTGAAGGATAATGAAGTAAAAGGGTTTACAGACAGCTGAGTGGGAGTACCCCTAACAGAGAGTTGTCGCAGCAATAAACAAACAGGGCCCACAGAAGCCTACAGACCATCATATTTCCGAATCAGAGTGCCTATGTACGCAAAAGTTATCGAGATGTTAAGCCTTGTTGAGTCCATGGAAATGGCTTCAAAGGCTCTAAACATAGTAGTGTGAGCCTAGTTAATCGTGTTGGTGACCCATGCGGTTGGAGGCACTGGCAAGCCGCGAGTTCCGAGCTACTGTCATGACATAGTACGGTAGGTCACACGTATTACAAGTGTTCATCTACAGTACCAAGTTCATCGCCTCATGGAATTTTATAATAATCGTGCCCATCACGTTACCAACGTGATGGGCACGATTGAACGACCTTGATAGGCTTGATAGCTCAGTACCGCCTTCGAAATCCCGAATCCCAACGTAGTGAGTATCACTAGCAGACGATACAGAGTAAGCTTGGGATGCCACTGCTGTGAAAGAACGAGAGTGGGGAAGTTAAACACAGTATGATGATAGGAATATAATCACGTATCATTTGCGTTCCGAATCAAATGTGTTTCTAATCTCCAATTCCGGCCTGCTAGTAGTGAAGAACCACAAATTGACTGGCAATTGTATGTGAATGTTAGAAATGACAGTTATTATTCTGGACAGCAGTTGACAATCTTGGCATTCATCTAGACCATCAATAACTACCTGGCACGGGATATGAGAATATTGAGACTTCTTGGCTCCTGTTTTTAACTGAGTCAGAGGTTCCAAGACTAGCTTCCTCATTTGTATTTCCATCGATGCCTCTAATATAGTAGGGTCTTGTTCAATCTGGTCGATGATGATATCATTTGCTTCAGGTATTGTGGTGGCAAGTTGGTATGCAATAAACCAAAACCAAAACCAACGAAGAAGGAAACACGTACTACCGATCAATAACCCTCCTCATCCCTTTCCTTCCCTTCCTCTTCCCCTCCCCCTCATCATTCCCCACACCAGCATCTCCCTCTCGAACCCTAACACACCTAACACCCCGCTCATTAACACCCCTCAACCGCTCCCTCCACCACCTCACCAACTCAACACCATCAGCGCCTTTCGACGCGTCCGCTGCGTCAATTTCTTCTTCTGCTGAAAAGCATAGTTGTGTGTAGTATGATGCGGAAATTGGTAGATGTTTTTCTTTTCCTTGCGTGTTGGGTGGGGAGGAGGAGGAGACAGAGCCTCCAGCCGTAGGCCCCGAAATAAACGCATTAAGCGGAATCCTCGTATTTCGCAATGCGAAATCGTATATTGTATATGGGAGTGGTAAATGAGACCGCGTATAGTCTTCGAATACGAATGTGCGCCCTGATTTATGAGCAGTATGGGATGTAAGCAAACTATGTAGGTCGTCAGCTCTCGTACATAAGTGAGCAAAGCAAGAGACGCGAAAAGGAGGGTGGGAACAAGCCTATTTCCATCATTTCTCCGGGAAACCGTCCGAGAAAAGAAGAAGCCCGATATTAAAGTAGTTTCTTTTCATTGTGGCATCTTTCAGAAACGACGATTTTCCAGCTCCAGCAGGCTCATGTAACCATAGTATATGTCTATTCAGTTCTTCAGAGCTAACCCAATTCATGATAACGTGAAGTACGGCGATCATTGTTTCGGGATGCCATTTAGGGGAGTCGCCGCGCTCTGTAGATCGGTGACCTGCTTCGAGACAAGCAACTTGTGCGAGAAGATGGAGCCCTGAAGTACATGAATACACGAATATAAGGGAGAGTTAGAGCAATACTGATTAAGACACGACTAACTATTACCTTCTTCTTCATCCATCGGAAAAAGATTAAACATCGGATTTAGTCTTTTAGAGGATATTTTACATCAAAATTATGTGAATTTTGGAGTGACATAGTGAACACAAGAGAGAAGGTGGAACTGAATATAAATTAGGAGGGAATGAAGCCAAGTTATGAGAAGTGGTATACGAGGAATCTGCGTGTTACGTGTATATAGCGTGCCAAAATATAATTTTTCAATTTTAGGCATGACATGGAAACAGCAAGTAAGCAGTAGTCTTACAGTCATACAATGCGATATTAGAATTCTCGAGGCCAGGGTGTCTATTTACACCGCCACTTCAAAAGGCTGTCTTTGCTGCTAGTTTTATGACGCTGGCTAACAACGTTCCCCGGTCTGTTCAATGGAAATTCAACTGGCGCAGGCAGAATATTATTGTCACATATTGTTTCACATCCGTTCACTTTGTTGTCTTATGTCACTATTTTTTACTACTATACGACGGACCCATGTCACTCGTTCGGTACGACGGATGTGGTCCTGCCATCTACTTGGTTGCAATCAATTCAATTGGATATTAGGAATACGTGATTGGTGGGCACCTAACGCTATCTATAGTATGTCAATAGTTTCAGCACTATCAATCATTTGCATTAGGATCTTTGTCTTTGCAACAATTTCTAACTGTTCGTCCCCTAGATACCAGTAAATATGTACAGCGTTGCTAATTATATCCGAGATCATATTTACGGGAGGTCATCCGATACGAACTATTTAAACTCGTCCTGGGCTTGCTTTACCTCACCACACACTACTCGTTTTTCTCTGCTCTTACATACATCTTCTATAGCATTTCACTAAACGTCTGTTCAACTCTTGCCCATTAGAATCATGTCCTCAAGCACCAACCCATCGACTTTGCCCAGCATCCGCCGCGTGCTTACTGGCCACACGGCTGATGGAAAGTCTACTTTCATCGTAGACGAGACGGCTACTCCAAGATTGGTCGCGCCACGCATTAGCCAAACATCATTCCATGACTTTTATCGAACGAAGACAGTTCCTGCATCGATCGACAGCGAAATAACAACTGGGTCGTTTGTGGACGAGGCTAAGACAGACCTCAGTTTTTTGAGTCCGGAAGGATCGACCTTTCGATGCGCCGACTACGCACCTGGATCTACCTCAGTATGTGGGATTCGTGAACAATACTATTTGCTCAAGGCCTGACTTACATACCTATAGCCATTCCATCGTACGGTCACATTGGGCTATGTGATTGTTGCCAAAGGCTCAATTGTTCTCGAACTTGACGATGGGAAGAGAACGACGCTAAATGAGGGAGATGTCATCTGCCAACGAAGCACTATTCATAAGTGGATCAACGAGAGTAATGAATGGACACGGATTTACTTCATCATGCTAGGTAGGTCCATGTTTGTCTGAAGAAGCTTTAGATTTTGTTGACCAATTGTGTCAATGTAGGCGCCAACCCTGTTACAGTCAACGGAAAGGAGTTGAGTCATTAGCTAAGCTACCGGCAGCCGGGTAGCGCCGGCCGCAGCGTCCAACTAGGCGGCAAACAGAGGCAACCGAAAATTTCCTGCCTTTTTCCGCTGTACCAGCACGCAACCAGAAGCAACTTACCGCCCTCTCAGTTTTTCGTAGAATAACTCAGCAGTACCGTAGTCCCAGTAATATTTTTCCTACCCACCCACCCATCTGTACTTTCAAATAGAATGCATCATTTACCACCTGCTCTGTGATCACTGATAGTCCATAACATAGATTGAATATAAGATCCTCAGAGTCGGTGACCGTACATCACACAGCACCACGGGAGAATAGTAGCAAATCGTGACAGGAGTTTTGCCCACCCTCCCAGCGGCACACTCCTTTTCATGTCCTGGGCCAGTACACTGACCCTACCCCCCCAACCCCCTCAGCTACTTTCCCCCTGGAGCCAGGGTGCTAGACCGAGTTGGAATGACAGGCTCCTAAAACCATCCTCTCACCTCGCTCGAAAGGCCGTACATAAGAGACAGCTACAAAAAACAAATCGTAATGGCCAAACTCGCGAGGGAGGCTGGCAAACATTGTAACCGGGGATATCGGCGATGTGACAATACCTCGGGAGCCACTCGTAAGAAATAACTCGCTTAGATAAAATGTCCAATTTCACACGTCAATGAATTCTCGCTTCCATATATAAATCCCGACACCGGTCATTGTCTTTTGGCAGTGATACCATACTAAGATTCAAGAGAACTCTCCTAACTCTCCTATCAGTTAATTTCTGAAATCCAAGTCCTGGTACAATCTTACGAGGATGGTTTTAGAAGCCTAGGGTAATGAAGGATTAAAACTGTAACCTTTGTTAGCGCAGGGAACCGGGCCAATGTAACTTGTTTCATAGGTGTACCTATACTGTCCCTACCTGTATGGATGCAACGATCACGCACAACGCAGGCCCCATTGTGTTGCTAAAATGGTAGTTTGTCACGCATAACGGCGACCCGGTTGCTTAGCAGGAACTTGTGTGACATAGGTTTTTTTTTCGATAAAAATGGTCTCAAAAATTGTATAAAAATCAGAAAAAATCTACCAATAACAGTCTTTCAATAATACACTAGTCGTCATCACTTTCAGAAGGCAGTGCATTAATATCTACCCATCTGTTAGAGCATCTGAGAGGTTTTTTACAAGATTTCAAAGGTGATGAACGCAAGATATGAGCTCTTGCGAGGGGCCTCGCATTGTTTTCTTGTCGTAGAGTTGGGGACTCGGGAGTAACAAACCAGTGACCAACGGGCTCTATGCACAGAATTTTTTTACTGTACATAATACATGTCATAGTGAAATAAAGTAGTTGCCGTTTCCGCAATGAATCACGCTCACTGAAAGTGTCATATCCATGACAATCCCTGTACCATTGGAGTCAACTCCGGGTTTACTCCGCTTTTAGTACGTTTCCTCCGGACTATGTATACTTGTTATATATTGAACTCTTCCTTACTAATGTTTACTTGTATCTGTTTACTTGTTCCTTCCCTTTAATATTACTACCTCGTTCTCTGGCCACGGCCATTTCTCCTATGACTATAATCTAGAGGCATACTACTAGTTTATCATGTTCTACATTTCATGGAGTTTACTTAACCCTAGGATGCCACATACCCATGGGCATTACTCCGTATGCATTCGGACAAAGTAGTTTACTATATAAACTACTCCTGTAATGTAGATATACTTTAGTTTCAAATCAACTACGTTTACACCCTTCTCCCACTTGGGCCTTGAGCCAACTCCGCTATTTTGCCACTTACTCCACTTTGTTCTAAATACGGAACTGGAAGTCCAAGGGGCGCAACACACAAGTTGAAGCCAATGTTCCACTACTCCCGTACTTGTTCATCATCTCCACACACCCTACTAACGTTGTACAAGTTACTCCGCTATTAGACTATCTACTCCGAGGTTCTTGTCCCTAGTGGAATAGAACGGGACATGACAGAAAGTCTAATAGCCATTCTCAGCTTCATTTGGTAGGGTCCTTCTCTAGCATTGCTTATTCTGGAAATGGTCATGCATAACTCAGCACTGGTTGCTAAGCTGGAGTCAAATTTTTGTGTCACACTCCAACATCACTAAATTCTGGAGAACCTCCTGAGTGGTTATGACCCATCACAATGTGCCACATTTACAGCCGTTTGCAGAAATCATGGCAGTTGCGTGCCATTTTCGGCAATTATGGGTAGACCTAACCCTAGCCAATGTCACGAAAGTCATATAAGCATTGCAATGTATTAAGGATTAATCATCAGCGCAATACAGTTATAATGCACTACTCAAGATATCACAATAAAACTATAATGCAGTATAAAGTACACGACATAATACAATTCATATTACCACTCTCAGAAGGAATATAATGAACTTTAGTACATTCATAATACTATACATAACTTATAACATATATATGTATGAGACCAAGTTAATTGGAAGACCTTGCACAGTTGACTACTATTATGTCCTAATGCATTCGGACTTAGATCAAGTCACTTATCTCCATAATCATCAATCTTGTTTATCATCACTTTCTCATCATCAACTATCTTTCCATTCCTCATACACTCGTCTAATGCCTCAAACTTCAAGAAAGCACTCGGATGAAGCAGATGATTCTATATGTCAATACTGCCACCGTCATTTTAAATCACAGGGCTTTCACAATCACCTCCGATCATGTGCACGGATACATCATCACACAGTGGCCATGGCGATAAGCTCCTCAAGTGATTCTGAAATGGATATAGACAATGCAGATCATCATATTGGTGGTACGAATGATGGAGGTCTGAATTATGTTAAATAATGTCTTACCAAAATGTCTGAAACATTTATTTCTTGCACATATAGTTGCATGTACTCCAGATCAAGAACTGATGAACATTGATGTAAGCAAAAAAAGCGAATCTGAACAGGAAGCAGTAGCTGGTAAGTGTTCCATTGTTCATATTCTACTACCTATTGATTTGATTACACTGGATGAACCACAAGAATTCATTTTGACTGAATATCACCCATACAGTAGGAAGAAGTCCATTCAAACACCAATTGAGAAATACACTGGAAGCAACGTTTTCACTATTGAGAGCAGTACAGATGAGCTTTGGGGAGATCTGAGGCCTTGGCATCTGTTCCACACAGCACAAGATCTTGAATTTGCAGAGAAATGTACAAGGCAAAACTTTAGCAACAATACCAGTCAGGAGTGGTTAGACTATATAAAGAGTCTGGAACCCAAAAATTCAAACTTAACATTTTCTAATGTATTGGAGATGAACCGTTTCATCAAATCGGCATCTTCTCAGTTAGTGGGGGTAAGATCAGTTGTAATGTTGTCGACATAACATACTGAAATAGTGTCATCAGTTTGAAAGGGTGGAGTTCACTGTTCCATACAAGAAAGAAAATTACATGTATGAAGTCCTTTGAAGACCAATTTGGGAGTGGGTAAAAGAAGTTATTACTGACCCATCCATATCTTGAAATTTTACATGGTATGCAGAGCGAAGGTATCATATAGTTGGAGACAAAAAAAATCGATTTTGGAATGAGCCCTGGACTGCAGACAAATTTTGGAGACTACAGGAAAGTCTATCTATGATTTTAATAGATCATGCTCTTTATTTACCAATTTGGTGTGGATTATCAGAGTGAGCTACCAGAAACTGGTGTTCCAGTATGTTTACTACTTTGGAGTGATAAAGCAAAGGTCTCAGACTTTGGAGGACGAAGAAGTTATCCAGTTATTGCTCGAATCTTAAATCTTCCCTCCAATATCCGTAACTCAAATGGATTCTCAGGTGGCCACATAATTGGCTGGCTTCCAATTTTATTTATATTATTTTTTATCCTCATGTGAAGTGAACTAAACCTTCCATTTAAAGGTCACTGATGATATTGAGAAATCAGGAAAGCATTCGTGGGCAAATCATCATCGTTCCATTTGGCATGAAGCTATGTTCCTCATTCTTGAATCACTTGCTCCACCGGCTACTACTGGGGAATGGTTTGAATGTGGCGATGAAATTGAGCGGCAGTTATTTCCATCCATATTGATCCACTCCCTTGATTACGAAGAGCAGTACTTAACTTTATTTGCTTTGGGGCTTCATGATTTATTCATAGTTGCTTTACAGAACTATGTCACATTAAACTGTGGTATAAATGGAGGGGCAGCATGCCCTACCTGTGAAGAGAAAACAGAAAACTTTTCAAGTTCTATAGTTGGTGGAAATCCCCAAACAACTACAGCTTACATTAATCTATGGAATAAATCATTGAAATTGAAAGCAGAAGAAAAAGAAAAGCTATACAAATCCCTTGGTCTTACTTGCATGAAGGTATTAATAATTATTTTCACCATACTCACACCTACTTATAGGTAATTACTAGAATTGCTATTGGAACTTACCACATATAGACATTTACAGCACTATGTCATATGATGTGCTTCATGCACTTGAGATAGGTGTTTTGAAACATTTGTGGAGGTACATTAAGCAGTACTTTGATGATGACCATGATGCATCATCATGAATTGAGAATCGGTAAGACTGCATATAATATAATGCTGCACATTGTATTAATAACCTATTTATTTGAAGTATTGCAAATTTACCACCATGGAGCAATTTGCAGTCCTTCCCTAATGTGTTCAATATTGACTTCACAGATGGCAGCAAGTATTCTGACCTTCTGAGAGCAAGTTTTATTCACTTCTAGTTTAATCAATGTTTGATACACAACTGATACATCTACAATACTACAGGTTATCTTACATGGAATATCTCCTGAAATATCACAATCAAATCAAGTTATCATTCAATGTGTTCACTCCTTGGGTGTTATTAATAATTATGCATGTTTGAGAATGCATACAGAGAATACAATATGTGAGGGTCGAGAAGAGATTAAACGACTCAGTGAATTGCTAAAGGTAATTCAAGTTCTATCAAAGGTGTTTGGTAACTGGTTTATAAAATTTACTATATAACTGCAGCAAACTTCTGAGAAGTACAAATGGACATGGAACATACCCAAGATACATGCCCTATTTGCCCACTTGTTCAATGACATTGAAGAAAAAGGAGTGACATCGACATATAACACCAAGTTAAATGAGCGGGCACATGGTCCTTTAAAGGATGCTGCAAAATGATTCAATGATAGTCAGAAAAACTTAGGACGACAGGTATGTGTCATTAAAATATTTACAAATATGTTTTCTCATTTTGTAGCTTATGAAACAAGAACACAATCAATTTGTTCTTTCAATGATGATGAAGAGTACAGATGGACTCATGCATAGTAGGCGGCAGGAAGAACATTGTAGTGGTTCAAAAGTTCAACACATTTCCTTGTTTGGAAAGAGGCTTAGCGGAGAATTTTTTCATAACTCTCTTCCACCTGAATTAGCAAAAAATTCTGCATTTTTGAAGTTCTCAAATCAGTTACACACATATTTATCTCAGACTTACAGGGAAACAGGAAAGATTCCACCACATGAGGTTATAACTCTGGGTAATCATGGAAAAGTATGACACTTACACAATTCTAAATCATGCTGTGACATTTACCATGCTATAGATTCAACAATTCTACGAGCTTGATGTGGACTATGTTTCTGAAGAGGACTGGACCGTGTCCCGAAGCATTTTACACTGCAAAGATCTCTATCACAATCATCCACGATATGACTGTGTCATGTTGGTCATTGATGACAGCATTGCTTATGCACAGCTATTGCTATTATTTGAAGTCATGATAGCAGTTGATGAAAAAAAGCATGCCATGGCTCTTGTTCAATTCTTCAACCCAATCACTAAGCCTAACTGGAAAGATAGAGCAATTGGATTCCGTAGACTGAGAGAGGTAACAGGAATCAAGAGTACATCATTTATTTTTCTGGAGTCCATTGTTCGAGGTGTGTACATTGTGCAGGCAGAATCCAAACGAGAATATTACATTAATAATTTAGTCGATAATGACATATTACTACGATTACATAGATACATCTGAAAGCAATTCCGACTCCTTACCAATAGTTTCCATAATTTCAAAGAAACTTGATTTATCATACATTGGAACCAGATCATCGTTAGCTGACTTGTCTGGGAAAATTACTTTGTTGTATGACTGAATAATGCCTTGAATACTAGGTTTATTGTAGAGCTTGTATAGCATTAACTTGTAAGCTTTGAAGTCTTCAGAATATGTGATCCCTGATTCCCCAATGGGAGTGAACTCAGGATCACCAGATAATCCAAAGTGAGTCTTCATACAGATTAGAGAATTCAAGAAAGAATAAATATGTAATGTACCAAAATAGCAACAAGTGCAATAAACCCCAGTGTCACTGAGTTTAGTCCCCAGTATTTCACGACAGTATTGGAATGGACACTTTTGCCTTCCTTCTTTGCCCGAAGAGCACTGGGACCTCGAAGTAGGCACAGTCCAACCTGTTATGTTGTAATTAGTAAGTCTACAGCAATGAAAATGTTTTAATAACTTACATTTATAAGTACATCTGAAGCGAAGACATGCTTATCCTTTGGATTCCAACCAGGAAAGAATACCGGTGATAGCAAGCTATACTTTCTCGATTCCATGTCAAACCCAAGTAGCATATCTTGATCCAGATTGCTGTCGATAAGCTTTGGAAGAACCTCACAGACATGTTCAGCAGCATTTGCATGTTGCTGCTGCATGCCGTGTTCAATCTTTATAAACCAATAAGAAAAGGTTATAACATTACAATAAAAACTTGCCTTCACAATGAAATGGTCAGAGGAATCACCAGTCATAAGCTTGTGCAAGAAAGAAGGAACAACTGAGCATAAGTCTCGTCTAATTCCTTCAAGCTGTGTATCCGCATCCGTATACCTTTCATCTGAGTTCCAGTTTGTATCATCAAAGTCGGGATCTGGTGAGAGAACAGCAAGCTTCATGTCTTCTCCCATCCAGACCTCGTACATAAATCCAAAATGATGGCCAGCTTTCACAATTAGATCATTGTGTGGACCATCACTCGAACATAGAAGTCGACAACGGGTTCGAGGCTTTGCAGCTTCAAGTGCGGCCTTCTCCTTGCGAACTTTATTGAAGGCCTTGTACAGCTTCGAAAATTTAAGCTGAGCATTTCGAAGTCCCTAAATGCATGTCAATCAGTAAAGAAATGAAACATTTCAGTTAACAAACACACCTTCTGTAAGTCTTCCCTGCTCGCCTGTGGACCAGGAATGATGATGTCAAGATCCATAGGTGGAACCTCATTGTCATTGTCACCCTCCACCTCCTCTTCCTCTGGAGGTTGCTCCTGATCCGACGTAGTATCGGACTCTGGAGACAAAACGCAATTGTGTTTGTGAGTCATTACTAGAAATAGATTTGGAAAGTAGTTAGCAAAGTTAGGAGCTACACAACATGCAAGAACACATACACCTTAAATACGAGATATGCAATGGTCCATTCATTATCACAATAATCTGAAAATGAGTAGAGGCGCACTAGAACACCAATCTAGTATGGAATATGAGATATACCAGGAGTCCTGGAACAGAACGAGAAAGACTGAGGACTTATGAGGCAACACCATTTGTACATCATGCCTGGAATATGTATCGGCTATGCTGTGGAATATGGCCAGCATTACCGTGCATGGAAAGTTTTGATGCGCGTTGGAATACAATGCGCATCATGCTCGGGGACATAGTTGAATCCATCCAGGTGACCATGTTGACGACCATGTCGATATAAGACTCGAAGCAACAGACTAAGGACCTGGATCTGGCCTGGATAATCCTTGATGGTTCCGGAATGTCTCAGGAGTTGGAGTCAGGACCCAGGTACAAAGCTGGCTGATTAATTGCAACAGTGACTCCAGAATGTGCGAGATCCGAACCATGCTGACTAATGGTCTTGTGAAAAAGATATAAAGCAAGGTGTAGCTCTCTCTTGCTTTCATGTCCTCAGCTGGTCTTGATTGGAGCTCAAAGCCTATAGCATACGAAGTGAGGGGAGGGAGACGCAGAGGTCAACGGTGCTGGTAAGTGACGTCAACTTCTACCATGTCACATGTCATTGCTGAAATTGAACCCACTTTGTACTTATGTAGTGATTATTATTTTTCGTATGGTATACTACTATTACAAACAGAGGTGAGTGCTTCAAGTAATAATCTTTAACGCATTAGTATAGTAGTATCTAGCTCATAGTCATAGTGTAGGGAAAGTGTAATAGTAAGTACTAGCAACTACGATGTATATACAGCCGTTAATAGATTCATATCTAATCTTCAATGGTTAATGAGATTTGATATCAATAGTTGATAACGTACCAAGCGGAAGGAGCTAGATTCGAGATCCTGAGATTATCTATTATTCCAATTCATTCATTCTCTAATGCATTTTAATAATTGGCAGTGATAAAATCCATTGAATTGCACGAGATATATTGTAAGACGTGCCTAGTCATATTCTAAACAATTTAGTGTATTCCAGCAACTTAAAATTTGTAGCAGTGGGTATTTAAACACATTATTATTCAGTGCGTGAATTGTAGGACTCGCTGCTATGTATTAACATGCTTTGCATGGTTTTGTCCTCGTTTATTAGCATTACATTCTGGCCATTACATTAAGGCATTGCAGTGGACCGTAATGCGATGCAGGGCAAACTTAGTTTTCCTGACAAAACCCTAGCCAACACAGTGCAAATCATCACCTTTGCTATGATCTAAAGCTAGTAACTACTATATGTATTACAGTACTATCAGGATATACAAATGTGAACATATTCACGTTCACTGCCAGTCAGAAATTGGAATGCAGAGCATGAGTTCACAAGTTCAAACTTCCCAGACTCCCAGTGTCCCACTCGCCCCTTTCCAACTTTGTCCCAACTCTGCCCCTTCCCCTTTTACTTATCCCTTTCCCTCTGCTGTTCCAATAAATATGCAGATTTCCAATAGAAAGAAGTAGTTGAAGAGGACTGAGGTTAAGAAGTGAGTAATGCTTCGGTGTTGCCTGAGTCACGAGTGCTTGAGCTTCACTTGAGCATTGACCACCATAGCTAGCCACAATTCATTGAAAGGCTTGAGATTCACAATAAGAAACACATCAAATCCTGAATACTGATACTAAGAGTACTTGGCGGAGATGAATGGGTGAGGATTTGGAGGATTGTGGTACACTACCAGTTGGCTAGGTGCCACGCATCACTAGGGTTTGGTTAGGGTTAGGTCCACCCACAATTGCCGAAAATGGCACACAACTGCCATGATTTCTGCAAACGGCTGTAACATGATGCACCACAATCTCGTGATCACATCATAATTGATGTTGAAGAAATTTGAGCTGCCCTCAACTCGATAATTCTGGTGGTGAATCACAATCCAACCTGCGGCTGTATACATATCATAACATTATCTGACATATAGCATGAAATTATGTTTTATTATGTAGTTATATGGACCTTGTGACGATGAGGGGTTAATATACCAATCATTATGGGTTATGAGTAGCTATATTTATCAGAAATGGTGTACTATGCACAGACAATGTGTGAACAGTAACAAATGTATATCCAACTTAATATTACTTATTAGTTAGGACATTATATCTGATCTTATTTATTACTTGAATATTATATACAAGCATTGTAATCTATGTAGCGACAGCAGTAATTACTAGTACAGTTTAGTTAGTAACTAGCATCATACTAGTACAAATAAGGAGAAGAATAAAGGGATTACATACCTATTGAAGGTGCTTACCAAGTTTTCAAGTCAGTGCTCATGTGGGGTCGCTAGCACTTTCAATTCATGTTGAATCCCACGATTCCCACCTGCTTATATGCTTTTCAATGTGGAGTACCCTTACAAATACTCTGGGTCACAGAGCTAGAAGGTGGGGCTCTGAGTGGCACGTACTGTCATGCCTTTCGAAACACTCGGTAAATTTGGAATCGGTGATGTCATGGATAACTGATGCTTTAGGCCATTCGCATTTGGTTCACATCTTCAAAATTTAAAGTATTTACTTGCGAGCGTAATGTGCAAGTTCCACATACATATTTTGCGTGACCAGATATAGTTCATACCAATGATCATTTAGAAACGTATAACATTCAATAGACTTACTTAGTTACACTAGATTGGTTTACTCATCAGAATGCTTGAAAATAAATCAGGAAAGCATTCAACTATATATGTTATATATAATTATTCCGGTTTCATGAAGACTTGACAATGTTCTCCCAGCCCTCTAATGTGTCATGCAGAACTACTTTAAATTGTTCCCAAGCAGAAATACCTGTGTGTATTTTGACGAGTTACAATGTGGATCTCAGAATAATTAGATGCTCAGCAGCAGTTATGCTAACCTAGAGAGTATCACAATACAATCTTGATACTATTTTGATACAGTAGACAGTGTCATAATGAATAACATAATAATGAATAAATTTTCATAATGAATATGAATTTGCCAAAACCAACTTGGTATGCAGTGAATTATTCATATGTTGTCATAGTGAATAATGCATGGAAGCTTGGCCTCATTATGCATTATGAGATTACTGAATATTAGGAAAAATTGACGATTAAGTGTGATATTAACTACATCTGTGACATTCTGCATTGCTGTTTCAATCCTTGGCACTTTTGTTGCGTAAACAGGCACTTTAATGTGAAACTGTAGCTAGGTTGATGATCCTTGGGCATTGGAGAATATATTAACATGAATTTATGTAGTATTTTATTCATTTATTCATTCTGCTTGTCCCATACTCACCTGCTTTATCATGCCAAAATCTCCAGAGAAGAAATGAAAACCCCGTGAGGTAAACAAGCCATACACCCAACATGCTGCTAAACCACAAAAAGATATCAATACACCTCGAACTTCTGCTATAAAAAAGACTAAGGAAGGTTGAGAAAACCTAACACTCAATGACTGGTTGACTGTGGTTGCATACTTCGATAGGAATCAGCCTATATCTCAAGATGCAGTTGTCAAGCACTTTGCTGGGCTCAGTGAACCGCTTATTTTCTCCCAGCCAGCACTCTCTCGACATTTGTCAGATAAAGGGCGTGCTTCTGATCTAAAACGAATGGATTCAAACCCCACAGCCCTTTCTGGAAAGAGGGCACGTGTCGTTACATGCCCAGATGTCGAAAAGGCATTGGTACTGTGGGTCTATCATATGCAGGAGAAGGGTGAGCATGTAACCTCTGCAATGCTGGTGGCAAAGCAGTCAAAATTTGAAGATTTATTTGATGTACCTAATGAGGAGAGGTTAATGAAGGATGGATGGGTCCAGAGTTTTTGTAGAATGTAAGCAATCTTTATTGAAAATAACGAAATCATACCTTATGGATGCTCCATGATAGATATAAGCTGAAAGAATACAGGAGGCATGGAGAATCTGGCTCAGGTGACCTTGAAGCTGTGGAGAAGGAGAGAGAGCGTGTCCGAAAAATTACAGCCAAATATGCACCACAGGACGTATTTAATTTCGATGAAACTGGACTTTTTGGATTGTAAGCAACATATGAATATTGTATAGACTTAATTTGACTGGGTATAAAAAGTGCGCCTCCTGATCATGGTCTTGCTACAAAGCAGATGTCAGGAAAGAAGAACAACAAGACACGAATCACCTTGGGGTTATGTTGTAATGCAGACGGTTCGGAGAAGCTTCCAATTTTTTTTATTGGAAGAGCAAAAAAGCCTCGATGTTTTGGAAGCAGATCTCCAGCTGACTGTGGATTTTATTACCGGTGGAACAAGACAGCCTGGATGACCTCCATTTATTTTGAAGAGTCAGTGTACATATAAGACAGTGCGACAGATATATACTTAAATGTTTTTACAGATGGATTAAACAGCTTGATCTAAAGTTTAAACGAGCACATCGCAAGGTTGTTCTTTTCATTGACAATTTTTCAGGCCATAACATTTTGTACAAGCCAACCAACATCCGTATCAAACCGTTTGATGCAAATATGACACCATATGTCCAATCATTGGATGCAGGCATCATCCGATGCATAAAGGCTCACTACCAAAAGGCATTTTGCTTGCGTGCAATCGAAATGGATGAGGCAGGAGAAGAAGACATTTACAAAATCTCTCTTCTTGAAATTATGATGATGTCTAATGAAGCTTGGAATGCCGTGTCTATGGAAACTATTCAAAATTGTTGGAAGCATACTCAGATTCTTCCAAGGCAAGTAAAATATGTGATATTGTTGTTTCAATGGTTGACTAACTTTTTACACATTTCAAAAGTGCTACTCCTGATGACTCACTAACAATGTCAAGATGCGAAGTTACATCTCCATTGCAGGATACAAATTCTTGGAGAATTGTACGAGAATTTGCTGACAACACTCTTAGTCTTCCAGAAGCACACCAGCAACTTCAGAATCAACTTAGCAATCGTTATAGCACAGAAGATTAGGATGTGGTCTTTAATTCAGTCCTAATGGCAGAAGATAACATCGAAGAAGCAATTAAAACTGTTGATACATTGCGGGGGCAAGCACTGGGACATTCTACAGAATTTTCTCGCACTGAAATAGGCCTTTCCCAGTCTCTCTGCCCCAAGTTGCAGCAACTTACACAACTTGAAAATGAATTGATGAATTCGGTTCAGTGCCTCCGCGCTCGACATCCTCGCATGCCTGGTACTGCTCCCACTCTTGAAGATCTCCTTAACCCTGTTGAGGAGAACAAAGTTGGTGAAAGTGGTTACGTGTTCCCAGGAGGTGACAGCGAAATTATTGCCACTGTTTTGCAGGAATCAAACCCAATTACAGCTGATGACATTGATGACGATGACCTGGATGATGACAAGCCTGAACCGGTCATTATTCCATCACCAAACGAAGGTATTCATCTCTGCGAGCAGCTTGAACAGCTTGCATTGGCCTATTCTGATGTAGCAGGCCTATCTCCTCTCGCCTTGCAACAGCAAGTTAGAAAGCTCAGGGCACATCTTTATCATGTTGTACAGAACTCTCTTCAGCAATCTACTCTAGATACATTTATCATTAGTTCTACAGGTAAAACGTAACTACAGATGCGCTGTATTTAACATAGACTTGAAATATTGCGGTGAGCGGCGAAATTGCGGTACAGGATGTCACGCAATTGGCGGAGGTCACAATATGTCACGGTATGTGACAACTTCTAGTGGTGAATGAATGCTCGAAATGAATGACGAAAGTCGACGACCAACATTATTCATTATGAGAATGTCGACTGTACTCCTGACATGATATGATACATAACGATGAGAATTTAACAGTTATTGCAACTCACAGGCACTTCAAAATGTTGGGAGCCACTCATGATGACGTACCACAATTGTGAGGAGCTCCTAACATCTCATAATTGCTCCTGAGCTGAAGTATTCTGATCATCTGATCGTGATGTGTATATTTATTGCCGAGATATTCACTAATTTACTGATGAAGTCCCCGTTGCATCCATACAGGTAGGGACAGTATATAACAGTGATGAGTGACATACTCACCGATTTGTGAAAGATAGTATGTAGGCTGGTAAGATAACAGAGAGTTGTCGCATCAATAAGCAAAATTTCACGGGACCCACAGTCATACATATTTCGGGATCAGAGAGTCTTTATCTGCAAACGTTTTCTACTTGTTGAGATGTTATCAAAGTCTAGCACATAGAAATACCTTCGAGGGCTCTAGACATAGTGTGCGCTTGCAGATCGTGTTGCGACTCATGCGGTCGGAGGCACCGGAAAACCGCAAGTTCCGAGCTACCGTCATGACATAGTACGGTCGATCACGCGTATTACAAGTGTTCATCTACCACAGTACCAAGTTCATCGCCTCATGGAACCGTGCAAGACCATTATCCGTCTCCTTCTCGTTGCACCCCTTCCAACTACGAGGAATCAATCGTACAACCTCCTCCGCGTCAATCCTATCCTCCGGCTCGTATTGAAATATCTTGCCCAACAGACCACCGAACGCATCCGCTTCTTCTTCACTATAATCCTCGCTGGGTATCCCACCAATATTTAGATTCAGGTGTTGTGTATCCCCCCATAGATACACATCGTTATCGTCGAAGTATTCTGAACGCTCAGCCCATCGTGTCCACCATTTATCCGGAAGTTTTCCAAGTAACACAGCCATCCATCGAACCACTTCCTTGTCTTCTCCACTCTCTGAAAGGAACGGAGCACGTTTATTGTGCAGAATCATGTACAAAAGGACTCCTAGTGCCCATATGTCCATCGAAAGAGCGGGAGAGGTAATATCACCGAAGATAATCTCAGGTGCTGCGAGAATGTGGGGCAGTCGTGTTTTGAATGGCTTCTCTATTCGACATTTCGGTCTGTAGATTGATGCCTCTCCGAAATCGCAAATCTTGACGTGAATGTCTTTGGGAGATGACAGGCAAAGGCCAATGATCGGTAATTGGTACGGTACGGCGGCTACTTCCCGAGGAAGGTGCACGGACGGGGGAACCGGTGTGCGATCCTTCCGGTATGTAATAGGCTCAAGTAAAGGTTCTTCGTAAATTCCGATCAACTCTTCAAGAGATGCGTTGTTCAATTTAGGCGAGTAGAAGAGCACATTCTTAAGCTGTAGGTCTACAGCAAAGCGTAGCAGTTAGGTACAATTTAGAGTGTTAGGCGTTCAAGGACTTACCCCCATGAACAATTCCGCACTTGTGGAGATACGCAACCCCAAGCGCAACCTGTGCCGCCACCCTCTTAGACACATCCAACGGTAAATGCCCCTTATCGTCCCCATAAAACTCTCCAACATCTTCAACCAGGTTTATGCCAAGGATTTCAGCCACGATGCAGTGATGTGTCCCATTTGGACCCACAACAACGAAAGTATCAAATATCCGGATAACATGTTCCTTTCCTGGATGAGAATCCGGCTTTTCTTGTTGTGACTTCAAACGACGCGCAATGTGTAGCTCAGAAGACACCGCAGATACGTCTGCAGCAATCACTTTGAGAGAAGCGAAGCGTTTCAAAGTGAGATCTTCGACAAGCCATATGGTGCTGCATGCCCCGAAGCCAAGCTTGTTATGGACGCGGTAGCGTTCGTTGATAGTGTCACCGATGTTTACTGGATGGAGGCCGCCTTCGCGGTAGTAGTTCGCTGACTCTATAGCTGGGTGAGGACTGTAACCCATCGGAGAGAAGGTGAAAGTTGGTGTTTGGGACTCAGGAGAGACCCACTGAGAGCAGAATGTGTTGCTAGCAGTGGGGATACTGGTACTATATGTGGGCGCATCGAGTGGCCCTGTTGATGTAAAGGATCTCGGAAAGTCATCGTAGATTCTCGAAGGAGTTTCCGTAGGCCACTTGATTAGTTGCAAATCGACCAGTCTAGTCGGAATCGAGAGCCCTCTTCATCTTTTTATTTCATCATAATACCTATATATGCAATAATATACTCATGTCATCTTTTCGTTTCAGATACAGGAACGATGCTTATTACTTACCATCTTACTTTGATCTTAAAATACATTTCCGCCCAGGTCATGGCGAAATTCACAGCCCCTATTTCTGTTTAGACGTTCAATGGAGGCCGCTATCATTTTAGGGCAGTGCGTATAATGCAATATCCCACCAACCCTGACCGGTCCAAACTTGCCCCGGGGAGTAGCGCCGATGTTAAAAGTACCGAACGCAACAGCCATTACAGACCGCCCACAACTTGCTGTTATTCCCTGCACGCAACCAAGTATCACAGGTACAAGAGAACCCCTACAATATCGCATGGTATAAGGCCGAGGTGTGAGAACAGTCACCAGCGTCCATATCTCAGTATCGTTGCTGTCGCTGAGACGCTGGAAGTCGATGTCGTAGATGGGGACTTGATAGCGGGATTATGATGAAGAGAGGTCCTCGGCAATACATCCATGCAGCACGGAAAGGAAAAGAAAGGCTGTTCTGCTGCAGTTGGGCACCCCTCGGAGGAGCGCGGATCCGTTCCTGGGTGTCTGGTAACCTCGGGGTTGGTGTAGTTGGGGTTTGGGTTGGACTTGGAGGGGGTATGAGGTGGGTGGGTTTATAGAGGAGGAGCGGGTCGATAACAGACACTCTCCCGGCCTTTCATAGATACTTTAGGGTGAGTAAGGGTCGTTACTTGAGGTCAACTAGGGCTGTAGAAGCCTGAGTCCAATCATGGAATTCGTCGGAAAGCCATGCTTCGCAACTTCTTCGAGTTCGGAATCTGTAACAGTGATGCATCTAAGCTTCGAGGCCTGTTGAGCTGCAACAGGTGGAGGTGGAGGTGGAGGAGAGGTTTATGCGCATACAAGTCTGATCCATCTGGAGCTGGAGGCTCGGAGGCACATCGACAGTGACCGCATGTTCCTGTCGATCTTATAGATCCCGAGGTAACGGAGATACGGTTGGAGAAGCCAAGAGAAACCATTTAACAAGAGGCCAGGGTAGACAATGAAAAGCTTAAATAGCCATTGAATCCCGTGAGGACCCCCGAAAGCGCCCATAGAGGTCGGATACCAATCCGCGTATATTTCGAGCATTTTTGACCTAGGTCGGAGGACAGTCCGCGTATTTTTGGCAGATTTTCGGCGGCGAGGTATGATGGAAAATCCGCGTATGGATGGCGTTTGGGAGGAGGTCAGATACCTGTCCGCGTATAGCACTAGTCCGGCCGGGAGTCCGATGTAAGGGGTGAGATATCATTTAAATTTTGCCTGAATTGTCATGTTATCGGGATTGTCCCATCGTTTAAGTGTATACGAAAAACGGTGTCGATGTTCGCTTACGAACAATATCTCCGGTTGATATCCCGGAGTGAAGGTGCCATTTCTGGGAGTTCGCCGCGTAACTTTCACATGACCTCGGCTTTTTCTCAGTTCCCGTGCCTTCGCATCACGGCGGGATTGCTAAATCAAGGTGCTAACCTCGTGTAGGACTTCACAAAAAAGACATGTACAATGCATCAGGCATGTTGTGGCATATAGTGTGTGCTTCTATTCACGATGTTTCCCCACCACTTCCATGTTAACTATATGCATGAGGAGTTTGGTAGTTCAAATACAGGTGGATGTAAGTAGTACACTACCACTGCAGACATTAATTATGCAAATAGAAAGTACATTCATGTAACTAACTGTGAGATTTTCTCGTGTTTCATAATTCATTGTGTACATTTAATACTCTAACTTCTTGCAAAATAAGATAACTACATGTCTCCCTTTGTAGTGCATTACATTTGGAATCTGAACTCAGATGATTTGACTATAATTTAGTATTCAGACTAAGATAATCACTACTTATATGACTTGCTACGGGAAAATACTATTCATTTAATAACGATACAGTGCGGAGGCTTACTATTATTGGCAGTTATCTGAGTAAGTTTAAAAAATTATAGTATGATACGAAACGCAGAATGAAGTATTTATTTTATTGTTCACTGGTAAATAGTAGTGTCACACAGCGCATAGTAGGATGGAACTCAGGTTAACAGTCAAGGAACACAAGGATGAATAACATGCAAACATGTAGTACCTGTACGGGATAAATCATAGACTTCGGGAACTATTCTATTATGAATTTAAATAAGGATGCATCTATAGACTAATTAACCAAAGTCTAACATATATACTTCCTTGTGCACAAGTTTCTAGCGCGACGCTCACAAGGTGCTCATGGTAATTGCGTGGGAACAAAAGGACTGCAACAGCGCACTCAGAGTCACATTGGGCTCGAAGGGCACACATAACATTGAACATACTTACGTGAGATCCGGAAAGCGCACGGGAGCGGAGCAGGATACGGAGGATCTTATTATCTAGTTTGGGATGATCTCCACTCAATGGTCATACCTCCCATCGTTTATGCTAAATTTGAGTACAGTGGCCCTGTTTTATGCCTGAAAGGGTACAGGATTCTAAGAAAATAAGCTCAGGGCCACATTTTTCATCAAACACAATTCATATAATTTCAGCGGTCTTGTCTTGGTCTTGTCGTCAACTTGTTGTACTTAGCTGCAACATCCATGCGTTAACCAAATCCTAAATGATGAAATTTGTCCCAACATAAAAAATGGTACCAGCTCCATCTGCTTTATAAAGTAACAAGAATTAGAAATGTTACTTTGTGCATAGAGTTTACCACCTAAGCGCCTGCTGCAATTTTTGACGCTGATCAAGCGCTTAATAAGGTCGGAGGACAAAATCCGCATATAACTCAGCAATTTTGGAGGTATCATCACCAATCCGCATATAGAATTGGTATTGGACTGACAACGTGTCCGCATATGGACCCTTGGGATCTGTCCTCCAACCTCATAAGGGGCTTTCGGGGGTCCTATCCCGTGTGAGTACGGTGTTTTTCACGGAGAGCCTCCATTATGAAGCCCTGAAGACTATAAGAAAATAGTTATATGGGGATCAATTGATCAATCCAGGCCTACGCAGGATCTAGTTACATGCTGTAGACTTTCAATGTTGTTATCGCAGAAAATTTTCTCCTTTCAAGTTTAAATAGTTTATGAGGGAACAAGGACTTGGTTGAAGGAGGAAAGGAAAAGTTTGGGAAAAGTAAGTAGAGGGGTTGCCAGTTGCCAGTTTGAAACTGGTTTGAAATTTCGCGTCTCTCGTGGAGGTCATGTGACCATAGCAAACAGCCTCGTCGTCGTTCTCAAGCCTCTACCACTACCTTCCATCCATTTTCCGACCCACTGGCGTAATGAAGTACCAAACTACGAACTTGAGGTATCCTTGCAGCTTACCACAAATGGCCCACTCAAGGCGTTGGCAACAGCTGTACCTTAACGTCACACTCGGGCACCTCGTCTTGCCTTAACCGCTTGTCTATCTATGTTATTTCTGTATTCTGGCCCCTGGGGGAGGTTTATGGACAGCTCGTATTTGTTCTCTGTATGAGGATATGGGGCACGTTGTGATACGAGGCCCATATATAGTCCTGTGCTGCGTCGATTCCTATGGAATCCCACCCACCATCGAAATGCAAGAGATATGATGGTTACCAGTCCCTTGCAACATGCAGCAACTGTCGATACATCTACGTCTCCGACGCCGATTATACTCAGTGACTAAAGCTATCTTCTCCCTGATGACAGCATCATCAGCAACGAGGATTCTACAGTGGCTGGACCACCTGGCAGACTGGATTTATGCCTCTCGGGAATCCGGACAGTGCTGGTATTCGAAACCGCAACGGCGGTACTGAGTCATAAATGGGTAGCGCCAGCGTCGATAATGTTGAAGGGAGTGACTAGTTTTGTCAGGAGACGGGGGTATTACTTTTGTGCGTGCTCATTCTTCCTCTACGCATGCTATCACTTACACGACTCTAAGCTTAGATTCATCGCGACAGAAAGCAACTAATCCACCTTTCACACTCCCACCTTCCAATGAGACATATCTCGTTGAGGCTGGCATTACGTTTCTTTGCTGGAAAGGAGTCCAACGTATTTGGTGTTACGAATGCCATTTTATAGGCTGAGTCAGCACGAAGGAGACTAAACGAGGGGGGGCCTGATCTCAGATAAACGACCACATCTAGGACCTCCTCGCCACCCTCAACGCACTTTCCTTCGCGTCCACAAAGCCCGTATTGGAGTATATAGAAAGGAGCGCGGCGACGACGAGCGTTGAGTAGATTTTTGCTGTCGTTTTGGGATTTGGGTATGTTTTTGCTTTCTCTCTCTACGTTTATGAATGAGTTCTGAATGATGTTTGACTAGGGGTGTGCTAGCGCGATGTCTTTGCAATTCTTTACCTCAAATCTCTCGTCTCGAGTGTCGATGGTGTAGCATCCGTACACGCCCATCTGCCTAGGACATTTCCTCGCTTTTGCCGTTGTATCTTACCAAGAGGTGCACTGGACTTCAATGGGATTCTACGACGCCTCACGGCAAGTTATGGCCTGTGATGGAGATACCCCGCTACTGTAGCGTTTTATGAAGACCGCTATGGCGTCTTTGTGTGCGCTGGGAAGTGTCGTGGGGTGGTAGTGGGCGAGAAGAGGGGAGACTCGAGAGATAACAGGCATTGTCGGTTTGATTTGGATGGAGGTTGAGAGCAAGTTGAGAGTCGTTTCGGTTGGGGTGATGGGAAAGGGGAAGAGGAAGAGGTGCCATGGGCCCGCATAGTTGCAAAAGTTGAAAGACATCTTTAAGCTATGACCATGAGTGTATTGTCAGTGTATCGCTAGCGCGGAGTAATAAATAGGTCTCGTATAGCGAACAGATGACCGCGAGTCAAGAGAGTTTGTCGCTGTTGTGCACAACAACCGGCCATCGTTGAGCTCAGCCCGCAAGTGACCCCCTGACCCGACCATCATGAACATCCTCAACATTTCGTTTATTCAACTACGATCTCATTTACACCGTTACTCAACATAAACGGCCCGACGTCAACGGTGGCGATAGAGCTTGTCAAGTATGATACAGCATTGGCTCTGCGCTTGGTATGAACTCTAGCCTACTCTAGCTACCTCAGTCATTCATGTCCCTGACAGGCACCGCCCAGCGCCCCCCCCCCCTCTCTCCCTTTCCACCAGCAACGAATGAGCCATGAACTACCTCATTCCTCACATCCACAAACACGATTCTAAAGGCACTGAAGAGAGACGAAACGAGCCTATACATGGCGCGCTTCGTACGGAAAGTCCTGAACCGATCCGGCCAGAGGACATCGACATTCGCGCAGCTAGCACATCTGCGACTTCTACGAGCACGGGATCTGCAAGAAGAACAAGGACAGGCAGTCTTCGCCAGCCAGACTCTGCAAACCAGAATGCTAACGAATACCCTCCCCCACCACTTACTCTCGTTCTTTTACAGCAGTGGCATCCCAAGCTCACTCTATATCGTCTCCTTGTGATACTTACGACGCTGGGATTTGGGATTTCGAAGGCGGTACTGAGTTATCAAGGTC
The DNA here is from genome assembly GCA_025738555.1 of Cyathus striatus. Classification (NCBI taxonomy): domain Eukaryota; kingdom Fungi; phylum Basidiomycota; class Agaricomycetes; order Agaricales; family Nidulariaceae; genus Cyathus; species Cyathus striatus. Next base: position 1,680,705 of record JAOVFP010000013.1, on the reverse strand, counting down.
ATTCAATCGTTCCCATCACGTTAGAGTGGCTGTTTACCACGGGTGTCTTTCTCCTGTGCGTCTCTTCTTTCTCCCTTACTTTTTCCCCACCTCACACGTACAATTCAGGTTCTTTTCACTCGACACGTATCAAGCCAACTCACAAGTCAAGCTCCCATGGCTCTTCCACGTCGATCTCAGCTACGCTATATGGAAACGTATCTGCAACCTCTTTGGCATTACGAATCCAACGTTTTATAGGACAGAAGAACAGATACGAAAACAAAGTTCAGTTGCGAACGAGCACCCTCCAATACGAGGCTACGACCTCCTCGTTACGCTGAGTACGGCAGTGGTGGGGATGACCAAGTCAATTCTGGCATATCAAGGTCAGAATACGGCCGTGACTACTGTTGATTGGGTTGGTACTGTTGTACTGGGCGTTGGGTGCGTTTATCTCTTATGTTGATGTGATCGTTCTGATATACGATGTAGGCTGTACTGGCTAGGATTGTACGCGTCCAATCCTGTGGGGCTGATGCCCTACCTCTTCACGACGGACTATAGTAATACCATTAAAGGTACGTTTTTCCCTCTTCCTCTCGCTCAATCCTTATATCGCATCGCATTTAGCCAGTCTCGCAAGCCCTTACAACCCCATCTCATTCCTCCCACAACTAGGAACCATGGCTCTCGCATGTTGGTGGTCGTACAAATGCGTCGGATGGACTATATTCCTAGCTACTATGCCTTATGACATCGAGGACAATATTTTCAGGGTGGTTTTGGAGCGCTATGTAATTTCATGCCGTAAGGTGGCATACGTCTCCGGGGGCGCAGCTTGCATAGGTGCAGGCGTGTTCATCGTGCTAGCTATGACGATGTCAAGGTTGAGGCTTGGAAGGGTTATAGAAAGTGGTACGCAACAGCTCCCCACATCGACTTCCTTTACTCATCGATAATGTTCAGCTTCCCTCCTCTGGCACTACACAGGCTTCTTCTTCCGCATCTTTGGGTTCTATATCTTCATGATATGCCACCTGGTAGCTTCCGTAATCAACTATATCCCTGATGCCTTAGCACTGATGGGTGTACCCGAGACACCGGCTCGGGTCTTGGGGACTATCGTAGTTATGATTGGGGTGGAGATCAGTTTCGTGTCGCTCTGGTGGTTGTGCAAGAAGTTGATGAAGGAGCTTTGGGTGCTTGCGAAGACGGTGGTGAGGCCGTTATGGAGGGTGTTTGCGGGACGTCTGGTTCGAAGACGGAGGACTGGTTCAATGGGAGTGTAACTTGACTTTCTGATGCTGTCTAGTGTGCATTTGAATTTGATTTGAATGCTGCTTAGTCAGTTCAAGTTCTTCCTTGGAACCCGAACCAGTCTCTCCTATCCCGACTCCCAGATCCGTGGACATGACCAGTCAACGGCCAGCTTTGGTCTATATCTACGTACCCATTGTTTCGAGCGATGTGCAGTGTTAGCTCGTCTTATTTTCTTTTCTTCTCTGATTACGTATACCAGACCAAATATGCATTTAAGAACTTCGTAGTATAGTAAGTAATGAACATCATTCTTTTATTGAGAAGCGAAGAGATAACATGAAGATATATTTGTATATATAGACCCTTCGACGGACTAGAAGATGGAGGGAGCTCTCGAGTCTCAAGGGACGAATCTAGTGTTTGCTCTATTGGACGAGTAGTTAACTGATCTACAGAAATTCCCCCGAGAAATCACTAAGACATTCCAATGGTCCTTGCATCCCAGTGCTACATCTAGATTCACTGGTTACACCTAAATTCTTGAAACATTTCTTATCTTGCTTAAGATGGTCTTCCAAACATTCCGACTCGTCAGCGTCGAATCTAGTTGCATGTACTGAATGGTTTCAACCTCGCCTTCTTCTGCAGCTGCAGGTTCATTTATGATATTCTGAAGCCTTTTTTTTAGGATCTTTACGATTATCCATGATATATTTCACGATAGTAGAGGCGTATATAAATTGTCCAGACGCTCTTTCGACCAGTGTTTTTATATCTTTGTCGGAGGGCCATTCCGATTATTTGGATAGGCAGTGCGGACCTATGCTATGCGTACTCTTGATCGTCAAGAATTCACTTCGGAGATAAGTCTCGATATCTTTGTCCGGCTTGTATCGTTCATCAAGTACAAGTTTTCTTGTCACAGTTTGTGACGCTTCTAAATTGAATGCCTTTCTGATTTTTACCTCTGGTCAGCTTAAAACGAGGAATCGCAGGTTCACTGATGGGCAGTGGGACAGAGCAGTCTGAGCATCTACGATTGCCTTTATTATTTCGACTTGTATTTCCTGGTCTTTACATTCGTCCAGACCGTCGATAATAACCATGGATGGAATAGCCAATTTATCTCCGCATGGATCTGATGCGATGCGTTGTAATGGCTCCATCACCATCTTCTGCAGCTGCTTGAGCAACGAAAACGTCCAGATACCAGGACTCCGTCTGAGTTCAGAAATGAGCTGTTCACCGAAACTAGGTATTGCAATTGCAAGATGGCAAGCAATGGTTGGAATTAGCCGTTTCCCTTCGTCCTTTCCGGAGCCAGGTTCTGCTCGCGAAAAGACAAAACTTGAGGCGAGCAGGTTATCTAACCTGCCAGCAACCGTCCGAGCGATGGTGGATTTTCCAGAACCAGCCGATCCACTTAACCACATAACCCTTTGCCCCGGATCAGATGACTCAATCCAAGACTCAATTTCCCTGATTACATTCACTCTGGTTTCCAGGTGGCATGTTGGGGAGTCTGAATTTTCAACGCATCGATAGTCTGCTTTTAGACAAGCAGCTTCTACGAGGTGGTTGAACGCTGATTAAGGCATAAACAGGTCAATGTCACATTGATAGCATAGATGGTTAGGCTGATACATGACTTACGCACCTGCATCTTCACCTGCTCTACTGTTGTCTACGCACTGCAAGGTTCCGTTGACTGTGAAATTATTCGCTCCGTTGAAGACCATAATGCACATAAGATGAAGGAGAAAGAAGAAAGGGCACTGTACATGTAGGAAGGACGATTGACAGAGTTTAATGTAAATAGGACGTGTGAAATCAGCCTCATATTATTTGCGGCGATTCGCCCTAGAAATCGTGGCAACACTACTTTGATGATATTCTCATCAAACTGAGAATGCGACCGTAGGCTTTCAAATCACTGGCGACCGCACTGCTCAATACACGTGTATGCGTTGGACAGCATATAAGTATATCTTGCCGCATGCAACAAAGGAAGCACGCAGATTCCTTGTGTGCCACCTCTCGGAACTTGGCCTCGCTCCTTTCCACTTTGTACCCAGTCCCTCCCTCTCTCTTGTGCTCGCGATGCCATTCAAAATACATCAAATTTTATGATAAACAATCCTGTTCTAATGGACGAGCAAGAAGGAAATGGTTAGTCATGTCGTAAATTAATATTGCTCTGACATTCAGATCTGTTCGTGTACTTCAGAGCTCCGACATTTCGCACAAGCTGCTTGTCTCGAAGCAAGTCATCAATCTGAAGAGCGCTTCGACGCCACGAAATGCCATCCCGAAATAAGGACGGCCGTACTTAACGAGATCATGAGTTGGGTTAACTCTGAAGAACCAAATGAACGGATGATGTGGTTACGTGGACCCGCTGGAGCTGGAAAATCGTCGATCGCTCAGACTGTTTCTGAAATATGCTACAATGAGAGTAAACTACTTTCAAGCTTCTTTTCTTGGATGGCTGCCGGGAGAAGCGATGGAAACAGGCTTGTTCCCACTATTGCATATCAACTTGCCACTACAGTACCTGAAGTAAATGGTATCATCATTGACCAGATGCAACAAGATCCTGGCATATTAAAGCATTCGATGGAGATACAAATGCAGAAGCTGATCCTGCAGCCTCTGAGCTGGTTAGAAACAGATGTCATGAATGTGATTAAAGATTCTCGCATCCCATACCTGGTGGTCATTGATGGTCTAGATGAATGTCAAGATCGCCAAATGCAGTCCAGAATAATAACTATGATTTCTAGCATCCTTGTGCAATTGCCATTGTCAGTTGAACGTTGATCTGCGGTTCCTCATTACCAGCAGGCCAGAATCTGAGATTAGAAATGCACTCGGTTCAAAACCTGTTAGTGAAATGTGCACTCATATAGTTCTGGATGTGCATCATGACCTGGATAAAGACATACGTAAATATCTTCGAAGTGAATTCTCTGTGGTGCCGTACTGCTACTGGCCACAGCCATCACGTAAAGAGATTGGTGTAATGGTTCGTAGATCATCTGGACAACTTGTTTATGCTGCCACTGCTATGAGGTACATAAAGGATAATTGCCACGATCCTAGGGAGCGTCTCCTTGAGATCATTAACATTAAAGCTGGAAGAGTGAAAGGTGAACATCTCAGATATTCATCTTGTGCACAACTAGATGAGTTGTACCACCACATTCTTTCTAAGATTGTAGCTGGGATGGAAAGTTATGACTCCATTGTCCCTATATTTGAAGTGCTGTTGTTTTCATTTTCTGAACATGATATCCATTCCATCAAGGACCTTTCAAACTTTCTAGAAATGGGTCAAAGTCAGGTCCAGTCGTTACTTGTAGACCTTGACCTACTTATAACCATCCTTGATGATTCTCAAAATATCCGATTTCGTCACGCTTCTTTTCGTGACTTTCTGATGGATTCATCACGGTCAAGACAGTTCCATATTGCCGAGGATAAAGCACACAAATATTTAGCTCATTATTGCGTTGTTAGGATATTGGAATACCAATCCAACCTCGGACCGCCAATACAACATAATGATCATGTGTGGAATTATTCATGCCACTTCTACTTTTTGCACGTCAACAGAAGTAGATTTGATAATGATTTGTTATATGAACTTCGCTATAATCCCATAATTTCACAACGCATCCTTTCAAGCATATTCAAATTCAGCTTCTATGAAGGAGATTCAGTAGGTTGCATACTTTTAAAACTGTGGTGTAATGACATATGCTTTCCATTTTAGGCATTCGCATTGCCATTGTCAAAGAAAGTTCAAGATATTTGTGGCCTGGTTTTTGAAGCGGTTGATCAGTCAATCCTCGCATTATGGGATAGAGATTTTAACATGAAGGGAGACTTATTCTACCTGAACATTATATCATCTATAGTAAAAGCAAGAAGCTTTCCACGCCTAAGCTATAATATCTACAGCTGCTGGGAGGCAACATTGCTGGAAAGTCCCATTCGTGGTCAAAGCTACTTCTTGAGTAGCGAGAAAAGCCAAAATACATTCTGTGACCTGTGGACAAAGGCCCAAGTGATACACACGTAGGTCGTTGCTCAATATTGATACTGGTGTATTTGCTAATAGATACAAGCGAATCACAAACGTCCTTAGAACCCTGGGGTATTATTGTCTTAGGATACTTGCTGAAGAGAATCGAGCCTTCCAGGTCTTTTGGCACCTATATTCAAGACATTACAACCATGCTTTCGGATTATCTGAGCAATATTCCCCATTTTAATGGATTTGAAAACGGTTTGTCGCAGGAAGAATGGGAAAACAGTGTCAAGACGTTTAAGCAAGACTCAAATGAATATCTGCAGGTAGGATAATTGTAGCTCCTTTTAATCGAAGAACTTTAACGATAGTTATTCTATTAGAAATGTGAATTGTATGATCTGCAAGATCAGGTCTCAATAGTGGAGAGTGTAAATATACTTCTTGCTTGCCAAGTATACTACCTAAAATTGGCTTTTGTAGGATAATATTTCGCTTGACGAGACGTCACCATTTGAAGTTATATACGACCTCACTATGAGGAAGTACATCTACAGTGGACGTGGAAATCCTAAAGACAAGCTTTTGGCTGTTAAATTCACTGACGAAACAACCAATGAACCATCTCCGTATGAAAGGTTGGACAAACTCTACACTCACATTCTTACTGAAGCGTTGTTATTGTCGCTGGTAGACCTTCACTCCATTATAGATGTTCCAAATGCGGATTCTGCCATCGACTACATCCGATTTTCTCATATTTCATTCATCGACTTTTTAAAGGACTCTTCCAGGTCACAGATTTTTTTCGTGGATGAAGTTCCCGCTCATATCGCTCTCGGACGTTGCTGCTTCAAAGTAATCATCTCCTCCGAATCTATGCGGTCTTATGAAGTGGATCTTTATGCACATACATACTATTTTTCGCACATGAAGAAGAGTCGATTCGACGATGATTTACTTAATGACTTACGACAGCACGGTATACAGTTCATAGTACAGAGCATCATCTCAAAGATAGATGGCAAATTTGGAGTACTAATTCAGTCCGTCCTCGCTCATTGGTTCATATTCGATTTCTTCACAGAAGGAAGAAATGTGAGTCGAATTCCATTTTGGGAGCTCAATCCTAACCATTTTCAATACTTCAAGAAATGTGCACTTCCAATAGCAGCCAAAGTCCAAAGTATTTGTGACTGCTTATATGTTCAGATAGAAGATTTTCTAGTAAAACGGCTAGAACCATTCGAGCACTCATGTTTTGTATCTATACTGGCTATATCAGAAGCAAGGAGGCAACGTCACCGTTACCCCCCGCTTAGTCAAATACGCTATTGTTGGCAAGGGACAATACTGGAGAGCCGTGAAAGAGGCAAACACCTCTACTTGGGTAGCAAAAATAGCCAAATGGTATTTCGGAAACTATGGGGAATGAAGCAGAACTCAGAGTAAGATGTCATACTTTTAGTCTTTCACTGCTCTTTACCAAAAGCTAACTTTAAGAGTCATCAGGTTGACCCAGGAGGAGGGAGCATTCCTTCCCGTAGTTTTGAATTATTTACTTAAAAGAGTCAACCAATCTGACGACTTTGCAAAGTTTCTTCTCGATTCCGTTCCAGCTCTTCGATTTTTCCTAGCTACAGTCACCGAGTGCTATTCAAACGACACTGTTGTCCACCCCCAATCACTTCCATTTGGTCGTCTTTCGAAGGACGAAGGACTACACATTGTATCAAGACTACAGGGTTCCGTAGAGCACTATATACAGGCCAGTAGACTTACATATTTCATGGCACTCAACTTATATTATTGTAGAAAAACGCCGAAAGAAAGTGGTGGAGATACCTGCTATTTCGTTGGCTTCTCAAGCGGTCAAAGGTACTTTAAAGCTTCACGTACGGTGTGGGTGGAAGAGCACATACTTTGTAGATTGGAAAAGGACTAATAGGACCCCTGATAATCCCTCCAAAGGTTAGATACCAAAATGGCGATTTTTGGCTGGTTATAGGGGGACAAAAAATGCCAAATTTTTCCTAAATTTTAGGGGGATGGCGTATCTAAGCTACGAAATTTGGGTATTATAGGGGGACAAAGTATCTAACCTTTAAAAATGCAAGAAATTGTTTAAAAATTGGAGGAAAAAACTGATTTTTCCTTAAAGTTTGAGAGTGATTCTAAAAGTGTTTATAGTGTATTGTAGTACTTATTGCATACAAAACTTGTAATTGTTGTGACTCAAAAATCAAAGTACTCAGTACTTATGTAACTCATGAATATGCTACTTCCAGCAATAGATGTGCTATATCTACGATATATTATGGCACTAGATTTAATCATTTGAGCAGGCCGCCCTACTGAGTCGCGAATCAAGTTGCAATCAAGTGTGCACAAGCAGCAAGGTTGGGTGAGGTCAAGGCTTGGTGTACACTGCGCCGAGCCAATAGCAACATCAAAAGTAGGTGGAAAAACACATCTCAAGGCAAGTTTGAGCTAAGTAGTTATGCATTTCAAGGGTAATTATTTGCACTTTGAGATATCTTACTTACTACATAAAGCAACAAGTTGCAGTAGCTCATATTCTCTCCTTAAAATCAGAGCATAAGGTCATATCATTGATAATTTGTTGAATTTTGACCGGTTTCCTCAGTATGTGTCCCCATTAGGCAGGTGAGGTTATGCCTAAGTGCTCACAGTAGGGGGACAAGTATCTAACCCACTTGTGAGACCACGGCCTGTAGGGGGACACTAAACTCAACCTTGTGGGAATTTTTACAGCCTTCATAGGGGGACGCCTGCCAAAGTGTATCCAACCTTTCACACAATTTTGGCCATTTATAGGGGGACCCGTATCTAAGTTTTGGAGGAATTATCAGGGGTCCTGGACTAATATAAAGAAGAGTTGTGGTCTGATCATGTGAAGGCGGGTTCCACATAATGAATGTATATAAGCATAACTGGTAAATATTTAAATAGCAGTGACTTGTTTCCAGCAGACTGTGAACATTCCTACTCCATGTAATCATCTGAGGCCTGGTGCAAGTCTAGTGAAAAGCCCTGAGTCTCACCACCGAACGCCCTGGGCAGTCCCCCACCCATCTCTTCTAACCTACACCCGAACACCCCAACAGGGTTGTACCCCTCCCCCCCCATTATGCAACGCACACCACATTCCCCTTTCGCAAGTCCACAATGAGCAAGGTAAGGTGGATGATGTACGACACACTTATAATGAGCACGAATACGAAGAAGGCGTAGAGCGTTACCCGGAAATAGAGGGCGCGAAACTGTATAAGAGAGAAGCTGTAAGGTGTAAGCAAGGGAGACGAGAGATGGGGTAGGAGGGGCACATACTGCTTTCGTGAAGTCTGTCCATCCTGAACGTCAAAACACACCCGTGTACTACCAATGCACACAAATCCATGGGGTCTTCATGGAATGCTGCAGGGACAAGGGTGCATCCATCCCCTGGACCATAACTGACTACGAGACATCGTAGAATCTCACTGTGGTCCAGTGTACCGCTTGATACGAAAGTTAGAATGTACAAGCGGCAGGGGGGGCGGGGCGGAGCGGGTGTATGAGTGAGATACAGTTGCTATGAGGGGAGATCTCAGATGAGAAGGGGGAGTAGATGGGAAAAGGAAAGGTATATCTCTTACTTCACAACTGTATTCCTCCTGTACGAGGAGGTAAGACACTATCCTGACATCGTTGCGTCCATACATTCTGAGCCAGAGCAACCTAGTAAAGCTTCATTTCAGAACTTGTCAATGTAGAGGATGGTAAAACACACTCAAATACCAAGTCATCACTGTATTCTGCCCCAGGTACGCCAATATAGAGTTTTCGAACCTGAACACGAGTATGTTGAGAGTGACGAGATCGTAGGATCAAGCTTTTCCTTCAGTTTGGTTTCTTCTGTGCTGCACGTAGAACGTTGTGGTGACACTGAATACAAGGCAGATGTTTTTCCAGCACATCAAGACCAAAGTAGCCATGAGAATAAGGTAATATGTAGGCTGATAGATCTGTATACGACGTAAGTTACAGTGTAACGTGATGAGCAATAGAAACACACAATTGGAGGAAATCCGTTCCAGTGATGTCGACACAATGGCTACCCCTTTATAGACCAATACCACCTTTTTAATTCCGAAGCTGAGCGTTGTTATGAACACTGGAAGGTGGAAGGGTGTGAACGCTTGAGCTTTGGATGCCAGTACAGTTTGCGACACTTAAACACCACAAATTTTATTACAGTAGGAAAATGAATTTTTCAGGGAAAACTAATTACAGATTCAGAATCAGAAGGTCAAAATACATACAAAAATGATGTTTTTGTGAAATTCCCACGATAAAATAGCTGTGCCAAATTTTTTGGCAAAAAAATCGACATGTTACATAGCCTAATTTAGGATACAATAGCCTCAAGTGCCATCATAGCATGATTCGAGACTTGACAGTGTTGATGATGCTGTCTAACAGCCCATTCTGCTGCTTCACCTGTTAAACCACACCTATATGCACTCATAAATTGCCATGTTTGGTTTATAAAATGACAAATAACATCTAGAGGACAAGCATCTAGATATTTCACAACTGCTTTTTTTGCATCTTGAAAGGTTCTTTTATCTTCTTCATGATACTGATATTTTGCCCACCCCCAATACTGTCAAAGTGTATGCTCAATAATTTAAATTTGTAATATTATTAAAACATACATACCATTTCTATTGGGTTCAATTCACAATGAAATTTTGGCAGAAACAAGCATACTAAAAATACATTTTTCATGATTTTACTATTTTTTTATGGCAAAGTGCGAAATTTTTGGGCTAAAAAATCAAAAAAATCGGAATTTCGAAAATCTGCTCGTGGAATATTGTAGATTACATCATAACTATTCTATTCCGATGATTTTCAGAAGCTAAAAGTCATTTTTGGTTGCTAGAAAATTCACTTATGGTTTTTAGAACAGCGATTTTTTAGCGCCCAGTGAAGCGATTCAGAGGCCTTTTTTTTGCAGAATCATATTGCTATCAATGAAAGCATACTAAAAATACATTTTTCATGATTTTTACTATTTTTTATGGCCAAGTGCCAAATTTTTGGGCTAAAAAATCAAAAAAAATCGGAATTTCGAAAATCTGCTCATGGAATATTGTAGATTACATCGTAACTATCCTATTCTGACGATTTTTGGAAGCTAAAAGTTGTTTGTGGTTGCTAGAAAATTCGCTTAATAAATTTGTGGTGTTTAAGTGTCGCAAACTGTAGGACGAAGCTAAATCAGCTGCTGTAAAATTTCGCTTGTGGAAGCGACGATAGCTCCAGCGATCGTGTCTACCTCTGTATCGCGGGCATGGCAGGGCTTGCTGCGAAGTAAGGGGTGGGTTTGGCGGTCCTGTGGCTGCTGCCGCGCTGCAGTATTGAACCCACCTCACTCCCTTTCTGCAGCGGCACTGCTCCATGTCTCCTGCATTTCGGAATGGATCAGCGCGTCAGGCTGGACGGGCTCAGGACTTTTTGCCCTCCGTATCACAAGAACGTCTCCTTTAAAGACTAAACACGAGCAACACTCTTCGGGCTGGTAGACGGAAATAGCATCAACGGGTACGTAGGCTTTGAGAATGTAGAGCAGGCCGCTCAGCGGCGAGCGCTGGGTATTTGAATGGCACAGGTACTAGGCACTGTCAATGACTGGGATGATCTGTTGCAGTTGGTTTCAAGGTTTTTTGTTACTTGAGAAATGGCATGGCAAGTTGGAAAATGAAAGAGAGCCGGTGGTGGTTCGAGAACAGCGTCGGAAACGACGAGGAGGTTGGTAGCAGAGGTCACATGACCTCTTGAGAGGGCGCGGAAATCAAATTTCAAACTTCCCCCTTCAAGGCGTTGGCAATGTCTAGTGCCTATACCAGCTGCCATATCTTAACGTCACACTCAAATAAACACCAAACGCATCGTCTGCCTCAGCTGCTCATCTATCTATGCCGTTTCTGTATTCTGGCCCCTAGGAGAGGCTTATGTGCAGCTCGCGTTTGGCCTCTACATAAGCTCTTCCTCGAGGACATCACTTGCTTTAGTCCTCTGCCGCGTCGATTTCCCACCCACTATCGAAATGCAAGAGATAGGATGGTTACCAGTCCTTTGCGACACGCAGCAACCGTCGATGTATCTACGTCTGCGGCACAGATTAGACTCGGTGGCTGAAGCTATCTTAGCCCCGGTGACAGCACTATCAGCAACGAGGATTCTATAACAGCTGAACCACCTAACAGACCGAACTTTTCGTCTGTCAGTAAACCAAACGACACTCGTATTCGGAATCGCGAAGGTGGTGCTGAGCTACAACGGGTAGCGATAGCCTCGATGCTACTTTACCCCTGGAGACTAGGATATTACTTTTGTACGTTCTCAATCTCCCTCTATGCCATGCCATCACTTACATGACTCTAGATTCTTCGCGACAGCTAGCTACCCATCCAACTCTCATGCCCCCGCTTTCTAATGGGTCATGACTCGCTGCAGCTGGCATCGTGTGTCTCTACCTGAAAGGAGTCTAACGCGTTCGGCGTTACGAATCCACCGTTTTACAGTACGAAGGAAACTAAACGATGGGGGAGCCTCGTCTCAGATAAACATCCACGGCTATGACCTCGTCATTTTCAGAACACTTTCCTTCATGCTCACGAAGCCCGTGATGACGTATTTATGAAGGAACGCAGCGATGACGAGCGTTGAGTGGATTTCGCTGTCATTTTGGGGATTAGGTATGTTTTTGCGTCCTCTACGTTTATGAAAGAGTTCTGATAGGTGTTTGACTAGGGGTACAATTCACTCTTACCTCAAGTCTCTCGGCTCGATAATGTAGCATCCGTACACCCCCATACGCCTAGGACATTTCCTCGCTTTTGCCGCTTGCACGTCCTGGGTATCTTAGTAGACTGGACTTCAGTGGCATTCTACGACGTCTCCCAGCTGGCTACAGCCTGTGATAGAGATTTCCTGGCTACTGTAGGCATTTATGAATATCGCTATCACAACTTTGTGTGCGCTGGGGAGTGTATGGTTCACCCTTGTCCTTTGGCTGCTCAGAGTATACAGGCTCCGCGAAGCGTGGGGTGGTAAAGGGCGAGAAGGGCAGAGACTCGAGAGGTGATGGCGAAGGGTTGCCGGTCTCCTAACCTGTACTTATCTATGGCACCTAAGTATGTCAATAATTTCAGCAGCGATCTAGTCTCGGCTCCCAGCCGTTAATTCTAATTTGGATTTGTACCAACGCTAAGTTATAACGGCTGGGTAGCCGAGACTAAGCATTGGGTGACTTTCCGTAACCTCTGGAAAGCCTTTCAGATTCAGATTTTGCTTTCAGACGCGTTTGCCGACGTTAGCCGACATTTCCCTGATGATTAAGCAAGACCCCGGAAAATATTTCACTCTCCGAAGCCTGTCTGAAAGCAAAGTCTGGAAGGAGGGTAACTACCCCTCTTCTAGTTCCAGACACTAGTTTTGAACACATTTTTGTGATAAATCACCACATATGGTATTCTACATCACTCGCTAAGTGTCGGAGTACTTAGATATGAAGGTCCGTCACATTGGGTGACTTTCCGTAACGTCTGGAACATTTTCAGATTTCAGAAGGGTGCCAGTCGGAGTTAGAACCCTATAGCTTACCTCAGCTACGATTACTGATTCATCGAACTTTAGGACACTTTTCTTATTCCTCTTGTAGAAATGCTTCTTTTGATAAACAGAGTAAATCTACAAAAGGATTTGTCAAAATTCCCAAAACTGAAGGAGTTATATTTTTCGTCAATGATGGATTTTGCCGCATTACCATATTAGGAAGATAATTACCATATTTGTATAGCTTTGTCATCAATATAAATCACTTGAGATAGAGAATATCACAAATTTTTGTATCTTAATCCATTATATAGTGCTCTAAGTTGATACTAAATAGAACAAAGAGCATGAAATCCCTTCAAAAATCACAAAAACTGAAGGGAAATTTTTCAAAATTTTTTGTGGATGGATTTTGCCACTGTACAAAACTAGTGGTGACTAAGCTGTGCGCACCATACATGGCACACTCGTACCTGGATACCGTGTTGCTAATTATATCCGAGATGTTCTTTGCGGGAGGTCATCCGACATATGAACTATTTAAATTCCCGAGCCCTGGTTTTGCTTTATCTCACCATACACATCCTCTACTACATTTCACTAAACGTCTGTTCAACTCTTACTTATTAAAATCATGACCTCAAGCACCAACCCATCGACTTTGCCCAGCATCCGCCGCGTGCTTACTGGCCACACGGCTGATGGAAAGTCTACTTTCATCGTAGACGAGACGACTACTCCAAGATTAATCATGCCAGGCATTAGCCAAAGCTCATTCCATGACTTATATCGAACGAAGACAGTTCCTGCATCGATCGACAGCGAAATAACTGGATTGTTTGTGGACGAGGCTAAGACAGACCTCAGTTTTTTGAGTCCGGAAGGATCAACCTTTCGATGCGTCGATTATGCACCTGGATCTAGCTCAGTACGTGGGATTCGTGAACAATACGATTTACTCGAGGCCTGACTTATATACCTATAGCCATTCCACCGTACGGTCACATTAGATTATGGGATTGTTGCCAAAGGCTCTATTGTTCTCGAACTTGACGATGGAAAGAGAACGACACTAAACGAAGGGGATGTCATCTGCCAACGAAGCGCCATCCATAAGTGGATCAACGAGAGTAATGAATGGACACGGATTTACTTCGTCATGCTAGGTAGGTCCATGTTTGTCTGAAGAAGCTTTAGATTTTATTGACCAATTGCGTCAATGTAGGCGCCAACCCGGTTACGGTCAACGGAAAGGAATTGGGTAATGAAGGATTAAAGCTGTAACTTTTGTTAGCGCAGGGAACCAGGCCAGTGTAACTTGCTTCATAGGCGTACATATATATAACAGTAATGAGTGACACACTCACCGATTTGCGAAGGATAGTGTGTAGGTTGGTAAGATAACAGAGAGTTGTCGCATCAATAAGCAAAATTTCACGGGACCCACGGCCATACATATTTCCGGATCAGAGAGCCTCTATCTGAAAACGGTTTCTACTTGTCGAGATGTTATCAATCTCTAGCACATAGAAATACCTTCGAGGATTCTAGACATAGTGTAGGCTTGCAGATCGTGTTGGCTAGGTTAAGTGGCTAGTTCCCGAGGAAAGTGCACGGACGGGGGAACCGGTGTGTGATCCTTCCGGTATGTAACCCACTGTCCGGCACTGAAAATTTCAGGCTCAATCTCAACACTGGCTACAAAGCCAAGCTCTCATGGCCTTCGCGACTCCAACCTCCCCGCGGTCTGTTGAGCTGCGACAGGTGGAGCTGGAGCTGGAGGAGAGGTTCATGCGCATACAGGTTTGATAATTGCACATCGACCGCATGCTCATGTTGATCCTATAGCCTCTAGGTCCCAAGGTAACAGATATATGTACGGTTGGAGCAGCCATCTAACAAGAGGGCGGGGTAGACAATGAGAAGCCTAGATAGCCATCGGGTCTTCGTGTGAGTATGATGTTTTTTTTTCACGGAGAGCCTTTGGATAACCATGATTGACCATAATGAAGCCCTTGATCCCTATACAGGATCTAGCCTATGCAAGATTTAGTTACATGCTGTAGCCTTTCAAAGTTTCTATCGCAGAAATTCCGTTCCTTTCAAGTTTAAATAGCTGGCGATGTAAGGGCGTGGTTAAAGGGAGAAAACAAGCTTGAAGATGGAAAAGTCGAACTCGCCAGTTTCGCGTCTCTCGTCAGGGTCATGTGACCATAGCAAACAGCCTCGACGTCGTGCTCGACGTTCTCAAACCTCTACCACCACTTTGCATCTATACCACACCACGAACTTGAGGCATTCTTGCAACCTACCCCCACCACAAATGGCCTGTCCAAGGTGTTGGCAACGCTTAGTGCCAGTGCCGCACTACCAGCTGTACCACTGAGCACCTCAGCGTTGTGACTCTCGCCTTGCCTCAACTGTCCGTTTATCCCCGTCATCTCCATATTCTGGAGGAATTTTATGTCCTGCTAGCTTTTGGCCTCTGTATGAGGATATGGGGAGCGTTGTGATACAAGACACATACAGTCCTCTGCCGCGTCGATTCCTATGGAATCCCCCACACCATCGAAATGCAAGAGATAGGATGGTTACCAGCCCCTTGCGACACTGATTGGACTCATTGACAGAAGCTATCTTCTCCCCGGTGACAGCACTATCAGCAACAAGGTTTCTACAGCTGCTGAACTATCTAACGGACCGAGCTTTGCCTCAGTCCCATCCACATCATCTCTCATCATCTAAACAACGCTCCTAATCGGAGCCACTAAGGCGGGCATCGATAGCATTTATAACGCTGGAGTGACTTTTCTGGTCTGGAGACTGAGACGATTCTTTGTACGTTCTCAGTCTTCCTCTGCGCCATGCTATCACTTACACGACTCTAGATTCGTCGCGACATACAGCTACCAATCCACCTCCCACACCCCCACCTTCTAATGGCCATGGCTCGTTGAAGCTGGCATCGCATTCTTGGAAAAAATTGTTTTACAACACGGAAGAAACTACTACATGAAGGGGGGCTGTATGACCTCCTTGTCACTCTTTTAGCACACTCCCCTTCGTGTCTACAAAGCCTGTAATGGCGTATTTAGGAAGAAATACAGCAATGGCGAGCGTTGAATGAATCTTAGACGTTGTTTTTGGACTGGGTATGTTTCTACTTCCTCCGTTCATCGACGAGTTCTGATTGGAGTTTGGCTAGAGTGTGCAGGCTTGGGCTAATGTTTTTACAATTCATCCTTACCTCAAGTCTACCGACCCAACGGTGTAACATCCGTACACCCCATCTGCCTAGGACCTCTCCTCGCCTTTGCTGTTTGTACGCCAAGGACTTCAATTGGTTTCTACGACGCCTCATAGCCGGCTAGGACCTGCGATGGAGTGTATGGTTCACTCTCGTCCTCTTGCGGTTCATGTTACACCAGCTCTGCAAAGCGTTCGGTGGTAAAGGGCGAGAAGGGGGGGAGACTCGACAGTGTGTGAGAGAGGGGTTGCTTGTTGATTTTGATAGAGGTTGAGAGGGGAGAGGAAGTGATGTATGCCCGTATAGTTCCGAAAGCCGAAAGACATCTTTGAGCTACGGTCGGGAGTGTATTGCCAGTGTATCGCTAGCGCGAAGTAATAAATGGATCCCGTACAGGCTCCTAAAACCATCCTCTCGTATCGCGAGGCATTCCTCCTTATGTTTTTGTAGAGGCAAACATCCGTCAATATTTATTCGGGGCAAACAAAAACAAGGAGGAATGCTCGCGATAGAGAGGCTGGCACAACTGGTTTCCGAAATTTGTCCGTGAACCCTTTTCATCAACAGGGACATCGACAGCCGCACTTGCCATATTCCCACTATTAATGTCCCACCAACAACGACGCGCTTTCTATTCCTCTAATGTTCGTCTCGACACTTGTTTAGTTTTTACTCTCACTTTTTTTCACACATAAATGCTTGTATTGTGGTAAATTTCTGTTAACCTTATCATTTCTCTCTCTTTGGTTGTACTCAATACTTGTCACATATGCAAAAGTTCAACAAGTGTTGCTGAGAAACTCAAGCCTCACAATTTGAGTGAATTCTAACTTTGTGTTGCTCATTAAATCAACATTAAGTATATGATACTATTTTATAAGTTATGTCGTAGCTGCTGTAGTAAATGGAACTCAGAGAAATATCAAAGTGCCCAAGGCTGTTTCAACTTGGCCCCAAATTCCAAAGTACTTCATGTAACTTAATACATATTAATCACTTTAATATTGCTACCAAATCCAAATCCATAATCAAAACTAATTGAGGAATAGAATTCAATTATTAGATATGTTGTGGCACATGCATAACATATGCACATAGTATGGTAATACCACTAAAAAGCCTTATGCATGTCAAGACTCAAGGGGAAAGGGAAAGTAGAGCAGGAGTCCAGGATTAAGTAAGTGTCGAGATGAACATTAGAGGAATAGAAAGCGCGTCGTTAGTGGGACATTGGATGACTTCCTGCAGGGTTTAGAAACGCAGATTATTTTCTAAACGTTAAGCGAGTGGTGCTCGGCTAATCTAGGTCTGCGTTTCTAACCATAACACATTTTCCCTTAGACTTTCAATGTCGTTTCTAAATTTCATCACTTTAGTAATCTTATCACACGTTTATCTTTTCCTTCACTCACAACGATATTGCTTTCTATCCATCTTTTTATGGCTGAATCTCTCAGAAATTCTGTAAAGTAAACAGTACATGTGTGCATGCTAGTCTGGTGTAGCCTTTTCTTTGATATAAGTGCTGTTCCCTCCCATAGTGAAGAACTTCAATGGCACTGTGGACCAATTTTCTCAAAAATAAGTATGTAATGATATATTTTTTTTGCAAAGAATCACTGTGATGAATAAGTATACAAAATAACATGACATAGAGCCTACTACATCGCCAATTATACTGCGACTATATCATACGAGGGGAGGGAGAGCACCAAGAGGTGTCAGATCTGGCGATCGCGGTCGTCCATGATGTCATAGGGTAGGGGGGGGGTACCCTACAAATTTGGTTTAGCACAGTTTGTGGCATGTCGGCACAGCACTCATGTTGGTCAACTGTGAGAACAATTTAAGTTCATCAAGCAATGCTGCCATGAATTAGGACTTGGAGCGTGTTCACCGTTGCCTACCTTAAAATGTCTCATCTCTTTATGTGTCTGAGCTCATTAAGATGCGTCTTCAACATTTCCTCCTCATGTTATGTACCCTGTGGCAGTCTAATAGTGTACATTGTAGATACTGTACATCAAGGCTTTGTTAATGTTAATATAAATATCTCGGTGAGTGTTGCTTACCATAAGTTGTTAAGTACTTTATACTAAGTCTCATGTTCCTCGTGCAGGTGTTATATTTAAATGTTTTGAATCATATAGTACATGTACAGAAGATGTTATTCCTTTGTCCAACTCACAGAATGTCACCCAATGTCCCGGTACTAACTGACTATTGCCATTTATAACCTGGAGTCCCTCTGCAGTTCATGATCCAGACTTGGACGCCCGTTCTTGTACTGGCTATTCTTACTAAGATAGATCCAAGTTTTTGCCGATAGATGCACTGGAATTGCCCAATATCCAGGTTCTCTTGAAATTGGCCAAGATCATGTGCATTACACGGCACATCTAAAGCACCAGGGATACCTTCCTTACAAACGATTAGTTGTCATCAGCTAATGTAGAATGTGGATGAATGTAAGTAAACGATATAAGATAAAACTTTTCTTATATGTTATTTCGTTAATCATTTATTTGACTAGACAGCTCTTTTTCATCTTTACGTTCATCAAGAGACACGGAAACACTCGTAATGGACATGGAGATTCAATATTCATTCTGTAAACCTATAAAAGTATAATAACACCACCCAGAGCACACACTTCTCCTATTCCCCCTCGTTATGGTAATATTATCAGTATTCTTTTCCACCTTACTCAAGTTCTTTGACAGCTTCGGCTCACGATGCTATACTTGATTGTTTAACTTATATTCAGTGTATGTACATAGCTATATGTAATTATATATTAACACATCTAGTTTTAATATTCACGCAAGCAGCTCGTAGATACACTTGCAATACTTAAAAAGGTTGGAAACGATGGATTGACGATGGCACAACCAACTAGGAGATGCCGGATGCCGAGCAGTGCAAATTGATGGAATTCTGAAACAGCCGTAGAGTGCCGCCCTCCTGGGAATAGTCTCGCGTGGCAGAATGGGACGACCGAGATCGCTGGATCTGACACCTCTTGGAGAGCACCGTATCAGTAGTACGAATCTTGAGATGATACGTCCCTGCAGGGATTTTGACGTCGGAGATCGAAAATGCGTTTACAGGAGGGCGTTTAGAACTAGAAGAGGGGGGGGGGCCTCTTCCAGATTATTATCTAGAAAGAGGTCATTTTTGAGATCAGCTGTCAAAGTGAGCCGATTTGGACAACGGCATCACGGCCAATCTCGCTTACGACGTTTAGAAATTTACATAATCTAGGTTTCTAAACGCTGCGGGAAGTCATCCATTAGTAGTGGGAATATGGCAAGTGTGGCTGTCAATGTCCCTGTTGATGGAAAGGGTTCACGGACAAATTTCAGAAACCAGTTGTGCCAGCCTCTCTATCGCGAGCATTCCTCCTTGTTTTTGTTTGTCCCGAATAAATATTGACGGATGTTTGCCTCTACAAAAACATAAGGAGGAATGCCTCGCGATACGGGAGGATGGTTTTAGGAGCCTGGATCCCGTATAGTGAAAAGGTGACATCGAGTTAAGGGTGTTTGTCGCTGTTGTACACAACCATACCGTCATGAACATTTTCAACATTTCGTTTACTCAACCACTGCTACGATCTCACTTACACCGTTACTCAACGTCAACAGCTCGACTTCAACAGCGGCGATAGAGCTTGTCAAGTATGATATAGCATCGGCTCTATGGGCTTGGTATGAACTTTAGTTACCTCAGTCATTCATGCCTCTGACAGGCACCACACAGCGCACTCTCCCTCTCGCTTTTCACGAGCAATGAATGAGCTATGAACTACCTTATTCCTCACATTCACAAATACGATCCTAAAGGCACTGAAGAGAGACGAAACAAGCTCGTAAATGGCATACTTCATACAGAAAGTCCAGAGCCGATCCAACCAGGGGACATCAACATTCGTGCAGCTAGCACATCTGCAACCTCTAGGAGCACAGGATCTGCTGGAAGAGCTAGGACAGGCAGTCTTCGCCATCCAGATTCTGTAAGGCAGAACGCACAAGAATACCCTCCCCCACACCCTTCTCTCAACCATAGGGTTCTTCCACAGCAGTGGCACCCCAAGCTTACTCTATATCGTCTGCTAGTGATACTCACTACGCTTGGATTCGGGATTTCGAAGGCAGTACTGAGTTATCAAGGTCATTCAATCGTGCCCATCACGTTAGAGTGGCTGTTTACTATGGGTGTCTTTCTCTTGTACGTCTCTTCTTTCTTCCTTAAAATTTCCTCCAATTTAAGCGTACAAATTAGGTTCTTTTCACTCGACGCGTATCAGGCCAACTCTCAGGTCAAGCTTCCATGGCTCTTTCACATCGATCTCAACCACACTATATGGAAACGCATCTGCAACCTCTTTGGCGTTACGAATACTATGTTATAGCATAGAAGAACAGATACGAAGACGAGGTTCAGTTACTAACAAGCGCTCTCCAATGCGCGGCTACGATCTCCTCGTTACGCTGAGTACGACAGTGGTAGGGATGACCAAGTAAATTCTAGCATATCAAGGTCGGAATACAGCAGTGACTACTGTTGATTGGGTTGGTACTATTGCACTGGGCATTGGGTGCGTTTATCTCTTACGTTGATGTGGTGGATCTGATATACTATGTAGGTTGTACTGGTTAGGACTGTACGCATCCAATCCTATAGGGCTGATGCCCTACCTCTTCACGACGGACTACAGTGATACTATTAATGGTACGACTTTCTATCTTCCTTCCCGCTCAGTCTCACGTCGCTGCGGATTTAGCCATGCTCGCAAGCCCATACAGCCCCATCCCACTCCTCCTACAGCTAGGAATCATGGCTCTCGCATGTTGGCAGTCGTACAAATGCGTCGGATGGACTATATTCCTAGTTAATATGTCTTATGACACCGAGGACGTATCAAACGAGCTTTTCAGAGTGGTTTTGGAGCGCTACGGAACGCCATGCCGTAAGGTGGCGTACGTCTCCGGGGGTGCGGTTTGCATAGGTGCAGGCGTGTTCGTCGTCCTAGTTATGACGATGTCAAGGTTGAGGTTTGGAAGGGTGATAGAAAGCGGTACGCAATAGCTCCCCACATCGACTTCCTTTACTCATCGATAATGTTCAGCTTCTCTCCTCTGGCACTACACAGGCTTCTTCTTTCGTATCTTTGAGTTCTATGTCTTCATGATATGCCACCTGGTAGCTTCCGTAATCACCTATATCCCTGTTGCCTTAGCACTGATGGGTGTACCCGAGACACGGGGTGTAATCTTGGGGACCATCGTAGTTATCATCGGGGTGGAGATCAGTTTCCTGTGGCTCTGGTGGCTGCGCAAGGAGTTGATAAAGGAGCTTTGGGTGCTTGCGAAGACGGCGGTGAGGCCGTTGTGGAGGGTGTTTGAGGGACGTCTGGTTCGAAGACGGAGGACTGGTTCAATGGGAGTGTAATTTGACTTGCCGATGCTGTCCTGAGAGTGCATTTGAATTTGATTTGAATGTTGCTTAGTCAGTTCAAGTTTTTTCTTTGGAACCCGAACCAGTCTTCCGAATCCCAAATCTGTCGACATGGTCAACGGCCAGCCTTGGCCCGCATCAACGTACCCATTGGTTCGAGTCTTGTGCGGCGAGTTACAATGGTAGCTGAGGCTCGTCTTCTTTCTTTAATTCACTGATCACGTATACTACTAGGCCGAATATGTATTTAAGAACAACGTAGGATAGTAAGTAATGAACATCATTCTTTTATCGAGAGGCGAAGAGATAACATAAATGTACACTGCATATACAGGCACTTCGATGAAACAAAAAATGAACAGAGCTCTCGATTCTGGCTAGGATGGGTATTTTTGATCTACTGGACTGCGATGACTCTGATGATTCTTTGTATCCCAATGGCACATCTAGATTCACTGGTTATACCTAAATTCCTGAAACATTTCTTATCTTGGTTAAGATGATCTTCCAAACATTCCGACTCGTCAGCGTCGAATCTAGCTGTACGTACTGAATGGTTTCAACCTCGCCTTCTTCTGCAGCTGCAGGTCCATTTATGATATTCTGGAGCCTTTTTTTAGGATCTTTACGATCGTCCATGACATATTTTACGATGGTAGAGGCGTATATAAATTGTCCAGAAGCCCTTTCGACCAATGTTTTTATATCTTTGTCGGAGGGCCATTCCGATTCTTTGGATAGGCAGTGTGGACCTATGCTATGTGTGTTTTTGATCGTCGAGAATTCACTTCGGAGGTAAGCCTCGATGTCTTTGTCCGGCTCGTATCGTTCATCAAGCACTAGTTTTCTTGTTACAGCTTGCGAAAAGGCTTTTCTAATCTTTACCTCTGGCCGGCTTAAAACGAGGAATCGCAGGTTCACTGACGGGCAGTGGGATAGAGCAGTCTGCGCAGATATGATTGCCTTTATTATTTCGACTTGTATTTCTTGGTCTTTACATTCGTCCAGGCCGTCGATAATAACCACGGATGGAATAGCCAATTTATCTCCGCATGGATCGGGTGTGATGCGTTGTAATGGCTCCACCACCATCTTCTGTAGCTGCTGTGCCAACGAAAACGTCCAGATACCAGGATTTCGTTTGAGCTCAGAAACGAGCTGTTCACCGAAACTAGGTATTGCAATTGCAAGATGGCAAGCAATCGTTGGAATTAGCCGTTTCCCTTCGTCCTTTCCGGAGCCAGGTTCTGCTCGTGAAAAGAAAAAACTTGAGGCGAGCTGGTTATCTAACCTGCCAGCAACCGTCCGAGCGATAGTGGATTTTCCCGAACCAGCCGATCCACTTAACCACATAACCCTTTGCCCCGGATCAGATGACTCAATCCAAGACTCAATTTCCCTGATTACATTCATTCTGGTTTCCGGGTGGCATGTTGGGGAATCTGAGTTTTCAACGCATCGATGGTCCGCTTTTAGACAAGCAGCTTCTACAAGGCGAGTGAACACTGGTTAAGGCATACACAGATCAATATATCGCACGGATGGAAGTGAGCATGACTTGCGCACCTGTATCTTCACCTGCTCTACTGTTGTCTACACACTGCAAGGTTCCGTTGACTGTGAAATTATTCGCTCCGTTGAAGGCCATGGTGTATATAGTATAAGGCAGAATAGAAGGGAGAAAGGGCATTATAAAAGTAGGAATGCAACTGACAGAGCCGCATAATTTAATGAGACGCTTGAAATCGGCCTCACCTACTTAATCTTAAGGACGAAACTTCCTACACATGGCTTACCTAGTAAGGCTTTTTCAAATCACTGTCACCGTAAGGCGCGGGTGGTCAAGTGATCGATCGCGATGTCAAGTTTCAACGTTGTCCAAGACTCCAAAGGTAGCATCCCTAAGAACCTCAATAGTGGATATAGATCAGGTCGACTTACCAACTCACCCAAGAAGATAAACACCTCGTAACAAAAGAGCAAGAGCAAGTAAAGCAGATCATCAAAGTTGAACCAAATCACGATCGTGACGATATCGAAGTCGAATCTTGGGGAGTGAAGGAGCAGGACGGATGCCGCAGGAGAGTGACCATGTTGCATGAGGGACCGTTTTTGCCATAATTTACCTCTTTGCTTCAAATATCTATGATCTCAACATTTTTCCATATCGACGATTTCCACCTGTTTGTTTAGGTGCCAACAGAACCACGGCCTTTATATTATTAATATTTAGATATTTACTGTACAGACAAATGGATCGGCATGCAAATCACTAGGAGGCGGGAGGCGCAACGAGAGGGGGGGCGATGACGAGAGGGGGTGCACAACGAGAAGGACGGCGCCACGTCAACGAGAGGGGGGCAGTGCGATAACGATAGGGGGTGCATAACGAGGAAAGAGTGCCACGTCGACGAGCCCGGGAGTGCATGGAGGGAGGCGCACATGGAGAGGGGGCGCTATATCGATGTGTAGGGCGGAGGCGCAACAAGGAGGAGGAAACGTGAAAGCGGCGCTGACACAATGACAGGGGTTGCAAAGCGAGGGGAGGGTGCGACGTTGGCGAGTCGGGAGGTGCATGGAGGGAGGAGCGCATCTAGATGGGCGCTACGTAGTGGGGGGGACACGTCGATGAGGAGGGCGGAACACGCCAACTAGGAGGGGGGTCGCGAGAGGCGGGACTAAAACAACTACAGGGGTTGCACGACGAGGGGAGGGCGCCACGTCGACGAGTCCCGGGGTGCATGGAGGCAAACGGTACGAGGTGGGAGTACGCGTCGACGAGGAAGGGGAGGCACAACGACCAAGGGGGAACGCGTCAATGAGGAGGGGAACGTGTCAACGAGAAGGGCGCGCGTCGAGAGGGGAGGCGGAACGTCAACTAGAGGGGAGCCCACGTCAGTTCATATCCTTTCTTCCCCTTCAATAACTGCAAACGTTCTCGCACCTCCTCTCGTCCTCCACACTACCCTTGTATGAATAAGCAGTTCTCGACAAGCGGCGGGAGTTCCTAGTTCATAAAGACTGTGCCAGAAGAACCCGTAAGAGGCTGGACGTGAAGGCGGAACACTTCGTGCCTGACTTGGAGTCTAGTTGTAGAAGAGGAGTAGAGACGTACGCGTACAGGATGGCATGAAGACAAAGAAAAGGCAGTGAAGTTAACAAAATAAGAGGGGATGGGAGGAGAAAGCAGGAGCTGGATCAAGTGAAATTTGTCAGCGGTCAACAGGTCACAGACAGTCTCAGCCCTCCAGCCAATCAGATTGAGATCCTGTTCAAGATCCTGTAAATCGTCTTATAGGGAAATCCAGACGACCCTATAACTCAACTACCTTAAAAGGTAGTGGGAATATAGATCCTTCATTACTTGTGCGAGAATGAACTACGCAACAACCTGTTAGCGACTTGCTTTTAGACTTACAACGTTGGAGGACATGCTAGTGATACATGACATGCATGACAGATCAAAGAAAAGCACGTCAGAGCCAAGGGGGTGTGCCGATCGAAAATTCCCACGGGTGGTTAGTTAGTTAGTTGGGGCCGAAGGCCTGAAAAAAAAAAAAGGAACCCCTTATATAGGCACCTTAGATGAGGTCATGTAGTACCTACATAATACCAATATCTATATATTGATTTCGTATTCTCATATGTATGCTATACCATTGCTATTAAGATCAATTTGAGGTCAATACACATTGTTAAAGTCGGATTAGATAATATTGAGATCATGATTACAAATATTTCTTATCTTATCACTAATTATGTAAGCATCTAACCATCAATTTTTCATTCCGCTGCTACCAAGCCGTGTCCGCTATCGCTTGGCCATAACAGTGAGACATACAGTAATGAATTCAGCAGTACGTTATCAGGGACTTTCAATGCCAGCATGTACTGAGTGATAACTACAGCCTCCCCCACCTGCACCGCCAGGGGTTATTGATTCCGAGGGCTATGTGATCTGTCCAGATTGTGGTATCCATCTAAACTGCGCGAAGGTTGGCCTCGCAAACCTGACAGAGCGGCATATGGGATCAGAGAGATGCAAAGTCAATAGAGCCATTCAGCCAAGGAATAAAACATTAAAGAAGAATGGATCACTTCTCACTTTCTTCACAAAGCCGAAGCCAACACCTGTTCCTCTGACTGTCACCAGTCTGACAGTCCTCAACAACACAGTATCTCCATCCAGCACGACAGCAGCTCCATTCCCATCGGAATCCAAGACATGCCATCCAAGAATGCCAGGGGATCCACATAATGGCGATTTTCTGGACAGATTGTTCAATTCAATCTCAAGGCTTCCGGACAGCATTCCAGTTGCTTCGGTGTATGATACATTGGCCATTTTTGCTGGAAGTCCAGCGGATCATGATGATCCAAGCATAGATGCAGCTGACTTGTGGGAGACGATACTAAATGGCTTACTAAAGTCAGTCATTGGGTGGGGGACAGAGAAGGATATGGATAACCTCATACGCCGTGGTAGGATGGGTCTTGATGGTCTAGCCAACTTTGTCAGGCACTTTGTAGTAAAGCGGGGAGTGGATGTGGCTTTATTTGAAGGGAAGCTATCGCATTTACTACAAAAGATTGAAGAAAAGTAAGTTTTGTATGTGTTCTTCACATATCTCTGCATACTCACCTTTCGATTTAGAGCCACCCCAATAGACCCTTTCTTCGATGATGCTGCACCACATTTCACAGGTCTCCCATCCCCTCTCAATACCCACTCAAAAAACAATGCTACTTGTGAATTTATTGATGTTGATGGCATTGAAACAGCAGTAGATGCTTCAGTTGTACCATACAAACGGTTAAAACCATGCAATGGCCATTTACTTACCTTCCCTGAAGGAAAAACACCTCACTCCTCATATCCGTTTGGTCTTCACGACAAGACATTCCTTCCATGGTCGTATAGGATTACAGTGAACAAGAGCATGTTTCTATATGCTTCTAATTGTTCTATTGTCGTTGATGGCCAATACGATTCATGTACTTCTTGCCGCAACCTGTACAAGAATAATAGTCTTATGCGGATCATTGAAAGATTGAACACTAGCCTTCATGTTAACACTCCATTTGCATACCTTGGAATTGATAACCTCATCGACTTGCTGCGCTACAAAAGCCAACAAATTGAATATCACCGGCATATAGGCCTTAATCAAGCACGATGGCTACTTACAAAGGCAAAGAGTCTTGATGACCTGAAAAGGCTTATAGTTGCGATTGCCAGTGGCAAGGTCAACCGAGTGGACCGGCTTCTAACTATAGGTCTCAGGCGGGGGACTGGAATGAAAGCGCTATTTGATGTATACTGGGAAGCGGCAAAAGGAGTCTACCGCCCAAATAGCTATACAGAAGAAGAGGATATGAAAGCCATTCTTATATGGCGGTTGGCTGGAAACCGTGTTGCAGAGATCAATCACCGAGCTAATGCAGCACCTAGCATCTCATACCTGCGTGCCCGCTCCACAGTTCCCCCACTGACTCCCTCTCCTCGGCAGCCAACAGTTAGCGAAGTAAAAATGAACCTTGAAGCAAGCATAAGTGGTATACTTGATGTGCTTGAGAGCTCTGCCAAGTCCGGGGGAGTTCTTCATACTGTTTTGATGTTTGATGAAATCGCAACTGAGAAATGGATCCGTTGGGATCCAAAGACAAACACTATGCTGGGAGTGTGTAGACAGCATTCACATAAAGCATCAGTCCAGTTTGTGAATGAGAGTGATATGACGGAGCTATTTAGGTGCTTGGACAATGAGGAGATTCACTATGCAGGAGAGGTGCGACACATTTTGTATTTGTGTTCATTTGAGTCAATGACTAAGGATTCTATTTTAGGCTACAATCGCAGCTGTTGGTGCACTCTGCAAGAACAATCAAATATATCCTGCCCGAGCAGTTATGGTATCTGGTGACTGCAAGCGGGAATCCAGGGAAGAACATGCAGTTGTTCTCCAAACAGTTCTGGATGGTGTCAATACGTTGCGAGATACAACTAAGTTCCGTGTTGTCTCCATTGCCTCAGATGGTGAAGCTCGACGTGGTTCTGCCTTGGTCCAATTAACATTTAAGAAGAAATTGAACGAGACCTCTCCCATATATGAGCAACTCAAGTACCTCACATTTCTCAATCACTATGTGGGAGATGATGATCTTACTTGTGATAAAGACTTTAAGCATATTGTCAAGCGGCTTCGAAATCTTGTTATTAGAGAATGCGGTATCAGCTTAAACAATCGCCGTATTACACCAAATGTAATAATTGGGCAGTTGAAGCATGAAGGGCTAGCGGCAGATCACATTCGAGCTTTATTTAATCCAGATGATAAACAGGATGTTAAGCTAGCATATGATATGTTGAAGGATATATGGAGTATCCCCCGTTCAGCATCAAGCTCAAGCCGTGGTTTCTTAGAAAGTCGTGACGCTCTGTGGATCCTTGGAAAATTTGCTTTCCACCTTGTGTTCCCATACTTATGTGTTGATCTATCTCTTTCAGAACAGATCGAACACCTTAGTGCTGCGGCGCATCTATCCCTTGCACTGTACAAGCAAGCAGGAAAGGAATTCCTACCAACCAACCTATATGTCAATGTACAGCTCATGATCAATAATGTTATATACTGCGTAGCGAAGGCCAAAGCAGACAATCCAGATGGCGAATTCTGGATTATCCTTTTAGGAACGGACAGGCTTGAGGAGCTCTTCGGCATACTCAGGACTATGATTGGAAACGATGCTAATCTTGATATTCTACAGCTAGTTTCTCGCCTCGCAGGAACAACAGAAGTCTCAAACATTCTAGCAATGTATCCCCACTGGGACCGAAGTCCACATCGTCTCAAACTTCCAGCCCTTACGAGAGAATCGAAGGAGATTCCTGATAGAGCAGACCACATTAAACCGGGATCATGGAGAGGAAATGTAAAACTTACAGATGTTTCACTTCAAACATCATGGCGACGTGGTCGTGCTTTGGCAGAGGAGGACTGTGAATTCATCAAACCAATCCTCAGAGAACTCGAAGCAGAAGGTGTTGATGTCCTCTCACCATTAGGGGTCCCCCTTGTTGTACCTCACGGCAACATAGACCTTGATGACGACCCAAGCCTTGACGACAATCCGAGCCTCAACGATCCTCCATGTAATCCGCCTAGCACATCTGATTCCGATACAGACATGCGCATCGAAGTTGAAGATCATTTTGCAGAGCTTGTAGACAGTGGCATGGCATCGACTCCCGAGGTTTCCAGTCACATTACGGTGGGCGGGAAAGAGTTGTCAAAGGCACGGGTACTCGCTCAGTACAGCAAAAGTCGAAAGTATGTAAGCTCTACAGATCGCCTACGACGTGTACAGTCATTTGGACGCTATGGAGGAAGCAAATCATCACATACCAACATAGCTTCACCATCTGATGATGACAGAGATGTCCTCCTCGTCGCTGATCCCATTGCGACCCTCCTGTATTCTGAGAACCACTTTTGGCTCTGTTTAGGTGAAGTGAATCGGCTGCGGATCGATGGTGAATCGGTTGACTGCATCAGCCTGGACATCCTGTCAGAAGACACTGTATCTGTATCGTATCAAGTACTCGGACTGCGACGTACAACATCAGATGACGATTCTGAATTAATATATGACTGGAGAACGTACGCAACTGACGAGGTCTCTTTCACGGTTCCAGGCCGACTTATTCAAGTCGTGAATCCTACCCTTTCCACAATGCACAAGGATATTCCATTTTACCTATTTCAAGGATCAGTACTTGTTGCATTAACAGCGAGTGTATTCCAAAGTCTTGCCCCTTCCGACTTAAAGCATGTTCCGAAAATCGATCCTAAGAGGGAATACCCATACCGAGAGAGAGATGGTAGCTACATTAATATTGATATGCATAAAGAGCTCAGTCTAATACTTACATGCAGGGTACGCATGTTTCGCTTGCGAAACAAACCACACAATTGGAGATGTTGTTGGTCTCGATACTTGTGAATGTCCCTGCTGTACACCATCCACCGTGCTTGATCTCACCCAAGGCCAATGTGTTCTTGAGCACATCGGAGCACATATCTTGTTCGATAGCAGCGGCATTGTCTCGAAGGGAGTATTATGTGGCCTTTGCCTTCTCCCCCCATCGCAGTGCCGATACTTCTTAGGGAAAGGAAAAGGTGCTAACGGAAAAACGAAAATCAATCATCAAGTATCGAGTGGATGTCTCGTGAAGATGAAATACTCTTACAGTGTTGCAGTGGAGTCAACGAAATCATCACCCTGCTCTAATGTTCCTATACAATGCCCATTATGTCCGAAATCTGACCCAGCCATCTGGAAGTACTTCATGAAGAATCACTTCGAAGATAAGCACAAATCACAAAAGATTTCGGAGTACTCACATTTATGGAGGATTACAGACTTCGAACGTGATGAAATGAGAAAGATATGGGTGAAGCGCTCCGTTGGAACTGTTAAACCAGCAAAAGGATCAAGTAAGCCAACGCTCAAAATATCGGAAGCTCACCGTGCACAGATAACACTGAGGTACGAAACGATCGTAAACTATCACTAGGCAGCTCGATCTCAAGCTGACATGACATATAGCTCAGATATTGAAGCAACACTGTTGCATGGGCAAGGAAGCGAGGAGGATCAAGCCGTTGTTGGTGGGGAAAAGGAGGCGGAGGAGCCTGAGGGAGAGCGAGCTCGTGGTGAGGTGTTTGAGGCAGGGAATGGTGTTGGCGTTGAGATTGAAGCTGATCTTGAAGGAGACATATCCTATGTGTTGGAACAGGCGGCCTATACGGCTGAGGTGATGTTGGAGATAGAAAAGTCAGACGGTGTACAAGGACATGGTGGGGGGGATGGCAGTAACACGGTAACGTCTCCAAATAGCCACCAGGAGCCCATGCCAGATATAGAGAAACCTGCATCACGAAGTTCTGTCATAGCTGACATGAGCGCTGGCATTGTGAGTATCTTTTGCATGGCGGAAAGAGTGTACTCACAGTTCCATACAGCCTGCCAATGTGTCGGTCGAGGGTCGGCCTGTATCAGTTGCTGGCCCGACCCCTACACCACTTGCATCAATTGAAGTTTCTCAAGCAATTGAAAAAGAGCCTGTCACGAAACGTCGGAAACGGACCAATATAACGGACCGGTTGGCGCTAAATGGTTGCCTATGTGGCCATGTCGTTGATGAGACGGCTACTGATGCAGTTAAGTGCAAGTATATTGGATGTGAAACCCAATTTGTACGTGCCATACATCAGCAATGATTTTATGAATATTTAAGCAGCGGACTCACTAACCTAACTCATTTCATAGTACCACCATGAGTGTGTTGCTAATGGACCCATTCCGCGTGGTTGGACATGTAGCGCATGTAGTGGAGAAGGTCAAAGCAGAGGGGGTAAGCGTACACGGAGGTAGAGAGGGGGTAAGCATACACGGAGGTTAGAGTAGAGGGGATAAGCGAACACGGAGGTAGTCGAGTCACATGTCCGGGAAGATCGTCGTCTTCCTAATTAGGTAATATACCTGCTTAGTAAGCCCTGTTAGTTAGTTAGTTGAAGCGACAAGGAGATTTCAAAAAATTGGACCCTAGGTCTTTTTTTTTGATTCGTGAGCACCCTTGGTCAGAGCTTTCAAAAGTTTCATTCATGTGCTAGGAAATCATCAACGTCAATTTGGAAATTTGTAGGCATGCGATGTACACGTGTACTATCCCTAGATAACATATATATCTTACCCCATGTATAAAGGAAGCACGCAGATTCCTTGTATACCATACGGGCTACTAGTTTTTGACGTTGCCCGGATTTTGACGTTGCCAGTAATTTATCTTGCGGCAACGTCAATTCTCACATGGCAACGTCATGCAACGTCACTGCAACGCCAGACAACGCCGGGCAACGTCGCAGAGCGTGAGGTGCGTGCTAGTGTGTAGCTGTGGTCGAAGTCGAAGGATGAGGCGTAGGAGGGGTTATAATTTACTACTTAGAAGATAATAAACATACATTAAGATAGATTTAATAGATAAATTAACGGTTGAAGTACATGAATATGAATGGAGTCGTCGTGAGGGGAGAGGCTCTACATGGTGTAGAGATAGAAGGTAGAACCATGTGGGGTTCTAGTGGGAGAGAGGAGTCACGACTACACGGTGAGGTGAACGTGGCTGGTGGGAGAAGGTGGGTGGTGACAGAAGGGAGCATTGAGGTAGGGGACGGGCTGATGCGGAAGAGTCGTTGGAGGTGGCAGAAGGGAACACAGAGGCGGGGGATAGAGGTGGGGGACGTTGAGATGCGTAGAGGTGGGGACGTTGAGACGCGTAAGGTCTGGGACGACAGAGGCGGGGTACGTTGAGACGCGTAAAGTGGGGGACGACAGAGGCGGGGGACGTTGAGACGCGTGGGGGTGGGGGACGTTAATACGCATAGAGGTGGGGGATGTTGATACGTGTAAGGTGGGCGACGTTAGAGATGGGGGACGTTGATACGCATAAAGGTGGGGACGTTGAAACGCGTAAGGTGGGCGACGACAGAGGCGGATATCTCCTTCAAGCTGCGTCCCATGCCTCTATCAACAACGATTCTGACAAGAATACTCTGAACAACGAGCTTGCAGAGGCGAGGTCGATGGGTGGGTTCTTCATCGAGAGGGGCTGGAGTGGGGTCTTCCGACACAAACCGGTCGTTGGCGTTCCCCTGGCTGTTGTGGGCTGGAGAGGCATAAGTACGTGAACGAAAGGGAAAGGAGGAAAGAACGGAGAAGAACGGAGAGATGAAGAAGGGCTATTCGTCCACATACTCTGCGCTGGTATCGTGCCGCCGCCCAACACCCTCTCCATCTGTACTCCCAGCACAAGAGACACGAAGAACAACTCATGCTTGTTTCTCCCTCATAGTCCCTTCCTCCCAGCCTTCCGTACAAATCCGAATGTCTGCCTCGGATCTCTTGATGGCTGCATCATGTCGACTGTACAGCATGAGATCGATGAGTAGATTCGTGGCGCGTGGGCTGGAGAGGGCGTTCTTAGTACATGAACAAAAAGGGTGGAGAGAGGAGGGCGGAAATGGGGTAGAGAAACTTACCCTACATCCTTATCCGATACGAATCCTAATAGTCCCGCGCCTCATTTCGATGTCAAAGTCGACAAGCCTAATAGTACCCTGCACAACCAGCAAACGAGCTGGAGAGAGCTTTAGTTAGTACGTGAACGTAAGGGGTGGATGAAGGAGAACGGAGGAAGGACAACTCACCATCCCTCCCCATCCGATACGAATCCTGGAGTCCTGCTGGTTATTCTCGTGCATGATGTTAAAGTCGACATATCTACGCAACACAGCGAGCATGCTTGAAATCGACGGGAAGGTTGTGGGGAGTGAGCTGTAGAGGGCGTTAGAACATTACGAAAGGGGAAAGGGGAAGGAGAAAAGAACAAGGAGATGAATGCTTGAGGATGAAGAGAAGAAGGTGGAAGGTGGGGACGAAGGTGGAGAAAGAAGATGAGACGAGGTATGCTTACACGATTTGTCGTTGCCCCATCCATACCCAGCATGTTCATCTTGCCTTTCCTCCCGTCGACAGCACCCGCCCCAGCCTTTGCAGTTACGCTCATACCAGTTCGTCATGCATGTACGAAACGGTTCCTAGAAAGACTGTCTACGCCAGTGGTATACTAGTAGTAGAAGGCCTGCAGCTTGGTTCTTGGCGTCCCCCATTTGGTTCGATAATACGCGTCCGGAGGGTGTTCTGTTGGAAGGTGTGAGCGAGCTTAGACGATGGGAAAGGAGGAAGGAAGAGTTGGGATGGGAATTAAGAAGCTATGTAGTTGAAGTAAGAAGCGCGAGGCCTGCGAGTCCTTGAGGGGAGAGGAGGGAAGGTATAGGAATAAAGCGGGGGAAGGGAGGTGATGAATTAATGAGCTAACGGATGTTGAGACGCGTAGAGGTGGGCGACGTTAATACGTGTAGAGATGGGGGGCGGTGAGGTAGCGGACACGAAGAGGAGGCCTAAGAAGTGTGCTTGTGGGGACTGCCGTTGCAACGCGACGAGAGGAGGAGAGGAAAAGGTGAGGAGGGAGAAGGGAAGCGGTGGTAGCAGTTTGCAAAAAGAGAGGCTGCGGCCGTCTTCGAGGTGTGACTAAGAGGCGGTGGTGGTGGTAGAAGGAAACACGTTGAGGTGGGGACTTTGAGGTAGGAGACTGGCCGACGAGGAAGAGGCGTTGGTGGCGGCAGAAGGGAACGCAGCCAAATGTTGTCGCTGATTTGGAAAGTAGGCGGGGTAGTGGCAGGAATCGGTTGAAATAAGCTTTAGAACCCTTCTCGAGTCCCACCATCGTCCTACTCGTCATACCAAGCATCTATTCATCTAAAACTAAGGTAGGTTGTTGTTATTTCAGTTAGTTTCTCAAAATAACGTTTGCAGGTGATTGTTAAATATGCCCATAGAACCAACTTTCATCCGCTATAAGAAGCAGGCCAAATTTTATAATGTGCGTACCTTTCTATTCAATTTCTTTTTTTCTAGACAGCGAGATCATGTTAGGTTGGCGAATGTGTTATGGTGCGCTGGGGCGGCCCAGGGAGGCGTTGGAGAGCGGCTAGGCTGTTGGACATTCATCATCAAGGGAAGGACAACGATAAGAGGAGGGCGAATGGGCTAAAAATTAAGGAAGTTGAAGTAAGTCTCGAGTCAATGCAAACCAATTAACACTGACCAGTCTTCATAATAGACGGTACGATTCATTGTGTGCACTGGAAGGACGCAGAGAAGTTGCCAGGCTGTGGACTGGTACAACATACGTCGTCCGTAAGTTTTTGTATATGTTGTGTTTTTTCTACCTAACATATCGTTAGTGCTCGCTGAAATTGAATGAAATATATAGTATATAAATATCTAGTTAAAAAGTTGTAAAATTGTAGTCTTTAATGAATATCTTGGAAGAACGGATTGGCTTAGAACTTCGGGAAACGTCAAGAACGGAACTGCCCATAGGTTCTGTCGGACTTGGAGGAGCAATGCTCGATCCTGCCCGCAGAGGGGAATGTGAAAGTCCATTGCAGGCGGTTATGGCGTAGGCCTAGGCAACGCAGGTCTCCCATCATCCGCATAGAAATCCATCCCCTTCTCAAAGATTCTACTCGCAACCTGCTTATCGTCCGAACAATGGTACTCCATGAGCGCTGTTACACAACATCGTCAACATCGTTGACACAGAAAGTAAAAGAGAAAAAACAAACCAGCAGCTTCATAAACCTCCTAAGGTGTCCACTTATCCTTCCTCGCCTTCCCAAAAATCGCCCGAGAACTCTTAACCCCCTCCGCGCGCCTCCCAAAGCGCATATACATAATCCACGCCAACCCATACTCAGTCCTCAACTCAGCCAGCTCAGTTGACTTTTCTCCTTCTCATCAGCGTCATTAGAAGAGCTATCGCTCTTATTCTCCCCGTCCTTCCCTTCATCTTTATCTTGCTGCGCTTTGCAATCTTAAACTCGTAAACCTTCTTTGCTTTCCATTCTTCTCTTCGAATCTGTCGTTTTGTTTCCTCGGCATAGGTGTATACAGGTTCTTCGCCTTCCTCCATAGCGTCTGCTTGACCAGGAGAAATGATGGACTCGGTGTTGGCATCCTTGAGCTGCTGGAGCAACTGTGCGACGCTGGAAACGTCCTTTTTATGGACACGGTCAATAGCCCTGTCGACTGGACGGGCATACGGGAGGGGAGGACGGGGAGCGAAGAGCTTGAAGAGATTCGGGGGTAAAAGATGAGTTCCGGGCATCTTACAAAAGCAAAGACGCCTCAGACGTCAGATATGAATCAAGAATAAAATTAGTGGTAGAATTGAAGTAATGCGGGACTGGGGAGAGGATGTTGGTGTGGGACGGGGAGGAGGTGAGAAGAGACAAGCGCGGTTGGACAGCCATTCCAGTCAACAGACTTTTCAAACTTCGACCACAGGACACAGGCCTGACTTTCTCCCTGGCAATTGTTGAGCATACAGCTGTCCTCGTTGTCCACAGTAGGTCCTTCGTGGTTCATCGAAAGTGTACCAAGTATGTCAACTACCTATCGCGTTGGTCTACTGAATTGAAGATTTTGTTAGGTCTACCAGCAGTAATAATCATATATAAAGTCATATATAAGCCAATCACCAATATCTACTACAAATGATAACTCACACAGACGAGACGGCTTACAACGTCGGGCAACGTCAGGCAACGCCAGCAACGTCGGGCAACACCAGCAACGTCACGGGCAACATCACGGCAACGCCAGCAACGTCCACGGGCAACGCCACGGCAACGTCACGGCAACGCCAGCAACGTCACGGCAATGTCAGGCAACGCCAGGCAATGCAAGCAACGTCAGGCAACGTCAATTCTCAGATGTTTGCAACGTCAGCAATGCCAGGCAACGTCAATTCACAGAATAGCAACGCCAGGCAACGTCAATCCTCAGAGGGGCAACGCCAGGCAACGTCACATGTGAAATTGGTGAGCAACGTCAGCAACGTCACTCGCAAGATTCGTAGTTGTCGTACGCAACACTCTGCTTTGGAGTTACCAGAGCAGGTAAATTCGGTAATGAGGCTTCCAAGCAGTTGGGAAACGAGCTGAGGGCATCTGCTTTAGAATTACCAAAACAGTCAACGAGGTGGGGGTATGAGGGAAGAAGGAAGTCTGCTTTAGAATTACCAAAGCAGTCAACGAGGTGGAGGTATGAGGGAAGAAGGAAGTCTGCTTTAGAATTACCAAAGCAGTCAACGAGGTGGGGGGATGAGGGAAGAAGAAATACTGCTTTAGAATTACCAAAGCAGCGAGGGCGATGGTGGTGTGATAAGTAGGGACACTACGGCGATAGGCCGATACTATTTAGTATTTACTGTTTGTTGTTCAATGGTTTGTTGCTTAATGTTTGAGCTATTTACTGTTTGTTGTTCAATGGTTTGTTGTTCAATGTTTGAGCTAGAATTTTAATTCTTAGGTAGTTTGTTTTACACTCGGTCAACTAGAAGAGTACTGATACTTATAGGCTCATAAGAAGTAGGCTTAATTAAATTAAAATGTAACGGGTATATGTAACATGTACAAAATTTAATTAAACGAAATGAGTAGCAATCTCATTTAATCTATATGGACCTTCTTTAGGGACGTGGGCCGTGGCTTTGGGCGTGGTTTTTCTTCCATTTGAACTGGCACCTCCGAGTCTGATAGTTCTGATTTTTTGTACAAAGGGCCTCTCTAATAAATAGTAAGAACAGTTAGCCTTTTCGAGTCATGCAATATTACAATAGCACACCTCAAAATCTTGTTCTAAGTCTTCAAAGTTTGGATCGCTCCAACCTTCAGGAAGATTTCCGTATGGATACCAACTATCCTGAAGAGAACCCCGATCCAAACCCCATACACCACTTCCTGCTCTTCCTGCTTGAGGTGATCTTTCAAAAAGATGTTGCTCGAATGCATGTAGGCACTCTTTATCAATATCGAGACCATTCACGACGCTTGGATCAAAGTGAAGCTGGTAATTCCATGCTGCCTGTAACAAATCACTGCTGGAGCTAAACCCTTCTGCATATTTAGCTGCGATATACACGGTTACTGCATGTGCGTAAGGGATTTTTAATAGCCAATCTGATGCCTTCTCGATCTTGTTGGCTCCAGGAACGTTGAGAAAGAACCAATGAGCTATTTCAGCATGTTTAAGGGCTGATAGATCGCCATAGTGATTGACTGTGCCTGGTAGATGTCCTAATTCTTTGGTATTAAGCCTATCGCGAACATATACCACCGCCGGTAAATTAAATGAGTCCTTATCAGCGTCCAGAGGATCACAATCGAGTAAAGATTGGAATACCGAGATGTGAGGGTGTAAGATAGTGCTCGTTTCGTTAGTTACTTCGACATCACGGAACTCAAATATTATGTCCTCCTCGCTACGAGTTTCAAAAGAGTGGGTCCATCTTCCGAGCTATTATCCGATCAGTACTATTTTGAATGAAAAATGAAATGACTCACGCGCTTTGCACGGCGTCTCTTCAAATCTCCCCACAGCTCATCCACGATATTCCCCAATGTGACAGTGTAATATAAAGAAGGCGTAGATGATTCTTGAACGAAGCAACCTCGCCAGAGTCGGACTTTCCACTGACGGCGACCTAACCCAATGATAATTCTTGATGGATACCAATACTCTCCGATGCGAATTAAAGCCCCACAGCCTGGGCTAATTAATCACTGGGTACAATTCATGTAAGAGTAATAATGAAATATCACTCACATTAATCGATCGGAGAGTTTTCTTTTCTCCCAATTTACCGGCTTTTGAGCCCTGGAAACATGAGTTAGTGATACTGGCCAGCCACGAAGAAAGGAGATCTTACGGGGGATATGAGAACGTGTTTAACTGTAGTAGAGCTGTAGGGTGCAAGCATTCATCACACTTAAACTCCACGTTGGCCTTGAGATTCGAGGCACGACCATCTCTTTGACATGCTATATGCATCCAAGTACTACAAAAGTCGCACTGCACTGCGCCGGACCCCTCGTCATCAATCTCCAATCCATTACCCTCCATCCCACATCGACAAACAAAAGGGGAATCAGATACACATACACTCTCGACTTCATTGGCTTCAACATCTCCTTGCAGCGGCTCTGTATCGTCTTCCAGAGAAACAATGGCTTCATCGCCAGATTCAATATCTCCATCTTCCAGCGGCTCCGCTTCACCTTCGAGAGGAACAATGGCTTCATTGGTAGATTCAACTTCTTCTTCGAGCGGCTTAGCGTCGTTGTTTGATTCGACTTCACCGGCAGAAACAACTTCAGATTCACCTGAATCGACTTCGGGGACTTCAGTTCTGCCATTATATTCAAGGGAAGCCTTCTTGACTTTGTTAGAAGCCCATACACGATCCCCTTGATTCATTAGAGTAAACCCTTGACGCTGGAAAGAAAGGGAGGCCGCTGTAGATAAATTTCGTTTGCCATTAATCTTAATGCCAAACCGTTGTTGGATATTTTTTTTCATAACAGTCAGATATCGTTGCTGAGCTGTTGTTCCACCCCATAGCCGATAAACTGCGCTGGACGTTAGAAAGTCTTCTGACACCTTAACACTGGGTGCAAACAAAGCTTCGTCTGGTGTCAGTCCTTGCACTTCATTTACGCATCCGCCATCAATTCCATCATAGTGGTATACCTTTGAATTAGCAGTGTGGTGTGTTACAAAATGTCGTTGTATGTGACTATAGAACACACGTCCAACCATATCGTAGATAACGCTGTGTTCCCCTTCTAAGGACGGAAGAGGCGTTAGTGTCGACGGAAAGTGCCATTCTTTTGGAGGCTCTGCTGTTAGACAACTGTCATCAACATTAAATATTAAGATGACCGGGATTGACAACCAAATGTCAAATTTGAAGATATTTCCGTCGCAGAGGGTCTTCTCTTCATGCTTTCTAAAGCAGTTGAATGGTCCTTTCTCGTCGAATCGAATATGAGACTGTAGCCAAAGAGTAACCTTGCCCTTGTAGCTCTTGAAGTCGTCAAGAGAAAGATCGTTGAACATGCGCCTCGATGGTGTTTTGGGGATGTGCACGTGCATTCCATCTGTAGATCGACATTCTCCAACAGTAATTTCGAGCCGTTCAAAATACAAATGCGCTAGATAACTCTCGTCACTGCTTTCATTCTGGATAATAGCGTAAAACCAAGACTGCGAATCATTCATTAGTGGGTACAGAGAAGAAAATAAATAGAGATAATACATACCCACAGTGTGTTACATTGGTCTACAGTAGCGTCTCCAAGCTTACAAACTGTAAGATATTTCCTGAAAGTATCCCGAGATGTGTTCAGGATTTGTATAATGTTTTTAGTCTTGGGTTTCTTCTGAGCTCGCTCCCACAGCTTGAACAATTTCAGAAACTCTGAAAATGCTGAATCAGGCAGAGCATTTTTTGACGTATTCTTGAAGTTATTCGAATTACACTGAAGCGCTTCAAAAAGGAGTTGTAATGATGAGTCCAGCCAGCAGGAATTAAGATGCCACCCAAAACTGGGCAGTCCCCGGGGCTTTTTGGGGGGTTTACGAATGGATGTCTTATTCAAACCAGGGAGTGCTTTCGCTGATTTTTTGGGAACTTCAAGTGCCTTAATGGTATCAGGAGGTCGTCCATCATTTACATACACAGATCTTTCCGCTGTCTTTTTCGCTTTCCTTTTCATTTTTGGTGGCAGTATAAGCTTAGCCGTAGAGTCCGTATCATCTACATCATCCACGTTGGCTTTCCTTTTCTTTTTGGGCGAGGGTGCATCTGTGTCATCAGACGGTCTAATTGTCTTCTTAGCTTTCCTTTTCCTTTCGGGCAGGGATAAAAGCTCTCCTGGAGTGTCGGGAGGGCGTCCATCGCTCTTCTCTTTCTTGTTTTGAAAGTTACGGGACTTGCGTCTCTTGTCTTTCCAACGATTAGCCCGGCCGTAGCGTATTTTAGCACCAACTAAAAATCACAATTAGCTAAAAGTGATATTAACATTAAAGTATGTACACCTACCAGTAGACGCTTTAAATTGCATGTCGTAACTTTTTGCTACAGCATGAAGCGAATCTAGTCCATTCGCGAAGGAATGGTCACGTCCTTGAGCACAGTAGAGCTTCCAATGTTGGGCTTCCTCGGCATTTGTCGTATCAGGTAATGAGTCCCAAATATCTGGTTCCATAGTCCTCTTCGAAACAAATAGCATTGATGCTGTGGATTCACGTAGGTACCAATCAAGCCACGGCCTTGCTAAAGGAAAGTCGTACAAGACAATTTGTACGTCTTTCCTAAACTGATACACATCGGCACAGTTCAACAGAGCCAT
Source organism: Cyathus striatus (assembly GCA_025738555.1). Lineage (NCBI taxonomy): Eukaryota > Fungi > Basidiomycota > Agaricomycetes > Agaricales > Nidulariaceae > Cyathus > Cyathus striatus. The sequence goes on along the minus strand of JAOVFP010000013.1, from coordinate 1,640,210 downwards.
CATTTTCTTTTTGAACTCCGGAATCCTTTCTAGCGAAACGACTCCTTGAATGCGTGAAATTCGAGTGATATTTGCCCGAAAGTGCTCTCTACAGCCTTTAAGTAAGCCTGTAGCTGCTTCCAACAGCTCTTCAAGTGTACGTGGATCTCCATTGGCCTTCCTAACATTAATAAAAGCCTCTATAAACCCATTCCTTTCCGCTTCACTAAAGTCCATCACCTAGAACAATGGGTTCAGTAACTATACATATCCTTATTCAATTGAGAACTTACCCCAGCGAATCGTTCATCCGGAAGATGTACATCTTGAAAGTCTGCTTCCATATACATGCTTTTGAAAAGTGCCTCAAAGTGCTTTTCATAATGTTTTGAAGTTCCTCCCTCACTATACGAGAATATCACAGGAAGCCAGCTTGACAGAAGTGCAGAGTAAACGGAGGAGATGATCAGAATAGAATTGCGATTATTCCACCATCCATAGGTTGCGTCACTAACGAGACCGTTAATAGGACTATCATCATGCTTTTCGAGAAGCATTTGAGATGCCATAAAGTCGGTCTGAAAAGAAATAACTAATTGTCCTTTAATCGACGCTTCCATGACAAAATCAGGATATTTCGTCTCGAATTCTCTGTAAGCTCGAAAATCAAATGCAGCGCTTGGGTTAAGACCTTCAGCCATCATGATGTTCCTCCGGTCAGATGCTATCCTATCCTTGTTTCCATAAACAGGGGATATCTCTGCAACCGATTCCCCAGGCTTTCCACTAACAGACTTTGGGCCTGAGTAAAGTTCTGCTGGTTTCGCTGCAGGATGATTTTTAACAGTAGCTACAAACCGCTTATATTGACGTGGTAACGGGTGTATCTCCTGCCCAGGCTTCTCGTGGCGATGGTGTCCTGTGTTCTCGAAATGAACCCCTCCAGCCCAAGTGTATTGCGATGACCGAATATCACAGGTAACATGGTACAACTTTCCAGTACATTTGCATAATCCATATGAGGTGTCGTCATCCATTTTAATATGAGTAAGTGCTCGCAGGACAATGTCACATCCTGGGTTATCGCAGACTACAACGCCTTGACATTTACGGTCTGTAACCTTGCCTCGCGTCCAATGATCAGCGTTAACTGAACCATGTCGTCGCCTCCCATTGGTTGACCGAATGACCCAGTGGTGCAAAAGATTGCCGGTTAATTTAACGTAATTATGGGACATGTCGGTTTCAATTTTTCCGTCTGGATACCCATTCCACCAAGTCATTTCGGGATCCCACTCTTCTAATTCTAATTCTATACACCGTGATTCATGATCGTTGCGGAATGGGATTTGGTGGCCAGCTTTCCTATTTTGTTGCTTAGGAGATTGTTGAGACCGTAGTTTGCGTCCAGTTTTCTTCGTCCGGCCATCTGATTCACTCTCAGAGTCACTAGTCGCCTTTTTAAAACGTACAGATTTCATTGTCCTCTGCTCGCGTGTAGCCTCCTTAGTTTTATTTTCTTTTTCTTTCTTTTCCTTCTGGTCGCGTGTAGCCTTCTTTGTAGCCTTCTTTATCTTCTGGTCATCTGCTTCGCTCTCAGACGATTCGCTCTCAGAGTCACATACATCCAAATCCTTCTAAGCCAGGTAAGTTATAACATACAGGTTAACTGTAGAGCGAGGATCTCACCTTGATCGCATTTTTATGGGGTACAGATTTCTTTGTCCTCTGTTCGCGTGTATTCTTTATCTTCCGGTCGTCCAATTCACTCTCCGAGTGTTCACTCTTTGGGTATTCGCTCTCAGAGTCACGTATATCCAGATACCTCTACGCCGGTTAAGTTTTAACATACAGGCTAACTGTAGAGCAAGGATCTCACCTTGATTGTAGGTTTCTTTTCCTTCTGGTCGCGTTTAGCCTCCTTTTTCTTCTGGTCATCTGATTCGCTATCAGAGTATGGCATAGAAGACCGTGACCGTTTGATATTTTCACTGTCACTATGTATGCGTCCAGCTTTCTTTGACTTTTGGAGGCGTAGCATAGGAGACCGCTTGGCATCTTCAACGTCACTAAGTTTACATTTATTATTCTTTGTCTTTTGGTGGGGTATGGCCTTCTTTATCTTTCGGTTGGCTTTGGCCTCTGGCGGTGTACGTTTATCAGGTTTGGAATCAGAAACGAGATCTTTATGATCAACGTTGCTCTCTGATTCAACCGATTCAACTGCGGAAAGAAATGGACTGGAATTGCTCTCTGATGATTCGATGGCTTTAGAAATGAATAGACAAGGGGTAGCTTTCTCTTCATGACATTTTGCTGGTTTCTCTTCTTTGATCTCAACTTTGAGAAGATTAGAAAGGAGCGGGACTTCCTTCACAGTAACAACTCTTGTCTTTTTGTCGCCCTCAGCATTAGAAATTCTATCTATGAATGTCTCTGCCTTATCATTGAGAGAATTAGAAGGGAGTTTTTCAGGGGGGGAAGCTTCCTTCTCTGTATCCTTTCTCTTTTCATCGCTTTTGGCCCCGATTACAATTGACAGAATCTCCTTTGATTTTCCATCCACATTGTCAGTCTTAACCCTTTCCATTGCCTTAATGAGTGCTCAGTATCAGTACTATGAAGATATATATCATATTAGTGAGTATCTTACCTCGTCCCTGGACCCAACATTAACTTTGACATGGGCTTCATCTGACTCATCACAGCTTATTTCAACGCAGTAGAGAACTTTTCCTAATTGAAAGAAAGAGTTCAATAACAAATCATAGTTATTAACTATAGATTTATTACCAGTTTTCCGATCTCTAACTTTACATAGCTGTTTGTCGGTTTTTTTCCTCACCAGTGAATCAGTAGCTTTAGCTGACTGCACGCTTGAATCAGACATTTTTTTCTGCACGCTTGAATCGGACTGTTTTTTAGATTTTCTCTTAACCGGCGAATCAGTAACATCAACCGACTGCACGCTTGACTCGGACACCTGTTTTTTGGATTTTTTCTTCAGCGGTGAATCGGTATCTTCAACTGACTGCACGCTTGACTCGGATAATTGTCGCTTCCGCTTCTTTCCACGATTGAATAGCTTGGATACGAACCGTGCAACATTCAACTGAAGAAGACACTAGTTAGTACTCTCAAGTACATACTAGATATCGAGGACTTACAAACGTCATTAGAGTTACTGTAGTTGTGCTTTGGAGTTTTGTAGAAAGCTAAAAAATGAAAGGAAAGGAAGGACTGCTTGGAATTACCATAGCAGTTATAAAGGGGCCGTAGAGAGCTAAAGGAAGGGAAGGGAAGGGAAACGTTGTTTTAGAGTTACCAGAGCAGTCGTAAAGGGGCTGAGGGAATAGAGACAGCTTTGGAATTACAAGAGGAGTTGTAAAGAGCTAAAGGAAGATCCAAAAGAAATGGAAAAGTACTTTTGAGTGACAGCGCAGCGTAAAGGGGGAAGGAATAGAGAAACTGCGAGTGCTTGGAATTTCGAAAAAAAAACCCTTGAGCCAAGTCGAAAAAATAAAGTACCAGCCGCATTAGGACACCGATGGGCCGACGGCGCGCTTAGCACGCGTGAGGAGACGCATGTGGAGAATAGAAATGCATGCCTCAGAATTACCAAGGCATGTTCATGGCGAGAGAGAAATGAAGATACATGCCTTAGAATTACCAAGGCATGTTCGTGGTGAGAGAGAAACGAAGATGGGAATAGAAATGCTTGCCTTAGGAGGCTGTGCACGCTGAGATAATCAAAGCTCAAACATGGACCAACAAAAATTTTCTGCACAAACATTGAACAACAAAAGGACAGCTTAACCGCCCTCTTCTCTTTTTACTATATCGAGTCACTACTTAGGTTATTCCAAAGTGGACGTTCTCTTCCCCCCCCCCTCCTTCACCATTACTTTCACACCACAAGCACAGCGATACTTAGGTTATTCCAAAGTAGACCTTCCCCTCTTCCCCTCCTCAACCTTTATTTTCATACCACCTCCACATCGCTACTTAGGTTTTTCCAAAGTAGACGCTCTCCCCCTCCTTTATCTTTCTAGCTTCCTTCGGTTACCGCATTTTTGGTAACTCTAGCACTGCATCGAACCCGTTGCCGCCCCTTTACCCTACCTCCGTTGGTCAGTCTACTCCTTATCCATCCCTCGGCGTTACACTAACTTCGATCTTAGCAATATGGCTTATCCTCCATTGGACCACTCCAACGGTCGTGCAATTAGGTCTGGCGAATGCGTGTTCTATTCACCCAACGCCACTCGAAACGTTATCGTCCCAACCTACTACGACGAAAATATGTATCTCTTCCGTAGCGACGCCTTGCTCAATGAAATTTTTCAAAAACCTATCTGGTGGTCTGATCCATATGGCTGGCTCTCGTTTGTCCCCTGCGCGCCATCGTTCACGGGCATCTTTTTTTGCCTTGCTGGGGCACCACGTATCACCCGTCCTGATGGCGAGCACCGGTTCGGGTTGGATGAGACCTCTCTGCGCGAATGGTCTCAATTAGAGTCTCGGCTCATGTTCACCTACAAAATGCTTGCAATAAAATATGGGACTCTTGCCATTACTCCCGCTCCTCCTTCCTTCTCTGGATATAAAAGAAAACATAATACCAGAGAAATTGCGCGAAGATGTGCTGAGAATTCCCGCAGGTGGTTCGTATTGTGGATGGGGCTTCTATCATACACGATCGCCATGAGTCATAGCACGTTTGTACGCCATGATACCAACTCCGATATGTATCCTGAATGGTACTCCTATCTGGCTGAATGTATGATTCCAGAGAGTCAATGTACGATTCTGGAGACTTGGCTAACTGGAATACAATCGTCGACGATTTGTAATTTCTCTAAGTCTTGTCTTCGTGCGGGAATCATCATCGACATTCCTGAACTTCTTAAAAGTCACTGCCCGATGTATCCTTTCTTCTTGAAGTTCAACATCCCGTACTGGTATCCGTGGGGGCCTTACGAAAAGAGGCAATCTCAGGATGCCCAGCCATATAAGGCCTTATTACCTTCGCCGTCCATTGTACGGAAGGATTTAAGCATAGTCAAGAGGCCTGATGACTATATCCAGCCTATTGAATGGAAAGAAACTTCGTTCGCCTGTGCGCACCCTGCTGAATCCGCACCTCCTGCTTTCTCCCCATCACCACAAACTTCTCATGCTCCACATCCGCCCGCATCATCTAATATCGACAACTCAAAGCCTGCGTGGAAAGTGTTCTTGGAATCTCGTGAAGCACATTATGAAGCGAGACGGAAAATGGAGACAGAGCAGCAACGCCAGACTCGCTTAAGTCGTGAACGATCCCGAGGTTGGATTAAAGCAAGGGTTTATGAGTGGCAACTAGACGACAATGACCCCCCTGTTTATGTCAGGGTACGGATTGATGGTAGAACTGCCAAGGAGCTGGTTATGGAGCAGTACGGTAATAACCAGATGATATTCAACCCTTACGACAACGAGTGGGACTTGTGCGAAGAATTTGGATCCCCAGATTCAGATTCAGATGAAGCAGAACCTGAGCCGGCGCATGACGCTTCCGAGGATACATATGCCATTTCTGATGCCATGCGTGTTCTACAAACCTCCCATTTTGAGCATTCCCCTTCCGAGCTTCCCCCTCCTCAGGATGATGAATCCGACGATGGGGAAGATGTAGTCTCTCTCGACGATCTATCCCTTTTTTATGGGTTCACCCACTCGGATCGAGTTACGGTAACAACAGCCACGTACAAATGGGATGAGACTATGATGACCATCGGTTACATTGGTGGAGTTACCCAAGCTCCCAATGACCTTTATATACCTTCGATAACCGGCTTTATTGGGCCGTTGTCACAGGGGCGTGCCCCCCCGCATGAATTATGGGATATTCGCAGTCCTAGGGATTTGTACGGAAAAATAATTGGCACATGCCACGTATACAAGGTTCAAAGCTTGTATGTAGTGGTTCCACACTCTGTTGCTCAGAATGTTGCGTGGTATTTCGGTGTGACGACAGCCCGTGATGCACTTTACGCATGCAGACTTCTCTCTGTTGTCGACAACATGAATGTGTATGGCGTGGCACGAGAATTTCTAGCCAGAGGTATTCCATTCCATACGCTTCGGGAGCCGCAGATCTCCTCTGCTGTATCATTGAGCACCGATCCTGTTGTTACTACCTGTCGTCTTCCAGGTTATAAGTTCACCTACGATGACTATGTTTCCTATGTTGAGATGCGTAAAGCATTTCTCAATTCTCCTCGTGGGCGTGCAGCGTTGCTTATGGGAGGAATTGTCGGACAGATTGCACGAGAACATCTTAGTTTCGATGGGGCCCTTCGTGGTCCATCCTCTTCTGTGACTAATCACCAGATTGGAGTACGATATGTTCACAATTCAGGGTGGGAGCTATGCGATGATGGTCTCACTGAATATGAGACTTGGATAGTATGTGGATGCTACATCGTTTACACTAGTAAGATTTATTTTTATTATAACGACGATTATTATTGATGAGACTGGTAAGAACAAAAGCAGAAAAGTGTTGTATCTTGGTGGCCACTTCCTGGACGCTGGGCGCGTGATGATAATGGTCAAAAATGGGGCCATTGGACCCCATTTAATGAATATTGGTACGAAAAACGAGAGAAGGACATCCGATCAGGAGCGATGAAGCCTGAAACCAATCTAGTTTGGCAGAAATGGCTCAGGGCAAATCACTATGCTCGGACCTTCCGAGAGACTGTGGAAATGGAGTCGCACAATTATCTTCATCGTTATTTACAAAACTAATCATTGCTTGTTACGTACTCATGTTTTATATTTTATTTCACAATACATATACAATGCTTGTAGCTTGGAACTTAAGTAATTTTGCGGAAAACATCATACACAAGTCTAGCAAAGCAACATCAAACTTCTCCAGTCTTAGCAGCAATACCACGCAACAAACATCACACCAAGTCTAGCAAGCAACGTCAAGCAACGTCAAACTCCTTAGTGGCAACGTCAGGCAAAGTCTAGCAAGCAACGTCAGGCAATGTCAGGCAACGCCAGACTGTAAGACGGCAACGTCAGGCAACGCCAGACTGCAAGATGGCAACGTCAGGCAACGTCAAAGTTAAATTATCAATGGATGGCAACGTCAATGGCAACGTCAATGGCAACGTCACTTGGGCAACGTCAAAATCCGGGCAACGTCAAAATCTGTAGGCCCATACCATACCACCTTTGGTCTCGTTCTTTTCCACTTTGTACTCAGTCCCTATATCTTGTGCTCGTGATGGCGTTATCATCTGAAGATATTGCGATAATAAACCGTGCTCTCACCGTAGGACCAACCTTAAGCAATCGGGATGAAGGAAATGGTTAGTCGTGTTGTCGTACATTAGTGTTGCTCCGACACTCACATCTATTCGTGTACTTCAGCCGCGGCGCTTCGTCGTCTTCGACAAGCCGCTTGTCCCGAAGCAGGTCATCGATCTGCAGTGCGTGGCGACCCACCTAGATGCCATCCCGAAACAAGAATTGCCGTACTTAACGATATCATGAGTTGGGTTAACTCTGAATACCCGAATGAACGGATCCTGTGGTTAAGAGGACCTCCTGGATCTGGAAAATCATCGATTGTTCAGACTGTTTCTGAAAAATGCCACAATGACAGTAAACTACTTTCAAGCTTCTTCTTTTCTCGAAAGGATGCCAGGAGAAATGATGGAAATAGGCTTGTTCCTACGATTGCACATGAACTTGCCGCCAAGATACCTGCAGCGAGCAATGCCATCATTGACCAGATGCAACAAGATCCTGCAATATTACAGCATTCGATGGAGGTACAGATGAGGAAGCTAGTCTTGGAACCTCTGATTCTGTTAGAAACAGATTCCAAGTTTCATGATTTCCATATTCCATACCTGGTGGTTATTGCTGGACTAGATGAATATCAGGATCCCAAAATGCAGTCCGGAATAATAACTATGATTTCTAGCATCCCTGAGAAATTTCCGGTGAATCTGCGGTTCCTCATTGCCAGCACGCCAGAATTGGAGATCAGAAACACATTCAATTTGGAACATGTCCGTGAAATGTGCACTCACATAGTTCTCGATGAGCACTATGATCTGGATAAAGACATATATACCTATATTCTAAGTGAATTCTCTGCACTGAAGCGCAATCGCACTCTCAAATCTTCTCTACTCGGAGATAGTAACTGGCCATCACTTACAGACGTTGAGACATTGGTTCACAAATCATCCGGGCAATTTATTTATGCTGTCACTGTTATACGGTATATAGCAGATGATCGCCATGATCCTAGGAAACGTCTCTATGAGATCATTAACATTGAAACTGGAGAAACGAAAGGTGAAAATCTAGATGCACTGTACCACCACATTCTTTCTACAGCTGTAGCTGGGATGAGAAGTTATGACTCCATTATCCCTATATTTCAAGTGCTGCTATTTTCGTTTCCCAAATATGATATTTTTTCCATTAAAGACATTTCAAAATTTCTAGCGATGGATCAAAGTCAAGTCCGGTTGTTGCTTGTAGATCTTCACCCAATCCTTGAAGATTCTCAAAATATCCAATTCCGTCACGCTTCTTTTCCTGACTTTCTGATGGATTCATCGCGGTCAAGACAATTCCATATTGCCGAGGATAAAGCACACAAATATCTAGGTCATTATTGCTTTGCTAGGATATTGGACTACCAATCCGACCTCGGATTGCCAATACGACATCATGACCATGCGCGGAACTATTCATGCAAATTCTATTTTCTACACATCAACAAAAGCGGATTTGATAATGAATTGTTAGATGAACTACGCAATAACCCCTTAGTTTCACAACACATCCTCTCGAGCATGTTCAAATTCAACTTCTATGAAAGAGATTCAGTAAGTTGCGTACTTCTATAACTGTGGTGGAGTGTCATATTCTATCTATTTCAGGCATTTGCTTTGCCATTGTCAGAGAATGTTCAGGATATTTGTGAGCTGGTTTTTAAAGCAGTTGATGAATCAATCCTCGCATTGTGGAATCGAGATTTTAACACAATGGGGAACTTATTCTACTTGGACATTATATCGTCCATAGTAAAAGCAAGAAGATTCCCACACCTAAGCTATGATATCTACAGATGCTGGGAGGCTACATTGCTGGAAAGTCCTGTTCGTAGCCAAGGTTACTTTTTGAGTAGCGAGGAAAGTCAAAAGGTGTTCCGTGATTTGTGGACAAAGGCCCAAGTGATACATATGTAGGTTGTTGCTTGACGTTCGTACTGGTTTATTTACTAATCGACACTAGCGATTCACAAACAGTGACCTTAGAGTCCTGGCGTGTTATTGCCTTTGGATACTTGCTGAAAAGAATTGAATGTTCCATGTCTTTCGGCACATATATTCAAGACATTTCACCAACGATTTCGGACTATCTGAGCAATATCTCACATTTTAATAGATTCGACAGCGACGGCATGTCGCAGAAAGAGTGGGAAGACAGTGTGAAGGCATTTAAGAAAGACATAGATGAATATCTGCAGGTGAGATGAATTTCTTCTAATCGAAGAATAGCAATAATTACTCTTTCAGAAATGTGGGTTGCATGATCAACAAGACCAAGTCTCATTAGCGGAGAGTGTAATTATACTTGTTGTTCGCCAATTGTACTATCTCAAACTAGCTTTCTGTAGGACAATATTTCGCTGGACGAGACGTCATCATTTGAGGTCATATACGCCTTCACTGTGAAGAAGTACATCGGCGATGGACGTGGAAACCACAAGGACAAGCTTTTGGCTGTTAATCAATTGGCTGACGGAGCAACTAACGAACTGTCTCCGTACATAAAACTGGGTAAACTCTATACTCACATTCTTCGTGAAGCCGTGACCGCTGCCGGAGGCTATAAGTCCATAAAGGAAATATTCCAGGTTCTTGTCTATACGGCACAACAATCCATTTTCTCTCCTTCAGAGCTTTCAAATTTTTTAGGCTGCGGGACAGCAGCATTGTTGTTGTTGCTTGTGGACCTTCACTCCATTATAGATGTTCCAAGTGAAGATTCTTCCGTGCACTATATCCGGTTTTCTCATATTTCATTCGTCGACTTTTTAAAGGACTCTTCCAGGTCAGGAGAATATTTCGTGGATGATGTCCTGGCTCATATCTCTCTCGGACGTTGCTGCTTAAATGTGATTATCGATTCATACATGCAGTCTCATGAAGTGGAACTTTATGCACACACCTATTATTTCTCGCACATGAAGAAGAGTCGATTCGACAATGAGCTAGTCTGCGACTTACGACAGCATGATATACAATCCATAGTACAGAGTATTATCTCCAAGATGGATGGAAAACTTGAAGTACTAATTCAGAGCGTATTCAAATTCAGCTTCTATGAAGAGAATCCAGTAAGCTGGGTACTTCTATAACTGTGGTGGAGTGACATATTCTATCTATTTCAGGCATTTGTTTTTCCTTTGTCTGAGAATGTTCAAGATATTTGTGAGCTGGTTTTTAAAGCAGTTGATGAATCAATCCTCGCATTATGGAATCGAGATTTTAACACAACGGGGAACTTATTCTACTTGGACATTATATCGTCCATAGTAAAAGCAAGAAGATTCCCACACCTAAGCTATGATATCTACAGATGCTGGGAGGCTACATTACTGGAAAGTCCTGTTCGTGGCCAAGGTTACTTTTTGAGTAGCGAGGAAAGTCAAAAGGTGTTCCGTGATTTGTGGACAAAGGCCCAAGTGATACATATGTAGGTTGTTGCTTGACGTTGATACTGGTTTATTTACTGATCGACACTAGCGATTCACAAACAGTGACCTTAGAGTCCTGGCGTGTTACTGCCTTTGGATACTTGCTGAAAAGAATTGAATGTTCCATGACTTTTGGCACATATATTCAAGACATTTCGCCAACGATTTCGGACTATCTGAGCAATATCTCACATTTTAATAGATTTGACAGCGGTATGTCGCAGGAAGTGTGGGAAGACAGTGTGAAGGCATTTAAGAAAGACATAGATGAATATCTGCAGGTGAGATGAATTTCTTCTAATCGAAGAATAGCAATAATTACTCTTTCAGAAATGTGGGTTGCATGATCTGCAGGATCAAGTCTCAACAACAGAGAGTGTAAATATTCTTCTTGCTTGCCAAGTATACTACCTAAAATTGGCTTTATGTAGGATAATATCTCGCTTGACGATACGTCACCATTTGAAGTTATATACGACCTCACTATAACGAAGTACATCAACGGTGGACGTGGAAACCCTAAAGATAAGCTTTTGGCTGTTAAATCCATTGACGAAACAACTAGTGAACCATCTCCATATGAAAGGTTGGACAAACTCTACACTCACATTCTTACTGAAGCTGTAACTGCTGCCGGAGGCAGCTATAAGTCCATAAAAGAAATATTCCAGGTTCTTGTCTATTCGGCCGGAAAATCCATTCTCGCTCCTTTGGAGTTTTCAATTTTTTTAGGTTGTGGCTTAGAAGCATTGTTATTGTCGCTGGTGGACCTTCACTCCATTATAGATGTTCCAAATGAAGATTCTTCTGGAGATTATATCCGGTTTTTTCATGTTTCCTTCATCGACTTCTTGAAGGACTATTCTAGGTCGCGAGATTTTTTTGTGGATAAAGTTCTAGCTCATATTGCTCTCGGACGTTGCTGCTTCAATGTGATCATTTCGCCATTTATGCGGTCTGATGAGGTGGATCTTTATACACATACATACTATTTTTGGCACATGAAGAAGAGTCGATTCGATGATGAGTTACTCAATGACTTACGACAGCATGGTGTACAGTCCATAATACAGAGCATCATCTCAAAGATAGATGGGGAATTTGAAGTACTAACTCGGACCGTCCTCACTCATTGGTTCATATTCGATTTCTTCACAGAAAGAAGAAATGTAAGTCGAATTCCATTTTAGGAGCTCATTTCTGACCATTTTTACTTCAAGAAATGTGCACTTCCAAAAGTGGCCAAATTCCAACGTATTTGTGACTGCATATATACTCAGATAGAAGATTTTCTATTAAAAAGTCTTGAACCATTCGAGCACTCATGTTTCATATGTATACTGGCTATATCAGAAGCAAGGAGGCAACATCACCGCCACCCTCCGGAGAATCAAATACACTATTGCTGGCAAGGGACAATACTGGAGAGCCGTGAAAGGGGAAAACACCTCTACTTGGGTAGCAAAAATAGCCAAATGGTGTTTCGGAAACTATGGGAAATGAAGCAGAACTCAGAGTAAGATGTCATACTTTTACTACTCTTTACCAAAAGTTAACCCCATGAATCATCAGGTTGACTCAGGAAGAGGAAGCATTCCTTCCCGTGGCTTTGGATTATTTGCTTAAAAGAATTAAACAATCTGACGACTTTGCAAAGTTTCTTCTTGATTCTGTTCCAACTCTTCAATGTTTCCTGGCTGAGCTCACTGCGTGCTATTCAAACGACAGTGTTGTCCACTTCCACTCCCTTCCATTCAGTCCTCTTTCAGAGGAGGAAGGTCATCAAATTGTATCAAGTCTGCAGAGTTCCATAAAATCTTATATGCAGGTTAGTAGACTTGCACATTTCATAGCACTCAACTTATATTATTGTAGAAAAGCGCCAGAAGAAAGTGGTGGAGATACCTGCTATTACTATTTTTCTACAAGCGGTCAGAGGTGTGAATATTCTCTACTTTAATGCTTCACCTAGACGCGGGTGGAAGAGCAGACACGTTGTAAATTGGAAGAGGACAAATATTAAGAGGCGTTATGTACAGTCTGATGATGCGAAGGCGGATTCCATATCATGAATGTATATAAGCGTAACTGGTAAATATTTAAATAGCAGTGACTTATTTACAGCAGACTGTGAACATCCCTACTTCATGTAATCTTCTGAGGCTTGGTACAAGTCTAGTGAAAAACCCGTCTCACCACCGAACATCCCCGCAGTCCCCCACTCATCTCTTCTAACCCACACCTGAACACTCGGACAGGGTTATAACCCCCATTACATAAGGACCCTGGATAATCCCGCCGAAGGTTTGATACAAGTCCCCCTACAAATCGCTGAAAAATCCTAAGAGGTTTGATACTGTTTGGCGGGTATCCCCCTATCAGGGTCCATTTGGTTCCCACGAGGTTGAGTTTAGCGTCCCCCTACGTGTAGCAGCATTTTGCGCAGGTTAGATACTGTCCCCCACCTACAGCACCGCCACTCTCAACTGACAGCACTACGCGCCTCCAAGAATTGTGCTTTTCAGTCTTTGCAGCACCAACCAACGCGTATCCTCTTCAACACCCCAGACCACCATGCGCCCATGTTAGAGCAACTTGTGACCTCAATATTATCGCCTTGCAATCATCGTTTATGATTTATTAGTCTTTCCACCCTAGTTACTGCTAGTCGAGCCCTACAAACACTCATCGTCTTTTTATGTATGTTTCAACGAACTGTTTCGAAATTGCTCTTTGCATATACGAATGAATATTGCTGGAAGGAAAGTACGATTCAACTTCAGTTCTACATAAAGTCTTCGCCCTTACACTTACCAGTGATCACATATCGTGTTGTGTATCTGTTCTGGGCCGTCAACTTTTCGAGTTACCGGTAACTCGAATGGAACTCGAAAGGAACTTGAGTAGAACTCAACTTAGGAACTCACCTGTAACTCGAAAAATGTAAATTAGCTTGATTTGTATCGTATATCGCAGACATTCTGACCCTGCTATGGATTACTAGATTAATGCTCACTCGCTGTTGCGCCTCGGCGCTCATTATTTCCCACGCCCCTGAATGTTGATCATTAATTTGATCAATGAGTGCCGCACGTTGTTTTCCACGGCGCGCTTGATCACATTCATATGCCTCATCATCGTTATAAACAGTGAGCACCCATTATTTTCATTTCTGGTCGAGTTATTGGACAATTCCTCTCAATTTTTTTTGTGAATATGAATGTTAAATGCTTCTACAGTACAGCTAAATTACCTATGAAATAGTATGAAAAGTTTATATTATTATTATTAATGTTATATTTATATAAGCACAGTACATCATGCTTATGCAACTAAGATGTTATATTACGTGCAAAATAACTAACTTCATATTGTAAAAAAAAAATCACAGGAAGAATCCAAAAACTGAGAGAAGAATGCACAAAATACGTGCTCACTGTTGAACATGATGATGGAAGAAGTGCGATGCGATCACCATCAATGCATCAGAAGTGAGTGGAGTTATCGGGGATTTGATGGCTGATGTGATGGCGCTATTTTTACGCATCCGCGGCGGCAGGGGTGGGCGTGGGAAACAACGAGGTAAGGGATTGCGATAACAATGAGCATGATTGTAAAGTATGGGTTTTTTGTAATGGAATTTGAGGAACTTAATATAGGAACTTAACTGGAACTTAACTGGAACTTGAATGGAACTCGACCCAAATTCGAGTGTCCTTGAGTGTCAATTTACCACTTGAATGTAACTCGATGGTAACTTAACTGACACTCGAATTTAGGAACTTAACACCACTCGAAAAAAAATAAGCGAGGAACTCAACTCGACTCGATGGAACTTAACTTTTACTCAAAAAAATATGCGAGAAACTTAACTTTACCCAAGGGAACTTAACTTTTACTCAAAAAATAAGCAAGTTGTATACCTGTATTGTATGAGAACCTTACAGTAATTACACAGTAGTTTGTGTTGTTTCCCGCCCCTCCGCTCATTGTTTCCCACGCATATAATTCAATGTTTACTCATTTCCCATTAATTGCACATCCTCATTGTTGCCCGCACCTCCGCTCATAATTTCCCACGCATCCGCTTAACATATCGCGCCAACATACTTTCGCACTCAATGTTTCCCACACTCTGCTGCTATCATTCTGACCTCTACTCACCCTCCCGCTCATTATTTCCCACGCATCCGCTTACTATTCTGCTGTCCACTGCTGTCCACTTCCCGCTCAGCATTTCCCACGCTTTCGCTTCTCCTTTAATTATTATTTCCTGCCCTCCCTTCCGCTCGCAATTTCCCATGCATTCCATCATTTCCCGCCCTCCCGCTCTTATTTTCCCACGCCTCCGCTCTTATTTTCCTTCACAACTAATACACTTTTCTACACAAATCACATAATCTGTGCAAAGCATGGAACATATTATAATAAAAGACTAAATACATATATAACTCGCATTTTTATAAGTCTATGTACATTAGTACTTAGTATAATATGGTCTACTAAATGTATAACAACTTATATTAAGCAATGCAAAAAGACTGAAATAAAAAGAGCAAGAATTGAGCTTAAAAATCAGAAAAGACTTGCTCACTGTTGAGCATGATGAGCATTGATGATAAGGAAGAGTGCACATCAAAAATCACACAATGTGTTGATGTCGCAGTGATGAATATTTGTTTATGATAGATGTGATCGTTCAATACTGCATGTAAACAGAAGTAAATAAAGGCAGGCAGAGTGTGTGGGAAATGTCGATGAAATCAGGCAGGGTGTGGGACAGAGCTGTGGTAGCAATAGTAGTGATTAGCAAATAGTAGTACTAGTGATTAGTTTATAGTTACTGTATAGTTGAAATTTTGAAACTCGGACTTGAGGGAACTCGAAAAATTAGTGAGGAACTTAACTCGAGAGAACTCAACTTTCAGAAAAAAATTAACAAGGAACTTAAGTCAACTCGAAAAACTTAACTTGAGGGAACTCGACTTACACTCACTCAGATAGTAGTACTAGTGATTAGTTTTTACTTTACACTTGAAATTTTGAAAATTGAACTTGAGGGAACTCGAAAAATTAGTGAGGAACTTAATTCGAGAGAACTTAACTTTCAGAGAATTAATTAGCGAGGAACTTAAGTCGACTCGAAAAACTTAACTTTCACTGAATAAAAATAAGCGGGGCCAAAGTGGAACTTAACTATAACTCAACTGGAACTTAACTTTGGCTCGACTAGAACTTAACTTTGACTCGAAAAACTTAAGGGGAACTCGAAATGTTAGCAGCCCATCTGTTCTATTTTTGCTTTACATATTTCTAACCATTTTAACGACAACAGGAAATCATAAAAAATACTAGAAATACAATATGTCTGATTTATCGTTCACAGAATGGATTGGAACCGGGAAAATCTATAAAGATGTTCTAGATATCGTGTCCAATGAGGTCATCTGGCCGACACGACTTTCTGAAACTTTGAATGACATCTTGATTCCTACACCAATACTCTCGCCACTGGACCTTGTGAAGATATCTATGCCTGCGGTGTCTGAAAGCTCCCGGCTTCAATCACCACTCGAGAGGTTCTTTACTGAATGGGTTACCATTGCCTACTATATCATACCTCAGCCATCTGCATGTGATATCTGGTCAGGCTATGCTTGATGGAAATCTATCCATCGAGATTGACAACACTCAGAACATTTGAATCTTAGTTCCTTAGCTTTGAGGTATTGGTCATATGTACACAAAGCTATTGATGCAATGGGATTTCAGAACAAAAAAACCTTGCTCTGAGTGCTGTAAAATGTTTCTTCACATGCTAAACTCGCTCAAAGGCATAAATATTAGACTAGAAGCTTTTTTATAGGTTTGATACTGTGTCCCCCTATAAATCACAACATTTGTACCTTAGATACATAATCCCCCCTAAAATCGAGAAATTTTGGACAAAATTTATCCCCCTATAACAGCGCAAAAATCGCTGTTTTAGTATCAAACCTCAGGCGGGATTATCCAGGGTCCTATTACATACCACGCACATCACGTTACGCCCCCCTTTCGCAAGTCCACAATGAGCAAGATAAGGTGGATGATGTACGACACGCTTATAATGAGCACGAATACGAAGAGGGCATAGAACGTTACTTGGAAGTAGAAGATGCAAAACCGTATAGGAGAGAAGGTGTAAGGTGTAAGTAAGGGAAACGAGGGATGGAGTAGGAGGGGCACGTACTGCTTTCGTGAAGTCTGTCCATCCTGAACGTCGAAAGGAGACAGGAGAATGAGGAGAATGAACCACACGCTCCCGCGTACTATCAATGCACACAGAATCATGAGATCTTCGTGGAATGCGGTAGGAACCAGGGTCCCTCTATCTACGGCATCGTAGCCGCCTGTAGAACGTTATGAAGTCCCGATGTGATCCAGTCAGTACACCGCTTGGTACAAAGGTTAGAATGTACAAGCCGCGACGGAAAGGAGAGGCTCGAGGTGAAAGGAGTGTATGAGTGAGTTATAGTTGGCAAGATAAAGTGAATGATTTGCGGCACACTTATAATGAGCTTGAATACGAAGAGGGCGTAGAGCGTTACTTGGAAGTAGAGGATGCAAAACCGTATAGGAGAGAAGGTGTAAGGTGTAAGTAAGGGAGAAGAGGGATGAGGTAGGAGGGGCACGTACTGCTTTCGTGAAGTATGTCCATCCTGAATGTCGAAACACAACGGGAGAACTAGGAGAGTGAACCACACGCTCCCGCGTACTAACAACGCACATAAAACCATGAGATCTTCGTGAAATACTGCAGGAACCAGGGTGCCTCCATCAATGACACCGTAGCTGGCTGTGGTCCAGTGGACCTTGGCACGAAAGCTAGGATGCACAAGTGACGAAGGAAGGGGAAGGCCCAAGGCCAGGGGGTGTATGAGCGGCTTATGGCTGCTATGAGGGGACTTCTCAGATGAGAAGGGGGAAGTGGACGGGACAAGGAAAAGGTATACTTTCCGACTTCACGAGTGTACTCCTCGTGTATGAGGAGGTACGGTATTATCCTGTTGTAGTTGCGTTCGTACAACCTGAGCTAGTACGTCGTAGTAAAACTGCATGTCAGAACTCGTCAACGCGCGTATACGGTAGAGGAAGATAGGATGTGATGTTATGCCTCCTGTAAATTACCACAGGTCACCAAATAGGAAGGGGGGCTGATTCTCACGTCTGTAGGGAAGCTGATACACGAGGCCGTTCATAACAACCTATTAGTCAGGTGACAATGAGGTGCACCTGCATCCCGCCTCATCAGGCCTCATCCTGCCATCAAGCCATGCTGCAGCTTGTGATACCGGTGTATGTATATTGCTATCCCTGCACACTGCATAGAACATTCGAGAAGTGAAACGTGCATGACGCACTTTAAATTGAATGGAATGCAATCCGGAACAATCAATTGCAACTTTTGCAATGCTGCAGCAGGACCCCCCTTAATGCCTGCTAAGGCCGTTTGACTTTCCAGACAAATTTGGGCGAAATTTTGGGGTTAGGCCATTTGTTTTCCAGACAAAAGTGACCAAATTAGAGGGTTAGGCTGTTGTAAATTTCCAGACAAAAGTCAGCATGTGGGCTAAGGCCATTTGAATTTACCAGACAATATAGGCCAGTTGCTACTGAGAAAAATTTGAGAATATTAAGTACTGGCTGAGAAATCTGAGTGTGCCTTTAATTGGTTGTCACATTGATTGATATCATTGATGCATGGCAGCTTCGACACACATGTAAATTTTTTACTGGAACTCTTGTCAACATCTTCTCCAGGTCTTCACTGTCAGTCTCGACTCTGCCTCTGCTTCTCCTGAGCTATTTGCAGAACTCTATCGTGATCAAATGGAGGAGCGGAACGACTTGCATGCTGGAGAAGCAATACAACTGAGTTGAGAAGTGGGAACGTTGCCAAGGCTGCAGCTAAACATGTATGTCTCTTCTTGCTCATTGATTAATGTACCTTGATTCTAAGTCATTTGTTACACATAGGAATTGACTCAGAGGTTCAATATTTTCGAGAAGGCCAATGTACCAAGACTTGAAGATATTCAAATGGCACAAGTTACTTCACTTAGACCACTGAAAACTGGACATTACAGTATGGTTTTTACAGAACGAGGAATTATGGTGGCCCAAGGTAAATGTTTAACTTATGCTTCTGCTACAATACACTTATTCGTTATACTTACAGTTATCTCCCTTTACTCGAAAGGAGGAGGTAAATATGGAAAATATGATTCAATCGCAGAGGTATCCAATATCTGTACTGTTTCATACATGGCAGTGCAGATCTTCGAGCAAATGCACTTATCTCAGTTCTGTGTTATTCCACAAGCAACATCTCTACTTCAAACTAAACTGTTGCACTGTTGCCCTCTTCAGCTTTTTTAATCGCTCTTTCATCACTTCCAACAGTTGCGGAGCGGTCACTGGAACTTTCTCAGGAAGATACTCAGTGCTTTAGTAAGATTAAAAGATCTTTCCCAGTTTTTCTAGAGGTGGCAAAAGAATTCAAGAAAAGGAGGAAGGCTGCTGTCAGTGTAGGTAATGATGTTTAAGCTACTTTCACTGTGATTATACACACTATGAGAACTCAGGCGCACTTTTTAATGCTAAAAAGGCCATTTTAAAATTTCCAGACAAATTTGAACACAAAACAGGCCATATTAAGTGTCCAGACAAATTTTGGAAAAGTGCTCCAATGCTGTTTTTTTTCCAGACAAAACCGACGAATTTCTTTGATTTTTGTCCAGACAAATCCCACCCCAAATCGACTTTTTTTCAAACGGCCTTAATAAGCATTAAGGGGGGTCCTGCTGCAGCTGTGCATACCGTTTGCTAGCAGGTGATAACATGAAGTTTGAAGATAATCGATTGGCATGATCCATAACATAGTAATAACAATAAGCGCTTTGCAAACTTCTACAATTAAAAACATAAGTTAATCCCTGAACCGATCCAACCCTGTCGGCACCGAACCGCATGCTTGATCATGAGGATTAGAGCTTCGCATTCAATACAGCGCCTTGTACACGTGCCAGAGTCCCTTTCTCTCCAGGTTAAAAGAGTACTGTAGACCATCCACTAGCGATATACACCCCATACTGTCCTTTAGACTCATATTGAACAATGTCGCCGAAATCCAAAATCTGGAAACGAAAGGCTGCCACCATTAAAAGAGGAGACACTTTGGTTACAGATGGAGGGCCCACTGATTTAGTAATTGCGTAAGTGCTTGGACGTGAAACTAATAAAGTTCACCCGACTTATTGAGTCGACTAGTGTTATGGGTCCTACGGGCGTCGGCAAAAGCACGGTAAGTTTGCAATATGCTGATTTTCGGTCGTGCTCACGAATATATGTGTTTCTGAATACTTAGTTCATAAACACCCTGCTCAACAGGGATGTGACACAAGTCGGTCATCAGCTCAAATCATGTACATCTAGCTTGCAATACGTTATTCTTGACCTCCCTGAGTGCAATCCTAGCAGACGGCTAGTCGTGGTCGATACACCTGGATTTGACGATACATACGAGGACGACGCAGAAATCCTCAGGCGTATATCGGTCTGGCTAGCAGTTTCGTACGTAATATGCTTTATTATTATGTATAAATACCTTGTTAATAGTTTGTATATAAAGGTACACTAACGACATGAAGCTTGCAGGTATTATTTACCTTCATGAGATACCGCAGCCTCGGATGCTTGGAACTACACGCAAGAACCTTGAAATGTTTCGTAGGTTATGCGGTGACAATGCCCTCTCATCAGTAGTTCTTGGAACGACAAAATGGTCAGAGGTTGCAAACGATGTAGGGGAGGCTCGCTTGAAGCAATTACAGGCCAATTTCTGGAAGGATATGATAGAAAGCGGGTCAAGGGTTTTCAAATTTGAGAACACTAACGCATCGGCGCGGGCAATGGTTATGTATCTTCTGGGAAGGCATGTTGAAAATCCGAACTACGATGTTCTCCAGGTTCAAGAGGAGCTCGTTGATTTACAAAAGATTATACCGGATACTGACGCGGGTAAAGAGCTTCGGTACACGCTTGAACAGCTCCTTAAAATGCAAAGGGACAAGGCCCCCGAAGAACAGCTTCAAAAAACGTTAATTGCAATTGAGGCTCTCAAAGTTCCTCTACCACTACGTCTGAAGCTTTTCTTCCATTTGGCGGTGAGTGTAATTCGAGCTCTTTGGAATATCTGGCCCTTACAGCGAGTGCAGTGAATCGCCACCATTATATAGTTAGCGTCAATTCTATGTAAATAATTTATTGTAACCATGAATTTGAAACGTCAGATATTTAAATACTCGTGTAACATCGCATTGTGATAAAAAACTCTCTATGAGTACATACTACATTACAAGGGTACTATAGCCTCGTGCATGCAGGCTGGCAGTGACATGGCAAATTAAACCTACTAAATCACCACGACGCACGCTCAAATCGAGCTACTTTATCTTTCAAATTTGTGTTATCACTTCTATATAGCATTATCATGTTTCTGTGTCTTTCGGTACATATATTCAAGAAAATTCACCAATGATTTCATACTATCTGAGAAATGTCTCACATTTTAATGGATTCGACGGCGGTATGTCGCAGGAAGAGTGGGAAGATAGTGTCAAGGCATTTAAGAAAGACATATATATCTGAAGGTGAGATGAATTTCTTTTAATCGAAGAATAGTCATGAGTATTATTTTAGAAATGTGGGTTGCATGATCAGCAAGACCGGGACTCAACAGCGGAGAGTGCAAATATACTTACTGCTCGTTAATTGTGTTGCCTCAAATTAGCTTTCTGTAGGATAATATTTCGCTGGACGAAACGCCATCCTTTTAAGTCATATACACTTTCACTGTGAAGAAGTACATCGGCGATGGGCGTGGAAGCCTCAAGAACAAGCTTTTGGCGGTTAATAAATTCATTGACGAGACAACCAATGAACCACCTCCGTATGAAAGGTTGGATAAACTCTATACTCATATTCTTGCTGAAGCTGTGCTTGCTGCCGGAAGCTACAAATCCATACAGAAAACATTCCAGGTTCTGGTCTATACAGCACGAAAATCCATTCTATTTCCTCTGGAGCTTTCGATTTTTTTAGGGTATGGCATAGAAGCATTGTTATTATCGCTGGTGGATCTTCACTCCATTACAGATGTTCCAAATATAGCATTCATCGACTTGCATCGACGGGAGGGTATGGAATATTTGCGTAAAAACATTGGGGGGTTGAGAGTAGGGGAGGACTTTACTGAAGAAGAGGTGAATGCGTTTGACAGTCTGTTGCGCAAGATGTTTTGCTATGAGCCGGAGGATAGGATTAATGCGGAGGAGGTTGTGAGGTTGATACCTCCTAGTTGGAGCGGCGCACGGGGGAGTTCGACAGGATGAACATTAGAAGTGGAATCGGATCCTTTGAAGAAGCACTGCTCGCATGCCTACTTGGTTGTGCGCAAGGAATGATGGGGAGTTGTAATGATTCATGATGATTTTCTTACAGAATTTGTTTCGTTAAAATCAGGGCTGCTTTTGGCTGTAAACGGATCTCGAACAGGCTACTTCATCTTCAGGAAAAATGGTTTTCAAACGGAGTAAAGTCGTTAAAATGGTCTGTCGAACGGCGAAACTAGTATAGGCTATATGCAGGATCTAGTTAAGTTTCGTATAGACCATCATCGTTACTATTTATGCAATATTTTTCCTTTCAATGTCAAGGATTTGGGGAAGGTATAAGGACGCGTGTAGTTGATAAGGCCTGATCATGTGACCAGACTCCAGACAGCCTCGTCGTTGTTTCCGACGTTCTCAAACCCTTCAGTACTAGCCCTTACCACCATCTTCCATCCCTTTCCAATGTAATGAAGCACCACACTACACGAAGCAGATAACTCCTGCAAGGATTTGACAGTGGCTAGTTCCCTTGTCATATGGAAGACAGAAAGCAAGAGATAGGGGGGTGATGCTGTCAAGAGCGAGGGTGACCCCTTACAACCACACCCTCTTACCAATTCTTTGTGACGTAACGCGCACTGCAGGCACTGTCGACGCGTTTATGGCTACGCTGGCTCTGGCTGGTTTTATCTTTTCACAGCACCATTATCTGCCAGGTTCCTCACGATAGACGGCTACCGGTCGAGCTGGCATCCCGACGTACTACCATGGCCCTTTGAGGCCGGCTTTGCTTTCTGTCTGCTGGAAATGACTCTATAGTGATGTTATGCATCTTCGTACGGGATTATAGTCACGAAGTCTAAGGTTCGCCTTCCCTCCCTCCCCCTTCCATCCTCACGCAACACCTCTCAATGGTATAGCATCCATATGGTGCCTATTCGCTCTCCTGCATCTATGCCTCTTCCTCCCCCTTCGCCGCTTATACATCCTGGTTATCCTATCACACAGTAGACTGAACTTCAGAAGGATTCTATAACGTCTTTCAGATGGCTATGACCCGCGATCCGATTCGCCGTGGCTGCTGCAACATCACGCCCTTTGTGTGCTTTGGTGAATGGGAGCACGTCCTACTCTCGTGGTCGAGTGTGGACAGCTTTGCGAAGCGCTGTGAGGTA
The DNA here is from genome assembly GCA_025738555.1 of Cyathus striatus. Lineage (NCBI taxonomy): Eukaryota > Fungi > Basidiomycota > Agaricomycetes > Agaricales > Nidulariaceae > Cyathus > Cyathus striatus. The sequence goes on along the minus strand of JAOVFP010000013.1, from coordinate 1,616,835 downwards.
GAGGGTTAGAAGGGGCGAGACTCGAGAGGGGGTGGGGAAGGGCACACCTCAAGAAGGGGTAATAGGTCGGGTACAACGGCAATACTTCATGGAAGGTGCACGGAGGGGGGGACTATAGTGCTATCCTTCCTGTACTTAATGGGAACAAGGCAAGGTTTTCCGTAAATTCTGTCCAGTTCTTCAAGCAATGCGTTTTGGAGTTTGGGGAAATAGAATAGCACATTTCCAAGGTGTAAGTCTGCGATAGAATGTTATGAGATGATAATATACAATATTTACTACGAAAGGATAATGTACCCCATGAACAATTCTACACTTATGAAGATATGCAACTCCCAGCGAAACCTGAGTTACTACCTTCTTTGTTACATTTGGTGGGAAATGATCATTGAAATCTCCATAGAATTCATCGACGTCGTCAGCAAGACTTGTACCGAGTATTTCAGTTACAGTACAATGGTGCGTCCCATTTGAGCCCACGATGGTGAAGATATCGAGTATCTTAATAACATGTTTCGCACCAGGATGAGAAACTAAGTTCTGTTCTTGTTACAACTTGAGGTGTCGCACGATATCAATTTTGGAAGACCGAGAAGAAGCATCAGCTGCAACCACTTTAAGAGATGCAAACCGATTCAACGAAAGATCTTCAACGAGCCATATGGTGCTGTTGGCTCCGAAGCCAAGTTTATTGACGGCCCGGTAACGGCAACTGCAGCCATTGCTGCAACGACCCATGAGAAACTTAACTATTATAACTTGGTCCTAAAGAAACGATGTGTCTCATCAGACTAAGTTAAGAACAAACATAGGTCAACTCCGAATGACTGGGAAAATTCGAGAGAATCCATCATATGGTTCTCAGTGTTAAATCATCTCAGTATCTCATCAAAATTTACAACGAATACGGGGCATGGAAGCTTCAGTAAGAACAATTTGTATATTTCTACAATTGAGTAAACCTCCAAGATATTATTCGTCCCTTTAGGTCTTGACGATGATCCAATGCCAACCCAACACCAACTGAACATGAATCGAGTCAACACCGGATGCAATTATGAGGAACGGTAAACGTGTGTTTAAGGGTAAATTTCACCTTTATTTGCGCCCTCCAGAAGGTGCACGAGGGGGATATAGGCTGGAGAGTATTTGCAGGAGGTGCTGTAGCAAATTTCGATCGGGAATGTTTTCTTTACGCCATCAACATATTTTGTAATGAATCGGCAATGCGATACAGGGACATCATAGGCGCTACCAAGTTCGTCGGTGAACTGAGAATTGGCAGTGAGTTTGACACAAATTCGATGAGGAAGTTAAACCTACCATTGCTGCTGAAGCCATACTGAGAGATGTATAACGAGATAGATTGAAGATGAAAGGTTGGTGTAGCTATGTGAAATAAGACAGATACTGAAGAATTGGGATGGGTGTTTGTCGAACTTATATACAGATGAATTAGTGTGGGCGCCATGAAATCCCTGCTGATTACACATCCTTAACGAACTAATGTAGCACTTTGGGTGCCGTGCCAGATTTTTTGTGACTTATGTTCAAGTGCAGCTCAACTGTCCATAGCATGCGTTACACATCCAGACAGTGCAGCACAGACATTCCAACTCCACGTTGTATCGCACACCTGTCACTACACCAGATAAATCGCTTCGGGGAAAGAGTGAATAACCCCCTCTGACTCGTATGTGGGGGTTCAGATTTATCATTTACTGGTGTTCTTTTCATGACACTTGTGCCTACCAAGTGTTACACATGCACAAATGGTGAGTATCAACCAGTTAAAAGTTGTAGTATTGCTCACATGAGATATCTTTCGGAATGGTGCGTAACACTGTGTAGGGTATGTCCGTACGACAAGTAATCATGATGATGGTTTTTGATGGGTATACACGATCATAGGAGTCAACATGTATCACTCTTCAACAGTGCGATAGACACAATTCTAAGTACGTAGATTTGACAACCATCTCCCAGGAACGGTCACGGTAGCACATAGGATTTTCAACTCCTACTGATGATCATTATCTCCGAATTGAAATCCAGGCTTTGTCCCCACTCCAAGTACTGCTACAGCATTTTCAGTCAGCAGTGCGTTTTAGAGAGAAGCCGAAGCACGAGAGCCGAAGTGATTTCCAAATTTGATTTCTGTAAGTATAGACTGACTTTTTGGATAAGTGCACTAAAATGTTCAGATAACACAACCCACATACGAGTCAGGTCTCCTAATGCGCTAAATTTTTTGTCAAGGCTTCCATTCTATAACAAATCACCTTCTATCCCAGAAAAGAATATAACGGTGTAGTGACGGGTGTGCGATACAACGTGGAGTTGGAATGTCTGTGCTGCACTGTCTGGATGTGTAACGCATGCTATGGACAGTTGAGCTGCACTTGAACATAAGTCACAAAAAATCTGGCACGGCACCCAAAGTGCTACATTAGTTCGTTAAGGATGTGTAATCAGCAGGGATTTCATGGCGCCCACACTAATTCATCTGTATATAAGTTCGACAAACACCCATCCCAATTCTTCAGTATCTGTCTTATTTCACATAGCTACACCAACCTTTCATCTTCAATCTATCTCGTTATACATCTCTCAGTATGGCTTCAGCAGCAATGGTAGGTTTAACTTCCTCATCGAATTTGTGTCAAACTCACTGCCAATTCTCAGTTCACCGACGAACTTGGTAGCGCCTATGATGTCCCTGTATCGCATTGCCGATTCATTACAAAATATGTTGATGGCGTAAAGAAAACATTCCCGATCGAAATTTGCTACAGCACCTCCTGCAAATACTCTCCAGCCTATATCCCCCCTCGTGCACCTTCTGGAGGGCGCAAATAAAGGTGAAATTTACCCTTAAACACACGTTTACCGTTCCTCATAATTGCATCCGGTGTTGACTCGATTCATGTTCAGTTGGTGTTGGGTTGGCATTGGATCATCGTCAAGACCTAAAGGGACGAATAATATCTTGGAGGTTTACTCAATTGTAGAAATATACAAATTGTTCTTACTGAAGCTTCCATGCCCCGTATTCGTTGTAAATTTTGATGAGATACTGAGATGATTTAACACTGAGAACCATATGATGGATTCTCTCGAATTTTCCCAGTCATTCGGAGTTGACCTATGTTTGTTCTTAACTTAGTCTGATGAGACACATCGTTTCTTTAGGACCAAGTTATAATAGTTAAGTTTCTCATGGGTCGTTGCAGCAATGGTTGCAGTATAGTTCTGTATCGGCTGATGTTAGAGCTGGCAGAACTTCACCGAATGAGCATAACGGTATTATTTCACGCTCGAATAAATAACACTTTCATTTCCTTCTAGCTTCAACGATAGAAACGACCATAGTCCATATAATATCATCTAGACATTTAATTGACGGCACCGAAGTGCGTTACACTGACTAAATTTAACCCAATATCACAACCCATGTGCTGACACATCCGAGCCATCGTATTCTCCCCGCACCATTTTACAAATAAGATCAAATCCGAACTCGTCGTTTTCAAAGGTTGCAATGTTTGGACAATTTGACCATCCAGGGGTACCGCCTCTAGATAGCTCTCCAGGTAACATGCAAGAATTAAAGTCGATAATGACAGGTTCGCCATCATCATCAATCATGATATTTCGAGGGTTAATGTCATCGTGGACGAGTCCCAGGGAATGAATGTGGTCTAATCCTTGTCTGATTCCAGTAAGGATTGCTTCCGGGTTGAACGGAGTGGTTCTGATGTCATTGTATGGTCGTAAACAACAGCTTTAATGAAAGATAAGGCATAAATACTTACTGCATCTCGATGTTGGAGCCAATAATGGGGTTGCTGTCCATAAGGTTTTCAAGTGTCCTTCGGTATTTTTTCAGGACAACGCCGCCAACGTAATCGCCATCACGAATACATCCATAGTAAGTGCAGACATTTCGATGGGGGTTCTTTAAGATGTTCTCGAAGATGGTGATCTCTGAGAAAACAAGCTTGGGTAAAACCGGAGTCCCTTCATAAAAGCTGATTCCGATTGGGTTCTTGATGTATACACCCTCAGGCAATGGGTTAGGTGCTTCAGTGTAAGTTGTAGACCATGGGGCTTGAATATGATCTCTCGGAACAGAAGATCCCTGCAGCTTTGACAATTCTTCGTCGTTGACTGTAACTACGTTTTCATAGTGCTTCCCAATGTAGAATGCATCTCCCTCTTTCCAGGCCACGGTGAGGTAAAGGAATCCATTCTCGTCGCATGCTCTGAATGCCTCGAGCAGTTCACGCTTTGAGGACATAGCGATGATGTTAATAGTAAAAGTTGAGGATATTTTCAATGCTGAACTGGAATCCTGGAGGGCGAGGACCACTAGAATGGGTTCGGTGAGAGAGCAAGCGGAAAGGTTACCAGTTTATCTGGAATTGAACATGGCTGCGATTACTTAATGTACTTGGACACACAAGGACACACCGCATCATGCATCAATCCCCGGATGCCGTCTAAATATGAGAATGATATGCCTCACTTGGTCGTATTCTAGTTTACTGCAACTTTCTCGTTGCCCGCGTTCTTAGTATACCACTCAGGATTTGGTACATATGAGTTTGATCTATGTTATCGACTGATTTAATTTTGACAGCTATTTACATATACTGACTCACACAAGCCGGTTCTCGTGATGTTAAAGTGTTACAAGGTTTTAAACTATGTATGGGAGCAGTTTGCGCTGGTGTTTGGAGACTTGTGGATGCTGGACCCTGCGTAAAGCTCTTTGAAACCAGCATTAGCAAGGAGAGTGTTCTATACAGACTCTGAGTCATATGAGCTAAGCTTATGAATTAGGTCCCACCTGAGTTTTTTTCTCCGAAAAGCGGTGATATATCATATGATAACTTGACAGCATAGTTACACTGCAACAGCACAACACGGGATTAGCCATGATTCGGATCTTGCGCGCAATTACATCGGAGTCATTAAATTTAACAACCCCATAACGTTTGTTTAAATTTCAACTTCGACCACGAGAGCCAGGCCGACAGAAATACTGTATATTTCGCGTATTGTCGTGAGTCAAGACGGTAATTGTCTTGTCTTTCACTCACGATTGGTATCAGCAACCTAGAACCCGTTTATCGCCTATGTATACTATTATTACCATATCAAGAAGTCATCCGGTCGGAATGCGCGAGTACGCATCAATCAAATGCGCACACCCACATAAATAAGTTGCAAATACGTACAAGACGGAACACTTGCGGAACACATTATCTTTCGGTACTAGGCTCCATCCTCTTCCATTCTACGGGGTTTTTCATCATAGGGAATTCGAAGAGATTCGAAGACCTGAGTTGGGCCTGAGCAGCAAGTTCCACAATGCTGCCGGCCGTATCTTGGGTGGATTGCCACTGTTCCAGTGACGTCTAAATGCGTATCGAGATGTAGTTAAATGCAAGCATCCTTAATTGGGAAACATGCTAATTGGGGGAGCTTGCTCCCCTTATTTGTTTGCGTTGGATGTGTCCGCTCGCTCGGGTTTGTCCGCTTTGCGTTCATGGGCAACTTGCCAATACAGTGCATTAGTCAAGCTTCAGCGCTGCTATGGTGCACCGAATGCAAAACGTTATAAAACCTTACAGATTAAGTACATACTTTACATTTCCCCAAATGGCTTCTCTAGATTTTGGTTCGGCATTAGTGCGGTAGCTGCTCGGGAGAGTATACCGACTGAAATACAGCATATTTGGGCTTTCAATTTTCCTCATTTAATCCTACATGAGCGAGTGGTGAACGTCAATGAGTTAAAGATGCAGCATTGTTGAAATATCCAAGAAATGTCGCGGAGTTCAGCTGATAGACTTATATGTTGTTGCTCCCATGAGATCTCCAAAAATTGCATAACATGTGGGTCGGAACCGAATCCGATAGTCTGACCTGTCAGCTTCTTTCTTATGACATGTTAATAGCGTTTCACACTCAACCATTTGGAAAGAGACTAATTACTACATTACACTGAAGCTGGAACAACATGTTATCCCAATGTTATCCTATGATCACCGCTACGATAAGTAGAAAATAAACCTAAACAGAGCAGAGGCATGTCCTAAATGAACCGGTTTGGTGCCGAGGTCTGACGGCCAGCCATCCGTGGGTCTACGGCGACTCGGGGTACGTAGCGGACTGATAAGAGGTGAAACATCGGTTCCCATTTGGATCCGAAAGTTTTATTTCTTTTTCGTCTATGCTCGGCGTTGTTGTCCTTGATCTTCTTTGATCTGTTATACAATGAACGTACGTCAAGTAATTATGATATTGGATTTTTAATGGGGATATACGCGAGGATGAGACCCACGAACAAGTCAGCACGTCTACTTGGGTAACGGTTGTTAAAAGTATCGCCAATATTGACGGGATGGAGGCCGCCTTCGCAGTAGTAGTTCACTAGTTCTGTTCCAGGACCCACAGAATCGTATATCCTCATTTGATAAATGCGTAAATTTTCGTGAGGGATGAACGTGGGCTAACGGGGAGTAACAAGGGAGTAATTTCTAGCTCTCAGGATTTGAGCAGGGCTTGGCAAAGTTTATGTGCTGAGGTGCTCTGCACATTATTTGGTGTTGTGTACCAGGAACCTCGTGGTGATTTTTCTGATCGTACGTTTTCAATATTCCTCTGCTTCACGCTTTAACTTATACTTATATATCACAGGTTCAGGCTACTGTATAGCATCTATACGACACCCATTCACTCCCTTGCGCCCACACCTCATCCCCTTCGCCGTTTGCGCACCCTGGTTATCATACTATGCGGTATACTCGTCTCTCGGATAGCTGTGGTCCAGGGACCGACTCGCCATGGCCGCTGCGATATTTCACGAAGTTTATCTTCGTGTATTTGTGTGCTTTGTTTAGCGGGAGCACCTTCTACTCTCATGGTCCGGTGTGGACAGACTTTGTGAAGCGTTGTGTGATAGAAGGCGAGAATCAAGAGGTAGTAGGGGATTGGTTATTATGTGACGCGTGGGAAATGTGTGATGCGCGGGAAATATGTGAGGCGCGGGAATATGTGTGACAATCGTGACGCGTGAGGAAAATGTAACGCACGTGACTAACATGAAGCGCGGGAATATATGTGACAATTGTGACATGCATAAAAAGCGTGACACGTGTGACTAATATGAAGCGCGGGAATATATGTGACAATTGTGACGCGCGAGACGAACGTGATACGCGGGAATATATGTGACTAACGTGACGTGCGGGAAATATGTGACGCGCGGGAAGATGTGTCACAATTGTGACATGTGAGGAAATGTGACAAATCCATACAGTAGCAATATCCAATTAGTAGTTATCATTGATTGCTTATGATTGCCTAACCATCCATACTAATATTCAATTAGTAAAAATCAATGATTGTTTATGATCACCTCACCATCCATACAATAATAATATTCAATTAGAAAAAATCAATGATTGTTTATGATTGTCTCTCCATTCACACTAATACTCAGTTAGTAAGGATTAATGATTGTTTATGATCACCTCACCATTCATACAATAATAATATTCAATTAGAAAAAATCAATGATTGTTTATGATCACCTCACCATCCATACAATAATAATATTCAATTAGAGAAAATCAATGATTGTTTATGATTGTCTCTCCATTCATACTAATATTCAATTAGTAAGGATTAATGATTGTTTATGATCACCTCACCATTCATACAATAATAATATTCAATTAGAAAAATCAATGATTGTTTAGGATTGCCTCTCCATTCATACTAATATTCAATTAGATAAATCAATGATTGTCTATGATCACCTAATACATTCATAAAATAGTAGTATTCAATTAAAAACAATCAGTGATTGTTTATGATCACCTAGCCATCCATACAATAGTAATATCCAATTAGAAACAATCAATGATTGCTTATGATCATTTAATACATTCATACAATAGTAGTATTGAATTAGAACCTCAATGATTGTTTATGATCCCAATCATAAAAAGGCATGGCTTATTCGATTGGGGCAATCATATAACACTGCTGTTATATGATCAGAATGGCTGGCACTTATGATTCCTGTCATATGATGATTGTAGCGGAAGGAGGCAAGATTTTCAAGTTTAATTTTTTGCATTTATTCATGCATTATGGGGATCTATCATATGAAAGAGGTATATTCTGAAATATCTACATCTATCTGTATGGACCGTGAATATCCTACATTTATAATTGAAAAGTAGAGGATGTAAATTAAAGGGGTAGAAGTGGTGCATGTAGACTGGATTTACCTTAATTGATGGGATGTGCCATAGGCGGACAGAAGTGATAGGCGTGGGATATTTGTTTTCCACATTCTGAAAATGACACACGAGTCAGCACATGAATGCAGCGCGATGAGACTAGATTCCTGTCATCTGATGAATGTGGCGGAAGGAAGTAAGATCTTCATTTGTAATTTATCGCATTTATTAGTGCATTATAGGGATCTATCATATGGAATAGGTATATTGTGATATATCTACATTTATCTTAAAGGATCATGCATATCCTACATTTATAATAGCAAAATAGGGGATGTAAATTAATGAGGTAGAAATGGTGCATATAGACTGGATATCCTATGATTGATGGGATGTGCCATATGCAGACAGAAGTGATATGCATGGGATATTTGTTTTCCGCGTTCTGAGAATGACAGATGCATCGGAAATTAAAACCAGCACGACGAAACTAGATTCCTGTCATCTGGTGAATGTAGCGGAAGGAGGCAAGATCTTCATTTTTAATTTTCGCATTTATTAGTGCATTATGGGGATCTTTTTTGTGTTTTCAAATGACACAGGAGTCAGCACATAAACGCAGCGCGACGAGACTAGATTCCTGTCATCTGGTGAATGTGGCGGAAGGAGACAATATTTTCATATTTTATTTGTCGCATTTATTTGTGCATTATAGGGACCTAGCTTTATCTTATGTAGCAAGATATTGTGAAATATCTACGTATATTCGAATGGCACCAGTGTATCTTATTTTTATTATAAAGAAGTAGAGGATCTACATTAATGAGGTAAAAGTAGCACATGTAGACTGGATGCACCATAATTAATGTTATATGACATATGCGGACAAATGAATTAACGGTATGATGATTACCGTGTGATATTTGTCCGGAGCATTCAGATAAAGAACAGATGAGTCAGCATTTAAAACCAGTGCAATGAGACTAGCTTTCTGTTATTTGGTGAATGTGGCAGAAGGAGGCAAGTTATTTATTTTTAAATGTTTCATACACATCAGCACATTATCTGACTTTATCTTATGAAAAATATATATTAAGCAATATCTACATCTCTCTGAACGGCTCCAGTCTATCCTACGTTTCTAATGGTGAAATAGATGATCTACGTTAATGAGGTAGAAGTGGTGCATGTAGACTAGATTTCCCATGATTGATGGTATATGACATATGTTGACAAATGTGATAACCGTGTTATTTTATGCTTTCAAATTTCACACACCAACTGATGAGTCAGCATTTGGAACAAGCACGATGAGACTAACCTTCTGTCATCTCAACAAGGTGGCGGTAGGAGGCAAGATATTCTACATTTATTACATCACCAGAACTGTACAGTAGACACAGTAGACACAATATGATACAACAACACTGACGACCGATCTCCTTTAGAAGTTGTAATCACTCCTCGACCATACCACTTTCCATTCCGGAAGTGGTTTCCTCCAGTCATCATGCATCTCTGTCTGGTCATACCTGATTCGGAATAGTTCTAATCCCATTTTGTTAAAATTACCCCATGCTGAAGACGTTGTTTGAGTCGATGGAGGCTGTGGCGACAATGTCGTGTTGTTCTTCGAAAGGTTCCTCCAGAATACCTCCAATTCGTTCTCGTGGGGTAATTGTCGTAGAAGCGATGTGATGTCGTCGGCCCATTTCTTAAAATCATTGTAGTTGAAATCTGAGTCGACAATATTGTTCATTTGTAGTGACTCCAAGCTTCCAACCATGTGTATGTGGTTGATTAACGACGGTAAAACAATTTCGATAAGATAATGCGCATATCGCGTGGTTTCGTAATGCGTGTATTGGTATCGTGCGATCTGTGGTGTTATCCTGTACTTGTTTAAAACAAGGATATCTATATAATTTCATGTTATTATTTGTGGTAATAACATGAAAGAAACCAAACGTACTTTTAACGTATTCTCTTAGACTCTTCGCTGGTAGAAAGTCCATTTCTGGAATCCAGCAATTGTCCGCCAAGCAGCTCTTGTCATTATCCCGCGATTTGCACCTTTCACAGGTCGGGCCATGATTTCCAAAAGCCACGACACAATCAGCATCTATGAGCATATGTTAAGTAAATATTGTCACATTTAGAATACAGGATTTCCATACCGTCGGTATGACAATCGTCGCACGTTACTTTGTTGATATAATCTTCTATTTCGTTCACCTCACGACGCAACCGCGAGGTAACGATTGAATCCTCGTCGGGGTAGTCGAGGGCAAAAAGGCATGTTGGGAACTGAAAACCGTGAGCGTATGATTAAACATACTCACGAAAATTAACTTACTTTCGTAGAGTTGATGATATATGATTTCAAGGGACCCTCTGACATTCCAACTGCGTAAAAGAACGCCCTTGTATTTTGGAATTGGTTGCTGGACATGTTGGGTGGGTATGGGAAAAAAGATTTGGAGGTCAGGGAGTACGTTGAAAGACATCTATAAAGGACACTGACGAGTGTTTTAGTACATGACAGACTCAGTTGGATATGTCCGTGTTTCAGGGATAAGAGTTAAAAAAACGGCGTTACGTACTGCTACCAAATAAAGATTCGTGTGAATCAGTACTTCCGAACTTTATGCAGGATTCGCAAGGTGACGTAGTGCACTTCTGTACGATAAGGTTTCTCTGTAGCTTTTTCTCATTAGAAGTATGTATGTTTGAGAACCAACAGGTGCGATCGAAGCCACTTTACCTTATTAGCCTCATAGCGACATACATGCATGTTACCAGAACAACAAATCTGCATTTCGGATTATTCCGAATTATTTCTCTTGAGAATCATTGGAGTCATCGAACACGGTCATTTTCTCTTTTCTGGTTATAGCTTAGCATCTATTATCATTTTTTTATCACCGGTATTTTATCTTTTCTGGGTATAGCAATTCAACTCACAGAACACTGTTATTTTTTCTCCTTTGACATATCAACGCCACATTGCCGCCATCTTTTTCAATTTCTTCAAATTTCTATACCCTTGATGGTACATATTTCTTACACCATGCCTTTCCGATTTTTTTTTTCCGGGTATAGCTCATCATTCAAGTCGATTATCTTTTGTTATCACCCCTTATTTTATCTTTTCTTGGCATAGCTTCGAGGTCAGCTCACAGAATGCCGCATTGTAACCCTTTCGACATATCAACGAGATATCACTGCCATCTTTTCAATTTTCCGTATCTATGCACCCGTGACATACATATTTTATTCATTGCCTTGCAAACGGCTAATCAAATTATTTAATTGTTCATGTCAACAGATTACCACAATGAAGAATAATAGTATTCCTAACTACTATTATGCACTGCATTATATCCAGTGAGCTTTTGCATTTTGGTGCAGTTCCAGATACAAAGAAAAGTCTTCATGTACAATGTAGCACGGTATTGCCCCATGTAGCTGACTGACTTGCGGATACGCGCCATCACTGAGTTACCACACTCGGCGGCGCTCGAGTTGAGACCTTTTAATCGGGGATCTGCAGTAACGGATCGTTTCAGAAAGCAGGCTGTTGAACATTTTTTATGACCTGCGGCATGGAAGTGGTCAATTAGAAACTTAGTCTCGGAAAAAAAATCCCCTTCTCGTGTCATACAGTAAGGACCCAGAGCGCAAGCGAAGTCATAAATCACCCGCTTTGGTGGAACTCTCCATCGTGTATAGAGAGCCGAGAAAACATCATCATGGCCTTCGCTGCTTGGCATAGAATGAAAACCATAGCAGATGGAATGTGTACACCAGGCGGCCATGATTCCTCCGGTCAGGCGTTGGGGCGAGTACTGAGCATAGTACTTTGAACACTCAGCACCCCAGTCTTGTCCACCTTTATCTTGTGACCTATCGTGTTTCAACCCAGGATAGATTGGCCTATGTCGTATCTGCGGCATGCTGTAGCAACTACCTGTCTAATATTATGGGTCACAAAGAAAGAAAATGATTAAGCGAAAACAGACACTTACCAATTTCCAGTCATCTTTTGGAGTTTCCGAAACAGGACTAGATTGAGTAGACAGACTTTGCGCTATAAGCTTATCCAACGTCTCATGTGCACGGCTTTCTATCCAGATGCAAACATCAATTAGGTCTTCTGAATATGTGTTTTCTTTGGTATATTCATGTCGTAAAACCAGATAGATTGATGGAATGTTTACCAATCGAGAGAGGGCGTAGTCACTTTTCGTGTGATTGAAATTTCTAAGGGCGTCGTAGCCAAGCCTGTTCACCATCTGTACAATCGATTCTTCTGCTGCTATCTGTTGAAACAATAGTTAATATCTAAATATTTACTGAGATAATGATATCCGAACCTCCGAAAACAAATAGACATAACTATCGTCTGGCCAAGTGTCTCCCATGAATAAACGTGCCGCTAGATGTCCCAATGCCGGATTGATGTCAGGTAGTTGCAAAAGCATACTTTCTTCATCATCACCACGAATGAAAGAATTATTAAGATGCGTTTTTTTGGTCATGACGGTAAGTATTAGTTTCCGTAGCTTACGGTCCAGTATGAGCTGCTGCTTGCTGACATAAGACACTTTGTCTTTTCATTCCGAATGTGGTGATATAGCTGTTGGTGGCTTAATGGAGGAACGGAGCTGCTTGCGGCTGAACGAGATGGAGATGCCATCAAAAATTACATTATCTGGAGCTGGACCGCAGATATGACACCGCATATCATTTTCTAAACATAAGAGATCGGAGTGGTGTCAGCCAATTTGATCGCAAATTGCTCAGGAAAAATGAGTGCTAGTGATCCTGATTCTCCACCAAAAAAATGAGTGCCATTTTTATAAGGCATATTCAGTAAATGTAATGGAGTGGTGATCATTGGCACTCATTTATGTATTGCTATTGACAACTAGGGGATTATATTAGTATAGTATGAGGACACTCAAAAGTGATCATTTTAGGAATATTAGAAGATGATCATTGGCACTCATTTATATATTGTTGTTGATTACTAGGGAACTATATTAGTATAGTATGGAGGCACTCAAAAGTGATCATTTTGAGAGCATTAGCAGGTGATCATTGGCACTCATTTATGTATTATGATTTATTACTAGGGGATAGTATTAGTATAGAATGAGGGCACTCAAAAGTGATCATTTAATGAATATTAGGAGGTGATCACTGGCACTCATTTATGTATTGTTGTTGATTACTAGGGAACTATATTAGTATAGTATGGAGGCACTCAAAAGTGATCATTTTGAGAGCATTACGAGGTGATCATTGGCACTCATTTATATATTATGGTTTATTACTAGGGGATAGTATTAGTATAGAATGAGGGCACTCAAAAGTGATCATTTAATGAATATTAGGAGGTGATCATTGGCACTCATTTATGTATTTGCTATTACTGATTACTAGTTGATCTGCGCTTCGCATATTTCCCACGCTTCGCATTTGTCACATACTTCCCGCGTGTCACGTTCGTCACACATATTCCCGCGCCTCATATTTTCCCGCGCATCGCACTTGTCACATACTTCACGCGCGTCACGTTGGTCACATATATTCCCGCGCCTCGTGTTTTTCCCGCGCATCACATCTGTCACGTACTTCACGCGCGTCACGTTCGTCACACATATTCCCGCGCATCACATCTGTCACGTGCTTCACGCGCGTCACGTTTGTCACACATATTCCCGCGCTTCATATTTGTCACGTACTTCACTGTCACGTCTGTCACAATTCTCCCACACTATGCATATATCACACTTGTCACGCTTTAGCGCGTTTGTCACGCTTTAGCGCGTTTGTCATGCTTTGTATGCGCGTCACGCGTCACGTTTGTCACGTTCTTTATGAGCGTTACGCTTTTATACATGTCACATGTGTCAAAGAATATGACAAATGTAATGTGTGACGCACCTCAAAGATGTGACACATGTGACATGTATAAAAGCGTAACGCTCATAAAGAACGTGACAAACGTGACGCGTGACGCGCATACAAAGCATGACAAACGCGCTAAAGCGTGACAAACGCGCTAAAGCGTGACAAACGCGCTAAAGCGTGACAAACGCGCTAAAGCGTGACAAACGCGCTAAAGCGTGACAAACGCGCTAAAGCGTGACAAACGCGCTAAAGCGTGACAAACGCGCTAAAGCGTGACAAACGCGCTAAAGCGTGACAAACGCGCTAAAGCGTGACAAACGCGCTAAAGCGTGACAAACGCGCTAAAGCGTGACAAACGCGCTAAAGCGTGACAAGTGTGATATATGCATAGTGTGGGAGAATTGTGACAGACGTGACAGTGAAGTACGTGACAAATATGAAGCGCGGGAATATGTGTGACAAACGTGACGCGCGTGAAGCACGTGACAGATGTGATGCGCGGGAATATGTGTGACGAACGTGACGCGCGTGAAGTACGTGACAGATGTGATGCGCGGGAAAAACACGAGGCGCGGGAATATATGTGACCAACGTGACGCGCGTGAAGTATGTGACAAGTGCGATGCGCGGGAAAATATGAGGCGCGGGAATATGTGTGACGAACGTGACACGCGGGAAGTATGTGACAAATGCAAGCGTGGGAAATATGCGAAGCGCAGATCAACTAGTAATCAGTAATAGCAAATACATAAATGAGTGCCAATGATCACCTCCTAATATTCATTAAATGATCACTTTTGAGTGCCCTCATTCTATACTAATACTATCCCCTAGTAATAAACCATAATATATAAATGAGTGCCAATGATCACCTCGTAATGCTCTCAAAATGATCACTTTTGAGTGCCTCCATACTATACTAATATAGTTCCCTAGTAATCAACAACAATACATAAATGAGTGCCAGTGATCACCTCCTAATATTCATTAAATGATCACTTTTGAGTGCCCTCATTCTATACTAATACTATCCCCTAGTAATAAATCATAATACATAAATGAGTGCCAATGATCACCTGCTAATGCTCTCAAAATGATCACTTTTGAGTGCCTCCATACTATACTAATATAGTTCCCTAGTAATCAACAACAATATATAAATGAGTGCCAATGATCATCTTCTAATATTCCTAAAATGATCACTTTTGAGTGTCCTCATACTATACTAATATAATCCCCTAGTTGTCAATAGCAATACATAAATGAGTGCCAATGATCACCACTCCATTACATTTACTGAATATGCCTTATAAAAATGGCACTCATTTTTTTGGTGGAGAATCAGGATCACTAGCACTCATTTTTCCTGAGCAATTTGCGATCAAATTGGCTGACACTTATGGAGATCGGCATATGTGAACCAAGCGGCACGGAAGATGAAATCATTGACGAAAGGGATCCCGGTTCCATTATCTGCGTAACCACGACTGACTTCCAAAATGAAAGCCACGAAAGGAGTAGGAGAAATGGTGTAAGCCAATGTATAGCGCTCCAGAAGCTCATGTGTAAATAAGTAACGGTTATTGAGATTCAGGATTTCAATATCTCTGCAGTCGGGACCGATGAATCAGTCTGAGCAAAGACAGTTGTTACACTTCCGAAGTTGAATTTCGGTCACATGTGCACCGCTAAGCCCATATACAGTACATGATTTGATCACCATTCGTCCTGAATTTTCAAGTCCAGAACCGCATATACACCGCATATGTTCACCTAATTCAATAAGAAGAGGTGGTGGAGGTAGTGGCCTTGGCTTTTTATGGTAGAGCTTGGCGTCTGTTTCCAAATGTGCCCAGCTAGGAGGCATTATCGGTAGATACGATATCCCTTTGTCTGGATCAGAATCAGAGTGGAATTGTTGACCTTGTATGGAACGTGTCAGAAGGGAAACATGTATGAAATATTAGCTCACTTGAGTTCTCCAAGAGGTCGTAATTGAGTGCAATGTCATCTCATGCCTCAGGATCGCAGTGCAGGATTTGCTGGAGCTTGTGCCGCGTTTTAATAATATGCAGGCACATTGACAGGTTACATTTTTGGCATTCCCAGCTGCCACTACTGTCGTCCAAGCCTTCATGTGATATAATAATTCGATCAAGGAGACCTGCTCCCGTATTCACTGAAAACAAATGATACGATGTATTGGACTCTGGAAATATTTCGTGATGAAACAGTGTCACATCAGAAGGTACTTTATATGAACAAGTTAGTTATGGGATATATGTTGAAGTTGCGAAAAAATACCATTGGGAATATCATTACTATTCGAGAACCTTTCCTTACCAAAGACATACAGAAATTTAGCATGTACGCAAGGTGACATTTTGGAATTGCAGGTGCACACTGCAGTCGTATCTCCATCCACTAGCCACCATTGCAGATGAAACCAACGATTCTAAATTTTGGTCATCAGTAATACCGTACACAGAAGATAGATCTATGAACCACTTACTGGCATACTGTTATTCTTTGTGGAATCCCAACCTTGAACAAGAAACAACTCCTTGCTAACTTGTTCAAAACCAATCCCACCGTAAAACACGCTGACATGGTACGAATAAAAGATGTCGTCGAGATCTACTTCACTGAAAGGCGCACTGCCGTCATTTAGGAAGGGAAAATTATTGAGAATGTATTCTTCATGCGTCCCATCAGACCGCAATGGTAGACCATCGTCATATTCCTGGAGCACATCTGAACCTCCGTGGATAATCTGAACTAATTCACTGGATACTTCATCATTCCTTGACACAGACATAGGGTTGCGTGATCGATGTTGACCAGTATTAGAGTGTAGGTTCTTCACCAATCGCTGTTTTTTTTGAGGGGATGAGACTGGCTCATAAGGCCCAGATGACGAAACCGACACAGACGCTGAAGCTGACAAAAATGACGATAATGATAGCGTTGAGGATTTAAAAAGTCCTGGGGCACGCACTATCCTTTCTGGTTCTCTTTCAGCATATAATCCTGGGATACGTTTGATCTCCTCTGGCTCCTTAAATCGCTCGCGACGTTTACGTGGAATGGAGGACATTGCAAGAGATAGTTGTAAGAAACGACACGGTGCTTCAAAAATAATATCTATTCTTTTTGACACTTGAAACTCGATTTACTAGGTATGAAGTGCGATCATTTCCCGTGTACAATCCGATCAGCGCATATTTGCATCTGTATACCTCTGATATTGGCACTTAGTGTCGAAGTAAGAAGATACAGTGTTTGAATAAGAAT
This sequence comes from Cyathus striatus, assembly GCA_025738555.1. Lineage (NCBI taxonomy): Eukaryota > Fungi > Basidiomycota > Agaricomycetes > Agaricales > Nidulariaceae > Cyathus > Cyathus striatus. The sequence goes on along the minus strand of JAOVFP010000013.1, from coordinate 1,599,361 downwards.
AACTATTATTTTTGACATTTGAAACTTGATTTACCCTATAGGTATCAAGTGTGACCATTTCCCGTGTACAATCTGATCAGCGCATATTTGCATTTGTATGCCTCTGATATTGGCACTTAGTGTCGAAGTAAGAAACAGAAAACAGGTACCATATCATCCTGCACAAATTGTGCCTTATACTTGCCTTGGTCTGTTTTTCCGCTGCCAAAAAATACCTCTCACCTTTACTCCGTCTGTTCAATTCTTATCCATTCCTCCATGAAATCAAAGGGCCAGAAAGCAAATTCCAGCAGAAAGAAGTTGACCAGATCCCAGAAGGAAACCGTGACAAGACTCCCCAACAACAACAGCACACCACAAAGATGTACGAAATGTCCTAGCCGGCCACTTCGCGTCCAGTGCCCTCATACGAAAGCTGGACAACTTTATCTTGCAGTGTGTCTTAGAGCTTTAGTATTTACTCATTTCTTATGCTGTTAAAGTCCCAGGATATGGACATCACACCCATTGTCACTGAACCTGATGGAGACGAGAACGCATCTGTAAATCACTTTTTTGTTATTACTTTGCGTGATGTACTGATGTAATCTTAGAGCCCACCTGAACCTATTCCAACCACTCGCAGTCAGAGGCGATGTAACGTATGTACTGACAGGCCACTTCGCAGCCAGTGCCCCCATACGAAGGCTGGACAGAATTATCTCATAGTGTGTCTTAGAGCTTTAGTATTTGCTCATATTTTTATGCAGTTAAAGTCCTTAGATTTGGATGCCTCTCCTGGTGTTGCTGAACCTAGCGGATACAAGAGTGTACCAACTGTAATTCGTGTTTTGTTTATTATCTTGCTTGACTTACTAATACTTATTAGAGCGCACATGCCCCCAATTCACCTGCAGCTGATAAGAATGTGTTGCCACTCAGCTCCGATCCTGCCACTACTGATGAGTCTGTGGCCATACTAACTGTAAATCATGTTCCGGTTATTATTTTATGTGTGATGTACTGATATATCTCTTAGAGCCCACCTGGGCTTATTGACAATCATTTTATTGACCCTGTTCTTCTTGCCATGGACCCTTCGGAGTCCTCACCAACTCATCTTGCCACAGATCCTGTTATTACTTCATGCGTGATGTACTGATATATCTCTTAGAACACACATGAACTTATTGACAATAGTTTTATCAACCCTGTTCTTACTATGAACCCTTCAGAGTCATCATCAGCGCTTCCAGTGGGTACAAATAAGAACAGCTACGATCCAAGGTTGGTTAACTTCCTTGGGCGTCGAAAACCTGTAACCATGGAAGAGAAAGAGAAACGTTTTGGAACTGTGGAAGGTGTTCAGCGGGGTAGCTTGAACTACAGTGCGTAATAGATTGAATGTTTAACTTTGATATAGTGTTTCATACCACCTTCAGAGATAGTCCGGACAAAGAAATTGGAACCAGAGATACTGGACCGTGCTAGTGCAAGTCAGCGTTTCAACAGAGACATCGGGCCCATCATCGCTAAGGTACATAATTGTTTTATCAGTCATATGAACTTTCATTTAATATCACGAATAGATGGAGAGGTTATCATTATCAACAGGGGCTTGGGTTCTCGTCCTCGCCTGTCACACCGGTGAGTCAAGTGGAGCCATTCACTTTGTGTCAAAGACATTGCACAATGAAGCCAATAGCGAATGTGTTGACTTGGCAAACTTCTTCACGAAGCTAACATCAAAGCTGAAGCAAGCTAGGGTTGCAAACAGCCATTCTTTGATGAAGGAGCTTGAAGCACGGACGCGAGAGCTCGATGAGAAAAATAAGGAGCTCGAGAGAAAAGAAAAAGAAATCGAAGAGCAGAGGACACAGCTATTACAAATGACTGGGCTACTTGGTGGTGTGGTTGCAAATTAGATAGTGCTGCTTACTAGTGTTTCTTCAATTATAACGCTAATAAATTAGAGATCTCGTGAATCGTGCCGTTTGTGGATGACTATGCTAAGAAAAAGGAGTACACACTAAATATTATGAGGTATTCGCTGATTTTGTACTGCTTGAGCTTGAAGTCAATGTCAAGATTTACACGCAATGCACAGAGATGAACACACAGAGAGATATATGAGTAACCTTGAAAAGATATCGTGAAACAATTGAATACAGATTATTAATTCTAGAAAGCAAGATACTATAACGTTGAGTGCAATTGGTTTCCATCAAAATACATTATGTGCCCTGCTCAAACACTCGTATTGCCATACCTTGCTCAGTAGTTACTGTATGAGCATGTACTCATTTTAATAGCTCCCCGGGCTACATGCCTACTGTACCGTGAAATTTATAGATTATTAATTCCAGGAAGCCAGATACTATGATGTTGAATGCAGTTGTGTTCCATCAAAATATATTATGTGCCCTACTCAAATACTCGTATTGCCATACCTTGCTCAGTAGTAACTGTATGAACATGAACTCGTTTTAATAGCTCTCTGGACTACATGCATACTGTACTGTGAAATATATAGATTATCAATTCCAGGAAGCCAGATACTATACTATCATGATCATCGGTATGCAAAGTGTCATGGGTATGCAAACTCGCAATTTTCAACACATACCCTTCGCATACTTACCTCAAAACTCTCGGGATTGAAAATGATATATCTCGTCTGCTCAAATCTGCAAAATACAAGGCGAGTTTCCTTGAAAAGATATCATGAAACGATTGAATACAGATTATTAATTCTAGAAAGCCAGATACTATAATGTTGAGTGCATTTAGGTTCCATCAAAATACATTATGTGCCCTGCTCAAATACTCGTATTCCTTGCTCAGTAGTTACTGTATGAACATGAACTCGTTTTAATAGCTCTCTGGACTACATGCATACTGTACCGTGAAATTTGTAGATTATTAATTCCAGGAAGCCAGATACTATACTATCATGATCATCAGTATGCAAAGTATCATAGATATGCAAACTTGCATTTTTTGACACACACCCTTCACACACTTACCTCAAAAACTCTCGGGATTTAAAATGATATATCTCTTCTGCTCAAGTCTGCAAAATACAAGAGGATATTTCCATTTTTCATAAATACAGAACACAATTTATGTCTTGCAAATGTAAAAATTGTACTGTTTCGCTTCTAACATCTACTCTAAAGAAATATAACTTAGAAAACATGATATTAATATATGACAGATCGTGGTATGAAAGACAGAATGGAAACTGAGTAGGAAGAAGTGAAGATATTCTGTTTGAAGATGCAGAGCGTGACATCTATTCTCGAGACACGTTGAATTCCGATCTCCGCTTGAAGATCCATCACTATCAAAGGGACCACAAACTGAAGCCAGCAGACAATGCCGTGATTTGTTTACAAATCCCATCGCCGCTGATTTTGGACTATGCCACACTATGTGCTTCATACAATTTTGAGCAGTAAGTATATTCTCATATAATTTGTAAGTAATATATTTCAGATGTATACCTATCGGTGTGTAAAATATGAAGTGGATGCAGGCAATAATGACGAAATCCGAAGGGGTTTCCAAACAAGTTTGCAACACCCTGATCATGATAGTAACGTTGAATGGAATAGTATCCATCAGCGACCCACGGGCAGACTTTCCAAGTTAGTAAACAGGGTTTATGGCTATGCGGTGGTCTTCTAAAATATATCAAAAAATTCCTTTCTCCATTATCTCCTCGGTAGGGGTTTTAAAACAAATTGACCATTCAACATTATCTCCAGTTAGATAAATTCAACTCATTTATGATCTCAAATGTTAGATCAGATTTTCGGTATTCAAACAATATGCTTGGCGGAACATACCCCGGTGTATCTGCAAAACTCGTGTTTCGTAGTTCGATGCCAGAAAATCCACAGGCTTAGGTAACATCCTAGCAATTATGATGATATATCAAATTTTAGTTATATTCAGAGGTGGTTTTCTATCGCCAGATTTCCAAAGTTGCAGAACATGGCAAAGTCATCCTCCACTCCTCCGGCCACTCCCCATCCCACGAACATCAGACGGTCGTCTAGATTGCAGAATACCTCATCTCAGCCTTCCACTAGTCTTTCCAAGCACAAGATAACTAAGAAACAAAATTTATCGACTCCAGTCACGGAACAAAACCCTGGGGGAGACACGACAAAGCCAGCTTCATCTCCAAATGTATGTCGTTATCTAAATATATGTTCCATTTGCCTTATTTCCCCATTTCCTGAGGTTTCTTACCTTCCTCCATTATATCCGGTGGTTGTAAGCGTCTTTTTATCCATACATTTATTTAATAATGAAAAATGATATTAGGATCCCCCGGGAAAATCCTCGGTCATGTCAATACTGACCAAAGTAATTACAACGTCTTCTGGTCTTGATGTTGTTAGCGAAGGAGGCAATAGCGTGGTGCCTATCACTACTGGTCTTAACATCGCATCGGATGAAGAAATGGGCAAGGATATGGGCAAGGGCCTTGACGTTAATAGCGAAGGAGGAAATGACGAGCTGCCTACCACTACTCCTCCTAAGGCTGCGTCAGAAGTAGCCATGGGCAAGTTTCTTCCTAGTGCTGCATTAAAATTATATTAACCTATATTAAATAGACCTTGACGTTGATGGTGAAGGAAGCAGTAAGGAACTGCCTACCACTACTGCATCGGATGCAGATATAGGCAAGGATCTCATTATTGATAGCGAAGCAGAAAATAATTTTCCGCCTACTGCTATTGCTGCTAATGCTGGGTCGGGAGCAGCCATGGGCAAGTATCTTCTTAGCGCTATGTTTAACTTATACTGACATATATTAAATAGACCTTGACGCTGATAGTGAAGGAGGCAATAAAGAACTGCCTACCACCACCACATCGGATGCAGATATAGGCAAGGACCTCGTCAGTGATAGCGAAGCAGAAAATAATTTTCCGCCTACTGCTATTGCTGCTAACGCTGGGTCGGGAGCAGCCATGGGCAAGTATCTTCTTAGCGCTATGTTTAACTTATACTGACATATATTAAATAGACCTTGACGCTGATAGTGAAGGAGGCAATAAAGAACTGCCTACCACCACCACATCGGATGCAGATATAGGCAAGGACTCGTCAGTGATAGCGAAGCAGAAAATAATTTTCTGCCTACTGCTATTGCTGCTAACGCTGGGTCGGGAGCAGCCATGGGCAAGTTTCTTCCTAGCGCTATGTTGAACTCATACTGACATATATTGAATAGACCTTGATGTTCATAGCACTATTCCACCCGCCACTGCTCCTACCACTACTATCGCTACTGATCCAATCGCTGGGTCAATCTTCCGGGAAGGCGACGTTCCCAAAGTTTGTCAAACATTAGCATCTAATTATATCCTGGATGCCTTAGCAAAATTAAAAGCTACAAGTCACAAATATTTTTCCGAAGAAGGGCTTTACATCTGTATGTGTGATAAGATATTGCACCCACAGAAACCTGTATTAACATACAACGTAGCCCCACGGAACGATGGAAATCGTGATCCAATCCCATACTCTTATGAGACTGGGTATTCTAAAAATAGATTGACATTTGTCAATACAGCACCAACCGATTTGAAGGGTAGCTTTAGTATGTTTCTGCTTTTTGTTTGATATTATATATTGTTCTAATATTTAACGATAGCTGAGCTAAAGCAGTTCATTGACGACGGCCCAAACATACTTTCCTCAAGCACTTGACATTTAGCGACAGCAAAAAGGGAAGAAGGACTGTCGCAACTGCCCGGACTGCCGCAACTGCCCGCTACTGTATATTCCGACCGACTTCTAGCCCTAGAGGCGTTCGCTATGAATGTTAACAATACGATCTGCCTGTCGCATCATAGATCTAAGGCTACCAAACGGAACGGAGAAGAAAATAGCTCAAATTTTCTTGTTCTTGGGGTTCCAGGGGCAAAGAATACCGTTAAGGGTCAAAATGATTCGAAGCGGAGCATGGAAGATTCTCGTAGGATACTGTACAATCTTAAAAATTCTGACACCCTCAACTGTGGATGCCTCGTGGAAACAGCCATACACGAGCTGCAATGGTATCATTCTTGGAATGTCTCTGGGCTCGTTGAAGGTATGTTAATTATTTGGGTTACCTCCCTCTGATATACTGAAGTCAGTACAGGTACGGTAGTTACCGAAGATTTTTCCTGGAAAGACATTGTGACTCCTCGGACACGAGATATGATCGCGCAGAACATCTCAAGGGAAACCTTGCTCACAGCTAATGATTACTTCACAGGAGACGTGGAGATTACGATTGATCAGGATGAGGAGAGGAGGCGCATGACAATGGTAACTCGCAATATCACATGTCTGAATGAACTTGCAGCTAGGAGCAACCACACACAGCGGTTTGTACTCATGTCTATAGATGTAGATTCCTATGATCGCATGTCTGTCGAAGAAAGGATGGGCATAATTTAGTTTAATAATTGGGGAGCTTGCTTCCCCTATTTGTCTGCAGAAGGACCCTGTGTAGTGTGCATGGCAACGCATGTGTGGCTGTATGTCCGTTGACCCAAAATAGAATTCATGTTTCGATTTGTTGATGTCTATGTCCCATTATGGATGTTTGCAATATGCTTGATGTGTGGACTTAATATGTTCCTTAAAATTCTCCGATAACTATATTCAGATTGACTTACCTCGAGGGAAAATGGTGAACTGTTCTGCATGAATATAAAAAACAATATAAATTGAAGGGCTGCACTGACCATTCTCCATTCCATCTACTCTTGAGCATGTCTTGGTACCTTACTTCTGATGAAAACGATTCCCGAAATTACATCGACTTCGACGTTGATTTCCCACGCCTCCAACTTTTTACCTTGTACACGACAAGGGTAAGATCTCTCAATCCCCTCCGTTTACATACTCTAATTTCCGTCTAGCATTTGACCGAGTTCCGCCCACCAAGGGTGATACAATTGTCGCCATTCTGGATCATCGATAAATTGCTAAAATTCTTCATACACTTCCATCGTTCACAGCGTTGTCGGACATGCATCGCTTCAAATAATTTCTGTTGGTTTGACTTCGAGCATCCATATACGTATTGTTATCAATGTGAAATAGAACATCGAATCGATTGCAAATTTCCAGCCGAGATGGCTAATATCTTTAAAGTTCCACCTCTACACATTTTGCCTTGTCACACAATCGAAGTAACAAATAACAGTAAGTCTTCATTCGACACACCATTTATTTTAACTTTCATAACTAAGAAAATTTTTAAGATGTGAATTGTATACTTTTTGCCTACAACCGCGCAAGCCACCGGTACGCTGATCAGTATCGGTGGGCGGAGTTCTATCGATATATATATTACCTCATTGAGGAAGTTGTTCCTTCTCTTCGACGATTGCAGCAACTCCTGGTATCAGTCCTTCTGGCAAATAAATTAATTCTACCCGATGACGATCCCGAAGGATATGACTACATAGGATGGACGGCACGTAAAGCTCTTCAATGGTTGCCACCTAAAGAAGAGGTACTAACTTATAGAAGGATGTTGTTTGAATGTATACACAACAAAGGACTACGATTAGTGGATTTTAGTTTCAATAGCAGCGTGTATTAAATGTAGAAAATAATGTTTGACACTTTGTCACCATAGTACAGCTATCTTTGCTTCCTTTTGTCGTTACAGTGGCAAATGAAGGGCAGTTTTCTCTGTGGATGCGACGACTTCAAATGGAGAACACATAGATACGACGAAACAAGCCCCATTGGAGCTATTACTATACTGGTCTTTATCTGGTCCCGTTAGAATTACTTAAAATAGATAATCTATATCCGGCATCGTCTCACATTACATGTCTCGGTGATACTAATAGGCTAGAGGAAAACAAGGAAAACTTGAATTTAGGCACATCTTTGGTGAGCCGTAGTGTTTTAACTTGTATCCCTGAAACACGGACATATCCAGCTCAGTTGCACATCAAAACACTCGTCCTCGTAACTTCCCTGCTCACTATTCCTTCCTCCGTACACCAACCCATCCTCTTAAAACACTTGTCCTTGTCACTTCCCGACTCACTATCTCCCTACACCAACCCACCCTCTCTCAGTATCTACTTCCAGTCTCGCCAGCATGCAGGAAACTATCTCCACCAAGGTCCCTCAATATTTTTATGCGGTTGGCATGAAGAAAGGGCCACTCCGGAGCTTCATTCTCAACACCATTCAAGTGAGCCTTATTCTCGGAGCGCGTCTTGTCTAACTGGTTGATCATTAGGGACCCTATGTGCAGCCGTACTCCAATTTGGGGCAAGGCGTGACTCCCGTCTGGCGTACGCTGAAAAATATAGTTAATGAACTGAGAGAGTACACGAGGAGGAATGCGTGCGATAAATGCTTCGAAGCAGGTATGTCAATCGAGTCAATTAAATGTTGATTATACTAAGTCTACTTTCACGTTCTGGTAGAGGAGACCTGTACAATTGACTTCGTCCACAGCCCCCCTAACTGTTCTTGATGCAGTATTGAAGGAATACAGAACTGTCATGGGATAGGAAGTCATCCAAAACTCGCCCTCCTTCCTGTCATGAGCCACGACATTATCCACGAAAGTAAGAATATATTATAATAGATTACAAATTGAATTAACACCAATTATGCAGATATGTCCATACTACTGGAGTATGGTAATCCTCCCGTTGTAGCGCGGTATCTGTACCTCAATTTTGAATACGCGCGCTATGCACTCTTTATTCTAAAAATTGTAGTTCCGGCCCTCGACTCGCACATCATAGGGTTGTTTGATAAGGAAATACTTCAGATGTATGGTCTGGTCGACAACACATATGATGTTGACCAATACTTGCAGTGGAGCAATGAAGCACAACAATTGGCATCCGAATTTCCTGCGCCTCCAATGTTGGAAAGGTTTTGGGAGGACCTCGTAACCCAAAAGACTCCGCCAACGCCACCTCCGGCATCCAGCACCAATGTCGAACAGGAAGTCCCATCTACCGAAGAAGATATCTCTGGCTGGTACAGAATACGGTCCAGTGGTGTTAATGGATGGTTGCCGTCTTCAAGAGGAGAATACAACTTGAATGAAGTGGGTAAGAAGCTGACAGGGGTTCGTTTTGATTATGATGGAATGTACGAAGAATGGAGCACATCGAAGCCAGACTGGAAGGTAGTTTGGAGGCAGGAAGATTACGACATACATTATTTAAAAATATGATTGATACACAGAACGAACAATAGATGTAATATAAGAGTGTCGGCGAGCGATACCTCAGCAAATGAGCATTATTTGTACATGATTGGCAAAGGCATTAGAAATCTGTTGTTCTCTGAACGCTCAAGATAAAAATAACACGGGAATCATCACACTATAAATATTTCACAATATATGTAATCTATATGATAGATCCCCATTATGCAATAATAAATACGAAAAGTGAAAATTAAGACCTTACCTTCTTCCGCCGCATTCACCACATGAGAGGAATCTAGTCTCGTTGCACTGCGTTCATGTGCTCACTCATGTGTCATTTTCGGAATGCACAAAACAAATATCCCACAATTATCCCATCTGTTCGCGCATGGCACATCCCATCAATCATAGGATATACAGTTTACATGCACCACTTCTTTCTCGTTAATTTAAAGCCTCTACTTCGCTATTAGAAATGTAGGAAATGCACGTTCCATTCAGTTACATGTAGATATTTCACAACATAATTGTTCCATGTGATAGATATCCATAGTTCACTAATAAATGCGAAAAATGACAAACGAAGATCCTGCCTCCTTCTGCTACATTATCCTGATGACAGGAATCTAGTCTTATTGCGCCCTGCTCATGTGCTGACTCATCTGTCATTTTCAGAACACCAAAACAAATATCAGACGCTTATCAAATCTGTCCGTGTATGGCACATCCCATCAATCTTAGGATATCCAGTCTACATGCACCACTTCTACCTTATTAATTTACATCCTCTACCTCACAATTGGAGATGTAGAACATGCACCATCCATTAAGTTAGATGCAGATACTCCACAATATAATGATATTATATGATAGATCGTCATAATGCTCTGAAAAATGCGAAAATTAAAAAATTAAGATCTTGTCTCCTTCGGCCACATTCACCAGATGACAGGAATCTAGTCTCGTCGCGCTGCATTCATGTGCTGACTCATGTGTTATTTTCGGAACACGCAACACAAATATCACACGCTTATCACATCTGTCCGCGTATAGCACATCCCATCGATCATAGGATATCCAGTCTACATGCACCACTTCTTCCTCATTCATTTAGATCATCTACTTCACTATTAGAAATGTAGGAAACACATGATCCGTTGAGTTAGATGTAGATATTTCGCAATATAATTATTCGATATGATAGCTGCCCATAAATCCCACGCTTATCACATCTCCGCATATGGCACATCCCATCAATAATAAGATATCCAGTCTACATGCACTACTTCTACCTCATTCATTTAGATTATCGACTTCGCTATTAGAAATGGCGGAAACGCACGATACATTTAGTTAGATGTAAATATTTCACAATATAATTATTCGATATGATAGATCGTCATAATGCACTAATAATTGTGAAAATTACAAATGAAGATCCTGCATCCTGCCGCCACATTAACCAGATGACAGGAATCTAGTCTCGTCACACTGGGTTCCTGTTCTGACCCATCTGTTATTTTCGGAATGCACAACACAAATATCCCACGCTTATCACTTCCGTTCGTGTATGGCACATCGCATCAATCATAAGATATGCAGTCTACATGCACCACTTCTACCACATTAATTTACGTCCTCTAAATCGCTATTAGAAATGTAGAACACACACGATCCATTCAGTTAGATGTAGATATAACATAATATAATTATTCCATATTATACATCCTCATAATGCACTAATAAATGCAAAAAAATTACAAATGAAGATCTTGCCTGCTTCCGCTACATTCACCAGATGACAGGAATCTAGTCTCGTCACGCAGCATTCATGTGCTGACTCATGTGTCATTTATGAAATGCGCAAAACAAATATCACACTCTTATCTCATCTGTCGGCATATGGCATATCGCATCAATCATAGGATATCCAGTCTACATGCACCACTTCTTCCTCATTTATTTAGATCATCTATGTCGCTATTAGAAATGACTTTTACCTCATTCATTAGATCACAAACTTCACTATTACATGTAGATATTTCGCAATATAATTATTCGATATGATAGATCCCCATAATGCACTAATAAATGCAAAAAATTACAAACGAAGAACCTGCTTCCTTCTGCTACATTCACCAGATGACAGGAATCTAGTCTCGTCGCGCTGGGTTCATGTGCTGACTCATCTGTCATTTTCGGAACGCGCAACGCAAATATCCCATGCTTATCACTTCTGTCAGCATATGGCACATCGCATCAATCATAGGATATCTATTCTACATGCACCACTTCTTCCTGATTCATTAAGACCATCCACGTCGCTATTATAAATGTAGGAAACACAGGATCTATTCTGTTAGAAGTAGATATTTCGCAATGTAATTATTCTATGTTATAGATCCACATGATGCACTAATAAATGCGAAAAATTACAAACGAAGAACCTGCCTGCTTCCGCTACATTCACCAGATGAGAGGAATCTAGTCTCGTCGTGCTGGGTTCATGTGCTGACTCATGTGTTATTTTCAGATTGAGGAAAACAAATATACCACGCATATCAATTCTGTCAGCGTATGGAACATCCCATCAATTAAGGTAAATCCAGTCTACATGCACCACTTCCACCTCATTAATTTACATCCTCTACATCGCTATTAGAAATGTAGAACACGCACGATCCGTTCATTTAGATGTAGATATAACATAGTATAATTATTCCATATTATACATCCCCATAATGCACTAATAATTGCAAAAATTACAAATGAAGACCCTGCCTCCTGCCGCCACATTCACCAGATGGCAGGAATCTAGTCTCGTCGCGCTGTGTTCATGTGCTGACTCATCTGTTATTTTCGCGTGCAACCCAAATAACTCACGCTTATCACATCTGTCCATATATGGGGCACCGCATCAATTATTCAAGTCCAGTTCTTATAGACTACATTTTACATTACAATTTATACATTCTATAGACATATTTTCAACTAAGTATACCAAAAAATAGTATTCTAGAATCTATACTAACTTGCTATATATATCTTGGGAGTCGAGGTGAACATAGGATGTGGTTTGTGCATGCCAAAATTGTAGTTTAGTAGAACCACATATTCTTATTTTTTTGAAAATGTAGCATAGTATGGCCACTTTCCTAATACAGATATAGTCTTATATCGCTACAAGTGTTTTACTATTAAACATCACACTGACTAATATCTAGCTTACCGTGCGTTGAGGTACATGGGTATGTACCTGGTTGTTTACAGGTACATACCCATGTACCTGTCATTTGGTATATTTTATGTACCACTCTGGAACGGCACATCACATACTACCTATCTGCATATTCTGCATGGATTCTGTGTGGATTTATGCATTGCTGCCTTGTCACACATGTCAAGTGTAACTCTAGGTGAAAAGTGTCACACTATACAAAATCCATGATACACTCAATATATAGTATCATTTTCAATGCATAGTATCACACTTAATGCATAGTGTTATGCTTAATGTATAGTATCACACTCAACACTTAGTGTTACACTTAATGCAGAGTGTCACACTCATCACTTAGTGTTATGCTTAATGCATAGTGTCACACTCAATACTTAGTGTCATGCTTAATGTATAGTGTTATGTTTAATGTATAGTGTCACACGTAATGCATAGTGTCACACTTAATGCATAGTGTCATGTTTAATGTATAGTGTGACACTCAACACTTAGTGTCACACTTAATGCATAGTGTCATGTTTAATGTATAGTGTGACACTCAACACTTAGTGTCACGCTTAGTCACACTCAATGCTTAGTGTCACACTTAATGCATAGTGTCATGTTTAATGTATAGTGTGACACTCAACACTTAGTGTCACGCTTAGTCACACTCAATGCTTAGTGTCACACTTAATGCATAGTGTCATGTTTAATGTATAGTGTGACACTCAACACTTAGTGTCACGCTTAGTCACACTCAATGCTTAGTGTCACACTCAATGCTTAGTGTCACACTCAATGCTTAGTGTCACACTCAATGCTTAGTGTCACACTCAATGCTTAGTGTCACACTCAATGCTTAGTGTCACACTCAATGCTTAGTGTCACACTCAATGCTTAGTGTCACACTCAATGCTTAGTGTCACACTCAATGCTTAGTGTCACACTCAATGCTTAGTGTCACACTCAATGCTTAGTGTCACACTCAATGCTTAGTGTCACACTCAATGCTTAGTGTCACACTCAATGCTTAGTGTCACACTCAATGCTTAGTGTCACACTCAACACTTAGTGTCACACTCAACGCTTAGTGTCACACTCAACACTTAGTGTCACACTCAACGCTTAGTGTCACACTCAATGCTTAGTGTCACACTCAATGCTTAGTGTCACACTCAATGCTTAGTGTCACACTCAACACTTAGTGTCACACTCAACGCTTAGTGTCACACTCAACACTTAGTGTCACACTCAACGCTTAGTGTCACACTCAACACCTAGTGTCACACTCAACACCTAGTGTCACACTCAACGCTTAGTGTCACACTTAGTTGCACTCAACACTTAGTGTCACGCTTAGTCACACTCAACACCTAGTGTCACGCTTATAGTGTCACATTTAACATATAGTGTCACACTCAACACCTAGTGTCACGCTTATAGTGTCACATTTAATGTATAGTGTCACACTCAACACCTAGTATCACACTCAACACCTAGTGTCACGCTTATAGTGTCACATTTAATGTATAGTATCACACTCAACACCCAGTGTCACATTTATAGTGTCACATTTAATGTATAGTGTCACACTCAACACCTAGTGTCACACTCAACACCTAGTGTCACGCTTATAGTGTCACATTTAATGTATAGTATCACACTCAACACCCAGTGTCACATTTATAGTGTCACATTTAATGTATAGTGTCACACTCAACACCTAGTGTCACGCTTATAGTGTCACATTTAACGTATAGTGTCACACTCAACACCTAGTGTCACGTTTATCATGTCACATTTAATGTATAGTGTCACACTCAACACCTAGTGTCACGCTTATAGTGTCACATTTAATGTATAGTATCACACTCAACACCCAGTGTCATGTTTATAGTGTCACATTTAATGTATAGTGTCACACTCAACACCTAGTGTCATGCTTAATGCAGAGTGTCACATGCAAGGAAACAAGTATAATAAAATTCTGTACAGATTCTGTACAGAATCTGTACAGAATTTTCAGGTCTGTAATGCGGAATTCCGAGGAATTCTGCGTAATCCGTACGGAATTTTCGGAATCTGTGCGGAATCTGTACAGACCCAAAAAAACCTCTGCCAAAATGAAAAAAATCTGTGCAGATTCCGCACGGACTCCGAAAATTCCGTACGGATTCCGCACAGATCCATACAGAACACATGGCTAAGTGTAAAGAGCTCAATAATTGTAATTATTTTCAGTTAATAAATCATTAATATCAGTTCCCAAGGATGCTGCCAACAATCTAACAATCAGATTGTAAACATCTGCAGGATACATAGAAAGTTGGAAGCCCTTTCTCAACAACCAATGCACAAATCTCATTTCTCAGTGTTACATGGCTCACAGTGGAACCTGGAATGGTAGAGGTAACAGTTCTTGCTTGACACATTAAATCCAGAACCTTTTTTTTCCTCTGCAGATGAACTGAAACTGCATGAATTTCATCTGGGGATACTGAGGCAAACATTGATGCAACCCAATCAAAACTTGACTTTTAACCTTTAGACTAGTGTAAAGGAGAGTTTTTCACCTTTGAATAATATTAAAAACTGTGAAAATAAATGAATAATGTTCTTGAAATCAACAGTCAGAAATGTTCAACAAGTATTTTACATGATGCTGAAAAGATAGTGGGACAGGCCTTCTTGCACTTTCAGGACCACCAATACCATAAGGAAAAAGTGTTGGGTAGATCATTGGTAGTAGAGCAGGATTATTGAATTCATTAACAGGTTTAGGATCATGTGGTAATTGTAGAGATATGAAGTTCCCTGCTGTTTAAAATGTCTTAGAGCAGCAGCTCAAAGTTTGTGAGTGGGAGCATTAGCATCTACATTGGTGATCACTACACTCTGAAAAATATTGAAAGGAGACACAGGAAGCAAGACTCAAAGTATCCATTCCAATAGCTTCATGGACATCAATATTTCCCAGGTTTGCATACCCTGCTGTCAAAACATCTGCACTGCCACTTGCTGGAATATGCTCAACATGGATAGGTGGCAATATTTCAGAATCAAGACCAGCCAGTCTGTTGTGATCAATCACAATGTGTGTGGCAAGGGCAGGCTCTTGTGCAGGGGGGTCAGTAAGAACTTTTTGTGTGAACATCTGTGTTATCTTAGTGAGTTCAGAGATGATTTCCTGGTCTTCCAGGGCATAGCTTGGGATACTCCAGTGGCCTTTCCCTTGTTTAAGGGATCCTGGGTCTAATATTCCCACTACCTTTTAAGGTAGTTGGGTTATAGGGATGTCTGATTTCCCTATAAGGCGATTTACAGGTTCGCGAACAGGATCTCAACCTGATTGGCTGGAGCCCTGTGACATTCCTGTGACCGCTGACGAATTTCTATCATCTCAGATTCACTCGTCTCAGATCTTCTTTCTCTTGCCTTCCTTTTATTCATACCACTTCATTTTACATCTATGCTTGGAGCTCACTTCATACTCACCACCGACTCTCTTCATTATTTCCTTCTCCTTCAATTCCCTTCACAGGAAAGCAATTAAAGGCTCAAGCCAGTAACTCAACCAATCTCAGCCTAGCGAATGGTGTATCCTAGCACGCCATGTTTTCTCCTTCTGGTTGGAGGGGGGTTGGCAACGGGGACCAGGACGAGCGGCAGCATGATAGGAAACAGTGGTTGGTTTTGGTGCTGATGGTTTCCACAATTGAGTGGTGCTCATGCTGGTGCCATGAGGAAGGGAGGAAGGAGGAAAGTAAGTTCGACTGTTCTTCCTTTGCTCATGTGCAGACAACTGTATGCCATGCGCTGGGGATATGGGTAGGGATGGGGACTGGTGACAGCTCGACACCGATGCAGAGTGTGTGGACGGATAGCCATTGAGTATGCCTATTTCGTATTCTATCTCATCTACAAGAGGCTGTCACTGGTGGTGACCTTGGTGCAGGTGGTGCGGCATTTGAGTGGTGCTCATGTTCGTGCTGTATCATCCACCTCTCTTCCTTTTCCTTCCTCTACACCCTTTCTTTCTCCCTACCTCACCCTCTTCCCTTCGCTATGTTGCTCTTGCCCTCCCTTTACCCATCGTATCTGTATCCTCTCTTTCCCTATATCCACAAAGCTAACAAGCTGTCTCCAGTTCTACCACACCAACTTCCTATCATTCATACACACCCTGGCAGATATGGCATGCCTCAGGTGGACTGCGTGCACGAACATGGTGGGAGAAGTGGATTCTTAGGCTGGGGAGACTGGAAAGTGTGAAGCGTGAAGGTATGTTTCGTCTCTTGTCTTCTTTTATCATATGACTTTACCACATAGCTAGGCATCCTATGTTACTTTGACGTGTATCATCCAACTAACATACCACATGCACACTTCCTCGAGACGCAGGATGACAGACAACAGGTACACACCTGAACACATCTCGTTGCAGCTGCAGTTCTAAGAGAAAGCTAACCTGTACTTCTAGGAATAGCATTCATCCTGCATTCAGCTCTCCATCACTGCCAACTGCCCACTGTCAAATGATAACACCCAACTCATTCCGCCACCCCCACCTCCTCATCAACACAACAAGAACACAGTTCTTATTCGCTGAATATTGCCCCCCATTTGCGTTCTTAATTCTCCAGCAGCACACCATAGAGCCTGTGCTCGAGAATAGGAGGACCATAGACATGCCTCATCATATGACACGGCCCCTCCCAAACCACTCCACAACCCGAGCTGCAGGTCCAGCAGTTTGCCTTCGAAATCTGCTTTGAGATTCAAAACATGAGCCTAAATCAATAAATCCATTGGGTACATCTCACTCCACTTTAGTTTCTCGGTGAGACATGCTGAGATTTCATTGATCTTCAAATCAACTTCGAATACTAGAGTTGAAACATAAACCTTGAAGTATAAACGACACTAAGCAGAACTGTCGCTCAGTCAGTGCTTGAAGATGAAGGTTCCTGCAGAGTCGAGTTGAGGACCAGATTCAACAACTTTGTCAGTATAGGCATTTATCTAACTCTCAACATTTCATTGGTTTAATGGCTCCCAGTGAGGATTGGTTGCTATCACTGCTCCTTCATTCAGCACCTTCCTCCAGTCTACGTGCTTTTCTCAGCTAATGTATTATGACAACATACAACTTCCTGCTCGACAAGGTGAGTGTATACAATACTGATTGGTGATTTCAGCATGGAATTTCCCAACTCATATTTTTAAGATCGTCCTAACCCACTTGCTGAAAATTTCCATGCTTTCCTGGCCAACCTTATCTCACTAAGGACGTGTCGACTCACACTCTTTTATTATTAGTTCAAAATTCTAAGTAAATAAATTGACTTTCGTTTACATTCTATATACACTTTATTCCCATTTCATTTATATACCCCAGTGCTCGACATTAGTGTGCCATCATGAGGTCTCGTTGTCTCGAATGTATTCCATTTGTTTCTCAAGGAGTACAATGTTAAAACTATCAACACTTGCTTGCTCCAATTACCACGTAGCATTAAACTGGAAAGTGAACAATCGTCTTCCACTCATTCTTGAACTTATCCACCGCTCTATTATCGAAATCACTGACCCTAATCCATATCATCACTCACAATGCTCTGCACCAACATTACCTATCTTTACTTCACAATATTCTTTGACTCAACCCTCAC
The DNA here is from genome assembly GCA_025738555.1 of Cyathus striatus. NCBI lineage: Eukaryota > Fungi > Basidiomycota > Agaricomycetes > Agaricales > Nidulariaceae > Cyathus > Cyathus striatus. The sequence continues at coordinate 1,581,276 of JAOVFP010000013.1, read as the reverse complement.
TGCTCTCATACTCTATTCTATCCCAATTCTTCAGTTTTATTTTATACATCTATTGATGAGTGGTGTCAGCCATCGTGATCATTTTTTGCCCTGGTAAAATGATTGCCACAATCATTTTACCAGGGCAAAAAATGATCGCTTAGGCGATCAAATGTGATCATTTACCATAGAACTAGCAGAATATTACTATGCTCAAATGTGATCATTTACTATAATACTAGCAGAATATTCCCATGCTCAAATGTGATCATTTACATAGAACTAGCTAATTGCTCACGCTCAAATGTGATCATTTACCATAGGACTAGCAAAATATTCCCATGCTCAAATGTGATCATTTACTATAATACTAGCAGATTGTTCCCATGCTCATATCTGATCATTTACAATAGGACTACCACAGTATTCACACACTCAAATGTGATCATTTACATATTACCACCAGAATATTCTCACAATCAAATGTGATCATTTATGATAATACTAGCAGAATATTCCCACGCTCAAATATGATCATTTATGATAATACTAGCAGAATATTCCCATGCTCAAATATGATCATTTATGATAATACTAGCAGAATACTCCCACGCTCAAATATGATCATTTATGATAATACTAGCAGAATATTCCCACGCTCAAATATGATCATTTATGAGAATACTAGCAGAATATTCCCACGCTCAAATATGATCATTTATGAGAATACTAGCAGAATATTCCCACGCTCAAATGTGATCATTAGGTCATGCAGGTGGCATAATAGGTTGTTCATGTATGTCACATTGTGTCACACTGTGTGACATATGTGACATATGTCACACTTTACACATGTCACACATTGTCACAAACATTATATTTTGTCACATGTCACACTTTTTGACACGTAACATTTTGTCACACATTTCGATATGTCACACATGTCACACATTTAAACACGTCACACATTGTCACACATGTCACACTTTTTCACCACATGTCACACTTTTTGACATGTCACATTTTGTCACACACATCACACTTTTAGATATGTCACACATTTAAACACATCACACATTGTCACACATGTCACACTTTTAGACACGTCACATTTTGTCACACACATCACACTTTTACATATGTCACATTTTATCATGTATATCACACTCTTACATATATTACACATTTACATATGTCACATATTCCACATTTGTCTTGTTGTTTATAGCTGTCACACTTAGCTGTCAAACTTCTCACATTTGCTTGTATAATACTCCTGTCATGTAGTCACATAGGTTACATATCCAAATTCATGTTACACAACATCTGTTACAACCATTATATTCATTACACATGTTATACATCTCTTATATGTCAATATTACACCTGTTATATTCTCACATTTGTCACACATATCACACTTCCTTCTCATATCACTTGCTTGTTATGGTACTTTCTCCTTGTCAAAAAATAAAATTGCATTTTTACTTTCATTTGCACACCCAACAGTCACACAGACCCTACACACATCACACATGTCACATGAAAGGTGCTCACTAAGTTCATGCACATTACAAATTATATGGCAAAGGCACTTGACTACTTTATGAAAATCACATTTTCTCTTACTGTTTACCTGTATTGGTTGAATTCAGCATTCATAGCACTAAGCTGAAATCACATTGTGTCAACACTACTTTCTGGTAATCACAATGTTATGTTTTAATAAGACAGTCAGATTCTATAGTAGACATAACTGTACTTAGATACTAATTTTGTCTAACTAACCTTAATATGTATTCTGTATCTTCATCACATGTTATCTGGTCTGGTTATGTTGACATATCTATATCTTCCATTCAATTATTACTTCTATTGTCACATTACTTATATCTTTGTCACACTTTCTATCAGTCAATCAGATGTTTTTCTTGACTAACCAATGGGCTATATGATTTCTTGTGTCTCTCTTAACAGTGCTCACTACTGTTCAATTTTCATTGTTACAGAATTGCAAATATCTGCTGTGTGATCATTTCATCACATTTACCATCAGATTTTGAAACATAAAATGTGACATATATGAGATGTCTGACTAACATAATACTGTGAAAATGCAACTTGTGATAAATTTACCATTTTAATAATTTGACAGTCACATGTCAGAAAGCATCAAATGATGTCAACATTTTGCCTATTTCAAACTCATTTAAATGGTACAGTATTACAAATGAGAGATGTGTGACATGTGAACAAAATGTGAATAAATGTGATGTGTTGGAATATGTAACATGTGTGATGAATATAATGGTTGTAACAGATGTTGTATAACATGAATCTGGAAATGTAACCTATGTGACTACATGACAGGAGTATTATACAAGCAAATGTGAGAAGTTTGACAGCTAAGTGTGACAGCTATAAACAACAAGACAAATGTGGAATATGTGACATATGTAAATGTGTAATATATGTAAGAGTGTGATATACATGATAAAATGTGACATATGTAAAAGTGTGATGTGTGTGACAAAATGTGACGTGTCTAAAAGTGTGACATGTGTGACAATGTGTGATGTGTTTAAATGTGTGACATATCTAAAAGTGTGATGTGTGTGACAAAATGTGACATGTCAAAAAGTGTGACATGTGGTGAAAAAGTGTGACATGTGTGACAATGTGTGACGTGTTTAAATGTGTGACATGTGTGACATATCGAAATGTGTGACAAAATGTTACGTGTCAAAAAGTGTGACATGTGACAAAATATAATGTTTGTGACAATGTGTGACATGTGTAAAGTGTGACATATGTCACATATGTCACACAGTGTGACACAATGTGACATACATGAACAACCTATTATGCCACCTGCATGACCTAATGATCACATTTGAGCGTGGGAATATTCTGCTAGTATTATCATAAATGATCATATTTGAGCGTGGGAGTATTCTGCTAGTATTATCATAAATGATCATATTTGAGCATGGGAATATTCTGCTAGTATTATCATAAATGATCATATTTGAGCGTGGGAATATTCTGCTAGTATTATAGTAAATGATCACATTTGAGCGTGAGCAATCAGCTAGTCCTATGTAAATGATCACATTTGAGCATGGGAATATTCTGCTAGTATTATAGTAAATGATCACATTTGAGCGTGAGCAATTAGCTAGTTCTATGTAAATGATCACATTTGAGCATGGGAATATTCTGCTAGTATTATAGTAAATGATCACATTTGAGCATAGTAATATTCTGCTAGTTCTATGGTAAATGATCACATTTGATCGCCTAAGCGATCATTTTTTGCCCTGGTAAAATGATTGTGGCAATCATTTTACCAGGGCAAAAAATGATCACGATGGCTGACACCACTCAAGCTCTTCAACTACGCACGACCACAACCCCCTCAACCTTCTATCCCCCTCTCCCCACAAAGATATCGCAGTTCACCTTACTCAAAAACTCCCTGCCCGCCCCAACCTCCCCATCCAAAAGCGCCAACATCTCTGGACATCCCTCAGAACCCTATCCACGTCCGCTTTTGAGAACGCCGGACGTGGCTCAGAGAAGGATACTGTGGTTGGTGTTATGAATTGTGCGTGGAGGATATTTTGGTCTATCTGTTGGCAAACGGAGTGAGCCTTTGAACGAAAGAACGAAAAAAAAAAGGAGGAAAAGGGCGAAAGGAAGGAAGAAAAAGAGGGAAGGAGAGGGAAAGACACGAACCATACTCAAAATCAACTCCCTAACTTCCTCCTCTCCCATCCCCTCCCCCTCCCCTTCTTGTCCCCCCTCCCCCTCACCAACAACAACCCGTCCAAACTCCTCCAACTCAAGCATGACATACGTCCCCATCAGCTTTTTCCGCTCCATACTTTCGCGAGATCCACGACCTTCTTAACCAGCCCCAGATTCTTTTTGGCTGCGAAGAGCTGGTGGTGTTGCTGTAGAAGCTGGATGAGGGTCGGGTAGGAGGAGTATGAGGATATAAGGGCTGCATAGGGTGTTTGTTTGAGGAGACGCGGGAGGAGGGGGTGAGTTGGTTTTGGGAGGTGATTTGGCTAAGAGTGAGCGTTAGCGAGTTCGTAGCTTCGAAAGAAAAAGGGAAAGAGAACACACCTTCCCTCTAACAATCAACCCAAATAACCTATGCTTCTTCACAGCTTCCAACTGTATCGCACTAGGATACCCAGGTACCAAAATAACATACTCCATCGTATCTTCCGCCTCTTCCTACCTTTGCATGCAGGCCAATATCATTCCGCCCAGGTAGAAGTATGTGAGGACGTCTATGACGCTTATGTCTCCTGAGATGCTGGAGATTGTGTTTGGTGAGAGGAGCAGGAGGACGGTGGAAGGATTCGGGTTGTTAGCGACGTTTTGAGAATGAGAGGGTGGACGGGGGTGAGGATCGGTGGAGGGTAGATGCGGAGGAGGGAGATGAGGAGGGGGAGGGCTTGTTGTGGCTTTTCATGTCGTTAGTGTATACCAAGGGGGAAGAGGAGAGGGACGTACGACACCAGCTTCATATGTCGCTTTTTCAATTGCTTTACCAGTGCCAGAACTAGTCTTTCTTAGTATGAGTAGGAAGAGAGAAAGAAGGTAGGGGACAAACCACGATCAGGAGCAGCTCTCGCCCGCTCAACATAATAATTGTTACAAACCTCTTCTAGGACTTCCCAACGAGGGGGCAAAGCACCAGAAACACTCAACTGTGCGCACCTATCCCATTCTCATCAGTCTCTTTTAACCCCCCTTTCAAAACCGAACGAAAGAGCTCACAAAATATATAAAACGCCCAACTTATTCCCTCTCACATCGAGGACATCGAGGGGACTTGCCCAGACTAAACCGCTCGTTTCGCACGGGATGCCTCGGAGTGTATGTGCGAGGGCTTGGATATTGTTTGATGTGGTTAGGATTTGGAGGGGCCATGGTTTGGTCATCTGTGTGGGTGGGCAGCAATCAAGTAAGTCGAACAACTTGAGGTGATCGTCGTGCCGAGAAAAGGGTGTTTGGCAAATAAAGTACGGATAAACAAGTACGGATAAACAAAAACGTCACGCAGTAACGCGCAATTGATGAACAAAGGTTCCAATAAGATATTTGATTCGCAGCTAATATATTGATTCGAAGAAATCATGTGGGTCGGATGGTCCCGGTCCCGTGCTACTGTCATCCCATAACTCCCAACGAAGTTGAACGAACATCAACCTGCACACCCCTCCAGAGTCAAAATCATATCACTTCCCAACTACTCTAAACGATCTTTTAAAGTACACAGAGCAAAAAAAAAAGGGGGGGGATTACACTGGAACGATGGTATATTGCTTGCATGTAGACCACGACCCTCCCTATTTCCTCCCCCCCATCTCATTTAATAAAATTCATAAATCACCAATTCCTCCCAAGAAGGCCCCAAATTCTCACTGCCCACCAAATCGCCCTGCCCAACGACCCCGTTGCCGTATGGCACACCACCTCATGTGCCATCCGACTGTTGGTTGTTGACTACCTGTTGTTTTGGGAGGAGTTAGATCAAAGGGAAGGGGGAAGAGAGGAAGAAAACAAAATGCAGCGCATACGATACATTCACATAGCTGGGATCACGGTGGAAAGTGAGTACGATGGAGGAGTTCGACCAGCCACAGCAGTCGAAACGAAAACACAGTCGTGCACAAGCGACGCGTGGAGGATGAGGAAGGGGAAGAGGAGTCGAAAGCCAGCACAACGGGAATGAGCAACGACCAGCATAGACAATCGTAGCTACAATCCCAACCCAGCCCAACGAATGCCAAAAGCGTAGCACGACCCCTACCAACCATGCACACAAACGCACGAGGGACGAAGGAGAGGAAGGTGGGTGGTTGTGAGCCAGCACCAGACAACTCCAACGTGAACTGGTAGCGTATACGGCCCTTCGGAGCCCCAAGCCCCAACCGGCGCACAAAAACAAACGCAGGAGCCCATCCACCCACATCCACATCCACAGCCGCACTCCCAGCCCAGCCTCACCCAACTATATGTGCAAAGGAGAGAAAGAAAGGAGAGGAAGGTGTAGACAGATGTAAATGGGGGGTTGAGAGCCAGTACAACTCCAACGGGAGGAACGAACAATGCGTATACAGCCCTCCACACTTAAGCTCACGCATTTCCAACCCAACCTCACCCAACTGTGTGCACGATGCGCAGAGGACGAAGGCTAGCACAACTCCAACGGGACCTAGCATCGTACACTCCAGCCTGAATCTCGTAGCTGAATACAGAGCGCAGCCATTTATATTTAGGTATTGATTATCCCGATGCGAAGAAGAGGTGATAAGGCCATCATCATCCTCGCACACTGACACCCTGCTCCCTCAGCACCAGTGCCTGAGGCATCATCCCACGATTTGTCTGATTTTTTGTTTTTGACTACCTGTTGTTGTGAGGGGCATCAGAGGGGTGCCAGCCATTCTGATCATATAACAGCAGTGTTATATGATTGCCCCAATCGAATAAGCCATGCTATTTTATGATTGGGATCATAAACAATCATTGAGGTTCTAATTGAATACTACTATTGTATGAATGTATTAAATGATCATAAGCAATCATTGATTGTTTCTAATTGGATATTACTATTGTATGGATGGTTAGGTGATCATAAACAATCACTGGATTGTTTTTAATTGAATACTACTATTGTATGAATGTATTAGGTGATCATAGACAATCATTGATTTATCTAATTGAATACTACTATTGTATAGATGCATTGGGTGATCATAGGCAATCATTGAAGTTCTAAATCAATATTACTATTGTATGAATGTATTAAGTGATGATAAACAATCATTGATGTTTTCTAATCCAATATTAATATTGAATGGTGGTGAGGCAATCATAAACAATCATTGATTTTTTCTAATTGAATATTATTATTGTATGAATGGTGAGGTGATCATAAACAATCATTGATCCTTACTAATTGAATATTAGTATGAATGGAGAGACAGTCATAAACAATCATTGATTTTTTCTAATTGAATATTATTATTGTATGAATGGTGAGGTGATCATAAACAATCATTAATTTTTACTAATTGAATATTAGTATGAATGGATAGGCAATCATAAGCAATCATTGATCTTTTCTAATTGAATATTATTATTGTATGGATGGTGAGATGATCATAAACAATCATTAATTTTAATAATTGAATATTAGTATGGATGGTTAGGCAATTATTAGCAATCATTGGCTATTGTATGGATTTGTCACATTTCCTCACATGTCACACATCTTCCCGCGCGTCACATATTTCCCGCATGTCACGTTTTTCATGCACGTCACGTTAGTCACATATATTCCCACGTGTCACGTTCGTCTCGCGCGCGTCACAATTGTCACGTATATTCCCGCGCTTCATGTTAGTCACGCGCGTCACATTTTCCTCACGCGTGACGATTGTCACACATATTCCCGCGCCTCACATATTTCCCGCGCATCACATATTTCCCACGCATCACATATTTCACGCACGTCACGTTCGTCACATATATTCCCACGCATCACATCTGTCACATTCTTCCCGCCCGTCACGTCTGTCACGCATATTCCCGCGCATCACGTTCGTCACACATTTATCACAATTTTCACGCGCGTCACGTCTGTCACAATTCTCCCACACTATGCATATATCACACTTGTCACGCTTTAGCGCGTTTGTCACGCTTTAGCGCGTTTGTCACGCTTTAGCGCGTTTGTCACGCTTTAGCGCGTTTGTCACGCTTTAGCGCGTTTGTCACGCTTTAGCGCGTTTGTCACGCTTTAGCGCGTTTGTCACGCTTTAGCGCGTTTGTCACGCTTTAGCGCGTTTGTCACGCTTTAGCGCGTTTGTCACGCTTTAGCGCGTTTGTCACGCTTTAGCGCGTTTGTCACGCTTTAGCGCATTTGTCATGCTTTGTATGCGCGTCACGCGTCACGTTTGTCACGTTCTTTATGAGCGTTACGCTTTTATGCATGTCACATGTGTCACGTCTTTGAGGCGCGTCACACATTACATTTGTCATATTCTTTATGAGCCTTTTATGCATGTCACACATGTCACGTCTTTGAGGCGCGTCACGCCGTGACAATCTGACATTCTTTCGCGCGTCACATATGTCACATACATTCTCGCATGTCACAATTGTCACATATATTCCCGCGCTTCATGTTAGTCACGCTTTTCACGCGCGTCACGCTTTTCATGTGTGTCACGCGCGTCACATTCGTCACACTTTTAGCGCTCGTCACACTTTTCACATTCTTACATTTGTCATGCTTTGAAATCTTGCCTTTCTTGGGTATTAATCTTTTGATTCACAGTACATGTCCTATGTGTGTCACTCATCATGCTCTTTTCACATGTTACATTGGCCACAATTTTCACAGCTCAGTAATCTAATTTGGCCTTTGATATTGACAACATATCTAAATTTGAAACTATGTGAAGTGGGGAATACTCAGCATATCACTTGTTATCCACTATTATCCTATCATGGTTTTCATTTGCAGTATGTTTTTGATGCAAGTCACATGTCAAGTTTGTCATGTTCTCAATATACATCTCATTTGTCACATTTTGTGCATATTTCATAAGATCAAAAGATTTCTGGAACTTATTATGACATGTAGAATATTTCAACTTTATTTATCTTTCATAAGATATAACCACTTGAGCCAGTTATATGTGTCTGGTTACCTGTATATCTATATCTTTGTTCACATTACAGAACAGAAGTATCCAAAACTGCAGAATAAATTATTAAAGCAAGGAAACAAATATGTTCTTGCTAAATTGAAGGTTATAACATGGGATATTACAATTAGTAAATTATGGAAGTCAAACAGTAAGAAGCAACTAGAATGAAAAATGTAGTGTGTATGTAAGTTCATTGACATTTTACAATCAAGACTAGAGATATGATATAATGGTATTGAACTATGTAACTCTACATCACATCAAACTTACACATCTCAGTTATTAGATGATCATGATTCTTGTATCACTATTGGTTATACTGATATCTTCAATACACATTATTGAGTTGCATATCTGCTTACTCTATATAACTACATGACAGTTTGCTTTATTGATACAGAGAGGTAATGTAAACTATCTCCACTCTTACTGATATTGTGTCACAATGTGGAGCAGGCAGATTGCCTGTACCATAGAATTGGGCTTATTTCTCTTTTTGATACTCAGCTCACTACCATTGTTCTGTACATATTTAAGTACAGAACACTACATTCATTAAATAGAGGTGACTTTCCCTTGCTAGTACCTGTGGATATATGGATGTGCTATCAACTCACAAATTCTTTGTCTTAGAATTTCCTTCAACCCAGAAACTTCTTCCATGTCAATCAGGTTCACTTCTATACTGCTGTATGTATTGATGTCTCTGATAAATGTTGCTTATCCTTGTACATGCATGGCTTAATCTTTGTGGTAAGCATATGACTACTGGCAGAATGAATCAGATAGCAACTCAGACAGCATCAGGAAGTGGTCCATGGACATACTATTGCTGAGTATCCATCTATTAATATAGTTTTCAATTTGCAACCCTATACTAAGAGCATGACAAGTGTTATACTTACAAAGCATAACAAATGTAATGCTTTGAGAAATGTAATGACACACATAGGACATGTAATGTGAATCAAAAGATTAATACCCAAGAAAGGCAATATTTCAAAGCATGACAAATGTAAGAATGTGAAAAGTGTGACGAGCGCTAAAAGTGTGACGAATGTGACGCGCGTGACACACATGAAAAGCGTGACGCGCGTGAAAAGCGTGACTAACATGAAGCGCGGGAATATATGTGACAATTGTGACATGCGAGAATGTATGTGACATATGTGACGCGCGAAAGAATGTCAGATTGTCACGGCGTGACGCGCCTCAAAGACGTGACATGTGTGACATGCATAAAAGGCTCATAAAGAATATGACAAATGTAATGTGTGACGCGCCTCAAAGACGTGACACATGTGACATGCATAAAAGCGTAACGCTCATAAAGAACGTGACAAACGTGACGCGTGACGCGCATACAAAGCATGACAAATGCGCTAAAGCGTGACAAACGCGCTAAAGCGTGACAAACGCGCTAAAGCGTGACAAACGCGCTAAAGCGTGACAAACGCGCTAAAGCGTGACAAACGCGCTAAAGCGTGACAAACGCGCTAAAGCGTGACAAACGCGCTAAAGCGTGACAAGTGTGATATATGCATAGTGTGGGAGAATTGTGACAGACGTGACGCGCGTGAAAATTGTGATAAATGTGTGACGAACGTGATGCGCGGGAATATGCGTGACAGACGTGACGGGCGGGAAGAATGTGACAGATGTGATGCGTGGGAATATATGTGACGAACGTGACGTGCGTGAAATATGTGATGCGTGGGAAATATGTGATGCGCGGGAAATATGTGAGGCGCGGGAATATGTGTGACAATCGTCACGCGTGAGGAAAATGTGACGCGCGTGACTAACATGAAGCGCGGGAATATACGTGACAATTGTGACGCGCGCGAGACGAACGTGACACGTGGGAATATATGTGACTAACGTGACGTGCATGAAAAACGTGACATGCGGGAAATATGTGACGCGCGGGAAGATGTGTGACATGTGAGGAAATGTGACAAATCCATACAATAGCCAATGATTGCTAATAATTGCCTAACCATCCATACTAATATTCAATTATTAAAATTAATGATTGTTTATGATCATCTCACCATCCATACAATAATAATATTCAATTAGAAAAGATCAATGATTGCTTATGATTGCCTATCCATTCATACTAATATTCAATTAGTAAAAATTAATGATTGTTTATGATCACCTCACCATTCATACAATAATAATATTCAATTAGAAAAAATCAATGATTGTTTATGATTGCCTCACCACCATTCAATATTAATATTGGATTAGAAAACATCAATGATTGTTTATCATCACTTAATACATTCATACAATAGTAATATTGATTTAGAACTTCAATGATTGCCTATGATCACCCAATGCATCTATACAATAGTAGTATTCAATTAGATAAATCAATGATTGTCTATGATCACCTAATACATTCATACAATAGTAGTATTCAATTAAAAACAATCCAGTGATTGTTTATGATCACCTAACCATCCATACAATAGTAATATCCAATTAGAAACAATCAATGATTGCTTATGATCATTTAATACATTCATACAATAGTAGTATTCAATTAGAACCTCTGTTACGTACCGATTCTCTTCCTGCTTAGAAGTGGTTGCGAAGACACCCGGAGGGTGTGGGAGAACTATAACGGAAACCCGAAGTGAGTACGGGTGCGGAAACGTAGAGCGGGAGTGCGGAAAGAACCGTGGCTTCAGCTTGTGTGCTGCGCCGCCTGGATATCCCCAGGGAATGGTTCGTATTTCGAGGAAGATGATATGTAACCAAGGAAGACGTTCCAGAGTATAAGAGAAGGCTTCGCCACTACACTAGGTAGTGGGAGAGAAACCCGAAGGAAAACCCGGAGCGGGTTTCGAACTTAGAGTAGGAAGAAAGTGTACAGAGTTGATACGAATACTAAAGACTACCTATTACATCTGGAAGACTACTTATACTAAGTAGGAACCTGTAGATACGAATGTAGAAGTATTATACAAAGGACAAGTCAAAGGAGTAAGTAGGAAATGAAGTCTTGGCAAAGCGGAGTAGGGCGCAAATGACGCGCTCAGAATGAAGAATAAGGAACTAATCTACAAAGGCCATAATGAAACGTATAAGTAGGAATGGAAGAGAGGAGTAATAGAATGATGACGCGGTGAGGCCGTCATAAGAGAAAGTACGTATCCGAAGTATCCGATAGAAAACCCGACGGGTTCCGGGTACGTTCCCGGGCGGGAACGTCGGGAAGTGTAAACCCGAAGCGGGTACGTTCCGGGAATGGACCGGGTATGTTAGAAGGTCACGTGGGAACGTCGGCACGATGTATCCGGACATGGATATAACAGTATCCCCCTTTTAGGGCCGAGCCCACGAGGTCATACTGTGTGCGAGAAAATATAACTAAAAATAATACGAGAAATCCTATTGGTCAGTAGATGTTCAAATAAGAGAAAGAGAGCGCATCTGATTCCTTTGGCAAGGGAAGTAGCAAAGGTGTGAACTACAAGTTCCTGAGTAAGTTCCAGCAAGTCGTAGCTGAACCCGAGACCTATTAACACTGTCCATGGATGTGGAAGGACATGTGCATCAATAATCCACTGGTAGCCATTCGTTCCGGATGTTCCGGTAATGCGGCAAGCTTAGTTGCACTGCCGATTGTATATCCGACTGAGATGAGTGTCGGAACTGGGTTGGAAGCATCGGAAGAGTTGGGAATGGATGGGGAAGTGATTGGAAGATATTGGATGAGGTCTGGGTTGGATGCGGAAGTAGCAGGAACTGCCAGGGAAAATGCAGGAAGCATTGGAAGATAGCGTAGTCTATCAAGTTGAGTTACAGATGTCATGATGCCAATTTCCAGGTGGTAGGCAAACTCGATAAGTTGTCCTGAGATGTTTCCAAGGTATCTGGGCATGTTGTCCATGTTTCCATATTGAAACCTTGCTCGTGGAATGCCTCCGGGATCCGGATGCATACGAGGAAGTTGTGACGGGTGCCGGAATTGCGTCGGAAGGTGTGGAAGTAGCTCGGGTCGAGTTGCAGACGCAGAGGGAGTGATGGAAATGGTCGTAACACGTTACCAAGAATTAATGTACTTGTATCTCGCTTTTTGGATGTTATTCGTTGTTTTTGGTTTTTGTATAAGGTGAAACTGCAAGCGGATAATAAGTAACGTGAAATTTAAGAAATAGGAGTAGGGCCGGGCTTATCCGGATAGCGGGAGTGGAACTCTTCAATGATATCCGTAGCGTGTTCCAGTTCCGTGGCTGGAAGCCATGAAAACTCTTCATCTGTCCCTTCATACCCTAGCCAGCGTACGTAGTACCTCAGTTTGCAACGCAAACGACGATCCAGTTTAGAGTCCAATATTTCCGAGACCTCGTATTCAATATCACCATCAACCTGGACAGGTGGTGGTGGAGGAATAATGCGATCTGGGATAGTATTTTCAGTATTGGGTTCAAGCATGGATACATGGAATACTGGGTGGACTGCACGAAATTGTTCTGGAAGGCGCAAGGTACGCGAATGCGATCCGGCAAGTGCGATGACTTCAAAAGGTCCTAGGAACTTTTCTGCAAGTTTCCGGGATGGTCGGGTTGTCCGGAAGTACTCGGCTTTAACGTATACCTTTGTCCCGACAGGGAATGCGGGTGCGGGTTTGCGACGCGCATCGGCGGGTGCTTGATAACGTTTCTGCGCACTGAGTATTTCGGTCCGAAGCATCTCGTGAAGTTCCTCGAGGTTTACTGCGAAGTGCCGTGCACGAGCGGAAGTGAGATCACGTTCCGGATGTATCGCAAGGTTCGGGTGATAACCCTTGTTTGCGTAGAACGGTGAAATTCCTGTGGTTGCGCTCGGTGCATTATTGTAAGCAAATTCAGCAAGAGGTAAGAGATCACACCAGTTATCCTGCTGGTAGTTGCAGTAGGCCCGAAGGTATTGTTCCAGAGTTTGGTTTGTGCGTTCCGTTTGGCCGTCGCCTTCGGGATGATAACCCGAGGTGAAATGTAAAGTGATGTCGAGGGCCGTACCGAGGAGCGGAAGAAATGTGACACAAACTCGGAACCACGATCGGAAGTGATGTGTTCCGGGACTCCGTGCTTGGAAAAGACATGAAGTACAAATAGAAGCGCAAGGTCGGAAGAAGAGCAAGTGGTATGAGTGGGAATGAAGATAGACTGCTTGGAGAAACGATCCACGATAACGAGTATAGAATCATACTTGGAAGCCGATGATTTTGGAAGTTGATCTATGAAATCCATAGATATCGAATGCCATGGGCGTCCGGGAACCGGAAGTTGTTTCAGGGTTCCGTACGGGCGGTGGCGCTGTGGTTTAGAACGCATGCAAGTATTACAAGACTTACAATAGTCCTTTACAAACGTCCGTATAAGCGGCCAAGTATATTCGCGTCGAATTAGCTCGAGGGTCTTGTTCTGTCCAAGGTGTCCTGAAAGCGGGTGGTCGTGTTTGTACTGTAAAACCCGAAGCCGAAGGGTTCCGGAGTCCGGAACATAGATCCGGTTATCTAGACGGAGGAAACCGTCCGGGGTTACAGTCCAACGATTCTCGGGAGTCCGCATTCGGATAACTGCGACCGGGTCATTAGGGAGAGCTGATAATATGTCAGTATGTAACTGTTCAATGTCCATGATGATACTAGCGCGAAGAGCAGGTACAATAAGTGAGGTTGCTCGGAGAGAAGTGATAAGCTGTTCCTGGGTGAACACTGGACGATAGTTATGCGGATTGACCTTAGCGTAGTCGCTATCCCCCTCTTTAGGGTAGACGTCCCATCGTCTAGTCAGAGCATCCGGCTTCGCCCCGAGTTTTCCGGGTCGAAAGCGGATCACTAGATTGAACTGGGAAAGATACTCGGACCATCGGGCTTGTCGTCGGGACAAGATCTTGGTTGTGGAAAAGTATTCCAAGTTCTTGTGGTCTGTGACGACATCGATGGGTGAACCGGAACCTTCCAGGTAATGACGCCAGACTTGGAATGCTTCGAAGATAGCAAGCAATTCCTTGTCGTGGGTGTCGTAGTTTAACTCGGGAGGTGTAAAGGTTCGTGAGTGGAAAGCGATAGGGTGAATCTCGCCATCATCAGAAACTATAGACAGGATAGCAGCCAACGCGTAATCCGAAGCGTCGGTTTCCACGATGAGCTGCTTGTCGGGAACCCAATGGGTAAGAATGGGTGCCGACGTGAAAGCGTCCTTAAGTTCAGTGAAAGCGGAACGGCATTTTTCCGAGAAGTTCCACGGATTACCCTTCCGGGTAAGGCGGGTGAGCGGAACAACTATGTCGGAATAGTTGTATATAAAACGCCGATAGAAATTAGCGAACCCAAGGAAGGATTGAATGTCTTTTACTTTCCTTGGTTCCGGCCATTCTTGAATAGTCTTCACCTTTGTTGGAGACATGGTGAGACCGTTGGGCGATAGTATATATCCGAGATATTCCACGGATTCCGAGTGGAACTCACACTTATCCGCGCGCGCGTACAACCCGTGCTTCCGGAGTCGACGCAAAACTTCCCTGACATGTTGGCGATGTTGCGCAAGGTTATCAGAGTATATAAGGATGTCATCCAAATAAACTATGACGCACACATCAAGAAGGTCTTTGAAAACATCGTTCATGAAGCGTTGGAAACCCGCGGTGCATTGGAAAGTCCGAAGGGCATGACTAGCCATTCGAAGGATCCATAGCGAGTCCGGAAAGCGGTTTTCCATTCATCGTCCTCGGCAATGCGGACCAGGTGGTACGCATGACGTAGGTCGATCTTGGTGTAGATACGGGCGCGACGGGGACTGTCGAGCAAATCTGAAATGAGTGGCAAAGGATAACGATCCTTTTTAGAAATAGCGTTCAACCCGCGGAAATCCACACAAAGCCGAAGCGATCCGTCCTTCTTGCGGACAAAAAGGACGGGAGCTCCGTGCGGAGAGCGTGAAGGTTGAATAAATCCGATCCGGATATGTTCATCGATGAATTCCCGAAGAGCAGAAAGCTCGGATTGGGAAAGGGAATAGATCCGACCTACAGGAGGTGAAGCACCTTCTTCTAGGTTGATCTTTAAGTCGTAGGGACGGTGAGGGGCAAGTGTATCTGCCCGGGACTTGCTAAATACATCAGCAAACTCGTGATACTCAGACGGTATTGAAGAGAGATCCGGAGCTTCCTCTGGATTGAGGGCAGCGGCGGAAGCGACAGCACCAAGCTGGATACGGAAAGTCTGTGCTCCTCTAAACGGCATGCACGCGAGAAGGCGGCACCATTTATTAGCGAAATGCTAGGAGGAGGTGGCAGAGACTCATCAGAGGTGACCGGAGATGGATCCTCGGAAGCGGAACCTGGTTCCGAGATCCCGGATTTGAGCGGAAGTTGCTCGGAAGTGTCTGGAGTCCGGAATGTTAATGAGCCCGATACCCAGTCAATCAACGGATTGAAGCGGGTGAGCCAATTGTATCCTAGGACTGCAGAACACACGGAATCAAGAGGTGTCACATAGAGTTCGACTGTAATACATTCACCGGTAGGGAATAGTACAGGCAGTGTAACGAACTCGGTTATAACATGATTGGTGGTGCCATCGAAAAGTCTGAGAGCGATAGGTGGAGTAGGTGAGGTAGGAATAGCATGTGTCCGAACGAAAGATGAATCCATAAAACAATGGGTAGAACCCGAATCGACTAGAGCGCTATATGAAACTGTACAGGGTGTAGGGAGAGCATGGATGGTACTACAAAGTGGAATATGAAGGGCATTGGGGTCGGAAAGAGCGGAAGCGTTGAGTCTTACCTGCATCGGCTGCGCACAAGGGGGGGAACAACGCGGTCCTCGGCTTGTGTGGTGTCCAGAGGACCGCTCCCTATTTTTCGAACCCGAAGCCGGGTTGGAAAGAGGCGCGGACCTGCGGGTCGAGGGACCCGCAGAAGCCGACGTAGGAGCCGAAGCGGATATTCCGGATGCCCGGGCTCTAGCCGCGGAAGAGGCAGAGCGGGGACATTCTTTGGCGCGATGCCCCGGATTACCGCAGAACAAGCATAGATTGTTGTCCATGCGACGCTGACGTTCTTGTGGCAAAAGTTTGCCATCTCGACCAACCTTGTCATTCAATTCCGGCCTCCGCTGTTGGGGAGGCTGCGAGGAACGAGGTGGGTGACTACCAGCACGGTGGGGATAGCTCGGACGAGGTGCATATTGGCCCGAAACGAGGCGGGAAGGCGCCGGGGTGACTGCGGGCGGTTTGTAGTAGCTCTAACAGAGCTATCCGGAACCCGCGGACCCCGAGGCTGGTGGGATTCCCGCGTACGCTCGGACTGGCGTTCCCAGTACCGACTATCGATCCCTTGAGCTAGTTTAATCATCCCGCGCTTTGTGGTAGGTTTCCCAACATGAGAGATCTCATCCTTAATGCGACCCGGAAACCCGGAATAGAGTCGGTGGCATAAGGACTTATCATCCCAGTCGGTGCGCTGTGCAAGCCTGTTGAACTGTACAAGATACTTGGACAGTTTCTGTGAATCCTTCATAACAAGGACATCCAGATCATTCTCGGCATCCCCTTCCGGGTTCGCTAACCCGAAGTTATCCTCTAGCATGACGACGAAAACCTCCCAAGAGTGAAGGAACTCATCATCAGCATAGGGATTGGAGAGGGTCGGCATAACGAGCTGAAGCGCGGTATCCCGAAGATATGCGAGAGCGAAGTTGACTTGGGAGTGTCCATCCGAGTATTGGGAAGGATTATTCCGGAAGTAAATTTGGCATTGAGTAATGAACTGCTCCAACTTCTCAGCACTGGAACCATCAAAAGTATCTGGCTTTTGAACGTTGCGTTCCCGACGTGTTCCCGATGTACCCCGGGCGGATTCCGCAACTCTCAAAAGAGCTTCGGCAAGCCGGTCTTCCCGGGAGTGGCGCGCAAGAGGTGTGCGCCTGGGATTGTCGACATCATCCTCATCACCATCATCCCCTGAGTCTGAGGATGGTGGAGACGGAGGATTGGGCTGAGAAGGAGGTGGAGGTGGCGGTCCAATGGTACCACCATCAGAGCCGTGACCCTCGGGAGTGTCCCGGTCTGCTGCGACTGTACCGTATGGCGGTGGAGTGCCATCCGGAGGAGCCTGAGCAGATCCGAGGTTCCCGGCTGCAGGAACAGAAAGTAGCTGAGCGGAAGTCGAGGGTGGACCCAGGAAAGTAGCACTAGGAGGTGGTGCTGGGCTGGGTGTAACCCGAGACGGTGTAGAAGGTAGAGAACCTGAAGTACTCCGTGGAGGCTGTTGCCTCGTAGCTGCACGGGTGGCACGAGCACCCACAGCATTGGTATGACTAGCGGTATGCGCTGTGCGAGTAACCGAAGTCCCAGTTGGAGCCATGATAAAGAGATATCCAAGGTATCAGTATTCGTATACTGTTACGTACCGATTCTCTTCCTGTTTAGAAGTGGTTGCGAAGACACCCGGAGGGTGTGGGAGAACTATAACGGAAACCCGAAGTGAGTACGGGTGCGGAAACGTAGAGCGGGAGTGCGGAAAGAACCGTGGCTTCAGCTTGTGTGCTGCGCCGCCTGGATATCCCCAGGGAATGGTTCGTATTTCGAGGAAGATGATATGTAACCAAGGAAGACGTTCCAGAGTATAAGAGAAGGCTTCGCCACTACACTAGGTAGTGGGAGAGAAACCCGAAGGAAAACCCGGAGCGGGTTTCGGAACTTAGAGTAGGAAGAAAGTGTACAGAGTTGATACGAATACTAAAGACTACCTATTACATCTGGAAGACTACTTATACTAAGTAGGAACCTGTAGATACGAATGTAGAAGTATTATACAAAGGACAAGTCAAAGGAGTAAGTAGGAAATGAAGTCTTGGCAAAGCGGAGTAGGGGCGCAAATGACGCGCTCAGAATGAAGAATAAGGAACTAATCTACAAAGGCCATAATGAAACGTATAAGTAGGAATGGAAGAGAGGAGTAATAGAATGATGACGCGGTGAGGCCGTCATAAGAGAAAGTACGTATCCGAAGTATCCGATAGAAAACCCGACGGGTTCCGGGTACGTTCCCGGGCGGGAACGTCGGGAAGTGTAAACCCGAAGCGGGTACGTTCCGGGAATGGACCGGGTATGTTAGAAGGTCACGTGGGAACGTCGGCACGATGTATCCGGACATGGATATAACAACCTCAATGATTGTTTATGATCCCAATCATAAAATAGCATGGCTTATTCGATTGGGGCAATCATATAACACTGCTGTTATATGATCAGAATGGCTGGCACTTATGGGCATCAGTAGTGCCGTGGAAGATTACGCAGACTACTCTCCTACGGGTAAGGAAGAGGGCTAGCGCGTGCTTGGGACGGAACAGAAGACGGATAAGGGGAAAAGGGGGCCTCGAGCATGCACCAACCGTATATAGCAGAGCATACTCCACAGTTGAATCACAAACAGTTAGCGACATGCTTAAGTACAATGCAACAACCCATTCAGCCACAATCACAATCGAAAACCCAACCTAATCTAATTGGTCGAGAGCCAGTAAGATTCCAAGCAACACGTATACAGCCTTGATTTGAATGGACCTTAGTACACAATGCGGGGCATAAGCAGTTGCAACCCGAATCCCATGCCCGAACTGGCTTGCAAACGAGTAGGTCATCAAGTATCATGCGTCAACGCGTCAACCGAGCCTTAGTCCCAGCAGAATCGGCAGCACGAACAACGTCCAAAGCGGGGTAGAACCAGCATATGCAGAACACGAGCATAGCCCGGTACCCCAACCAAGTCCAAAAGGCTGTCCACCAGTGATTAGCTGACTAGTAACCCCCAACCAAGATTTCCTCAAACGCATGGGAGCGCACAAGAGGTCAAGAGCTCGATACGACAGATGAAACACATGCATAGATACTAAAATACAAGAACAAATGAAATAATGAGCTACGCTCAAATAGCGAATCAAACACACCTTGCTAAAATATTCTCTCCCTCGCCCAACCTCCCCATCCAACTCAATGCAGCATCTACGCTAGCGCTTGTACATCATTCATATCTTGCTCTGCTTGGGTCGAAGGTCGGAGAATCAGACTTGGTAAGTGCGAAGAATGAAGAGGGGAAAGAGACAGAAAAGTTGGAGAGAAGAATGGAGGGGATGAAACTTACATTATTGTTGTGCGTGCCTCTGGTATGGAGTTCGGACCGGAACTAGGAACACTTCCGTGACGCGTTGCCTCAGATGAGTGCTGTGACATGGAATCGTTTCGCACTTCAACAATTGTAGCTATAAATTGCGAACGTAAATATAATTCAAATGTCTCAATAATATTTAATTCACAAGAAAGTTTCAAAAAACGAGTCATCATTCGTCAATTTGCATATACAAAAAAAAAATGGCCCAAGCGCATCAAATCTACATATAAAATCCCTCGCCTACCACCTTGATTCTTTACCACTCTGGCCTATAGGCTTAGATCAAGTGTAGTATCTGTTCTTAATAGTTTAACCACTAGTATGAGGGTGGTTCCCTCATACCTGGTTATCTAATTTTTGCCTCCCCAGCTTCCAGAGCTCTGCTTGCATCTCTGGAACATGATGACCTTACTGCTGCACTACCGGCTTGTGTCGTCGGGGAATTTTTCTTTTTCTGAAGTCTTTCTTTTTGCTACTTGTCTTGAGATGGCCTGTTGGCTAAGCTTTGTAAGATAGCAAATGGAATTTGACTCTTCTATTAATTTTTGTTACTTATATGTCATATATGAAGGGGTTTCTTTCTTTTTTGGATAATCTCAGACTCATAGATTGTAGTGTTATTTGGTAGTTGGTAATTAAGGATCGCCAAATTTCCCAGTATTTTTACTAGCTGACTAGCCTTCTTTTCGTCATTATGGTAAATTACATTCCAATTACTGTCGATGTCCGACCAGTCGTTATACAACTAGAACAATATCTAAGCTACTAATCTACAATGTCATAGAACCTCAACCATCTAGACCAAGTCCCTGTTCTGCTTTCGAGTCACTAGCCACACTATGTTGAATCGCATATGTGGTCCACTTCTGGAAAAGAATAACAATTTTTTGGAGAAAAGGGTCCTTTAGCCGATATTTTATTTTCACCAAAATGTACCCAGTTCGAACAATCACGAACATCGCATGAACGTGGCTGGCGAGGTCGGGGAAGCTGTCGAAGGGGAATACGTGAGTGGTAACCATATCCTCGCTCAGTGGGGTTGCGATGACATTCCGGCAAGTGAGTATAACATCGTCCATGTGCTGTACAGGAAACAATGAGTAGGTACGCAGGTCTAAAATGATACATCAAACATACCTTGATCTCAGGAAAGTTCGAATCCAGATTCTCGTAGTAAGTCTGGATGGTATCCTTGTCTGGTAACAAGATCCATTTGGCCCGTTGAAACATTTTGGTAAGCGAGATTCCGACTACGTCTAAGTTCAATATGTGATAAACTGTGAAATTGAACAATTATGCACCTGCGAAGATGTTGGATCTAGAATCCAAATCCAGGGTTCCTTTCTGCATGCCCCAAGCATACTCCAACGAGTCCAGCTAATGGATATAAGTATATAGATATAATGTTGATGGTGTTGTGCGTACGAAGGACGGGTTTGTTCTAATCATTGATTTAGGTATCATACGGCAATATTCGAGGCCCCAGTTGGATGAGGTGTTTTCCACCAGGCAACAGTCATTGTTGGAATCGGTAGAATCAGACATGGTTATCACTGGACAAGATGAAGAATATACGGTTCAAGTGGGCTCGAATTGTGAATGTTACTTGATCATATATGGCTCAATGACGTCATTATTTACATTTGGCCTTCCCTTGAACCTCATGTTAAGAGAAGAGGTTCAGTGAGATTAACACATTACTTATGTTCGTAATTAGAGGAGGAATGATAGAATCAACGAAGAAACAGAGTTAGTCCGTATCACACGCCGACCCTGACATAGTGCACTCTCCTGCAGAGTCCAATCTTGCCTGCAACACACCCTTCACAACCGCTCTCAGAGATGATCGTTTAAAAGTACATGAAAAAAAGGAAGACAAAAATGGTACAAGAAAACATAAAACATCAAAAACGTTAAAGAAAAAATGTGATACACTGACTCTTTGAAAGGCTAAGTAACAATTGAAAATTGTATGCACACCAGAACGGCATATCTCCCCCCTTCCTCCCCACTTAATACAATTCATAGCCCACCAAACTCCTCTCAAGGTCTCACATCCTCATTGCCCACCTAAACGCCCTGACCACCGACGCCAGTGGTGTCTGCCCCACCCGACGCACTGTCCCATGAGCCGTATGAAAGTTGTTGGTTTTGACTACCTGTTGTTGGGAGGGAGGAAGGGTTGATTCGGTTAGAGAGAGGGGAGAAAGGAAGGACGGAAGGTAGAAATATGAGGAGAAAGGGACAGTCCCCAGCACAACACAACGTAGCGGGTGAGATACATCGACACAGCCAGGAACACGGGAGTAATGGATACGAAGCAAAGCCCCGCCCAGCTGCAGCAGTCTCAACGAATGCCCAACCGTGCACACATGACGCGCGGGGGACGAAGGAAGGGAGATCGAAAGCTTGCACAGCTTCAACAAACAGCAATCGCGTATACAGCTGTACAGCCACTATCCCAACCCAACCCAACGAAGGTCCAAAAGCCAGAGCCAGCTCAATACCAACACCAACGGGAGTTGCATTGTACACTCCAACCAGCCTGAATCTCATACCTCCCAACGCCTAAAGCGCCCACACACCTGACAGCCTCCAAACGGACGACACGTATGCACACCTCAAGTGCGTACACCCAACTCTACACCACGTTGCACACGAAGGAGCATGAAGATAGAGGATCAGGGCATTAGTGATCCCAAATTCATCACAAACGCATAGCTGACCCTGCCCAACCTGTCCACGACGCACCAGCCAACCAAGGCGCAGCTGTGGTCACAATGCAGCGCAAGAACAATAGAGCCAGCACTTGCACTTCCACGAGCCAAGGCCGTCCACCAGCTCCCCGCACCTAACCCCCAACACCTTGAAGCTTGGCACAGAGGACGGGTTACGAATGTCGAGAGCCAATGACTCCAACAGGAAACGAGATCAAGTGCCGCGAAAGTGTATACCCGCTTTCTCAAAGTCTGAGGTGGATAGAGTTCTGAGAGATGTGCAGGTGCAGGCGGAGATGTTGGCGTTGTTGGATGGGGAGGTTGAGTGTGGGAGGGAATTTTTGAGGAAGGTGAGCTTGGGTTTTGGTTTGGAGTTTGGAGTGGTGGTGGTGTGCGATACCGGGAGGGAGAGGACGGAGTCAGCGTAGTGGTGGTTTGCTACTCGAGCTAGGGCTTGTAGGATGCTTTTCTGTACTTTAGCGCGCCAGATCCAGATATCCATTGTCTGTGACTCGTCGGTGCCGTCTGGGGGATCGGAGAAGGATACGGTACTTAGATATGTGAATTGTATCTGTAGGATTCTTTGCTCTACCCACGAACGAAGTGAGTATAAGGAAAAAGGGGGAGGGAAGAATGGAAGAGAGAACAGACCTCAAATTGACTACCTAACCCCCTCCTCCCCCATCCCCCTCTCGTCCATTATCACTTCCCCCACCCCCATCACCAGCATCATGCTCCATGCTTTTACTAGATCCACAACATTCTTTAAATGCCCAGGTTCTTCTCGGTTGCGAAGAGTTGGTAGTGGACTGTTGTGGACAGGTAGCGGTAATTGCGCGGATGTTGCTAATGTATACAGCGACAGGCGGAGTTTGAATGCTATCCTTCCTGGTGGAAGGGATTACATGCATTACAGCTTACAATTCGTCCTATTCGTAGGAGAGGGGATAGTTGAGTTCGAGGATGGCAGCTGAGGAAGAGGGTATACAGACGAGGAAGTGGAACACTGCGCTTGGCGGCCAAACACATCTGCTTATCTAACACGCTGAGAGCGCCAGTATGCCATCATCAAGCTAGCTGCCATCATCATGTATTTATCTAACACCCATCAACGCGCCTGCAAGCTCCTCAACAAGCAACCACTTCCCTACCAACGCCGTGCATATCCGAAAGAAAGAAGTGAAGCAGGCACTCCATCACACCCTCCTACTTTCTAAGGACAAGCAGTTTGACACATCTGACAGTGCATCGGGAATGGAAGAAATTATGAAGAAGCAAAGTCGAAGCAGTCGACGGTTCTTAGGGAAGTGAGGCACAGGCTGAGATGTTCGCCCTTCTGGATGAGAAGGTGGGGTGTGGGAGGGAGTTTTTGAGTAAGGTGAGCTTTTCTCTTTCTCGTTTCTGCTGGTTTGCTGGTGTGCGATATTGGGAGGGAGAGGAAGGATTCAATGTAGTGATGGGTTGCGGCTCGATAGGATGCTTTTCTGTGCTTCAACGCACTGGGTCCAGATGCCTATCACTCGTAGCTCGTCGGTGCCGTCTATGCACTTTTGCGTCAATATGCTCCTGACTCTTGTTGGACTCGTGTTTGCCCGACGCTTGTGCCCTTTGCGCGTTGGATCGGTGCCACCCGCTGAGGCGCTGGGGGTTGGGTACGGGGAGTTGGAGTGGGAGTACGAAGATAGACGGTGGATGGCCTTGAGTCGTGTAGTGGAGGCTTGTGCTACTTTTTGGTGTGCTGCCGCATGGCTCATGCTCGTGCTGGCTTTATTGTTGATTGCGCTGCGTTGTGATAACGGCTGCGCCTTGGTTGGCTGGTGCGTCGTGGTCGAGTTGGGAGGGGTCGGGTATGAGTTTGTGTTGACTTTGGGACCACCAGTGCTCGTTCCCATCGTCCCCTGTTTCTCCACTTTTCCGCTCCTTCATGTGCAACGCGGCGTAGGGTTGTGTGTACGCGCTCAAGGTGATGTGAGGCATGCGTACGTTCCAGTTTGGGCGCTGTGTGGGCGCTTTGGGCGTTGGGAAGTGACTTGTGGGAGGTAGGAGGTGGGTGCGGCTGGGTGGTTGCGCTCTGTGTCATCCAGTACGGGATTCAGGCTGGTTGGAGTCACGATGCCAGGTCCCGTTGGAGTTGGTGTCATGTAGGCTTTCGCCCCTCTCCTTTGTCTTTCGTTCTATGCGTGTCGTGCGCACGGTTTGGTGTGGTTGGTGTGGGGCTCTGAAGGCTGTTATACACTGCTAATTCCCATTAGAGACAGGCTGCCCTGGCTCTCGGCCACCCACCCGCTCTGTTTACATCTGTCTACACCTTCCTCACCTCCCACTCCCTCCTGTATGTGTTATGCGTGTACGGTTGGGTGAGGTTGGGTTGGGATTGCGGCTGTGGATGTGGATATGGTTGTGGGTGGATAGGCTCCTGTGTTTTCTTTTGTGTACCAGTTGGGGCTACCAGTTCACATTGAAGTTGTACTGGTACTGGCTCACAACCACCCACCTTCCTCTCCGTCCTTCGTGTGTTTGTGTGCACGGTTGGGAGGGGTCGTGCTACGCTTTTGGCATTCGTTGAGTTGGGTTGAGATTGTAGCTGCGGTTGTTTATGCTGGTCATTGCTCATTCCCGTTGTGCTGGCTTTCTACTCACCTCCCCCGCTCCTCGTCCTCCGCACGTGGTGTGTACATGGTTGGGCCTTCGCTGGGACTGCTACGGCTAGTCGAACTCCTCCATCGTGCCCATTTGCATCCGTGGTTCTGACTGTGGGTGTGTCGTATGCCCTGCATTTTTTCCTCTTCTTCCTCCCCCTCCCCCTCCCCTTCTCCTCTCTTATCCACATCTAATGACTCCCAACAAACAGGTAGTCAAAGCCAACAATCAGACGGTACTGGCGTCGGTGGGCAGGGTAGTTTGGTGGGGCCTTTTTAGGAGGAATTTAGTGGTCTGTGAATTGTATTTGCGGAGGGAGAGGGGGGAAATAGGGAGGGTGGTGGTCTACATGTATGCTATATGCAATCGCTACAGTGTAATCCCTTTTTTTTTTTTCGGTCTGTGTACTTTTAAAATATCATCGTTTAGAGTAGTTCGGAAGTGTATTTGAGTGGTATGATTTTAACTCGGGAAGGGAGTGCCAAGGGAGTGCACGTTGATGTTGAGTCCGTTAGTCTCGACTCAAGATGTCCACAATCAGTTGTGAACCCGTCCACGCAGTGGACAGTCTTGTACTAAAGTCCGTGATTTATCGGGGCAGTGCAAAACACGTCGTAACCATTACATTTCAAATGAAGTCTTACTTACATAAGCTAAATTTTTATTTACCAGAGACGCAGCAACCTGTCACACAATCTAGACCAGTCAAGAATGTTGCCGAAATTTGACCAATAATGATTGTAATTGATGTTCTGCCTGCTCCACGCTAGTGTACGCATTGCGCGCACCCTACCAACACTCTACTGCTTGACATCTGGCTACCTATGCACGACACAGTGATAACAGAAGTGAAGACACTGCCCTGCACACCACGACAACCTCTCACTCCTTTGCCTTCAGCTTATGGCACACCATTCCGAACACCACGTCGCAGAAAGACTCCTGCAGGCACGCCTCAAACTGGGCTACATCAAGTTCCGCCTGTCAAGACCTGGCCACAACTTGGCCAAGTTATACCACTCGAGACTATAGAGAGTGTATCAGAGGAGCTCTTTGGGTACAAACCCCACCCATGGCAGATGAAGGTGTTCGAGAAGGTGGCTGAGGGACATGACGCTATTGTGATTGCAGGAACAGGATATGGAAAGTCCTTGATATTTGGGTTGCTCCCAATTGCAGCCGCATTATCTGGGAAAGGTGGAATTGTCATTGTCATTTCTCCTTTAAAAACCTTGCAAAAAGATCAGGTGTGTAATGCTTCAAATAGTTAATGGATGAATAGCGTACTTACTTTGCTATAAAAGGTCAGGCGGTTTAATGAGAGACGGGTACTACAGAGTAGAGATGGATGTCAAAGCTATAGTGTAACTGCTGTCGCTGTAAATGAAGACAACAATGATGCATCTGTATTCAAAGATATTGCACAGGGAAAATACTGTTTAGTGTATGCATCCCCTGAGATTCTCCTCCGACATCCTCGCTTCAAAATATTGTTTCAAGATGAGTCATTTCGAAGGAGACTTGTTGCTATGAATGTTGATGAAGGACATGTAATAGAGGAATGGAAAGATGACTTTAGGAAGGACTATGGAGAGCTTGGGACGTTGAGGGTATTAGCTGGTGATGAAATACCATGGGTCACATTCACCAGTACCTGTTCAACAAAAACCTTCGAGACAATATACACTACACTTGGGATGGGAGGTGCACGCCCTTTCTATGGCATAGACTTGGGTGCAGATCGGCCAAATTTGAAGATGATTGTGCGGCCACTTGAACATTCAATGGCATCGATGCGTGACTTGTTCACATTCATTCCAAGAGAGCTGGACATACACAATGTAGTTCCTAAAACACTTGTATACCTCAACACTTGTCAGCAGGCTCGTTTGGCATGCCTACTATGTCGGCGGCTAGTAGAGTTGGAATTTGAAGATATAATGTTCCCACTTACTGCAACCTCATTGGAAGAGTTTAAGGATGAAATTTTGCAGCGGTTCCTTGATGGTCGAGTCAGAATACTTTTTGCAATGATGGCAGTGGGAATGGGTACCGATATACCAGATATTGAGTGAGTAGTAATCCTTGGTGTTGATAGCTTCAGCAGTGCATATCAGAAGGGAGGGCATGCAGAGCGCTCACCTTCCATAGATGCATCGATGTTTTGGCTAGTTGAGCCATGGGCATTTTGTCCCATGCCCAATACTGCGGCTCCAGCAGAACAGAGTAGTCAAAATATAACAAAGAAAATGGCAGCAGAAGCAGAACGAAGACATACTATGGACAGTGGCTCACGAGAATTCATAAAGTGTGTACAGTCTGAACATTGCCAATGACTATTCCTTCGAAAACATTTTCGCCCACAACCAAACTTGCGAGGATTTGAGTGGTATAAACTGGACAGGGATGAAGATGAAGCTGATACATCGGAAGTGAGCGTGCTGTGGGAAGTGGAGAACAAGATTGATGAGAGTGTGTTGTCTTGTGGGTCCTGCAGTGCACTGTTGTGTCGTGTTGATCCAAACACCGCTGTTGGTCCACTCACTTGTGCAGAACAGGACCTCATTAACTTCCACATTTCTAAATTACGCATGTCTCATGTCAATGTTGCGACAACCGTGTCAGCATCAGAGAATACAGTGAGCACTAATACTGAAAAGAAGACTAAACTGCATTGCACAAAACTGGAACGTACCAATCTTCATGATGCTATCTCATTGTGGAGAGATACTGTGTGGGCCACTATGGAAGATGAAAATCCTATGCTGTCCTGCGACTGGGTGATAACAAAGGGGAATATTCAGCGTCTTGTCGATAAAGCACATGTCATACTCAATGCTTCACACATTGATGCACCATTAGTTCGGAAACTAATTACTTGGATCACAAACAATGATTTAATGGAGTCTCTCATCGCCGTTTTGGAGGAGTTTAGAGGGGCACGAAAGGATCGTAATGAACATGAAGCTGTGGAACAGCAACTGAAGCGTCCACGCAAAGCTAAGAGTAGTGGTTCTCGCATTACTCACAATACTGATCCCGACAATCCATTTATTGACAACACGGGCACATCTCAGCAAGCCCCTTTCACCATTCTATGCTGGCAACTACCTCCATCTCTACCTACTGACTAAGTGAGTACCTTATATTTAATTTCCTTCATCCCTTCCATTAAAAATTTGATAGCCTTGCACAAGCTTGTCATCAAGCATCATATTAGCTTCCATTGTACCGTCAGGATTTGCAAACCCTTCTTCGACATCGAAGTCATCATATAGTGGGAATATTGTTGTATTTTCTTCACTATTGTCTCCACCTCTGAAGTCTCCATCTACACCTTCCAAGTCTCCACCGCCAAATAAAATAGACAAGTCACCTTCAGTAGCACCTGATCGTTTGGCCCAGTCCCGCAACATTTCCCCTTCTGTTAACATTTCCATTCCCTCTAGAAGTACATCTCTTACGGCACGCTTCTTTTTAT
This sequence comes from Cyathus striatus, assembly GCA_025738555.1. Taxonomy (NCBI): domain Eukaryota; kingdom Fungi; phylum Basidiomycota; class Agaricomycetes; order Agaricales; family Nidulariaceae; genus Cyathus; species Cyathus striatus. The sequence goes on along the minus strand of JAOVFP010000013.1, from coordinate 1,552,538 downwards.
TTGATGTATGTATTCTTCGACCTGGGGTTAATATATGCACCTTCTGTATGGAAAGATCAAGACAGAGTGCATTTATGTCAGCCTCTGAATTAACAGCAGTATGGTGCCGATGAAGGTCATGAACACTGAACCATCTTGCAACTTTGTGGACTAGTGTCCTCAAGATTTCAACACAGGCTGAGGATTTCTCTTGAACATGCTCTATTGATGCATTGCTACCAAATGCAGCAAACATATTCTAAAACCAACAATTATCAATCAATTTTGTATACTGTTAGAGCATTGTTAACTTGCCTTCAAAAAACCGTTGTTGTGTTCAAGATATAAGTCTGTTGGAATTGACTGACCCTTTTTCCCCCAACGGTTCACAAGCCAAGTATGTTCCACTATTTCCCGAAACATGGGGGTAAATTCATATTGAAATTGAGCCTTCATTTCGAGTATTTCATTACCATAATTGTGGCAACCTGCACCTCACATCATGAATAACCATAAATCATATACCACCCACATATGCCCAACATCAGCATCGCGAATTGCATCACATAATTCCCAGAAAAGAAGTGCATCACGGTTGAACAAAATAGAATGAGAAAGAATATCATCCCCCTTCTTTAATGCTTTATGGGCAGCCGATGTTGTTGCATACTGTTGAACAATCTTATCAATAACTTCTTCAAATTCTTCACTACTAGGTAGCCACTGAGATAGATCTTTCTTGCCAACAATAATTCTGTGATGAGAATTAGAATTGAATATCCTATAGGTATATATACATGTCAATGAAACTGTTTACCTGGTGCAATCCAAAATGCGAGCAGTTAATGAATGCATAGCCAATTCCTTTGCAGTATTGTATTCTGGCTTCTTGTTATTGAACTTTGATCATCGTAAAAGTGCATGGTGATGTTCCAATGAGCTTGGATTATTCTGAGCACTGGTGCCAAGGTGTGTTCGGTACAGAGCATACATTCCATTAAGTTGAAAATGAAATGGCATGGATATTTCTTGAGCCCATTGAAATCGTTGATATTTTGAAAATTCAAATTGCCACTCAGCTTTTACACCTCAGATATTCCGAATGGTTAACCAGTCTCCAACAAGAAAGTGAACTTGTGACACCACTACCTCTGGTGTAAGACCCAATATAGAAGTGAACAGCTTTTGAATAACTTGAATCGTTCCATTTACTGATGCCTCTTCTTCGTCAAGTGCAGGAAGTGGAAAAAAATCGGTTTTATCATTTTCTAGACAACGTATGTTGGGTTTAAGCCTTTGTGTGAGTTCTTGCAGGTGTTCATTCTTCTTTATTAATCCAACTGGACCTGGAGCATAGGATGTAAGGATACTGCATACAGCAAACTTGAGTGCAGCATAAGCCTCGCCTTGAGATTGTTGTGTTCTTGCCAATTTGAGTACATCTGGAACGATATGTAAATGCTTCCCAATTCTTTTTGTCCGTTCCTCAACTGAGAGAGTTGATCCATAAATAATTTGTGAGAATCTATCTGGAAGAGAGAAAAGTGCCGAAGTGGTTGCATTTATTTGATGTGTAGTTGAGTCAAGGCGCTGGGATGCCTTTCACAGAGTAAAATTGATATTGTCATAGACAATACCCCACAGACAAGTGGGTGAGCATGCAAATTCTTGAGCACGCCTCCCAGCATCTTCTGAGAGATAAGATAATGAGCTTTGAACACTTCTACAGAGAATAGACAATATATATATGATAAACAATAAAGATAAAATGCTACACATACTGATAGCTAACTGATAGACCCATGTGGTTGAAGATATTTATTGCACATCTGCCTACTCCAGAACTTGACAGAAAGAGTCCCATAATAAGCTGAAATGCATTGGTAGCTCGATTACGAGAGAATAGGCACATGCTAATAATAGCAGTAACGGTCTGAGGTTGTGTAAGTACACTGTATGTTAGAGAAGTATAAAGTAATACCCAGGCTGCCATATCATCTTTTCCTATCTTTTCAACCCCGTTCTTGCACTCATAGTCATTCTGTGCTGTAATAATTGTGGAGAGGAGTTGGGTAAAACATGGAAGTAGTGTGTTGTATGTATTTTGAATCGTATCCAGTCCAAAGTCTGAGGATAGATAGGGAACTGAAACCCCAGATGAGGAAAGTTGGAGTGTGCCTTCATGACAGACCTTTGTCGACTCTAAAATAATTATATTACTTGCAGCTTGTATTATGGCATGGTTTAAATGCTCCCTGGCATCAGGTGGAACATTACGGCGCCATGCATCTAGTATAGATGAAGGTGCATATGAGGCATTCTCTTGATAGTGGAGTGCTTGTGCTGCAAGTTTGGAATTGAAAAACGCGATCACAAAGCTGTTAACTGATCTAAATCCACTGTTGGAGATAGAATTGGCAGCTTGAGAAACCTTTTCATTGGTGGGTATCTTTGTACATGTCATGTTAAAAGCAAGGATGTAAATAGCGCGTTCGGTGGATGGATCTATTGATAACTCGGGTGTGATGATGATCAGGATTACATGATGAAAAGACCATGTGTTCTGTGTGACTCGCTTGTCTGTGACATTTCTCATCAATACTGGCAACTAATGCTTGGAACCCATTCAAATTGATTGAAGTGTTGTTAAGAATCATTAGTAAATAGGTATTCGAAGAAAATTAGGTGGTTATAGCTTCCATTTAATACATATTGCTACATACTGTATATGGCTGGGTAGAGATTAAGTCCATGATTATTTTCTCTCTAATAATGCCATGCTTCTGGGTCGAACCCAAGGCTGCAGGGTGCATTTAGTTTTTATTTTACACTGCCCTGCACTTTCCCAGACTTTCGTCTAAGCCCATCTCTCGACTTACTGTGTCATGCATATGTTCTACATATGGTAACTGCACGTGATGTCGTGGAACGGGCTTTGTTGAGCCTATTGAGTCTGTAGTCCCCTGTTACAACTGACTATGCCAAATCGGGTACTAGCATGAGATTTCGACACATCAGCTCAGATCAGGTTCAGATGGGTCTTTAGGTAAGCGAGCCTCACTGTAAGATTCCCTTAACATATTGCGCTCGCATACTAGTTGCACAAGGATACCTACATGCATAGCACCTTAAAATATATATATTTAAAATATATACCTAAATACATCTACCTATTGTATAAATTCAGAACATACTTATATTTAAAATTATATATTTTAAATATAAGTATGTTCTGAATTTATACAATAGGTAGATGTATTTAGGTATTATATTATCTATAACTTGAAGCACTTACTACATATGTAATTTATTATCTCTGCACATAGTTTAGTACATCCTCATTTTATACTTGTACCTGCAAAAAATATTCTGTAAACAGTTCCAAGAGGTATAAATGTATACAGGACAAGTTGAGGAAAACCTAGAGTGATTCATTGAGTGTCATGAACAACAGCTAATATATTAAGTAACTAGAGCCTAGTAGATAATTGTAAGTAAATGATACAGTATATACAAGTAAAAAACTCACCCCAGCATTGTGAACTATGTCTGAGGTGTACTAGCTAAAGTATGCAGGCTTATATCTACTACGAGTCCTTTACTCCAAGATAAAGGAATAAACTACATAAGAAGGAAAGTGTGTGCCACAGAGTGCGTTGTGCAGGACAGTAGCAGTACAATACAAGAATGTTTAGTACATAAAAAATACAGCGGCATAATTAAATACATACATAAAGTACAATATGTAAAATATATTTACTCTGCCACGCAATGTGTGCATGGCCACTGAGTGAATAAATGTCGGCACGGACTAATGGAAAGCAAGAGCATGAGCTGGACTCAAGGCGTTCGCTTATTCAACTTGTATTCAACACAAATTATTGGTTATATTAATTCAATAACTATAACATTTACATAGCGCTGTCGTTGCATTCTTTGCTAAATAGAAAGTATTATATGTAGGAACTTTATCATATTTTAATGTAAATAGACATTAAACCAGTGCTTATAAACAGTAAGTACTTATAATTTCTAACGATATGGCAGCATCTAGTATAATCTATTACTAGGGAAATATATGTATTCATATAGTGTCAAAAATGACTTAGATATAAATGAAGATGATTATACTGTTAGAAACATAATTTGATTTTAGTTACTATTTACTGTAAGGCAGTAGCACAATTATCTACATAAATCTATAAATATAAAATATAGACATATGTTGTTGACTTATTATTTATTGTAACGATACATACAATTTATCTAGAAAGTTTGCATACATAAATGCAAGCACAGAAGAATCGCATGAAGGATTAGCATATAAGTGCCTTCTAAGCACACCGGTATCATTCATACTGGCTTGCGAACCAGTCATGTGATGTGTCAAATCTTTGTGCTAGTACCCAATTCGGTATAGTCGTTTGTAACAGGGGACTCTTTACTGGTTGATGTTCATTGGGGGTTGAGGGATGGCAGTACAGGGCTGGGACCAACACAATTTCTTTGAATCCATTATTACATCCTCCTCTCTCTAATTATGAATGGAATTAGTGTGCTAATCTCACTAAACCTACATCAGAAAAAAAGCAGATGACCACATGGCCCCTCCAAACCCTAACCACATCCTACCACATCCAAGAACCCATGCACACCCTTAGAGGTATCCCATGTGAAACGAATGGTTTAATCTGTGCAAGTCCGCTCTCAAGCAGTCAGGATCCCCTTGATGTCCTCGATGTGAGAGGGAATATGTTGGGCATTTTGTATATTTTGTACATCTTTTTTTTTTTTTTTACTTTATGGGAAAGAGGGGCTGATGGGATTTTGGATAGGTGTGCAAGGTTGAATGTATTTGGAGTGCTTCTGCCCTGTGGGGAGATTTTGGAAGAGTTTTGTAGGGATTACGATGTTGAGCAGGCTAGAGCTGCTCTTGATTGTAGTTTGTCCCTTCCTTCCTTTCTTCCTTTCTACTCATACTGAGAAAGTGTAGTGCTGGTGCTGGCAAAAGCAATTCAAAAAGCGACATATGAAGCTGGTGTCATATGTCCTCTTCCTTTCTCCTTCCCTACTCTCAACTAATAGAGATGGATAGCCACAACAAGCCATCCCTCTCTTCCTCCCCCTCCTCCACTTCTACTCCTCATCAACCTTAACACCGACACATCCCCTAATCCTCCAAACATCACTAACAACATGCATCTTCCTGCCTGTACTACCCCTCTGACCCAACACCATCTCCGACATCTCAGGGGATATAAGCATTGCAGACATTTAACATACTTCTACATGGGCAGAATGATACTAGCATGCATACAAAGGTGGGAAGAGGCAGAAGATATGATGGAGTACGTGATTTTGGTCCTTGGGTATCTGAGTGCAATACAGTTGGAAGCTGTGAAGAAGCATTGGTTGTTTAGGTTGATTGTTAGAGGGAAGGTGTGTTCTCTTTCCCCTTCTCTTTTGATGCTATGCTCTAGCAAAATCTCCTCCCCAAACCAACCCATCCCCTCCTCCCGTGTCTACTCAAACAAACACCCTACATGGCACTCATCTCAGCATACCCATCCTATCCCACCCTCCAAGCCCTCTTACAACAACATTATCAGCTCTTCACAGCTGAGAAGAATCTGGGGCTCATGAAGAAGGTCATGGATCTCACAAAAGTATGGTCTGTGAAGAAGTTGATGGGGACATGTGTGACACTTGGGTTGGAGGAGATTGGGAGGGTTGTTGGCTCCTGTATCTTATTGAACTTGGGTTGGCTCTTGATGCTTCCGCCTAGTGATGAGAAAGTCTGGTTCAGTCCAGTTCATTACCATTTTTTTAGAACCTAGGACCAAACCTTAGGTTTGGTTCAGCCAAATTTCTGAACCCCGAACTGGACTTACAGTTCAGGTTCATGTAGGTTCAGTTTCAGTTCAGAGTAAGTTCAAACTTTGAACTGGACCCTTTAACTATTTTTTTTATTTCACTGTTAATTTGTGTTAATCCAAATGACAGAGTTAGAATGTATCATAAATACACTAGTAGAATATAGTAGAAGTTGTGTACACCTTACAATAGAAAAATAAATCAAAAAGATGAAAGAACTTATAGCTAAATTGAAAGTTATGAGTTTACAACTTTAAACTAAAATTCATTAGCTACAAAGTCCAGATCATCCTCCTTAATATTGCACTACCATACATTCTTGGGGCTGCTTTGCTCAATGATGCTATACTCTTAGCTGAGAGACAATAGTTAGTCATTAAATACATAAAGATTGTAAAACTATACTTGCCTTTAGCTGAATCATCAGACAAGGAATTAATTGATTCCAGTGGCCTATAATACTTGTCAAACTATACAAAGATGTTAGTTAATGAAAAGAATAACAGCTATTACATATTTACTTACAACACCTTCAAGCTGTTTCATTCTTTCTTGATACTGTTCTTCATTCCATTGAACATGAAAATAGACATCTTTTATCTTAGAATCAAGAAATAAAACATTATAAGCAATGGTTTGTTGAATATGGTGTATAATGCACTTACCAAGACAGATAAAATACACAGTAGAGGTATTATCATCAACATGATGATACTATTTCTTGAGGTTTGTAATACCTGCCTCAAGAGTGCCCTTTACTTTGTAAAAATCTGACTTCTTGGCCATTGATTCCCAGTGTTTAATTAAAAATTCCAAGCTGGGAATAACCACATGCTAATGATTGAGTTTGTAGTCCCCTGTTAAATCTCGTTTATGTATCTGTACCAAATGTGGAAACAGATTGTTCTGAAACAGGGTCATGCCACACCAGCTCAGAATAGCACTAACCAGCTGAACCAGCATTGAGTATGTAGTTGAGCATTTGCCTTACAATTACATCCCAAATGACTGCATTCATACATAGTAAGTATTTAAATATAGTACACTGTAGGAGAGATATTATTTTGCTTCTTGGTTTGCTCTTGTAAACATGTAGTCAACTTGTAGTTATTGAAAATGATAAACCACTACTAATGATTGAACTTTAAAGCTGTGCAGTCAGATCATGCTGACTACCAATTTACATTGATCTCACAAATGCATGTCCAGTGGTCTGCCCTTGCCAAAAATTCCATAGTTCTTGCTCATGGATGTCCCAAAAAAATTATCAAAATTTATAGTATTAAAAATTGGTTCAAACCTGTTCATGAAAATCTACTATTAAGAGAACTGTGAACTGGACTTAAGGTCCAGTTCATATCACATGACTGAACTTTGGACCAAACACAGGTTCAGTTCTCTGAGGTTTGAGTTTGAACCCCAGTTCTGGACTGAACTTTCACATCACTACTTCCTCCCTCTGCATGACATGCTTTGAGACATTGAGACAGGGCATTGGGGAGGGGTAGCATAAAGAGCCCAGGTATTGGTCTAAGGTCTTTGACACTTCATACTTACTTTACATTGCTCAGAAGCATCTTGCACCTAAACCTTACCTACTTAGCACTTTTTAGTGATATGTATGTGGTGTGGGTAAATTAATTTCATTTCAATTTAATTTACATTGCACTAGCCTATGGATTTTACTTCTATGATTTCAATTAACCATCAATAAAAAAAGTCAATCAGAAAAATCAGTAGTGGACTGTGCAACTTGCTGGCCCTAATTTTTATATTTTATTTCTCAATATCTAATGAAATAAAACAAAAAGTCTATCTACCTATGCTACATAATTTTGCAGGCACAACATGAGTGATTATGCCTAGTTTCTCCACCACTGGTATTATTGCCTACTGATTCACTTACATCATTCGCCATAATATATGTGTTTGATAAATTAGAAATGGGAAGATCAAGTTGTTGGGGAAGAGTAGGAGATTGAGTTTTGCATTTAATCCAGTCTGTTCCACCAACAAAATTTGTGAAATTGACTTTACACATGTCATACCTTGACATGATTTGTACAGTTTCCAAACCACACAAACATTTTTTGTTATGGGCAGGTAGCCAGAATAGTACATTCTGATTGATGTCTCTTGCCCATCCATCTCTATCACAATCAAGAAAAACTTTTGGACTTCTGAATATATCAAACTCTCTTACACAATCTGTCTGTAAATTCCACACTCTGACTGTATGATCATTTGATCCAGACACCACTTGTGTTCCATTGGGAGAAAATGCCACTGATGTTACCTTAGTACTGTGGCCTTCAAACAGTACAGCAATAGTGTCTGCACTTGCCACATTCCACACCCTGACTATTTGATCAGTTGACCCAGATACCACTTGTGTTCCACCTGGAGAGAATGCCACTGATGTCACACCCCAACTATGGCCTTCAAATGGTCCTGCAATGGTTTCTCCACTTGTGACATTCCACACTCTGACTGTTTGATCATCTGACCCAGATACCACTTGTGTTCCATCAGGAGAGAATGCTACTGATGTCACACCCCAACTGTGGCCTTCAAATAGTCCAGCAATGATTTGTCCACTTGTCACATTCCACACTCTGACTGTTTTATCTTCTGACCCAGATGCCACTTGTGTTCCATTTGGAGAGAATGCCACTGATGTCACTCCATGACTATGGCCTTCAAATGGTCCTGCAACAGTTTCTCCACTTGCCACATTCCACACTCTGACTGTTTTATCTTCTGACCCAGACACTACTTGTGTTCCATCTGGAGAGAATACCACTGATGTTACCCCATGACTGTGGCCTTCAAATGGTCCTGCAATGGTTTCTCCACTTGCCACATTCCACACTTTGATTATTTGATCAGTTGACCCAGACACCACTTGTGTTCCATCTGGAGAGAATGCCACTGATGTTACCCTATTACTGTGGCCTTCAAATAGTTGAGGAATGGTTTCTGCATTTGCCACATTCCACACTCTGACTATTCGATCAGTTGACCCAGATACTACTTGTGTTCCATCTGGAGAGAATGCCACTGATGTCACTCTATTAATGCGGCCTTCAAATGGTTCAGCAAAGGTTGGTCCTCTTACCACATTCCACACTCTAACTGTTTGATCATATGACCCAGATGCCACTTGTGTTCCATCTGGAGAGAATGCCACTGATGTCACCCTATTAATGTGGTCCTCAAATGGTCTAGCAATGGCTTGTCCACTAGCCACATTCCACACTCTGACTGTTGTATCACATGACCCAGATGCTACTTGTGTTCCATCTGGAGAGAATGCCACTGATGTCACCCTATTGCTGTGGCCTTCAAATGGTCCAGCTATAGTTTCTCCACTTGCCACATTCCACACTCTGACTGTTTGATCATATGACCCAGACACCACTTGTGTTCCACCTGGAGAGAATGCCACTGATGTCACCCAGTCACTGTGGCCTTCAAGTGGTCCAGAAATAGTTTGTCCACTTGCCACATTCCACACTCTGACTGTTTTATCACCTGACCCAGACACCACTTGTGTTCCATCTGGAGAGAATGCCACTGATGTCACCCTATTAATGTGGTCCTCAAATGGTCTAGCAATGGCTTGTCCACTAGCCACATTCCACACTCTGACTGTTGTATCACATGACCCAGATGCTACTTGTGTTCCATCTGGAGAGAATGCCACTGATGTCACCCTATTATTGTGGCCTTCAAATGGTCCATCTATGGCTTCTCCACTTTCCACATTCCACACTCTAACTGTTTTATCTTCTGACCCAGACACCACTTGTGTTCCATCTGGAGAGAATGCCACTGATGTCACCCTATTATTGTGGCCTTCAAATGGTCCAGCAATGGTTTCTCCACTTGCCACATTCCACACTCTGACTGTTTGATCATATGACCCAGACACTACTTGTGTTCCATCAGGAGAGAATCCCACTGATGTCACCCAGTCACTGTGGCCTTCAAATGGACCAGAAATAGTTTGTCCACTTGCTACATTCCACACTCTGACTGTTGTATCACATGATCCTGACACCACTTGTGTTCCATCTGGAGAAAATCCCACTGATGTTACCCACCCAGTGTGGCCTTCAAATGGTCCAGTATAAAATGCTGCCTTCCAGAATATATCTCTTCCTTTTTCAATTTTAATAATATTTTTGAAGAAAGCTGAATAGTGCTTTATGACTAATGAGTTCTCAGGTCCAAATGGCAATACTGATATATATATATGTGCTATGCTTCTTCTTATGGGAAAGTAATAATTATATATCAATTTCAGAGCATCTTCAATAAATTCATAAACTTTTGGATTTTTCTACTAAAATGTAAGATTTCATTTTATCTGAAATATTTATAACATACTTTTATATATTGAATGATTATTTTTAACATTTCTGTTACATTTAGCATTTCATTCAGAAGACTCATTACCTCTAACCAATATAAAAATTTACAATATAGGAATATATTTAATTCTATCAAAGATGTGGATGTAGTTTTTTCACTTTCCATCATTTCAACATAATGTAAATTCCAATATCTGCTGCAATATTGAAGATGCATTGGTATATACTTGTATATTCTTTCATTCAAATCATTCATACTATCATTCATTAGATATGATGATTCAACCTTGCAAATATTGAATTTAAGTTCCTTGTTCAGAACTTCCAGTGTTATTTTTGCCATTCTCTTTATATGTTTTACATCATTTACTGAGAATGTGTGTGTTTCAGACGCTTTTCTAAGAAACTCTCCAAAAGATAAGTGATGAAACACTATTTTATTATTATTTATTGTTGTAACTGGTTGAAGGAAATGCAGCACCCTTTTGATTTCTTCTTCCAAGTCATTCATTTCACAATCAATTTTAAGAAAGTATTGAAGCTCATCTTTAGGTAGTGGAGATTTTGCCAAATAAATAGTACCCAAGACCTGTCTAACAATTTCTTTTCTGTTATTATGCCATTTTCCAAATGAGTTTTGAAGTATTTGCTGATACAGTGTGTCAACTGGATTGTCTAACTCTCCAGATAACACTTGGTTAAGCTTCTCCCTTGGTGATAACTCATTCTCATTAAGTTGTGTATTTGTTATGTACTTCATTGCTGTAGATGCCCATATAAATAACCCTGCAGCTCTTTCTGTCATTTTGTTTAATTCATTTTCAACCAAATGTAGTTGCAGCTCATTCTTGTCAATTTCAAAAGATTTCTCTAAAAACTGATAAATGTTTTTATTAATTTCTGGATCAAGATTTGAGTCAGTTTCTAGTCTGACAATAACACATTTTTGAGGATTTTGAACAATATCAGGTTCAGATCCTGGTCTGCCTATTAATATCAGCTTATAATGTCTTGGAAGTTTAGTCCAACTGTTGAAAGTCTTTTTTATATCTTTTAAAGATTTACATTCATCCAGTGCATCAATAACAAATGCAGGAGGGAACTTCATTAATTCATCATGATAAGTTGTAAGTGTATCAGCAATCAGGTGCTTGAAATGCCATTCAATTGCACCAAGTTTGAAGTTGTTATCCAAATATCCTGCAATGTTCTCTTTCACAATGGAATACTGTATTTTTGATGCTAAATCTGCAGCTATGGTTCTCCAAACTACAGCTGCATCACTCAAAATGTTATCATCTCTCTTAAAGAAATGGCAGCCACCCAGTCTTTTCCATTCCTTTGAGCTGAGTGTTTCAACCAGAGTAGATGCAATTGCAGATTTTCCAGTTCCAGGACTACCAGTAATCCACATAATATTTGAAGTGGAATCATCTATGTAAATGATTAATTTGAGTTCTCTTTAGGTATATGAATATATCTGCATACCAAAATCAACCAGCCACCTGTAAATTTCATTCAATTTAGTAACTCTAGTCCCTTCCATGCATGGAGTAGGATAATGCAAGTTATGATCAATAGGCTGCAATAGCTTAATTCTCTCTGCGATTTCATGATCATTTTTCACATCATAGTTATTGACAGTACTAGTGATTTGATTACCACCAACAGTAGTTATCTGTGCATTCTGTGCATTTACATATTGCGCACCGGATAATACTTGAGCACTGTATTGATTTTCAGCCATCGAAGATGATGTAAGATTGTATTTGAGCTTGTGAATCAGCGTTGTGACACTTGAGCGTTGAGAAAACCAGGAGGGGGAACAAATGTATAGATGAACGAGCTTTATAGAGTTTCATGAAGCTGTTGACATGTTCTCGTTATCGTGTTGCGAGCCAAAGCATCGGAATCTGATATTCACAATCTATAAATGTTTGACATTGCGGCTGTGGTCGTATGACCCATAATCCTGCCATATCGGATACACGTGTCTATATCGAAAATGGTACTCTGAATGCTGTTCACATGCATAACGGGAATAGCACAAAGCATTTTTGAAGATTGGGTCTTCAGCGTCAAAAGTCCCGATCTTTCGGAAATGTCGAGTCCGAGAATGGTATGCTTATCCACACACATGCAATTAAAGTACAAAACTCACAGACATTGCATCGCAAGCTGCACGCGACCCAGGCGTGGTTTACGTGGAAGAACGTAGACATGGAAGGCGGGAACACGTAACAAGCATGACCGCGATGTCGCATGTGAGGAGCAATTAGTTTGAGAATGAATATATCTCGGGTGGGAGAGCCCAGTGTAAATGGCATACTCGCTGTGACGTTGGCTGGAGTCTCGGAGGACATGACTTGTAGCGATGGAGTATATTCCATTCAACGCCACTCAGCGTTTGTGGGTGACGGTGTACAGCGTCTCTTCATGTTACATCTACTGTTATGGGTTGCAAAATGGTGCATTAAAGATCAATCAGGGAGCGGTTAAAGCATAAAATGTATCGCGTAAGGTAGCGCTTAATTCATTGCTACTACACGAAGATACGGCACTGTCAATAGCAGGCTTCTATCAGTAACTTATCGCAGAACTGGTTCAATTTGACATAAAATTAATCGATAATTGTTCACACCTCTTGTGATAATCGATAACTCACTTAGTATTAGGGGGTCGGTCTTGGTTTAGATCGCGTGGAAGAGGGAAGAACAGAGAAGTTCAGTCGTGTAGTGCAGCAGTGGAACCCGTGTGTGAAGGAAATGACTGTCGTCGATTGAACGGTCCAGCTGACAGCTGTCCAGTATTGCGCTTGTTACACAAAAATAACTCGGACAGGTCTAAATCCAAATTAGTAGCATCAGGTTGGATCGCGTGGAAGAATAGAAGAGAAATCGTGTGGAGGCTGTCGTCGATCGAACGGTACAGTTTCAGCGGATCTGGTTGGACTCTTGGAGTTGTCGAAGTACATACATAGACTTATTAACCATCAGATCGATGGGATCGTTTGCAACGTGCTTGAACTTCCAGTTGGCTGCCAGTAAAGGTGGCAGTCGATTAGATTTGGCTCTCTCTCAGTGTGTTAGGTAATCGTATGTGTTTGGTGACTTTGGTCGCCACGTCCCGTGTTCGTCTGCATACCCACTTCCTCAGCTGCCATCCTCAAACTTAACTATCCCCTCGCCTACGGCCTACGAATAGGACGAATGGGAAGCTGTAATCCCCTCCACCAGGAAGGCTAGTACTCAAACTCCGCCTGTCAGTGTATACATCAGCAACATCCGCAAAACATTGCAATTACCGCCACCTGTTCACAACAATCCACCACCAACTCTTCGCAGCTAAGATCCTGGGCCTTGTAAAGAAAGTCGTGGATCTAGCTGACGGGGACGTGTGTAACGCTTGGGTTGGGGGAGATTGGGAGGGTTGTTGCTGGTGATGGGGGATGGGGGAGGAGGTTAGCGAGTTGATTTTGAGTATGGTCTGTTCTCTCTTTCGTTCTTCCCTCCCCTTTTTGTCTTATACTCCTTCTCCGATCGTCCAGATGGCACCTGGCTCGGGCCGCAAACCACCACTATGCTGACTCCTTCCTCTTCCTCCCAGTATCGCACACCACCCCCCTAAACCCCAAACCTCCGAAGCTCACCTTACTCAAAACCTCCCCATCCAACAGCGCCAATCTCCGCCTGCAGCCGCACATCCCTCAGAACCCTATCCATCTCAGACTTTGAGAAAGCGGGTATGCACTTTCGCGGCACTTACTCCCGTTTCCTGTTGGAGTCGGTGTTGGCTTTCGACTTTCGACACCTGTCCTCTATGTGCCACGCTTTAAGGCGTTGGGCGAGGGGCGAGGGGAGTTGGTGTCCGACGGTGGACGGTGGACGACCTTGGCTCGTGGGGTGCTGGCTGGGCGTTTGTCGTCCTGTTGACCACGTTGGCTGGTGCGTCGTGGTCGGGTCGAGAAGGGCCGGGTATGTGCTTCTGTTGGGACTTTGGGACCACCAATGCTGCTCCTTCCCATCGTCCCCTGTGTCGTAACGGCTCCCGTGTCCCTCCTCTTTCTCCTTCTTCTCGCTCCTTCGTGCACAACGTGGCGTAGGGTTGGGTGTACGCTCTCGAGGTGTGCGATGTGTGGGCGCTTTGGGCGTTGGGGGGTGAGGTGGGGGATGAGGTGGGAGGTGGTTGCGCTCTGCTTCATCCAGCTTGGGATTCAGGCTGGGGGTGTACGATGCACGTGTCGGTGTTGTGCTGGCTTTCGCCTCTTCATTCGTGCTACACGGTGGAGTGAGATTGTGTTGGGAGTGGGGGGCTTGGGGCTCCGAAAGGCACTGGCTCTCAACAACCCGCTCCTGTCTCCCAACTTCGCTCGTATGCTCGCTTCGAGCTTTCGTTGGGACCGTGAGCTATTTGTGAGCTATCGCCCTGATTGCGCATGCCATTGTCCTTCACCTTCCTGGCTACCTTCCTTTCTCTTCTTTTCGTTACTGGTTACAACCTCGCTAACTCGTACCACAGAATGAAGACGACATCGCGGCACACCTCGTCGGGTTCCTGCAGCAGTTCCTAGAAGTGTTCGGGGAGATAAAGGGCAAGAAGTTATTCCTTCCAGGAGAAAGTGTACGTCCAACCCTTTCCTTCCTTGCCCTTTTTAGCTTTAACTTGCATCCGGTTTTTTTCTGCGCAGTATGCGGGGATGTACGTACCTTGTCAGTACCCTTCTTTAAGTCAAGGGGAGATGTGCTGATGAGGCTATGGATAGATATCACGAATTATATATATACACACCCTGGGACCTTCGATTTGAGTTTTCAGGGTATTTGAATTGTGGATCGTACGTCTTTTCGTTTCCTTGTGTGTGAAGGGTAGAAGGCTGATGTGGTGGATAGCATCGCTCTTGTGGGATGTAGTGTAGGAACAAATTCCAGCTGTTGACTTCGTGCACAAGTATCTGCTTTCAAGTACGTCCTCCCCCACTTCCATTTCCTATCCTATCAATCTGACTCGCACCCGCCAGCCAACAGTCAATCGTTCTTTGCGCACCTACACGACAGAGCTGCGAAGTGCAACTACACGGACTACGTCTCTACACACATTATGTCCCCGCCTAAAACCCGTCCTCGTCCTCGTCCACGTCTTTCTCCGCGTTCATGCGCAGCGCGGTGTAGGATTGGGCCTACGATCGAGGTGTGCATTTGCACCGGGGGCGGTTTGGGGTCGCGCACGGTGTCTGCGTGTGGATTGATGGAGGTGGGGTTCTGCATTGCTTTGGATGTTGGACCTTCGCTGGGTTGGCGACTGTGGGTATGTTTTTGGGTGGACGTGATGGGTGTGTGCGTGGTCAGTGCTTTTGCTGCGCTTGCGCTCCAGTCGGGGCTGCATACACTGTCAGTTCCTGATGGAGTCATCCTTGTTTTCAACCCCCCCTCCCTCCTGGCTGGGCGTGGTTGTGGGGCGCTTTGGGCCTTCATAGGGTTGGGAAGGCGGTTGTACAGCTGTATATGCTGGCGTTGCGTGTTCACGTTGGAGTTGTGCTGGCTTTCGACTTCCCACCTCCCCCCTCTTTCGTGCGCGTACCCCTGTGTAAGGTTTGTTCTTTACTTTGGGCGCTCGTTGGTGCGTATTGTGTTGCTCGTTTCCATTAGAGTCGTGCTGGCTTCTGACTCCTCCCCCTTCGTCCCCTGCGCCCGTACCCCTGGGTGAGGGTTGTGCTACGCTTTAGCCCCTCGTTGAGTTGGGTTGGGATTGTGGCTGTACAGCTATATACGCGATTGTTGCTCGTTGGAGTTGTACTAGCCCTCGACCGCCCCTCCGTCGTATGCGCATGGTTGGGCATTCGTTGGGGCTGCTGCGGCTGGACGGGGCTTTGCTTCGTATTCATTACTTCCGTGTTCCTGACTGTGTCGACGTGTCTCATGCGCTACGTTGTGTTGTGCTTGGGACTCCCTTTTTCCTCCTTTCTCTTACTTCTGTCCTTCCTTCCTCCCCTCTCTCTAACCGAACTAATTCTCCCTCCCTCCAAAACAGGTAGTCATAAACCAATAAGCAGACGGCTCATGGGACGGTGCGTCGGGTGGGGCAGGCGCCACTGGTGTCGGTGGTCAGGGTGCTCTGATGGGCGATGGAGATGTGGGACCTTCTTGGGAGGAGTTCAGTGAGCCCGGGACGCTGGAAGTGGGCAGGGGTTACTCTAGGAAGTGGTTGTAATAACTCCTTCCTTCCTACGCGTTTGACGCTTTACATATACGTTTTCTTATACCATTCTTGTCTTCTTTTTTTTCGTGTACTTTTAGTTGTTTTACGCTGAACTTATGCAAACACGTGCCGATCAAGATGTTATGTTGAACCATGGCGGTCTCATTTCCGAAGGGTTTCATCTCGGACTCTGCGATACCTGTAGAAGTTATTATGCAGCATCTGGAATCAAACGCGGAAGGGATAGAGCTAAATCAAGACACCAGCGAGATGTCAACGTACAAGGTGGGCCCACTAGGTGGACTCGAGCTTTCCACTGAAGTATAATGTACCTACCTTGATTGATGTGGTAACTTGTGGGCAATATGGGATGTCAATGGCTAGCCTCTTCCGAGTGTTCAAAGTGTTCTTCAAAATGAGATCAATAACAATATATAGCCTGCTTTTGTCTGTTGATCTCTTTAGAAGGTAGTACAACATGTATACATATTATTACAGTTTGATGAATTCAAAACAATCTTAAAATAAATATGGATAGGTATGGGGCCGGGCCAAGCCATTATTTACGAAATCATTACTTGAAGAGAGAGACACATGTTGCTACACGTCATGGCGGCGAGGAACTTCATTGATATTATACCAGGACATTTCCCAGTCTTAATCATTCCATTCAAATTCGTCACAGCATATCTACAGACTACAGACTACCTTCTTCCCCTCTTCCCTTCCGCCTCAGATCCTCCTCGGCGTTCTCATCGTCATCAACCTCAGGCACAGGTACACTATTTATCGCCCACGCACGTAGCATCACTTGCACGAGCACCAAGTCCGGTGATACAAGTGTGCTTGAGTTTGTACCTTCAGCAGTGCTTCTCGACTCAGAAGCGGACCCGTTTACAGAAACAAGGCCCGTGACAATCAGCATAACGTACGGAGTACCTCCTCCGTCACCCATGCTCCTCAAAGACTCCACATAGCGCGACGCGCTCGGACTGGTTGTGGGGGTTGGTAATCCTCTATTCGGTTCATCCTTGACACGGGCCTGAGCCACGACAGCATCCTAGGACAGGTCTGCGTCGCTAGGCATGAGTCATGTTGCCGTTAGCTCTACACCATACCCTGCTGAAGCCTCAGATCAACTACTTGCGAAGAAAGGTGAAAAGGTGGAATACTGTGAAGCTGAGCTTTCCGACGGTGACATACGTTCAGCCTCAGTTTCCAATAAAACCGTAGAAAGAACACGAAAAAAAGACACCTTCGTCGTAACTTTCCATAATCCACATACCGCCGCAATCATACCCCTTATAAGCTACATGGGTGGTATGTGATCCAGTGGCAGTGGCTGCAGCAATGTCGGCAAGGAGTTTTGGGGAGGTCATTGAAAAATCATGTTAAAGCTGATGTTAAGATTGCACTCCCGCAATCTGTGGCTGATCGAGGCTGAGGGTAGGTCAGCTATGAGAGTTGAAGGTATATGCCTACGTACAAGCATTCAGCAAAGAGAAGTGCAGAAAAGAATAAGAGAACGACACACACCTGATACTAGATAGGCTGATACCCAACTACATAACCCGAACAGGAAGCATCATCTTCGAACGCACCCAGATGCACTTCGCAGGCAAGTCATCCTGCCACGACAGTCGCAGCTGCGACTCCTTCAGGTCCAAAGAGACTATCCGTAACCTGCGAAAGAGAAGCAGAGAATTCTGTGGAAGAGGAGAGTATATGTTCGGAAGGGGCGTCTAAACCCCGTACAGTAGACTTAGAAGCAAAAGGCATGCTGTAGGCGACAGCTTGGGACGTACTTCCCGGTACGCATTTTGCCCTGCCGCAGGTAAATTTGAGGGGAGAAGCATGTAGGTCACCAGCAGCGAGGTGCCTACGTCCAGGTGTAAAACCCCTGGTTCGTGAGAAGTAGGAGTGCGTGGCTAGGAGTGATGTCTGCCATTTAAAGGAGAAGGTGACGCTGGCTGTGATGAAAATTAAAGTGCATTGAATGACCATGAGCCTGAGTTCGAAGAAGGCTGAAGGCTACATATGTACCGGTACGTCTTGCCTACGCGAAGTTTCTTCGATGACCTAAGTTGGAAGGGCTGCTGCCGACACAGATGTGAGTAACCTTGGCCCTTCCGCATCGAACAGAACATCTCCGCCAGCCCCGATACTCGAGTGTCTGGTAGAACATCAGGGTCATATCGAGGACGTGGCCAATTAAAATGCAAACTGGAAAAATGCTGCCTGATCCTGTATGGGGGAGAGGATCTCATTTTCATGAAGAGAGGTGGTGGACCTGAGTTGGTATTGCTTCTTTTCCTAGCGTGAGGGAAAACGTTAATGGTATCCAAAGAGATTGTATATGCTCTGCGAGAGTAGGCTGATCTAGTACGGGTGTGGGCGGGGGAAGCGTCAGGGGTGAAGAATAAAGGGGAGAGTGTACAATTCAGGAAGAGCATTGCATTGGGAATCGACACAGATCACAACTGGAGAAGGATGCACAAGCGCTGTTGCTGCAGCCATTACGTTGACTCTTGACTCAACAAAAGTAGTGGAACTTGGTGTTTGTACCGCCTCTAGGCTCTCCAGAGATAATGCACAGTACAATAGTTGATGTTCCAGCGTAAGATATTGCTGCTGGCGGGACTTGGGTATCCTCGTCCTCCGCACCACCTGCTAATCGAACCCCAGCACCACATTTCGACGGGAGGTATCCGAGCCCTCATATCCCATCTGTCACAGCGCTCTTTCTCTCCGTCTATGTTGGCTGAAGTCGTCGTTATAAAGGTCATGTACCAGGGACATCCATGAAATTGCAGTCACTCTGGAATGTACTCCACGAAGGATAGGGAGAGAAGAGGAGGAAGGGTACAGTGGGGAACATTAAATATTCAGGATGCTCAGTTGGTCACCGGTGAGGGTAGTTCAATGTCGATATTGGAGAGAAGGGATGGGTGCAGTCAAAGTCCATGTTCGAGGAGAAAAGGCCGTGCACTACAATAGCCTAGGCGTAGGGGTGCATCGTCGTCAACAAAAGCGAACCGGCACCTATGTCACTGTCAGAAAGCTCAGCTTCACAGTGTTAAACCTGCTCACGTTTCACCGCTTCACCCTAGCAAGCTCAACATCCCATCCCAAGATATCTTCCCCCATGCGAAAACAGATGTGTTACATCTCCTACAGTCGGTTCTATGCTACAGATGGCGGGCGCGATATCACATTTGTCACCTAGACTAAGTAATAATTGTGCTCTTGAATAGCCGTTATTTTGATATATTGGCTACGTGTACTACCTGTAGGGTGGTGTGGTGTGCATAGCTGTGGGCAGCCGAGACGCGGGGAGACAAGTGAGGTTCGCGAGAAGGAGTCGGGAGTCGGGACCAACTCAGGATACTTACCTTGTGTCGTTACATAATTGTCTCGGCCCGGGAAATTCTTAAGTATCCCATGACACCTGTTCACTTCGAAGTTGAAGTTTGCGACTTATTTGCGACCACTGTGGATACGACTCGACTGCACAATGCAGCTATCCAACACCCTACTTCTACTCCATCTAATGAACGATTTCGATTCAGAATCATAGAGCTAAATACCTAGTACCTAGTACTTATAACTGCCCATTCGAGAATTGATTGCGTTGTCTAGGTGGGCTTAGATGCGAAGATGGAGATTATTAGTGGGATCGATTTCAATCCGTACTAAGCTGATTTACATCGATGGTTCATGCACATGGGAGAATCGATGCTGTGGAACAGACGTGGTAGTCTATCTTCAATTTCAGGTTGATATGGATTTGATAATTGATCGACATCTAGATAGTCATCATGAGTTCGATCTACCAGTATACTTGCCTGTGTGTGAAATTTATTATTAGTGCAATCGTTGCGACCATGGTCCTTGGGAGAATCGATGACACTGACAGGCGTGGTTTGGGCGTGGTACTCTATCGTCGATTTAAGGTCGATTCGGATTTGATACTGATCACGAATGTCGATCTTTTTTTCTCATGCCCTCTCTGCTGTGCGTCTGTGCTCACTCAAGACTGCTCACGTACTCTTCCACTCCTGCCAGCATCCCCCGACTATCCTTCCTCTACCCCAACAATACCATACCGTCAATACCCCTCTCGGAGCTGCAAATACTACGTCAGTCCTCTCCCCCCTCAGACTTCGAGAAAGCGGGTATGCACTTTCGCGGTACTTGCTCCCGTTTCCTTTTGGAGTCGTGTTGGCTTTCGACTCTCGACACCCGTCCTCTGTCACCCGTGTGCCACGCTTTGAGGCGTTGGGCGTTGGATGAGGAGAATAGGTGTCCGACGCTGGACGGTGGACGACCTTGGCTCGTGGGGTACTGGCTGGACATTGGTCGTCCTGTTGACCACGACTGCGCCT
Organism: Cyathus striatus; assembly: GCA_025738555.1. Lineage (NCBI taxonomy): Eukaryota > Fungi > Basidiomycota > Agaricomycetes > Agaricales > Nidulariaceae > Cyathus > Cyathus striatus. The sequence goes on along the minus strand of JAOVFP010000013.1, from coordinate 1,531,729 downwards.
TGGTTGGCTGGTGGCTGGTGCGTCGTGGTCGGGTTGGGAGCGGTCGGGTATGCATTTGTGTTGGGACCTTGGGATCACAAGTGCTGCTCGTCCCCACCGTCCCCTGTGTCATATCGGCTTCCGCGTTCCTCCCCTTTCTCCATCTTCTCGCTCCTTCGTGCGCAGCGTAGCGTAGGGTTGGGTGCACGCGCTCGAGGTGTGCGATGTGTGGGCGCTTTGGGAGTTGGGGGGTGGGGTAGGAGGTGGTTGTGCTCTGCATCGTCCAGTATGGGATTCAGGCTGGGGATGTACGATGCTGGTGTTGGCGTTGTGCTGGCTTTCGCCTCCCATTCGTCCTACACGGGTGAGATTGGTTTCGCCCGTGGAGGGCTTGGGGCTCTGAAAGGCTCTCACTCTCATCAACCCGCTCCGGTGTCCCAACTTCGCTCGTATGCGCGCTTTAGGCTTTCGTTGGGTCCGTGAGCTATCGCCCCTATTGCGCATGCCATTGTCCTTCACCTTCCTATCTACCCTCCTTTCTCTTCTTTGCACTACCGCTTACAACCTCACTAACTCATACCACAGAACGAAGACGACCTCGCAGCGTAGCTCGTCTGGTTCCTACAATGGTTCCTAGAAGTGTTCAGGGAGCTGAAGGGCAAGAAGCTGTTCTGTCCTGGAGAAAGTGTATGTTCTTTCATTTCCTTCCTCCTCACACTTTTTAGCTTTAACTTATATCCGGTTTTCTTTGCCCAGTATGCAGGGATGTACGTCCTTGTAAGTACCCTTCTTCAAGTCGAGGGGAGATGAGCTGATCAGGCTACAGATAGATATCGCGAATTATATGTACACACACCCTGGGACCCTCGATTTGAGTTTTCAGGGTATTTGGATTGCGGATCGTATGTCTTTTCGTTTCCTTGTGTGTGAAGGGTAGAAGGCTGATACTGTGGTGGATAGCATTGCTCTCATGGGATGTAGTGCGGGAACAGATTCCAGCTGCTGACTTCGCGCACAAGTATTTGCTTTCAAGCACGTCCTCCCCACTTCCATTTCCTATCCTATCAATGTGACTCGCACCCGCTAGCCAACAGTCAATCGTTCCTCGCGCACCTACGCGGCGGAGCCGCGAAGTGCAACTACACGAACTACGTCTCTACACACGTTACGTCCCCGCCTAAAACCCGCCCTCGTCAACTTCAACGTCTTTCTCCGTGTTAATGCGCAGCGCGGTGTAGGGCTGAGTCTACGATCGAGGTGTTCGTTTGCGTTAGGGGCGATTTGGGGTTGTGCGCAATGTTCTGTGTATGGATCGATGGAGGTGGGGTTCTGTGTTGCTTAGGACGTTGGGCCTCCGCTGGGTTGGCGACTGTGGGTGCGACTGTGGGCGGACATGATGGGCGTATGCGTTGTCAGTGCTTTTGCTGCGTTTGCACGCCAGTCGGGGCTCTGTTCCTGTTGGAGTCATACTGGGTTTCGACCCCTCCCTCTCCTTTGTTCTTCGCGCGCTGTGGACATCTGGCTGGGTGGGGTTGTGGGGCGCTTTAGTCCATCGTGGGGTTGTATATGCTGACATTGCTTATTCACGTTGGAGTTGTGCTAGCTTTCGACTTTCTCCCTCCCCCCTCTTTCGTGCGTGTACCCCTGGGTAGATGTTGTTCTGCGCTTTGGGCGTTCGTTGATGCGGATTGTGTTTCTCAGTTCCATTGAGTTCTGCTGTCTTTTGACTCCCCCCCCCTTCGTCCTTCGTGCGCGTACCCCCGGATGGGGATCGTGCTACGCTTTAGCCCTTCGTTAAGTTGGGTTGGGATTGTGGCTCTACGGCTGTATACGCGATTGTTGCTCGTTGGAGTTTTGCTAGCTTTCGACCTCCCCTCCTTCGTCCTCCGCGCGTCGTGTGTGCACGATTGGGCATTCGTTGGGACTACTGTGGCTGGACGGGGCTTTGTGTCGTATCCATTACCCCCGTTTTCCTGACTGTATCGATGTGTCTCATGCGATTACGTTGTGTTGTGCTTGGGACTCTCCTTTTCTTCTCCTTTCTCTTACTTCCGTCCTTCCTTCCTCCCCTCTCTCCAACCGAATTAACCCTCTCTCCCTCCCAACAACAGGTTGTCAAAAACAAACAATCAGACAAATCATGGGGCGATGCTTCAGGCCCGGTGCTGAGGGCGACGCTAAGCAAGAGGTGTTAGCAGGGTGTCAGTGTGCGAAGAGGATGGCCCTATTACCTCTTCTTCGCGTCGGGATTCTACGGAAACGGAAAACGAATCAATACCTGAATATAAATGGCTGCCCTCTGTATTCAGGTACGGGATTCAGGCTGAGGTGTACGATGCTAGGTCCTGTTGGAGTTGTGCTGGCCTTCGTCCTCTGTGCATCGTGCACACGGTTGGGCGAGGTTGGATTGGGAATGTGCGAGCTTGGGGGTGTGGAGGGCTGTATACGCATTTCTCGTTCCTCCCGTTGGAGCTGTGCTGGCTCTCAACCTCCCGTTTACATCTGTCTACATCTTCCTCTCCCTTCTCTCCCTCCTTTGCGCGTGCAGTTGGTGAGGCTGGGTTGGGAGTGCGGCTGTGGATGTGGATGTGGGTGGATGGGCTCCTGCGTTGAATGTGCTTTTGTGTGCCAGTTGGGGCTTGGGGCTCTGAAGGGCTGTATACGCTGTCAGTTTCTGTTGGAGTTGTATTGTCTTAACTCACAACAACCCTCCCTCCTCTCCTTCGTCCTTCGTGCGTTTGTGTGCAGGGCTGGTAGGGGTCGTGCTACGCTTTTGGCGTTCGTTATGTTGTGTTGGGATTGTAGCTGCGGTTGTCTATGCTGGTTGTTGCTCGTTCCCGTTGTGTTGGCTTTTGACTCTTCTCTTCCCCTTCCCCGTCCTCCGCGCGTCGTTTGTGCACGGTTATGCTTTCATTTGGACTGCTGCGGCTGGTCGAACTCCTCCATCGTACCCGTATTCCTCCGTGACCCTGACTATGTGGATGTATCGTATGCGCTGCGTTTTGTTTTCCTCTTCTTCCTCTTCCTCCCCTTCTCCTCTCTTATCCACATCTAACGACTCCCAACAAACAGGTAGTCAAAAGCCAACAATCAGAGGGCACAGGGGGCTGTGCGTCAAGCGGCACTGGCGTCGGTGGGCAGGGTAATTTCGTGGGGCCTTTTTGAGAGGAATTTGGTGGTTTGTGAATCGTGTTTGCGGGGGGAGAGGGAGGAAACAGGGAGGGTGGTAGTCTGCATGCATGCAATATGCAATCGTTACAGTGTAATCCCTTTTCTTTTTCGGTCTGTGTACTTTTAAAATATCATCGTTTAGAGTAGTTCGGAAGTGTGTATGAGTGGTATGATGTTGACTCTGGAGGGGAGTGCGCGTTGATGTTCGTCGGGAGGTGCGGGATGACAGTACGGGACCGGAACCAACACAATTTCTTCGAATCCATTATTATATCCTCCTCTCTCTAATTACGAACGTAAGTAATGTGCTAATCTCAATGAACCTACATCAGAAACAAAGCAGACGACGTACTTTCAGTTGTTGGTCGCACTCACCATACAAGACCAGTCACGCCGTGCGTCACCGCGTGACGTTTTTTGTTTATCCGTACTTGATTTGCCAAACACCCTCTCGTTCTCGGCGCGACGATCACCTCAAATTGTCCAACTTACTTGATTGCTGCCTACACACAGACGACCAAACCATGGCCGCTCCCAATCCTAACCACATCGAACAACATCCAAGCACTCGCGCACACCCTCAGAGGCATCCCATGCTAAACAAGCGGGCAAGTCCGGGCAAGTCCGCTCTCGAGCGGTCAAGATCCCTTCGATGTACTTGATGCAAGAGGGAATACGTTGGGCATTTTGTATACTTTGTACGTCTTTTTTTTTTTACTTTACGGGAAAGAGGGGCTGATGAGATTTTGGATAGGTGTGGGAGGTTGAGTGTATCGGGAGTGCTTCTGCCCCGCTGGGAGGTTTTGGAAGGGTTTTGTAGGGATTATGATGAGCAGGCTAGAGCTGCTCCTGATCGTGGTATGTTCCTTCCTGTCTTTACTTTTTCTACGCTTAGAGGGATGTAGTTCTAGCGCTGGAAAAAGAAATTCAAAAAGTGACGTATGAGGCTGGTGTCGTACGTCCCCCTCCTCCCCCCTTCTTACCCTAACTAACGAAAACCGCAACGAAAAGCCTCAACAAGTCCCCCCCTTCCTCCCTCTCTTGCGCATCTACCCCTCATCAACCCTCACACCAATGCACCCCCCTCCTCCTAACATCCATAACAACCCGCATCTTCCCACCCGTCCTACCCCTTCTCTCACCCAACACCATCTCCGACATCTTAGGAGACATAAGCGTCACAGACGTCTTAACATACTTCTACCTTGGAGGAATGATATTGGCGTGCGTGCAAAGGTGGAAAGAGGCGGAAGATATGATGGAGTATGTTATTTTGGTACCGGGGTATCCAAGTGCGATTTGTGAAGAAGCATCGGTTGTTTGGGCCGATTGTGAGAGGGAAGGTGTGTCTCCTCTCTTCCTCCCCTCCCTTCATTTCATTTCACTGATGCTCGCTTCGCTCTAGCAAAATCCCCTCCCAAAACCAACCCACCCCCTCCTCCCCCGTCTCCTCAAGCAAACACCCTACGCAGCACTCATCTCCTCGTACCCATCATACCCACACCTCCAAGCCCTCTTACAGCAACACCACCAGCTCTTCGCAGCTGAAAAAAACCTGGGGCTGGTGAAGAAGGTCGTCGATCTCGCGAAAGTATGGAGCGTGAATAAGTTGACGGGGACGTATGTGACGCTTGGGTTGGAGGAGACTGGACGGGTTGTTGTTGGTGAGGGGGAGGGGGGACAAGAAGAGGGGGGGAAGGGATGGGGGAGGGGGAGGTTAGGGAGTTGATTTTGAGTATGGTTCGTGTCTCTTTTCCTTTCCCTCTCTTTATTTCTTCGTTTTCCGAAAGCTGATAACGAGAATAGATAGACCAAATATCCTCCACGGACAATTCACCACGCCAACCACAGTATCATTCTCTGACCCCCACCCGCTTTTTCAAAGGCAGACATGGATAGGGTTCTGAGGGATGTCCAGGGGCAGGCTGAGATATTGGCGCTTTTAGATGGGGAGGTTAGGGCGGGCAGGGAGTTTTTGAGTAAGGTCAACTTTTCTCTTTTCTTCTTTGGGGGGAGAGGAAGTTGTGCGCAGTTGGGGAGGGTGAGGACGGGGCCAGCGCAGTGGTGCCTTGAGCCAGGGGCGGTGTACACGCCCGCGAGGTACTGCTTTAGACCCTTGGCTTTTGGCGTAGAGGCCAGTGGTCGGTGGACAATCTTTTGTGCTTTACCGCACCAGATCCATGTATGCCTGTCGAACATATGTGCTATCTACGCACTTGCGCGTTACTTGCTCCGTCGGAGTCGTGCTATCTTTTGGCTTTCGACACCCGTCCTCTGTGGGTCGATTGATTCTGCCACGCTGTGGGCGTTTGGAACTGCGGCTGCCTGTTGCTAGGCGCGCATCGGTGATACGAGTGATTGTTGGACTCTGAGGAGTTGTGCCCTGTGTACGCGTTGCTTGGAATTCGTACTGGTACTGCCTTTCGACCTTCCCCCCGCGCTCTTTCGTAGCACGGCGTAAGGTTGGGTCTACGCGCTCGAGGTGATACTAGGCGTGCTGTTCATTTAGAGGTGGGTGCTTTGGACGTAGAGAGGTGAGGTGGGAAGTGGGAGCATCGATTCGGTTCGGTTGGTGGATACGGCTGGATGGTTACGCTCTGCGCCATCCGGGCGGGATTCAGGCTAGTTGGAGGATACGAAGCCAGGCCCCGTTGGAATCTTACTGGTTTTCGACCCTCCTGCTCTCATTCGTCCTTCGTGCGTCGTGTACGCGGTTGGATGAGGTTGGGTTGGGGGTATGCAGGGCTTTATACGCTGCCACTGGTTCCTGTTGAAGTCGTACTGGGTTTCAACCGCCCGTCCATGTCTATCTATACCTTCCTCTCGTTCCTCTCCCTCTTTTGTGCGTTGTGCGCGTACATTTGGGTGAAGTTGGGTTGAGAGTGCGGCTGTGGCTGTAGGAGGATGGGCTCCTGCGTTGTATGTGCGTTTGTGCGCTGGGCAGGGGCTTGGGGGCCCTTCAGTGCTCGTTGAAGTTAGAGTCGTACTGGCTCCCAACCACCCGTCCATCTCCGTCTACATCTTACTCTCCCTCACTTGCTCGTATGTGCACTTTGGGGTTTTGTTTCGTTGCGTTGGGACTGCGGTTATGAGTGGATTGTGGACGTGCTCCTGCGTCGGGCGCCTTTTGCGTTTACTGGCTAGTCGCGGCATGGCGACCTTCAGAGCTGTAAACGCGGACGTTGCTCATTCCTGTTGCAGTCACGCTGTGTTGGCTCTCAGCCACCCATCTTCCTCTCCCTCTTTCGCCCATATGTGCACTTTGGGCCTCTGTGTGGCCGTGTCTGGACGGAGCTTTGCTCTGTGTCGTGCCCATTTACCCGTCGTCTTGATACTGCGGGTGTGTCGTATGGCTGCGGTGTGTTGTGCCCTGAATGGCACTATGCATTCGAGGCTTCTCTCCCTCCTTATCTTCTTTTCTCTTTCCTTCTTTCCTTTTCAACCCCTCTCTCTTCAAGGTAACTAACGCCCCTCTAACAAACAGGCAGTCAAAAACCAACAATCAGACGGCTCATGGGGCGGTGCCTCGGGTGGGGCAGGTGCCACCGGTATCGGTGGACAGGGGTTTTAGTGGGGCCTTCTTGGGAGGAATTTAGTGGTTTGTGAACTTATGTGGCTTTTGGATGGTGGGGAAGGTGGAGGAGAGAGGGAAATATGAAGGGTAGTCTGCATGCAAAATATTGGCATATTGCTGCTTGTAATTGTCACTTAACCCTGAAAGGTGCAGTGTAAACACTTTCTTTTCCACATTTTCTTGTACGACATGTCGTTTTTCTTTTAGTCTGTATACTTTTAAAAAATCGTTGTGAAGTGTGTTGGAGTGGTGAGATTTGCATTCTGTAGGGGAGTGCGCGCTGGCTGTCGGAAAAATCGTAAAAACCATATCAGGTGCTGATATTCCTGATGGACTTATATGATGTGATCAGCCTTGGTGGCGAGCCATATCAGTCCACTTATAAGGTCACATAATTCCTGGTATGTATTATAAGTACTGATTTGTTTTCCACTAGCTAGTATTTCAGCCCACATAAGGTACAATCGTGCCTGATTTGTAGCTCGCTGGAATGCATATCTGGTCTGTTAACTTCTGATCATTTCCGACAAGTTGTTCCAAGGAAAGCATATCAGAATATATCATTTCGATTATTTCTGTTATGTCACTCTAGGCAAGAGAATCAGGCGATATCACTTATGGTCATTCTGGTAGGTTGCCTCAAGATATGCATATCATATCACATTACCTATGGTTATTTCTATTTACATTATACCTAGGACACGCATCAGATCATATTATATGAGTTATACTGAATAAAAGTGAATATACTGCATGAATTCACGTAAAAACGCTGCAAGAAAGTGTTACCAACTTGCCCCCTAATGTGGTCTCATACTCATTTGGATTCAGCGCTGCAGCGGCGGGCACAGATAGACGGACCTACAGCTCTTTTGTTGTGAGTATGACTAAATGATGTTTGACTTAGGGACCCATTCGCCGGAACCGATTATGTTTCTTGTTGCCGTAAAATTGGATTCCAGACAAATTCCGGCTCCATCGGTTGGAGAACAAGGGTGCGAATGCTCCACAGCGCCATCTTGCAAATATGCATATAAGGGAGCAGGTTTTGACTTCATACGTGCCATCCCCACTCGATTTCCCCTGTCCTGTGTCCCCGCTTCGCACTGTCATTCTTATCTACTAGCTTAGTCTAGTGCCACTAGTGTTCTGAACATGGTGAGTTAATGATTATTTTTCGAGGCTCTCACCTTTTGCCGCACATTCATGGCTGTTCACGGGCTAGGTAAGTTCTAATACCTATTTTATTTGAGACATTTCCACCTTTGCTTCGTTTGTGGGGTACGTAGCTTGGACGTAGGGGTCGCTTAGAATAAATGGTATGTAGTTATAAGTACATAATCAGTTTGTATAGTATTCCGGAAATATATGTGTTACCTCTATTGTGTAATAGCAGGAGTGCATATAGATCGTTCACCATTACAAAATAAAGTGAATATTGTGGGCAAATCTAATAGCAATGCTGCCTTTACTGACGATGTTGGTCATTCATAATATATGCTTGTCTATAAGAAACAGTGGATAAGTTGATTATTGAACCATTTCTCCCTGATCAAAAGCACCACACCATATTGTAGCCATCATTGTGTTCATTACATATAATACTGACTATAATGAAAAGACCGGATAAATTGATTTTTAAACCATATCTCCCCCCCAAAGTCCTGATGGCCTGATATGGCCTGATATGTTCATACCTGGGCAAATATGGTGTTCTCGATTTTTCCGACAGCGTTTGTCGATCGACGAACGCTATTTCTTCGATTCCATACATCCTCTCTTATTACGAACATGCTAATCTCAACTGAACACGAGGTTGAGAGAAAGTTCTAATGTAAATGGTGACGTTATGGAGCTACTGTATCTCGACTGTATCAATACGCCTTCACGGACGATTTTGAACAGAAGTACAACGAACTAAACATCTCAAAAAAACGGCTTCAAAATAGCTACCTAGCACCCCTCATAAGATGTAGAGCAATACAATACATTTTTCTTCTACTTCTCTTACGGCGTTCCATTGGCGTCCATATTGCCCACAACCTCAACCAAGGTACATTCAGCTTCAGTGAAAAGCTCGAGCCTACCTAATGGGCCCATAACATCTCGATCGGCATCAGCGATTACAGCATTGTGGGCAGTAACACTCAGTAAGGCTCAGTTTTTCGGAGGCAAGCGTTTGCATAAGTTCAGCATAAAACCAACTAAAAGTACACAACTAAAAGTACACGAAAAAAATGAAGATAAAAATGATACAAGAAAACGTATACGAAAAACATCAAACACGTAGAAAGAAAGAAAAAGTATTACAACCCCTTCCGAGAGTAACGTCTTGCCATGCCCACCCCCAGAGTCCCCAGCACAACTCAACGTAGCGCATGAGACACATCGACACAGCCAGGAACACGGAAGCAATGGATACGAAGCAAAGCCCCATCCAGCCGCAGCAGTCCCAACGAATGCTCAACCGTGCACACACGACGCGCGGAGGACGAAGGAGGGGAGGTTGAAAGCTAGCACAACTTCAACAATCAACAATCGCGTATATAGCTGCACAGCCACAAAGCGTAGTGCAACCCCCACCCAGTGGGTACGTGCACGAAGGACGAAGGAAGGGGAGTCGAAAGCCAGCACGGCTCTGATGGGAACGAGCAACACAGTCTGCACCAACAAACGCCCAAAGCGCAGAACAACCCCCACCCAAGGGTACGCGCACGAAAGAGGGGGGAGGGGGGAAGTCGAAAGCCAGCACAACTCCAACGTGAACAAGCAATGCCAGCATATACAGCTGTACAACCGCCTTCCCAACCCCACGAAGGCCCAAAGTGCCCCACAACCTCACCCAGCCAGATGTCCACAACGCGCGAAGAACGAAGGAGGGGAAAGAGGGGTCGAAAACCGGGATGACTCCAACAGGAACTGTAGTGTATACAGCCCCAACTGGCGCGCAAACGAAGCAAAAGCACTGACAACGCATACGCCCATCATGTCCACCCACAGCCGCACCCGTAGTCGCCAACCCAGCGGAGGCCCCACGTACAAAGCAACGCAGAGCTCCACCTCCATCAATCCACACACAGCACACTGTGCACAGCCCCAAACCATCCCCAACGCAAATGCACATCTCGATCGTAGACCCAATCCTACACCGCGCTGCGTATGAACACGGAGAAAGACGTTGACGAGGACGAGGTCGGGTTTTAGGCGGGAACGTAACGTGTGTAGAGACGTAGTTCGTATAGTTGCATTTCGCGGCTGTCGTCTAGGTGCATGAGGAACGATTGACTGTTGGCGGCGGGGCGGGTGCGAGTTAGATTGATGAGATAGGAAAGGGAAGTGGGGGGGGACGTACTTGAAAGCAAACACATGTTCATACTTGTGCACGGAGTCAGTAGCTGGAATCTGTTCCTGCGCTACATCCCACGAGAACGATGCTATCCACCACATTATCAACCTTCTACCCTTCACACACAAGGACATACGATCCGCAATGAAAACACCCTGCAAACTCAAATCGAGGGTCCCTGGGTGTGTGTGTGTATAATTCGCGATATCTATCCTAGCCTCATCAGCTCGTTTCCCCTCGAGTTAAAGAAGGGTACTTACAAGGGACGTACATCCCCGGATACTGCGTAAAGAAAAACGGATGTAAGCTAAAAAGTGCGAGGAGGAAGGAAAGGAAAGGACGTATACTTTGTCCAGAAGGGAACAGCTTCTTTCCCTTCAGCTCCCCGAACACTTCTAGGAACCGCTGCAGGAAACAGACGAACTTTGCCACGAGGTCGTCTTCATTCTGTGGTACGAGTTAGCGAGGTTGTAAGTGGTAGCGAAAAGAAGAGAAAGAAAGGTAGATAGGAAGGTGAAGGACAATGGCGTGCTCAATCGGGGCGATAACTCACGGTCCCAACGAAAGCCCAAAGCGCGCATACGAACGAAGTTGAGAGACAGGACTGGGCTGTTGAGAGCCAGAGCCTTTCAGAGCCCCAAGCCCCCCACTCCCAACCCAATCTCATCCAACCGTGTAGGACGAATGGGAGGAGGCGAAAGCCAGCACAACTCCAACGCCAGCGGGACCTAGCATCGTACACCCCAGCCTAAATCCCATACCCAAATATAGACCGGAATAATCCACCTCCCACCTCACTTCCCAACACCGAAAGCGCCCACAGCGCACACCTCAAAACGGATGACACGTATGCACACCTTGAGCGCGTAGACCCAACTCTACGCCTTACGCACGTAGGAGCGAGAAGATGAAGAAAGAGGAGGAACACGGGAGCCAGTACGACACAGGGCACGATGGGAACGAGCAACAGTGGTCCCAAAGTTAACATAAACGCATACCCGACCCCTCCCGACCCGACCATGACGCACCAGCCAACCAAGGTGCAGTCGTGGTCAAAGGACGACTGATGCCCATCCAGCATCACACGAGCGAAGGCCATCCACCGTCCAGGGTTGGACTGCAGCCAACGCCCAACGCCTTAAAGCGTGGCACACTGAGGACGGGCGTCGAAAGTCGAAAGCCAACACGACTCTAACAGGAAACGGGAGCAAGTGCGGCAAAAGTGCATACTCGTTTTCACAAAGTCTGGGGTGGATAGGGTTCTGAGGGATGTGCAGGTGCAGGCGGAGATGTTGGCCTTGTTGGATGGGGAGGTTGGGCGTGGGAGGGAGTTTTTGAGGAGGGTGAGCTTTTGGGGTTTGGTTTGGGGTTTGGGGGGTGGTGTGCGATGCTGGGAGGGAGAGGAAGGAGTCAGCGTAGTGGTGGTTTGCGGCTCGAGCTAGGTGCTGTCTGGGGGATCGTGGAAGGATACGGCACTTGGATATGTGAATTGTGCGTGTATTATTTATCGTTCTATCTGCAAACGAAGTGAGCCCAAGAAAAGAAGGGGAGGGAAGAATGGAAGAGAGAACAGACCATACTCAAAATCAACTCCCTAACCTCCTCCCCCATCCGCGTCACCAGCAACAATCCTCCCAATCTCCCCCAACCCAAGCGTCACATACGTCCCCATCAAATTTTTGACGCTCCATTCTTTCGCTAGATCCGTGACCTTTTTTACAAGGCCCAGGTTCTTCTCAGCTGCGAAGAGTTGGTGGTCGACTGTTGTGAACAGGTAACTGCAAGGTTTTGCGGATGTTGTTGATATATACACCTACTGGCCTTCTTGGTGGAGGTAATTACAGCTTCCAATTCGTTTTATCCGTAGGTGAGGGGATAGTTGAGTTCGAGGATGGCAGCTGAGGAAGTGGGTATGCAGACGAGGAAGTGGAACATTTCAAGCTTCAACACCAGACTTGGAAGTTGGCGACCAAATACATTACCTAACACACTGTCAACACTGAGAGCGCTAAACTGCCACCTTGCTACGGGCCCTAGTATGACGCTCCGTTTGATCAAAAAATAACCGTGCCGTAGTTCGGCTGCCGTAGCAAAGTGGGTGCCGTAGCATTGGACAATTCATGTTTTTTTCAGCTAATTCTTATGTTTTCGATACATATATACATTATATGATATTATAAAGCTATTATAACGAAAATATATGCCTGAAAAGTCTCTTTTCCGGTCGTTTCGCATGTAATTTTTTTTTCCCACGCTTGCTGACCATGCGGAGACTCTTCAATAATACTTACTGGACAGTAAAATAAATGGATACATATTATCAAAGTGAGTTAATGTACTTCTATGGTGTACATAGGGACTTGTAGAAGTCAAGTTTTCAACAAATTCCGCTATCAATAAGTCAGTCAATCCAGAGAAGTGATAGAATGACAGTATATTGTTAAGCTCTTCATTAGTATTGGTATTAGTGGTATAAGAAATCTAAATTTATAACTACGAAAAGATAGTGCATAAATAGCTTTTTATGATATTCATGATGTATATATTTATAGTACCGGCCTAGCAAATGTTGTTGAAGTCTCCGCGCATGGAGAAAGCGTGGGAAAATAGCCTTCGCATGCGAAACAACACGAAAAACAGAAGCCCCGAGAGCAATTTGCAGGCTCAAATGTCATTATAAGTGTCTTTAAATCTCATTATAACAATTAAATTGACCTGAAGGTTATGCACTTCACGATATTTTTTGTTCAACAGTATTTCCCACATAATTGAAAAGCCCCACATCGCAACAACCCAATGTACATGTGAACGCTGGGTTGCCATCCAGGTCTTTGGACATAAATAAATTATATATGCGAAGAGTACGAGGGAGTATGGCTAATGAATATCCAAAGGTGGACCGACAGCGCTGTAAGATTGCTGTAGGTCACTTCAACCAAGCGTGGGAAAGGCGTGGGAAATACTGTTGAACATAATATATCGTGAAGTAACATGACTTTCGGAGACTATTTTATTGTTATGATAAAATTTAGGAACACCTATAATAATATTTGAGCCTTCAAATTGTCCTCAAAGTCTCCGCTTTTCATGTTGTTTTGTAACAAAGGTTTTTTCCCACACTTTCTCAATGCGTGGAGATGTCAAAAATATTTGCTAGGCCCATACTATAAATATATACATTATGAATATCATAAAAGCAAGTTATGCGCTATTTTTAGTAGTTATAAAGTCAGATTTTTATACCACTAATACTAATGCTAATGAAGAGCTTAACAATATACTGTCATTCTATCACTTCTCTGGATTGACTGACTTATTGATAGCGGAATTTGTTGAAAACTTGACTTCTACAAGTCCCTATGTACACCATAGAAGTACATTAACTCACTTTGATAATATGTATCCATTTATTTTACTGTCCAGTAAGTATTATTGAAGAGTCTCCGCATGGTCAGCAAGCGTGGGAAAAAAAAATTACATGCGAAACGACCGGAAAAGAGACTTTTCAGGCATATATTTTCGTTATAATAGCTTTATAATATCATATAATGTATATATGTATCGAAAACATAAGAATTAGCTGAAAAAAACATGAATTGTCCAATGCTACGGCACCCACTTTGCTACGGCAGCCGAACTACGGCACGGTTATTTTTTGATCAAACGGAGCGTCATACCCTAGGGCTGTACACCGTACCGTATACGGTATATGGGCGTACATGTTACGGTCACAATACGGTTACGGTATGTCCGTAACCGTACCGTATCTGAGCAACTTTCACACCTCGAAAAAACGGTACGGTACCGTAAACGGCCATTTACGGTATATACGGTCTATACGGCACAGTGAATATGTGTGTATACAAGTAGGAGAGGTGAAATAAGGCCTTTAGTTCCGATTAACAATATTAATGCTTTCCGGCATTGGCACAAAGGGTATAAAGGCAGTACTTTGCTAACATCAAAGTACGTAGTCTCCGCTGAAAGGTTTGCATGATGCAATGAAACAGTATGCTTCTTCAAAGGGTTCCCGTCTTCATCTTATTGCTAGCTGGCAAGAGACTCTTATAGATTCGCCTTGTCCTTAGAACGCTTCCCACGACCAAAACTTGCATGTGCATATTACTTATAGAAGATTAAAGGGCTGTTAACGATATACCTCAATCAACAACCTGAATATTAATCTATTCAGATTCTGTAGGTCCATCGTTGAATTATTGCGGGAAAATGATGAGTAGAAAGCAGTGAGGTCCAGATACAAGAGTAAATCCAATGAACATATAGAAGACTGCTGATATGCCTGACAGACGTACAACGTATATAAGCGTATTTTTGCGATATCTACATAATATAAATCACTCACTTGCGATCACAATTGGATTATCTAAGCGTTGGAGTGAGGTCCGAACTGCCAACGATCGTGCTATTTATAGTCACCACCACTAAGGACATAGTAAACAGATCTAAAAGCAATAGTGATTATAGTAAGGGATTAGCAGGAAAGCGTGTATATAGAACCCCAACGGCACTTGATCCACCATAAGCGCGCGGTAACGCGACGCGTCCAGGTCATGGGATGGTTCCGGCAGCGCAACTTACCCAAAGAAGCCGACAGCGTCAAGGCGCCCATCAAGCGCCAACAGCCATTGCCGCCACCCCGGACTCAACCCAGATCGGTCCTCGGCATCTTGCGAATGAGATCTCACCCTGATCTACCAATCGAAGCGAACGGACCATATACCCGAAGCCGTGGTTGCCGATGGTTCTATCTTTAGGCCCGCGACGCGACGAGGCGTCTAAACACGCGCATCAGCCAATAAGCGCGTCTCTATTTATCACGCGCGCCCGCCCCTTTCGCAGAGCTAAGGCCAACGCTCTCCTATCCAGACCTTCGCGCACGTCCCTCCGCCCAGCGTCGTAGTTAATTACCTTATCTAGACATCTGCTATACCTGTACAGTACCTTTACAGTACCTAAGAACTCCGCTTTTCCAGTAGTATATAAGACTCGCAAACCTGCTCATGTAGAACCAAGCAATCCTGTATCGATTCCTTCCGCTATCAGTGCTATTTAGCGTAATCGTGACAATCTATTCAATTTCCGAGTGTAAAACCCAGTGTGATCTAAGCCCTCCCAGGACCTCAAAGAAGCTTAGTTTATTATTAGTGATTACAAGTGTTATAGATTACAAGTGAATATTATAGTGTGTTCATCCCTCCCTTGCCCGGAATTACCTTGTGTATTCTGAAGATATTCCCCTGGACTCACCCCTGCTTGATTGTTAGCAAGAGTAAGCGACGACCTTTACATAGTTTCGTAGCTATTACTCCCTAGTAACCTTCTTTGCCCTTTTATCTGGAGCCCACCGCGAGGGGGAAATCAGAATATTAGAAGTAAAAGTCGGAAATTGGTGTGGGTTTTACATAAACGATTATCTAGTAGAGGTGACTTGCTCGTGTTATACGAAGTAAAGCGTTTTCGAGAATATAAGCTCATTTCCCCCGGATCAGACAAGAACAGGACGTTCTTTAGTATAGCAGAGATATAGCAGTCAGAGCGCCAAGAAGGCATAGCAGTATAGAGATCAATAGAGCAGCCAGCTTAGCACGTGCATTAGATAAACACGTTCAGGAGCCAATATTTCACGAAGGACTAAGAACTCGTTGAAAGCGGGATCAGAGGCATTGGAATTTGAAACGGTGAAGAGGACTAAGACACCACGGAAGCCAAAAGTACCAGGAGCGTTTGAAGAAAGCGATACTGAACTAAGCCGGATAGAGATACCTGTAGTCGCACTTGCCAGTACCAGTGACATACTTGAGCAATTAGTTTCCCCAACACCCGTTGAAGAACCAGTTGTCGAGAATAATACTGAGTCAGATAGTGAGGCCGAGCGTTTAGTATCCGCCCTAGTAAATTGGAATCTCTCTGAAAACGCCAGTGGCACAGTCAACGAGACGCTTGAATTAGTTACGGAACCCATCATCAAAACAGGATCCACACACATACATACCACTATAGCAGAATCACAGGAAACGATGGCGAAGGAAATACCAGACCCTTATACAAGGGATGCGAATAAGTGGAACGGAAAAGGCAGTGAAGTGCGATATTGGCTGGACTGTCTAGAGGAACGGTTTAAAATCTATAACTATAATGACGCCGCAGCCAGGATTCAATATGCAATTCGCACAATCACGCGCAGCCGGGTCCAGGAGATGGTAAAAGCGTTCGCAGAGGCGAAGGCAGAAGCAAAAGATTGGGACAAGTTCAAGAAACGAGTCCTACAAGAGTACGATGAGGATGCAGAAGTAGGAAACCTATCGAAGTTGCAAAGGATAGTTAAGCAGCATGCAAAGTTGTCCCCCACGGACCGTAAAAAGTGGAAAACATTCAAACACGAGTTTGAAATGGGCACTTCGATATGCGAAGAAGCCAAAATTATCTCGAACGTGTCGATAGTTCAGCTCTTAGAAAGCGCCTTGGACCACAGGTTCTGGCGTAAACTAGAGTCACGACTAGAGCAGATACCCGAGAAGGATGGAGAGGACCCTGATGATAGATTCCCCTACAAAACTATCTTGAAGGAATGTGATGCAGTGGTTAGACGAAAGCACCTGGTGCAAGAATCTGAGTCGGACCTGTCAAGTCAGGATTCAGATTCTTCTTCTAGTAGCTCTAGTGAAGACGAAGAAGAAAGGAGGGCGACTAAGTCTAAAGCTAAGGGGAAGCGCAAGTCTAAAAAGGATCGGTTCAAAAGGACAGATGTGCCTAGACATTCTGTAAAGGTGGAAACCCCAGAGGTGGACATCAAAAAGGAAGTCCAGGAGGCAGTGGCCGCGAGCATGACGACTTTCAAACAGGAAATTAAATCCATGTTTGAAAGCTATCCTAGGACAAATGCGTCAGTAGCTAGATCACCAGCTTGGGCACCACCCACCTTTCAAAACTCGTCTTATGGCAATGCTAGCAGCTCGTATCCATCGCCAGTAGGCAGGGGTTGTTTCTATTGTGGGAAGTGCAATGACAATTTTGTTAATTGCAAGGAAAAGCAGAAGGACGTCGATGATGGAATCATCCGCGAGGTCAACGGCAATATTATTTTATGCGCTACAAATGAATGTTTGCAGCGTGGCGTGTACCCTTACAAGGATACCATAAATAAAATGTTGGCCAGAAAAGAGTCGGAGATTCCAAAGGCCAGTTTGTACTACCCGTCAATAACGTATCCGGCGGCTACAGAAACGGCAGCGGACGATCCTGTACTTATCCTGTCCCAAGAAGTTGGAGCCCTAAGGGAACAGCAAGAAGCGTCAAATGAGAGGATCGCGCAGCTGGTGGAAGAGTTGACACAAAATGTGCAAACTCGTTCTGGTAAATCGTCGGGTTTCTAGAAGGTTCGAAGAAGGATACAAGGCGACCCGAAGTCGTTAAGACCCCGCCTGTGGTCGTTAATATACCTGAGGACCGTCATAGAGATAAGGCAGTTAAATTCAGAGAGGAAACGGAGATAATAAGGGAACAAGCAGGGTCCGAGGCAGATATAGATTCTGACGAAGAACAAGCGCGTTCCCCAGTAAATATATTAAAAAGAACGAAAAATGATAAAACCCACACAACAGTAGAAAATAATAAAATACAAAAAGAGTTTTCTGACCTAGAGGTTCCCGAATTTCCATACCAAAATGTAACACCGTTACAACCGATACCCGCGCGCATGCCCATTCCGGCAAGTGAGCTTCCCAAAAAGTCGTCGTCCTACACGCGTCAAGCTGCGGTAGAGACTAGTGTGCGACCCGGAAAAGTTGTGGAGTGACTTTTAGATATCCCGGTAACGATTTCACAAAAGGAATTGTTAGCTTTGGCGCCTAGCGTGAGAGCTGACCTTCATACGCGTTTAACTACTAAGTGTCAACCAACAGAAGTCCCTACACCTGGTAAAACTGTAATACCAAGGAACGCGGTAGAGATGGAAGAAGTAGAGGACGAGGATGCACCAGGACCATGGAAGTTGAATGAAAGCTGGGTCGCCATCCAGGACAGTGACCTACCTGCTCCTAAGAAAAAGCTTAAGAGTGGATTCGACAACCGAGGAGTGCGAGTAAAAGGCGGCTGGAGAATATCTGACCCCGTAACGCAATATGTAGCTACACTTGAGGCATCAGACATATGTCAATTCGTACCAGCACGTAGTGCAGAATCATTACGCGCGATTTCTGGCACCATATATGGTATTGAAGTACCAGAGTGCTTGCTAGATAGCGGGTCACAGATAGTATCCATGAGTCAGGAGATAGCAGAGAAGTGTGGATTAGCCTGGGATCCAGATTTGAAAATTAATATGCAGGGTGCTAATGGGGGCGTGGAATCTACTTGTGGACTTGCGAAAAATGTACCATTCCGGCTAGGAGAGGTCGTTATATATCTACAAGTCCATATTCTGCGAAACCCTCCTTATCAGGTACTGCTGGGAAGACCCTTTGATGTGTTAACCACGAGTAATATCCAGAACGACCGAGCAGGAGGCCAGTTAATCACCATTACTGCGCCAGTCTCAGGTACGCGGATGGTAATTCCCACACATCCTCGAGGTAAGGCACCTACAAAGCCTGCTGAGGAAGAACAAAATTTTCACTATTCGATGAATTGATAGGTGATCAAGGAGAATTAGCAGTAAGATTTGATTGTGACGAGAATGGCCATGTAACCATTGGGGGATATTACCAACAAGAAAAAGGAAAAACATTAGAAAAAGAAGAAATATCATATGCGTATCTCCTTGCTATGGCCAAGGACGATACTATCCGGAACGTGGAGATCAAGGAAGAGGTAGCGTCGATAATTGCCAAAAACCATGCCATAGGTTTAGGCTCGACTACTCAATACTTCATAGCGGCAGGCGCAAATCCTGGACAGGATCCAGTCCCTACATTCGAGAGTTTCGCAGGGCGAAAATATAAACCTGTAGCACAGAAAACCAAGCCGGTATTAGGGGACGTACCGGAAGAATTTTATATTAAGCGCGAAATCAAAGGTGATCCGCTGGCGGAACTACCAACGCTCCCTACAAATCCACCGGTATATACTCCAACGGGCCGATACACGCAGGCACGCAAGGAATATATCGACGAGCAACATCCGGAAGGTTTCCTGTGGCCCGAAGAGCGAAAGCTGATGCACTGGACCCTGGGTGCACATGATAAAGCATTCGCTTGGGAAGAGTCGGAGAAGGGTTCATTTAAGGAGGAATACTTTCCACCGGTCCAGATACCTACTATTCCACATGTACCTTGGGTAGAAGGCAATATCCCAATTCCGCGCGCAATCTATGATGAAGTGTGTCAGATCATTAAGGCAAAAATCGATGGCGGTATATACGAACCTTCCAATTCGTCATATAGATCAAAATGGTTTTGCGTGATAAAGAAAGATGGGAAAAGTCTACGACTTGTTCATAGTCTGGAACCATTGAATAAAGTTACGATTGCTCATTCAGGATTGCCACCCGCAACTGAGGAACTGGCCAATCACTTCGCGGGACGCGCTTGTGGTGGGATATTCGACTTGTATGTAGGATATGACGAGCGAAGGTTGGATGAAAGATCCCGGAATCTTACAACGTTCCAGACGCCCTATGGTGCTTTACGTTTAGTAACATTACCTATGGGATGGACTAATTCTGTAGCAATCTTTCATGACGATGTCACCTACATCCTGCACGACGAAATCCCCGAGTTAACGAAGCCTTACATCGATGATGTACCCATGCGAGGACCAGCAACAAGGTATGAACTGCCAAATGGGAATTATGAAACTATTCCAGAGAATTCCAATATTTGCAGGTTCATCTGGGAATATTTCCAGGGAGTCAATCGAGTGCTACAGTGTATGAAGTACGTTAATGGTACCTTTTCCAGAAAAAAGTCCATAGTTTGCACAGACGAGTTTATAGTCGTTGGACACTGGGTATCCTATGAGGGTCGACGCCCTACACACAATTGCATTAAAGACGTGCTCAATTGGGGTGATTGTACCAACTTCAGCGATGTAAGAGCCTTCCTTGGGACCGTTGTCCAAGGACGCTTGAATATTCCTAAATTCGTGGATCTTGCAGCACCATTATATGAACTACTCAAGAAAGACGCGTTATTTAAATGGGGTCCAGAAGAAAAAGCGTCACAAAAAGCGCTTAAAGAGGCATTAAAGAACAATTTGCCGATCAGGAACCCTGTGTATGGCGGAAGTCAACCTTTGGTGGTGGCTATCGACACTTCATATATTGTGGCAGGGTGGTTGATCTATCAACGAGACGAAATAGATCCCTCCAAGATCTACTATGTTAAGTTTGGGTCGAAAGCGCTATCTCGGCGTCAATCAACGTACTCCCAACCTAAGCGCGAATTGCTGGGCTGTCGAATGGTCCTAGAAGAAGAAAGATACCTGTTGCAGGGATGTAGAAACCTAGTAGTAGAAACGGATGCTAAGTACCTATTTGGGATGTTAAACAATCCTGGAAGGATGCCTAATGCAACTATCAACCGCTGGGTGGATTATATCCGTACCAATTTCTTCTTCACACTTGTACATAAAGCGGGTAAAACGTTCGGACCTGATGGACTTTCTAGACGCAAGACTTACGAGGGGGATCGCACAGAATGGTCCTTCGATGATGAGTCGGAAGATGACGAACAACCCTATGAGTTGATCAAAGACTCTCCTCATGATCCAGACCCTTTGGATTTAGAAACATTCGTAGACGAAATCGATACACGCACTGGCTATATCAACTGTGTAGCAGAAGGTATAGAAGATTTTGCGGATGACCTTGAGGACACGTTGTCGGCTACGGAAAGAGAGAATCAGCTGCGCCTCAATGCCATACAGTCACCTGAATGTGGTAGTTCACAACGCACGTTTCTGCAACAATTCGTAAATGCCACGGTCTTACCAGATACTGTACTCAAATATGACCCTACCAAAAGTGAAGCCTACCCTACAGAAATACGGACAGCTTTTGGGAATCTAATGGATAAGCGCGTGGCTGCAGTAGAGGAGTACTTAAGGAATGATGGGATATGGCCGGAGAAGATGGATAAGCGCGATTATAAACGCTTTCGAAAATTTGCAGGACAATTCGTGTTAGAAAATGATAAACTATATTTTAAAGATGGGGAAGCACTACCCAGGCTGGTAGTGCATCAGGAGCAACGTATGTACATGATGCGCGCGGGCCATGATGCGTTGGGTCATAGAGGAATCTACGCGACACACCGTTTGCTTAATTTGAGATTTTGGTGGCCGCAAATGGAAATGGATGTTCAGTGGTATGTATCAACTTGTCACGTTTGCCAGAAACGACAGAGGAGTTTGTTCGAATCTCCACCGTCGGTCACTGAGACACCATCAATATTTCAAGTGTTGCATGCTGACACGGTGCACATGGACATCTCCAATCAGTGTAAATATATCGTACACGGGCGATGTGCACTATCATCATGGGCAGAAGCACGCGCGGTTCGAAATGAAACGGCAAAGACCATTGCTCAATGGCTCTTTGAGGATATCTTGTGTCATTGGGGGTGTATACAACGCATAGTCACGGATAATGGCAGGCCTTTTATTCGTGCTTGCGAGTGGTTAACGGCGAAGTATAACGTACCAACGATCACTATCTCTGCTTACAATTCACGCACGAATGGGATAATAGAACGTCCGCACTGGGATTTGAGACAGATGCTCGTCAAATGTACGGAACCAGACTTGTCAAAGTGGTATTGGTTTTTACATCACGTACTATGGGCGGACCGAATTACTATAAGGAAGCGTTGGGGCTGCTCACCTTTCTTCATGGTAACTGGCGCGCATCCAGTGTTTCCACTGGACCTACAGGAAGCCACTTGGTTAACAACACCACCCAAAGGGGGACTCATGACGACAGCGGACTTGGTTGGTTTAAGGGCCAGGGCGTTGGCTAAGCATGTGACACATGTGGGAGCCATGCGGGAGAAGGTGACAGCGGAGAAGATTAAGCGTGTTCAGAAAATGGAAAAAGATATAGTGCATAAAGTTAGAGACTGGGTTTTCAAGCCTGGTGATCTCGTTTTGGAACAGAATCCCACGATTGGTAAATCAGCAAATCTAAAGAATGCAGCGTGATATAACGGACCCTTTGTCGTCATAGCACGCTCCAAGGGTGGTAGCTATATCCTCGCTGAGCTAGATGGCTCTCCTTACCATAAAAAGATTGCTAGACATTGCGTCATTCTGTACTTAGCAAGGAAAAGGATTGAGTTATCTAAGCGCGTTCATGAGATGATCGCCATCTCGGCTGAAGGTCTTAATAAACTTTTAGAAGCGCCTGAACCATTAAGGGATCTCCCTGATGATCTTCAGTTCCAAGATGTCCGCTTAAAGGGGACTCTCGAAGCGTCAGACGATGAACCAGATAATTGGGGCGAAGACGAAGAACTACTAGTGGAGTCATTACTGATCAGTCTGGATTCAAACTATGAAGCGCGTTGTCAAATGGTCCACTGCCTTAACGAGGCGATGGAATAGAGGCGACCAATCGTCACATTATGTTCGGTATGCTACTTCACATTTGTATCTACTTATGTAAGTACGTACCAACAGAACAAGCGTAAAGTCCTTCTATATCTAACTATGAAAACTATACAAAAAACATAGAAAAATATAAAATTATTTACACTCAGACGATCTTTTCTGCAAAGATAAGATAGGATGAGGAAATAAGCGCGATGTCTCACGCGAAAAGGGTGGGCACGTACTAGTTGGCAATAAGCCCAGGGTTCAAACGAGAAACATCGTCTGCCACCTTTTGCAACTGAATCCAACTCCACTCGGCCTGGTTGGCGGCGTCCATCATACTATTCAAACGGTGTAAGGCCATGTGATCTTGATAAGTGACCATCTGGCCACTGGTCCGCATAGAGTTGGCACGATCTGCAACGCCACGGGCCCAGGCAACAACTCCATAGGGTGACTCTGGGGACGTCACATTAGTAAGCCAATGGCGGGACCAAGAAAGGAGTACTCACTAGGCATGGCGGGTTCAGGCTTGGCGCGCTTGTGGAACGACAACGACTCATACCGACGATAGGAGGAACTGGCACGATCTAGGCCTTGAAGGGCGCTATACGGGAGGACCACGGTCTCGGGACGAGCGCTAGACTCGGCCTGTACCTACAAGCAAGCGTTTAGTGAATACTCAACGGATACACAGGCCTATATACGTACGGACGCAGCTGGAGTGGCAGGACTAGCTACCACAGGTGTAACAGTGGCAACAGCGTCGTCCACAAACATAGACTGCATTGAATGGACGATGAAAGTGATAATTTGATCAGTAAATGTAGAGTAATCAACTTCGTCATCTAGTAAATACCTCAGCAGTGCTAGTGGTAGGGCCAGGAACAGGGGCCGTACCAGTGGACACGATGGACTCCAGACCCGGCATCTCGACGTCGGTATCAGTATCGACGACGGCAGCACCCTTGCCACGAGTCCCGCGCTAAGAAACATCCAGGATAAGTCAGTTTGATCTAAAGACGAGCACGTTTGAGTGATGCGTACCTTGCGCTTAACCGTAGTAGCTGCAGACGGCATGGGCGTAGCCGGAGCCGCCGGGGGAACAGACGCTGGCTCGTCGGGAACGGTGATAACGGCAGTGGCGCGAGCTTCGCGAATCGCGTGGATCACCTTGCAAGCCGACTGGACGACCTCATAATCGTCCCGAGAGAATGGAATACGACGCTTCTCGAGTTGGTTATACACCTTTCGTAAGGTAAAGACCGCCTCCCTGTAAGGGGGTTCCATAGCATTGTCGCTATGACCCTTCGCATAAGCCTGTAAGCGTGCCTATAAGCGTGCACATAAGCGTTAGTTCATTGTACACGGTCAGTTCAACAACGATGGAAGAGGACGTACGATACGGGGCGTGGCGTCGGCCAACTCGGTCAAAATATCCTCTCCTATGTTGCAAGAGGCATCCGACAAGGCAGTAAGCGCGTCGTTGGCGACAAAGCGCAACTTGTTGCTAGCGGCCAGAAAAGCAGAAGCGGTTTCGAAAGACGACATATCAAAGGAAGCAGCGAGTAGAATGTTGAGGTATTCTGTTGGACCATCCAGTGTCGACCCACCTTTTATACCCTACAGCTGCATCTCCCAATTCAGGCTCTTCCTCATCGTTTGTCCGGTAACGCGAGTGAAATTTCCCCTAAGTCCCACAAAAAGACGCGCCATGTGCTTTGGTGTGCATGGACCAGGAATATCGGAGATTGGCTGTCGATCACCGAGGACGGTGCAGATCTGTGCGAACGGGGTGGGGGGTTTAGTCAGGGAACTTGGAACTTGGGTCACGTGTACAATTCAATTTAGGAATATAGCACTCAAAGGAATAAGCGCACATCGGTAACAGAATTATATTGGAAAACTACCTACTGGCTAAAACCATTCTGTACATAAAATGCACGAGCCAAGTAGTAGTACTCTTACAAAAACACCATATGATTTAAAATGACCGACCGGCACCTGCTACTGTAACTTTGGATCCATCCTCCAGAATCTCATAGGCACGACCAAATGGGACCAACGAAGGAAAGGCGTCAGCCTGGAACTCCAGCAGAGCATCATCATAAAAAGCCGAGGGAACCACTTGGGTATCAGCCGCAGGAATGGTGAAGTTCCCCAACGACTGGTTGGTGGCAGCCAACTCACGAGACAGGGCCTGGTGCAAAGCACTCTCCAAACGCGATACTTCAGTAACAGAGGGAAGAGAAGCACGGTCAATAAATTCGGCAAGTTCTACGAGTTCCTCAAATTCCTTGATGGTGTAATCATCATGAAAGAACCCGGTGGCCATTAAATGAGCAAAGCTGCGCCTTTTGACATACGCGTGCAGTTGCTGGACCATAGTAACACGATAGCGGGTACACTTCATGAAGTCGATGGAATAGCGAAGTGACGAGGTATGACAGGCCAAGTCCGCTGTATCGATAGCGCGTCCTAACTCGGCAATTCCTGTGGAAAGACTGATCAGATTCAGCAAAGAGAAAAGGCACAGAAAGCGCTTACCAGGAATAGACGCCAAACCAGCGCTATGGGCAAGAGCAGTTTGAAAAGCAGCTACGGGGGGTAACACCTGGCGGCTACACTGACCGCCTTGGAAGTGCTTGCAGAACCGACAACGGACTCCTGTAGTATTCGCACCGGCTTCACCAGCACAGTCAAGGGAGCGGGCGTTGCAAGCTACACAATTTTCGGTGCCTAGGGCGGTAAGCGCCTCTTCAAGCGACTCGTACAAACGCTCGCTCCTCAAAGGAGCGCCAGCTGTCATGTGAGGGAGGTCTTCTTGTCGACGAGTAGCCTTGGTGGTTTTGCGGGGTGCGACGCTAGCACTCTTACTAGAACGCGTTTTGGACAAAGTAACCGGGCCTTTAGACGAGGTAGCAGCTGTTTTCTTGGACACAGATGGGCGCACGGAACGACGAGGTGAATCTGAGGAGGCGGCACGAGAACCGAAATCTAGATAAAGAAAAAGGGTCAGATACAGAAGGATAGCAGAGAAAAAGAGGAGCCGACCAGGTTGATAAGATCCACTATCATCAGCCAACTCGTCCTCTTCATCAGCCTTTGAAGAGGAAGACTCCTCATCCTCTGCTGGTACCACTGCCACAGGGGCAGGAATATCCTCCTCAGCCATAGTTTCTTCCCTCTCACTCTCGTCCGCTTCAGGAAAAGCACCGGATACCATGTCAACATCCATCGAATCATCCAGGTCCAATACCAGAGGATTTTGAACCATCTGTTCATAAGAGAGGTCATCCTCAGCAACCGACGTCGTGTGCTGACGATGAGATGCTGGGGGAGATACCGCTGGAGTAACAATACGAGGCAGTGATTTGACCACCCCGGGTGCGAAAGGTACAGGAGGGCGAGACCGACCAAGTAATCCCGCTGTGAGAACTGTAAGGCAGTTAGATCAATGACTACCAAGTAAAGCACAGAAAAGCCACTCACGAGCAGCGGGAGTACTAGAATTGGCCATCCCACTGGACGCAGGAGTAGAATCCTGGGACCTGGAAGAAGGCGAAATCACAGCACGAGGGGACACGAGAACCTCGAAAGTCTTCCTTCCAGGTGGACCACCTTTACGGCCTATAAAAACCCAGTGGAAAGTTAGTCAAACAACAAGAGGGACGTCAGCACATACCTTTGACGAAACCCCGCTTGGGTAACGGAAGCGGTGACGCGTAGGCATGGGCGAAGGGTCCCGGTCAGACAGTGCCATCTCCCGCTCAGCATTAGGAGACAGAGGGGTCACGCCAGCGAGGTCTTGAAGAGCTTGGGTAGCATCGCGATCCATGGGGGTCTTGGGAGCTGGACGGTTGGAAGGAGGCATGAGTAGACGCGAGAAAGCAGCAGTAAAAGAGGGGAATAGGAAACGAACAAAGCCTATCTACCCCTCCTGGCGAGGGTTAAATACTCAGAACACATGAGTGGACCCTGAGGATCCAAGACAAATGAAGGGAAAACTGTACCTTCTTTGGAATCTTCGAATGATGCGGCGACTTGCATTTAAGCTTTGAGGGCGCACACGCGTAGCTAAAGCTTAGGGACCTATCGAAGACTGAGGACAGTCATTTGTTGGTGGGGGGGAGATGATACGCCTGACGGACGTACAACATATATAAGCGTATTTTTGCGATATCTACATAATATAAATCACTCACTTGCGATCACAATTGGATTATCTAAGCGTTGGAGTGAGGTCCGAACTGCCAACGATCGTGCTATTTATAGTCACCACCACTAAGGACATAGTAAACAGATCTAAAAGCAATAGTGATTATAGTAAGGGATTAGCAGG
Source organism: Cyathus striatus (assembly GCA_025738555.1). Taxonomy (NCBI): domain Eukaryota; kingdom Fungi; phylum Basidiomycota; class Agaricomycetes; order Agaricales; family Nidulariaceae; genus Cyathus; species Cyathus striatus. The sequence goes on along the minus strand of JAOVFP010000013.1, from coordinate 1,504,771 downwards.
AAAGCGTGTATATAGAACCCCAACGGCACTTGATCCACCATAAGCGCGCGGTAACGCGACGCGTCCAGGTCATGGGATGGTTCCGGCAGCGCAACTTACCCAAAGAAGCCGACAGCGTCAAGGCGCCCATCAAGCGCCAACAGCCATTGCCGCCACCCCGGACTCAACCCAGATCGGTCCTCGGCATCTTGCGAATGAGATCTCACCCTGATCTACCAATCGAAGCGAACGGACCATATACCCGAAGCCGTGGTTGCCGATGGTTCTATCTTTAGGCCCGCGACGCGACGAGGCGTCTAAACACGCGCATCAGCCAATAAGCGCGTCTCTATTTATCACGCGCGCCCGCCCCTTTCGCAGAGCTAAGGCCAACGCTCTCCTATCCAGACCTTCGCGCACGTCCCTCTGCCCAGCGTCGTAGTTAATTACCTTATCTAGACATCTGCTATACCTGTACAGTACCTTTACAGTACCTAAGAACTCCGCTTTTCCAGTAGTATATAAGACTCGCAAACCTGCTCATGTAGAACCAAGCAATCCTGTATCGATTCCTTCCGCTATCAGTGCTATTTAGCGTAATCGTGACAATCTATTCAATTTCCGAGTGTAAAACCCAGTGTGATCTAAGCCCTCCCAGGACCTCAAAGAAGCTTAGTTTATTATTAGTGATTACAAGTGTTATAGATTACAAGTGAATATTATAGTGTGTTCATCCCTCCCTTGCCCGGAATTACCTTGTGTATTCTGAAGATATTCCCCTGGACTCGCCCCTGCTTGATTGTTAGCAAGAGTAAGCGACGACCTTTACATAGTTTCGTAGCTATTACTCCCTAGTAACCTTCTTTGCCCTTTTACTGCAAAACAGTGCCAATGATTCTTATTGCTTTTATACCTGTGATGTTATCAGACTCCAGTACTCGAGTGAACAGAACACATACCGAGGAAATATAATTCTGAAAAACATATGGAAGCCAAGAGATAACAGAACGTACCATACAATATAAATATGCAGGATAATGTTCTTCAATTGCCCAGAAAATGTAGATGATGATACAGGAGTCATTGTGAGCAATTGGAGAGAGCTGTGAGAGAGAGCACTCGAACACCCATGACCTCCAACCAAATACAATACTTTATGATTACTGTTGAATACTTTGTATAGTCCAATTTCAAGACTTTATGATTGCATTATACAGCAAGAGTATACCGAATCCATGATAGTATACTAGAGTAAAATCAGAGACAGATCTCCAACTTGATCAAAGCGCAAAGATAAACCACATTGACCACTACCAAAGTCCACATAATCGAGTTTTGAGCACACCCTTCAATGAAAAAGCAGATGTAGAATGATATCTTATCTCAATAATCAATGTCCTGACACTCTTAATCTCATTCCCGTGATGATAAGAATCTATTTTATTTGAATATACCGTATGCCGTACCAGACCGTAATACGTCCGTAATAGTACGGGGTACTATACGGGTGTAAACCGTACCATAATGATACTGTATTCATTTTACTTTGAAGCTCTTACGGGACGGTTACGGGACCGTATATACAGCTACCGTACACCCGTACTATATGGGTACGGTGTACAGCCCTAGAGAGGAAGGAAGAGAGAGAAGAAGAGGAAAAGAGTCTCGAGAGACAATAAAACAGAGGCAAACGAGATTCTAACATAACGCAGCGAAAGCCAAAAGCACATAGGAGCAAAGGAGAGAGCAAGGTATACACAGACTTAAACGGGTGAATGGGTAAAGAGCTAGCACAGCTCCAACTTCAGAGCGCTACGCAAACACACACGCACAACGCACAAGGCGCTCGATGTAGAACCCCACCGCACAAAGCCAAAAGCCCAAAGCGCACACGAGCGAAGGGGGGGTGGCACCAACAGAAGCAGCCTGCTCTGACTGGTGCACAAACACACTAGCACATAACATATAACCCCATCGACCCAGACCCAACAGCTCTTTAAGCGGGAACATAACGTGTGTAGAGACGTATATAGTTGTATTTCACTGCTGTGTCGTCTAGGTGCGCTCGGAACGATTAACTGTTGGCGGGTAGGTACGAGTCAGATTGATAAGATAGGAAAGGGAAGTAAGGGAGGACGTACTTGAAAGCAAACACATGCTCATATTTGTACACGAAGTCAACAGCTGGAATCCGTTCCTGCACTACATCCCACGAGAGCGATGCTATCCACCACAGTATCAGCCTTCTACCCTTCACATACAAGGAAACGAAAAGACATACGATCCGGAAGCGATATCTATCCATAGCCTCATTAGCTCATCTCCCTCGACTTGAAGAAGGGTACTTGCAGGGGACGTACTTCCCCGCATGCTGCGAGAAGGGGAGCGGATGGAAGTTAAAGCTAAAAAGCGCGAGGAGGAAGGAAAGGAAAGGACGTACACTTTCTCCAGAAAGGGATGGCTTCTTAGCCTTCAGCCCCCGAACACTTCTAGGAACTCTAGAAGGAGCCCGACGAGCTGTGCTGTGAGGTCGTCTTCGTTCTGTGGTACGAGTTAGCGAAGCTGTAAGCGATAGCGATAAGAGAAAGGAGGGTTGATAGTAAGGTGAAGGCCAATGGCATGCACGACCTGGGCGGCAGCTCACGGTCCCAACGAAAGCCCAAAGCGCGGATACGAGCGAAGCTGGAAATCAGGAGCGGGTTGTCGAGAGCCAGAGCCTTTCAGAGCCTCAAGCCCACTTCCAACCCAATCCCACCCAACCGCGTAGGACGAATGAGGAAGCGAAAGCCAGCACAACCGCTACACCTGCATCCTACACTCCCAGCCTGAATCCCATACTGGATGATGAAGAGCGCAACCACCTCCCATCGTACCCCCCAACGCCCAACACCCGACCCTTCGCCACGTTGCGCACAAAGGAGTGGAGAGGTGGAGAAACGATGAGGGAAGCGGGAGCCGGTGCGATACAGGGGACGATGGGAACAAGCAGCACTGGTAGACTCAAAGTCCCAACAAACACATAACCGACCCCTCCCTCCCGACCACGACGCACCAGCCAACCAAGGCGCAGTCGTGGTCAACAGGACGACCAATGTCCAGCCAGCACCCCACGAGCCAAGGCCGTCCACTGTCCATCTTCGTACCCCCACTCCACGCACCCAACGCCTAATGTCTTAAAGCATAGCACACAGAGGACTGGTGTCGAAAGTCGAAAGCCAACACGACTCCAACAAGAAACGGGAGCAAGTGTCGCAAAAATGCGTACCCTTTTCTCAAAGTCTGAGGTGGATAGGGTTCTGAGGGATGTGCAGTACAGGTGGAGGTGTTGGCATTGTTGGATGGGGAGGTTGGGTGTGGGAGGGAGTTTTAAGTAAGGTTTGGGGGTTTGGTTTGGAGCTTGGGGGTTGGTGTGCGATACTGGGAGGGAGAGGAAGGAGTCAGCGCAGCGGCGGTTTGCGGCTCGAGCTAGGGATTGTGGGATGCTTTTCTGCGCTTTAGCACATCAGGTCCAGAGATACCCAGTGCTTATGGCCTGTTGGTGCCGTCTGGGGGATTGGAGAAGGATACGGTACTTGGTGTGATAAATTGTGCGAGTAGGATTTTTTGTTCTATCTGCGAACGAAGTGAGCATAAGAAAAAAAGGGAAGGAAGAAAGAGAGAGAAAAAGACCATACTCAAAATCAGCACTCTAACCTCCTCCTCCCCATCCCCCCTCTCCTCCATTATCCCCTTCCCCACCCTAATCCATATCACTAGCCTTCTTGGTGGAGGGGATTACAGCTTCCCATTCGTCCGACTGTCCTATTCCTAGGTGAGGGTATAGTTGAGTTCGAGGATGGCAGCTGAGGAAGTGGGTATGCAGATGAGGAAGTGCAACACCGTACTTGGCGTGGACCACCATCTTTCTTAGCACCATACGGTGGCTTTCAATAGAATTAAATATAAAAAATAAAAAATAAACCGTACTTGGTGGCCAAACATATGCTTACGTAACCAGGCTTTTGTGGACTATAATTCTGCGCGTATAACAATTCTACATTTGATACACTCCAGTCATACATCCACCAAAACTCCAGCCAAAGTCACAGTATGCAATGCGACTTCAGTATGGTATTTAGTCCGGATCCCATCCAGTCTCATACACCCTCGTAAAAGCTGGCGGCATCTTCTCTATCCGTATCAGCCCATCGCCGTTCTATCTCATAAAACAGACGCTGTTTTCTAAGAACACGACAACTCAGTAAACATCTAGCACCATTCAACACCGCTGCATTGTACTCATCTACTTCAATCACATCGACGTCCACCCAATCCTCTTCCAATTGAGGGAAGGGGGATCAGTTCTCAAGAATATGATCGCCAGACTGGGCTGAATATTCATCTCTTACCCGAGAAATTATTTGTTCTCAAACTACTTGCTACTCATCAATGACATCGCGGTCATGCTTGTTACGTTCCCACCCTCCACGTCTACGTCTTCTCTGTGAGTCACTCCTGAGTCGCACGCAACTTGCGACGCAATATCTGTGATACCAGTACTTCAATTGGGAGTGTATGGGTAAGCGTACCATTTTCGGACTCCTTACCTGTTCAAAATTTCACTCGACATTTCCGAAAGATCAGAACGTTTTGACGCTGAAGGCCCATCTTCAAAAGATGCGGTGTGCTATTCCTGTTACACATGTGAACAGCATTCAGAGTTCTATTTTGGATATAAACAAACATGTGTATCCGATATAGCAGGATTATGGGTCATACGACCGCAGCGTGTTGTCAGACATTTATAGACGGGTTCCGGTGCTTTGGCTCGTAATACAATAATGAGAATGTGTCAACAGCTTTGCTACACTTTATAAAACTCATTCATCTACATGTTTGTTACCCCTTCCCAGTCTTCTCAAATACCTCGCTCAAGTGTCACAACGCTGATTCACAAGCTCAAATACTATCATACTTCATCTCAATGGCTGAAACTCATAGCACTGCTCAAGCATTTTCCAATGCACAGAATGTCTATGCACTGAATACACAGATAATGACTGTTGGGGGTAATCAAACCACTAGCACTGTCAATAACTACAATGTAAAAGGTGATCCTGAAATCTCAGAGAAACTTAAGCTGTTGCAACCTATTGGTCATAAGGCAAGGCATTATCCTCTTAAATGTATGGAAGGGACTAGAGTTACAAAATTGAATGAAATTTATAAGTGGCTGGATGATTTTGGTATGTACATATATTCATATATCTAAAGAGAACTCAAATTGATTATTTACATAGATGATTCCACTCCAAATATTATGTGGATTACTGGTAGTCCTGGAACTGGGAAATCTGCAATTGCCTCTACTCTTGTTGATAAACTTGGCTCAAGCAGATTGAAAAGACTGGGTGGCTGCCATTTTTTTAAGAGAGATGATAACACTTTGAGTGATGCAGCTGTAGTTTGGAGAACCATAGCTGCAGATTTAGCATCAAAAGCACAGTATTCCATTGTGAAGGGGAATATTTCAGAACATCTGGATAACAACTTCAACCTTGGTGCAATTGAATGGCATTTTGAGCACCTGATAGCTGATACACTTAAAATTTGTCATGATCAATTGATGAACTTCCCTCCTGCATTTGTTATTGATGCACTGGATGAATGTAAGTCCTTAAAAGATATCAGGAAAACATTCAATAGTTGGATTGAACTTCCAAGGCATTATAAGCTGATATTAACAGGCAGACCAGGTTCTGAACCTGATATTGTTCAAAATTCTGAATATTGTGTTGTTGTCAGACTAGAAACTGATTCAAAGCTTGACACAGAAATTAATAAAAACATCTATAAATTCTTAGAGCAGTCTTTTGAAATCCACAGAGATGAGCTGCAGCTAGATTCAGTTGAAAATGAATTAAACAAAATGACAGAAAGAGCTGCAGGATTATTTATATGGGCATCCACAGCAATAAAGTACATAACAACCACACAATATACTGAAAATGAGGCATCACCAAGGGATAAGCTTAACCAAGTGCTGTCTGGAGAGATAGACAATGCAGTTGACACACTGTATCAGCAAATACTTGAAAACTCATTTGGAAAATGGCATAAGAAAAGAAAAGAAATTGTCAGACAGGTTTTGGCCACTATTTATTTGGCAAAATCACCACTACCTAAAAATGGGCTTCAATACTTTCTTACAATTGATTATGAAATGAATGATTTGAAAGAAGAAATCAAGAGAATACTACATTTTCTTCAACCAGTAACAGCAATAAACAATAACTGCATAGTGTTTCATCATTTAACTTTTGGAGAGTTTCTTATGAAATCATCTGAAATAAACATATTCTCAGTAAATGATAAAAAGCATATGAAGAGAATGGCAAAATCAACACTGGAGATTTTGAACAATGAACTTGAATTCAATATTTGCAATGTTGAATCATCATATCTAATGAATGATGAAATTGATGACTTGCATGAAAGAATATATAAGTATATACCAATGCATCTTCAATATTGCAGCAGATATTGGAATTTACATTATGTGGAAATGATAGAAAGTGAAAAAATGATATCCACATCTTCAATGGAACTAAATAAATTTATATATTGCAAATTTTTATATTGGTTGGAAGTAATGAGTCTTCTAAATGAAATGCTAAAAGTAACTGAAATGTTAAAAATGATTATCACATATACAAAAGTATGTTATAAATATTTTAAACAAAGTGAAAGCTTACATTTTAGCAGGAAAACCCAAGAGTTTATGAATTTATTAAAGATGCTCTGAAATTAATGTATAATTTTTACTTTCCCATAAGAAGAAGCATAACACACATATATATTTCAGTGTTGGCATTTGGACCTGAGAACTCATTAGTCATAAAGCACTATACACCTTTCTTCAAAAATATACTTAAAATTGAAAAGGGAAGAGATATATTCTGGAAGGCAGTATTTTATACTGGACCATTTGAAGGCCACAGTGCTTGGGTGACATCAGTGGCATTCTCTCCAGATGGAACACAAGTGGTGTCTGGATCATATGATCAAACAGTCAGAGTGTGGAATGTGGCAAGTGGAGAAACTATTGCTGGACCATTTGAAGGCCACAGTCATTGGGTGACATCAGTGGCATTCTCTTCAGATGGAACACAAGTGGTGTCTGGATCATATGATAAAACAGTCAGAGTATGGAATGTGGCAAGTGGACAAACCATTGCTGGACCATTTGAAGGTCACACTGATTGTGTGACATCAGTGGCATTCTCTCCAAATGGAACACATGTGGTGTCTGCATCATATGATAAAACAGTCAGAGTGTGGAATGTGGCAAGTGGAGAAACTATTGCTGGACCATTTGAAGGCCACAGTTATTATGTGACATCAGTGGCATACTCACCAGATGGAACACAAGTAGTGTCTGGATCATATGATGAAACAGTCAGAGTATGGAATGTGGCAAGTGGACAAACCATTGCTGGACCATTTGAAGGCCACACTGATTGTGTGACATCAGTGGCATTCTCTCCAGATGGAACACAAGTGGTGTCTGGGTCACATGATAGAACAGTGAGGGTGTGGAATGTGGCAAGTGGACAAACCATTGCTGGACCATTTGAAGGCCACAGTCATTGGGTGACATCAGTGGCATTCTCTCCAGATGGAACACAAGTGGTGTCTGGGTCAGATGATAAAACAGTCAGAGTGTGGAATGTGGCAAGTGGACAAACCATTGCTGGACCATTTGAAGGCCACAGTGATTGTGTGGCATCAGTGCAGTAATTTACACTCCCCCAAGAGGTCTGTACGGATCTGTACGGATCCGCACGGAATCCGAAAATTCCGTACGGATCCGTGCGGATCCGTACAGACCCGTACAGACCTGTATAGATACCATACAGAATTTATATAGTAGCTATTATTATTATTAGAGGTGATTATTCTATATGGATTCCATACATATTCTACATGGATTCTGTGTGGATTTATGCATTGCTGCCTTGTCACACATGTCAAGTGTAACCCTAGGTGAAAAGCGTCACACTATACAAAATCCATGATACACTCAATATATAGTATCATTCTCAATGCATAGTATCACACTTAATGCATAGTGTTATGTTTAATGTATAGTGTCACACTTAATGCATACTGTCACGCTTAATGCATACTGTCACACTCAATGCTTAGTGTCACACTTAATGCATAGTGTCATGTTTAATGTATAGTGTCACACTCAACATTTAGTGTCACACTCAACACTTAGTGTCACACTTAGTCACACTCAACGCTTAGTGTCACACTCAACACTTAGTGTCACGCTTAGTCACACTCAACACCTAGTGTCACACTCAACGCTTAGTGTCACACTTAATGCATAGTGTCACGCTTAGTCACACTCAACACCTAGTGTCACACTCAACGCTTAGTGTCACACTCAACGCTTAGTGTCACACTTAATGCATAGTGTCATGTTTAATGTATAGTATCACACTCAACACTTAGTGTCACACTCAATGCTTAGTGGTCACACTCAATGTTTAGTGTCACACTCAACACTTAGTGTCACGCTTAGTCACACTCAACACTTAGTGTCACGCTTAGTCACACTCAATACCTAGTGTCACGCTTAATGCATAGTGTCACGCTTAATGCATAGTGTCACACTCAACACCTAGTCTCATGCTTAATGCATAGTGTCATGCTTAATGCATAGTGTCACACTCAACACCTAGTGTCACGCTTATAGTGTCACACTCAACACCTAGTATCACCCTCAACACCTAGTGTCACGCTTATAGTGTCACACTCAACACCTAGTATCACCCTCAACACCTAGTGTCACGCTTATAGTGTCACATTTAATGTATAGTGTCACACTCAACACCTAGTATCACACTCAACACCTAGTGTCACATTTAATGTATAGTGTCACACTCAACACCTAGTGTCACGCTTATAGTGTCACATTTAACGTATAGTGTCACACTCAACACCTAGTATCACACTCAACACCTAGTGTCATGCTTAATGCAGAGTGTCACATGCAAGGAAATAAGTATAATAAAATTTTGCACAGATTCTGTACAGAGTCTGTACAGAATTTTCAGGTCTGTAATGCGGAATTCCGAGGAATTCTGCGTAATCCGTACAGAATTTTCGGAATCTGTGCGGAATCTGTACAGACCCAAAAAAACCTCTGCCAAAATGAAAAAAATCTGTGCAGATTCCGCACGGATTCCGAAAATTCCGTACGGATTCCGCGCGGATCCGTACAGAACACATGGCTAAGTGTAAAGAGCTCCATCAGTGGCATTCTCTCCAGATGGACCACAAGTGGTGTCTGGGTCACATGATAAAACAGTGAGGGTGTGGAATGTGGCAAGTGGAAAAACCATTGCTGAACCATTTGAAGGCCACAGTCATTGGGTGACATCAGTGGCATACTCACCAGATGGAACACAAGTGGTGTCTGGGTCATATGATAAAACAGTCAGAGTATGGAATGTGGCAAGTGGACAAACTATTGCTGGACCATTTGAAGGCCACACTGATTGTGTGACATCAGTGGCATACTCACCAGATGGAACACAAGTGGTGTCTGGATCATATGATAAAACAGTCAGAGTGTGGAATGTGACAAGTGGAGAAACTATTGCTGGACCATTTGAAGGCCACACTGATTGTGTGACATCAGTGGCATACTCACCAGATGGAACACAAGTGGTGTCTGGATCATATGATAAAACAGTCAGAGTGTGGAATGTGACAAGTGGAGAAACTATTGCTGGACCATTTGAAGGCCACAGTGATTGGGTGATATCAGTGGCATACACTCCAGATGGAACACAAGTGGTGTCTGGATCATATGATGAAACAGTCAGAGTATGGAATGTGGCAAGTGGACAAATCATTGCTGAACCACTTGAAGGCCACAGTGGTGGTGTAGTATCAGTAGCATTCTCTACAGATGGAACACAAGCAGTGTCTTGGTCAGATGATGAAACAGTCAGAGTGTGGAATGTAGCAAGTGGAGAAACCATTGCTGGACCACTTGAAGGCCACAGTCATTGGGTGACATCAGTGGCATTCTCTCCAGATGGAACACAAGTGGTGTCTGGATCATATGATAAAACAGTCAAAGTGTGGAATGTGGCAAGTGGAGAAACCATTGCTGGACCACTTGAAGGCCACAGTCATTGGGTGATATCAGTGGCATTCTCTCCAGATGGAACACAAGTGGTATCTGGATCATATGATAAAACAGTCAGAGTATGGAATGTGGCAAGTGGACAAACTATTGCTGGACCATTTGAGGGTCACAGTGATTGTGTGACATTAGTGGCATTCTCTCCAGATGGAACACAGGTGGTGTCTGGATCATATGATGAAACAGTCAGAGTGTGGAATGTGGCAAGTGGAGAAACCATTGCTGGACCATTTGAATGCCACAGTGGTCAGGTGACATCAGTGGCATTCTCTCCAGATGGAACACAAGTGGTGTCTGGGTTAGTTGACAAAACTATCAGAGTGTGGAATTTACAGACAGACTGTGTAAGAGAGTTTGACATATTCAGCAGTCCAAAAGTTTTTTTGGCTTGTGATCAAAATGGATGGGCAAGAGATATCAATTATAATGTACTATTCTGGATACCTTCTCATGATCAAAGATGTTTGTGTGGTTCACAAACTGTACAAATTATGTCAAGGTATAATATGTGTAAAGTTAATTCCACAAACTTTGTTAGTGGAGCAGATTGGATTAAATGCAAAACTAATTCTCCTACTTGTCCTAAATACCTTGATTCTCCCACTCCTAATCTATCTAAAACAAAGATCATAGCGAATGATGCAAGTGAATTGGTAGACAATGATATCACTAGTAGAGAGAACAAGTGTTGTCAATCATGTTGTACCTGCAAAATTATGTAGCATAAGTAGATAGATTATTAGTTACATTTTTGTGAATGATAAAGATTTTCATTTGATTATATTTTTTTGGTATGGAACTGAGACATGCAAGAGGTCATAATTTGAAGTGAATATTAGTCTATATATCTCACTCCTCCATGAGATCAGGTGGACTCCAGGTAGACTCTACTTGGACTCTATGTAGACTCTATCTGAACTCCACCTGGACTCTAGCTAGACTCTAGCTAGACTCTACCTGGACTCTACCTGGACTCCACCTGGACTCTACTTGGACTCTACCTGGACTCTACTTGAACTCCACTTAGACTCCCCTTGAATGTTACTTTATTTTACCCCAATAACCACATATATATATATAAATTCCACGGTTGCAAAAATATTTTATTTATTCTACAAGATCTAATTTATTACTATAATACTAATACATGAGCAAGCTTGTTAGGATTTCATCACTTATCTAATCTTTTATCTAATCACTATCTTATCTATGTCATGTGATAGTCACATGACCTACAATGCGGACACTATGCGTATCAACATACATTACTCATCATGACTGTGGGCACAGTTACGCAGTTCAACCATATGTACAATATGAGTTCTTAATGTAGAAGCACAGTAAACATGTGTTGTAGTGTAGGATACTTACATGTGACTCCCTCATGGACTCTTTCTATAAATATGGTTGTTCTTAGTTAGTATTCATTATTCTTGTGCTAGTTTATTCTAGATTAGCAATAAGACTCACTTCTTTTTCTTATTCGAGTGTTTAAGTTCAGCTTTGAGTATTTTGCTCGTCTGTCACTAACAAAGCTATACTAATATTATGACACTATACTAATATTACAGCACTATTGGGCAAGGTGGTGATGGCACTGGCAGTATGAGGAGAGGTGGTGGCAAGATGGTGTATGGTGGTGGTGATGGTGAGATGGTGGGTGGTGGAGGAGGGGATGAGGCAGCAGATGGTTGTTGTCATCATTGTCAGATGAGATAGCTGATGGTGGGGGCAAGATGGTGGGTGGTGGTGGAGGGGGTGAGATGGTGGATGGTAGTGGTGGTAGTTGTCATCGTGAAGATGAGATGGTTGTGGTGGTGGTAGTACAAGGACAGATAGTGGTGGTAGTGATGAGACAGTGAGATGGCAGATGGTGGTGGAGGGAATGAGGTGGTAGATGGTGGCTGTCATCATCATTGAATGAGACAGCTAGTGGTTGGGGCAAGATGGCATATGGTGGTGGTGGGGGTGAGACAGTGGGTGGTGGTGGAGATGATGTGGCTAGTGGTGGTGGTGGGGGTGAGACAGCAGATGGTGGTGGTGGTGGTTGTTATTGCCATGGAGATGAGGTGGCTGGTGGTGGTGTGGAGGTGGTGGTGGCAGCAGCAGGACAGCAAACAGTGGTGGTGGTAGTGGTGGGGGCAAGATGATGGATGGTCATTGTCATCATTGTCATCATAGGGATGAGATGGCTGTTCATGATGCAAGGGAGGAGCCAGCCCCAATGATGTTCTAGTAATGATGACAGAGTCATCATTGTTGTGATGCAGGAAATAAGGGAGGGGGGGAAGGTGAGAGTATGTATTGAGGTAGTAGGTGGGGGTGGTAGTACATGGTGAGAGAGAGGTTTTGGTGAGACCAGTGTTGGGCAAGATGTCAAAACACAATGACAATACAGGGGTGGTGTTTGTGTTTGAGGTGAATCAGGGTGACAGGAATGGCATATTGATGTGGTGGTCAAGACCATTACCTGCTAAAATGAGGAGGGGAAGGGGAGTGGAAAAGGGGTGAAGCAACAGTGTCATGCTGGAAAGTCAATGATGTGGCATTGACACATCATATGGCAGGGGATGTTGGCAGTGCCAGAAGGTATAGACAGGGATGATGAATCCCATTGATTGCAGCTGTCATATGTTCCAATGCAGCCCAAGAGGGAGGGAGGGGGAGGAGGGGCCTAACATGTGATGTGGTATCAGTGACAACATGGGGATGGAGGTGGTGAGTGTTGGTGGTGGCAGGAAGGGGTGTCAATGACATTGGAGAATGCTAGTGTTGTTGTTGTTGTTGATATGCAGCAGAAAAGGCTAGGAGGGGGAATGCAAAACTGGGAATGATGCAAGTAGAGCAGGAGGTTTATCTGATCCCAATGCTTGGCAACACTATGTTGGCATCAATGACATATGATCCCAATGCTTGAACATCATGGGTTGTCCATCCAACATTGAGGCCAGCAGGCACTGGGAAGGATGTGCATTGAGTGTGAAGGGGGACAGGCATTAAGTGTGGAGGGGGACAAGCATTGAGAGCAGAGAGAGATGGGCAGTGAAAGCAGAGTGGAACAGGTATTGATGGGGAAGATGTTGTGGGAAGAATACATCACTAACTGAAGAAAACAAATGTGAGGTTGTTATTTTTGTAGCACATGATATGAGCACAGAACTAGCTAAGTAGAATAGACATAATGAACTTTACAAGGTCTGATAACCTAGTGGTAAGTATGCACCTAGTTAACTCCCCAAAGTTTTTCATTCAAATCAGTGTGAGGTAAATATTTTTATTAAATATAAGTAAGAGTAATAAATCTAATGTACAAAGATTCTGTCAGAAAGTCCACCTAGAATTCAGGTGGAGTCCAGGTAGAGTCCATGTAGAGCTCAGGTGTAGCCAACCTGGACTCTACCTGGACTCCAGTGCTTCAGTCCAGTAGACTCCAAGTACAGTCCAGGTAGCACTTGGACTCTACCTGGACTTTACATAGAAATAGACTGAACATGATTCTGGCTAGAGTCTGGGTAGAGTCTACACAATTTCATGGAGGAGTGTAATGACCTTGGTTATTCATGTTATAAATCCAAATGTACTCATGGCCAATTTTATGTTGCAGTTTCTAAGGTAACATCCATAAGAAATATGGAAGTAATTTGGAATGAAAATAGTGATAGAGTAATTACTTCAAATATAGTGTATCTCCAGAAGTATTATTATAGGCCTAAATATATTTGTTATGTGTATATATACTTAATAACAACACATAATTTGAAGTAGAATAAACTGGGATAAAAAGGTGTGGGGTCTGGGAGGCTGTGTCCCCCAGCAAGCCATCAACTGTGTGGAGCAGAGGGGGGGCTAACAGGCCCCTGGCCCATAGGGCCCCATAGTGAAGCACAGGTGTAATGCTTGTACTAAAAGAACTATATAGCATATGGCACTGATGTTGAGAGGTATCAGGCAGCAAGTAGCTAGATTACCAAGCAGCTTAATGAATCCTCACAACAGAGTAATAAACTGAGTTGTAATTGAGTCTATGAAGGTAGAGAACAAGAACAATGCAGGAGAATGGAAAAAGCTACAAGTAACCCTAACCTAACATAGGGAGCACTACATCAATTATAGTAAAGCCATACTTCAGCACCACCCTTCAACAACTGAAATGGTAAAACTAAATGTGTGTGAGGTTTCCAATTTTAAAGTCAGAGGTTTAGACTTCAATAGTGGAAACACACAGGAAAGGGGTTAGAGTTCGAGGGGCCAAGAATTTATCACTCAGAAAATATGTGTCTAAAGTCTCGTATTCAGGAACTCTAAAGTACTACATACTTTACTGGGGTTTATATACATATCTACAAGGTAAGTAATGAGTCAGGAATAATTCTATCGAGTCAAGGGAAGTATCTATTGAGTTATGGAAAGTCAGAGAAAAGAGAAAAGGGTTTTGTATTGAGTAGATAGGGTGAGTAAGGGAATATGGAAAGTAGGTAAGAAGAAGGAGAATGTTAGTAATTGCGTGAGTCTTGAGGGAGGTGGTACCGGCATGGCTGTCGGTACTGTAGGTCAAAGCAGAAGTGCGAGAGGGGAGAAGCCAATGAGTGAGGAGAGAGCATATGGAAGTAGTGTCGTCGTCGCATGGACGGTCCATGTGGCGGTGTTCGTATCACGTGAGTGCATTGATTTGTTGACGTCAGAGCTCTGCAAGGTTGAGACCTTACATTCACCCTCCAGGTTTCCAAGAACAGGGAACCTCTGGAATAAAGCTCAGATCAACAATCGACAGAGAGAAAAGAACAACATACAGATCTAAAATTCGTCATCAAGATCTACGCCATCCTCATCATCCCAACTATCGTGGACACTCTCAGTGTCAGAACGGTCGGAACGCTGCAAGTACTCAGCCATGTCGTCGATGGTCATATTGTGGTTGGTGGTCGTGTCTGGCAAAGTGCTGCCACTTGCGACCGGTGCTTTCATGTCCTCTTCCAACTTGGGAGTGGCTTTGGATTTCTGTGGCGCTGTGGAAGGCTTACTGGCTGTCTTCCTGTTGTGCCGGCCTCGTTTGTGTGCAGGCTTTCCCAGCGGTTTAGGTAAGTTGTTAAGCCTGTCTGCAATAGTGTCTTGGTTTAGCATTTTGTTCAACTTGTGGGTTTGAGCTTAGTAAAAAGTATACTTAATCAACGTCAACTCTTTTTTTATTTCTATTAAAAGTTTAAAATATAAAAACTCTGAATATTAAGATTAATAAAAAACATCCACTAATAAGAAGGACTAACTTAAAACTCAAACACTAACAGCCTTTACTAACATTTACTAACATTTACTAACAGCCCTTACTAACACTAAGTGAGATAAACCAAATAACAGTAGACAGTAACATAAGATTATTTTTTTTACAAACAAACAAATATGGCAATTTTAGAATCTTTCAAACAATTGGTATCTTTTATATACAATGGTATTAAGGTGGTATACCTATATATAATTCATTAAAACTAACATAGCTACTCCAATTCATTTTGTATTGTCTCAATATTAGAAATCTGAATAGTCAGTTGCTGCACAGTTTTAATGGCTCTATGTTCATATTTTTTGCTCATCTTGTTCTGCTTCTATAAATGATATTGTCTGCCTCTTCCCCTGTACACAGATATTAGGATTCCTCTTCTAAATCACACTCACTCATTTTGTTTTTCGACAGACATATTTTACTAGTATATACTGTGTACATGCGCTATGGGGCCTGCTTCATATCACTGTGTATTGGACTTTATACAATATTTATTTATGTTTCTTCTCTGTTCTGTAGAATTTTACAATCTATAATATTTTTGCTTCACATTGTCTGAAAATATGGGATAGACTAGCCCACTACAGCTGTATCATTAAAATCCTATGTTTTTTGTGTTCTTGCAGATAATAATATGTATAATAGGATGGTATTTAAAAAAAACAAAGCAGGCTCAATATGAGCAATAAAATTGAAGGCATTCTGAAGGAGTACTAATAGAACAAGAACAAATTTACCAATCAATACCATTGTTCATGTATTGTGATGGTATCATAAAGGGCCATAGCAATGTAAATTTGTAAGAGCAATGCACTAAAAATGACCACACATTGTATAATATACTGGGAGGAAGAGATGTTTAAAGATCTTACTTGTAGCATCAGAATGAAGTATCCTATAATGGTGGTTGTAAGTGCATTATGAATATATTCATAATAGTAATAGCTACATATGTTATATAGTGTAAATGACTTGAAACACTCACATAAAGTTGAAGTATACTTCAAGTTGGTTGAGAGTAGGATATGTTGATATATCACTAATATCACAGGAACAAATTGTCTGATCTTCATGGTTGTTAGCGCGTTACGAAGGTAAATATAATGGTAATGCATACCTAAATTTACAAGCGAATTAGGCACAAATTGATCTCTGCAAAGTTGAAGTATACTGCAAGTTGGTTAGGAGAAGATGTTGCAGATACTACATACAGCACCAGTATGAAATGTCCAATCATGGTACTTGTTAGTGTGTTGCTACCATATTTTGATAGGTCATAAATACCAAAATTTTTGAGGGGAACAGGTGTGATCTAACCAACTGAGTTGAGGTGTACCAGGAGGGGGATATGGTGGTGGCAGTGCACATTTCTTGTGGGTAACCTGTGACCTGCATACCCACCAGAAAAATACCCATGGTATATGGGTATGGGTCATCATGGGTATAGGTATGGGTTGGGCTCAAGGTACCCATGGGTTACCTGTGCTGTTGCCTACCGGGAGGGTGGGAATGTAACAAGCATGACCACAATGTCGCTTATGAGAAACAAGTGTACTTAACCCTAGCTTCTTTCCATTTAATGTTACTCATTGTTTGTGGGTGATGGTATACAGTGTCTCTTCATGTTACATCTCCTGTTTATGGGTTGTGAAATTGTGTGTTAAGGATCAATAAGGGAGTGGTTAAAGCATAAATGGTATACCATATATTGCATTAGGTAGTATGCATTTAATTAACAGCATCGTTGATTTGTCATTGATAGCATGCTTCTATTGGTGACTTATTGCAGAGCTGGTACAGTTTGACATAAAATTAATTGATAACTCACTTATTAGAGGGGACAGTCTTAGTTTAGATCATGTGAAAGATGGGAAGAATGGAGAAGGTCATTCATGCAGTGTCGTTTAAGATTAAGTTAATCTAAGGTGCTAACAGGAATCGACTTTGTTCGTGTTACAACACCTGAGTGTCAGGAAATATTTAGCAAGGATATTCTTGGAAATTTAATAGGTGATCTTGTACAGCAAAAGCTGTATAAATTGTATGAAACTTGGTATGAAGGATAATGTACAGCAAAGGCTGTATATAATGTCAAGTATAATGAAAGGGGTATAGTACACACTATAGACCTAATGCTATTTATAATGTGTATATTGAATAGATCAATGTTCAACTTGCTTAGAACTTGACCTATGATCTGCTTCTTATTCTGTTACTGTTACTCTGACTGATACTGTGACTGTGACTGATACTTTATCTGTGACTGTGACTGTGACTGCTTCGATTTCTGTGACTGTTACTGATACTGACTGTACTGGCTGTGCTGATAAAACTGTACTAATAACTAATGACTAATGACAATTGGGTGAGACTACTGGGGGTGGGTAGCTATCTATCTACTGCCAAACTGCCCTCCTTATATACCTTTTCCTAACCTGCTTAGTAATCCAATTCCCACTCTACCAATCTACATTGTTCTCCAAAATGAGTAATGTGCAAGTGTAGATTTTAGATCTGAGGCTGTACAGGACAATGGTATTTGAGGGTTAGTCAGCAAAGAACAATAGCATATATCAGAACAATGTGTAATGAATTACATTGTTCTAAATAAAGAGCTACATTGTTCTGGGCAAGAACAATAGGAATCCATTTTTATAACAATGGAGCAGTGAACAATAGATACCTATCTGCCATTGTGTAAACAATGGCAGTGAAAACAATGGAGTCATATATAAATAGTTTCACATTGTCTCTGAACAATGGGTAAAGAGTACAATGTAGTTCATTTATTATGAACAATAGGATTGATAACAATGGAGTTGTATATAAATAGTTTTCTCATTGTCTTCAGATAATGGATGAATAGTACAATGTAGTTCATTTGTGATGAACAATAGGAGTGAAAACAATGGAATTGTATATAAATAGTTTTCTCATTGTCTTCAAGCAATGGGTGAATGGTACAATGTAGTTCATTTGTGATGAACAATAGGAGTGAAAACAATGGAATTGTATATAAATAGTTTTCTCATTGTCTTCAAGCAATGTGTTATCCTTTGTTTGTGCATTGTTTGTGCAAGTGATTATTTATTGATATGTGTATTATGTTTAATGGTGATTTAGAGTTGTTTGTTCATGTAAGGTATTGATTTGTTCATGTATAGTATTGGGTATATTTGATTATTAGTGTGTTGTATCATGTGATTGTGTGAGCTATTCAGTCATGTGACATGACTGTGCAATTTCTTTAATTGTGGTATACAGTGCATTTGCATGCATTATATATAATCAAAAATCATGCCTGACACAGCACGGGGAACTTGAGAATTCAACTGTCCTCAGTTGCAATGTATGCAATAACTGAATTCCACTATTAAATTTTTGTTTATATTTATAAGCTATAAAAGAAACTAAAAACGATAAAAGATAGCGAGTAAAAGAAACAAAAGAATTGATGTGTTGTAAGAAAGGAGAAAAATTTAATGACTAGATTAGATACTGCAAGAAAACCAAGAGCGTAAAATACTAAAAAAGTTTCTTTTCTGTCCATCTTCTTTCTCCTCCTTCCAATCGGGGTGCTCCTCTGGAATCTGTGAGAAAAGCGCGGATCCAAGGGGGGGACATTCCACTTGTTGGACATATCCAACAGGGATGCGAACAATGAAGGGACAGCGAACGCGAAGTAACATACCATGGAAGTATGCTCTTGCAATCCAGTACTGATATCCAGATTGTGTTACAAGGTATCGATACGCGCAGTAGGGAACTCGTTCTGTAAAAGGTGTGTTGGAGTGTGGGGTCCAATTGTGCATGGGGTCGATGAAGAGAGTGTAGGGATGAAATTGGAAGGGTTGGTCTCCATAACGAATTTCGATAATGTTGAGATGGTGCGGATTAAGATGAGGGGGGAGTGTGCCTTTGGGAAGTGACTTGAGGCTGAATACCTTAGCCGATTCCTGGGGTGACCAGGTGAATCTTGCATTCCCAAGATCAACAAAACGGTCTCCATTTTCATCGAATCGAATGGGTGGTGCATGGCGATAGGGGTATACGTCGGAATCTTCACTAATACTGGCAGATGAAGGAGTGGGGGGAAGGGATTCGGTTCCCAAAATTGGCGAAAGGTCAGTCATTGAAATTTCGGTGAGAGGTGATGGAGTGGGAGGAAAGGCATAGTCGAGGAAATGGGTGGCAACAGCCAAGAGAGAGGTGGGGGAAGTAGGCCGGTTGGCACCAGAGTTAGGAGAGGTTGAAGATGTGGAGTTGCGAGTAGACATGAGTGAAAAAATGTAATGTGAAGAGGTTTGAGTTACTAAAAAAAATGCGCTCGCACTCCTTTTTAATATGGTTCAACGTGTTTTTAAAATTAAAATTTTATTCATTTCCTTTTTAGTGATAGTTCCAGATGTCATCAACCTAATCGATATCTGAATCTGAATCTTGTGACCCTGAATCTGAATCAGTTATGTTTACTTGTTTATGTTTGTTATCTTTCATAAACCAATGATCTCTGTGAATATACGGAATTACTCTGAATGCAGCTATAGGTGAATATACCACTGATCCATCTAGTTCTTGTACTTTGTATGCTCCACCTAATGTCTTTTTAATAACTTCATATGGACCACAGTATCGTGCATAATTCTTTTTGTCTAGCTGCATTTCATATCGGGTATTCCGGACTAACACTAGTTCTCCAGGATCATATTCATCACGAAGTAACTTCCTTCTAAATCTTCTTTCAAATTGCTCTTTGGACTTAAAGCGCGATTTTTGTAATGTATCTGAAGCTTTCACTATGTCTTTCTCATGCTTCATTAACTGCTGTATTCTCAATGCTAGTAGATCGGTTGTAGACATTCCCTTTCTAAATCCTTCTACTAAAAATGTGGCTTCTACCAAGTCAAAAGGTAAAATTGGATCGGTTGCATGTAATAATTGAAATGGTGAGAATCCTGTTACTCGGCTTATGGATATTCGATCAGCGAAGGCTGCTGCTCCGAGATATTCAGGCCATTTTGACAACTGTCCTGCACATGATTTTAATAGGGCCTGACGCAATGTAAAATGTCCTCTTTCTACAACACCATTTGCATGTTTATTATAGGGACTAATCTGAACTTGAGGTACGTTCAATTTGGTCATTAAGCTTTTAAAAGCCTTCTGTACTTCGGATCCATTATCTGTGGTAACCTGAATAGGTATACCATATCGGTGATAGATCTGATCTCGGAAGAATCTTGCTAATTCCTCTGAGGTGTTTTTCCTGAGCGCACGAACTTCGCATGTCCCAGTAAGATCATCCCTAGCAGCAACAATATATTTGAATCCTTTTGCTGGAGGCATAACCATTACATCAATATATATTTTACTGAATATTGTAGTGGGTACTGATACTGTCAATGGTATTTCTTTCTTTTTCAATGATCGAATTTGGCACTGATGACATGATTGTACGTGATGATATACATCAGCATGCATGTGTGGCCAGAAAAATCGCCTACGCAATGTTTCAAAAATGGCTTGAACTCCACGATGACCTAAATTCTCATGTGCCTGCATCAAAATACTTAAGCGCTTCTCAGGGTCTGTTATTACTAAAAGTGGTGGATGACGTTCATTTCGCTTATACATCTTGTTTTCTCTCACGAAGAATTCAGTTGCCTTGGCAAGGAATCTCCGTCTCTTCTGTTGATTCTCAAAAACTGGAACTTCTAAAGTTTCTAAAAAATGGCGAATTTGAGTTAGCATTTTCTCATATGTCTGCCTTGACACCAAGCATGAAGGTAAACTAATGGGCGAATATGGTAATTTTTCAGGAACAGTAAGATAGAAACTTTTAAGGTTTCGATCTGGAATAAGCATCAATAATGCTACATCATCTAACCAGGAGTCATCATCTTCTTCGGCTATTTCTCCTTCAGCCAAAGGACGGCGGGAAAGGGCATCGGGTCCTTTAAAGTTTGTAGCCGGAACATGAATTAGTTTGAAATCGAACATTAGTATTCCTTGAATCCACCGATTTACAGCTGCATTAGGTTGCAAATCAGGTTCATTTAACATGCCTTTAATATATTTTGCATCTACTTCGACATGTAGTGTTTTAACTCCAATAATGTAAAGTCTCCAATGACGTAATGCTTTGTATAACCCAAAGAGTTCTAGCTTAGGCTGAGAGTAGCGGGACTCTCTTTCACTCATGGGAAGCGATCCATAGTGGGCTGGTTGGCGTTTACCTTTCTCATCTAGTTGTGATAAGATCATACCACTTGCTTCCGAACTAGAATCAACAGATAAGATTACGGGTCTATCGGACTTATAATCTATTGGATGCAGTGCTGGTGCTGATGTAACTAGATGTTTAATTCGCTCAAATGCTTCTTGGCGTTTATCTGTCCAGATAAACTCTTTATCATGGTGATAGAGTTCTGTTAAGGGTCGCACTAATTTTGAATAATTTTCTATCCAAATTCGTACAGTACCACATAGTCCTAGAAAACGTCTAACATCTCTTGGTGTCTCCAATTTAGGCCAGTTTAATATCTTGTTTACTTTATCATTATCAGGTATACGTCCATCTGCATTACACTTTTGTCCAACAATGAGTACTTCTGACATGCATATTTGAGCTTTCTTTGCTGCAAATGTTGCACCTGCACATTTTACACGATGCATAATGCGGTGTACATCTTGTGCATGTTCCCAAATAAAACATCTAATACCAGAATTTCCTTTAATTGTTTCTGGTTCTCCATTTTTATTAAGATACTGGCTAGCTGGTCCCTTGATTGGCAGGTCATCAATAAATATGTTAGCAACTTGTGGTATTTCTTCATGTAAAATAAACACCATGCATTTCTGAAATTCGGAAGGGGAATTAGTATAACCTGTTGGTAATGATGTTATTTGTAATAGTCCTAAAGGAGTCATAAATGCAGTAAGATCTCTACTATGAGGATGAATTTTACGAGCATCAAATCCCCAGAATAGATCAAAAACTGTGTAGCATTGTCTCCCTGCAAAGCCTTCTACAAAATCATCTACAATAGGTAGCATTCCTGCATCTCGAATGGATACACGATTCAGTGGCTGTAGATCATGTACTATTCTCAGTTTTCCATTTTTCTTTAGTACACAAAACCAACGTGAACGGTATGATGATTGACTAGGTTCATAAACTCCTGCTTCTATCTTTAATTTTAGTACTTCAATTACTTTGTCTAATATTCCAGGAGGTATTGGAATATTTTTATATTCCCAAGGGGTATGGGGGACAGTGGGTATAATATATGGTGAAAAATAAGATTCTTTTAATGTTCCACGCTCTTTATCTTCAAAAGCGATTCCAGATTCATTAAGAACCATAACATGTTTAAATAGTTTCTCTTCTTCTGGCCATAGGAATCCATCACAATTAATATTCAATTCTTTAATACGTTCCACTGATATTTTATCAGTAGGAGTGAATTCAGGTGGTTGGGTAGGTAGTGGGGGTAAGGTGAGTAATGGGTCTTCAGGGATAACTCGTGTGACTTCACACTCTGGTGGAAATGATGTAGAGACTGGGCGAACTTTCTTATCTACTCTTTTATAAGCTGTAAATGCCTTCAATGGTTGCCCTTCCACTTCTACATCTGCTGGGTATATAATATATTCATCGTCATCTTCTGGATTGTATTCAGTAACTATTTCAAAGGGTTCCAACCTAGGTTTGTTGTTGTTGTTCAGTTCCATATAGTTGATAGTTGGTTTATTATGTTGGGACACAGGGAACTTGATAAGGTTTAGTTCCCTGGTAAAATTCGCAAATTTCTGATGTTTATTTGTTTGTACTGTCATGGTTGTTATTTGAGTGTGTTATAGTTTGCTGTATGTTGATATTGCTATATTTTCTGTGTGATAATTGATGTGTAGTGGTTCTGTGTATTGTGGTAATTTTATTTGGTATAGTAAGTGGTTGACAGTGTGTTATTGAATTGTTGTTGAGATGATGTATATTTAATGTGTAGATGTGGTAAAATTTTATGTTAATTATATTGTACCTTGAATACTTGAAGAATATAGTCATAGAGTAGCTAAAATAACACTGAAGCATTGTTTTCTAAGTTAATTCCGCTTTATAAATTCTGTGACATGTCACGCTGATGCGTGTGAGAACGCTCTGTGACGTCGTCACGACGGAATGTGTCGCCGACGGTGATAATATATTAAATCCGAGTCTCGGCGTTAACGGCGATAGCGTCGTCCTAACTCTATCCTACACAACATTGCTCTATATCTTAAATATTTCCTATTTCTAAGCGATGGCTTCTTCATAAATACATTTTTAGCTTGTCTGACTTCAAGTTAGAAGTGTTTTCAGCATCTGCACATAAGTGTGGAAAATATAATAGCTATTGACATTTTTGACATGTGCAATCAACTATCATAAGTAATACACTGTGTACTCTTGCTGTATGTAATGACTACTTGTGTGTAAAATCCATAAAGCACTCATAATTAATATCCTAAATGTTACTAATAACATTATGATTATCATAAGTCCAATTTTTATCGAAAAATAAAAGTGATTATAAGTCTAGGAGTGCTCTTTAAAATAATATTTAAATGATTATGGAGCTTCTATTCGTAATATAATTTATTTAACTTGTTGTACTTGATATATTCAAGTGTGTGGTCTTGAAAAGATAGTAATGACGATGAGGCATTAATATATGCGATTGTGTCCGCTTTTAACGGTCACGTGATTTGACGCGCCAGAGCGTCGTCTTAACGCGCTCATTATCCAAAACTCTTGGAATACTTCCATTTTTGTATATCACACTTTCTAAATTAGTAGATATGTTGTATTATAGTCATATCTAGTCACAGGCGAATTTTTGTGGCTTAAAGTTCAAATATAACAACGTTTGAGGCTTATAATATCGAATTTAAGAGTTTTTGAGGAGCTGGTAGCGAAAATAAAATAATCATGAGTTCGTAAGTGCACATAGAAAGCTGCATAGATGTGCTATATTGACTGTAAAGGTAAACGATGGGTATAACTGTGTCAACACAGTAGTTACAAGCCGAAAAGGGTATATAATCTGTATGTAAATAGGAGTATGTAAAGGAATTGAGCGCAGAAAAAGATATAATGAGACCGTAAGAACTAAATAAAGTATGTAACGTTAAAGGGGGAGGGGTATATGTGAAGAGTATGATAAGAGATCGACAGTAAGAACTGAAAGTACATAGAACCATTGTAAGTAGTAAAAAAAGCGAAAGTATAAGGAAATCAGGGGGTATAAGTGTGTAGTAGCGAATGAAAAGGGGAATAGATAAGTTGAGATGGGTATAATGTTGGATTATCTAAATAACCGGCATAAGGACGCTTACTTTGAAGGATCCTGTGGTGTACGGAATGGATGATAATGTTTGGCAGTCTGGGGGGAACGAGGGCGAGGGGAAGTTATAGTCTGTCGTACAGTACGGCTACTCTGAGCGTCGCCAGCGACTCTGTGCACATGTCCTTCTGGGATAACCGAAGGTGGCGGCATATCTACGCGTGTAGATGTCGATGTAGAGCGTTTAGGCGTACGTGCTGCAGGGGGACCTCGTCCTGTGGTCATGCATGCGCTGCGTCAGATGCGTTTCTTCTTACTGCTAATTGACGCGTTGCTCTGGCTACTTTCCGAGACAGTAGCGAGAGAGGGGAGTGATTCTGGCGTTCCAGAACGCTCAGATAGCGAAGACGAAGAAGCTTGCGTCGTTTCGAGGCGCGTAGCTGGAGAGTTTACATTGGTGAGGCTAGGCGTTGTGCTGGTGGCTGATACAGGCGTTGTGAGCGAAGGGGATGGTGCTGGGGTGGTAGAAGTCGACGTTTGAAGCGCCTGCGCTTGTGGAATAAAATCGGGAGCACTTGGGTTTAATCCAGAGGAGTTAGAGGTCGAAGAGGTGAGTGGTGCTGCTCCAGTACCATGAATAAAAAATACTTGAAGTGGCTGAGGTGGAATATATGCAGACGCGTTCCATAGTGCAGTAGCAGCGGGTGATACGAAGGTAGGCGATGGCGACGTCGATATCGGCATAGGATGGTAGTGTGTAGGGGCAATTGGAATGCTCGACGAATTAAAGAGTGCATCAATGTTGTCCGGCAACATTGATGATGACGGTGAGCTCATATGACGAGGCATAGCATACCTGAGCTTTGGGAATGGTGTGGGAGGTCGATTTAAAGTAGAATTCGAAGTTTGAATAGGGCTTGGCACTGGAATGTACGGGGGTTGTGACGGAGTAATGAGAGGTGAATATAATGAGGATAAAAACGGGTTGTCGACAGGAATAACAGGTGAGGGAATAGAACTGATTGGTGTCGTAAGTAAAGCCTCTGGAGACTGCAGCCAGGCAGGAAGGGGAACGTTGGTGACAAGCGGCGCATTGGGAGGTGTTGATGGTACTTCTGACTCGATAGATCGAGTATTTGAAGCAATATCTGTAACTGTGAGAGCTGGTGTCGATGGAATGGGTAACTGATGAGTTAAGGAAGGGGTTTCTTCCATTGAGGTGTCGCCTGTGGGTTTAATGTCTGGTATAACGGGTCCGGATCGTCCTGCAAATCCAGGGGGAGTAAAAAGAAGCGGGTAATCGTATACCTCGAAATTTGAGTCTCCCTCTGAAGTAGACTCCGATTCTTCATCTGAGGATTTGTTAATATATTCCTCTAAGCTCGACATAAAAAAATGGAGTGGCTTCTTGATAGTAACAGGTGTGTGAGGTGGCTGAGAGTGAATTACAGGCGAAGGGGGAGGTGTAGGCAGGCCTGCTGCCTCAGAAGATGAAGATGAGGACGAAGATGAGCCATAAATGGATGAATTGAGTTCATCCACATCGTTATTCGAGCTGGTGGTATATGAGAGGTCGGTAATAGGTGAATAAGGAGGGGTGGAGACAATTTCTACCTCGTCGAAATTAAAAGGGAGGTCGAAATACATCGTAGCAGGGTGTGCAGGGGTTATGGAAGGCTGTGAGACTCCTTCCATTTCCTTGGGCCAAGTCTTTTGCGCCAGCGCAAAAATACGTTCAATGTCTGGATACACTGTATGAGACATACCATAACAGTCAGTACGAGTCCCATTTCTCCAAACTAAGTCTTCGGGTAAAGGAATACCATCTGTATCCCACATTTCTGTCTTTTTTCAAGACAACATCTCCGATTCGTTGTAAAAATTCGAACTCGATGTGAGATAAATACTGAATATCTCTTGAAGCGATCTTGCTGAGTATAGGCACTACTCCATTACGATCATGATCGAGCAGTGTAGCTAAGTGATCCGCAAAAATATTAGCAGGATCAGAATGGATGATCTCACTGTCTAGTTTCCTGTTACTTGATGCGACACGGTTGTCCGGAAAATCGGGAATTAAAACTGAGCGGTTGGCATCGAAGCAAGCAGGAACTAGAGAGGGATGGAAAGAAGGATCGTCGAAAGGGTGGCATTCATCTTGCTGCCCATAATAATGAGCGATTGCGGCAAACTGCTTATCTCGATCGCAGGGAAGCCGAAGTTCCCACGGTCCGGCTTGTCCTTCGAATTCTGCATCAGGATAAAATGTAATATGAGCATGTCCTCTCAATCCTCCTAACAAACCAGTATGACTATTATGAACAACTAGAGTAGCATCCAGTGCTACAAGTTCCTCAATAGGGTGTGAGGATAAATCAAGTCTGCGACCTAAATAAACTGTAGAGCCTGTAGTGAGTGTTCCAGGCCGAAGAAATTCGGGTTCTCCCTTATCTAAGCGATCTTTAATAGCCGAGACACTCGCGTGAACCAATTCCTTGGGTGTTCGCGCTCCGACAACTCCATCAATGGGACCAAATGCCTTGGTAGCGCTTCCATTTCCAAGAAGCATGGGGTCGTCATCGATCAAAATGACCGGCATAGTGGGTGGGAGGAATGTGATGTCTGCAGAGTGTAGATCAAGTGCTGTGCGATAGATTTCTGTGTAGTTTGGTGCGCATTTTTGAGTTCTTTTATACTCTTTCCCTTCCTCACTTTCAACTACAAAATTTTGCGAAGTGCTAGACAATGTAGTTTCCTTTTCTTTACTTGAATACTTTTGTCTGAGATCAATAGATGAGTTAATTTTGATTGTCCCATGGGAATTACTCTTTAATTCCGCATTAATTTCGTTATTTCCCTGGGAAAAGCGATTTAAATCCTGATTAATTTCAACAATGGGGTGGGAATGTGTTGGGTAATTTCCATTGTGCCCATTGTCCTCCAATGTCACCGAAAAATCACAGTATTCAGAGATGTTTCCATTGTTTCTATTGAAATTTGAAGCTTAAAATATCCTGAATATTATTTCTATTTTGCCAATACATATAATTATTTGCATTAGTGCTTCTATCCATGTTTGTATTACTTTCTGCATTATTCCAATGCTGAGAATTGTTTGGATTAGTACTACTGCTGTGTAAAGCTTGTCCGCTTTCAGAAATATTAGTAAAATCATGATTATTTCCGAAATTATTATTTCTGACATCATCAGCTGATGTAATATTGCTTAGTAATAGGCTATTCGAGCCTATGACTGACTGTTCAGCTGTTTCTTGGGTTATAGAAGTATAAAAAGTCTTTCTATTTATTTTTCTTGAATAATCTTCTTCTTGTAAGGCACATAATTTATATTGTTTACCACCAGGACTGGGGTCAGTAATATGTATGTAAGTGCCTTCATTACATTCTTCAATTGATACTCTATAATCTCTTTGCCATGGTCTTCCTAATAATACTTCAAAGGGTGTTCCTTCTTTGACATATAGATTTGCTCTAGTGGTTAATCCTCCACTAGATAATTCTACATTCTCTATGAGTCCATTTAATCTTCCTTCACCACCATTTGCATCTGTCATGGTGATGGACTGAGTAACATCCATTGGCATACGAACAAGTTCATTTGCTAACTGTTCATTGATAATATTTAATTGAGATCCAGTATCAATTACAGCTTTAACTTCTTTTCCACCATGGTAAAGTTTAATTTTGATTAATGGACCTTCACTTCTCAAATCAGTGGTAGCTACCATGGAATAGGGGTAAGATCG
Source organism: Cyathus striatus (assembly GCA_025738555.1). Classification (NCBI taxonomy): domain Eukaryota; kingdom Fungi; phylum Basidiomycota; class Agaricomycetes; order Agaricales; family Nidulariaceae; genus Cyathus; species Cyathus striatus. Next base: position 1,476,214 of record JAOVFP010000013.1, on the reverse strand, counting down.
TTCATGTATGTAATTAGATGCTTTATTTGTGTTTGTGGGTGCAGTGGCATTTTTAACCTTAAGACGTTCTTGTAAATTATAGGCTACTTCTTTGGAAGTCCCTAATATGGTTTTAAGTGGCAATACCACATCCGTGTTTAGAATCGATTCTACAACTGATCTGGGGTCTGTTTGTGATGACAGCTCACTTTGACGTCCAACATTTTTGGCAGGCTTAACTTCTTCTTTAAGAGGAGCTGGGCGAATTGTTTTCTTACTGTTCTCCACAATTCTTTCTTTCCAACTAGTCTTCCTTGCATCAACTGGGATATATTTTCCTTCCCCTGGAGTTTCCTCTGGAGATGCCATTTCAATGTCGTGCGCAGTTGTTTCTTTTCCCTTGGACTGAACACCATTATGTTGTTGGGGATGGTTCCGAAATGCGGGTTCGCCTTTACGAGGCTCAAATCTCACTTTTGGTTTCTGATCCAAGCGATCTTGAGTGGCAAATGGAGCTTGAGTTATTGGTTTCTGTCCAAGAGGTCGGGCTTCCCATTGATCTTGCTTACTCAATGGCTTAGCTGATGGTTTCCTATCAGGATCTTGGTTTGGTTTTCCATAGGGTTTACGTGGTACTTCAACTCCATCAAATATTAATTTCCGTGGATTCTTGTTTGACTTCATTGTTCTTTCAGCCGGAAATACACGTACTAATGGCGCGACTTGTCCGGGTTGACAATCCTCTGGTGCGGCAAACACATACATAGGTTCATCTTCATCATCTGTGTCTGAATTAGGATCAATGAGGTAAGAACCATATTGTGAATTGAACACGTGTTGTGACTCATCATCCCAATCAGAATGGTCTACATCTGATTCATTGATAGCGTAATGATGTGATTGCAGGTTGTCATAGTATGACTCTACATCAGATGAAATTGATATGAAGTTACTTGAAGGTGTTAAGTAATGTGTGACAGCTTGGTATAAGGATTCCCCAGGTTTACGATAGATTCTGGTTCCATCTCCTAATGTATATTTACGTCCATAGCTATCCCATTTAATGATACCCTTCTGTATGAAGTCTGCTAACTTTGGACAATCTCTCATCATATGTCCACTTTTCCCACACCCATAACACATTCCAGATTCAGCTGACATTCCAGATTGAAAGGGTGGGTTTGACATATTTATGTTGTTTGGAAAGGTAGCAGGTGACTTTGAAGGTTGTTCTGCTGGGATTCTGTATGTTCTTTGAACTATGTTACCCTTAGGAGGTTCTCGAATACATTTGGCAGCAAATCCTGTCTTATCTAATGTCAAAACTCTGTAGTACAATCCTGCATAGCGCTTGTCATTGAGTGACATTGCATTTAACTGGTGAATTAATTCTTCTATTTCTTCAGGACTACCCTGGTAACGTGCTACACCATTATTTGTCTCACCTGGTCTAGGTGCAACTGGTGGAATTGGTGCAGGTGGAATTGGTGCAGGTAAAGATACTGTACGATTTTTAGTATCTTTCCTTTCTCTATCTTTCTTATGCTTCCTATCCTTCTTATGCCTTTGAGCTCTAATCTTCCTCTGAATTCTTTCCCATTCATAGTCTGAGTCATAATCAGATGACTCAGAATCGGAAAGATCAATATCTCTCCATTGTCTTCCTGTACGGTTAGTTGAAAATAATAAATCAGTAAACTTACCTCTCTTGAAGTGTGATTCTGCTGCTTCAGTAATCTTTGACACAGTCCAAGGCTTAGCCATGTCATGTGTAGGCTCTCCTGCTACTAACTTGGTTTCTAGAAGATTCCTAAGGTCTTCAGGAATTCCCATCCAGAAATATCCATTATATTGATCTGAGGTAATATGATTCTTGTCCTTAAGGTATCCTGCAATTGACTTGTAATCACGAAAGTATTTCTTCCAATCATCCAATGTCATTATTGGTTCATGACTACTATAGGTAGCAAATGTTACTAAATCTTCAGGCATGTATGCTGCCTTGCCTCTTTCAGCATCATAGTAGTTTAGGATTTCTTCTCGAAGTCCTTTCCAACTATAAGCTGCTTCCTTCATATGATCTGATGTATCAATGAATCGTTCCACTGCAGGTGAAACATATTCTTTAATCAGTTCACATTTATCTTTGTCTTCTGTGACATTGTACATGTCTAGTAGGCGATCATAATTTCTGACGAAGCGTACAACTTCAGAGTATTCGCCTTTGAATGTGCGAGGAGCACCTCGCATACCTCTGAATGGCATGTCATTCTTGGTATGTTTATGACTGGTTGGTCCTTCATTATCTTTGGGCTTGCTATCAGTCATGGCTTGTAGTATTATTTATAGTGTGGGAAGTTATATGAAGTTATTTAAAGGATGATGAGATTATTTATAGTTGAGAAGTGGTGATTAATATAGATAGGGTTGGAAGGTAACAATGTGTTTAATTGTTGTATGATTTATGAATGTATAATGGGGCCAAGGAGAATATTCTGCTAAAAATATTTCCCTCGCGGTGGGCTCCACTTTGTCGTTTAAGATTAAGTTAATCTAAGGTGCTAACAGGAATCGACTTTGTTCGTGTTACAACACCTGAGTGTCAGGAAATATTTAGCAAGGATATTCTTGGAAATTTAATAGGTGATCTTGTACAGCAAAAGCTGTATAAATTGTATGAAACTTGGTATGAAGGATAATGTACAGCAAAGGCTGTATATAATGTCAAGTATAATGAAAGGGGTATAGTACACACTATAGACCTAATGCTATTTATAATGTGTATATTGAATAGATCAATGTTCAACTTGCTTAGAACTTGACCTATGATCTGCTTCTTATTCTGTTACTGTTACTCTGACTGATACTGTGACTGTGACTGATACTTTATCTGTGACTGTGACTGTGACTGCTTCGATTTCTGTGACTGTTACTGATACTGACTGTACTGGCTGTGCTGATAAAACTGTACTAATAACTAATGACTAATGACAATTGGGTGAGACTACTGGGGGGTGGGTAGCTATCTATCTACTGCCAAACTGCCCTCCTTATATACCTTTTCCTAACCTGCTTAGTAATCCAATTCCCACTCTACCAATCTACATTGTTCTCCAAAATGAGTAATGTGCAAGTGTAGATTTTAGATCTGAGGCTGTACAGGACAATGGTATTTGAGGGTTAGTCAGCAAAGAACAATAGCATATATCAGAACAATGTGTAATGAATTACATTGTTCTAAATAAAGAGCTACATTGTTCTGGGCAAGAACAATAGGAATCCATTTTTATAACAATGGAGCAGTGAACAATAGATACCTATCTGCCATTGTGTAAACAATGGCAGTGAAAACAATGGAGTCATATATAAATAGTTTCACATTGTCTCTGAACAATGGGTAAAGAGTACAATGTAGTTCATTTATTATGAACAATAGGATTGATAACAATGGAGTTGTATATAAATAGTTTTCTCATTGTCTTCAGATAATGGATGAATAGTACAATGTAGTTCATTTGTGATGAACAATAGGAGTGAAAACAATGGAATTGTATATAAATAGTTTTCTCATTGTCTTCAAGCAATGGGTGAATGGTACAATGTAGTTCATTTGTGATGAACAATAGGAGTGAAAACAATGGAATTGTATATAAATAGTTTTCTCATTGTCTTCAAGCAATGTGTTATCCTTTGTTTGTGCATTGTTTGTGCAAGTGATTATTTATTGATATGTGTATTATGTTTAATGGTGATTTAGAGTTGTTTGTTCATGTAAGGTATTGATTTGTTCATGTATAGTATTGGGTATATTTGATTATTAGTGTGTTGTATCATGTGATTGTGTGAGCTATTCAGTCATGTGACATGACTGTGCAATTTCTTTAATTGTGGTATACAGTGCATTTGCATGCATTATATATAATCAAAAATCATGCCTGACAGCAGGTGGAACCCATGCGTGAAGGAAATGTCATCAATTGAACAGTCCAGCTGACAGCTGTCTAGTTTTGGCTCAGGTGCTTGATACAGAGAAATAATGCATACACATCCAAATCCCAATTAATAGAATCAGGTTGGATCGTGTGGAAGACTGTGGACACTGGAAGAGAAATTGTGTGGAGGCTGTTGTCGATCAAACAGTGTGGAAGAGGGGAGGAGACACAGGAGTCTGTTGGTGGGTGCCTGTGTGTTAGTGTATGAGTAAACAAAGCTCTGGCAAGCGAGATGTGGTCCATTAGACCACGTGAGAGACATGTTTGGCAGATTATGTAATCCACATGCAGAGGCAAATGCAACACATTTAAATGTCGCAGGAGCGAAGTGTGGAGTGATAACGGAGGGGATGAGGGAAGGAAATACTTAGCTAGTGGTTCACAACACAAAGAATAAAAGAGATAAGAACTAGAGGTTGATCCAAGCTCAAAGCACAGTCTCACAGAAAAATACCAAGTGAACAAAGGATGGATTTCTCCCTCTGAGGGGAGTGGGTTTATGTACAAATGAAAGCTGGTCTGTGCAATGTGTTCTCTTGTGTCACAGACCCCAATTCTCCAGCTACACTACTCTACATCGTGTCTAAGAGTCCTTGTCAAGCAATAAGAAAGAGAGATGTCCAAAACAGGAAAGCCAGACTTGGTGATTTCAGGTGCAGTCCTGAGGGCTTAAGGACTATTTGCAATTCACATCTGCTCCCCCTGCACAGAGCAGTCCCCTAGTGCCTCCATTGCAGCTCCAAAAAGCACCTAGCCCAACCTTCCTACTCCAGGAAATCCTAACACCCTTAATTAAGTAACAAAAAAAAGTAAGTAAGATCAAATAAAAGTGGAGAATAAAAGAAAAACAAAACCACTATTGGCTGGCTACTTCTAACCCTGTACCAGTATCCTTCTCGATCGAAAGCCATTGACAGGAGCCGGACAGCTCCCTTGAAACTCACGCCAATGCACTTCTTCCCTCAAGCAACTCCAATTTGGGCATTTGGCAAGATCTAGCAAGAAAAACAATTAGTAAGCACTCTCCAGCTATCCTTCTCCATCTCGAATTTGGTGGGCCTGAAGAAGGCTTCTCTCATTGGATCCAGCTATGGCTGATATTCGTGAGTACATCGAGAATTTCGGCCACAACTGTAAAGTTTCAGCGGATCTAGTTGGGCTCTGAGAGTTGTCGAAGTACATACATAGACTTATTAGTCATCATACCAATGGGATCGTAATCTCATAGGCCCTTGCAATTTGCTTGGGCTGGTAGCAATAGGGCTGTACACCGTACCCATATAGTACGGGTGTACGGTAGCTGTATATATGGTCCCATAACTGTCCTGTAAGAGCTTCAAAGTAAAATGAATACAGTATCATTATGGTACGGTTTACACCCGTATAGTACCCGTACTATTACAGACGTATTACGGTCTGGTACGGCATACGGTATATTCAAATAAAATAGATTCTTATCATCATGGGAATGAGATTAAGAGTGTCAGGACATTGATTATTGAGATAAGATATCATTCTACATCTGCTTTTTCATTGAAGGGTGTGCTCAAAACTCGATTATGTGGACTTTGGTAGTGGTCAATGTGGTTTATCTTTGCGCTTTGATCAAGTTGGAGATCTGTCTCTGATTTTACTCTAGTATACTATCATGGATTCGGTATACTCTTGCTGTATAATGCAATCATAAAGTCTTGAAATTGGACTATACAAAGTATTCAACAGTAATCATAAAGTATTGTATTTGGTTGGAGGTCATGGGTGTTCGAGTGCTCTCTCTCACAGCTCTCTCCAATTGCTCACAACGACTCCTGTATCATCATCTACATTTTCTGGGCAATTGAAGAACATTATCCTGCATATTTATATTGTATGGTACGTTCTGTTATCTCTTGGCTTCCATATGTTTTTCAGAATTATATTTCCTCGGTATGTGTTCTGTTCACTTGAGTACTGTCTGATAACATCACAGGTATAAAAGCAATAAGAATCATTGGCACTGTTTTGCAGTCTTCTATATGTTCATTGGATTTACTCTTGTATCTGGACCTCACTGCTTTCTACTCATCATTTTCCCGCAATAATTCAACGATGGACCTACAGAATCTGAACAGATTAATATTCAGGTTGTTGATTGAGGTATATCATTAACAGCCCTTTAATCTTCTATAAGTAATATGCACATGCAAGTTTTGGTCATGGGAAGTGTTCTAAGGACAAGGCGAATCTATAAGAGTCTCTTGCCAGCTAGCAATAAGATGAAGACGGGAACTCTTTGAAGAAGCATACTGTTTCATTGCATTATGCAAACCTTTCAGCGGAGACTATATGTACTTTTATGTTAGCAAAGTACTGCCTTTATACCCTTTGTGCCAATGCCGGAAAGCATTAATATTGTTAATCGGAACTAAAGGCCTTATTTCACCTCTCCTACTTGTATACACACATATTCACTGTGCCATATAGACCATATATACCGTAAATGGCCATTTATGGTACCATACTGTTTTTTCGAGGTGTGAAAGTTGCTCAGATACAGTACAGTTATGGACATACCATAACTGTATTGTGACCGTAACATGTATGCCCATATACTGTATACGGTACAGTGTACAGCCCTATTCCTCTCCTCTATCTTTTCCACTCACTAATATCCCCACACAGTATGTAGTCAAACCCCAACAATCAGATGGGTCATGGGGTGGTGCTTCAGGCAGTGCAGGTGCCACTGGCATTGGTGGTCAGGGGGTTCTGATGTGGGACCTTGAGAGGAATTTGGTGGCTAGTGGTGCTGAGTCTGACGTTGGAGGTGGGTAGGGCAATACACCAGCACTGCAATCATTTCTTACTCTGGGAAGGGGTTGTAATAACTTTTTCTTTCTACGTGTTTGATGTTTTGTGTATACATTTTCTTGTACCATTTGTCTTCTTTTTTTGTGTACTTTTAGTTGGTTCTACACTGAACTTATGCAAACACTTGCTTCCAAAGAGCTGAGTCTTACTGCTCAGGACGTTTGCCAATCAAGATGTTATGTTGAACCATGATGAGCTCATTTCCAAAGAGAATTTCATCTCAGACTCTGCGATACCTGTTGAAGCTATCATGCAGCATTTGTAGTCAAATGTGGAAGGGATAGAGCTAAATCAAGACACCGACGTTGCACTGACAAGATGTCAACGTACAACGTGGGCCCACTAGGTGGACTATAGGATGCCAATGGGGCGTGGTATGTAAGAGAAGTAAAAAGAAAAAAGTATTATATTGTACTACATCTTATAAGCACTAAGTGGTGGGCTAATGGTGGTTCTACATCTAATATTATGCTGTAAAGAATTTTTGAGTGAATCATGATGATTTTGAGGTCATTTTTTTGACATGTTAAATTCGTTGTACCTCACCACTCCAACACACTTCACAACCACTCTATAAATATGATCTTATAAAGGTACACAGACTAGAAAAAAAACAACATATCGTACAAGAAAATGTGTAAACAAAGTGTTTACACTGCAACCCTTCAGGGTTAAGTGACGATTACAAGTGGCAATTGCAAGCAGACCACCACCCTCCATATCTCCTTCCCCCCTCTTCTCACCACTCCAAAGCCACATAAGTTTACAAACCACCAAATTCTTCCCAAGAAGGCCCCACATCCTCATCACCCACCAGAATGCCTTGCCCACCGACACCAGTTGTGCCTGCCCCACCTGAGGCTCTGCTCCATGAGCCGTCAGATTATTGGTTTTTGACTACCTGTTGTACGGGGGTGTTAGTTGGGTGTGGGAGAAAGAGGGGGGAAGAAGGGAAAGAGAAAGAGGAGGAAAGGAAAGAGAGAGATGATGAGAAGGAAGTAACGACCGTGGAGGGCACAAAGTTTCTAACATATTGCAGTGAATAAATGTTCCACATCCACACAGTCAGAACTACAGATGCATAAGGGCGCACAGAACCTCATGCAGCCACAGCAGCATGAAGACCCAACTCTCAAAGCCCAAAAGACGCATAACATGAGCAAAGGAGGGAGATGAAAGTGTAAACTGACGTGAACAGGGGGAAGGGGTTGAGAGCCCTTCATGACACCTAGCACCAGCCAGAGAGTAAAAGTGCACACAATCCGTCCACCTACATCCACAGTCCCAAACCAACATTACCCAACCATAAGTGCAAAGGAGGGAGAGAAAAGAGAGAAAGGTGTAGATGGAGATGGACAAGTGGTTGAAACCCAGTACGACCCCAACAGGAACTAGCAGCATATACAGCCCTCCAAACCCCAAGCCTGACCCAACACACAAATGCACACACAACGCATAAGCCCATCTAGCCATCCACCCACAGCCGCAGTCCCAATGCAACAAAGAGCCAATGTCCAACACTCAACGCTCAAAGCACTACAGAATGCCCATGAGGCCCCACCCGCAGCGCACAGCATATACGCCCATCCACCCACACCCACACCCACAGTCACCAACCCCCAATGAAGGCCTAACGTTCAACGTCCAAACCTCAAAGTGTCACAGAACCCCACCCTACCCCCTTCAAACACACGTACAACCCACAGCAAGCAAGCTCGAAATCGACAACCCACATCGTGAAAGCTGCATGATGCACCTCACTGAGGGAGGGGGATGTCAATGATGATGGGTGGCAGTGGCAGCATGCACAACTCCAACTCCAACCAGAAACGAACAACAGACCACACTTTTGCTAGATCCACAACCTTCTTCATGAGCCCCAGGTTTTTCTCTTGTGCGAAGAGTTGGTGGTGTTGTGCTAGGATAGATTGGAGGGCAGGGTAGGATGGGTAAGCGGAGATTAAGGCTGCATAGGGTGTTTGTTTGAGGAGGCAGGGGAGCAGGGGGTGGGTTGATTTTGGGAGGGGATTAGGCTGCAAGCAAAGCGAACATCAGTGAAACAAAAGGAAGAGGGGATGAGGAGAGGGGGGGCTTGTTGTGGCTTTTTGTATTGTTAGTGTATACCAAGAGAGAAGAGGAGGTGGACGTACGACACCAGCTTTGTATGTTGCCTTTTGAATTGCTTTTGCCAGCACCAGCACTAAATTCCTCTAAGCGTACGAAAAAAGAGACGAAAAGAGGAACATACCACAATCGGGAGCAGCTCTAGCCTGCTCAATATCATAATCCCTACAAAACTCCTCCAAAACCTCCCAATGAGGGGACAAAGCACCAGATACACTCAACCGTGTGCATCTATCCCATCCTCAACAGTCTCTTTTAACCCCTATAGTATAGAGATATTCTACCTTACATGTCTACTAGTTTCACTCTGTAGTATACAAATACTACTACTTCACCAATCAGAACCTTCTCACTACTTCTATAATCCTATACTAGCCTGTAGAATAGCATAGAACTACCTAGAGTACATTAGAACACTCTGGAACACTAGGATAACACCTATAAGTAGGACTACATAGGATACTCAAATATTATCACCCACTTTCACTCACCCTTACCTCAGTTCGAAGATTCGACACTTAGAACATAGTATTAAAGGTACTGCAGTTGCTACCTAGAATACTATTAAACGTACAGAGCTTACTCTACATTAAACCACTAGTTTACCTTGAGACCAGGCTCCTAAAACCAGCACTCTCGTATCTCACAACAACCTCCTTAGCTAAACAAGGGCAAATATTTGCTTAAGGCAAATAAACCTAAGGAGGTTGTGCTCAATAGAGCGGCTGGCATAAGTGGTCACCAAAGTTTCCCTGCAGACCCTTTCCATCAACAGGGAAATTGATGGCAGGGCACGCCGCGTTCCCACCTCATACCTATGTACTCGCACCCATGAACACCAATTATCTACAATTATTTGAGCCTCATACTCTCCGTGTACTTATTCTCAAATGCACAAATAGTCTAATTTTGGTCTTTCTTTGTTGATTGCAGTAATAGTATTTGTATTATGAAGTAATAAAATATACTGGATGTGTCAAAATTACCGGCCTATATATACTTATATGAATTGAAGTGAAAGATAAAAAATAAAGCAGGTACTGTTGGATATGCAAACGCCTCCAAGTTCGACTTGCGCTCCTGTTTTTCATTAGACCATGCCTGCTTGTATTCACTCAGCAACCACCACCTCACCACCAAGGTCATATGCTCATCGCACAGCAAGGTAATATATTGTATATATTGTATCTCTCTATGTTTCACTATACCACCATGTTTTATTCTAATACTTTATTATCTTGTACTGTTGCTGTGCTGCACAGCACACTCTGTGCCACACACATTCCCTCATATGTAGTCTACTCCTTTATCTAGGAGTAAAGGACTCATAATGTATGTTAATTACTGTAGGTTTTCTTCAGGACTACAGTGTGTACTCCACAGACAGTTAAACAACAGCCAAATAAGTGAATGCTGGTTAGCTGAAAGGCTCAGGCCTCAGGCTTCAAAGCTTCATATACATACTGTATTTTAAAAGGTAAGTACTGTCATCAATCACACTTGTAAGTCTATGAAAGGCAAGTACTTACTGCAGTCAACAAAGAAAGACCAAAATTAGACTATTTGTGCATTTGAGAATAAGTACACGGAGAGTATGAGGCTCAAATAATTGTAGATAATTGGTGTTCATGGGCACGAGTACATAGGTATGAGGTGGGAACATGGCGTGCCCCGCCATCAATTTCCCTGTTGATGGAAAGGGTCTGCAGGGAAACTTTGGTGACCACTTATGCCAGCCGCTCTATCGAGCACAACCTCCTTAGGTTTATTTGCCTTAAGCAAATATTTGCCCTTGTTTAGCTAAGGAGGTTGTTGCGAGATATGAGAGTGCTGGTTTTAGGAGCCTGCCTTGAGACTGTCACTGATTTGCTCTGACTCTCTCAGAGATAAGAACATCACTTATCTCCATCAGTAAGCACATGCTAAGTCTACAATCTAAGTCTTGAGATCAACTCGTTTCTGACCACATCGACAACTCAACACCCCGAAATCAAGGTATATTCCATACTCTAACTAACTACTGACTACATATATTCATAGGAATACACCAATACTATAGCTGAGCTATAACATGTTGAGATTATCTTATCTCGACAAAAGCGGATCTAGCGGATCTTATCTAATCATGGAACTCCGTAGCACATACTAGAACCTTCTAGTATGTTTATTCTTAGGTAGATATAATTATAGTAGCACTATATATGGTATTGCTGTACTCAACAGCATAACAGCTTAACAGCTCCTTTTACAGCAGTAGATATTTATATACACCTCTTGTACAGTATATAAACCCCCCAGTTTCACTGGATAACAATAAGAAAGTCTTTACTCTTCTTACAGTTGCTCTAAGCCTCTATCTACACACTCTACCTCTCAGGTGAGCCTGTACCCAGATCAGCAACTGCCCTGTGCAGAGTCCTTGCTGTTTCTACATAACATATATAAAATGCCCAACATATTCCCTCTCCCATTGAGGACATTGAGGGGATCTTGACCACTTGAGAGGGGACTTGCTCAGACTAAACTGCTCATATTGCATGGGATCCCCCTGGGGGTGTACACAAGTGCTTGTATGTTATTTGATGTGGTTAGGATTTGGAGGGGCCATGGTTTGGTTGTCTGTGTGGGTGGGCAGCAATCAAGTAAGTCAAACAACTTGAGGAGATTGTCACACTGAGAACGAAATGATGTTTGGCAAATCAAGTACAGATAAACAAAAAATGTCACACAGTAATGCACAATTGATGAATGAAAGATACAAGAAAGATATTTGATTCACAGCTAATGTATTGATTCAAAGAAATTGTGTGGGTTGGATGGTCCCAGTCCCATGCTACTGTCATCCCATAACTCCCAATGAAGTTGAATGAACATCAACCTACACACCCCTCCAGAGTCAAAATCATATCACTTCCCAACTACTCTAAACAATAATCTTTTAAAGTACACAGAGCAAAAAAAAAAAGGGGGGGGGGGATTACACTGGAACAATGGTATATTGCATGCATGTAGACCATGACCCTCCCTATTTCCTCCTCCCCATCTCATTTAATAAAATTCATAAATCACCAATTCCTCCCAAGAAGGCCCCAAATTCTCACCGCCCACCAAATCACCCTGCCCAATGACCTCATTGCCACATGACACACCACCTCATGTGCCTGACTACCTGTTGTTTTGGGAGGGGTTAGTTAGATCGAAAGGAAGGGGGAAGAGAGGAAGAAAACAAAATGCAGCACATACGATACATCCACATAGCCAGGATCACAGTGGAAAATGAGTACGATGGAGGAGTTCAACCAGCCACAGCAGTCGAAACGAAAGCACAGTCATGCACAAACAACGCGTGGAGGATGGGGAAGGGGAAGAGGAGTCGAAAGCCAGCACAACGGGAACGAGGAACAACCAGTATAGACAATCGTAGCTACAATCCCAACCCAGCCCAACAAATGCCAAAAGCATAGCACGACCCCTACCAACCATGAACACAAATGCACGAGGGATGAAGGAGAGGAAGGTGGGTGGTTGTGAGCCAGCACCAGACAACTCCAACGTGAACTGGTAGCATATATGGCCCTTCGGAGCCCCAAGCCCCAACCGGCGCACAAAAACAAATGCAGGAGCCCATCCACCCACATCCACATCCACAGCCGCACTCCCAGCCCAGCCTCACCCAACTGTACATGCAAAGGAGAGAAAGAAAGGAGAGGAAGGTGTAGACAGATGTAAATGGGGGGTTGAGAGCCAGTACAACTCCAACAGGAGGAACGAACAATGCGTATACAGCCCTCCACACTTAAGCTCGCACATTTCCAACCCAACCTCACCCAACCGCGTGCACGATGCGCAGAGGACAAAGGCTAGCACAACTCCAACGGGACCTAGCATCATACACTCCAGCCTGAATCTCGTAGCTGAATACAGAGCACGGCCATTTATATTTAGGTATTGATTATCCCGACGCGAAGAAGAGGTGATAAGGCCATCATCCTCCTCGCACACTGACACCCTGCTCCCTCAGCACTGGTGCTTGAGGCATTATCCCACGATTTGTCTGATTTTTTGTTTTTGACTAGTAACCCCCAACCAAGATTTCCTCAACTGCATGGGAGTGCACAAGAGGTCAAGAGCTCGATACGACAGATGAAACACATGCATAGATACTAAAATACAAGAACAAATGAAATAATGAGCTACACTCAAATAGCGAATCAAACGCACCTTGCTAAAATATTCTCTCCCTCGCCCAACCTCCCCATCCAACTCAACGCAGCATCTACGCCTGCACTTGTATATCATTCACATCTTGCTCTGCTTGGGTCGAAGGTCGGAGAATCAGACTTGGTAAGTGCGAAGAATGAAGAGGGGAAAGAGACAGAAAAGTTGGAGAGAAGAATGGAGGGGATGAAACTTACGTTATTGTTGCGCGTGCCTCTGGTACGGAGTTCGGACCGGAATTGGGAACACGCTATAAATTGTGAATGTAAATATAATTCAAATGTCTCAATAATATTTAATTCACAAGAAAGTTTCAAAAAACAAATGGCCCGAGCACATCAAATCTACGTATAAAATCCTTCGCCTACCACCGTGATTCTTCACCACTCTGGCCTATAGGCTTAGATCAAGTGTAGTATCTGTTCTTAATAGTTTAACCACTATTATGAGGGTGGTGCCCTCATACCTGGTTATCTAATTTTTGCCTCCCCAGCTTCCAGAGCTCTGCTTGCATCTCTGGAACACGATGACCTTACTGCTGCACTACTGGCTTGTGTCGTCGGGGAATTCTTTTTTTTCTGAAGTCTTTCTTTTTGCTACTTGTCTTGAGATGGCCTGTTGGCTAAGCTTTGTAGGGCAGCAAATGGAATTTGACTTTTCTATTAATTGGGGGAGCTTGCTTCCCCTATTTGTCCAGGTAGACCCAAAATTCGTATGTGGCTGTGCGCGCATGGCAACGGTGCATGGCAACCAAGATGTGGCTGCGTGCTGTCGACCCAATGTGTTGGTCCGCATGCGTGGCTGTGCTTATTGTGTGAATTTAGTTTGTCAGCACCCTTTTTGGCCATCTTTGATTCGGAATTTGCCAACTGGCCTTAAATATGGCCAAACCTTATTCTATTCCATCATCAATGTTTGTCAGCGCCTTTTTGGCTGTCTTTGATTCGGAATTTGCCAACTGACTGTCAAACCTTATTCTATCCCATCATCAACACATTTACATTCTTTGTAGACAGTTCTCCCACTCTCTATATCCACTATTCCCACTTCTATAACTCACTTATTCTGCTTCTTTTCTCTAGCTATTATTTTTGGCTCCATTAGTAATTAGGGATTGAAACTGAATTGAACAAGCCTACTTAGTTGTGAAGTCTACCTGCATAGCCTCAGTTTGCTATTGCCTAAAAGCATTTCTTATTCTTTTTGAATTTGAATTGCCTGGACCTCTCTCACTCTGTGGTTTTTGCTGGTGCTTAAGTACCTTTTACTACATTCTCACTGTCACTTCCACCTGTCTGTGCAGAAAAGGGGTGACAAAGAGGTGTCAAAAAGCACAGGAATTATAATTCCACAGCATACTGTCTTGCGGCGATTTCTTTGGTGGATTTTCTTAGTTATAAAGTGGGGAACACAGGTTCAACCCTGTTTACAGTATTGGAACACTCTAGCCTTTGGACTGCTGGTCTCCTTTGGTCTCAAGACTGAATATTAATATCAAGACTATACTTGAATTCTTGAAATGCCTTCTGCATCATCTAATGCTGGACCATCCCGTATACCACTCTGTACTCCAGAGAATCCTCAAACTCTCTCCCAAATTTTGCAGCAATCTCAGCCACTATCTACACCTTTAAATATAACTGGTATGTTTAATATTGTTTTTTGAAAGTTATATACTGACCAATTAATATTTAAGTTCCTTCAACTCCACGGAATAGTACAAGTCGCTCATTTTCAGAGCGCACTCCAACTACTCCTGCTACTCGTGAAAGTCGTCATAAAAGAACTCGTGTAGTTTTGGAACCTCACTCTCCAATAGCAAATGATTCTGTTCCCAGTCTATTTCAAGCACCAGATATGGACTTGGATTCTGATGAAGAGCTTATTCCTCAACCTATATGTCTATTTGCTGCTGGTTCCAATTTCCCACATCAGGTTTCCTCACCACCCCCACTGTCTCCTCTCACATTTCAACTTCCATTGTTGCCATTAGTGCCACCCCAGTTCCCACCTCCTCCTCTACCTCCCTCTCCATTACTTCCACCACTACCACCACCACCACCACAACACCAGAGGGGACAACGACAACCACGAAATATTACTGGCTCTGATGCTCGTGAGATTCATCCATATAATCCTGATCTTCTATGGTGCAAAAAGAATACACATTGGGTAAACAAAGATATATTTGGAGATTTGCAAAGTTGTGCACAATGCAGGGAAAGTGAATGTAATCGATGTGCACGTCAGAATGAACAGCGAATTGCACAAAATGTTGCCAATGCATTGGAACTTCAACTTCCTCAGCCACCTCAGATTCTCCATCCATCTCCACTACATTCTCAAACCCATGCTACACAGGAACTTCCTGAAATTCCAGCACCAGCACTATCTCCGTTATCTCAGCCTGCTATATCTGCTGAAGATAAAGTGCTACTGCATAATTTTCGGGAGAAAATTATGCAATTAAATTTGGAGCATTGTATGGCCTGTAATGAGGAATGGTTTGACATGAAAGTTAAAGATGGCTTATGCTCAAAATGCCAAAAAAACTCAAAGTTTCAACTTGATAATGCAATGGACCCTGGGTCTTCTCCATTTATGCTTAATCCTGATCTTCAGCCATTAACACAAATGGAGGAGATGCTAATATCTCCTGTTCATGCTCTCATCCAGTTATGGCAAGTGCGTGGGGGTCAATACAAATACTCAGGTCATATCTGCAACTTTCCACGGGATACTATTTCTCTCCACAACCGTCTTCCACTTCTACCTGAGGATTGTGATGTTATTATTATGCGTCGCCGTGGAGTTGAGCAGGGTACAAATGAGGAAGTTTACAAAGACTTCCGAGTTCGCAGGGCTGTGGTTCAGCAATGGCTAGAGTTCTTGACTCAGCATCATCCCACATTTCAATCACATTCAGTTATGATTGATCAAAATGCATTATCTCAGCTTCCTGTGGATGGATTGGTACATGACAGGGTGCATACTCTTCATTTAGAAGATATGCCAGATCTTCCAGAAGACTTAGGTCCTCCTCAGGCTGAAGATAATAATTCTGCAAATAATGAGTCACAACCTATATACTCACATGGATTTGTACCTCAGGTACAAGCAGTACAGACAGAATTAGAGCAACTTCGTATGGCAGCAATGCATGGTGATGAGAATATTATTCTTACATTTCCACGTGTACGTGGGACTCCCATCAATGAGCATTCTTCTCAAATTGCAATTGATGCATTTCCAACACTATTTCCCACTGGAAAGGCAGATTTCCATGCTCTACATAATAAAAATGTGACTATGACTGAGTGGGCAGCTCATTTATTACGCTACAAGGGTGGTCGATTTGCAAGGCATCCCCGATTTCGCTATTGGGCTCTCAATACTATTATGCGACAAGCTGCTAAGAAAGCTTCCTCTTGGTTCTTAACCACTCACAAAGATGATCGTCAGCTCACTGTGGAGGATATTAGGGAGATGCTGGAGAACAATGAGGCTCATGGTCTTATGAACCGTTTATCAAGTGCTGGAGAAAAACTTCAAGGATCAAAACCCTTTTGGCAGAAAGCTCAGCGGGATCTTATTGCACAAATTCGCTCACCAGGGTGTGGCTCACCTCATTTATTTATTACTGCCTCATCAGCAGATATACAATGGCCAGACTTGCACCAGCATATGCCAGATTATGACTTAGCTGAACCTGAAAATGCATGTTCTTACCGTACACATTTGGATAACCTCAATGAAAATCCAGCAATTGCAGCTTATTATTTTCAAAAACGATGGGAAATATTCTTTAAAGAGTACCTTCAGCCAAAGTGGAATGTTAAGGATTTTTGGTGGCGTTATGAATGGCAACATCGTGGTAGCAGTCATGTTCATGGTTTTTTGTGGTTGGAAGATGCACCATCTGTGGATACTTTGGATACTTCTAATCCTGTGGAAGTTCAGAATTGGATGGACTTTTGGGATAATCACATCTCAACTTGGAATCCTGATCCACATCTACGGCCAGCTGATATTCATCCATCTGCACGACTTTTCACCACACTTACAGATACCAAAAGGGAATTAGCAGAAATGCTAAATCGTCTCCAGCGCCATACAAAATGTACTCCTGGCTACTGTCAAAGAAAGAAAAAAGGCACTGGTGAAATATTCTGTCGATTTGGATTTCCTAAACAGTGTCGCAATGCATCAGCATATGCAAAAGAGCCTGGGAGAGACTTTGCAGAGTTTCACACTAAACGCAATGATGAAATACTCAACACCTTTAATCCTGGATTCATCTTGGGTTGGAGAGCAAATATTGACTGCCGACCAGTAATCAATCGTGAAGCAGTTATTTCATATGTGGCAAAATATGCAAGCAAGGGTGAGAGTATGTCCTCTGGCCATCAGAGTACTTTGCAGACTGCAATCTCTCGACTTCAAAATACAGATCGTGCTGGCATTGCATATCAAAAAACACTTTCTGCTTTTGTGTCTGAGCGTGACATTTCAGCTCAAGAAACATGTCACATTCTCCTTGGTTGTTCTTTGACACGATCATCTCGACTGGTTCATGCATTATGTGTTGATCCATATGAATCAGCAATTGTGGACTTTGCAAGATCCAATGTAGAGCGACTTGGTGTTTTGCAACGTTATATCAAACGGTGCAATTCAACAATTTCTGAAGAATTAAAAACAGCTACTCTGTTGGAATTTGCAGCAAACTGGGACTGGCATGGAGAAAGATATAACAAGCGTGGTCAAAGAGGTGCAAAACCATATGTTTTAAACATATGGCCTCGATATCGGCCTGACCCTGAGGACTCAGATACCTTTGAAAAATATTGCTATGCAAAAATGATCCTCCATCATCCATTTGACAAAGTTGAAGATCTCCTCAATGGTTCTCCCAATTGGATAGCTGCCTACACCACTCACTGCCTTGCTCATCATCATATCCACTTTGATGATACTCTTCCAATTCAACTGGACTCTCCAACTGACTCAGATGAAGAAGTTGAATCTGACTCTGAGTCAATCAATGATGCAAATGATGAAGATGAGCCTTACATTGCTGAGTGGATGTTAGAAGCTGCACGTGGTCCAAATCAAATTACAGAGAATATTACCAGCAATTTGGGACACAGAGACTTGGATACAGAATATGATTGGATGGCACAAGGCCCTGGACTACCAATTTTACAAGAGGCTACTTGTTGGCTATCTGAAAGAGTTAAAGAGTCACCAAATGATCTTCTGCAAGTTCTTCCTGAGGTTGACTATAGGCTACTTAAGGGTGATCAGCAAAAAGTATTTTTACAAGTTATGGCCTATATCAAAAAGAGTCTACATGGTGGAGAACAAGATTTACCCCCTCGTCTTAATGTTGATGGTACAGCTGGAACAGGAAAATCATTCATCATATGGGCAATATCCACAGCTATTCGCAACTTATATCCTGATGCTCTATCTGATCCTGTCATCCGTATGGCTCCAACTGGAGTTGCAGCATTTGGTATCCGTGGCTGGACTATAAACTTTTCCTGCATGATTCCAGTAAAAGGTGCCTTTAATCAACTCTCACAGGCATCTCTCACTCGCCTTCAGAATCGATGGCAGAATGTTCAGCTGTTGATACTAGATGAGAAATCTATGGTTGGCCGTAACAGCATGGGTCGTATTGATCGCCGGTTGCGACAGGCTTATCCAAATAAAGCAACTGAAATATTTGGTGGACTTCCAGTTATTATTTTTGGAGACTTTGCTCAATTACCACCTGTTTGTGATACACCACTGTATTCTTCCAAAGTGTCCACTAATCAACCAGGATTATCATTTGAGGGAAGACGTGCCTATGAGTCCTTTACACAATCCATTACCTTGAAGACAGTGTTTCGTCAAGCTGGAGATAATCCAATACAGATAGCTTTTCGAGATGCACTTCTTCATATGCGCACCTATTCAACTACTGAAGCTGACTATCAACTTTTATCCTCTCGCTTTTGGGATCGTCTTACACCTCAAGAACATTTATTATTCAATGATGTTTTACACCTTCTACCAACTCGTGAATCAGTATCCCTGTTGAATATAAGGAAACTGGCATTGCTTGGAAAGCCTGTGGTTCGATGTAAAGCAAAAAATAATTGTGTTGAAGCTAGAAAAGCTTCTGAAGAGGATGCTGAAGGACTGGATCCAGAAATCCTTTTGTGTGAAGGTGCTACAGTTATGATCACCAGGAATCTATGGACAGCAAAAGGTAAATTCTAATATTACTTCTCTTTTATTCATTACTAAATCTGTTACATAGGTTTAGTAAATGGTGCTCAAGGTGTTGTGAGGAAAATTTGGTATAATCCTTTTTCAAATCCAGGCAGAGGGGATTTGCCTGCAGTTGTATTTGTTTCTTGTGAAGAATATTCAGGTATGCATTCTTATTTTTATTTTTATTCCATTATCTGACAATATTTAGGTCCATTATCTCCAGGATGGAATGAGTTGGATCCCTCTTGGGTTCCTATTGTACCAGTTACTGCAAGATGGGAGAGCAAAACACAGAAGCAAATGTCACGTACACAGCTTCCTCTCATCTTAGCATGGGCAATTACTGTTCACAAAAGTCAAGGACTGACTTTAACAAAAGCTACCATTGACTTAGGTCCAAGAGATTTTGTTAATGGCCTCTCATTTGTAGCCATCTCACGTGTCAAAACTTTAAGTGGACTTGCCTTTCGATCTTCTTTTGCTCACAGTCGCCTTCAACGGAGAGAAGAGACTCAAGTTATGCGTATGCTTAGGGAGGATAATGAACGTCGTGAAGGATTAGGATTTCAGATTAATACTTATGGCATGGACTTAAGTGAATTTGTATTTAATAATGATTAGTTTTTCTGTCACAAAAACTCGGATTAGGGAAGCGCCCCCTTTTACGTACGTCGCGAAGCGGCGTACATTACATGTTTTTTGTTACTTATATGTCATATATGAAGGGGTTTCTTTCTTTTTTGGATTATCTCAGACTCATAGATTGTAGTGTTATTTGGTAGTTGGTACCAAATTTCCCAGTATTTTTACTAGCTGACTAGCCTTCTTTTCGTCATTATGGTAAATTAAATTACTGTCGATGTACGACCAGTCGTTATACAACTAGAACAATATCTAAGCTACTAATCTACAATGTCATAGAACCTCAACCATCTAGACCAAGTCCCTGTTCTGCTTTCGAGTCACTAGCTACACTATGTTAAATCGCATATGTGGTCCACTTCTGGAAAAGAATAACAATTTTTTTTGGAGAAAAGGGTCCTTTAGTGGATATTTTATTTTCACCAAATGTACCCAGCTCAAACAATCACAAACATCGGATGAACGTGGCTGGCGAGGTCGGGGAAGCTGTCGAAGGGGAATACGTGAGTGGTAACCATATCCTTGCTCAGTGGAGTTGCGATGACATTCCGGCAAGTGAGTATAACATCGTCCATGTGCTGTACAGGAAACAATCGGTAGGCAAAAACATTCACTCTAAAAGAAAACAATGAGTAAGTACGCAGGTCTAAAATTATACGTCAAACATACCTTGATCTCAGGAAAGTTCGAATCCAGATTCTCGTAGTAAGTCTGGACGGTATCCTTGTCTGGTAACAAGATCCATTGGGCTCGTTGAAACATTTTGGTAAGCGAGATTCTGACTACGTCTAAGTTCAATACGTGATAAACTGTGAAATTGAACAATTACGCACCTGCAAAGATGTTGGATCTAGAATCCAAATCTAGGGTTCCTTTCTGCATGCCCCAAGCATACTCCAATGAGTCCAGCTAATGGATATAAGTATATAGATATAATGTTGATGGTGTTGTGCGTATGAAGGACGGGTTTGTTCTAATCATTGATTTAGGTATCATACGGCAGTATTCGAGGCCCCAGTTGGATGAGGTGTTCTCCACCAGGCAACAGTCATTGTTGGAATTGGTAGAATCAGACATGGTTATCACTGGACAAGGTGAAGAATATACGGTTCAAGTGGGCTCGAATTGTGAATGTTACTATATGGCTCAATGACGTCATCATTTACATTTGGCCTTCCCCTCAACCTCATGTTAAGAGAAAAGGTTCAGTGAGATTAACATATTACTTATGTTCGTAATTAGAGGAGGAATGATAGAATCAACGAAGAAACATAGTCTGTATCACGCGCCGACCCTGACATAGTGCACTCTCCTGCAGAGTCCAATCTTGCCTGCAACACACCCTTCACAACCGCTCTCAGAGATGATCGTTTAAAAGTACAGAAGACAAAAATGGTACAAGAAAACATAAAACATCAAAAACGTTAAAGAAAAAATGTGATACACTGACCCTTTGAAAGGCTAAGTAACGATTGAAAATTGTATGCACACCAGAACGGCATATCTCCCCCCTTCCTCCCCACTTAATACAATTTACAGCTCACCAAACTCCTCCCAAGAAGGTCCCACATCCTCATTGCCCACCTAAATGCCCTGACCACCGACGCCAGTGGCGTCTGCCCCACCCGACACACTGTCCCATGAGCCGTCTGAAAGTTGTTGATTTAGACTACCTGTTGTTGGGAGGGAGGAAGGGTTGATTCGGTTAGAGAGAGGGGAGAAAGGAAGGACGGAAGGTGGAAATAGGAGGAGAAAGGGAGAGTCCCCAGCACAACACAACGTAGCGCGTGAGACACATCGACACAGCCAGGAACACGGAAGTAATAGATAAAAAGCAAAGCCCCGCCCAGCCGCAGCAGTCCCAACGAATGCCCAACCGTGCACACACGACGCGCGGAGGACAAAGGAGGGGAGATCGAAAGCTTGCACAACTTCAACGAACAACAATCGCGTATACAGCTGTACAGCCACAATCCCAACCCAACCCAACGAAGTAGCACAGCCCCCACCTAGGGGTACGTCCACGAAGGACGAAGGAAGGGGAATCAAAAGCCGGAGAGGCTCTAGTGGAAACGAGCAACACAATCTGTACCAACGAACGCCCAAAGCGCAGAACAACCCCTACCCAGGGGTACATGCACGAAAGAGAGGGGAGGGGGGAAGTCGAAAGCTAGCACTATTCCAACGTGAATAAGCAACGCCAGCATATACAGCTGTACAACTGCCTTCCCAACCCCATGAAGGCTCAAAGCTCCCCACAACCCCACCCAGCCAGATGTCCACAACGCGCGAAGAACAAAGGAGAGGGAGGAGGGGTCGAAAATCAGAATGACACCATCAGGAACTGACAACGTATACACTGACAACGCATACGCCCATTATATCCACCCCAGCTGCACCCACAGTCGCCAACCCAGCGGAGGCCCAACGTCCAAAGCAATGGAGAACCTCACCTCCATCAATCCACACAACACACTGTGCACAACCCCAAACCGCCCCAAACGCAAATGCAGATTTCGATCATCGACCCAGTCCTACACCGCGCTGCGCATGAACGCGGAGAAAGACGTTGACGAGGACGAGGACGAGGACGGGTTTTAGGCGAGAACGTAACATGTGTAGAGACGTAGTTCGTATAGTTGTATTTCAACAGCTTCTTGCCCTTCAGCTCCCTGAACACGTCTAGGAACTGCCGCAGGAACCCGACGATCTGCGCCGCGAGGTCGTCTTCACTCTGTAGTACGAGTTAGCGAGGTTGTAAACAGTAGCGAAAAGAAGAGACAGGAGGGTAGATAGGAAGGTGAAGGACAATGAGATGCGCGATCAGGGTGACAGCTCACGGTCCCAACGAAAGCCCAAAGCTCGCATACGAGCGAAGTTGGGAGACAGGAACGGGTTGTTATGAGCCAGAGCCAGCTCAATACCAACACCAACGGGAGTTGCGTCGTACACTCCAACCAGCCCGAATCCCATACCTCCCAACGCCTAAAGCGCCCACACACCTGACAGCCTCCAAACGGACGACACGTATGCACACTTCGAGTGCGTACACCCAACTCTACACCACGTTGCGCACGAAGGAGCATGAAGATGGAGGAACGGGAGGAACGTGGGTGTCAGTACGATACAGGGGACGACGGGAACGAGCAGCATTAGTAGTCCCAAACTCATCACAAACGCATAGCTGACCCTGCCCGACCCGTCCACGACGCACCAGCCAACCAAGGCGCAGCCGTGGTCACAACGCAGCGCAAGAACAATAGAGCCAGCACTTGCACTTGCACGAGCCAGGGCCGTCCACCAGCTCCCCGCACCTAACCCCCAACGCCTTGAAGCTTGGCACACAGAGGACGGGTTTCGAAAGTCGAGAGCCAACGACTCCAACAGGGAACGAAATCAAGTGTCGCGAAAGTGTATACCCGCTTTCTCAAAGTCTGAGGTGGATAGACTTCTGAGAGATGTGCAGGTGCAGGTGCAGGTGTTGGCGTTGTTGGATGGGGAGGTTGGGTGTGGGAGGGAATTTTGAGGAAGGTTCGCTTGGGTTTTGGTTTGGAGTTTGGAGTGGTGGTGGTGTGCGATACCGGGAGGGAGAGGACGGAGTAAGCGTATTGGTGGTTTGCTACTCGAGCTAGGGCTTGTAGGATGCTTTTCTGTACTTTAGCGCGCCAGATCCGGATATCCATTGTCTGTGACTCGTCGGTGCCGTCTGGGGGATCGGAGAAGGATACGGTACTTAGATATGTGAATTGTGTGTGTAGGATTCTTTGTTCTACCCGCGAACGAAGTGAGTATAAGGAAAAAGGGGGAGGGAAGAATGGAAGAGAGAACAGACCTCAAATTGAGTACCTAACCTCCTCCTCCCCCATCCCCCCTCTCGTCCATTATCACTTCCCCCACCCCCATCACCAGCATCATGCTCCATGCTTTTACTAGATCCACAACGTTCTTTAAATGCCCAGGTTCTTCTCGGCTGCGAAGAGTTGGTAGTGGACTGCTGTGAACAGGTAGCGGTAATTGCGCGGATGTTGCCAATGTATACAGCGACAGGCGGAGTTTGAATGCTATCCTTCCTGGTGGAGGGGATTACAGCTTACGATTCGTCCTATTCATAGGCGAGGGGATAGTTGAGTTCGAGGATGGCAGCTGAGGAAGAGGGTATACAGACGAGGAAGTGGAGCACTGCGCTTGGCGGCCAAACACATCTGCTTACCTAACACGCTGAGAATCTAAATTCCGATCAAACACCCATCAACGCGCCTCAATGCTCCTCAACAAGCAACCACTTCCCTACCAACACCGTGCATATCCGGAAGAACGAAAAGAAGCAGGCACTCCATCACCCTCCTACTTTCTGAATCTAAGGACAAGCAGTTTAACACATCTGACTGCGCATCGGGAATGGAAGAAGTTATGAAGACGCAAAGTCGAATCAATAGACGGCTCTTAGGGAAGTGAGGCATAGGCTGCGATGTTGACCCCTCTGGATGAGAAGGTGGGGTGGGAAGGAGTTTTTGAGTCCGGTGAGCTTTTCTCTTTTCTTGTTTCTGCTGGTTTTCTGGTTTGCAATATGGGAGGGGGGGAATGAGTCAGTATAGTGATGGGCTGCGGCTCGAGCTAGGGCTCGTAGGATGCTTTTCTGTGCTTTAACGCACCAGATCCAGACGCCCATCGCTCGTAGCCCGTCGGTACCGTCTATGCACTTTCACGTCACTATGCTCCCGTCTCTTGTTGGACTCGTGCTTCCTCGTCGCTTGCGCTCTTTGTGCGTTGGATCGGTGCCACGTGCTGAGGCGCTGGGGATTGGGTGCGGGGAGTTGGAGTGGGGATACGAAGATGGACGGTGGATGGCCTTGAGTCGTGTGGTGGAGGTTGGTGCTACTTTTTGGTGTGCTTCAGCATGGCTCGTGCTCGTGCTGGCTCTATTGTTGATTGCGCTGCGTTGTGATCACGGCTGCGCCTTGGTTGGCTGGTGCGTCATGGTCAGGTCGCGGTCGGCAGAGGTCCGGATATGGGATTCGGGTATATGTTTGTGTTGGGACTTCGAGACCACCGATGCTGCTCGTTCCCTCGTCCCCATGTGTCACAACCTCCTCGTTTCTCCACCTTTCCGCTCCTTCCTGCGTAGTGCGGCGTAGAGCTGGGTCTACGCGCTCGAGGTGATGTGAGGCGTGTGTACGTTCGAGTTTGGGTGTTGGGAGGTGAGGTGGGAGGTAGGAGGTGGATGCGGCTGGATGGTGGTTGGAGTAACGTTGCCAGGTCCCGTTAGAGTTTGGAGTTGTGCCGGCTTTCGACGCCTCTCCTTCGTCCTCTGCGCATTGTGCACGCGGTTGGGTGAGGTTGGGTTGGGCTGGGAGTGCGGCTGTGGATGTGGGTAGATGGAGTTTTGCGTTGTGTGCTTTTGAGCGCCGGGTCAGGATTGGGGGCTTTAAACTGGCTTTCGAATCCCCGCTCCTCTCCTTTGTCTTTTCCGCGTCGTGCACATGGTTGAGTGAGGTTGGGGTGGGAGTGCGGGGGTTTGGGGGTTTGGAAGGCTGTTTACGCTGCTAGTTCCTGTTGGATATACTCGCTCTCAACCGAGTCAACCCCCACCCCCCGTTTACGTCTCTGTAGCTTGCTCTATCTTACTCATTCATATGTGCGCTTTGGGCTTTCATTGGGATTATGGTTGTGGGAGTGGGTCGATGTTATGTGTTGTGCCGTCAGTCGGGGCAGGCTGCATACACGTTGCTTGTTGATTGTTCCCATTCGAGTCATCCCTCCTTTGCTCGTATGCGCTTTTAGCTTTGTGCATTCGTGTGGCTGTGGCTTTGTATGAACGGTGTGTGCGTTTGCGTAGCGCCCTGAAGTTGGAGCTGTGCTGGCTTTTAACCACCTCCCCCCGTTTGAGTCTGTGTACACTTTACTCTCTCTTTTTTTCTCGTGTGCGCGCTTTTGGCTTTCGTTGCGTTTGCCTCCGTGTTTCAGTCTCGCTTGAGACACTCTTCCTCCTCTTTCTTTCTCTCTCCTCCCTTCTGATCCACCTAACCTACACCTCGCACAACATGTAGTCAAAAACCAAAAACCAACAATCAGACGGCACATGGGGCGGTGCCTCAGGTGGCACTGGCGGCATTGACGTCGGTGAACAGCGGGCTCTCGTGGGCGATGAGGATGTGGGACTTTCCTGGGAGGAATTTAGTGGTTTATGAATTGTATTAAATGAGAGGGTGGGATAGGGAGGGTGGTAGTGTACATGCATGCAATATGCAATCACTACAGTGTAATCCCTTTTTTCTATACGTTCTCTTGTACGATTTTTGTCGGGAGTTGAGGGATGACAGCAAGATGGCAGTACGGGACCGGGACCAACACAATTTCTTCGAATCAATACATTACTTGCGAGCCCTTACAATGGTTTGTAGTCATCCCAATTCTATATAATGCCCTTGTGATACAGTGTGCATAGAATTTTTGTTTTACCATCTTTTGTTTATCTGCACTCGATTTGCCAAACACCCTCTCGACTTGTAGCTTCATAAGCTCATCTCCCCTGGACTTGAAGAAGGGTACACAAGGGACGTACATCCCCGCATACTGCGCAAGAAAAAAGGATGTAAGTTAAAGCTAAGAAGTGCGAGGAAGGATAGGATAGGACATATATTTTCTCCAAAAAGGAACAGTTTCTTGGCCTTCAGCTCCCCGAACAGTTCTAGGAACTGCTGTAGGAACCTGACGAGCTGTGCCACGAGGTCGCCTTGATTCTGTGGTACGAGTCAGCGAGGTTGTAAGCGTTAACGAAAAGAAGAGAAAGGAGGGTAAGTAGATAGGAAGGTGAAGAACAATTGTATACGCGATCGGGACGATAACTCTGACACCATTACTCCAACCAGCCTGGATTCTATACCTCCCAGTGCTCAGAACGCCCACCTCCAAACGAACAGTACGCCTCACATCACCTCGAGCGCGTACACGCTACACCCAACCCTACGCCACGTTGCACATGAAGGAGCGAGAAGATGTAGGAAGAGGAGGAATGCGGGAGCCGGTCCAGATGCCCATCGCTCGTGGCCCGTCGGTGCCGTCTATGCTCCCGTTTTCCTGTAGGAGTCGTGTTGGCTTTGGACTTTTGACACCTGTCCTCTGTTTTTGGCGTTTTAAAGCTTTGGATACTGGGTGCGGGGAGTTGGTTGACGACGCTGGAAGGTGGATGGCTTTGGATCGTGGGGTGCTGGCTGGATATTGTGCTTTAGTTGGCTAGCGTATCGTGGTCGGTTCGGGAGGGGTCGGGTATGCGTTTGTATTGTGACTTTGAGACCACCGCTGCTGCGTCAAAGCACAGAAGATCCACCGGCGCGTGAAAGTACCAGCTTCAGCCCCAGCTCTCTCTCCCAGTATCGCAGACCAGCAGAACAGCTCAAGAAAAGCGAGAGGGCCCCCCTCAAAACAAAAAAGAAAACACAGCCTACCTTACTCAAAAACATCCCACTTTCCCATCCAGAAGGACCAACATCTCAGCCCGTGCCCGCACATCCCCCAGATCCTACTCCCGTCATACGTCCCCCAAAACACCAGCCAAGGTCACAGTAAGCAGTACGACTTGAGTATCGCATTTAATCCGGATCTTCCCGCCCAAGAAATTAATCGTTCTCAAACTACTTGTTCCTCATGACCGACATCGCAGTCATGCTTGTTACATTCCCACCCTCCGTGTCTACGTCCTCCCCCTTGAACCATTCCTGAGTCGCACACAGCTTGCTATGCAATGTCCGTCAGATTAGTAGGTCAGCTTGATGTCAACTGCGTGTGTGCCGATAAGGGTACCATTTTCGGACTCGATACTTCCGAAAGATCAGAACGCTTTGACGTTGAAAACCCAATCTTCGAAGATGCGCGGCGCTATTCCTGTTACACATCTGAACATCATTCAGAGTATCATTTTGGATATAAACACGTGTATCAAATATAGAAGGATTATGGGTCATACGACCGCGGCCGCGGTGTCAGACATTTATAGAACTGTCAACACCTTTGCAAGAATATATAAAGCTTATTCAGCTACGCATTTGTTCCCCCTTCCCGGTCTTCTCAAACACCTCGCTAAAGTGTCACAACACTGATTCACAAGCTCAAATACGATTGTACTTCATCTCAATGGCTGAAACTCATAATACCGCTCAAGCTTTTCCCCAAGCGCAGAATGTCTATGCACCGAGTGCGCAGATAAACACCTTTGGGGGAAATCAAATCACTAGTACTTTCAATAACTATGAGATGAAAAATGATCATGAAATCTCATGGAAACTTAAACTATTGCAGCCTATTGATCATAACTTGCATTATCCTCCTTCATGCATGGAAGGGACTAGGGCAACAATTCTAAACAGTATTTATAAGTGGTTGGGAGATTTTGGTATGTGAATACATTGGTTTATTCATGAAAAAAACCTAAAGAAATTGCTTATATAGATGATTCCACTCCAAACATTATGTGGATTACTGGTAGTCCTGGTACTGGAAAATCTGCAATTGCCTCTACTCTTGTTGAAACACTCAGCTCAGAGGAATGGAAAAGACTGGGTGGCTGCCATTTTTTCAAAAGGGATGATGACACATTGAGTGATGCAGCTGTAGTTTGGAGAACCATGGCTGCAGATTTAGCATCAAAAAATCAGTATTCCACTGTGAAAGAGAACATTGCTGGATATCTGGACAACAACTTCAAACCTGGTGCAATTGAATGGCATTTCAAGCACTTGATTGCAAATACACTTAAAACTTGTCATGGTGAATTGATCAAGTTCCCTCCTGCATTTGTTATTGATGCACTGGATGAATGTAAATCTTTAAAAGATATCAAGAAAACTTTCAACAGTTGGACTAAACTTCCAAGGCATTATAAGCTTATATTAACTGGCAGACAAGGTTCTGGTTCTGATATTGTGCAAAATTCTCAACAATGTGTAGTTGTCACACTAGAAACTGATTCAAAGCTTGATCCAGAAATTAATAAAAACATTTATAAATTCTTAGAGCAATCTTTTGAAACTCACAAAGATGAGCTGCAGCTTGATTTAGTTGAAACTGAATTAAACAAAATGACAGAAAGAGCTGCAGGATTATTTATATGGGCATCCACAGCAATAAAGTACATAACAACTGCACAATATATGGAAAATGAGATATCACCAAGGGAGAAGCTTAACCAATTGCTATCTGGAGAGATAGACAATCCAGTTGACACACTCTATCAGCAAATACTTCAAAACTCATTTGGAAAATGGCATAATAACAGAAAAGAAATTGTTAGACAGGTTTTAGCCACTATTTATTTGGCAAAATCTCCACTACCTAAAGATGAGCTTCATTACTTTCTTAAAATTGATTGTGAAATGAATGATTTAAAAGAAGAAATCAATAGAATACTACATTTCCTTCAACCAGTTACAACAATCAAAAATAACTGCATAGTATTTCATCATTTAACTTTTGGAGAGTTTCTTCTGAAATTACCTGAAATAAACATATTCTCAGTAAATGATGAAAAGCATATAAAGAGAATGGCAAAATCTACACTGGAGATTTTGAACAATGAACTTAAATTCAATATATGCCAAGTTGAATCCTCATATCTAATGAACCATGATATCAGTGATTTGCATGACAGAATATGCAAGTATATACCAATGCATCTTCAATATTGCAGCAAATATTGGAATTTACATTATGTGGAAATGATAGAAAGTGAAAAAAATAGTTCCACATCTTTGATGGAACTAAATATATTTCTATATTGCAAATTTTTATATTGGTTGGAAGTAATGAGCCTTCTAAATGAAATGCTAAGAGTAACTGAAATGCTGAATATGATGATTCCTTACACAAAAGTATGTTATGAATATTTTAGATAAAGTGAAAGCTTACATTTTAGCAGGAAAATCCAAGAGTTTATGAATTCATTGAAGATGCTCTGAAACTGATGTATAATTTTAACTTTCCCATCAGAAAGAGCATGGCACACATATATATTTCAGTATTGGCATTTGCACCAGAGAATTCATTAGTTATAAAGCACTATTCACCTTTCTTCAAAAATATACTTAAAGTTGAAAAGGGAAGAGATGTATTCTGGAAGGCAGCACTTAGTACTGGACCATTTGAAGGCCACACTGGATGGATATCATCAGTAGCATTCTCTTCAGATGGAACACAAGTGGTGTCTGGGTCATGTGATAAAACAATCAGAGTGTGGAGTGTGGCAAGTGGAGAAACTATTGCTGGACCATTTGAAGGCCACAGTAATCAAGTGACATCAGTGGCATTCTCTCCTGATGGAACACATGTGGTGTCTGGGTCAGATGATAGAACTGTCAGGGTGTGGAATGTGGCAAGTGGAGAAACTATTGCTGGACCATTTGAAGGCCACAGTAATCAAGTGACATCAGTGGCATTCTCTCTAGATGGAACACAGGTGGTGTCTGGATCAGATGATAAAACAGTCAGAGTGTGAAATGTGGCAAATGGACAAATCATTGCTGGACCATTTGAAGGCCACAGTGATTATGTGACATCAGTGGGATTCTCTCCAGATGGAACACAAGTGGTGTCTGGGTCATGTGATAGAACAGTCAGAGTATGGAATGTGGCAAGTGGAGAAATTATTGCTGGATCATTTAAAGGCCACAGTAATTGGGTGACATCAGTGGGATTCTCTCCTGATGGAACACAAGTGGTGTCTGGGTCAGCAGATAGAACAGTCAGAGTGTGGAATGTGACAAGTGGAGAAATTATTGCTGGACCATTTAAAGGACACAATGAATGGGTGAGATTAGTGGCATTCTCTCCAGATGGAACACAAGTGGTGTCTGTGTCAGCAGATAAAGTAGTCATAGTGTGGAATGTAGCAAGTGGAGAAACTATTGCTAAATCATTTAAAGGCCGCAGTGTATGGGCAAGATTTATGGCATTCTCTCCAGATGGAACAAAAGTGGTGTATGCAACAGATGAAAAAGCAGTGAGAGTGTTCAATGTAACAAGTGGAGATGCTAATGGCCACAGTCATTGGGTGACATCAGTAGCATTCTCTCCAGATGGAACACAAGTAGTGTCTGGGTCACGTGATAAAACAGTCAGAGTGTGGAATGTGGCAAGTGGAGAAATCATTGCTGAACCATTTGAAGGCCACAGTCATTGGGTGACATCAGTGGGATTCTCTCCAGATGGAACACAAGTAGTGTCTGGGTCACATGATAAAACAGTCAGGGTGTGGAATGTGGCAAGTGGAGAAACTGTGGCTGAACCATTTGAAGGCCACAGTGATGTGGTGACATCAGTGGCATTCTCTCCAGATGGAACACAAGTGGTGTCTGGGTCACATGATAAAACAGTAAAGATCTGGAATGTAGCAAGTGGAGAAACTATTGCTGGACCATTTGAAGGCCACACTGGATGGATATTATCAGTTGCATTCTCTCCAGATGGAACACAAGTGGTATCTGGGTCAAATGATAAAACAGTCAGAGTGTGGAATGTAGCAAGTGAAGAAACCATTACTGGATCATTTGAAGGCCACACTATGCAGGTGACATCAGTGGCTTTCTCTCCTGATGGAACACAAGTGGTATCTGGATCAGATGATCAAACAGTCAGAGTATGGAATGTGGCAAGTGGAGAAATCATTTCTGGGCCATTTCAAGGCCACAGCCGGGGTGTGACATCAGTGGCATTCTCTCCAGATGGAACACAAGTGGTGTCTGGGTCAGCTGATCGAATAGTCAGAGTGTGGAATGTGGCAATTCCAGAAACTATTGCTGCACTATTTGAAGGTCACAGTAGTAGGGTGACATCAGTTGCATTCTCTCTAGATGGAACACAAGTGGTGTCTGGGTCAAGTGATCACTCAGTCAGAGTGTGGAATTTACAAACAGACTGTCTAAGAGAGTTTAATATATTTGGAAGTTCAAAGGTTTCTTTTGCTTCTGATAGTTATGGATGGGTAAGAGATATCAATCAGAATGTGCTATTCTGGCTACCTTCCCAAGAAAAAAAATGTTTGTGTGGTGCAGAAACTGTACAAATTATATCAAGATATGATATGTGTAAAGTAAATTCTACAAACTTTGTTATTGGAACAGAATGGACTAAATGTAAAACTGAATCTCCTACTCTTCCTAAACACTTTGATTTTCCCATTTCTAATTCACCAAAATTATATGTCATATTGAATGATATAAATGTATCTTGTTGTGCCTGCAAAATTATGTAGCAAAGGTAGATAAACTTCTAGTTACATTTTCTATATAGTGTTTCATTTGATCTTATATAAAGTATGTAATTTAGCTTGACATAGTGTAAATGCAAATACATAGAATAAAAAAGTCATACCACATACACTCACTAATAAGGAGGTTGATACACTTAGCCACATGTTTCAACTGACTATCAGAGAGTAAGTTGAGAGTCAGTTGATAGTATCAGAGAGTAGATTGATAGTAAGATGAGACTTAGTTGAGAGTTAGATTATTATTACATACAAAATTAGAATAATCATAAGTCTCACCTTACTATCACCTTACTCTCACCTTACTCCTATTCAATCTGGTGTCAGATCATAATCTGAGACTTGATTGATACAATTTCACCTGACTATCATCTGACTATCACTTATATTTATATAAGTTATCAGTGTAAAAAAAAATTGCATCTGATGAGAATTGAACCCTTGGTGTGGTCATGTGACTGGCACTTATTCTGAAAGCACCAATGGGCCATCAATCATCAATGGATTATGTGTCATTAAATATTACATAATACTATTATTATTTATAAGCACATGATTGGTCATGTGCACATCCATTGATTTTTTGGGATTGATGTGGCAATTAATTTTTTGTTCCCACCTTCCATTCACTCCCTTGCTCTCATTGTCTATTTGCTCTCACTCCCTTTCTTCTTCCTCTTTCAGTGCAATTGCTCTTTTCCTATTGAGTGCAATTGCTCCACTAGTACTGATAACTATTGTTATACTTCATACTGCAACTGCAGTAAAACTGCAGGGTGATATACAGTTCCAAAAATATGAAGCTACTTCAATTGCACTGCTGTCAATACTTCATACATTTACTTCATACAACTTCAGTCTGCACTTCATAGTACCTTCACTTCATTGCAGCTGTTACTTTACTATTTGACTTCAGCTTCACACTTGATACAGTCATTACTTTATTATTGTACTTCCACTTCACATACTTCCAGTCTGCACTTCATACTCTCTTCACTTCATTGCAGCTGTTGCTTCACCAGTTCACTTCAGTTTCACACTTGTTGCAGTCATTACTTCATCATTGTACTTCCACTTCACCCAGTTCCAGTTTGCACTTCATACTTTCTTCAGTTCATTGCAGTTGTTACTTTACAATTTCATTTCAGCTTCACCCAGTTTCAATCTGCACTTCATACTCTCTTCGCTTCATTGCAGTTGTTACTTCATTATAGTACTTCTACTTTACATACTTCCAGTCTGCACTTCATATTTTCTTTGCTTCATTGCAGTTGTTACTTCACTGTTTGACTCCAGCTTCACACTCATTGCAGTTGTTACTTCATCATAGTACTTCCACTTCACATACTTCCATTCTGTACTTCATACTTCCTTCACTTCATTGCAGTTGTTACTTCACCATTTCACTTTAGCTTCACACTTGTTGCAGTCATTACTTTATCATAGTTCTTCCACTTCACATACTTCCAGTCTGCACTTCATACTTTTCTCACTTCATTGCAGCTGTTACTTCACTGTTTGACAACAATCATTAAGTACTACTAATTGTCATGTTTCACACATTTGTCATATCTGTCACATATTTCACATGTGTGACACATGTCACTATGTTACTATGTCACATTTTGCACCTTGTCACATTTTGCACCTTGTCACATTTTGCACCTTGTCACATTTTGCACCTTGTCACATTTTGCACCTTGTCACATTTTGCACCTTGTCACATTTTGCACTTTGTCACATTTTGCACCTTGTCACATTTTGCACTTTGTCACATTTTGCACTTTGTCACATTTGTCACACATGTCACGTCCGTCACAAAATTCATGCTTGTTACACCTGTCACGATGTCACAAAATTCATGATTGTCATATTTGTCACACATGTTACAATGTCACAAGTCATATGTGACACAGATATAATTGCCTACCAATTCATTTGCATCATTCACTGTCATTTTTATTTTGATAAATTAGACATGGGAGAATCAAAGTGTTTGGGAAGAGTAGGAAAATCAGTTTGGCATTTGATCCAACCTGTTCCACATACAAAGTTTGTGGAATTAACCTTACACATATTATAACTTGACATAATTTGTACAGTTTGTAAGCCACACAAACATTTATCATAATGGAAAGGTACCCAGAATAGTACTCTCTCATAGATGTCTCTTGCCCATCCATTTTTATCACAAGTAAGAAAAACTTTTGGGGTTTGGAATTAAGGCTCCAACTATATACTATGGGTATTTACCCTATCCCTATCCCTATCCCTATACTCAAATTCCTACTTTTTCTGTATATAGTATTTTATAGTGTATAGGGTAAATATATGGTTAGATTTTATTTGGAGGTTTTTGTGACATTAAGCTTAGATTTAGTCTAGATAGTGACATACAGAAGCCACTTATAGTAGTAATGGAGCTTATACCTCAAAGGTCACTAATAAATATCACTTTTATGCAACATCCTACTTTGAAAATGGATATATATAACCTATTAAAATACTCAACATGTCAGAGGGTGGCAAACAGAGTACAGATAAAAATAATAGGCTTCTTAAAAGGTACACTCAGCTGATAGAATTGGCTAAAGTGTCTATTGGATATTGGTTACACTTCTGAATTAACATAAACAGAAGTTTGAGTCATAACACTCAAATAGGTATAAACAGTTATTCAAAGGAATACAGTACTTTTTATTCACTACAGTGTGATGTGAACTATAATAAATATTATTGCCACATGTGTGCATTACAAATAACTTAGCACAGATGTTCTTATGATATGTCTACTATTGCACATCAATTAACATAATACATTTACACACTGTAGAGCAAGCAGTTTACCTGTACCATAGAACTGGCCTTATGTTCATATTAAATACTCAGCTCACTAACATTGTTCTGTGCATATTTAATTACAGTACTTTACATTTTTGAATACCAGGTTACTTTCCCTCCACTTTATACTTCTCATAAAACTTCAATAGGACCTGAGGATAGATGGATATGCTATCCACTCACAAATTCTATGTCTAAGAATACCTTCAACCTGTAATTTTCTTCCACACACTGAATATAATAACTTTGTGGAATGAAGAAAGTGTTACAGCCATAGTAAATTGGTGTATAATTGCTTTTGAAAAAATAGAGCACTTTAAGAACAACAAGATTATTTTAGTAGTGATGACTTCTAAGTAATTTTTAGTGAAATATATAAACTCTATACAATATACCCTATAACCCTATTTATACTATAAATACACTATAATTACCCTATTCCTATAAATACTCCCTTCAGGTGTATAGGGATAGTATATGGTTGGAGCCTTATTTGGAATATGTCAAACTCTTCTACACAATCTGTCTGTAAATTCCAGACTCTGACTGTTTTATCATATGACCCAGACACCACTTGTGTTCCACTGGAGAGGATGCCACTGATGTCACCCAATCACTGTGGCCTTCAAATGGTTCAGCAATTATTTGTCCACTTGTCATATTCCACGCTCTGACTGTTTTATCATCTGATCCAGACACCACTTGTGTTCCATCAGGAGAGAATGCCACTGATGTTACTTAATTACTGTGGCCTTCAAATGGTCCAGCAATGGTTTCTCCACTTGCCACATTCCACACTCTGACTGTTCTATCATCTGACCCAGACACCACTTGTGTTCCATCAGGAGAGAATGCCACTGATGTTACCCAATCACTGTAGCCTTCAAATGGTCCAGTAATTATTTGTCCACTTGTCATATTCCACACTCTGACTGTTTTATCATCTGATCCAGACACCACCTGTGTTCTATCTGGAGAGAATGCCACTGATGTCACTTGATACTTGTGGCCTTCAAATGGTCCAGCAATGATTTGTCCATTTGCCACATTCCACACTCTGACTGTTTTATCATCTGATCCAGACACCACCTGTGTTCCATCTGGAGAGAATGCCACTGATGTCACTTGATTACTGTGGCCTTCAAATGCACCAGTGGCTTTGATTCTGATAGATTGCTACTGGTAAGCACTGGGGCCGCAAACTGTTTTGTCACTGGGAGCTTGACTGAGTGCATTTGGAATCATAACATGTGCACTGTGATCAATGGACATTGCATTTGAAATCAATGTATACAAGTACAAATCAATGGTAGATTGTGCCACTGGGGCTGCAAACTGTTTCATCACTGGGAGCTTGATTGAGTGCATTTGGGATCATAACATGTGCACTGTGATCAATGGACATTGCATTTGAAATCAATGTATACAAGTACAAATCAATGGTAGATTGTGCATATGAAATCAATGAGAAATAAATGTGCAATCAATGAGAAATCAGTCAAAAATCAATGAATAACTCGAAATTGTTAGGTACCCAACTACAGGATATACTAAATACTAGGGTGGTTAACTATATACATGTACTTACTTTATCTACTAGACCATGAGTCCTTTTCTAACAAATAAACTTTACTCTATATTACACATACCTGGAGAGCAAAATCAATGTTGAAATCAATCATTTGTACTTAGTTTAAATTGCATTTCAAAGTGAAATCATTGCTGAAATCAATCCTTTTGGACTTTGTAATATTATTGGTACAAGTTTGAAATCATTGGGGAGATCAATGTAAATTCTAAGGGAAATCAATGTGAAATAAATGCGAAAATCAATGTGTTGAAATCAATCATTTG
Source organism: Cyathus striatus (assembly GCA_025738555.1). Classification (NCBI taxonomy): domain Eukaryota; kingdom Fungi; phylum Basidiomycota; class Agaricomycetes; order Agaricales; family Nidulariaceae; genus Cyathus; species Cyathus striatus. The sequence continues at coordinate 1,439,191 of JAOVFP010000013.1, read as the reverse complement.
TACTTAGTTTAAATTACATTTCAAAGTGAAATCATTGCCAAAATCAAAGCATTTATTTTAGCAATGATTTCTATATTAGATAACACTGATTTTCACATTGATTTTCGCATTTATTTCATATTTATTTCCCTTAGAACTTATATTGATCTCCCCAATGTTGTACCAATAATATTACAAAGTCCAAAAGGATTGATTTCAGCAATGATTTCACTTTGAAATGCAATTTAAACTAAGTACAAATGATTGATTTCAACATTGATTTTGCTCTCCAGGTATGTGTAATATAGAGTAAAGTTTATTTGTTAGAAAAGGACTCATGGTCTAGTAGATAAAGTAAGTACATGTATATAGTTAACCACCCTAGTATTTAGTATATCCTGTAGTTGGGTACCTAACAATTTCGAGTTATTCATTGATTTTTGACTGATTTCTCATTGATTGCACATTTATTTCTCATTGATTTCATATGCACAATCTACCATTGATTTGTACTTGTATACATTGATTTCAAATGCAATGTCCATTGATCACAGTGCACATGTTATGATCCCAAATGCACTCAATCAAGCTCCCAGTGATGAAACAGTTTGCAGCCCCAGTGCTTACCAGTAGCAATCTATCAGAATCAAAGCCACGACTCTCAAATGGTCCAGCAATGGTTTCTTCACTTGCCACATTCTACACTCTGACTGTTTGATCATTTGAACCAGACACCACTTGTATTCCATCTGGAGAGAATGCCACTGATGTCACCCACCTAGTGTGGCCTACAAATGGTCCAGAATAAAATGCTGCCTTCCATAATATGTCTCATCCCTTTTCAACTTTAAGTATATTTTTGAAAAAGGGTGAATAGTGCTTTATAACTAATGAATTCTCAGGTGCAAATGCTACCACTGAAATGTATATGTGTGCTATGCTTCTTCTGATGGGAACATAAAAATTATAGATCAATTTTTGAGCATCTTCCATAAATTCATAAAATTTTGAGTTTTCCTGCTAAAATGTAAGCTTTCACTTTATTTAAAATATTTATAACATACTTTTGTATATAGGATCATCACTTTTAGAATTTCTCTTACTTTTAGCATTTTATTTAAGAGACTCATTACTTCCAACCAATATAAAAATTTGCAATATAGGAATATATTTAGTTCCATCAAAAATGTGGATGTAATTTTTTCACTTTTTGTCATTTCCACATAATGTAAATTCCAATATTTGCTGCAATATTGAAGATGCATTGGTATATACTTATATATTCTTTCATGCAAGTTATTAATATTATCATTCATTAGATATGATGATTCAACATGGCAAATATTGAATTTAAGTCCATTGTTCAGAATCTCGAGTGTAGATTTTGCCATTCTCTTTATATGCTTTTCATCATTTACTGAGAATATGTTTATTTCAGATGATTTCATAAGAAACTCTCCAAAAGTTAAATGATGAAACACTATGCCATGATTGTTTATTGCTGTAACTGGTTGAAGGAAATGTAATATTCTTTTGATTTCTTCTTTTAAATCATTCATTTCACAATCAATTTTAAGAAAGTATTGAAGCTCATCTTTAGGTAGTGGAGATTTTGCCAAATAAATAGTTGCCAAAACCTGTCTAACAATTTCTTTTCTTTTATTATGCCACTTTCCAAATGAGTTTTGAAGTATTTGCTGATAGAGTGCATCAACTGCATTTTCTATCTCTCCAGATAGCACTTGGTTAAGTTTCTCCCTTGGTGATACCTCATTTTCCATAAATTGTGTGTTTGTTATGTACACCATTGCTGTAGAAGCCCATATAAATAATTCTACAGCTCTTTCTGTCATTTTGTTTAATTCATTTTCAACCAAATGTAGTTGCAGCTCATTCTTATCAATTTCAAAAGATTTCTCTAAGAATTGATAAATGTTTTTGTTAATTTCTGGGCCAAGATTTGAATCAGTTTCTAGTCTGACAATAACACATTTTTGAGGATTTTGAACAATAACAGGTTCAGATCCTGGTCTACCTATTAATATAAGCTTATAATGCCTTGGAAGTTTAGTCCAACTGTTGAAAGTTTTCTTTATATCTTTTAAGGATTTACATTCATCCAGTGCATCAATAACAAATGCAGGAGGGAATTGCATCAATTCACCATGACAAGTTGTAAGTGTATTTGCAATCAAGTGCTTGAAATGCCATTCAATTGCAGCACATTTGAAATTATTATCAAGATATCCTGCAATGTTCTTTTTCACAATAGAATACTGTATTTTTGATGCTAAATCTGCAGCTATGGTTCTCCAAACTACAGCTGCATCACTCAAAGTGTTATCATCTCTCTTAAAAAAATGGCAGCCACCCAGTCTTTTCCATTCCTTTGAGCTGAGTGTTTCAACTAGAGTAGAGGCAATTGCAGATTTTCCAGTACCAGGACTACCAGTAATCCACATAATATTTGGGCTGGAATCATCTATATGCATAATTTATTTAAGGTTTATTTTATGAATATACCTATATGTTCACATACCAAAATCTCCCAGCCACCTATAAATTCCATTCAGAACTGTAACCCTCATCCCTTCCATGCATGAAGGAGGATAATGCAAGTTATGATCAATAGCTTAAGTTTCTCTGAGATTTCATAGTCACTTTTCATGTCATAGTTATTGACTGTACTAGTGATCTGATTACCCCCAACAGTGTTTATCTGTGCACTTGGTGCATAGACATTCTGCACTTGGGAAAAAGTATGAGCAGTATTATGAGTTTCAGCCATTGAGATGAAGTATGATTGTGTTTGAGCTTGTGAGTCAGTGTTGTGACACTTAAGCAAGGTGTTTGAGGAGACTGGAAAGGGAGAATGAACATGTAGATGAACAAGCTTTATAAATTCTCACAAAGCTGTTGACAGTTCTATAAATGTCTGACATCGTGGCTGCAGTCACATGACCCATGACCCTTCCATATCTGATACACATGTTTACTGGATGATTTCAACCAAGTGTTCAGTCATGTGTCACACAGGGCCTTTGAACAGAACACTTGAGCACATTTGTCACATGTCACAGACTGTCATGAACAGTAGTTTGAGAGAAATATGGTGCTTACTTAGCCAAAACATTTCACCCATGCCAGGCATCTGTACAGGTATGAACAGTTCCACCCCATGTCATGCATTAATTTTGGGCTTGAACACTTGGTCAAGCCAAATTTTCTGTCACACTCAGGAGAGTGTGAACAAGTGGTTGAAATCATCCAGTATATCCAAAATGATACTCTGAATGCTGTTCAGATGTGTAACATGAATAGCGCAGCGTGTCTTTGAAGATTGGGTTTTCAACATCAAAATGTTCTGATCTTTCTGATCTTTCGGAAAAGTCAAGTCTGAAAACAGTATCCTTATCTGCACACATGCAGTTGACTTACTAATCTGACAGATATTGCATCACAAGATCTGTGCGACTCAGGGTGGTTCATGGGGGAGGACATAGACACAGAGGGTGGGAATGTAACAAGCATGACTGCAATGTCAGTCATGAGGAACAAGTAGTTTGAGAACGATTAATTTCTTGGGCAGGAGGATCAGGATTAAATGTGATACTCAAGTCATATTGCTTAATGTGACCTTGGCTGGAGTTTTGGGGGACATTTTGGGGATGTATGATGGGAGTATGTCACATGTAGAATTGTTATACATGCAGAATTATAGTCCATGAATTTCTAAATCCTAGATTCATTCATTTGTTTGCTGGTGACAGCTCAAGCACTTCATAATTAAAAATAACATGTAAGTTTTCAGATTCCAATTAGTAGAATCAGGTTGGATCGTGTGGAAGGCTGTCAAAGAGATATTGTGTGGAGGCTGTTGTTGATTGAATGGTACAGTTTCAGCTGATCTGGTTGGGGCTCTGGGAGTTGTCGAAGTACATACATAGACTTGTCATCATATTGATGGGATTGCTTGAAATGTGTTTGAGGTAGCAGCAAAGGTGGCAGTTTGCGAATAGATAAGCCATGATCATTGCCAGTGGCATTTTGGCACTCTCAGTGTGTTAGGTAAGCATATGTGTTTGGCCACCAAGTGCATTGTTCCACTTCCTTGTCTGTATACCCACTTCCTCAGCTGCCATCCTCTATCTCTGTGCTACAGATGGCAGGCGCGATATCACATTTGTCACCTAGACTAAGTAATAACTGTGCTGTTGAATAGCTGTTATTCTGATATATTGGCTACATGTACTACCTGTAGGGTGGTGTGGTGTGCATAGCTGTGGGCAGCTGAGACGTGGGGAGACAAGTGAGGTTTGTGAGGAGGACTCGGGACTCAGGACCAACTCAGGATACTTACATTGTGTCCTTATGTAATCGTCTCGGCCTGAGAAATTCTTAAATATCCCGTGACACCTGTTCACTTCGAAGTTGAAGTTTGCGACTTGTTTGCGACCACTGTGGATACAACTCGACTGCACAGTGTAGCTATCAAACTTCACCCTACTTCTACTCCATCTAATGAACAATTTCAATTCAGAATCATAGAGCTAAATTATTAGTACCTCATACTTATAATTGCCCATTCAAGAATCAATTGTGTTGTCTAGGTGGGCTTAGATGCGAAGATGGAGATTATTAGTGGGATCGATTTCAATCCATACTAAGTTGATTTACATTGATGGTTCATGCACATAGGAGAATCGATGCTGTGGAACAGGCATGGTAGTCTATCGTCAATTTCAGGTTGATATGGATTTGATAATTGATCGACATCTAGATAGTCATCATGAGTTCGATCTACCAGTATACTTGCCTGTGTGTGAAAGTTATTATTAGTGCAATCGTTGCGACCTTGGTCCTTGGGAGTATTGATGACACTGACAGGTGTGATTTGGGTGTGGTACTCTGTTGTCGATTTCAGGTCGATTCGGATTTGATACTGATCACGAATGTCGATCTTTTTTTCTCATGCCCTCTCTGCTGTGCGTCTGTGCTCACTCAAGACTGCTCACGTACTCTTCCACTCCTGCCAGCATCCCCTGACTATCCTTCCTGTACCTGAACAATACCATACCGTCAACACCCCTCTCAGAGCTGTAAATACTATGTCAGTCTCTACTTACACAGTCAAATACACCAACATAAGCTATGTTCATTCTTTTCTGTAACTGCATTACTAATTCCCTACAATATTAGGTTCTTCTGGTGTATAATGAATAGATGAGCAGTAGCGCAGCTCAGGCAGGTTAAGAATGAGAGTGCCATAGATCTCAGACAAGTATTATAAAGCAGGCAGATGGTAAGCAGTCTTGTTTAATGCGGTTGTTAATAACGCTTCGAACTTTCATTGGGCCTGTGAGCTATTGCCCCGATTGCTCATGCCATTGTCCTTCACCTTCCTATCTACCCCCTTTCTCTTCTTTTCGCTATCGCTTACAGCCTCACTAACTTGTACCGCAGAATGAAGACGACCTCGCGGCACAGCTCGTCAGGTTCCTGTAGCAGTTCCTAGAAGTGTTAGAGGAGCTGAAGGGCAAGAAGCTGTTCCTTTGTGGAGAATGTGTATGTCCTTTCCTTTCTTCCTCACACTTTTTAGCTTTAACTTATATCTGGTTTTCTTTGTGCAGTATGTGGGGATGTATGTTCCTTGTAAGTACCCTTCAAGTCGAGGGAGATGAGCTGATGAGGCTACAGAATCCAGATAGATATCACGAATTAAATATACACACCCTGGGATCCTCGATTTGAGTTTGCGGGGTATTTGGATTCCGGATCGTATGTCTTTTCGTTTCCTTGTGTGTGAAGGGTAGAAGGCTGATACTGTGGTGGGTAGCATCGCTCTTGTGGAATGTAGTGCAAAAACAGATTCCAGCTGTTGACTTCATGCACAAGTATGAACATGTGTTAGCTTTCAAGTACATCTTCCTCCACTTCCCTTCCCTATCCTATAAATCTGACTCACACCCGCCAGCCAACTGTCAATCATTCCTCGCGCACCTAGACGACACAGCAGTGAAATACAACTATTACAATGTCTCTACACACATTACGTTTCCGCCTAAAGAGCTGTTGGGTCTGGGTCGATGGGGTTATATGTTGTGTGCTGGTGCGTTTGTACGCCAGTCGGGGTAGGCTATTGGAGCCATCCCTCCTTCGTTTGTATGCACTTTAGGAATTTGTATTTGGGCAGCTGCATCTGTGGCTGTGGTTGTATGAGCTCCTGCATCGGAAGCCTTGTGGGTTTGCATAGCGCTCTGAAGTTGGAGCTGTGCTGGCTTTTACCCCCTCCACCCGTTTAAGTCTATGTATAGCTTGCTCTCTCTCATTTGCACCTATGTGATTTTGCCTTTCACTGCATTGTGTTGGGATCTCGTTTGCCTCCGTGTTTCATTGTCTCTCGAGACTCCTTTCCTCCTCCTCCCCCTCTGCTTCTCTCTCTTCCACTCACTAACACCCCCACACAACAGGTAGTCAAAACCTGACGATTAGACAGCTCATGGGGCGGTGCCTCAGGCGCCACCAGCATCAGAGGTTAGGGGATTCTAGTGGGCGATGAAGGTGTGGGGCCTTCTTGGGAGGTGTTTGGTGATTTTTGATCCTGAGTCCAGTACACTGGAGCCTGGAGGTGTGCAAGGTAATATGAGTCAAATGTGGAAGGGATAAAGCTAAAGACACCAATGAGATGACAATGTATAAGGTAGGCCCGCTAGGTGGACTTGAGCTTTCCACCAAAGCAAAATGTAAAAAGAAAAATGTATTATATTGTTATACGTCTTATGAGGAGCATTAAGTAGCGGGCTAACGGTAGATTTTGAGACCGTTTTTTCCTCACCGCTCCAATACACTTCACAACCACTCTAAATATGATCTTTTAAAAGTACACAGACTAACAGAAAAAAACAACACATCGTACAAGAAATGTGTAAAAGAAAGTGTTTACACTGCACCCTTCAAGCTTCCGGGTTAAGTGACGATTACGAACAGCAATTGCAAGCAGACCACCACCCTCCGTATTTCCTTCCTTCTCTTCTCTCCTACACCCCAAAGCCACATAAGTTTACAATCCACCAAGTTCTTCCCAAGAAGGCCCCGCATCCTCATCGCCCACCAGAACCTCCTGACCACCGACACCTGTGGCGCCACCTCATGAGCCGTCGTTGGTTTTTGACCACCTGTTTTTCGGGAGGGAGGTGTCGGTAAGTGGAAAATTGGGGAGGAGAGGGAGGAGGGAAGAGAAAGGAAGAGAAAGACCTGGGGACCCAAAAGCCCAAAGCTCAAAAGCGCACATACGAGCGAAGTTGGCAGAGCAAGGTGTAGACAGAGATGGACAGGTGTGGGAGCCAGTACGACTCCAACTTCAAGAAGGGCCCCCACGCCCATGCCCAGCGTACAAACGCACATACAACGCACAAGCCCATCCACTCACATCTACGGCCGCAGTCCCAACCCAACATTACCCAACCATACTCGCACAACGCGCGAAGGCTGAAGGAGAGGAAGGAAGTAGCCGACGAGAACGGGCGGTCGATAACCAGCAGAAGTCCAACAGGAACTGGTAGCATATATAACCCTTCATAGCGCCATGCCGTGATAGGTGTGCAAATGCATACACAACGCACAAGGCGCCCGACGCAGAAGCCCATCCACAACCCACCCATAGCCACACTCTCAGCGCAACGACTCGGAAATCCCGAAGCCAAAAGTGCTCATCCGAACAAAGGGGAGATAGCGAAGTGTAGACATAATGTACGGCTAGTTGAGAGCCAGCACAGCGTGACTCCAGCGGGATGGCCTCCAACCAGCCTAAACCCCGTACCCGAATACAGACCACCCTCCACCGCACTGCGCTGAGCACGAAGACGGAGAAAGAGGAGCAACGCGGAAGCCAGTGCGACACGGGGGACGATGGGAACGAGCAGCACGCAGCACTGGTGTCAGAAACGCACACCCGACCCCTCCAAACCCGACACCGATGCACCAGCCAACAAAGGCGCACGCCGCCTCGCCTTGCCGCAGTGCAATCAACAGGATGACCAATGCCCACCAGCACCCCACATTGAGGCCATCCGCCGTCCAGCTTCGCCCTAACGCCCAACGCCTCAAAGCGTGGCACACACAGAACGGGTATCAAAAGCCTTTCAGAAAGGCATCACAGCGCGAGTTCAACAGGAGCCGAGAGCAAGGCAAGGCGCAAGTGCGTAGATGCACGGACAAGCATCTCGAACACTGTCCACCGGCAGGCTCGACCCAACGCCCAAAGAAAGCCGAGGGTTCAAAGCAGTCCACGTCCCCGGCTCGAGCTAGCACCTCGCTAGCTCCGTCGTCGTCGTCCCCAGCCACGCATGCGCACCCCCACCCTGCTCCCTCATCCCTCGCCACCCCAAACAAAGAGATCCCAGCTCACCTTACTCAAAAATTCCCTGCCCGCTCCAACCTCCCCATCCAACAACGCCAACATCTCAGCTTGTCCCTGGACATCCCTCAGAACCCTATCCACGTCCGCCTTTGAAAAAGCGAATGGGGGTTCAGAGAAGGATGCGGTGCTCGGCGCTGTGAATCGTACGTGTAGTATATTTTGGTGTATCTATTCTCGTTATCGGCTTTCGGAAAACGAAGAAATAAAGAGAGGGAGGGGAGAAGAGACACGAACCATACTCAAAATCAACTCCCTAACTTGCTCTTCCCCCATCCCCTCCCCCTCACCAACAACAACCCGTCCAATCTCTTCTAACCCAAGCGTGACGTATGTTCCCCTCAACTTCTTCACGCTCCATACTTTCGCTAGATCCACCATCTTCTTGACCAACCCCAGATTCTTTTCGGCAGCGAAGAGCTGGTGGTGTTTCTGTAAGAGGGATTGCAGGGCAGGGTAGGATGGGTACGAGGAGATGAGTACGGCGTAGGGTGTTTGTTTGAGGAGACGCGGGAGGAGGGGGTGGGTTGGGTTTGGGAGAGGATTTGGCTGCGAACGCAGTGAGCATAGTGTACAAAAACGACAGGACAAGGAGAGACAAACACACCTTCCCTCTCACAATCAAGGACCAAAATAACATACTCTATCATATCTTCTGCCTCTTCCCACCTTTGCACACACGCCAATATCATTCCTCCAGGGTAGAAGTGTGTGAGGACGTCTGTGACGCTTGTGTCTCCTGGGATGTCGGAGATGGTGTTGGGTGAGAGGAGCGGGAGGACGGATGGAAGGATGGAAGGATGCGCGTTGTTAGGGATGTTTGGAGGATGAGGGGATGCATTGGGGAGAGAGTTGATGAGGGGTGGATGCGAAGGAGGGGAATGAGGAGGGGGAGGGCTCGTTGTGGCTTTTCATGTCGTTAGTGTATACCAAGAGAGAAGATGAGGGGGACATACGACACCAGCTTCGTATTGAATTTCTTTTGCCAGTAACAGAACTAGTCTTTCTCAGTACGAGTAGGAGATAAAAAGATAAGAGAAGGGGACAAACCACGATCAGGAGCAGCTCGAGCCTGCTCAACATCGTAATCCCGTCCCAGCGGGGGGGCAGAGCCCTGAGACACGCAACCACGCTCACCTATTCAAAATCTCATCAGTCCAATTCTCTTTCTTCTTAAAAGAAAGAAAAGACGTACAAAATATATAAAACGCCCAACGTATTCCCTCTAACATCAAGGACATCGAGGAGACTTGACCAGATTAAGCCGCTGATTTCGCGTGGGATCCCTCTGAGTGTGTGCGCGAGTGTTTGGATGTTGTTTGATGTGGTCAGGATTGGGAGCGGCCATGGTGTGGTCGTCTGTGAGGGTGGGCAGCAATCAAATAAGTCGAACAACTTGAGGTGATCGGCGCGCCGAGACCGAAAGGGTGTTTGGCAAATTAAGTACGGATAAACAAAAAAACGTCACGCGGTAACGCGTGACGCGTGACGTGATGAACGAAAGAATCAAGATAATTAACACCTCCAATCAAACAGCCACCAACACGCCTGCAAGCTCCTCAACAGGCAACCACTTCCCTACCAACCCCGTGCATATCTGAAAGAACGAAAAGAAGCAGGCACTCCGTCACATCCTCCTACTTTCTAAGGACAAGCAGTTTGACACATCTGACTGCGCATCGGGAATGGAAGAAGTCATGAAGATGCAAAGTCGAAGCAGTCGACGGTTCTTAGGGATGAGGCACAGGCTGAGATGTTGACCCCTCTGGATGAGAAGGTGGGGTATGGGAGGGAGTTTTTCAGTAAAGTGAGCTTTTCTCGTCTCTTGTTTCTGCTGGTTTGCCGGTGTGCGATATTGGAATGGAGAGGAATGAGTCAGTGTAGCGATGGGCTGTGGCTCGAGCTAGGGCTCGTAGGATGCTTTTCTGTGCTTTAACGCACCAGGTCCAGACGCCCATCGCTCATAGCCTGTTGGTTCCGTCTATGCACTTCCGCGTCACTTGCTCCCCTCTCTTGTTGGACTCGTGCTTCCTCGTCGCTTGCGCCCTTTGTGCGTTGGATCGGTGCCACGCTTTGAGGCGCTGTGGATTGGGTGCGGGGAGTTGGAGTGGGGGTATAAAGATGGACGGTGGATGGCCTTGAGTCGTGTGGTGGAGACTGGTGCTACTTTTTGGTGTGCTGCGGCATGACTCGTGCTCGTGCTGGCTCTATTGTTGATTGCGCTGCGTTGTGACCACGGCTGTGCCTTGGTTGGCTGGTGCGTCGTGGTTGGGTATGCGTTTGCGTTGACTCTGAGACCGCCAGTACTCGTTCCCATCGTCCCTGTTTCTCCACTTTTCCGCTCCTTCGTGCGCAACGCGGCGTAGGTTTGTATGTACGCGCTCGAGGTGACGTGAGGCATGCGTACGTTCGAGCTTGGGCATTGTATGGGTGCTTTGGGCGTTGGGAAGTGAGGTGGGAGGTAGGAGGTGGATGCGGCTGGATGGTTGCGCTCTATGTCATCCAGTACGGGATTCAGGCTGATTGGAGTAACGATGCCAGGTCCCGTTAGAGTTGGTGTCGTGCAGGCTTTCGCCCCTCTCCTTTGTCTTTCGTTCTATGCGTGTCATGCGCACGGTTTGGTGTGGTTGGGATAAGGCTCTGAAGGCTGTTATACACTGCTAATTCCCGTTAGAGACAGGCTATCCTGGCTCTCAGCCACCCACCCGCTCTGTTTACCTCTGTCTACACCTTCCTCACCTCCCACTCCCTCCTGTATGCGTTGTGCGCGTACGGTTGGGTGAGGTTGGGTTGGGAATGCGGCTGTGGATGTGGATGTGGGTGGATGGGCTCCTGCGTTTGCTTTTGTGTGCCAGCTGGGGCTACCAGTTCACGTTGGAGTTGTACTGGTGCTGGCTCACAACCACCCACCTTCCTCTCCGCCCTTCGTGCGTTTGTGTGCACGGTTGGTAGTGGTTGTGCTACGCTTTGACCGTTCGTGGGGCTGAGATTGTAGCTGTAGTTGTCTATGCTGGTCGCTGCTTGTTTCCTTTAGAAATATGCTGGCTTTCGACTCCCTTCTCCCTCTCCTCCGTCCTCCACACGTCGTGTGTGCACGGTTGGGCCTTCTCTGGGACCGCTGCGGCTGGTCGAACTCCTGCGTCGTGCCTATTTGCATCCATGGTTCTGACTGTGTGGGTGTGTTGTATGTGCTGCGTTTTGTTTTCCTCTCTCTTCCTCCTCTCCTCTCCTCTTTTCCACTCACTAATCCCCTCCCAACCACAACAGGTAGTCAAAACCAACAATCAGACGGCACTGGCATCGGTAGTCAGGGGGTTCAGTGCCATAGGTTGCTGCGCCATGTTAGGACATGATGCTCGTCAGTGCTGAAATCGTGACTCGTACTGGCTCGACATTCGTCCTTTGTGTGTTGGATCGGTGCGACGCTCCGGGAGCTGGCTGCGGGGGTGTCGATTGGGTACGAAGCTGGACCGTGGATGGCTTTGGGTCGTTGAATGCCTCGTGCTCGTGCTCATGTTGTGCGTGCGGGGTTAACTACGCTCTCAGCGTTGATTGTGCTGTTGATTGCGTTGGGACCGAGTCGATGTGCTCCTTGGTTGGCTGGTGCATTGGGGTCCTGTTGGCATGGGGAGGGAGCGAGAGGGGTAGGGGCTTAGGAGGTCGAGTACGAGTGTACGTTGTAACTTGGCTTGGGGCTGCCAGTCCAGCCAGCTTGTCCCTTGGACTTTTCTACCTGCGGGTCGGGGTTTCGACCCTTCTCGTTCATGCTCTGGGCTGTCCGCATCCGTTCGAGCTTGTGCGCTATGTGTAAGCGTTGGTGGGGTCTTGTATCTTGTTGTGTTCTGAGCATCTGGAGGAGGGAGGTGGGAAGTGGGAGCGTTGAATCAGTGGCGGTTGCCTCTGAATGGCTGTCCCCTGCATTACTTCATCCAGTATGGGATTCTGGCTGGGGTGTACAATGGCAGGTTCCATTAGAGTTGTGCTGGCTTTCAATTCCTTTCATTCATCTTTTGTGCGTCATGCGTCATGCACACGGTTGGGTGAGGTTGGGTGGGGTGGGGTTGGGGTGGATGTAGATGGATGGGATTCTGCGTTGTGGGTGCTGTTTGCCGGGACTTGGCGGGCTGTATACGCTGGTCTTTCCTCGTTCCCATTCCAATTGTGCTGGCTTTCGGCCTTCGTTGGGTCAGGAATGTAGCTGCGGCTGTATATATACAAGTTGCTCGTTCCCGTTGGCTTTTGACCTCTTCCCCCATTCTCCGTAGTGTACGCACAGTTGGTAGAGGTTCGGTGGCGCTTTAAGGTTGGAATGCTTCTGGATGACTGTACGCTTGTCGTTGGTAGTTGCTCGTTCACGTTGGAGTTGTGCTGGTTTTCGACCCCACGTCACCGACAGCTGCATCCTTCCCCGGCGTTGGGGCCTTCATTGGGCTGTAATTGCAGATTGCTGCTGCTGCTGTGTCTGGAGAGACTCGTGCGTCGTACCCATTTGCCCCGTGGTCCTTACTGTTTGGACGTGGAGTATGTGTTGTATTGTGGACTTGGGAGTCCCTCCTTTCCTCCTCTTCTTTCTCTTCTTTCCTCCTCACTCTCCAACGTAACTAACACCCCTCCCAATAAACAGGTAGTCAAAAACCAATAATCAGACGGCTCATGGGGCGGTGCGTCGAGTGGGGTAGGTGCAACTGGCGTCGGTGGACAGGGCGTTCTGGTGGGGGATGAAGATGTGGGGCCTTCTTGGGAGGAATTTGGTGGTTTGTAAACTTACGTGGCTTTGGGGTGGTGTGCAGAAGAGGGGGGAGTAAATATGGAGGTCAGTGGTCTGCATGCAAAATATTGCTGCTTGTAATCGTCACTTAACCCTGAAGGGTGTAGTGTAAACACTTTGTTTTCCACATTTTCTTGTACGATATGTCGTTTTTCTTTTGGTCCGTGTACTTTTAAAAGATCTTATTTATAGAGTGATTGTGAAGTGTGTTGGAGTGGTGAGATTTGCATTCTGGAGGGGAGTGCGCGCTGACGTTTGTCGATCGGGGACCAACGCTGTTTCTTCGATTACATACATCCTCTCTTATTACGAACATGCTAATCTTAACTGAACACGAGGTTGAGAGAAAGGCCTAATGTAAATGGTGACATTAAACAGAGGTACAGCGAATTTAACAAATCAAAAAAATGGCCTCAAAAACATCGTGATTCACTCAAAATTTCTTTATAATGTACTATTAGAACTACTAGCCCGTTACTTAGTGCTCCTCATAAGATGTAGAAGAATACAATATATTTTTCTTTTTACTTCTCTTACCGCGTCCCATTGGCGTTCCATATTGCCCACAAGTTACAACCTCAACCAAGGTAAGTACATTACACTTAAGTGGAAAGCTCGAGTCCACCTAGTGGGCCCACCTTGTATGTTGACATCTCGCTGGTGTCTTGATTTAGCTCTATCCCTTCCGCGCTTGATTCCAGATGCTGCATGATAACTTCAACAGGTATCGCAGAGTCCGAGATGAAACTCTTCGGAAATGAGACCGCCATGGTTCAACATAACATCTTGATCGGCACGTGTTTGCATAAGTTCAGCATAAAACCAACTAAAAGTGCACGAAAAAAGAAGACAAAAGTGGTATAATAAAACGTATATGGAAAGTGTCAAACATATAGAAAGAAAAAAGTTATTACAACCCCTTCCCAGAGTAACCCCTGCCCACTTCCAGCGTCCCGGGCTCACCAAACTCCTCCCAAGAAGGCTCCACATCTTCATCGCCCGCCAGAACCCCCTGACCACCGACGCCAGTGGCGCCTGCCTCACCCGACGCATCGTCCCATGATCCGTCTGATTATTGGTTTCTGACTACCTGTTTGGAGGGAGGGAGGATTACTTCGGTTGGAGGAAGGAAGAACGGAAGTGAGAGAAAGGAGGAGAAAGGGAGAGTCCCCAGCACAATACACCACGGAAGTAATGGATACGAAGCAAAGCCCCGTCCAGCCGCAGCAGTTCCAACGAATGCCCAACCGTGCACACACGACGCGCGGAGGATGAAGGAGGGGAGGTCGAAAGCTTGCACAACTCTAACGAGCAACAATCGCGTATAGAGCCGTACAGCCACAATCCCATCCCAACTCAACGAAGGGCCAAAGCGTAGCACAACCCCCACCCAGGGGTATGCGCACGAAGGACGAAGGAGGGGAGGAGTTAAAAGCCAGCAGGGCTCTAATGGAAACGTGCGACGCGATCTGCATCAACGAACGCCAAAAGCTCAAAACAACCCCTACCCAGGGGTACACGCACGAAAGAGGTGGGAGGGAGGAAGTCGAAAGCCAGCACAACTCCAACGTGAACAAGAAACGCTAGCATATACAGCTGTACAACCGCCTTCCCAACCCCACGAAGGCCCAAAGTGCTCCACAACCCCACCCACCCAGCCGCCAAAAACGCGCGAAGAACGAAGGAGCGGGAGGGGTCGAAACCTAGGATGACTCCAACAGGAACTGACAGTGTATACAGCCCCGACTGGCGCGCAAACGCAGCAAAAGCACTGACAACGCATACCCCCATCATGTCCACCCACAGCCGCACCCACAGTCGCCAACCCAGCGGAGGCCCAACATCCAAAGTAACGAAGAACCCCACCTCCATCAATGCACACACAGCACACAACACAACCCCAAACCGCCCGTGGCGCAAGTGCACATCTCGATCGTAGACCGAATCCTACACCGCATTGCGCATGAACGCGGAGAAAGACGTTGACGTTGACGAGGCAAGGACGGGTTTTAGGCAGGAAAATAATGTGTGTAGAGACCTAGTTTGTATGGTTGCATTTCGCGGCTGTGTCGTCTAGGTGCGCGAGGACGATTGACTGTTGGCGGCGGGGTGGGTGCGAGTCAGATTGATAAGATAGGAAAGGGAAGTGGGGGAGGACGTATTTGAAAGCAAACACATGTTCATACTTGTGTACAGAGTCAACAGCCGGAATCTGTTCCTGCACTATATCTCACGAGAGTGATACTATCCACCACAGTATCAGCCATCTACCCTTCACACACAAGGAAACGTAAAGACATACGATCCGCAATCCAAATACCCTGCAAACTCAAATCGACGGTCCCAGGGTGTATATATGTGTATAATCCGCCATATCTATCCGTAGCCTGATCAGCTCATCTTCCCTGAACTTGAAGACGGCCACTTACAAAGGACGTACATCCCCGCATACTGCGCAAAGAAAAACGGATGTAAGTTAAAGCTAGAAAGTGGGGGAGGAAGGAAAGGAAAGGACGTACACCTTCTCTAGAGGAACGACTTCTTGCCCTTCAGCTGCTATAGGAACCCGACGAGCTGTGCCGCGAGGTCGTCTTCATTCTGCGGTACGAGTTAGCGAGGTTGTAAGCGGTAGCGAAAAGAAGAGAAAGGAGGGTAGATAGGAAGGTGAAGGACAATGGCATGCGCAATCGGGGCGATAGCTCACGGTCCCAACGAAAGCCCCAAAGTGCGCATACGAGTGAAGTTGGGAGACAGGAGCGGGTTAATGAGAGTGAGAGCTCCGGGCCCTCCACGGGCGAACCCAATCTCACCCGTGTAGGACGAATGGGAGGAGGCAAAAGCCAGCACAACGCTAACACCAGCATAGTACACCCCCAGCCTGAATCCCATATTGGATGACGCACAGTGCAACCACCTCCCACTTCACCCCCCAACGCCCAAAGCGCCCACACATCGCACACCTCGAGCGCGTACACCCAACCCTATGCCACGTTGCGCATGCAGGAGCGGAAAGGTGGAGAAAGCGGAGGAACGCGGGAGCCAGTGGTCCCAAAGTCCCAACATAAACGCATGCCCGACACCTCCCGACCCGACCACGGCGCACCAGCCAACGTAGTCAACAGGACGACCAACGCCAAGCCAGCACCCCACAAGCCAACGCCGTCCACGGCCCAGCATCGGACACCAGCCCCCCTCACCCAACGTCCAACACCTTAAAGTGTGGCACACAGAGGACGGGTGTCGAAAGTCGAAAGCCAACACGACTCCAACAAGAAACGGGAGCAAGTGCCGCGAAAGTGCATACCCGCTTTCCCAAAGTCTGACGTGGATAGGATTCTGAGGGATGGGCAGGTGCAAGCGGAGATGTTGGCGTTATTGGATGGGGAGGTTGGGTGTGGGAGGGAGGTTTGGGGTTTGGGGGGGTGGTGTGCGATACTGGGAGGGAGAAGGAGTCAACGTAGTGGTGGTTTGCGGCTCGAGCTACGTACCGTCTGGGCGATCGGAGAAGGAGTATAAGACAAAAAAGGGAGGGAAAAATGAAAGAGAAAACAGACCATACTCAAAATCAACTCGCTAACCTCCTCCCCCATCCCCGTCACCAGCAACAACCCTCCCAATCTCCCCCAACCCAAGCGTTACATACGTCCCCGTCAACTTTTTTAACGCTCCATTCTTTCGCTAGATCCACGACCTTCTTTACAAGGCCCAGAATCTTAGCTCGAAGAGTTGGTGGTGGATTGTTGTGAACAGGTGGCGGTAGTTGCAAGGTTTTGCCGCGGATGTTGCTGATGCATACAACAGCAGGCCGAGTTTGAATACTAGCCTGGTAGAAGGGATTACAGCTTCCCATTCTTCCTATTCGTAGGCGAGGGGATAGTTGAGTTCGAGGATGGCAGCTGAGGAAGTGGGTATGCAGACGAGGAAGTGAAACACCGCACTTGGCGGCCAAACACATATGCTTACCTAACACACTGAGACTCTGAGAGCGCCAATATGCCATCATGATGTATTCTAATCGACTGCTACCTTTGCTGGCAGCCTACTGGAAGTTCAAGCACATTGCAAGCGCCTATATAACTACGATCACATCGATATGACGACTGATAAGTCTATGTATGAGAACTCCCAGGGCCCAACCAGATCCGCTGAAACTGTACCGTTCGATCGACGACAGCCTCCACACGATTTCTCTTCCGGTCTTCCACGCGATCCAACCTGATTCTACTAATTGAGATTTAGACTTGTACACGTTATTTTTATGTATCAAGCGCCTGAGCCAATATTGGACAGCTGTCAGCTGGACCGTTCAATCGAGGACACTTCCTTCATACACGGGTTCCACTCTTCCCATTTTCCACGCGACCTAACTTTAAGCTAAGACTGGCCCCCTTAATAAGTGAGTTATTATCACAAGAGGTGTGAACAATCGATTAATTGTATGTGAAACCGAACTCATTCTGCATTAATTCATTGGTAGTAGTTTACTATCGATGATGCGATTTCTTCGTGTGCTAGCAAGGAATTAAACGCATGCTATCGTTCTTTTAATATAAAGAGATGTCACCTTGCCGTCACTGTCCGCAAACGATGAGTAGCAAAGGACAGAATCTAGGCTTCGGCTATAATTCTGCGCGTTTTATATATTCGTCATACGTCGCCCAAAAATGTCCGGATCCTCTTACCCAAGAAATTATTTGTTCTTTAACACTAACTCCTCATGAGCGACATCTCGGCCATGCTTGTTACATTCCTGCCATCCATGTCTACGTTCTCCCCTGTGAGCCACTCCTGAGTCGCACGTAACTTGCGATGCAAGGTCTGTGAGACTAGTACTTCAACTGCGTGTGCGCCGATAAGCGTACCATTTTCGGACTCGACATTTCCGAAAAACTGGAACGTTTTGACGTTGAAAGCCCAATCTTCAAATATGCATTGTGCTATTCCTGTTACGCATGTGAACAGCATTCAGAGTACCATTTTAGATATAAACACGTGTATCCGATATGGCAAGATTATGGGTCATAGGATAGCAGCCGCGATGTCAGACATTTCATTTCGAAGTATCAGATTCCGATGCTTTGGCTCGTAACACGATAACGAGAACGTGTCAACGTCGTTGTGAAACTTTATAAAGCTCCTTCATCTGCACGTTTGTTCCCCCTTCTCGGGTCTTCTCAAACACCTCGCTCAAGTGTCACAACACTGATTCACAAGCTCAAATACAATCTTACTTCATCTCAATGGCTGAAACTCATAACACTGCTCAAGCATTTTCCCAAGCACAGAATGTCTATGCACCAAATGCACAGATAAATACCATTGGGGGTAATCAAACCACTAGCACTGTCAATAACTACAATGTAATAAATGATCATGAAATCTCAGAGAAAATTAAGCTGCTGCAGCCTATTGATCATAATTCAAGATATTATCCTCTTAAATGTATGGAAGGGACTAGAGTTACCAAATTGAATAATATTTATAGGTGGCTGGATGATTTTGGTATGTAGATATATTCATATTCATAGAACAACTCAAATTAATCATTTACATAGATGATTCCACTCCAAATATTATGTGGATTACTGGTAGTCCTGGGACTGGGAAATCTGCAATTGCCTCTACTCTTGTTGAAAAACTTAGTTCAAAGGAATTGAAAAGACTTGGTGGCTGCCATTTTTTTAAGAGAGATGATAACACTTTGAGTGATGCAGCTGTAGTATGGAGAACTATAGCTACAGATTTAGCGTCAAAAACACAGTATTCCATTGTGAAGGGGAGTATTTCAGAACATCTGGATAACAACTTCAATCTTGGTGCAATTGAGTGGCATTTCAAGCACCTGATTGCTGATACACTTACAACTTGTCATGGTGAATTGATGAAGTTCCCTCCTGCATTTGTTATTGATGCACTGGATGAATGCAAATCCTTAAAAGATATCAGGAAAACTTTTAACAGTTGGATTGAACTTCCAAAGCATTATAAGCTGATATTAACAGGCAGGCCAGGTTCTGAACCTGATATTGTTCAAAATCCTGAAAAATGTGTTGTTGTCAGACTAGAAACTGATTCAAAGCTTGACCCAGAAATTAATAGAAACATTTATAAATTCTTAGAGCAATCTTTTGAAATTCATAAAGATGAGCTGCAGCTGGATTTAGTTCAAAGTGAATTAAATGAAATGGCAGAAAGAGCTGCAGGATTATTTATATGGGCATCCACAGCAATAAAGTACATAATAACCACACAATATACTGAAAATGAGGCATCACCAAGGGAGAAGCTTAACCAAGTATTATCTGGAGAGATAGACAATCCAGTTGATACACTCTATCAGCAAATACTTGAAAACTCATTTGGGAAATGGCATAACAACAGAAAAGAAATTGTCACACAGGTTTTGGCCACTATTTATTTGGCAAAATCTCCACTACCTAAAGATGAGCTTCAATACTTTCTTATAATTGATTGTGAAATGAAGTATTTGAAAGAAGAAATCAAAAGAATACTACATTTCCTTCGACCAGTAACTGCAATAAACAATAACAGCATAGTGTTTCATCATTTAACTTTTGGAGAGTTTCTTATGAAATCACCTGAAATAAACATATTCTCAGTAAATGATGAAAAGCACATAAAGAGAATGGCAAAATCAACACTGGAGATTTTGAATAAGGAACTTGAATTCAATATTTGCAAGATTGAATCATCATATCTAATGAATGATAATATTAATGAATTGGATGAAAAAATATATAAGTATATACCAATTCATCTTCAATATTGCAGCAAATATTGGAATTTACATTATGTGGAAATGATTGAAAGTGAAAAAACTGCATCCACATCTTTGATGGAATTAAATATATTCCTATATTGCAAATTTTTATATTGGTTGGAAGTAATGAGTCTCTTAAATGAAATGCTAAAAGTAACTGATATATTAAAAATGATCATTATATATACAAAAGTATGTTATAAATATTTAAAATAAAGTGAAAGCTTACATTTTAGCAGGAAAACCCAAGAGTTTATGAATTTATTAAAGATGCTCTGAAATTAATGTATAATTTTTACTTTCCCATAAGAAGAAGCATAACACACATATATATTTCAGTGTTGGCATTTGGACCAGAGAACTCATTAGTCATAAAGCACTATTCACCTTTCTTCAAAAATATACTTAAAATTGAAAAGGGAAGAGATATATTCTGGAAGGCAGCATATTATACTTGACCATTTGAAGGCCACAGTAATTATGTGACATCAGTGGCATTCTCTCCAGATGGAACACAAGTGGTGTCTGGGTCAGGTGATAAAACAGTCAGGGTGTGGAATGTGGCAAGTGGAGAAACTATTGCTGGACCATTTGAAGGCCACAGTGATTGGGTGAGATCAGTGGCATTCTCTCCAGATGGAACACAAGTGGTGTCTGGGTCACGTGATAAAACAGTCAGAGTGTGGAATGTGGCAAGTGGAGAAACCATTGCTGGACCATTTGAAGGCCACAGTGATTGTGTGACATCAGTGGGATTCTCTCCAGATGGAACACAAGTGGTGTCTGGGTCAGATGATAAAACAGTCAGAGTGTGGAATGTGGCAAGTGGACAAACTATTGCTAGACCATTTGAAGGCCACAGTTATTGGGTGACATCAGTGGTGTCTGGGTCAGGTGATAAAACAGTCAGAGTGTGGAATGTGGCAAGTGGAGAAACTATTGCTGGACCGTTTGAAGGCCACAGTGATTGGGTGACATCAGTGGCATTCTCTCCAGATGGAACACAAGTGGTGTCTGGATCAGGTGATAAAACAGTCAGAGTGTGGAATGTGGCAAGTGGAGAAACCATTGCTGGACCATTTGAAGGCCACAGTGATTGGGTGACATCAGTGGCATTCTCTCCAGATGAAACACAAGTGGTGTCTGGGTCAGGTGATAAAACAGTCAGAGTGTGGAATGTGGCAAGTGGAGAAACTATTGCTGGACCATTTGAAGGCCACAGTGATTGGGTGAGATCAGTGGCATTCTCTCCAGATGGAACACAAGTGGTGTCTGGGTCACGTGATACAACAGTCAGAGTGTGGAATGTGGCAAGTGGAGAAACTATTGCTGGACCATTTGAAGGCCACAGTGATTGGGTGAGATCAGTGGCATTCTCTCCAGATGGAACACAAGTGGTGTCTGGGTCACGTGATAAAACAGTCAGAGTGTGGAATGTGGCAAGTGGAGAAACCATTGCTGGACCATTTGAAGGCCACAGTGATTGTGTGACATCAGTGGGATTCTCTCCAGATGGAACACAAGTGGTGTCTGGGTCAGATGATAAAACAGTCAGAGTGTGGAATGTGGCAAGTGGAGAAACTATTGCTGGACCATTTGAAGGCCACAGTGATTGGGTGACATCAGTGGCATTCTCTCCAGATGGAACACAAGTGGTGTCTGGATCAGGTGATAAAACAGTCAGAGTGTGGAATGTGGCAAGTGGACAAACTATTGCTGGACCATTTGAAGGCCACAGTGATTGGGTGACATCAGTGGCATTCTCTCCAGATGAAACACAAGTGGTGTCTGGGTCAGGTGATAAAACAGTCAGAGTGTGGAATGTGGCAAGTGGAGAAACTATTGCTGGACCATTTGAAGGCCACAGTGATTGGGTGAGATCAGTGGCATTCTCTCCAGATGGAACACAAGTGGTGTCTGGGTCACGTGATACAACAGTCAGAGTGTGGAATGTGGCAAGTGGAGAAACTATTGCTGGACCATTTGAAGGCCACAGTTATTGGGTGTCATCAGTGGCATTCTCTCCAGATGGAACACAAGTGGTGTCTGGGTCATGTGATAAAACAGTCAGAGTGTGGAATGTGGCAAGTGGAGAAACTATTGCTGGACCATTTGAAGGCCACAGTTATTGGGTGAGATCAGTGGCATTCTCTCCAGATGGAACACAAGTGGTGTCTGGGTCAGATGATAAAACAGTCAGAGTGTGGAATGTGGCAAGTGGAGAAACTATTGCTGGACCATTTGAAGGCCACAGTGATTGGGTGTCATCAGTGGCATTCTGTCCAGATGGAACACAAGTGGTGTCTGGGTCAAGTGATAAAACAGTCAGAGTATTGGATTTAAAGACAGATTGTATAAAAGTGGTTGACATATTCAGAAGTCCAAAAGTTTTTCTTGCTTGTGATAAAACAGGATGGGCAAGAGACATCAATGGAAATGTACTATTCTGGGTACCTGCACATGATCAAAAATGTTTGTGTGGTTCACAAACCATACAAATTATGTCTAGTTATGACATGTGTAAAATTAATTCCACAAACTTTGTATGTGGATCAGATTGGATTAAATGCAAAACTGACTCTCCTACTCTTCCCAAACACCTTGATCATTCCATTTCTAATCTATCAAAAACATATATAATGGTGAGTGATGTAAATGAATTAGTTGACAACAGTGTCAGTAATGGAGAGAAGGAGAGTAATCCATTATGTTGTGCCTGCATAATTATGTAGCATAGGTAGGTAGGCTTTTAGTTCCATTTTTTTAGTTTACTTTATATTGTTAGTAGTAACACCACTAACATACAATATGTAATTTAAGTTAGTTATATTTTTAGTATGGAGGGTGTGTAATTCCCAATGTCACAATAGAACAATTGTAAAAATAATTAATTGCTTTTTCAGACTTTGGATGACCAGTATTCAATTCAATTCAATAGTAGTCAGCACTTTTAAACATTAATTAGAACCCAAATACTAATTTCAGAAGGTTGTTTTATAGTGTGAATGGAAGTACAGCTTGTGCAGTGCTTCCTTTACTCTAGCCAAACTAAACTACTTATATACTATAATATCCTTGGCTGTACAGTATGTGTAAATATAATAATCATGCTCTAAGGCTATCAATAACTTCCCAGGAGGTGTGGAGAACTATCCATATAGCAAACAATGTGGTAATATTGTGTTTCAGTGGCACCATGTTTATTGCAGCCACAGTACTATTGTGAGACACACTATTTTCAGTAAGCACTTGGTATAAATAGATCTGGAGTTACTGGTTCTTTCTGATGCACACATCAATAGTATGTGGTGTCATACTATTCATACCTGTATGGATGCAATTGGGTCTCCATGCATGATACAAGAATTTGGTGTGAGGTGCACAATTCCTTGCATGTGAACAGTAGAAGGCTGATACCATGGTGGATAGCATCACTCTTATGGGGTGTAGTGCAGGAACATATTCCGGCTGTTGACTTTGTGAACAAGTATGAACATGTGTTTGTTTTCAAGTACATCCTCCCCCACTTCCCTTTCCTATCTTATCAACCTGACTTGTACCCACCCCACTGCCAACAGTCAATTGTCTTTGCACACCTAGATGCCACAGCTGCAAAATACAATTATATGAACTATGTCTTTACATGTGTTACATTCCTGCCTAAAACCTGCCCTCATCCTCATCAATATCTTTCTCCATGTTCATGCACAGCACAGTGTAGGATTGGGTCATGCATTTGTGTTGGGGGCAGTTTTGGGTTGTGCACAGTGTGCTGTGTGTGGATTGATGGAGGTGGGGTTCTGTGTTACTTTGGATGTTGGGCCTCTGCTGGGTTGGTAATTGTGGATGTGTTTTTAGGTGGACATGATGGGTGTATGCATTGTCAGTATATACACTGTCAGTTCCTGTTGGAGTTATCCTAGTTTTCAACCCCTCCCTCTCCTTTGTTCTTCATGTATTGTCGGCATCTTGCTGGGTGGGGTTGTAGGGTGCTTTGAGCCTTTGTGGAGTTGGGAAGGCTTAGACTTGTGCTGAATTTTGACTTCCCCCCTCCCCTCTCTTTTCTGTGTGTATCCCTGGGTAGGGGTTGTTCTGTGCTTTGGGTGTTCATTGGTGCAGATTGTGCTGCTTATTTCCATCAGAGCCATGCTGGATTTTGACTCCCCTTCCTTTGTCCTTCATGCACATACTCACTGGGTGGGAGTTGTACTATGCTTTGGCCCTTTGTTGAGTTGGGCTGGGATTGTGTCTGTACAGCCATATATGTGATTGTTGGTCATTGAAGTTGTGCCAGCTTTCAACCTCCCCTCCTTCATCCTTCATGTGTCATGTGTGCATGGTTGGGCATGCATTGTGACTGCTGTGGCTGGATGGGGCATTGCTTCATATCCATTACCTTCATGTTCCTGACTGTGGGGATGTGTCTCATGCACTACATTGAGTTGTGCTGGGGACTCTCCCCCTCTCCTCCTTTCTCCTCCTTTCTCTCTATTCTGTCATTCCTTCCTCCCCTATCTCCAACCAAACCAACCCTCCCTTGCTCCCAACAACAGGCAGTCAAAACTAACAATCTGACAGCTCATGGGATGGTGCATTGGGTGGGGCAGGCATTGGTGGTCAGGGGGTTTTGGTGGGCAATGAAGGTGTGGGGCCTTCTAGGGAGGAGTTTGGTGGTTTGTGACCCTGAGCCTGGGACACTGAAGGTGGGCATGGCAATACACTGTTACTCTGGGAAGAGGTTGTAATATTTTTTCTTTCTTTCTACATGTTTGATGTTTTGTATATACATTTTCTTGTACCATTTTTATCTTCATTTTTTTTCATGTACTTTTAGTTGGTTTTATGCTGAACTTATGCAAACACTTGTCTCCAAAGAACTAAGCCTTACTGAGTATTACTGCTCACAGTGCTGTAATTGCTGATGCTGATCAAGATGTTGATATGCCAGCTTTTAGAATATTGTTATTTTTCGCTTTTATTAGTTTATTTTATTCAAACTTCTATATTATCTGTGCAGGAGGCACCCCATGAGTACAAGAGTTGGAACAAGTTCTGAGTTGCCAACTTTAGTATTTTCTATTAAATACACTACTAAGGGAAGAGTACAAGGGCTGGGGCTGAGGCCTGCACCACCAGCTAAAGTATCTACTTGATACAACTAAGGGTATGGAACAATATATTATATGGGCTGCTGGTCTCCTGCACTTATTAAATATGCTATATTCATTTCTCAGTAGCCACCAAGCTACTTATTCAATTATTATTATTCTCTGATAAAAGCTGTTGCACAACTCTTGTATGCCTTGAACAGTATTCCAGCACAAAGCCAAATGTGTCATGTGCCACTGTATGTAACTCCAAAAAAATTCCCAATTAGGGTACATAAGCTGGGATTGCTCTGATCCATAGTCTTAATGAATGAGTTTCATACCACTTGTATCAGAAACTGAATGGCTGCACTAGAGACATGTGCAAAACCATATGGGATGCTGTGAGTGAAACCACCAAGTATGGCACATATGCCATCACACACTATTGATGTGCACATTACAAAGAAGCCGTTAACTCCGAAATTCCATGTAACTGAGTGCATACCTACATGCACATGTACCAAGCTAGTACCAATGCTGCAGCATTGGAGGTGCCTCTGAAACAAGGTGTATCCATATGGTTTGCCATATGGAGGGTTCTACACACCTCTGGAGGACTTATGGACAGTCTTAGAAATAGCATACACAATCTATTTACAATTACAATACAATATTTACCATTAAAAGTAAAGTAGGTGGAATTTTAGTATATAACTTAGGGATTGTAAAATAGGGAAAGCAAGTACTGCACAAGCCGTCTTCTGTTCTCAAAGTAGAGTAATGTTTTGAAATCAGTATCTGAAGTTTTGATTAGAATTTGAAGTGCTGAGTACTATTGAATTGAATTGAATATTGGTTATTCGAGTTTTTGAACTAGTACTGCAATTGAAGTATTAAAACCAAGTCTTAGAAATCAAGCTATAGTTTTTAACATTGTTCTATTTCATTATTGCTAACCAGATACCCTTTGTACTAAATATATTTAACATAAATACATATTTTATGTTGGTGGTGCTACTACTGACATAATAAAGTACTACTAAAAGTTAGTCATATCAATGTTATGGACCCATTAGGTAGGCTTGAGCTTTCCACTAGAGCAGAATGTACCTTGGTTGTGATACACCTAGTAAAATAATAAGACTATTTTTCGAAATATAATAGCCATGTAGTATCAGTAATATAGTATAGTGAATCAAGCCCAAGAGTCCAAGAGTTGGGGCAAGTCCTGAGCTGTTAGCTAAAGTATTTTACTCAAGTACACTATCAAGGGAGGAGTCCAAGGGCTGGGGTTGAGTCCTGTGCTGCCAGTCAAAGTATCACCTCTGATATGAATTAAGGGATTCAAAATGACAACAATATATTTGGGCAGCTCAATGATTCCTGTATAAATTACCAGTACTAGATAGCTATACTATACAGAAAAGTAGAATCCTGAATGTGCTACTATGGAACATATCTGTACCCTCCTTGCACCACCAGTAATGTCCCCAGTACTAAGTCAGAGTTGCCATGAGGGAGTATATGATTGAATGAATGTGGTGAATGGGACTCAGCACCTGGCTCAATAATTTTAGGTTCCAGTGAAAGCACAGGTTCAAGTGTAATACCAGAAGGGAATTTATCGGAAACTGTGTCAGCCATTGGTGGGTCATGAGTAGAGGTGGATAGCTGTTTCCAGGTGTTGTGACAATCATCATAAGCCTTCCACCAAATATCCTCCAGTTTGGTGTCAATCACAATAGAATCAAATGAATAGTTGATGTTTTGACTATGAGAGATGTTGTCCAGTGAGTCTGGTGCTTTATTTTCAGGTACAGAATAAAATAGGCCTCCAGCAACAGCATGCTGAACACAATTGAAGGTATTAAGATGGAGAGCATCAATTTTGTTACTAGAACAATCACTGATAGACTCCAAGTGTTCAAGTATAACCTTCTCACTTATATCTTCCTCCATGAAATCATTGCTAGAATGTGGATGAGTTGTATCTGAAGTTTTGTGAACAGCACAATTTTTACACATATTGGTAAAATGGTCATCTCTACTGTCCTTACATTCATGAAGCATGTTACATACCAATTCTCTTCCTGCTTAGAAGTGGTTGCAAAGGTGCCCAGAGGGTGTGGGAAAACTATAACAG
This sequence comes from Cyathus striatus, assembly GCA_025738555.1. Lineage (NCBI taxonomy): Eukaryota > Fungi > Basidiomycota > Agaricomycetes > Agaricales > Nidulariaceae > Cyathus > Cyathus striatus. The sequence continues at coordinate 1,412,014 of JAOVFP010000013.1, read as the reverse complement.
AAACCCGATGTGACGCCACCTGTGCATTTAAGCATAAAATTGTGCATTTCTACCATTTACAGTATTAAATCTGTATACATTGAAGAACCCCAGATAATAAATAAAGATCTATGGACTGCTACAAATTAGCAAGCATTGTACTTATTACCCTTCTAATTCGGGTTAATATTCAACTGTCTACAACATAAAATAGAATACAAGTGCTTTCATGTCCAACCTACCATTAGCCTGGTGTGTAGGAAAAGATATTGAATATTGAAAGGACCGCTTTTCTGCCAGTCACATGACTTGTATATCATTTCATTTCATTTTGATACCGCTAAGTTGTTTGTTTGGCATCAGGATTGAAGTCTAACAAATAGTCAATGAAATAAATATGAATTAATGAATATTTCAGAGTGGAATAGAATGGTCTATTCTTCATCAATCTGGATGATTCTGGTCTCGTTCTAAAGCTGGAGTCGAGTACATCCTATTCTAGTACTACATGACATGATCTCACCGAAGTCCGGACCAGGATAGGGGTAAAACATCGGACACAAGTAGATGTTTTATTATTATCTGCCCAGAGTGACACAGAGTAAGACACTATACCATCTGAAAATAAGAGGACTGAGTAGTCTAGAGTGTCCTAATACTTCGGGTTTACTCAGCTCCAAATGACATATGATTGAAAGATACAGGTAAAAGACAGGGAAGTGTTTCATGTACATATATGTAGTATACAGTGTCTGAGAAACTCTTAGTAATACTGCTCTGTTTCCTGTATTTAAGTAGGTACTATAGAGGGTAAGAGGGTAAGCAGAATAGCGCCTTTCTTGCCCAGGTACAATAGGTATTGGGTAGTGGTTTAGGTCTTTTTGTTTCAAAGATATAGAATTGTTTTGGTTCGCATTTTGGGTATTTTTGGAAAGATTTGAAGTTCTGAGACTCCAGTGAGGGCCTAGAACTTAGTGTTTTCAATAAAGCGGTTTCATAAAGAGTAAAGACTTGCTCTTTTTCGGTTTTCTAAGAAGTTGTGCTGGTAAAAGATTGTTGGTCACTTCTTCAGGGTTTGAAGTAGTACAAAGGGTGTATTACTTAAATTCTACAATAAAATTCTATTGTTTTTTGGTTCATTTGGCTTCTAAACGATTGAAGAATACCTAAGACAATAAGAGGCTACACCCACCTCAAACCCCTCTCGCATTTTAAGAGACTTGTGAATTTTGTAGTGAAGTAAGTTGCAAACTTAGACCCAATTTCACTACTAGAACACAAGTACCCCTTTTCACCGAAGTGAGTATGGGTATGGGAATGGGAGCAGGAGTGCAGAAGTGAACCATGGCTTCAGCGTATGTGCTGCACCACCTGGATATCCCCAGGGAATGGTTCGTATTTCACAACAGATGATATCCAATGTAAGGAAACATTCCAGAGTATGTGAGGGGCTTTGCCACTACACTAGGCAGTGGGGGAGAGACCCAAAGGAAAACCCGGAGTGGGTTTTGGAACTTAGAGTAGGAAGAAAGTGTACAGAACTGATACAAATACTGAAGACTACCTAGTACATTTGGAAGGCTATTTATATGTACTAGTAAGATGTAGGTATGAATCCGGAGACAGAATACTAAGTGTAAGTAAATGAAATAAAGACTGGGCAAAGAGGAGTAGTGGCGCAAATGACACACTCAGAATGAAGAATAAGAAACTAAACTACATTGACCATAATGAAACATACAAGTGAGAATGGAAGAGAGGAGTAATGGTATAATGACGCAGTGAGGCCATCATGAGAGAAACTATGTATCCGGAGTATCCGATAGAAAACCCAACAGGTTCCAGGTATGTTCCTGGGCAGGGACATTGGGAAGTGTAAACCCGAAGTGGGTACATTCTGGGAATGGACTGGGTAAGTTGGAAGGTCATGTGGGGACCTTCGGTAATGTTGGCACAATATAGCTGGGCATGGATATAACAGTATCCCCCTTTTTGTGCTGAGCCCACGAGGTCATACTGTGTGCAAGAAAATATAACTAAAAATAATACAAGAAATCCTATTGGTCAGTGAATGTTCAAATAAGAGAATGAGAGCACATCTGATTCCTTTGGCAAGGAAAGTAGTAAAGGTGTGAACTACAAGTTCCAGAGTAAGTTCCAGCAAGTCAAAGCTGTATCTGAGACCAAGACCAATCAACCCCACTCATGGGTGCAGTGGGAACATGTAAGTTGATGTTCCGGGAGTAGCCAATCCTTCTGGATGTTCCAGAATGGGAAGCAAGCTTGGTTGCTTCACAGATTGAACAACCAATGAAGATGAGCATCAGAAGTGGGTTGGAAGTGTCGGAAGTGGTGGATGAGGTCCAGGATAAATGCAGAAAGTAGCAGGGACTGCTAGGGAAAATGCAGGAAGCATTGGAAGATGGCATAGTCAATCAAGTAGAGTCACAGATATGGTGATGCCAATTTCCAGGTGGTAGGTGAACTCAATAAGTTGTCCTGAGATGTTTCCATGGTATCTGGGCACGTCGTCCATGTTTCCAATATCGAAACCTTGCTTGCAGAACGCCTTCGGGATCTGGATGCATACAAGGAAGATGTAACAGGTGTCAGAAATGTGTCAGAAGGTGAGGTAGTTCCTCGGGTCAAGTCGCAAATGCAGCAGGAGTGATGGAATTGGTCATAACACACTACCAATGAATTAATGTACTTGTATCTTGTTTTTTGCTTGTTATTCATTGTTTTTGGTTTTTGTATAAGGTGAAACTGCAAGTGGATCATAAGTAGTGTGAAAGTTAAGAAATAGGAGTAGGGCCAGGCTTATCTGAATAGTGGGAGTGGAACTCTTCGATGATATCTGTAGTGTGTTCCAGTTCCGTGGCCGGAAGCTATGAGAACTCTTCATCAGTCCCTTCATACCCTAGCCAGCATACATAGTACCTCAGTTTGCAATGCAAATGATGATCCAGTTTAGAGTCCAAGATTTCCAAGACCTTGTATTCAATATCACCATCAACCTGGACAGGTGGTAGTGGTGGAATAATGTGATCTGGGATAGTATTTTCAGTATTGGGTTCAAGCATGGATACATGGAATACTGAGTGGACTGCATGAAATTGTTCTGGAAGGTGCAAGGTATGTGAATGCAATCTGGCAAGTGCAATGACTTCAAAAGGTCCTAGGAACTTTTCTGCAAGTTTCTGGGATGGCCAGGTTGTCCAGAAGTACTCAGCTTTAACATATACCTTTGTCCTGACGGGGAATGCAGGTGTGGGTTTGTGATGCGCATCGGCAGGTGCTTGGTAACGTTTCTGTACACTGAGTATTTCAGTCCGGGGCATCTTGTGAAGTTCCTCAAGGTTTACTGTGAAGTGCCAGGCATGAGCAGAAGTGAGATCACATTCCAGATGTATCACAAGGTTCGGGTGATAACTCTTGTTTGTGTAGAATGGTGAAATTCCTGTGGTTGTGCTTGGTGCATTATTGTAAGCAAATTCAGCAAGAGTTAGGAGATCACACCAGTTATCCTGCTGGTAGTTGCAGTAGGCCCGAAGGTATTGTTCCAGAGTTTGATTGGTGTGTTCTGTTTGGCCATCGCCTTTGGGGTGATAACCTGAGGTGAAATGTAAAGTGATGTCGAGGGCCATACCGAGGGAACAGAAGAAATATGACACAAACTCGGAACTACAATCAGAAGTGATGTGTTCCAGGACTCCGTGCTTGGAAAAGACATGAAGTATGAATAGAAGTGCAAGGTTGGAAGAAGAGCAAGTGGTATGAGTGGGAATGAAGATAGACTGCTTGGAGAAATGATCCATGATAACAAGTATAGAATCATACTTGGAAGCTGATGATTTTGGAAGTTGATCTATGAAATCCATAGATATTGAGTGCCATGGGCATCCGGGAACCGGGAGTTGTTTCAGGGTTCTGTATGGGCAGTGGTGCTGTGGTTTAGAATGCATGCAAGTATTACAAGACTTACAATAGTCCTTTACAAATGTCTGTATAAGTGGCCAAGTATATTCGTATCAAATTAGCTTGAGGGTCTTGTTCTGTCCAAGGTGTCCTGAAAGCAGGTGGTTGTGTTTGTACTGTAAAACCTGAAGCCGAAGGGTTCTGGAGTCCAGAACATAGATCCAGTTATCTAGACGGAGGAAACCGTCTGGGGTTACAGTCCAACAATTCTCAGGAGTCTGCATTTGGATAACTGTGACTGGGTCATTAGGGAGAGCTGATAATATATCAGTATGTAACTGTTCAATGTCCATGATGATACTAGTGCGAAGAGCAGGTACAATAAGTGAGGTTGCTCAGAGAGAAGTAATAAGCTGTTCCTGGGTGAACACTGGATGATAGTTATGTGGATTGACCTTAGTGTAGTCGCTATCCCCCTCTTTAGGGTAGACATCCCATTGTCTAGTCAGAGCATCTGGCTTTGCCCTGAGTTTTCCAGGTCAAAAGTGGATAACTAGATTGAACTGGGAAAGATACTTGGACCATTGGGCTTGTCATCGGGACAAGATCTTGGTTGTGGAAAAGTATTCCAAGTTCTTGTGGTCTGTGATGACGTTGATGGGTGAACCGGAACCTTCCAGGTAATGACGCCAGACTTGGAATGCTTCGAAGATAGCAAGCAATTCCTTGTCATGGGTGTCATAGTTTAACTCGGGAGGTGTAAAGGTTTGCGAGTGGAAAGCGATAGGGTGAATCTCATCATCATCGGAAACTATAGACAGGATAGCAGCCAACACATAATCTGAAGCATCGGTTTCCATGATGAGCTGCTTGTCAGGAACCCAATGGGTAAGGATGGGTACTGACATGAAAGTGTCCTTAAGTTCAGTGAAAGCGGAACAGCATTTTTCTGAGAAGTTCCACAGATTACCCTTCCAGGTAAGGCAGGTGAGTGGAACAACTATGTCGGAATAGTTGTATATAAAACACTGATAGAAATTAGCAAACCCAAGGAAAGATTAAATGTCTTTTACTTTCCTTGGTTCAGGCCATTCTTGAATAGTCTTCACCTTTGTTGGAGACATGGTGAGACCATTGGGCGATAGTATATATCCGAGATATTCCATGGATTCTGAGTGGAACTCACACTTATCCATGCATGTGTACAACCCATGCTTCTGGAGTTAACACAAGACTTCCCTAATATGTTGGCAATGTTGCACAAGGTTATCAGAGTATATAAGGATGTCATCCAAATAAACTATAATGCACACATCGAGAAGATCTTTGAAAACATTGTTCATGAAGTGTTGGAAACCCGTGGGTGCATTGGAAAGTCTGAAGGGCATGACTAGCCATTCAAAGGATTTGTAGCGAGTCTGGAAAGCGGTTTTCCATTCATCGTCCTTGGCAATGCAGACCAGGTGGTATGCATGATGCAGGTCAATCTTGGTGTAGATACAGGTGTGATGGGGACTGTCCAGAAAATCTGAAATGAGTGGCAAAGGATAATGATCCTTTTTAGAAATAGTGTTCAACCTGCAGAAATCCACACAAAGCCGAAGCAATCCATCCTTCTTGCAGACAAAAAGGATGGGAGCCCCATGCGAAGAGCACAAAGGTTGAATGAATCTGATCCAGATATGTTCATCAATGAATTCCCGAGGGGTGGAAAGCTTGGATTGGGAAAGGGAATAGATCTGACCTACAGGAGGTGAAGCACCTTCCTCTAGGTTGATCTTTAAGTCATAGGGATGGTGAGGGGCAAGTGTATCTGCCTGGGACTTGCTAAATACATCAGTGAACTTGTGATACTCAGATGGTATGGAAGAGAGATCCAGAGCTTCCTCTGGATTGAGGGTGGCAGTGGAAGTGACAGCACCAAGCTGGATATGGAAAGTCTGTGCTCCCTCTAAACAGCATGCATGTGAGAAGGCAGCACCATTTATTAGTGAAATGCTAGGAGGAGGTGGCAGAGACTCATCAGAAGTGACTGGAGATGGATCCTCGGAAGCAGAACCTGGTTCTGAGATCTCAGATTTGAGTGGAAGTTGCTCAGAAGTGACTGGAGTCCAGAATGTTAATGAGCCTGATACCCAGTCAATCAACGAATTGAAGCAGGTGAGCCAATTGTATCCTAGGACTGCAGAACACACAGAATCAAGAGGTGTCACATAGAGTTCAACTGTAATACATTCACTGGTAGGAAATAGTACAGGCAGTGTAATGAACTTGGTTATAACATGATTGGTGGTGCCATTGAAAAGTCTGAGAGCAATAGGTGGAGTAGGTGAGGTAGGAATAGCATGTGTCTGAATGAAAGATGAATCCATAAAACAATGGGTAGAACCCGAATCGACTAGAGTGCTATATGAAATTGTACAGGGTGTAGGGAGAGCATGGATGGTACTACAAAGCAGAATATGAAGGGCATTGGGGTCAGAAAGAGTGGAAGCATTGAGTCTTACCTGCATTGGCTGCACACAAGGGGGAACAACACAGTCCTCAGCTTGTGTGGTGTCCAGAGGACCACTCCCTATTTTTTCGAACCCAAAGCCAGGTTGGAAAGAGGCATGAACCTGTGGGTCGAGGGACCCACAGAAGCCAACATAGGAGCCGAAGCAGATAATCCAGATGCCCAGGCTCTAGCCACAGAAGAGGCAGAGCAGGAACATTCTTTGGCACAATGCCCCAGATTACTGCAGAACAAGCATAGATTGTTGTCCATGCGACACTGATGTTCTTGTGGCAAGAGCTTGCCATCTTGACCAACCTTGTCATTCAATTCTGGCCTCCACTGCTGAGGAGGCTGCAAGGAATGGGGTGGGTGACTACCAGCATAGTGGGGATAGCTCAGATGGGGTGTGTATTGACCTGAAACGAGGTGGGAAGGCATTGGGGTGACTGCAGGGCAGTTTGTAGGAGCTCTAACAGAGCTATCCAGAACCCGCAGACCCCAAGGCTGGTGGGATTCCCATGTATGCTTGGACTGGCATTCCTAGTACTGACTATTGATCCCTTGAGTTAGTTTAATCATCCTGCGCTTTGTGGTAGGTTTCCCAACATGAGAGATCTCATCCTTAATGTGACCTGGAAACCCAGAATAGAGTCAGTGGCATAAGGATTTATCATCCCAGTTGGTGCACTGTGCAAGCCTGTTGAACTGTACAAGATACTTGGACAGTTTCTGCAAATCCTTCATAACGAGGACATCCAGATCATTCTTGGCATCCCCTTCCAGGTTCACTACCTGAAGTTATCCTCTAGCATGACAACAAAAACCTCCCAAGAGTGAAGGAACTCATCATCAGCATAGGGATTGGAGAGGATCAGCATAACGAGCTGAAGCGTGATATCACAAAGATATGCGAGAGTGAAGTTGACCTGGGAATGTCCATCCAAGTATTGGGAAGGATTGTTCCAGAAGTAAATTTGGCACTGCATAATGAACTGCTCCAATTTCTCAGCACTGGAACTGTCAAAAGTATCTGGCTTTTGAACGTTGTGTTCCCAACATGTTCCTGATGTACCCCAGGCAGATTCCACAACTCTCAAAAGAGCTTCGGCAAGCTGGTCTTCCCAGGAGTGGTGCACAAGAGGTGTGTGCCTGGGATTGTTGACATCATCCTCATCACCGTCATCCCCTGAGTCTGAGGATGGTGGAGACGGAGGGTTGGGCTGAGAAGGAGGTGGAGGTGGCAGCCCAATGGTACCACCATTGGAACCGTGACCCTCAGGAGTTTCCTGGTCTGCTGTGACTGTACCATATGGTGGTGGGGTGCCATCAAGAGGAGCCTGAGCAGATCTGAGGTTCCCAGCTGCAGGAACAGAGAGTAATTGAGAGGAAGTCAAGGGTGGACCCAAGAAAGTAGCACTAGGAGGTGGTGCTGGGCTGGGTGTTACCCAAGACGGTGTAGAAGGTAGAGAACCTGAAGTACTCCTTGGAGGCTGTTGCCTTGTAGCTGCACAGGTGGCACAAGCACCCACAGCATTGGTATGACTAGCAGTATGCGCTGTGCAAGTAACCGAAGTCCCAGTTGGAGCCATGATAGAAGAGATATCCAAGGTATAAGTATTCATATACTGTTATGTACCAATTCTCTTCCTGCTTAGAAGTGGTTGCGAAGGCACCCGGAGGGTGCAGGAAAACTATAATGGAAACCTGAAGTGAGTACAGGTATGGGAATGGGAGCAGGAGTGCAGAAGTGAACCGTGGCTTCAGCATATGTGCTGTGCCACCTGGATATCCCCAGGGAATGGTTTGTATTTCACAACAGATGATATCCAATGTAAGGAAACATTCCAGAGTATGCAAGGGGCTTTGCCACTACACTAGGTAGTGGGGGAGAGACCCAAAGGAAAACCCGGAGTGGGTTTTGGAACTTAGAGTAGGAAGAAAGTGTACAGAATTGACACAAATACTGAAGACTACCTAGTACATTTGGAAGGCTATTTATATGTACTAGTAAGATGTAGGTATGAATCCGGAGACAGAATACTAAGTGTAAGTAAATGAAATAAAGACTGGGCAAAGAGGAGTAGTGGCACAAATGACACACTCAGAATGAAGAATAAGAAACTAAACTACATTGACCATAATGAAACATACAAGTGAGAATGGAAGAGAGGAGTAATGGTATAATGACGCAGTGAGGCCATCATAAGAGAAACTATGTATCCAAAGTATCCAATAGAAAACCTGATGGGTTCTGGGTATGTTCCCAGGCAGGAACATTGGGAAGTGTAAACCCGAAGCAGGTACGTTCCGGGAATGGACTGGGTAAGTTGGAAGGTCACGTGGGGACCTTTGGTAATGTCGGCACAATATAGCCAGGCATGGATATAACAAAGCACTTGCATGTTATCAATTTCCTGAATAGCTTGCTCTCCACAAGATGAATAAAACAATGAAAATGTTTGTAGCCATGATAGGTTATCCTCACACAGGTCACTCACAGATCTCCATGGCTTAAAGAGAATCAGCACCAGGTGGGCATGATGATCAACAGCATCCTTTTTGTCTTGTCTAGGTATAGATGGTCCACATGGCACAGGAACAAAAAAAGATCTAGATTCACATAATGAGGTGAAGTAAGTAAGGTGTTCAGGATGCTCAGATAGAAATTTTACACATTTACAAGATTTCGGACCTCTCCTATGACTGGTAAATTGTTCCTCATCATCTGAACCACTGTCATCAGAATTGGCATTATACTGAGGACTGTTAGCATCCAACGCATTACTGTGCATAGACTTCAATAGCATTTTATCAATATGAGAAATGAAATCCCAGAGACACAGGTGTTGGAGCTTGCATCAGATGTATATGCATTGGTACCATGTGTGAAAGGGGAATGTTGCAATAGACTCTGAGAGGCATTAGAGCATGAGGGGTAACACTCTGGAGAAGGTAACTGAGATTCAATATATTGTTCAAAGGATGTCCAGTATAAATTATGGAACTTATGACTGGTAAAATGATCATCAAAATCTATAAGATACAAGGCAACTTGCTGAGAAGAAAGCTCCTGATGTGAAAGCATAGTGAAAGCACATTTCTGTAGCAATTTTTTGGTGTGTATCTGTAAATCATCCTCTTCAGGAATATGCAGTCAAGAAACTTCATCAAGTTTCTTGACTGCAAGTTCCAATGCCACAAAAGCTACATGAGTTTTTAGCTGTGTTTTAGATATGTAATTACAGATATATATAAAAACAGCCTTTGCTGCAGGGCCTGACAGAATGAATTTTATATCCATGTTAGACCTGATGCTTTCAATAATGGTAGCATTAAAGTTGTTCATGAAAATATCAAGGCAGTGTAGACAAATTTCACCAGTACCCTCATTAAAAATGCTGCAATCTATTTTATCCCCTTTCCCAAGACCAAAGTGACATTCCTTGACCTCACCTGGTTTCCAATATTTATAGCAGGTGGAAGAGTGTGCATGTGTCTGACACTGCTTGACAATGAAATGTAAGTCCTTTTGTCGCAAATCAGAGTAATCTTTTGAGGAAAACTCTTCCTGTGCAATACCTGCGATGTAACACAGGTGGTTCAAGGATGAAGGAATGGAGGCATCAGGACAAGGATCAGGGGGAACACTGTTTGATATGGTATCATCAAAGAAGGCTAGTAATCTATCACAAAATTCAATGTCTCCCTGTATTTGTATATGATCCTTTAATTGGTCAGGATTTGAAGCTCCCTCAATCCAAATAACAAAGTGACAATGGAGTGAATCATGTCCCTGAGCCTCTACACAGCTGTAATAAGCTTTTGTAACACCAAAAACACCTTCATTAGTGTTTATACTGCAACATGGCTTATACCCCAACAAAGACATTATAAATTGGTTCATGCATGAATTAAAGAACTTAGAGGCAATGGCAGGGTTCCTTGCAATTAAAGTAGCCTGAGTCCAATAATTGTAATTATTTTCAGTTAATAAATCATTAATATCAGTTCCCAAGGATGCTGCCAACAATCTAACAATCAGATTGTAAACATCTGCAGGATACATAGAAAGTTGGAAGCCCTTTCTCAACAACCAATGCACAAATCTCATTTCTCAGTGTTACATGGCTCGCAGTGGAATCTGGAACAGTAGAGGTAACAGTTCTTGCTTGACACATTAAATCCAGAACCTTTTTTTTCCTCTGCAGATGAACTGAAACTGCATGAATTTCATCTGGGGATACTGAGGCAAACATTGATGCAACCCAATCAAAACTGAGCTCTTTACACTTAGCCATGTGTTCTGTACGGATCCGCACGGAATCCGTGCGGAATCCATACGGAATTTTCGGAGTCCGTGCGGAATCTGCACAGATTTTTTTCATTTTGGCAGAGGTTTTTTTGGGTCTGTACAGATTCCGCACAGATTCCGAAAATTCCGTACGGATTACGCGGAATTCCTCGGAATTCCGCATTACAGACCTGAAAATTCTGTACAGATTCTGTACAGAATTTTATTATACTTGTTTCCTTGCATGTGACACTCTGCATTAAGCATGACACTAGGTGTTGAGTGTGATACTAGGTGTTGAGTGTGACACTATACGTTAAATGTGACACTATAAGCGTGACACTAGGTGTTGAGTGTGACACTATACATTAAATGTGACACTATAAGCGTGACACTAGGTGTTGAGTGTGACACTATACATTAAATGTGACACTATAAGCGTGACACTAGGTGTTGAGTGTGATACTAGGTGTTGAGTGTGATACTATACATTAAATGTGACACTAAAGTGTGACACTAGGTGTTGAGTGTGATACTATACATTAAATGTGACACTATAAACGTGACACTAGGTGTTGAGTGTGATACTAGGTGTTGAGTGTGACACTAGGTGTTGAGTGTGACACTATATGTTAAATCTGACACTATAAGCGTGACACTAGGTGTTGAGTGTGACACTATATGTTAAATGTGACACTATAAGCGTGACACTAGGTGTTGAGTGTGACACTATATGTTAAATCTGACACTATAAGTGTGACACTAGGTGTTGAGTGTGATACTAGGTGTTGAGTGTGACACTATATGTTAAATCTGACACTATAAGCATGACACTAGGTGTTGAGTGTGACTAAGCGTGACACTAAGCGTTGAGTGTGACACTAGGTGTTGAGTGTGACACTAAGTGTTGAGTGTGACACTAAGCATTGAGTGTGACACTAAGTGTTAAGTGTGACACTAAGCATTGAGTGTGACACTAAGTGTTGAGTGTGACACTAAGCATTGGGTGTGACACTAAGCGTTGAGTGTGACACTAAGTGTTGAGTGTCACACTAAGCATTGAGTGTGACACTAAGTGTTAAGTGTGACACTAAGCATTGAGTGTGACACTAAGTGTTAAGTGTGACACTAAGCATTGAGTGTGACACTAAGTGTTAAGTGTGACACTAAGCATTGAGTGTGACACTAAGTGTTGAGTGTGACACTAAGCATTGGGTGTGACACTAAGCGTTGAGTGTGACACTAAGTGTTGAGTGTGACACTAAGCATTGAGTGTGACACTAAGTGTTAAGTGTGACACTAAGCATTGAGTGTGACACTAAGCGTTGAGTGTGACACTCTGCATTAAGCGTGACACTAAGCGTTGAGTGTGACACTCTGCATTAAGCGTGACACTAAGCGTTGAGTGTCACACTAAGCGTTGAGTGTCACACTATGCATTGAGTGTGACTAAGCGTGACACTAAGTGTTGAGTGTCACACTATACATTAAACATGACACTATGCATTAAGTGTGACACTATACATTAAACATAACACTATACATTAAGCATGACACTAAGTATTGAGTGTGACACTATGCATTAAGCATAACACTAAGTGATGAGTGTGACACTCTGCATTAAGTGTGACACTAAGTGTTGAGTGTGATACTATACATTAAGCATAACACTATGCATTAAGTGTGATACTATGCATTGAGAATGATACTATATATTGAGTGTATCATGGATTTTGTATAGTGTGACACTTTTCACCTAGAGTTACACTTGACATGTGTGACAAGGCAGCAATGCATAAATCCACACAGAATCCATGCAGAATATGTATGGAATCCATATAGAATAATCACCTCTAATAATAATAATAGCTACTATATAAATTCTGTATGGTATCTATACAGGTCTGTACAGGTCTGTACGGATCCGCACGGAATCCGCACGGATCCGTACAGATCCGTACAGACCTCTTGGGGGAGTGTAAATTACTGTCAAAACTTGACTTTTAACCTTTAGACTAGTGTAAAGGAGAGTTTTTCACCTTTGAATAATATTAAAAACTGTGAAAATAAATGAATAATGTTCTTGAAATCAACAGTCAGAAATGTTCAACAAGTATTTTACATGATGCTGAAAAGATAGTGGGACAGGCTTTCTTGCACTTTCAGGACCACCAATACCATAAGGAAAAAGTGTTGGGTAGATCATTGGTAGTAGAGCAGGATTATTGAATTCATTAACAGGTTTAGGATCATGTGGTAATTGTAGAGATATGAAGTTCCCTGTTGTTTAAAATGTCTTAGAGCAGCAGCTCAAAGTTTGTGAGTGGGAGCATTAGCATCTACATTGGTGATCACTACACTCTGAAAAATATTGAAAGGAGACACAGGAAGCAAGACTCAAAGTATCCATTCCAATAGCTTCATGGACATCAATATTTCCCAGGTTTGCATACCCTGCTGTCAAAACATCTGCACTGTCACTTGCTGGAATATGCTCAACATGGATAGGTGGCAATATTTCAGAATCAAGACCAGCCAGTCTGTTGTGATCAATCACAATGTGTGTGGCAAGGGCAGGCTCTTGTGCAGGGGGGTCAGTAAGAACTTTTTGTGTGAACATCTGTGTTATCTTAGTGAGTTCAGATATGATTTCCTGGCCTTCCAGGGCATAGCTTGGGATACTCCAGTGGCCTTTCCCTTGTTTAAGGGATCCTGGGTCTAATATTTGGGTATGCAAAATTTTGTGGTCAGCAGTGCTTAGCCCACTGTGTTGCAGTAGCCATTCATGACTTTGGCTGGCCATTCACCTGCTGATGTAGATTCTATCAATGTGTGACTGTGGCCCTGGTCATCCATCAATTTTTTGTTCATAGGTAAATCAATTTCATCTGGGTTCTCAGTGCACCAGCCATCTATCATGTCAAATTTTGTCTTGATTTCTCATAGTGCATTCACTGCTATGTGATCATCTGGGTGTGCTGGGAGTCTGTCTGCTGAATCTTCAACCAAGTTGAAGTCACCTAGCATAAGATTGGGGTGGGGGGTGTTAGTTGAATCAAAAAATTGTCCTACTAAGGGCCAAAAGATTTGCTTGTCAGGATCACATGTTGGTGAGTAGATATTAAGGATTTTTAGACCATTGTTTTGTGACTTCCATGGAAGTGTTAGGAGCAGGGCTTTACCTGTGATTATCTCTTTGCATGTTGCTCCTGCCCATGCTGTTGTCTTCTTGCATAGAACAAATGCCACTCCCACAATATTGGGGTTTTCAGGTGTGGGGGAGTTGATAATCCTCATTTGCTTACTAAATTTGGTTTGTAGTGTTAGGAGGTCATCTTCTTTCAAGTGTGTCTCTTGTAGTGCAATAATATCTATGTTTCATTGCCAGAAAAGCTGACTTATGTGGGTCCACTTTGGTCTAGTGTTGTGGGGCCTCCTGCCCCTCTCATGTTGAGGGAGCTATTGTTATGTTTGCATGCATTGTTTTACAGCCTTTTCTCCCCATTGTTCCTAGTCTGGAACAATGCCTCAGCATCTTGCATGGGGTTGTGTGAGTCAGAGAGAGCCAGGTGTCTACCTCTGTAATCTCTGCTTCCATCATTGGGGGATTGGGCAGTAGATAGACCCTCACCTCTTCTGGAAGCTGGGATGTGCAAATTGTCTGAATACAAAGCATTGTGAGCTTTGAGTCAATCAAGAGCTTTCCAAACCTTTTCATGCCTAACTAGAAGCAGTTTAGCATTACACCACAACCATTCTTGGGATGGTGCAGAAGACCCAATAAACAAAACACAAATAGGGGTAACCACATCTTCAATTGCAACAGGCAGAATATTCTCCAATCTCGAAAATTTTTGGGGATATATAATAACATGACCCTTAACACCTTGCTGAGCACTAGGAATATCAAGATTCTGGTTACTTTTGCAAAGCTGTATTATGCATACTTTTGCTTGGCAACATGTGATCATAGACTCTTCAACAATGGTCAGATCCTGAAGTTCCTCAGGCAACAGGCCAATATAGTTATGGTTTGCCAGAGATAGAGGAGGAATCTTCCCTTTTTTAAGTTTTCCAGAACATTCATTACACAAATTTACATTCACAGATGACAGTGTTCCCAAAGTTGAAATGCCAGTGGGATCAAGTAAAAATTCCTTCAATGGGCCTTCAGTGAAAGGCAGAGGTACCAGACAAAGAGGTGCTTGAATATACAAAGGGAACCTAAGAATATCCAAGTTAAAGTCACAGACCTGAAACAGTTGAACCTTTCATTTTAAGGTACAAGGATGAGCAGCATGCACAAACATTTGTAGAAAGGGCATTCAAATTTGTATTGTTACAAAATTCATTAATGAGTTGCAATTTTTTTTCAGATGACAGCAGTTGAGGCCAAGAAGCACATATTGAGTTCAGGGCAGCCTGTTCATTATCAACATATTCCAGAGCTCCAGCACTGTTATAATCTTTGCACAAACAGGCTATGAATCTCCTCAGTTGGACACAAAGTTGTCAAACATTTGAGATAGAGCTAACATAAATACCAACAACATTAAGTAATCTTTTCAAAGGAACAAAATTTATAGAAGAAACCACATTATCAACTTCCATCTGTAAACACAAACAGGGGCAGGAGTGCAGCTTGCCAGATGAATGGGTAGGAATGAGCTGAGTGCAAAAAGACATGCAGATCAACAATGGTGAGGCAGCACATGAACCACTCAATAGATGGTTAGTGATGTTGACACATAAATCCTCCAGAGTTGAGGCATCATACAAAACAGGTAAGCCATATCAGGACACAAACTGTTCAAGATCAGGTTTCCAAGGCAGTCCAGATTATTAAAAACCACAGCAATTGGAGAAATGGAAGGAGAAGGTGGAGGTTTGAAGCAATAGCAATACAAATCCAACATATGAACAAGATGGGGATGATGCAAATCTGTCCCAGGCAAGAAAATACCAAAAACTTTTGCAACCTCAGCTAAACACAGAGATGAAACAGATGATTGTAAAATGCAAGTAAGAAAGAAATTACATAGCTCATTAATCCCAGAAAAGCAGTCACTAATCATCCAACACAAATCACCATTATGAGCCATGAAGCAATGACCAGAAAAAATGTGATGAAGGATTAGCTGGCGGCATTCAAAATCATCCACCTCAACATGGGATATAGAATGTAACAGAGACAAAAATTCCAAATCAGGGCGGATGCAGGCAAAAAATGCAGTAATATTGAATATGCAGCCTAATACATGAACAAGATCAAGTCTGATGAACTAGTTAAGCTGGGAGAATACACAGTTGTTACCTCACAAGAGACTGTGGAAGTATCGGGACACATTGACAATGGTGGAATGCATATGACAGGATGCAGATCTGCACATATAGTTAACAAAAGTTTGCCTATTTTGAATAAAAGATACACTTACTGATCAACTCCATCGGAGTGTAGCAAGGAATGTAAGGAAAAACAAGAAAAACTTTCGACGAGAGAGATTTGCGACATTCGTTGTACCATGATCAACCCAAGCGAAATGCCTGGACTACTATCCAATAACACACATATTTTCAGGGAACACACAATCAAACCAGCAGTGGTTGTAACAGTAACCAGGGCACTATTAATCCCAGGTTGCAATAGTACGCCTGATGTGTGTAACAGCAGACAGAGAGACAAAACACCCAATTAGCAGATCATCGTACATTGCATCGATCACAACTCCATTCAGGAGAATGGACATTGGCTGGTACGAGTGAGGGGGGAAAAGAATAAATGAAGAACAAAAAGGGAGACAAGACAGCAGGCAGAGTTATAACATGAGACAGAGGGACGCTGAAAGGGGACCGACAAAGGTGAATTAAGGAGGATGCCGAAATAATTCAAACTCAACTGCACAGCATGAAATTTACTGCCAAAAGTTTCAGAAATACGGTCCCCATAACCCTACTAACTAAAGTTAGTGGGAATAAAGTAACCATTCACATTAGGCCTTTCTCTCAACCTCGTGTTCAGTTAAGATTAGCATGTTCGTAATAAGAGAGAGGATGTATGGAATCGAAGAAACAGCATTGGTCCTCGATCAACGAACGCTAGCGCGCACTCCCCTACAGAATGTAAATCTCACCACTCCAACACACTTCGCAACGATCTTTTAAAAGTACACAGACCAAAAGAAAAATGACATAATGTACAAGAAAATGTGGAAAACAGTGTATTTACACTGCACCCTTCAGGGTTAAGTAACGATTACAAGCAGCAATATTTTGCATGCAGACTACCCTCCATATTTCCTTTCCCCCCCATCCCCACCACTAAAAGCCACATAAGTTCACAAACCACCAAATTCCTCCCAAAAAAACCCCACATCTTCATCGCCCACCAGAACCCCCTGACCACCAACGCCAGTGGCTCCTGTACTGCCTGAGACACCGCCCCATGAGCTATCTGATTGTTGGTTTTTGACTACCTGTTTGTTGGAAGGATGTTAGTTACGTTGAAGAGAGAGGAGGTGAAAAGAAAAGAAGAGGAAAGGAAAGAGAAAGGAAGATAAGGAGGGAGGGAAGCCTCGAACGCATAGTGCCGTTCGGGGCACAACACACCGCAGCGCATACGACACACCCACAGTGTCAAGACGACGGGGTAAATGGGTATGGCACAGGGCAAAGCTCCGTCCAGACACAGTCACACAAAGGCCCAAAGTGCACATATGGGCGAAAGAGGGTGAGGAAGATGGGTGGCTGAGAGCCAACACAGCGTGACTGCAACAGGAATGAGCAATGTTCGCGTTTACAGCTCTGAAGGTCACCATGCCGCGACTAGCCAGCAAACGCACAAGGTGCCCGACGCAGGAGCATGTCCACAATCCACTCATAATCGCAATCCCGACGCAACACAACGAAACCCCAAAGCGCACATACGAGCAAGTGAGGGAGAGCAAGATGTAGACAGAGATGGATGGGTGGTTGGGAGCCAGTACAACTCCAATTCCAACGAGCAATGAAGGGCCCCCACGCCCCAGTGCAGCGCACAAAAGCACACACAACGCAGAGCCCCAGCCATTCATATCCACAAGCCAGACGCAGTCCCAACCCAACCTCACCCAACCGTACGCACACAACGCGCAAAAGAGGGAGAGAGAAAGGAGAGAAATGTATAGGCGGAGATGGTCGGGTGGTCGAGAGCTGAAAGTGAGTACAGCTACTACAGCCCCTCAGAGCCCCAACCCCCGACTGGTGCACAAGGTGCCTGACGCACACGACGCAGAAGCCCATCCAGCCATTTACCCACAGCCGTAGACACAGCACCACGAAGGCACATAGCCCAAAGTGCACATCGATCAAAGGAGGGATAGCAAGATGTGGACATGGACGAGCCCTTGAGAGCCAGCACAATTCCAACTCCAACCAGCCTGAGTTCCATACCGGGATGACGAGCCGCATCGCATCCACCCCCCACTGCCCACAACACCTCCCAACTCCCAAAGCGACCACAACGTCCAACCGCGAAACGTATGCACGCCTCGCATCTCCTCGAGCGCGTAGACCCAACTCTATGCCAAGTTACTGAAGGAGCGAGAAGGTGGAGGTTATGACACAGGGACGATGGGAATGAATGACACTGGCGGCCCCAGCGTCCCAACACAACACATACCCTCCCCCTCCCCCTCCCCTCCCCCTGCTGACAGGACCCCAATGCGCCACCCAACCAAGGTACGCGTTACCTCGCCACAGTTCAACAGGACGACAAACGCCCAGCCAGCACAACACGTCGAGGCCATCCACCGTCCAGCTTCGTACTCCCACTCCCCATTCCCCACTCCCACCCCCGCACCCAAGGCCTCAAAGCGTAGCACACAGAAAACGGGCGCCGACAGTCTTTCGAAAAGACGGCGCAGCATGATAACAAGTCCTGACCTGGACGCACAGAAAACCATCCTACGAGCTCTAGCTGGAGCAACAACTGTGCTGACTCCGTCCTCAAGCTCTTCAACTACGCACGACCACAACCCCCTCAACCTTCTATCCCCCTCTCCCCACAAAGATATCGCAGTTCACCTTACTCAAAAACTCCCTGCCTGCCCCAACCTCCCCATCCAAAAGCGCCAACATCTCTGGACATCCCTTAGAACCCTATCCACGTCCGCTTTTGAGAACGCCGGACGTGGGTCAGAGAAGGATACTGTGGTTGGTGTTGTGAATTGTGCGTGGAGGATATTTTGGTCTATCTGTTGGCAAACGGAGTGAACCTTTGAACGAAAGAATGAAAAAAAAAGGAGGAAAAGGGCGAAAGGAAGGAAGAAAAAGAGGGAAGGAGAGGGAAAGACACGAACCATACTCAAAATCAACTCCCTAACTTCCTCCTCTCCCATCCCCTCCCCCTCCCCTTCTTGTCCCCCCTCCCCCTCACCAACAACAACCCATCCAAACTTCTCCAACTCAAGCGTGACATACGTCCCTGTCAGCTTTTTCATGCTCCATACTTTCACGAGATCCACGACCTTCTTAACCAGCCCCAGATTCTTTTTGGCTGCGAAGAGCTGGTGGTGTTGCTGTAGAAGCTGGATGAGGGTCGGGTAGGAAGAGTATGAGGATATAAGGGCTGCATAGGGTGTTTGTTTGAGGAGACGCGGGAGGAGGGGGTGGGTTGGTTTTGGGAGGGGATTCGGCTGCGAGCAAAGCGAGCATTAGTTTACGAAGAAAAGGGAGGGGGGGAGGAGCACGTACCTTCCCTCTAACAATCAATCCAAACAACCAATGTTTCTTCACAGCTTCCAGCTGGATCGCACTAGGATACCCAGGCACCAAAATAACATACTCCATCATATCTTCTGCCTCTTCCCACCTTTGCACGCACGCCAATATCATTCCGCCCAGGTAGAAGTATGTGAGGACGTCTGTGACGCTTATGTCTCCTGAGATGTCGGAGACTGTTTGGTGAGAAGAGCAGGAGGACGGGCGGGAAGATGCGCGTTGTTAGGGATGTTTGGAGGATGAGGGGGTGGATGGGGGTGAGGGTTGTAGAAGGGTAGATGCGGAGGGTGAGGAGGAGGGGGAGGGCTTGTTGTGGCTTTTTGCATTGTTAGCGTTGTGAGAAGTAACAAAGGATAAAGAGGGTGTTGAGAGGGAATAGAGAATAATGAAGGGAAAGGAGGGTAATAGTGGAGCAAGAACTCAAACACAAACACAGACACAGACACAGATGGGGAGGAAACTTGTTGACAACTACCAAGTTACAGAGTGTTTATATACTGAGTAAGTCTACCAAAGTCCTAACCAAAGTCCTGTAACTAAGGTAACTGACAGCTGTCAATCTGTCAATCACAAATCTGTCAATCAAGTATCTGTCAATCACAGATCTGTCAAGTATGACAGGTGACAAGTGACAGCTGTCAAGGAAGCTGTGCAACCCAGAATATCTAACAAGCGTATACTAAGAGAGAGGAGGGGGAGACGTACGACACCAGCTTCATATGTCGCTTTTTGAATTACTTTTTCCAGCGCCAGAACTAGTCTTTCTCAGTACGAGTGGGAGATAAAAGGATAAGAGAAGGGGACAAACCACGATCAGGAGCAGCTCTAGCTTGCTCAACATCATAATCATTACAAAACTCTTCTAGAACTCCCAACGAAGGGGCAAAGCAACCGAAGCACTCAACCGTGCGCACCCACCCCACCCCCATCAGTCCCCCCCAACCCCCCTAAAAACCGAACGAAAGAACTCACAAAATATACAAAACGTCCAACGTATTCTCTCTCACATCGAGCACATCGAGGGGGTCCTGACCGCTCGAGAGGGGACTTGCCCAGACCAAACCATTTGTTGCACGTGGGATCCCTCTAGTCCGGTAGGCCGAACCGTCTAAGACGAGATCACGCTTGCGTCACATGACTGGCGTGGGGGTATCTCGTCGATAGACGGTCCGGTAAAACTCGTTTGCATTTTAGTATATCGTTTCTTACGACTGTCCCACCTTGGTCCCCTGCTGTGGTACCTCGCTGGGACATCAGAACCATATAGGTACTCATAATATAGTTCTATGCAAAGTTGAAAGTTGAAATATCATGAAATTACTGAGAAATATGTGGGGCAATAACGTAACAACCCACTATAGCAGTATTGTACAGGTCTCAGTTCAGAATTCATACACTGCTTCTTTCTTCACTGTTACACCTAATAATCTCTCTGAAATATATACAAGAGCTAATAAATGTATATGTGTTGAAAAACAATAGGGTATATTGTACATGAGGGAGGGAGGAACATTTGCGGAAAGCAAAGCGTAAGGAACGCTACACCAAAACGTTAACGAGTTTTACCGGTCTGCCTATCAACAAGATAGGCCACGCGCCCTCACATGACAAAAAGCGTGATCTCGTTCCCAGGATAGGCAGACCGGCCCTCCGGTCTAGGATCCCTCTAAGGGTGTGCGCGGCTGCTTGGATGTGGTTGGATGTGGTTAGGATTTGGAGGGGCCATGGTTTGGTCATCTGTGTGTGTGGGCAGCAATCACGTCGAACAACTTGAGGTGATTGTTGCGCCGAGAACGGGAGGGTGTTTGGCAGATCAAGTGCGGATAAACAAAAAACGTCACGCGGTAACGCGGTAACGCACGGCGTGATTATTGTAAGAACATTGTATCATAGTATGGGCTCGCAAGTCTTGTATGGCAAATGTGGCCAACAACTGAAAATACGTCGTCTGCTTTGTTTCTAATGTAGGTTCAATGAGATTAGCACATTACTTACGTTCGTAATTAGAAAGAGGAGGATATACTAGTGGATTCGAAGAAATTGTGTTGGTCCCGGTCATGTACTGACGTCCCTTAACTCCCGACGAACATCAACGCGCACTCCCTTAGCACTCCCCTCCAGAGTCAAAATCATACCACTCAAACACACTTCCGAACTACTCTAAATGATGATATTTTAAAAGTACACAGGCCGAAAAAAAAAAGGGATTACACCGTAACGATTGCATATTGCATACATGTAGACCACCACCCTCCCTATTTCCTCCCTCTCCCTCCGCAAATACAATCCACAAACTACCAAATTCCTCGCAAAAAAGACCCACCAAATCACCCTGCCCACCGACGCCAGTGCCGCCTGACGCACAGCCCCACGTGCCGTCTAATTGTTGGCTTTTGACTACCTGTTTGTTGGGAGTCGTTAGATGTGGATAAGAGAGGAGAAGGGGAGGAAGAAGATGAAGAGGAAAACAAAACGCAGCGCATACGATACATCCACATAGTCAAGATCACGGAGGAAAATGGGCACGATGGAGGAGTTCGACAGCCGCAGCAGTCGAAACGAAAGCACAGCCATGCACACACAACGCACGAAGGACTGGGGAGGAGGGGGAGCCGAAAGCCAGCACAACGGGAATGAGCAACGACCAGCATAGACAACTGCAACTACAATCCCAACCAATGAACGTTCAAAGCACCGCACAACCCCTACCAACTGTGCACACAAACGCACAAAGGGCGAAGGAGAGGAAGGTGGGTGGTTGTGGACTGGTAGCCTATACAGCCTCTCAGAGCCCCAAGCCCCAACTGGCGCACAAAAGCATATACAACGCAGGAGCCCATCCACCCACATCCACAGCCTGAGTCGCATTCCCAACCCAGCCTCACTCAACTGTACGCGCAAAGGAGGGAGAGAAAGGAGAGAAAGCGTAAACGGGGGGTAGAGAGCTGCACAGCTCCAATGGGAGGAACGAGAAATGCGTATACAGCCCTCCATACTCCCAGTCTCACACATTTCCAATCCAACCTCACCCAACCGTGTGCACGATGCGCAGAGGACGAAGCCCAGCACACCTCCAGCAGGACCTAGCATCGTACACCCCAGCCTGAATCCCGTACCGAATGCAGACCCAGCCATTCATATTCAGGTATTTATTCGTTTTCCGTTTCCGTAGAATCCCGACGCGAAGAAGAGGTGATATGGCATCCTCCTCGCACACTGACACCCTGCTGACACCCCTTGCCCAGCGTCGCCCTCAGCACTGGTGCCTGAGGCATCGCCTCATGATTTTTCTGATTGTTTATTTTTGGCTACCTGTTGTTGGGAGGGAGGGATGATCAACTCGGTTGGAGATAGGGGAGGAAGGACGGAATGAAGAGAAAGGAGGAGAAAGGAGGAGAGGGGGAGAGTCCTAGCACAACACAACGTATCGCATGAGACACGTCGACACAGTCAGGAACACAGAGGTAATGGATACAAAGCAAAACTCCGTCTGGCCGCAGCAGTCCCAATGAATGCCCAACCGTGCACACACGACGCGCGGAGGACGAAGGAGGGGAGGTTGAAAGCTAGCACAGCTCCAACGAGCAACAATCGCGTATACAGCCGTACAGCCGTATAGCCACAATCCCAACCCAACTCAACGAAGGGCCAAAGCGTAGCACAACCCCCACCCAGGGGGACGCGCACGAAGGACGAATGAGGGGAGGAGTCAAAAGCCAGCATGACTCCAATGAAAACAAGCAACATAATCCGCATAACCGAACGCCCAAAGCGTAGAACAACCCCCACCCAGGGGTGCACGCACGAAAGAGGGAGGAGGTGGGAAGTCAAAAGCCAGCACAACTCCAATGTGAACAAGAAATGCTAGCATATACAGCTATACAACCGCCTTCCCAACCCCACAAAGGCCCAAAGCGCCCCATAACCCCAGCCAGACGCCCACAACGTGCGAAGAATGAAGAGTGGAGAGGGTCGAAAACCAGGATGACTCCAACAGGAACTGAGAGCGTATATAGCCCCGACTAGCGCGCAAATGCAGCAAAAGCACTGACAACGCATACGCCCATCATGTCCACCCACAGCCGCATCCACAGTCGCCAACCCAGCGGAGTCCCAACGTCCAAAGCAACGCAGAACCCCACCTCCATCAATCCACACACAGCACACTGTGCACAACCCCAAACTGCCCCCAACGCAAATGCACATCTCGATCGTAGACCCAATCCTACACCGCGCTGGGCATGAACACGGAGAAAGACGTTGACGAGGATGAGGACGGGTTTTAGGCGGGAACGTAACGTGTGTAGAGACGTAGTTCGTTTAGTTGCATTTCGCTGCTGCGTCATCTAGGTGCGCGAGGAACGATTGACTGTTGGCGGCGGGGTGGGTGCGAGTCAGGTTGATAAGATAGGAAGGGAAGTGGGGGAGGACATACTTGAAAGCAAACACATGTTCATACTTGTGCACAAATTCAACAGCTGGAATAGTTCCCACACTACATCCCACGAGAGCGATGCTATCCACCATAGTATCAGCCTTCTACCCTTCATACACAAGGAAACGAAAAGACATACGATCCGCAATGCAAATACCCTGCAAACTCAAATCGAGGACCCAGGGCAAGGGGGCACGCCAACAGTAATTTCCCATGGGGGGTAGGGTAGGTAGGGTCAGGCCGAAGGCCTGAAAATTTTTTATGGAACCCTCTATAACATGGCTTGACCCGGCTTTTTCTGAAGTTTTATAACATGTTTACTGCTCTATAATTCATGTAATTTCACTTTTATTTGTCTAGATAAATGTCAAATAGATTAATAGTGATTTAAGACATATATAGTTGTACTCAAGACTAAGTTCAATCATGACCATAATCAATATTCATTAATAAATTGAAAGGACTTGAGATGAAGCTTATCAATACATTCGAGTATGCATTAAAACTCTTGAGTCCCACTTATTGACTCTAGTATACTGTACCATTTTAATCAATTTAACACAGGATAGGCACTGCGACAAGAAAAACCTCAAGGCCAATTCATCCTACATGCTACTATCCGTGATAAATCCATGATATCAGTACCTTTCAACACTAGGCCTCTGTTATGCATGACAGCTGCCAAATTTCATCATAACACAAGGTCCCCGTGATGTGTGACTGTTGAATTGATTTAAATGGTACAGTGCTACCACTTAGTAGCTTTAGTTGACTGGTCTTTTCCTTCAGTTCAGTGTGAAATAGGAGAATATAGCTGCAATAGTAACAATTATATTTAAAGTCAATGTCTCCGGCCATTAATTCGAAGATTGAGCACTATTACTTATATATTTAATACTTAAGTACTTCAAAGTTCAAATTAATATAGTGATCTTCAATATATATGTCTATATCTATTGTTTAAATAGACTACATATGAAACAGGAATGCCCAAGACCTTATTGCTTGCATCACTATATTTCAACTGTAGGTTTTCTAATTTATCTACTATGCCACTGTTATTCCAGCATTCACAGACTTGTTATGTAGTTCCAACTTTGTATACTTCTAATCTTGTAAATTATATTGACTACTTGATATATATATGCTCACAATAGATGATGGAATATTTTCCCAATTGGAACCTTCAGTGACTCAACCTGTGGACCTGCAAGCAATACATAGATGAAGACACAGAGAAACCAAAGAGCAACTGTAGGTTAGGGCAGCTTAAAATAGATTATATTCTTTAAATGGAAATTTGATCGGATTAGTAAGCGAAATAGGTAGGTAGGGTAGGGACTTGATTTAAAAAAAATTGACCCCAGGTCATTCATTTTTTTTTGCGTGCCCCCCTGGCCCAGGGTATGTATATATAATTTGCGATATCTATCCGTAACCTCATCAGCTCATCTCCCCTCGAGTTGAAGAAGGGTACTTACAAGGAACGTACATCCTCACATACTGCGCAAAGAAAAACGGATATAAGTTAAAGCTAAAAAGTGCGAGGAGGAAGGAAAGGAAAGGATGTACACTTTCTCCAGGAAGGAACCACTTCGTTACGTTCAACTGCCCGAACACTTCAGGAACTGCTGCGGGAACCCGACGAGTTGCACCATGAGGTCATCTTCATTCTGTGGTACGAGTTAGCAAGGTTGTATGGTGCAGGGCACTTAGTCACCTCCACTTTTGTATAACCAAAATTAAGCCGCGGGAAATCATTTTTTTCCTTATTCCTCTGGCCAAAATAATTCTTTTGGGAAGAGGAACCAAATGCCCAGACAAAATTTCGAAATTCCCAAAACTGATGGAGTTATGATTTTTTTCTGACCCAAATTCCGCCGCCTTATATAATCATTACCATATGTGGTAATATACTACTTAATTTGGTAATATTAGTCATCAAGTGTAGCTGCAAGTGACTGCAATTGCCTCGGGAATTCAATGGTGAGAGGCAAATGAGAGGTATAAGTAATGTCTAATGTCAGTATAAAAACTATTCCATCTTCATTTGTGCTTATTTAGCCTCCATATTAGTTTGACAGAGATCTATTCAAGCACTTATATCAGATTTTCTTCCAGTTGGGTATCAGTGGGATATCAGTGTGTCACTTTACTGACCAAATTCACAATGGAGTTTTGGTAAAAGAGGAACACAGGAGCTAGTACGACACAGGGGACAATGGGAACAAGCAGCACTGGTGGTCCCAAAGTGCCAACAAACACATACCCGACCCCTCTCGACCCGACCACGACCCACCAGCCAACGTGGTCAACAGGATGACCAATGCCCAACCAGCACCACTGTCCACCATCAGGCATCAACACCCCTCACCCAATGCTCAAAGCCTTAAAGCGTGGCACACAGAAGATTGGTGTCAAATGTCAAAAGTCAACATGACTCTAACAGGAAACGGGAGCAAGTATCATGAAAGTGCATACCTGCTTTCTCGAAGTCTGAGGCAGATAGGGTTTTGAGGGATGTGCAGGTGCAGGTGGAGATGTTGGCATTGTTGGATGGGGAGGTTGGGTGTGGGAGGGAGTTTTTGAGTAAGGTGAGCTTTGATTTGGGGTTTGGTATTAGGTTTGGGGGGTGGAGCGGGGAGGGGGTTGGTGTGCGATACTGGGGGGGAGAGGAAGGAATCAGCATAGTGGTAGTTTGCGGCTCGAGCTAGGGTTCATAGGATGCTTTTCGGTGCTTTAGCACACCAGGTCCAGGTACTGATTGCTTGTGGCCTGTCGGTGCCATCAGGGGATCGGAGAAAGATACGGTACTTGAAGCTGTGAATTGTGCATGGAGGGTTTTTTGGTCTATCTGCGAATGAAGTGAGCATAAGAAAAAAAAGGAGAGGGAAGGATGGAAGAGAACAAACCATACTCAAAATCACCGCCCTAGCCTCCTCTTCCCCCATTATCCCCTCTAGTCCCTCCCCCCCTCGCCATCACCAGCAACAACCTTCCCAATCTCCCCCAGCCCAAGCGTCACCCCTGTCCCTGTCAAAGTTTCATGCTCCATACTTTCACTAGGTCCACAACCTTCTTTATAGGGCCCAGGTTCTTCTCATCTGTGAAGAGTTGGTGGTGGACTGAAGGTTTTGCAGATGTTGTTGATGTACACACTGACAGGTGGGGTTTGAATATACTAACCTTCCTGGTGGAGGGGATAGTTTAGTTCAAGGATGGCAGCTGAGGAAAACTGACTCGGTAGGTATATCACTGCTGGCAGGCAACTTTTTTGCAGTTGGCAAAATCCATGTAAATTTGACATTAATAATGTTATATATTGGGTACATATATGCCATCGCAAGATGTAGACAAAATGTAAGCAAAATCCATTACTATAAATGGAAATAATTTCCATATATAAGAAAACATTTTGCAAATATTTTGCCTATGTTTTACAATTATTTTGCCAATTGCAATATCTAATGTTATTGCTGTCGATTTTGCCGGCCAATGGCAATGGCAAAATAGTTGCCTGCCAGCTGTGTATGGGCGTAGCAGCAGTAGGAATGGAATTGATGGCAGCAAGATGGCAGGCCAAACATTACCAACTGAACAGTCAGCACAGCACCAAGGCGGTATCTACTTATTCTTATCGACTGTCACTTGCCTTTGCTTCTAGCTCAAGCACATTGCAAGAGCCTATGAAACTACGATCCCATCGATGCAATGATGGGTATGCGTGCTTTGACATGATTTCTCTTCCACAAGATTCAAACCAACCCAACTAATTTATTGATTATCACAGGAAGTCTGAACAATCGATTAATTCTTACATCAAACCAAACCAGTTCTAAGGTAAGTCACTGATAGAAGCCTGCTATCGATGATGCCATTTATTCGTGTGCCAGCAAAGAATTAAACACATGCTATGGTTCTTTTAATATAAAGAGATGTCCTTCCAGAGCTCTGCTTGCACCTCTGGAATACGATGACCTTTCTTCTGCACTACTGGCTTACTTGTGTCATCAGGGAATTTTTCTTTTTCTGAAGTCTTTTCTTTTTGCTACTTGTCTTGAGCTGTCCTGTTAGCTAAACTGTGGAAGGCAGCAAATGGAATTTGGCATTTCTATTTATTGGATAGTAAAAAGTTTTGTTGTATGAAAGAATTTCTGATGTGCTACAGATTTTCTTTTTTGGATTATCTCGGACTCATGGATTTTAGTGGTAGTTGGTTGTCCTCTTGTGTTTTTGATCATACCGATCGAGATTTCATGCAAAGTGAGACAATAGGAGCCGCTGTGGGGAGGCGTCTACTGAAATGTGTAGCGCCTCAGCTTTGAGATATGGCTGTGGACAAGATGAAGAATAAACGGTTCAAGTGGGCTCAATTATATATATAGTTCAATAATGTCATCATTTACATTAGGTCTTTCTCTGAGCTCTCAACTTCATTAGCACATTACTTATGCTCGTAGATTTGCAATTAGAGAGAAGGGTTGAATTAATGAAGAAACAGCATTGGTCCCTGACGAATGTCAACATCCAATACTTACACCCTTCACAATCGCTGTATCGAAAACGATCTTTAAAAGTACACATACCAAAAAAAAAAAGCAATAAAAATCATACAAGAAAGCTTACAGAAAAAAGTTATTACACTTAACCATTTCAGGGTGAGGCATGTCAGCTAATTTGATCATATAATGGCAGGGCTATATGATTGTACAATCATATAAGCCAGGTGTTATATGATTGTCTTTTTTTGTATGTGTACTAGTAATACTACTTACTTCAGACAATCATAAACAGTCATTGATTTGTTTTATTTTAATTGCACCACTGTGATAATATTATAGGCAATCATAAACAATCATTGATTTGTTTTATTTTAATTGCACTACTGTAATAATATTATAGGCAATCATAAACAATTATTTATTTGTTCTATTTGAATAGTACTACTAAGAATACTATAGGCAATCATAAACAATTATTTATTTGTTCTATTTGAATAGTACTACTAAGAATACTATAGGCAATCATAAACAATCACTAATTAATTCTATTTGAAGTACTATTAACAATACTATAGGCAATCATAAACAATCATTGATTGATTCTATTTGAATGGTACTACTAGGAATACTATAGGCAATCATAAACAATCATTGATTGTTACTAATTGAATATTAGTATGGATGGTTAGCCACTATTGTATGAATTTGTCACATTTTCCGGGTGTGTCACAATTGTCACAAATTTCCCACGCATCACAATTGTCACATTCTTCTTGTGTGTCACAGTTATCATACATATCACGGCGGGCTTTTAGCTGTCCAGTTCCAGCTGTCCTTTGGCCTGTCGTTTGATCTGTCCTGTTCAGGCATCAGTCACGATGTCACACATATCAAACTGGGTAGTGATTGATAATCGAAGTCGAGACAAAATCAAGCCAAGCCGACATGTGATAACCAACAAACTGTCGTTCAAAAATGCATTGCTGTAGACCATCCAAATATTTGAAGTAGTAGTATATAAATATTTTAATCTCTTAAAATTCACATTTTCAGTTCTATTCCTGAAATATACTGTAAAAGTATACCTATTACCCCATAATTAACTTTTTTACATGTTTGTGCTAATAAGAGATATTTATATGGAACAAATTTTCACCTTTGTTTCTTCTCTTTGTACGAGATACGTTCCAAACGAAGTGAATATAAGATACAAGAATGACCAGATCAAGGATTTGATGAAAATTCCTCAAGATTACTCAAGTGGATTAAATACTACATACAATCATTGATAACTATACAGACATTGAGTGCGAGTACATACTTTGTTTTTTAAGTCAAATATTAGATGGTCCCACAATCACAGCATTTTTCTTTTGTGCACCAGCTCGGTGCAGTCTCTCTTACCCATCGATTACGAAGCCATCAGAACTTGGTTTGATGTGTGTGACATACACGTGCGTGATGCCAAACAGGACAGATCAAACGACAGGCCAAAGGACAGCTGAAACTGGACAGCTAAAAGCCCGCCATGTATTCTTGCGCTTCTTACATTTCCCACGCTTCATATAGTTCCCACGCTTCACATATTTCCTGTGCATCACAATTGTCACATTCTTCTCGCGTATCACAGCTGTCACACATATTCTCACACTTTGTATATTTCCCATGCTTCATATATTTCCCATACTTCATATATTTCCCATGCTTCACATATTTCCTGCACTTCTTACATTTCTTGTGCTTCATATAGTTCCCACACATCACATTTGTCACATTCTTCCTACACATCACATTTTTGATGTGTATTCCCACACATTATATTTGTCAGTATTTTTCATGTATCACATCTCACACATCACATCTGTCACATTATTCCCATACCATGCTTCATATTTGTCATGCATATACCCACACATCATGTTTGTCACATACATTCCTGCACCTATTGTATTTCTCATGTGTCACATCGTCACACATATTCCCGCGCTTCTCAACTGTCACGCTTTTCCCGCATGTCACATTTGTCACACATATTCCTGCACTTTTAATTTGTCACGCTTTTCCTACACATCACATTTTTGTGCATTTTCTCACACTTCACATTCATCACACATATACCCATGCATCATGTTCGTCACACCCTTTCCACATGCCATTCTATTACCCAATTGTTATACTTTTCTTGTGTGTCACAATTGTCACACTTGTCATGCACATCACACATTTCATGCACATCATCATACATATTCTCATACTTCACATTTGTCACACATTTCATACATATCACATTTGTCTCACTTTTCATGCTCTTTGTGCATATTACATTTGTCACAATTTTCACAGTTTAGTAATGTAATTCAGCCTTTGATATTGACAACATATCTAAATTTGAAACTATGTTAAGAGAAGGATACTCAATAATAGTATGTGCATGAACCACTTCCTGATGCTCTCTGAGTAGTTACCTGGTTGATTCTATCAGTAGTCATATGCTTGTCTCAAATATTAAGCCATGTATGTCTATGTATAAATGACATATATCAGAGATATGAATGCATATGGCAGTGTAAAAGTTAAACTGATTGTGATATAATATCAATAAGGGTGGAGATAGTTTTCATTACTTCTCTGTATCAATAAAGCAAACTGTCATGTAGTCATATATAGTAAGCATTAGGCAGTAGCATATGTATGCTGTACCTGCATGGGTCACAGGTAAGGATACCAGTTGGTACAGGTTTGGGTCAGGTCTTCAAGACCCATAACCTGCTGGCACCCATAGATAGTGTATTGAATAAAAATGTCAGGAACAAAGTTGCTGTGAGCATAGTACCTTTTATTAAGTGTATAGTGTACATTACTGTACTAAGTGTTTGTGACTACAGCAAAACTCAGTTTTTCATTTTGTTCAGCTTGCAAGGCTGAGCTTAGATGATATAAAATTATGCAATTCATTAAAACTAACATTGCTACTCCAATTTATTTAGTATATTATCAACATGAAATATGTAAGTAGCCTTATGCTTCATGGTCATAATGAACCTACATATGTATTTTTAGGCCACTTCATTCTATTTCTATAAATGATA
Organism: Cyathus striatus; assembly: GCA_025738555.1. Lineage (NCBI taxonomy): Eukaryota > Fungi > Basidiomycota > Agaricomycetes > Agaricales > Nidulariaceae > Cyathus > Cyathus striatus. Next base: position 1,380,546 of record JAOVFP010000013.1, on the reverse strand, counting down.
TTGTTTGCCTCTTTCCTTGTACACAGATAATAAGATTCCTACTCTAAATCAAAATCACTCATTTCCTATTTGAATAGACAGATTGCACTAGTAAATACTGGTTACATGTGCTATGGGTATGTTCCATACTGCTGTATATTGGACTTAATACAACTTTCATTTAATTTGTAATGCTTGTATTGGTCTGAATATATTATTGAACATTTGAATCCAATTAATAATATCTTTCTAAACTGATGTAACTCTTTCAAATCAGTCTGTATTTGTATCACTTTTTGTATGGTACAGGCCCTCTCTCTATGACATGATTGTAACAAGTCTATGAACATTTAAATCAACTGCTTGGATTGGCTTGAATATGTAATTGAACCTTTTCATTTTGTTTGAATATATTAATAATTTTGATTAAAACTCTTCTAGCTCTTTCAAGTCAATCCACATTCATATCAGGTTTTGTACAATAAGGACCATCAGTGTAAATTGATCAAAATATATAATTGGTGGGTCGCAGTAAAACCCATGGGTTACCATGGGTATGGGTTGCTGTGTGTGTAAACTTGACATGTGACATGTATCAAAGATATAATAAACATGAAAACTGTAATGGGTTGGTAGAGCATAACAAGTGACATGCTTGTAAAACATGAGGACTGAGAACTCATGAAAGGCATGATGCATACATGTGTGACAAATGTGAAGTGCAAGAACATGTGTGACAAATGTGATGCATGAGAAATATAATAGGCATGGGAATGTATGTGATAAACATGATGTGGAGGTATATGCATGACAAATATGAAGTGTGAGAAAGTGTGATAATTGTGAGGTGCAAGTATATATGTGACAAAATGTGACATGTGGGAATAATGTGACAGATGTGATGCATGAGATGTGATGCATGAGATGTGATACATGAGAAATACTGACAAATATAATGTGTGGGAATACACATCAAAAATGTGATGTGTAGGAAGAATGTGACAAATGTGATGTGTGGGAACTATATGAAGCACAAGAAATGTAAGAAGTGCAGGAAATATGTGAAGCATAGGAAATATATGAAGTATAGGAAATATATGAAACATAGAAAATATATGAAGTGTGAGAATATGTGTGACAGCTGTGACGCGCGAGAAGAATGTGACAAATGTAATGCACAGGAAATATGTGAAGCGTGGGAACTATATGAAGCGTGGGAAATGTAAGAAGCGCGAGAATATGTATGATAACTGTCACACACAAGAAGAATGTGACAATTGTTATGCGTGGGAAATTTGTGACAATTGTGACACACCCGGAAAATGTGACAAATTCATACAATAGTGGCTAACCATCCATACTAATATTCAATTAGTAACAATCAATGATTGTTTATGATTGCCTATAGTATTCTTAGTAGTACTATTCAAATAGAACAAATAAATGATTGTTTATGATTGCCTATAGTATTCCTAGTAGTACCATTCAAATAGAATCAATCAATGATTGTTTATGATTGCCTATAGTATTCTTAGTAGTACTATTCAAATAGAACAAATAAATGATTGTTTATGATTGCCTATAATATTATCACAGTAGTGCAATTAAAATAAAACAAATTAATGATTGTTTATGATTGTCTGAAGTAAGTAGTATTACTAGTACACATACAAAAAAGACAATCATATAACACCTGGCTTATATGATTGTACAATCATATAGCCCTGCCATTATATGACTGTCTTTAGCTGACACTTATGGCTTTTGGGAATCTAATGGATAAGCACATGGCTGCAGTAGAGGAGTACTTGAGGAATGATGGGATATGGCCAGAGAAGATGGATAAGCATGATTATAAATACTTTTGAAAATTTGCAGGACAATTTGTGTTAGAAAATGATAAACTATATTTTAAAGATGGAGAAGCACTACCCAGGCTGGTAGTGCATCAGGAGCAACATATGTACATGATGCACACGGGCCATGATGTGTTGGGTCATAGAGGAATCTACGCGACACACCATTTGCTTAATTTGAGATTTTGGTGGCCGCAAATGGAAATGGATGTTCAGTGGTATGTGTCAACTTGTCACGTTTCCCAGAAATGACAGAGGAGTTTGTTTGAATCTCCACTGTCAGTCACTGAGACACCATCAATATTTCAAGTGTTGCATGCTGACATGGTGCACATGGACATCTCCAATCAGTGTAAATATATCATACATGGGCAATGTGCACTATCATTATGGGCAGAAGCACGCGTGGTTCGGAATGAAACGGCAAAGACCATTGCTCAATGGCTCTTTGAGGATATCTTGTGCCATTGGGGGTGTATACAATGCATAGTCACAGATAATGGCAGGCCTTTTATTCGGGCTTGTGAGTGGTTAACAGCGAAGTATAATGTACCAACGATCACTATCTCTGCTTACAATTCATGCATGAATGGGATAATAGAACATCCGCACTGGGACTTGAGACAGATGCTTGTCAAATGTATGGAACCAGACTTGTCAAAGTGGTATTGGTTTTTACATCACATACTTTGGGCAGACTGAATTACTATAAGGAAGCATTGAGGCTGCTCACCTTTCTTCATGGTAACTAGCACGCATCCAGTGTTTCCACTGGACCTACAGGAAGCCACTTGGTTAACAACACCACCCAAAGGAGAACTCATGACGACAGCGGACTTGGTTGGTTTAAGGGCCAGGGCATTGGCTAAGCATGTGACACATGTGGGAGCTATGTGGGAGAAGGTAACAGCAGAGAAGATTAAGCGTGTTCAGAAAATGGAAAAAGATATAGTGCATAAAGTTAGAGACTGGGTTTTCAAGCCTGGTGATCTCGTTTTGGAACAGAATCCCACAATTGGTAAATCGACAAATCTAAAGAACACAGCGCGATATAACAGACCCTTTGTTGTCATAGCACACTCCAAGGGTGGTAGCTATATCCTCGCTGAGCTAGATGGCTCTCCTTACCATAAAAAGATTGCTAGACATCACGTCATTCTGTACTTAGCACGAAAAAGGATTGAGTTATCTAAGCGCGTTCATGAGATGATCGCCATCTTGGCTGAAGGTCTTAATAAACTTTTAGAAGCGCCTGAACCATTAAGGGATCTCCCCGATGATCTTCAGTTCCAAGATGTCCGCTTAAAGGGGACTCTCGAAGCGTCAGATGATGAACCAGATAATCGGGGCGAAGATGAAGAACTACTAGTCGAGTCATTACTGATCAGTCTTGATTCAAACTATGAAGTGCGTTGTCAAATGGTCCACTGCCTTAATGAGGCGATGGTATAGAGGTGACCAATCATCACATTATGTTCAGTATGCTACTTCACATTTGTATCTACTTATGTAAGTACGTACTGACAGAACAAGTGTAAAGTCCTTCTATATCTAACTATGAAAACTATACAAAAAACATAGAAAATTATAAAATTATTTACACTCGGACGATCTTTTCTGCAAAGATAAGATAGGATAAGGAAATAAGTGTGATGTCTCATGCGAAAGGATGGGGGCATGTACTAGTTGGCAATAAGCCCAGGGTTCAAACGAGAAACATCATCTGCCACCTTTTGCAACTGAATCCAACTCCACTCGGCCTGGTTGGCAGCGTCCATCATACTATTCAAACGGTGTAAGGCCATGTGATCTTGATAAGTGACCATCTGGCCACTGGTCCACATAGAGTTGGCATGATCTGCAATGCCATGGGCCCAGGCAACAACTCCATAGGGTGACTCTGGGGACATCACATTAGTAAGCCAGTGGCAGGACCAAGAAAGGAGTACTCAGTAGGCATGGTGGGTTCAGGCTTGGCACACTTGCAGAATGACAATGACTCATACCAACGATAGGAGGAACTGGCACCATCTAGGCCTTGAAGGGCGCTATACGGGAGGACCACTGTCTCGGGACGAGCGCTAGACTCGGCCTGTACCTACAAGCAAGCGTTTAGTGAATACTCAAAGGATACACAAGCGAATACACATACAGTCACAGCTGGAGTGGCTGGATTAGCTACCACAGGTGTAACAGTGGCAACAGCGTCATCCACAAACATGGACTGCATTGAATGGATGATAAAAGTGATAATTTGATCAGTAAACATAGAGTAATCAACTTCATCATCTAGTAAATACCTCAGCAGTGCTAGTGGTAGGGCCAGGAACAGGGGCCGTACCAGTGGACACGATGGACTCCAGACCAGGCATCTCGATGTTGGTATCAGTATCGATGACAGCAGCACCCTTGCCACGAGTTCCACGCTAAGAAACACCCAGGATAAGTCAGTCTGATCTAAAGACAAGCACATTTGAGTGATGCGTACCTTGCACTTAACCATAGTAGCTGCAGATGGCATGGGCGTAACCGGAGCTGCCGGGGGAACAGGCATTGGCTCATCGGGAACGGTGATAACGGCAGTGGCATGAGCTTCGCAAATCATGTGGATCACCTTGCAAGCTGACTGGATGACCTCATAATTGTCCTGAGAGAATGGAATATGACACTTCTCGAGTTGGTTATACACCTTTCGTAAGGTAAAGACCGCCTCCCTGTAAGGGGGTTCCATAGCATCATCGCTATGACCCTTCGCATAAGCCTGTAAGCATGCCTATAAGTGTGCACATAAGTGTTAGTTCATTGTACATGGTCAGTTCAACAATGGTGGAGGATGTACAATACGGGGTGTGGCATCGGCCAACTTGGTCAAAATCTCCTCTCCTATGTTGCAAGAAGCATCCGACAAGGCAGTAAGCATGTCATTGGCGACAAAGCACAACTTGTTGCTAGCAGCAAGAAAAGCAGAGGCAGTTTCGAAAGACAACATATCAAAGTAAGCAGCAAGTAGAATGCTGAGGAATTCTGTCAGACCATCCAGTGTTGACCCACCTTTTATACCCTACAGCTGCATCTCCCAATTCAGGCTATTTCCTCATCGTTTGTCTGGTAACACGAGTGAAAATTCCCCTAAGTCCCACAAAAAGATGTGCCATGTGCTTTGGTGTGCATGGACCAGGAATATTGGAGATTGTCTGTTGATCACCAAGGACAGTGTAGATCTGTGCAAATGGGGTGGGGGGCTTAGTCAGGGAACTTGGAACTGGGGTCTCATGTATATTTCAACTTAGAAAAATAGCACTTCAAAGCATAAACGCACATCAGGAACAAAATCATATTTTGGTACTATCTACTGGCAAAGAAAAACCATATTGTACATAAAAATGCACAAGCCAAGTAGTAGTACAGTGACAAAAATAGCATAATATGAATTAAAAAGGCCGTCCGGCACCTGGGACTGTAACTTTGGACCCATCCTCCAGGATGTCATAAGCATGACCAAATGGCACCAAGGAAGGAAAGGCGGCAGCTTGGAACTCTAGCAGCGCGTCATCATAGAATGCCGGTGGAACAACCTGAGTATTGGCAGCCGGAATAACGAAACCTCCCAAAGACTGGTTGGTGGCAGCCAACTCACAAGACAAAGCCTGTTGCAATGCACCCTCCAGGCGCAAGACCTCAGCAACGGAGGGAAGAGAAGCACTGTCAATAAACTCGGCAAGTTCTACGAGTTCCTCAAATTCCTGGATGGTGTAATCATCATGGAAGAATCCAGTGGCCATTAAATGAGCAAAGCTGCGCCTTTTGACATATGCGTGCAGCTGCTGGACCATTGTAACACGATAGCAGGTACACTTCATGAAGTCGATGGAATACTGAAGTGACGAGGTATGACAGGCCAAGTCTGCTGCATTGATAGCGCGTCCTAACTTGGCAATTCCTGTGAAAACACATATCAGGCTTAGCAAAGAGAAAAGGCAAAGAAAGTGCTTACCAGGAATAGACGCCAAACCAGCGCTATGGGCAAGAGCAGTCTGAAAAGCAGCCATGGGTGGAAGCACCTGGCGGCTACACTGACCGCCCTGGAAATGCTTGCAGAATCGACAGCGGACTCCAGTAGTATTAGCACCGGCCTCACCAGCACAGTCCAAGGAGTGGGCGTCACAGGCTACACAATTTTTGGTACCTAAGGCAGTAAGTGCCTCTTCAAGAGACTCATACAAGTGCTCACTCCTCAAAGGAGTGCCAGCTGTCATATGAGGAAGATCCTCCTGTCGACGAGTAGCTTTGGTGGTTTTGCAGGGTGCAGTGCTAGCACTCTTACCAGAACGCGTTTTGGACACAGACATAGGACCCCTCAACGTACTTTTGGTGGCAGCAGTTGCAGTTTTCTTGGACACGGAAGGATGTGCAGAGCGGCGAGGTGAGTCAGAGGAGGCAGCTCGGGAACTGGAAGCTAGACAAAAATGAGTATCAGACAAAGAGGGATGTCAGAGAAAGAGGGGACGGACCAGGTTGATAAGACCCACTGTCATCAGCCAATTCATCCTCCTCCTCGGACTTGGCAGAGGAAGACTCCTCATCCTCTTCTGGTACCACTTCAATAGGGGCAGTAGCATCCTCTGCAGCCATAGTTTCATCATTATCATCATCATCTACCTCAGAGGGCGTGCCAGGCCACATATTGACTTCCATTGAGTCATCCAGGTCCAGAAATAGGGGATTCTCAGCCATTTGATCATAGGCAAAGTTGTCCTCCGCAATGGAAGTCGTGCTCTGACAATGAGATACAGGAGGAGAATCAGCTGGAGTGACAATATGAGGCTGGGGTTTGACCACCTCGGGTGTGACAAGTGCAGGAGGGCAAGACCGACCAAGTAATCCAGCTGTGAGAACTGTAAGGTAGTTAGATCAATGACTACCGAGAAAAACCACTTACGAGCAGTGGGAGTACTTGAGTTAGCCACCCCACTGGATGCAGACATAGAATCTTGGGCCCTGGAAGAGGACGGTACCACAGCACGAGTGGGCACGAGAACCTCAAAAGTCTTCCTTCCAGGTGGACCACCTTTACGGCCTATAAAACCCAGCGGAAAGTTAGCCAAACAACAAAAGGGATGTCAGTACATACCTTTGACAAAACCAGCGTCAAGGCACCCATCAAGCGCCAACAGCCATTGCCGCTACTCTGGACTCAAACCAGATCGGTCCCCGGCATCTTGTGAATGAGATCTCACCCTGATCTACCGATCAAAGCGAATGGACCATATACCCGAAGCCATGGTTGCCGATGGTTCTATCTTTAGGCCCGCGATGCGACGGGGCATCTAAACACGCACATCAGCCACTAAGCACGTCTCTATTATCACACGCGCCCACCCCTATTGAGGAGCTATGTCCAATGCTTTCCTATCCAGACCTTCATGCACGTCCCTCCACCCAGCATTGTAGTTAATTACCTTATCTAGACATCTGCTATACCTGTACAGTACCTTTACAGTACCTAAGAACTCCGCTTTTCCAGTAGTATATAAGACTCGCAAACCTGCTCATGTAGAACCAAGCAATCCTGTATCGATTCCTTCCGCTATCAGTGCTATTTAGCATATTCGTGATAATCTATTCAATTTCTGAGTGTAAAAACCCAGTGTGATCTAAGCCCTCCCAGGACCTCAAAGAAGCTTAGTTTATTATTAGTGATTACAAGTGTTATAGATTACAAGTGAATATTGTAGTGTGCTCATCCCTCCCTTGCCTGGAATCACCTTGTGTATTCTGAAGATATTCCCCCAGACTTGCCCCTGCTTGACTGTTAGCAAGAGTAAGCAATGACCTTTACATAGTTTTGTAGCTATTACTCCCTAGTAACCTTCTTTGCCCTTTTAGTCCGGATCCTCCTACCTGAGAAATTATTCACTCTCAAATACTAGCTCCTCATGAGTGATATCATGGCCATGCTTGTTACATTCCTGCATTCCGTATCTACATTCTCCCTCGTAAACCACTCCTGAGTTGCACACAACTTGCAATGAAATGTCTTCGAGATTAGTATTTCAATTGCATGTGTGCCAATAAGAGTACCATTTATGGACTCCTTATCTGCTCTAAATTTGACTCAACATTTCCGAAGGATTGGAATGTTTTGAGGCTAAAGGCCCAATCTTCAAAGATGCGTTGTGCTATTCCTGTTATGCATGTGAACAGTAAACACGTGTGTCATATATGGCAGGATTATGGGTCATACGACCGTGGCCGCGATGTCAAACATTTATAGATTGTGAAAATCAGATTCCGATGCTTTGGCTCATAACATGATAATGCGAATGTGTCAACAGCTTTGCGAAACTATATAAAGCTCGTACATCTACGTGTATTGTTCCCCCTTCCAGGTCTTCTCAAACACCTCGCTCAAGTGTCACAATGCTGACTAACCTCAAATACGATCTTACTTCATTTCAATGGCTGAAACTCATAACACTGCTCAAGCATTTTCCCATGTGCAGAATGTCTATGCACCAAATGCCCAAGTAACTACTATTGGGGGTAATCAAACCACTAGCACTGTCAATAACTACAATGTAAAAAATGATCATGAAATCTCAGAAACTTAAGTTATTGCAACCTATTGATCATAACTTGCATTATCCTCCTCCATGCATGGAAGGGACTAGAGTTACAATTCTGAATGGAATTTATAAGTGGCTAGTAGATTGTGGTATGTGAATATATTGGTATATTCATAAAAAAAAACAAAATAAATTACTTATGTAGATGATTCAACTCCAAACATTATGTGGATTACTGGTAGCCCTGGTACTGGGAAATCTGCAATTGCCTCTACACTGGTTGAAATACTCAGCTCAAGGAATGGAAAAGACTGGGTGGCTGCCATTTTTTTAAGAGAGATGATAACACTTTGAGTGATGCAGCTGTAGTTTGGAGAACTGTGGCTGCAGATTTAGCATCAAAAATACAGTATTCTATTGTGAAAGAGAACATTGCAGGATATCTAGATAACAACTTCAAACTTGATGGAATTGAGTGGCATTTCAAGCATCTAATTGCTGATACACTTACAACTTGTCATGGTGAATTGATGAAGTTCCCTCCTGCATTTGTAATTGATGCACTTGATGAATGTAAATTCTTAAAAGATATCAAGAAAACTTTCAATAGTTGGACTAAACTTCCAAGGCATTATAAGTTGATATTAACAGGCAGACCAGGTTCTGAACCTGATATTGTTGAAAATCCTCAAAAATGTGTTGTTGTCATACTAGAAACTGATTCAAAGCTTGACCCAGAAATTAATAAAAACATTTATCAATTCTTAGAGAAATCATTTGAAATTGACAAGAATGAGCTGCAACTATATTTGGTTGAAAATGAATTAAACAAAATGACAGAAAGAGTTGCAGGATTATTTATATGGGCATCTGTAGCAATGAAGTACATAACAAACACACAATTTACTGAGGATGAGGTATCACCAAGGGAGAAGCTTAACCAAGTGCTATCTGGAGAGATAGACAATCCAGTTCATACACTCTATCAGCAAATACTTCAAAACTCATTTGGAAGATGGCATAATAAAAGAAAAGAAATTGTCAGACAGGTATTGGCCACTATATATTTGGCAAAATCTCCACTACCTAAAGATGAGCTTCAATACTTTCTTAAAATTGATTGTGAAATGAATCATTTGAAAGAAGAAATAAAAAGAATAATACATTTCCTTCAACCAGTTACAATAATAAACAATAATAGCATAGTGTTTCATCATATAACTTTTGGAGAATTTCTTATGAAATTACCAGAAAGAAATATCTTCTCAGTGAATGGTGAAAAGCATATAAAGAGAATGGCAAAATCAACACTGGAGATTCTGAACAATGAACTAAAATTCAATATTTGCAATGTTGAATCATCATATTTGATGAATTGTGATATCAATGACTTGCATGAAAGAATATGTAAGTATATACCAATGCATCTTCAATATTGCAGCAAATATTGGAATTTACATTATGTGGAAATGATACAAAGCAAAAAAAATACATGCACATTTACAATGGAATTAAATATATTCCTATATTGCAATTTTTTATATTGGTTGGAAGTAATGAGTCTTCTAAATGAAATGCTAAAAGTAACTGGAATGCTAAAAATGATGATCACATATACAAAAGTATGTTATAAATATTTAGATAAAGTTAAAGCTTACATTTTAGCAGGAAATTTCAAGAGTTTATGAATTTATTGAAGATGCTCAGAAATTGATGTATCATTTTTACTTTCCCATAAGAAGAAGCATAACACACATATATATTTCAGTGCTGGCATTTGCACCTGAGAATTCATTAGTTGTAAAGCACTATTCACAATTCTTCAAAAATATACTTACAGTTGAAAAGGGAAGAGATATATTTTGGAAGGCAGCATGTTATGCTGGACCATTTGAAGGCCACACTGGGTGGGTAACATCAGTGGAATTCTCTCCAGATGGAACACAAGTAGTGTCTGGGTCAGATGATAAAACAGTCAGAGTGTGGAATGTGGCAAGTGGAGAAACCATTGCTGGACCATTTGAAGGTCATAGTAATGGTGTGTCATCAGTGGCATTCTCTCCAGATGGAACACAAGTGGTGTCTGGGTCACATGATAAAACAATCAGAATGTGGAATGTGGCAAGTGGAGAAACTATTGTTGGACCATTTGAAGTCCACTGTCATTGGGTGAGATCAGTGGCATTCTCTCCAGATGGAACACAAGTGGTGTCTGGATCAAATGATCAAACAGTCAGAGTGTGGAATGTGGAAAGTGAAGAAACCATTGCTGGACCATTTAAAGGTCACATTGATTGGGTGACATCAGTGGCATTCTCTCCAGATGGAATACAAGTGGTGTCTGGGTCAGCTGATAAAACAGTCAGAGTGTGGAATGTGGAAAGTGAAGAAACCATTGCTGGGCCATTTAAAGGACATGGTGATTGGGTGACATCAGTGGCATTCTCTCCAGATGGAACACAAGTGGTGTCTGGATCATGTGATAAAACAGTCAGAGTGTGGAATATAGTGAGTGGAGAAACCATTGCTAGACCATTTGAATGCCACAGCCATTTGGTAACATTAGTGGCATTCTCTCCAGATGGAACACAAGTGGTGTCTGGATCATATAATAAAACAGTCAGAGTGTGGAATGAGGCAGGTGGAGAAACCATTGCTGAACCATTTGAAGGCCACAGTGATATGGTGATTTCAGTGGCATTCTCCCTAGATGGAACACAAGTGGTGTCTGGATCATGTGATAATACAGTCAGAGTGTGGAATGTGGCAAGTGGAGAAACTATTACTGGACCATTTGAAGGCCATAGTAATGTAGTGAGATCAGTGGCATTTTCTCCAGATGGAAAACAGGTGGTCTCTGGGTCACATGATAAAACAGTCAGAGTGTGGAGTGTGGCAAGTGGACAAACTATTGCTGGACCATTTGAAGGCCACAATGATGGTGTGTCATCAGTGGCATTCTCTCCAGATGGAACACAAGTGGTATCTGGGTCATATGATAAAACAGTCAGAGTGTGGAATGTAGCAAGTGGAGAAACTATTGCTAGACCATTTGAAGGGCACAGTGATTGGGTGACATCAGTGGCATTCTTTTCACATGGAACACAAGTGGTATCTGGATCACATGACAAAACAGTCAGAGTGTGGAATGTGGCAAGTGGAGAAACTATTGCTGGACCATTTGAAGGGCACAGTGATTGGATTACATCAGTGGCATTCTTTGCAAATGGATTACAAGTGGTGTTTGGGTCAGATGATAAAATAATCAGAATGTGGAATTTGCACACAGATTGTTTAAGAGAGTTTGACATATTCAGAAGTCCAAAAGTTTTTCTTACTTGTGATAAAAATCGATGGGCAAGAGATATCAATCAGAATGTACTATTCTGGGTATCTTCACATGACCAAAGAAGTTTGTGTGGTTCACAAACTAAACAAATTATATCCAGTTATAACATGTATAAATTTAATTCCACAAACAAAGTTTGTGGAACAGATTGGATTAAATGTAAAACTGATTCTCCCACTCTTCCCAAACACCTTGATATTTCTATTTATAATTTATAAAAAACATATGTCATCATGAATGATATAAGTAAATCAATAAGAGGTGATGTCAGTAGTGAAGAAAACAAGCATAATGAATCATGTTGTGCCTGAAAAATTATGTAGCATAGGTAGATAGACTTTTAGTTACAATTTTTTAAACTACATGATCTTTCATTCAATCTAAGACTACCACTTCTTACTATCTCTATACATCTCACGAAGTATTTATAAGGATTGTGTAATTATGGTATACTAATTGTACACACAGGAATATAGTGTAAAATGTACAGGGTAATTGTTATGAATATGTTCTAGTCAAGTTTAAAGGCCCAAGTTCCTACTGTGTAAATACAAACTCATTCATGCTAATATTAAATTAGAGTAAAGAGTTTGTAAGTATAAATTCCCACTACCTTTTAATGTAGGTGGATCTTAGGGGACTCTTGACATTCCAAAAAGGCAATTTTGAGATCTGACTTTGGGATCTCAACCTGATTGGCTCATGCTAGTTCCATTTTTAGAACTATTGAAATCAAAACTATTCAGATTGTATTTAATACACTCATGAATTGGACCACTGTTTCAAATTAAATGTTATCAGTTAATTCTGATGTGGAAGAGGAAGAGGAAGCAGAAGAGGAAGCAGAAGATATATATGACAGAGAGGAAGCAGCAGATGAATATGACAGAGAAGAAGATGAAGGAATAGCAGATTATGGATTGGACATTGATGTCTAAGTACTTTGTATTTTTTGATTTTTGTATTTCAGCCCCTTCAGTTATGTTCTCCCACCTCTATGTAGTTCTTTCCTTCTATTACTTCATTTCCACCTTTGATATGACTCACTTCCCTCACTTCCCATCTTAAAACACAAACTTTATCTGCCCCACTGACTTGTTATGTTAAGAGCATGGGCATATTCACATTTATTATCTTGTTTTAATTCCCACTACCTTTTAAGGTAGTTGGGTTATAGGGTGGTTTGGATTTCCCTATAAGGAAATTTCAGAAATCAGGGTCGGGATCTCACTTTCAGGTGATTTGATTGGCTCACACCCTAAAACCCTTTGCCCTGTGAGGCTGTGACCAGTGTGACATGCCTGTTTGTATTACACATTTGAGTTACCTTGTCTGTGTGACACACTAATCACTATTTCTATTTAAAAAATTGAATTGCTCTGGTGACTATATAATAAATTCCCTTTCTTTCCTACTCTTTCCTATTATCTTCCTGTAACATTCTTCATTGGTATCCCCACCCCTACATTGTCTATCCACTATTATTCATTCCTCTTCCAATTCCACCATTTGGTCTTTCCCTCATCTCAAATCACTGCTTTACCACCTTCTTCCTTATCACATCCCAAGGCAATCTTCATGTAATACACCAAGAGTTTTCTGGGTTACAGAATTGAATGGGTTGTTGTCTGGAACTGCTCTTCCTAAAGGTATTGCATGTGTTCTTAAGCTCTCTATCTTATTTTCAAGCTCTGATCTTTGTTCTGGAGCTCCTAGCATGATTTTATGGCCATCTTCTTCATTATAGAGCTCTCCATCTCAATCCCAAGCTCTCAGAACTGTTCTCCAGCTCTTTTCTTTGATCTCAAGCTCTCATAATGGTTTTCTAACTATCCACCTCATTGTAGAGCTCTCATCATCATTGTAGTGCTCTCCTCTTCAATCTCAAGCTCTCATAATGGGTTTCTAACTATCCCCCTCATTTTACAGTTCTCACAATTATTCTACAGCTACCAGAATAGTTTAATATCTATCTTCTTTGTTCTATACCTCTCAATATTGTTACAGTGCTCTCCTCTTTGATCTCAAGCTTCTGGTATGTTTTTCTAGCTATACTCTTCATTCTTGAGCACTTATCATCATTCTCTAGCTATCTCCTTTGTTCTACAACTCCCCTCACTGTTATCCAGCTCTTATCATCATTATTTAGCTATCCTATTCGTTCTCCAGCTCTCCACTTTGCTCTTTAGCTCTTTAATAGCTTAGGTATAGTCATCATCATCTATATCCTATCTGCTTCGATGTTAGTCTTCTCATTTTGTACCAGTGCTATCTGTGTTGTTAATAGCCTTTCTGTATTAATACTATTATGTTCCCTACCTTGTGATCTAATGATAGCAGTGTCATTAAGACGAATTCTGCATCATTTTAATGGTGCTAGGATCATTCTAATGATACTGGTGTCATTAAAACGAATCCTACATTGTTATAATGACATGAGCTGTTTGCAGGAAATAAGTGCTTTTGGTGGGAATTGAACTCAAGATCAGCTTCTCTCAGTACTCAGTAATCAGTAAACTAAGTTGGTAGTGGGCTATGCCGCTTGTTGGCCCTATTCCTTTATTTTTTATTGCACCTCTGATGGGTTATATCAAGTGCATGTACTTATATCACAACTATATAGCTGAATGTGATAACTATTTGTTGTATTGTAGTGATAAGTTATAAGATCACTTTAGAAACCCTTCAACAAGATGTATATATTTCACTTTATATGCATATCTGATGTTGACAGCAGCTTCAAAACTGATAATACAGTGAGATTACAGAAGAATATGCATATTTGAGGTTGAAAAGCATTTAGAAACTGAAAGTACAGTGAGAGTACAGTGAGAGTACAGTGAGATTATACAAATTTGAGGTTGACAACAGTTTTAAAAGTGAGAGTACAGTGAGAATAGTCTCACTGAGACTACTGATAGTGTAGTGAGACTCTCACTGGATTCTCAATAGTCAGGTGAGAGTCCAGTGAGAGTCCAATGATAACTGTGGGAGAGTGCAACATACTGTACAAGGCCTTCAATAAAGTCCACAAAGAGAAGGCAGTGCTTGAAGCTGCAAAGCCTTGAATCCATTGTAGACTTCAATGTTCAAGTGATGGTCCACACAATGATCTAATTTTGAAAGCTAGCTGTCATTTTGGGTTTATGTACAAGGTCTGGATGGGTGAAGAAATGAAGCTTGCTGTTCTCTCACTGGATCCCAACTTCAATGATATAAATTGGGACTCAGATGAGAGGTATATGGACATGGATACACAACTTGAAGGAATTAGACAAGACTTACACTCAGTCATTCCTTCTTTCTTACACAAGCTTATGACTGGTGATTCCTCCAACCATTTCATTGTGAAGGCAAGTATTTCTTGTAATTTTATGACCTTTACTTATTGGTTTATAAAGATTGAACACAGCATGCAGCAGCAACATGCAAATGCTGCTGAACATGTTCATGAAGTTCTTCTGAAGCTTATTGACAGCAATATGGATCAAGATATGCTACTCAGCTTTGACACAGAATCCAGAAAGTATAGCTTGCTGTTGCCAGTATTCTTTTCTGGCTGGAATCTGAAGAATAAGCATGTCTTTGTCTCAGATGTACTTATAAATATAAGTTATTAAAACCATTTTCATTGCCATAGAATTATTAATAACAATATAACAGGTTGGGCTGTGCCTACTTCAAGGTCCCAGTACTCTTCAGGTGAGGAAGGAGGGAAAAAGTGTCTGTTCCAATACTGTTGTGAAATACTGGGGGCTGAACTCAGTAGCACCTGGATTTATTGCACTCGTTGCCATTTTGGTACATTATATATTTATTCTTTTTTCAATTTTCTAATCTGTATGGGGACCTGCTTTGGATTATCAGGTGATCCCAAGTTCACTCCTGTCAGAGAATCAGGGATCACCTATTCTGAAGACTTCAAAGCATACAAGTTAATGCTATACAAGCTCTATGACAAACCTAAAGATGTCATTCAGTCATACAATAATGTAATTTTCCCAGACAAGTCAGCTAATGACAATCTGGTTCTGATGTATGATAAATCAAGTTTTTTTGAACTGATGGAAACTATTGGTAAGGAGTTGGGATCACTTTCAGACATATCTACATAATTGTAGTAATATGTCATTATCAACTAAATCATTAATGTAATATTCTTGTTGGGTTTCTGCCTTCACAATGTACACACCTTGAACAATGGACTCCAGAAAAATCAATGAAGTACCCTTGAGTCCAGTTACTTCTCTCAGTCTATGGAATCCAGTTGCTCTATCTTTCCAGTTAGGTTTAGTGATTGGGTTGAAGAATTGAACAAGAGCCATGGCATACTTTTTTTCATCAACTGCCACCATGACTTCAAATAATACCAATAGCCATGCACAAGCAATGCTGTCATCAATAACCAACATGACACAATCATATCATAGATGATTGTGATAGAGATCTTTGCAGTGTAAAATACTTTGGGACACAGTCCAGTCCTCTTCAGAAATGCAGTTCACATCAAGCTCATAGAATTGTTGAATCTATAGCATGGTAAATGTCATAGCATGATTTATAATTGTGTAAGCACCATACTTTTCCATGGTTACTCAGAGTTATAACCTCATGTGGTCCTGTTTCCCTGTAACTCTGAGATAAATAAGTGTGTAAATGATTTGAGAACTTTGAAAATGCAAGATTTTTTGCTAATTCAGGTGGGAGAGAGTTATGAATAAATTCTCCACTGGGTTGCTTGCCAAACAGGGAAATGTGTTGAACTTTTGAACCAATGCAATGTTCTTCCCACCACCTACTATGCATGAGTTCATCTGTACTCCTCTTCATCATTGAAAGAACAAATTGATGGTGTTCTTGTTTCATAAGCTACAAAATGAGAAAATATTTTTTTAAATATATTTTAATGATACATACCTGTCATCCTAGGTTTTTCTGACTATCATTAAATCATTTCACAGCATCCTTTAAAGGGCTGTGTGCCTGCTCATTTAGCTTGGTGTTATATGTTGATGTCACTCCTTTTTCTTTGATATCATTGAACAAGTGGGCAAATAGGGCATGTATCTTGGGTATATTCCATGTCCATTCATACTTCTCAGAAGTTTGCTGCAGTAAAATAGTCAATCAAATTTTATAAACCAATTACCAAATAGCTTTGAGAGAATTTTAGTAATTTACTGAGTTGTTTAATCTCTTCTTGCCCCTCACATATTGTATCCTCTGTATGCATTCTCAAACATGCATAATTATTAATAACACCCAAGGAGTGAACACATTGATGTCATATCCGTGACAATCCCTGTACCATTGGAGTCAACTCCGGGTTTACTCCGCTTTTAGTACGTTTCCTCCGGACTATGTATACTTGTTATATATCGAACTCTTCCTTACTAATGTTTACTTGTAACTGTTTACTTGTTCCTTCCCTTTAATATTACTACCTCGTTCTCCGGCCGTGGCCATTTCTCCTATGACTATAATCTAGAGGCGTACTAACTAGTTTACCATGTTCTACATTTCATGGAGTTTACTTAACCCTAGGATGCCACATACCCATGGGCATTACTCCATACACATTCGGACAAAGTAGTTTACTATATAAACTACTCCTGTAATGTAGATAGACTTCAGTTTCAAATCAACTACGTTTACACCCTTTCTCCTACTTGGGCCTTGAGCCAACTCCGCTGTTTTGCCACTTACTCCGCTTTGTTCTAAATACGGAACTGGAAGTCCAAGGGGTGCAACACACAAGTTGAAGCCAATGTTCCACTACTCCCGTACTTGTTCATCATCTCCACACACCCTACTAATGTTGTACAAGTTACTCCGCTATTAGACTATCTCCTCCGAGGTTCTTGTCCCTAGTGGAATAGAATGGGATGTGACAATTGAATGATAACTTGATTTGACTGTGATATTTCAGGAGATATTCCATGTAAGATAACCTGCAGTATTGTAAATGTATCAGACATTGAGTCAAATATAGGTGATTAAAACTTGCTCTCAGAAGGTCAGAATACTTGCTGCCATCTGCAAAATCAATATTAAACACATTAGAGAAGGACTGCAAATTGCTCCATGGTGGTAAATTTGCAATACTTCAAATAAACAGGTTATTAACACAATGTGCAGCATTATATTATATGTAGTCTTACCAATTCTCAATTCATGACAATGCATCATGGTCATCATCAAGGTACTGTTTAATGTACCTCCACAAATGTTTCCAAACACCTATCTCAAGTGCATAAAGCACATCATATGACATAGTGCTGTAAATTTCTGTATGTGGAAAATTCCAATAGCAATTCTAGCAATTACTTATAAGTAGGTGTGAGTATGGAAGACATAATCATCAACACCTTCATGCAAATAAGACCAAGAGATTTGTATAACTTTTCTTTTTCTTCCACTTTGAATTTCAATGATATATTCCACAGATTAATGTAAGCTGAAGTTGTTTGGGGTTTTCCACTAACTATGGAAGTTGAAAAGTTTTCTGTTTGCTCTTTGCAGGTGGGGCATGCTGCCTCACCATTTACACCACAATTTAATGTGACAATGGTTCTGTAAAGCAACTATAAGTACATTGTGAAGCTTGAAAGCAAATAAAGTTAAGCACTGCTCTTCATAATCAAGAGAGTGTATTAATATGGAAGGAAATAACTGTTGCTCAATTTCATCTCCACATTCAAACCATTCCCCAGTAGTAGCTGGTGGAGCAAGTGATTCAAGAATGAGAAACATAGCTTTGTGCCAAATGGAGTGATGATGATTTGCCCATGAGTGCTTTCCTGATTTCTCAATATCATCAGTGACCTTTGAATGGAAGGTTTAGTTCACCTAACATGAGAATAAAATGATATAGACACAATTGAAAGCCAGCCAATTATGTGGCCACCTGAAAATCCATTTGAGTTGTGGATAGTAGAGGGGAGATTTAGGATTCAAGCAATGACTGGATAACTTCTTTGTCCTTCAAAGTCTGAGACCTTTGCTTTATCACTCCAGAGTAGTAGACATACTGGAACACCTGTTTGTGGTAGCTCACTCTGGTAGCCAACACTGGATTGGTAAATAAGTACATGATCTATTAAAATCATAGATAGACTTGCCTGTAGTCTCCAAAATCTGTCTGCAGTCCAGGGCTCATTCCAGAATCAATTTTTTCTGTCTCCAACTAGATGATATCTTTGCTCTGCATATCATGTAAAATTTTGAGATGTGGATGGGTCAGTAATAACTTCTTTTACCCAATTCCAAACTGGTCTTCAAAGGACTTCATACTTGTAGTTTTCTTTCTTGTATGGAATGGTAAACTCAATCTGTTCAAACTAATGGCACTATTTCAGTAAGTTATATCAATAATGTTACAACTGATCTTACCCCTACTAACTGAGAAGATGCTGACTCAATGAGATGGTTCATATCTGATACATTATAAAATGTTAAGTTTGAGTCTTTGAGTTCCAGACTCTTTATATAGTCTAACCACTCCTGACTGGTATTGTTGCTAAAGTTCTCCCTTGTACATTTCTCTGCAAATTCAAGATCTTGTGCTGTGTGAAATGGATGCCATGGCCTCAAATCTCCCCAAAGCTCATCCATACTCTCAGCAGTAAGAACATTGCTGTCTGTGTATTTCTCAATTGGTGTTTGAATAGACTTCTTCCCACTGTATGGGTGGTACTCATTCAAAATGAATTCTTGTTGTTCATCTGGTGTAATCAAATCTATGTTTTTCAATAAGTAGTAGAACATGAACAATGGAGCACTTACCAGCTGCTGCTTGCTGTTCAGATTCACCTTCCTTGCTTACATCAGGGTTCATATCACCTGTGTGTTGGATTGGCAAGGTTGACAGCCTTGACTGGGTTATGGGGGTGTATATATATTGAAGCACCCCTGCCATGGTAACAAGCCTGGTAAGCCCACTCAACTGGTTAAGTACCTGTTCTTGCTTGTGTATAGGCAAGGGCTGATAGCTCAGTTGGAAGAACACCTAGTCATGAGTACAGGTGGTCACAGGTTCAATCCCTGTCCAGTCCAATAGTTTTAACACTGTGTGGTATAAATCAAATTTCACACCCCATTCATTGCCCTTCACAACAGAGTCTTCCATCTTACCACAATTTACACATAAATTACATCACAAATATATCAAAATCAATATTCCTAAATCCCCAAATATCAACTCACACACCAAAATCATTTATTATACACATATCCTTTGTCCAAATATTATCACTCCCACTATTTCTATCAATTACACACTTATTATACACCTCCCACTAAATATTCTTATCATCAATTGCTGAAAAACAACAAATACTATACACAACCCACTATAAATTACTACAACACCCATCCAATAAAATTCATTTTACTCATTATCATTATATTTTTATCCACATAAATATACATTCCCACTACCTTTTAAGGTAGTTGGGTTATAGGGTGGTTTGGATTTCCCTATAAGGAAATTTCAGAAATTGGGGTCAGGATCTCACTTTCAGGTGATTTGATTGGCTGACACCCTAAAACCCTTTTCCCTGTGAGGCTGTGACCAGTGTGACATGCCTGTTTGTATTACACATTTGAGTTATCTTGTCTGTGTGACACACTAATCACTATTTCTATTTAAAAAATTTGAATTGCTCTAGTGACTACTTAATAAACTTCCTTTCCTTCTTACTCTTTCCTATTATCTTCCTGTAATGTTCTTCATCAGTATTCCCACCCTGCATTATCTATCCACTGTTATTCATTCCTCTTCCAATTCCACCATTTGATCTTTCCCTCATCTTGAATCACTGCTTTACCACCTTCTTCCTTGTCATCTCCCATGATAATTTTCATGAAATACACTGAGAGTTTTCTGGGTTACAGAATTGAATGGGTTGTTGTCTGGAATGACCACCACCCACAGTGAGAAACAGCCAAATTTGACTATTCACTCTTTTTAGGTATATTTCTTCCAATCTTTTACTATTTAAACTGTACTCTATCTAGGTCTATAGTAGTGTTGCCACCACTCGGCTCAGCTCACTGAGCTGAGCTGAGTCAATCCAGGGGTGTTCAGCTCATTGTAACTCTGCTTGATGAGCTGCTTGAGTAGCCACTCAAGCATAGATGTAAGTGGGTTGTTGAAAAGTAGTAGGCTATGAAGTAATAAACTGTGTTTCTTGTGTATATACCTGTAAAAATGGCTAGGAATATATTATACTTCCCAGAATGTTCAAAATTATTATGCTAAAAATAAGATTTCAGTGGTGGTCAGATAGCTATCTAGCTGAATTATTTGGAAAGAGAATATGAAAATAAGTGCTTATGTAGTAGCATCTTTATTAAACATCATGTCAAACTTTTTGACCCTGAAGGCCTGACATCTCAGACAGTCATTGATCTTTCTGACTTCATTTGTCTCTCTAGTGCATAAGAGTGCATAGCATTGCTCCATTAATCAGGTAGAATTACATAGTGTTTGGTTTTAGCAGAATACTTTGCAAATATTTGAAGAATTGCTATGTAAGTAGTAATAATACTGTTTTCAGGTTGAATTTTCATTTACATCTATGTGAGCAGTAGCTTAAGCTAGCTCAGGACTGTTAGCTACTGCTCATTAATTTGAGCTGAGTTGACATGAGCAGTGAGCAAAAATGCCCACTCAGCTTAGCAGCTCAGCAGCTCAGAGCTGAGCCAGCAGCAATACTAGTCTATAGCACTTCAATTAATTCCACCCCACAACTCTACCTCTCTCTCTCTCTCTCATTTTTGATCTAAGTCATTGTCTTGCTCATTCTGCTCACTCTCACCCTTTGGAATCATTCCAGAACTTCATCTTGAAGTTCTTTTCTTTATCTTGCTGTCAATCCTCTTGCTGACACACTCTTTTCTTTATCTTAGAACCTTAATGTTGGACAGACATGCCAACTGCTTACATTTCTTTGTTGAGGAACCTCCAAGCACACTTCTTCCTCTTACACACATTTTAGAATTTTTAAATCAGACAAGTAATCACTAATTAAATAAATACTCTTTCTGCTATATACATTTTCTGATAATTAATTTGAACTCTGGACTGGTAGTTTACTTTTTGTTGGTAACAAATTAAAATTTCAATGTTAACAACTTATAAGAACCCTTCCCCACTGGGTTCTGAGTTGACTTTTGGTTTAAGCTGGCCATCCCAATATGGTAAATGATATTTCCAAATTTTGATCTAAATAAATATTGTAAAATACCACCAGGGTTTCCTCCCAAACACATTCCCATGGTTATATTTATATCCAAATTCCCAGGACACACTGTATCAGCAAATACTTCAAAACTCATTTGGAAAATGGCATAATAAAAGAAAAGAAATTGTCAGACAGGTTTTGGCCACTATTTATTTGGCAAAATCCCTACTACCTAAAGATGAGCTTCAATACTTTCTTAAAATTGATTGTGAAATGGATTATTTGAAAGAAGAAATCAAAAGAATACTACATTACCTTCAACCAGTTACAATAATAAATAATAACAGCATAGTGTTTCATCATTTGACTTTTGAAGAGTTTCTTATGAAAATATCTGATATAAACTCACTCTCAGTAAATGATGAAAAGCATATAAAGAGAATGGCAAAATCAACACTGGAGATACTGAACAATGAACTTAGATTCAATATGTGCAATGTTGAATCTTAATATCAATGACTTGCATGAAAGAATATGCAAGTATATACCAATGCATCTTCAATATTGCAGCAAATACTGGAATTTACATTATGTGGAAATGATAGAAAGTGAAAAAATTATATCCACATCTTTGATGGAATTAGATATATTCATATATTGCAAATTTTATATTGGTTGGAAGTAATGAATCTCTTAAATGAAATGTTAAAAGCAACTTAAATGTTAAAAATGATTATCACATATATAAAAGTATGTTATAAATATTTTAAATACAGTGAAAGTTTACATTTTAGCAGGAAAACTGAAGAGTTTATGAATTTATTGAAGACATCTCTCCTGTACTCTACAATTGTAATACATTATAACTTCTCTCTTACAGCCTTGCTCCCTATATGTGCCAGCCATATTTCTTTATTTTATTTCCCAATGTCTGATCAAATGAAATCCATGTAGTTTACAAAAATGTAACTAAAAATCTATCTACCTATGCTACATAATTTTTCAGGCACAACATGATTGATCATATTTGATCTCTCTACTACTGATATCATTGCCTACTTATTCTTTTATATCATTCACTATGATCTTTGTTTTTGATAAATTAGAAATGGGAGAATCAAGGTGTTTGGGAACAGTGGGAGAATCAGTTTTGCATTTAATCCAATCTGTTCCACAAACTTTGTTTGTGGAATTAATTTTACACATGTTATAACTTGACATAATTTGTACTATTTGGGAACCACACAAACATTTTTTATAATGGGAAGGTACCCAAAATAGTACATTCTCATGAATGTCTCTGGCCCATCCATTCTTATCACAAGCAAGAAAGACTTTAGGACTTCTAAATATGTCAAAATCTCTTACAGAATTTGTCTGTAAATTCCAGATTATGACAGTTTTATCACCTGACCCAGATACCACTTGTGTTCCATCTGGAGAGAATGCCACTGATGTCACCCAATCATGGTGGCCTTCAAAGGGTTCAGCAATGATTTGTCCACTTGCCACATTCCACACTCTGACTGTTTTATCATATGATCCAGACACCACCTGTGTTCCATCTGGACAGAATCCCACTGATGTCACCCCACTATGGTGGCCTTCAAATGGTTCAGCAATGGTTTGTCCACTTGCCACATTCCACACTCTGACTGTTTTATCACATGACCCAGACACCACTTGTGTTCCATCAGGAGAGAATGCCACTGATGTGACCACATCACTGTGGCCTTCAAATGGTTTAGCTATAGTTTGTGCACTTGCCACATTCCACACTCTGACTGTTTTATCATATGATCCAGACACCACCTGTGTTCCATCTGGACAGAATCCCACTGATGTCACCCCACTATGGTGGCCCTCAAATGGTTCAGCAATGGTTTGTCCACTTGCCACATTCCACACTCTGACTGTTTTATCACATGACCCAGACACCACTTGTGTTCCATTAGGAGAGAATGCCACTGATGTGACCACATCACTGTGGCCTTCAAATGGTTTAGCTATAGTTTGTGCACTTGCCACATTCCACACTCTGACTGTTTTATCATATGATCCAGACACCACTTGTGTTCCATCAGGAGAGAATGCCACTGATGTGACCACATTGCTGTGGCCCTCAAATGGTTCAGCAATGGTTTGTCCACTTGCCACATTCCACACTCTGACTGTTGTATCACGTGACCCAGACACCACCTGTGTTCCATCTGGAGAGAATTCCACTGATGTCACCACATCACTGTGGCCTTCAAATGGTTCAGCAATAGTTTGTCCACTTACTACATTCCACACTCTGACTGTTTTATCACCTGACCCAGACACTACCTGTGTACCATCTGGAGAGAATGCCACTGATGTCACCACATCACTGTGGCCTTCAAATGGTCTAGTATGAAATGCTGTCTTCCAGAATATATCTCTTCCCTTTTCAATTTTAATTATATTTTTGAAGAAAGGTGAATAGTGCTTTATGACTAATGAGTTCTCAGGTGCAAAAGTCAACACTGAAATATATATATGTGCTATGCTTCTTCTTATTGGAAAGTAAAAAATATACATCAATTTCAGAGCATCTTCAATAAATTCATAAACTCTTGAGTTTTCCTGCTAAAATGTAAGCTTTCACTTTATCTATAATATTGATAACATACTTTTGTATATTTGATCATCATTTTTAGCATTTCAGTTGCTTTTAACATTTCATTTAAGAGACTCATTACTTCCAACCAATATAAAAATTTGCTATATAGAAATATATTTAATTCCATTAAAGATGTGGACTTTTTTTTTTCACTTTCTATCATTTCCATATAATGTAAATTCCAATATTTGCTGCAATATTGAAGATGCATTGGTATATACTTGTATATTTTTCCATGCAAGTCATCAATACTATCATTCATTAGATATGATGATTCAACATTGCAAATATTGAATTTAAGCTCATTGTTCAGTATCTCCAGTGTTGATTTTGCCATTCTCTTTATATGCTTTTCATCATTTACTGAGAATATGTTTATTTCAGATGATTTCATAAGAAACTCTCCAAAAGTTAAATGATGAAACACTACACTGTTATTGTTTATTGCAGTTACTGGTTGAAGGAAATGTAGTATTCTTTTGATTTCTTCTTTCAAATACTTCATTTCACAATCAATTATAAGAAAGTATTGAAGCTCATCTTTAGATAGTGGGGATTTTGCCAAATAAATAGTTGCCAAAACCTGTCTGACAATTTCTTTTCTGTTATTATGCCATTTCCCAAATGAGTTTTCAAGTATCTGCTGATACAGTGTGTCAACTGGATTGTCTATCTCTCCAGATAGCACTTGGTTAAGCTTATCCCTTGGTGATGCCTCATTTTTAGTATATTGTGTGGTTGTTATGTACTTTATTGCTGTGGATGCCCATATAAATAATCCTGCAGCTCTTTCTGTCATTTTTTTAAATTCATTTTCAACTGAATCAAGCTGCAGCTCATCTTTGTGTATTTCAAAAGATTGCACTAAGAATTTATAAATGTTTTTATTAATTTCTGGGTCAAGCTTTGAATCAGTTTCTAGTCTGACAACAACACATTTTTCAGGATTTTGAACAATATCAGGTTCAGAACCTGGTCTGCCTGTTAATATCAACTTATAATGCCTTGGAAGTTCAATCCAACTGTTGAAAGTTTTCCTGATATCTTTCAAGGATTTACATTCATCCAGTGCATCAATAACAAATGCAGGAGGGAACTTCAT
The DNA here is from genome assembly GCA_025738555.1 of Cyathus striatus. Classification (NCBI taxonomy): domain Eukaryota; kingdom Fungi; phylum Basidiomycota; class Agaricomycetes; order Agaricales; family Nidulariaceae; genus Cyathus; species Cyathus striatus. The sequence goes on along the minus strand of JAOVFP010000013.1, from coordinate 1,354,863 downwards.
CAATTCACCTTGACAAGTTGTAAGTATATCAGCTATCAAGTGCTCAAAATGCCATTCAATTGCATCAAGGTTGAAGTTGTTATCCAGATGTCCTGAAATGCCCCCTTCACAAAGGAATACTGTGTTTTTGATGCTAAATCTGCAGCTATAGTTCTCCAAACTACAGCTGCATCACTCAAAGTGTTATCATCTCTCTTAAAAAATGGCAGCCACCCAGTCTTTTCAATCCCTTTGAACTAAGTTTATCAACAAGTGTAGAGGCAATTGCAGATTTCCCAGTTCCAGGACTACCAGTAATCCACATAATATTTGGAGTGGAATCATCTATGTAAAAAATTAATTTGAGATCTTCTATGGATATATTAATATATCTACATACCAAAATCATCCAGCCACTTATAAATTTCATTCAATTTTGTAACTCTAGTATCTTCCATACATTTAAGAGGATAATGCCTTGCATTATGACCAATAGGCTGCAACAGCTTAAGTTTCTCCAAGATTTCAGGATCACTTTTTACATTGTAGTTATTGACAGTGCTAGTTGTTTGATTACCACCAACAGTAGTTATCTGTGCACTCGGTGCATAGACATTCTGCGCATGGGAAAATGCTTGAGCAGTGTTATGAGTTTCAGCCATTTGAGATGAAGTACGATTGTGTTTGAGCTTGTTAATCAGCATTGTGACACTTGAGCGAGGTGTTTGAGAAGACTGGGAAGGGAGAACAAATGTGTAGATGAACAAGCTTTATAAAGTTTCGCAACAATGTTGGCATGTTCTTATTGCGTTACGAGCCAAAGCATCAGATATCGATAGATATCAATGCTTCGAAACGATCAATCTTTCTGCAGAGAAGTAGCCACACAAGTTTATGCCTTCATAATCTATAAAATCTATCAATGTGGTTATGATTGTATGACCCATATGAACATCTGATACACGTGTTTATATCGAAAATGGTACTCTGCATGATGTTCAGATGCGTAACAGGAATATCACATCACATCTTTGAAGGTTGGGTGTTCAGAGTTAACACGTTCTGATCTTTTGGAAATGTTGAGTGAAACTTTGAAACAGATAAGGTATCCACCAATCGTATGCGTATCCGCATATATGCTCATTGTAGTACTGATCTCAGAGACATTGCATGTCGGTCAGGTGTGGTTTGCAGGGAAGAATGTGGACACGGAGGGTGGGGATACAACGAGCCTGACCGCGACATGATTCGTGAGGAATAAGTAGTTTGAGAACGAATAATTTCTCGGGTGAGGGAGGACATAATCGCTGTCACGCTGGCTGAAGTTTCGGAGGACATGACTCGCAGTAATGGAGTAGACTCATCCATAGCTCCTCTCCATTCAATGCTACTCACCGCTTGCGGGTGACGGTGTACATCATCTCTGCATGTTGCATCTCCGGTTTATGGGTTGCGAAATTGTACATTTAAGATCGGTAAGGGAGCGGTTAAAGCATATATTAGGTAGCATGTGTTTCGTTCATTGCTAACTCACGAAGAAATGGCATCGTCGATAGCAGGCATCTATCAGCAACTTATCACAGAACTGGTTCGGTTCGACATAAAATTAATCGATTTTTCACACCTCTTGGATAACTCACTTATTAAGGGACAGTCCTAGTTTAGATCGCATGCAAAATGGGAAGAATGGAGAAGATCAGCCTTGCAGTGGAATCCGTGTTTGAAGGAAGTGTCGTCGATTGAACGGTCCAGCTGACAGCTGTCCAGGTTTGGCTCAGGCGCTTGATACATGACGTACAAGTCTAAATCCCAATTAGTAGAATCAGGTTGGATCGCGTGGAAGACTGTTGAAGAGAAATCATGTGCAGGCTGTCATCGATCGAACGGTACAGTTTCAGCTGAACTGGTTGGGCTCTGGGAGTTGTCGAAGTACATACATTCATAGACTTATCGTCATATCGATGAGATCGCTTGCAATGTGCTTGAGCTGACAGCAAAGGTGGCAGTCGATTAGAATACATCATGATGACATATTGGCGCTCTCAGTGTGTTAGGTAAGCATATGTTTGGCCTGCTTCTACTTCCTCGCCTGTATACGCACTTCCTCAGTTGCCATCCTCTATCCTCTCGCCTACGAATAGGACGAATGGAAAGCTGTAATCCCTTTCACCAGACTAGTATTCAAACTCGGCCACCACCACCTCTTCGCAGCTGAGAAGAACCTGGGACTCGTGAAGAAGGTTGTGGATCTACCGAAAGTATGGAGCATGACAAAGTTGACGTGGACGTATGTGATGCTTGGGTTGGGGGAGATTGGCAAGGTTGTTGCTGGTGATGGGGGTGGGGGATGGGGGAGGAGGAGGTTAGGGAGTTGATTTTGAGTACGGTCCGTTCTCTCTTCCTTTCTTCCCTCCCTTTTTTTCTTATGCTCACTTCGTTCGCAGATAAAACAAAAATACCCACACGCACAATTCACAAATCCAAGTACCGTATCCTTCTCCGATCCCCCAGACGGTACCGACAGGCCACGAGCAATGGGTATCTGGACCTAGTGCGCTAAAGCACAGAAAAACACCCTATAAGCCCTAGCTCGAGCCTCAAACCACCACCTCCCTCTCCCTTCCAGTATCGCACATCACCCCCTCTCCCCGCACCCCCCAAACCTTACTCAAAACTCCCTCCCACACCCAACCTCCCCATCCAACAACGCCAACATCTCCGCCTGCACCTACACATCCCTCAGAACCCTAACCACCTCAGACTTCGAGAAAGCGGGTATGCACTTTCGCCGCACTTTCTCCCGTTTCCTGTTGGAGTCGTGTTGACTTACGACTTTCGACACCCGTCTTCTGTGTGCCACGCTTTAAGGCGTTGGGCATTGGGTGAGGGGAGTTGGTGGACGACGCTGGACGGTGGACGACCTTGGTTGGTGGGGTGCTGGATGGGCATCGATCGTCCTTTTGACCACGACTGCACCTTGATTGGCTGGTGCGTCGTGGTCGGATCGAGAGGGGTCTGGTATGCGTTTGTGTTTACTTTGGGACCACCGCTGCTGCTCGTTCCCATCGTCCCCTGTGTCGTACTGGCTCCCGCGTTCCACCTCTTTCTCCATCTTCTCGCTCCTTCGTGCGCAACGTGGCGTAGGGTTGGGTGTACGCGCTCGAGATGATGTGAGGCGTACTGTTCGTTTGGAGGTGGGCGCTTTGAGCGCTGGGAGGTATGGGATTCAGGCTGGTTGAGTAACGGTGCTAGGTCCCGTTGGAGTTGGTGTCGTGCTGGCTTTCGCCCCTCTCTTTTGTCTTTTGTTCTATGTGCGTCGTGCGCACGGTTCGGTATGGTTGGGGTGGGGCTCTGAAGGCTGTTATACGCTGATGGTTCCCGTTGGAGTCACGCTATGCTGGCTCTCAGCCACCCCTCGTTTACGTCTGTCCTTCACCTTCTTCCCCTTCCACTCCCTCCTTTGCGCATCGTACGCGTACAGCTGCTGAAAGTGTGGCTGTGGGATGGGTAAGCTTTTGCGTTGTGTGTACGTTTGCGTTTGTGCGCCAGTCGGGGCCTGGGGACAAGGAGGGTTATACACGCTGACAGTTCCCGTTGGAACTGTGCTGGCTTTCGACCCCCCTCCCCTCTTCTTCGCCCTTCGCGATGACGCGTACGGTTGGTTGAGGTTGGGCTGTGGCTGTGAGTGGACGGATTGTGTGTGCTTATGAAGTGCTGGTTCTCGATCCCCTCCCCCCGTTCACGTCTGTCTACACTTTCCTCCCCCTCCTTTGCTCATGTATGCGCTTTTGGGCTTTTGGCTTTGGATCTTCGTGGGGTTTCGGCTGGACGGGGTTCTGTGCGCCCGTTTGCATCCGTGATCCTGACTGCATGTGGAGTATGCGTATGCGCTGAGTTGTGTTACGGCCGTCACTTCCTTCCTTCCTCCTCATCTCCCTTTCTCTCCCCTTCCCCTCTCTTTTCCTTCCTCCTCCTGTCTCTTGTTCTCTCTCTTCAACCTAACCTACACCCCCTCCCAACAACAGGTAGTCAAAAACCAGCAATCAGAGGAACCATAGGGTGGCGCCTCGGGTGAGCAGGCGCCACGGATGTCGATGGGCAGGGCGTTCTGGCGGGCGATGAGGATGTGGGGCCTTCTTCGGAGGAATTTGGTGGGTTGTGGATTTACGTGGCTGGTTAGTTAGAGGAAGAGGAGGGGGGAGATATAATAACTTTTTTTCGTACGCTTCCCTGTACGAATTGTGTCATTTTTTTCGTGCACTTTTAAGGATCGTATAGGGTGTAAGTATTGGACGTTAACGTTCACCGGGTACCAACGCTGCTTCATCGATTTCATACATCCTCGTGTCTCTAATTACGAACATAAGTAATGACTGAACCTCTTCTCCTAACATGAGGCTGGGAGATATCCCTACTGTAAATGATGGTGTCATTGAATTGTATATGATCGAGCTCACTTAAGCCGTTTACTCTCTAACTTGTCCACAACCATGTCTCGAAGCTCAACCTCAAAAGACAACTCCGCCGATCCCAACAACGACCGTTGCCTGGTCGAGAACACCTCACCCAACTGCGGCATCCGATACTGCCGTATGTTACCGAAATCAATGATTAGGGCAAATCCCTCATTCGTACGCACAACACCATTAACATTCTTTCTATATACTTATATTTATTAGCGCCACTCGTTGGAGTGTGCTTGGGGTATGCAAAAAGGAACCCTTCACTCGGATACTCGATCCAACATCTTCCCGGGTATGTACTTGTTCATATTTCACAGTTTGTCTCGTACTGAACTTGGACGTTATAGTCGGAATCTCTTTAAGCAAGAAGTTTGAACGAGCTCAGTGGATTCTGATACCCGATAAAGATATTAAGACCTATTATGAGAATCTGGGGTCAAACTTTCCTGAGATCAAGGTATGGTTGACTATCATATTAGACTTGCGTACCTACTCATGATTTTTCTTTTAGAGCGAACGTTTCGTCTACCGATTGTTTCCTGTACAAAGCATGGACGATGTTATACTCACTCGCCAGAATATCATGGCAACTCCACTGAGCGAGGACACGGTTACAACACACGTATTCTCCTTCGACACTTTTCCCGGCCTTATCAGCCACGTCCATCCAATGTTCGTGATTGTTCGGGCTGGTTATGTTTTATCGAAAAAAAAGACATCCATCAGACGATCCTATTCTTCAAAAAATTGTGATTATTTTCAAGAAATGGTCGGCATTTATATGCGATTCAACGTAGTGTAGCTAGTGACAAAGGAGAAAGCGGACTCAGTATGAATATTATGGATTAAGTAGCTTAGATATTGTTCTAGTCGTATAGCCACCAGTCGTACATCGACGCTACTTGGTTGCTTCCAAGAATTCATCGACATATTTCTGCAAACGGTCCGAAGGAGTTATACCTGGGTCCTGTGGCATAAATGTTCCGATACTATCATCATTGGAACCTTTGAGCGACTTCACAACATTGCAGAGCGTTTCGGAGATAACCTTGTCGTTATCATTCAGCAACTCACGTGCAATTCATGCGGAAGAGATATTACGGCATCTATTACGGGATCCTTTGAATGCCAGACTGTAGACATCAGTTACTTAAGTATCTTCGAACACTAGCGATCAAAACAGTGAATGGCTTAATTCGACACATCGAAGCATACATTAAGAAAGTCGCTCAATGCCTTTACAGAATATATGCAGCTGCCTTTAATGCTGTGAAAAATATGGGGAAAGCACTCGGATAGAGATTTTACTTGAACTGATAATGATATTGAAGACGAGCTGGAGGAGCTCAAGAGTAACACTGGTGATGAATGCATATCGTAGTAAATAGAGGTTGCGAGTGCAATTACGATACCTGGTACAATATTATTCAATTTCCACCCTACTAGACTTTTCCTGTCGCTCATTCCAACCACTTGGAAGCAGCCTAACAACATCCTCCGCACCTATCCTCTCACAAGGCTCATACCGAAAGATCTTCTCCAAAAGACGTACAAACTCCTCCGCCTCTTCGGAATCCGTTTCATAGTATTCCGATTCGTACATAAAAAAAGTCAACGTCCTCTGAGAACCACTCTTCAAATTCCTGTACTCGTCAAAATACTTGCCCCGCTCCTTCCATTGCGTCCAATACCGATCTGGGAATTTCCCAAGATACAAGACCATCATACGAAGCACGTCTTCCCCCTCAAGTCTAAGAACATCTGACTCAGGTTCAAACGGGGTCATCCGTTCGTTAATAACCATATACAGAAGGACACCCAATGCCCAAATGTCCGTAGATGGGATGGGAGGGGCGATATCGTTAAATAGTATCTCGGGAGCACAGATTAAGAAAGGAATACACGGTTGGAATGGTTTCTCAATTTGCGGTTGGGGGTTATAAATGCGCGATTCCCTAAAATCACAGATTTTGATTTGGATATCCTCAGGGGAGGCGGCACAGAGCTCCATGAGTTGATCTGGGTTACCTGTAATGTAATCCCAACAAAGATATTCCAATTCTGAAACTTGTCCGGGTGGGGGCAGGGGCTGACCATAAATTTCCATTAGCTCTTTAATTGTCATCTGTTGAAGTTTCGGAGAATAGAAAAGCATATTTTTTGGATGTATATCTATCAAGTAGTACACAAGGCATCCCATCAGTAAGTGCATGCTAAAATCATGATTGCTAACTTACTGCCATGAACGATGCCACATTTATGAAGATATGCCACACCAAGAACTACCTGAGCTGCGACCTTTTTATTAATATTCGGTGGGAAACACCCACTAAGTTGATTGTAGTAAGTACTCATGTTATGCATTAAAGTTATACCAAGAAGTTCAGTAACAATGCAGCCATGATCTCCATATGGACACTGAATAGTGAAAATGTCGTATATCTTGACAACGTGCTCGCTTCCAGGATGGGAGTCCTGCTGATCCTGTTCCTGTTTCGCCTTGAGATGTTGCGAGACGCAGATTTCGGATGCAGTCCTTGACGGCGAGTCACCTCTCAGGACTCTGAGGGATACAGGTCGATTTAACATGATGTCTTCCGCGAGCCATACGGTACTGGTACTGTGTGCTCCGCGACCAAGTTGGTTGACAATGCGATAACGCTCGTTGAAGGTATCGCCGATGTTGATGTCGTGAAAACCAGTGTCACTTTCAGGTAAGATTTGGATATCCATTTTTGGATTTGAGTGCAATTATCAGGTTGGAGAAGCGTATGCAGTGGGTGATTTTGAAGATCGATACTTTCGTTCGATATTTTATAACCTTTGCCACTTGACTTGGATTGATTGATGCGATTGAATGGTAGGAGTATGGTACCGGTTGATATTCAATCAACTTTATTTAGTACCCTTTTTGTTGCTGAGGGTGTGACCCAGAAAGTTCCAATTCACTGACCAGCTTCATGCGGAGTAAACGAGAACAACTTTCTCAATCACGAGATGTTGAGAATGGAAATAACATACCACGTCCACCAATTCGGTGATCCATTTCTCACGGAGCTAAGCACCATGGACCATGCTCAACACTCCAATCAAACACACATCAACGCGCCTGTAAGCTCCTCAACAAGCAACCTCTTCCCTACCAACACCGTGCATATCCGAAAGAAAGAAGAGAAGCAGACACTCCATCAACCTCCTACTTTCTAAGGAAAGCAGTTTGACAGGTCCCTGTTCCATGTCTGACAGCGCATCGGGAATGGAAGAAGTTATGAAGAAGCAAAGTCAAATCAATCGATGTATTTCCCACCTGATCTCACTGAATCCGCTGCCCGCCGCCAACGTATCAGTATAAAAGGCCTTAGCCATAGCTATAGCTTTCAACAACACAACTATTCATTCAACAATGGCAACCAAAGGCTTCACGTTCACGAGAATCGACAAAAACGACGTCGTATTGCTCGTTGTCGATCACCAAACGGGATTATTCCAACTCGTGCGCGATTTCAATCCGGACGAGTATAGGAACAATATCCTCGCTCATGCGGCTATTGGTACTGTGTTCGATATTCCTACTATCCTCACTACGAGTGCAGAGACTGGTATTTTTCCACCTAGCCTCCAATTTAATATCTGTAGCTCATGTATTATTTTATAGGCCCGAACGGTCCCCTTCCCAAAGAAATTGTCGAAATGTATCCCAACGCTCCGTTTATCAAACGCAATGGAGAGGTAAATGCATGGGATAACAAAGACTTCCGCGATGCCGTTCGAGCAACTGGTAAGAAGCAAGTTATTCTAGCTGGAATCGTTACCGATGTACGTCTCCCGTTCATCTATTTCCCTTACCAAATCTAATTCTTGGTTATGATATTAACAGGTATGCACCGCATTCCTCGCACTCTCCCTCGTCGAAGAAGGATACACGGTATTCGCCAACGCCGAAGCATCCGGCACGCAGAGCAAGCGAATTGCAGACGACGCTAACGACCGCATGAGAGCTGCTGGAGTGCAAGTTGTCTCCATGTTTTCCATCATGTGCGACCTTATGAGAGACTGGAGAAACTCGCCTGGTTCCCTCGAGTTGATGCCATACTTTGACAAGTTCGTTTTTCCGTTTATTGTATTGCTGGAGACTGTATGGCTTATGGTGTTGATAGGTATATGGCGAGCTATGGATACCTTGCTCGCTCTCATGCTGCTGCCATCGATCGCGGTACAGTTCAGCCGGGAGAATCGGAGTAGTTTCTTACAGAATTGGATTATTGTCGTCGTGTACTTTCTGGTCTCTAGCAATAGCTATAGTACGTAGTCATGCCAGTCAATAAACGTGAATTCGGGCTTTGTATCCCGTTTTTTAACCAAAAACTTGTTGAGCTATGCTCCAGAAAATAATTTGGCGTCGCATAAATTCGAAGTAAGAAGTCATCTCGCTCCCGATATCCATAGGAGATAGCATGTCCACGACGTCGTGGGATACCGTGGTTCAATCCACACCATAAACGATATCCGACATCCAAACTCCTTGGTCACGGTACCTATACCACCCAGTATCTTCTCAATGCAGGTACATGCAACATCGCAACACCGTACAAGCCCGTGCGCCTCCCGAAGTCATTAACCGAAAAGGAAATATAACAGAAGATGATGTACGGAAGTTCCTTCTCCAAATGGATAGGCGCTTAAAGGCGCTTCAATAAGCATTGTTGTGACTATGCTTGGCAACTATGATTGGAGCGGAGGAAAGACGGATCAGCAAGAAATACCCGAGGACTATCTACCCTGATTGATCCATATCCGAGTCGTCGATCCTGTGGTTAGATGTTCAGATTGTGTCCAGTGGCGGGCTCAAGGTAAAGCTAAGCGTTGGAGCACGAACGAATACAGGATTGTCTCTCCCATGGAATCACACTCTTTCCGTGTCATACCGTGTCTGGAGAGGTATAAAATCCCCATAGACTGCAAAGTATTCAGCCACCTCCAGCTACTTCATATTCATTAACCAAAAATGCGTACCTCATTCTCTACCATCTCAATCTTCCTCCTCGCAGGAATGGCCACCGCCGCGTCCGCACTCAACTTCACCCGTATCGACAAAGACGATGTGATGCTCCTCATCGTCGACCACCAAGTTGGATTATTCCAGCTCGTGCATGACTTCGGCCCCGACGAGTACAGGAATAATATCCTTGCCCATGCTAGCATCGGCAAGGTTTTCGACATCCCCACTATTCTCACCACGAGTTCTGAGACTGGTAAGCCACAGAAATTTGCGGTGGTGGAGATTAGCTTAGCTGACAATGGTCTACAACCAGGACCTAATGGACCTCTCCCAAAGGAGATTACCAACATGTACCCCAAGGCTCCGTTTATCAAGCGTCAGGGAGAGGTCAACGCTTGGGACAATGCCGACTTCAGAGCCGCTGTTCGCGCCACTGGCAAGAAACAAGTAATTATGGCCGGTATCGTCACGGATGTAAGCCACTCACACATTATCACCTTATCAACAAACTGACACAATTATCAGGTATGCACAACATTCCTCGCACTCTCCCTCGTAGAGGAAGGATATAAAGTCTGGGCCAACGCCGAAGCTTCCGGAGCACAGAACAAGCGCACTGCAGACGACGCCAACGACCGCATGCGCGCTGCTGGTGTTCAGGTTGTGTCTATGTTCTCTATTATGTGCGATCTTATGCGGGATTGGAGGAATACCCCAGGTGCTGTTGAGCTCCTTCCTTACTTTGACAAGTGAGTGATAATGATGCGGTTAATGGAATGGTAGACTAATGTGTATTTCGAATAGATTTATGGCTAGTTATGGATATCTTGCCCGTGGCCATGCCGCTGCAATCGATCGTGGCACTGTTCTTCCTGGAGAATCCGAATAGGCGTTTGTTTAGTCTACTAATTGAGGGGCCTCAGTACAGAGCAATCTGCTTGAGCGCTCTGAGCTCCTCTTGAGTCTCACTTTCGTGTTCTTCTTTCCCCGCAGTACTTTTCTCTTTGTATTGTGGATATCTCTTTCTTACTATTTGCAATCTCTCTTGTGCTTTTCTATAGCCTTGGTAGCATGAATCCTGAATTGATCCCTTCCACCTCAGTATGGACCTCGTTGCTTGATTGTTGTGATCATCGTGCTCGTCGTGATCTCTTGTTATAGGCTCCAATTTTCGTCCTTACTCTCTTCTACCGTCATAGTGGTTTGGGGCTATTATCAGATGTACTGTGTCTGCCGTCAAGTTGATAATCCCGGATTACTTGTCGTACCCCTCCCCTCCTTGCAATTCCTTGACCTCTGCGTGTTGTCCTCAGGCTCCTCATCTTGAACTTTGAAGTAAAGAGATAAAATTTAAATTACTTTACGCATATGGTGTGACAAAGCCAAACAAGTAGGTAGTGCTAAATCAGTCGATTGTATGAGCAGTCTTATATATTTTACTTGACTAAACAATACAGTGGAATATTCCGACTTTGTCTGACTCGTTTGACTCGGTACTCCACACTCAGTACTCAATATTCAATACCCAATGATTAATGATCGGGCATAGCTTCTTTTGATCATGAGTGAGTAGGATTGAATTCATAATTCAAACTGGTTTTTCCTATGGATATATAAGAAACGCAAAGCATAAATAATACGACTTACACCATTCTTACAGGAAACAACCATGTTCTCAGCTGCTACAGCATCCGCCCGCCGTGCTATCTCTAGTACTATGAGTGTACAGAATCGATCATTGATTGAAATTGGCGTGATATTTTTCGCTATAGGAACCATCACAAATGTTCTGGCAATGTTTGTATTCTTCAGACTTCATCACTTGCAAAAGATAACATATTTCTGATATGCGTTCCCACCTAGGTTTTTCGGGAACGATGGTACTGACAGCTCCAAGTTCGACTCCAGCTCTGTCGCACTCATCGGTGCGATCGGAGGGCTGCTCTCCGCTGCATTTTATGCTCTTGCCAAGTGCTCGCTATTGTCAATGTTGCGTAAGAGATTTCCTGGTTTAGGAAATTGCTGGGCCATATTTCTACTTTCCGCCATGTACATCCAAACGGATTCCAGTACTGCGGGTCTAATTGGTGGGAAAATACTCAACTGGATTAGAGAGGAGCCTAGTGTGTATGATACTTCGGATCTTGGATATCGTGGGGGATCGAGGATCCTTATAATGGTGATGCTTCTCTTACAAATTTTGGCTCTGCCTTACTTAATCTACTCTGACGTTACTGGTGCCCGTGACTCTGCAGCAGAAGAAAAAGTAATCCTAGCTTCCTAGCTACTCGTGTTATAACTTATAATACAACTGAGACATTCAAACATTTTACTTTGACAAGCCTCATTGCACTTGCTGGTACTTGTGTGGAAGTTAGTTCTAACTTCTATGCAATTAGCCTAAATGATATAAATTTGTAGCTACACATGTAGCTCATGTCACCTGGCACAATGAGGGGATGTGTAATATAGGTATCGATTAGGGGTTAAATCACCTCGTTGTGGTCTCGTTGTGTGCGCATTGGTGAAATGTACCGAGGTCCAAGGAGCCGCTGGTTCGATTCCAGCTACCGACATTGATATATTACATATCGTACCTTCTTATTATTGTTACAGACATAGTGAATTCAATAGAAAAGTTGATTTGAACATCAATATAAGTATGGGATGCCTCATTGTAATGAAGTCAAATATTTTTATTGGTATTTACTACATTACTAGATAACGCAAGGAAACGAAGCAACATTACGAGATCCTTCATCCTTTTGTATGGTGTCTGTCGCGAGAGTATGTGTATGCACGCGAAACTCTAATTGCAACTGGGACTTCGAAAGTCTATGATTAGTATAATCTATGTAACATCAAAAATGACGACGAACCTTGCTAGAATCGAAGGAATCCGTGCAATCCGGCATATCCCCAGGAGGATGGATCTTTCCTTCATTCCTGATATAGCTCCTCACGTTTAAATTTGCCAACACTACGTTACCATACCCGGAGACCAGCGGGATTTGAAGTGCCATTTTCAGGTAGGGATTTCTCGCTTTCAAGATTGCGACCAGTGTGCCGATAGCTAGACCAGAGGTCCATAGGCCTGAAGCGATGGCAATAGTGAACAGATGTGATATTATCCTGTCCGTTCTTGATTGATAAAAATATTTAACCTAGAGTATACCTGTCCGAATGTGATGAACTGTTCGCACCTTGTTGTACCGGTGCGGCCTGTGAACAACCAATATGCCATACAGCCAGATGTTAGCAGATCAACAAACACAGCGAATGCGCTCGATATTAATCCCAGCTTCTGAGATAGAGATGGGCAAGTCAGTATCAGCGCTGTTCTAGTCCCGGAATTACCCACGACGTAGACGCTATTTTTGGAATGTTCCATACTAAGGAATGGGACGTAAGGAGCTAGTATCATTCAAGTTCTTCGCGACTTACGCTGCTACAGAATAAGCTACAAGATATGGGTGGATCATTATTAGCTCTAACCTTCAACATTTACATATACACTTACCGATATTGCAAGCTAATATGAAATAGTGAATTTCAAGTTCAACTTTCCCTTGGATGATTCCAATATTACGAACCTAATTGCATTAACGTCGATGGAACCTACTCAAGATTAAATCATGTACGAATTGGTGACCAAATTATACGTACCAATATAACGAGACAGATCTTCCTCCTCCGTTAACTGTCAAATTCAAACATCACTTGAGACGAGATTGACTATGTATAGGAGGAATGTATATCTCTCACAGATGTATAACCGATAGATAAAGAATCCCTGCATCGTTGTTGATGCAAAAGCCTAGGAAAGTTGAAATTGTTAATGAGAACGCGCAAGGGGATCATAACCTATACGTACAATCAATATTTTCTGCCACTAAATTATAGAATACGAAAGCATGATTAATGTTAACTTTTACTTATTCAATGGCTACCGCACTCACCACAAACTCTCTGCGTGAAAGCATGGAAGTCAATATTACGCAACGAAAGTCAATAACACTAATACATACCTTGGATTGTCCCATTCAGCCTTCCAACCCGTATTATTTTCAGATACAACCAATCGAGATACTGTAAATACACAGTTAGAGCCTGAGGAGCCGAGAGGCTGTCTTACAACGAGCTCACACCCATAAATGTACAGTGCTTGATGTATTGTAGCGATCAACCTGCGTGAAGAGGTTAACCAATTAATTCACAAGTTGTCACCAAAATGAATTCACCAGAGCCAAAAAGCCTGCGGAGAGTGAATTTTGTGCATTTCTAGTATAGTATATAGCGCTTACCATAAGTTTAATCCATACGCGGTCTTTAGGATATCTTTAGTTCCCAGCATCAGTATCACAGCATCGAGTGCACCCATCGACGCCTACTTTAGATAATAGAGGTAACTACATTCAATGACGTCAAGTTTGGTCACCGACTCACGAGAGCCTCAAGTTTGATTTACTCACACCTGCATTGTCAGAATACCCCATAGCCCTGTTGCTGCAAAAGACGAGAAGTAAACCGACTGAAAGGACTCTCTTGAATCGTTGGACATTAAGGACATTGTGGTCGACACTGAGAGTAACGGGTGGCCCAAAATCGAACGAGTACTGTGAAAGGGAAATGAGGGAGCTTAAATGAATGTCGTGAAGAACGATTGAGGGCCAAATGAAAAGAAAGGAAGACGGGGGAGGCAACATTTCGAGGCTGCTCTGCTTGGTATATGTACGTTTACTTCAGAGAAGCTTTCTATCCCTGAGTTTCCATTCCGACTAGCCTACTAGGTGCATGCGGGGATGGCGTTGTATGGCGTGGGAGCCAAGAAGCCAGCGTTATGGTTCGCTTTACTTATGTAAGTAAGTAGCATGTGTGCTAAAAATAACGATTCATCCATGAAAACCGATGGCTTTATTGCACAATTGGACGACAATTTGAGGTAAGAAATACAAACTAGCCTAAAAGTCATCGTTCTTAAGTTTGTTCGCATCTTTATTCAAGGATTTTGAAATCAAATTGTTGGGATGAGATATCTCACGCGGCCGTACACCCCGAACTTAACGCAACCGTAACGTCAGTTCAGTTTTCCGACTCTCGACATCATCAAAAGAAGGTCACCACCAAGCCCTCATCCGAAATCCGGAGAATCTAAGATCGGTCGATAAATGCAGTCTGCACTTATCTGTACGTGCCTACTTATTTTAAACGAGGTCAAGAAAATGAATTGTCAGGACATCCGGAGAGAATGATGATGTCAAGAACCTGTCAAGAACTACAAATTAGCCTACCGAGCATCAATGTTATCTTGCTATATTGTCAATTGAGAAGAGGAAAAATACAGGAAAAATACACACGTGCATGACACAATCATACTTATCCACAGGTATACATCTCAATCCAACCCGACTATCTGGCACCCTTTGTAATGTTTAAGGGTCATCGACTGTACTGGTCCCGCCGGTCGCAGTTTGTCGTTTTTAAAGAAACCGCGCTCCGTAAGATTTAGGAGATCCACGTACTGCTTACATCCAATGGTGAAAAGCTTGCTGGACATAGTGGTCCGAAGCTCAGAGCTTAACTCAACTTAACTTTGCTGTGGAGAACTATTAGAGCTTATATCAAAAATAACCAGCAACGCGGAAGCAATATGATAGTAAAATCTAGTTAACCAAGTATTAAACAACACATTTCGTCGGGCTGTGTGGCATTATTAAATGTCTGATGTGCATAAGACAATTGCGTAGAATCGGAGCGCTCGGCACCCACATAGGGATAAGCCCATCAGCCCAACTATCTGCGCACACAACGCGCATATATAAGTAGACCAAGGTTGGGAAAATCATGGCGCGGCCTAGCTTTAAATCACCCGAGCATCATATGCCTCCTATACGCATCCTCGATATCAGAAACTCCACTGATGCAGCAGGTTCTATTCCAGACCTACGCGCTCAGATCATCGAGGGACTGTCCAAGGAAACCGGAAATAAAACCATGCCGACTGAGGTTCTATGGGACGACGCTGGGCTAAAAATATTTGCAGAAGCGATTTCAACGTGGTCGGAGAGATATTATCCCTCTTCAGCTGAGAAGAGAATTTTGCAAGAGTACGGATATGAAATTGCCGAGCTTATTGAAAGGACACGAAAAGGCGGAAAGGTCGTTATAATTGAACTGGGAGCTGGGTGAGTTGCATGCGCGCAGTACTGATCTTGAGTTCATGCATGACTAAATTCAGTCTAGTTCGCTTGAGAAAACTGCAAAGCTTCTTGAATGTCTCTCTCAAATTATGGAAGAAGAATACGAAGAAGCACCTATCAGCTACTATGCTCTGGACTTAGAGCGTGATGAACTAGAACGTACCCTCTTTCAGCTGCATGATAAATTGGGTAGTACGATCCGGAACAAGATTGACACTTTTGGAATGTGGGGAACTTACGACGATGGAATTCGCTTGATAGAGAATAATGAACTGCACTGGGGCCCCGAAGTTCCTATTCACCTCGTTTTACTTGGAGGAACGATAGGAAACTTTACGAAACTTGAAGGTGATGCTGCGTTTCTGAAGAGTTTACCTCTGAAATCTAGCCGCGGAGACCTGCTATTAGTGGGGCTCGATAAAACTAAGCCAAAGGAGGCTATAGAGTATGCGTATAAGTTGCCAGCGGCTGAAGAATGGATTTTAAATGGATTGAAGACGGCGGGACGTGCACTGACTGGAGACGAAGGGTTGTTCCTCGGTGAAGGGCTCTGGAAGTTTCACAGTGGCTATAACGAAGAAAGGGGTAAATACCTAGTCTTTTTAAGAGATTTATCTTACATTATATGTGGTTTAGGCCGTTTTGAAACGGGATATCGATGTATGAAGACTCATAACATGACTTTCAATTCTGATAAATGCGATAGTAATGCGGAAAAATTGAATAGTACAGTCGAAGTCACCTTCACGGAGAATGAAGTGGTCCTGCCTACATTCTCCAACAAAGTAAGTAACTATTTGTCCCAGGCTAAAGGAAACAAATATATAACTTCACACAGTATACCGATGAAGAAATCGGTGCGATGGTTCATAAAGCGGGAAAAACGACTGTACATTCTTGGTTGGATAAGTTATCACAGTATTATATACTTGCTGTTCAGTCGCAGCCATAATTTTAGATGCCTTCTGTTTTGTTTTTAATAGCAGTAGCTGCTACAGCAAGGAAGTTGAGCTCGATAAGTAAAAGTCTTCCGCGAGTCTTCCGACTCCAGGGTCGTCAAGCTTTCAAAGCTCCGATTTAAGTATTCGGTTTTTGCCGAAACGGCAGGCAACGTAAGTATCCGTCAATAGTAACTTACATAAGTAAAACCACCAAAAACCGCTAGTCTAGACGTCTCCGTTCAAATTCAAACTTGGCCTCCTCGATACAACCACCAAATTCAAACGTGCACGTAACTACAATGGTTTCCTTCCGAGATACACCACCCA
This sequence comes from Cyathus striatus, assembly GCA_025738555.1. Lineage (NCBI taxonomy): Eukaryota > Fungi > Basidiomycota > Agaricomycetes > Agaricales > Nidulariaceae > Cyathus > Cyathus striatus. The sequence continues at coordinate 1,337,954 of JAOVFP010000013.1, read as the reverse complement.
TTGGTAGCTAGTTTCCAACTGTCCCTGCTCAATTTCAAGTCTATCAATGAATCCGTTAAACTCTTCCTCTGATCCCCAAATATCCCTAGCTGCATTCAACATTTTGGGTACCATCGTCCTCCACACACCAATAGCGCACTTCTGAGACATTACGCCCAACTCCCTCCCCATTCTCCAAGGGGCAGGTACGAGAATCCGCCTGGATATCCACAAATCCAGCATCGCTCAGCATAGACTCCAATTTCTGCCCGCAGTCGAACTGCAATCCCATCCTGGAAAACGTAGTCACTGCTTTTTCCCACCATTGTTTCATCAACGGCCCTCCTCCCCAGCCAGAGAATTCACACAGTTGCACCCACCCTCCTGGCTTTGTGACACGGTACAGCTCTTTCAATGCTACAGGCCACTCTGCGCTTCGAAGTGCTACTACTAGTAGACGCTGATGCACAACTGTGAATCTGTTCGTCCACTCTTGTGGAAGCGAGAGCACAGAGTTGACGGAGAAGTCGAGGTTCTTAGGGCGCGATTCTACTGGTGGGAAAAGGCGCGATTCAATATCAATGCCCTGTAGTTGAACACCCTCTGGGACTTCTTCTGATACCTCAACAATCCAGTGGCCTGTAAAGGTATGCTTTAGCCATCTCTCTTTATCTGAGATGATGGTGATTGATTACCTGTTCCTGTACAGGCATCTAAGACTTTATCTCCATCGTTCAACTCTACTGGCGCCAGCAGATTTTTTCCTCCAAAGGAGCTTTTTAAAAACTGATGCTGCATAACAAGTCTACGAGGTGTTAGTATCAGCTCTGCATGGATTACTCATGAATGATTGTACCTTGCGCGCTCATCATCATCGGCGGGAAGGATATACGCTGCGCCCGGGTATGAGTGAGCTATCCTTTCCTTCCCCGGCTTGAATTCATAGGTAACGGGAGTATGTGTAGGGGCGTCTAGTACTTGTACCGTGGCCATTGCACAGACGTGTCAAGACTCTTAACAATCCAACCTTTGGTGATGCTGCACTTTTATACGAGCATTGTACTACCGGGCCGAACGTGAAGCGTCTGCAGGACTATTCATAGTCTGTCCATAAATCACTCCACTGATATGTCAATCACGCACATCAACAGTCTGAGGCGTCTTTATATCTCCGCAATGCTTTCGTTCTTCCACGACCATCATGTCGTGGAAGGAGTTGCGGAACTACCTCACTGATCAAGCTTAAAACAGACATTCAATGTGCACAAGACTACAATAATACTTTTGCCGCTGGCTGTTCCATGTTCGACGGGTACGGGATACGTTGTAGATTGGGTAATGTCCGATTGGTAATCTGACAACCTTTAAGTTGCCCAATCTACAAAAACCTCGTAGTACGAGGCTTTCCTACATAACAAATCACCCAGCCCAGACCCAGCCTATCGCTCCTTGAAGTCCAATATACTTTTGACCACATCCACATGCCAAGCATCTAGCTCTTCCTCCGTATCCACAGGTTCTCCCAGCTTCAAAATCTCGAGTTTGATTCCGAACCACCATCTATTCTCGCATCTTCCTCTCCCCCAAACCCGAACATTCTTCTACAATAGATTCTTACAATGTATTCTCCCGTCTTTTCCCTCCAAGGGCCTAGGGAAACATACTTCTCTGCAACATAAATATCGACGAATCCCACGTAGCATGATTCATGATTTCGAAATATTTACAGCAGTCTAGGAATAGTCTAGCTTTGCTTTATACCTTGTGGATTATAACATCTCTTTATATTTATCGTTTATGGGACAGGCTCCGACTCAACAAGTGTGTGGGGTTCACAAATTTCTGCCGCTCATCCACCTGGTTTGGTGACCTTGATGGCGCTCTTTCACTGCTTCTGGCCATTCTGTGCGGCGGAGGTCAGTTGTTGCTGGTGCACCAGCGTGAATGTATATATCCATGACAGTGGGAGGGGTAAGACGGTGTTGACTGAGAGCTCGAGGTCTCACTTGTACGTTTGTGGTATGTGCCGCTCACATGTTCCGGTATAGGCATCTGAAACTTTGTATCCCTCCTACCATGCTATAGGTGCAAGAACTTTGATGCCACACAAAATGCATTTCAGCAGTTTATGCTGGATTCAAACTCAATTCGAACTTGGTTCCTGCCTTTTCTCCTGCTTTGGTCTTCCTTAAGCCAAATTCAAATATTAAGCTCAAGAATTAGCGATCTTACAGTAAACTTGTACCGATGGTTTCTTTACGCTAAAAAATCCTTCAGGTCAACTATATAACTTCAAGGTTTAGTTACTGCTTCTCCACCACTACTACATCGCAGGTCAATTCTGCGCGAAACACCGCTTCTTTGGCTCAAGACCCTATATTTCTCCTTCCATCTCAGGTGTGTAATATATCTCATTCTTCAAAGCCACGCCCGTAATTTCGATCTAGGCTGTGCATTTTAATCTGTATAATGACGTTCTGGAACCCAGTTTCATATCGCAATAATGACGAACTCAGAATATTTTATGGAAATGCATGACGTACTATATATATACGTGAACATCTAACTCCGTCTATGGATTCTGCTCTCGAGTGCTTAAGCTACATATCCCGCTTATTCCTTGAGCACCATTCCAAGATGCTGATTGATTGACGATCGTCAACCGTTCTTTCAGTAAGTTTTGTAAGAGTTTTCTATGCGCATGAACTCGAAAATTTAACCTCGTGTAGACCTCATCGACAAGTATTGGATACATTATAGTGGCAGTCAATTTAAATGATGCTCCACGTGTATAACCTACGAAATTAGGGGTCTGGAAAAGTGGAAACCAACCGCTGCTTGTGCGGTCATTGACTCATTTTACGTCTGAGACCCTCTTATCAGCTCATATCTCGCTGCATGCCTTCGCAGAAGCACCATGTTCCATGGCATACTTTCCGTAATTCCCCATTCTTCCTATGCTTATTCCATACATTGGTAAGTTGTTTACAAGAATGAGAACTATGTTCGTCTTCAATTCCGCCTTCCTACAGAATCAATGATGATGATGATTCTGACCGCGAAGCATTCGTCACGTCGTGACATCTGTCATTTTGTGATTTTGTCTCTGTGGATCAAACAAATGATACGTGTATGTTAGTCTCTAGATGGTTTACGGGGGCGTCTCTTTCCTTGGTATCAAAACATACTCATTGCCTTTCCATCAAACCCGACCATACGTACTCCGAGATAAATGTTTGGAAATGAATGCTGTTTTTCTGTCTAAGACTGACCTTCCGATATCCACATAGCTTCTATCAATCGAATACCTATATCACTCCTGGCTGCCGACTTTTTTGCCGTTCGCAAAATCCATCCAAATTTGACCTCAATAACTTTAAATATTGACTGAACATTTTGGCTGTCGCAAAATGTTCACTATTGGCTAGTGCAAAATTGTAGACAAATATTACATTTTGTACATATCTTGTATGAATACAAATCATTCTTTTTGTTCTAATTTTAGCTTCATCAAAATAAGTGTCAAATGTAACGTTGTGAACGTGTTTTGACCTCACGCAAAATTTATTGTTTTGCATGACTGCAAAACCCGTGCAAAATGAATCATTTTGCTTTCTCTCCCAAAATAACAGGTTCACCAGTTGTGTTATTTTGGGAGAAAAAGCAAAATGATTCATTTTGCACGGGTTTTGCAGTCATGCAAAACAATAAATTTTGCGTGAGGTCAAAACACGTTCACAACGTTACATTTGACACTTATTTTGATGAAGCTAAAATTAGAACAAAAAGAATGATTTGTATTCATACAAGATATGTACAAAATGTAATATTTGTCTACAATTTTGCACTAGCCAATAGTGAACATTTTGCGACAGCCAAAATGTTCAGTCAATATTTAAAGTTATTGAGGTCAAATTTGGATGGATTTTGCGAACGGCAAAAAAGTCGGCAGCCAGGAGTGTATGCACCTTCTAGTTCCGCCAATAGCCGTAGAAGAGTAGCATCACTTCCATCTCCGTGTAAGTCCTATTCTTAGTTGGTCCCTACATATTCTGATAACGATCTAATCGTTTGCTCCAGAAGATTGAAACGGTGATCCGATCCTCTTTTCCCTCACAGCCCCTTGATTCTAGATGTGTACTCCAGTATAAAACTGCAGACATAATCCACTATACCCAATGTACCGTGCCGTACGAATCTTTCCAGTGCTCATTATGTTCTCGCTTCTAACTCTCATGGGTGTGTGCTTCAGATTAATGGTGGGGGCTTCCAGTGTTTCTGTCGCTGAGCGTGCAGTATGTTACTTCCACTTCGTTAGTGTTCGTAATGACAGGCTAACGTGTTACGAATCCAATAGCCAGCTTGTTTAAGTATAACATCTGGAACATATATCATTACCGCCTCTGATTCAAATACGGATGTCCGATTGGACAAGAACCTGATAAATAAAGGATTATGGCTAGAGGACGACCCTTGCAATCCTCCTGATAGCGGAATGGTGAATATTCTTTGAACCATAATTTGCAAATACTTATAGAGATATACAGTGGACATTAACAAATACAACAGAAGGAGGGTACTTCATCCGAAACGTGCTTTTAGACGCCAATGTGACGTCAGATCCCTACCTCTCAGGAGGTATGAGAGGAACTGCGGCAACACCGTTCGAGATAGAATGCGCAGGGAATGGAAAGTACACTGTATGCAGTTCGGCACTTACCTGTATTACTGTAACTGACATTACCTGCTTTGTAGGTAAAGGAAGTCTCAGAAAACCAGCGACTATGGACAGTGAAACCCTCTGAAACATACCATATTCCTGGTTATGCCGACGTAAGTCCCAGGTATTATTTTTCGTCACGCTGTGTTCCTTAATACCTGTGATACAGGTTGCCCTAGCCCCATCCCAGGGTGACTCAACTCAGCATTTTTTGTTCACCCACATTTGACCCGAATATAACATTTTAGCACTACTTATTATCTACTTAACACTTAGAACATGGATTTAACACGAATATCTGTAGATTAAACATTGCATAATACAGTATGTTCAATTAAGTATGTCGCTTGTTCGAGTTCTTTGGCTGTCGACAACGGGTTCAATAACAACATAAATATGTATATAAGTAACTGGACCGTCGGGTGAGCGCTCAATCATCAATGCCAGGTGAAGGTTAGCGGCTGATACAGGGCTTGCAACACATTGTCTAAGCACAATAATCGCACTTTTACGTGGCCTGATGGTCTAGTAGTATGATTCCTTCTTAGGGTTCTTCGGATCATTTGGAGGAGGTCCCGGGTTCAATTCCCGGTTAGGCCCGTTACATTTTTTCTTGGACTCCAGTCTCCAGTCGATAGGTAAGCTTTAATCTCGGTTATCTAAATTATTCGGGCACTTTGTACTAGACAGTCACAGTCTAGGACAAGTCTAAGATGCGACTTGGTTATCGATCGCTTCATGAGGGACATTATTGAAGTACTTATATTTATGGCACAAGTACTCACCTGCTCGGGGGCATGTCGCATGTATCGGAGTCATGGGCCTAGCGCCCTGTGCGGCGTGCCTGACGGATCTTCCGTTCTAACAGGACAATTAATTCCAATGCTGTGAACGATGGTGTTAATGCACTAATCTTCAGCGCCCTTCAGCCTGGAAAGAACGAAGAATTGGCAATGTGAAACTATGTTCTCGATCCGACTTTCGCTAATTCTGAAAGGGATGACGCTCCTTGATTTATACCGAACTTCGTCAATCAAACTGTTCGCTCTTTTTATTCAGTCCACTTAATAGTTCCTGCGAATAAATATTTACTTTTGAAATCTTATTCATTCAAGCTGTAAGAAGGTCTCCTGGAGCTTAACTGCCGGGAGCAAATTTTGGAGGTTATTAAACACTTAGTGTGCGGGTGTTACCTAATACCAAATTTCTGAGTGTTACGACACAGGGTGTACTATAGAATTCACTGAATGCGCATCCTAAATTAGCTTATTGCCTCAGAAATATTTAAATTTCCTCTAAAGTCAGGGCCCCGAAGGCCTGACTATTGAATATTGGATAACATATGGTGCTTGGAACAGTGTAAAAGATGTGCATGTGCCACAGCTCAGCGCTCATGTTACAAGTGGCACCAATGCGGGGCTCGGGTCACTGCTATAAATATTAGTAAGTAGTATTGGATGATCTGCATCTTCGAAAGATTAGTATCAGTGAAGTCGTTGCCGGAAAATCATCCGAAACTTAATTCTCTGTGACTACGGTTACACCACCGAACCCAATCGCATACTCTAGTCTGAAGCAAAACTCGAGACGTTTAGGTGTGCGTAGGTTTATTGGCCTGCCAACGTCTCCCAGTCTAAGGTAGCCTTGGAGCCGCAGTCGAAAAATGAAATAAGAATGGCACAGCTGTTGATGCATGTCAAGCTCGTGACGATGAGATATATGTATGCTGCGGTTGTTGTCCTGTTAAGCGGTATATTTTAGTCCGACGTCGAGCAAGATTTAGTTCACAACTCGTCGTGGAAATTTACATCCCTAGTCGATCCTCACTGCTTGCTGATGTATATCTACTCCTGAAAATACCCGCATGGACATAGCCCCGCAGCAACGAGTCAGTTATTTGTGCCTTTCGGCGGTATTTTAATTCAGGTTCTTAACTATAAAATGTCTGGGGCGACGGACCAGGATTATTGTCAACACTTGCAATGACTCGATTCTTTGAACTCACAATCATAATCTCTTTACTCGCTACCATATCTCTCGGCTTTCCACAGTATGCCTCTCTTGCGGGCCTATCAGAGCGGGAATTGGACATAATCCTCCCGACTTTGCAGGCACGAAAAGCACCTCTTCCGCCCCCTGCGCCAAACGATACTTCAGTAAAACTTGTTAATGACAAGAAGCACCCATGGATGCCTCTAAGACCTGGAGATATACGTGGACCTTGTCCGGGTCTTAACACACTTGCTTCCCATGGGGTAAGTATGCTGTATTCATTTGAATATGCGAATGCTGAATTGTGTAAAGTGGCTCCCTCGCTCTGGAGTTGCCACACCAAGTCAAATCGTTAATGCCGTACAGGACGGTTTGTGTTTCATATTGAAGTATTTCGACAGTGATTAATATCTACTGCATGCATTTAGGATTTGGTATGCCAAATTTCTTGGCAGTCTTCGTCACGTATGCAGCGATGCTTGTCGACGGAAACTTGATAACAGACCTACTGAGTATTGGTGGAAAGACTCCTGCGACGGGTCCGGATCCTCCAAAGCCGGCTATAGTGGGAGGATTAGATACACATGCAGTGTTTGAAGGTTAGAGACCATATTTACTTAGAGCCTTCTCTAACTAATGTTTTCTACTATCCATAGGGGACTCAAGTATGACTCGAGGCGATGCGTTCTTCGGAGATAATCATAGTTTTAACGAGACTCTCTTCGATCAGGTATGGATATATTACCAATATTATGCAGATCATATCTCATGCAAACTCGGTACTCTGCAGTTCGTTGACTTTAGTAACCGCTTCGGAGGTGGAAATTACAACCTTACTGTCGCAGCAGAGTTACGTTGGCAACGTATTCAACAGTCGATCGCAACCAATCCCCAGTTTTCGTTTGTTGCGCCGCGTTACTTTACAGCATACGCGGAGACAATCTTCCCCTTGATGTTCTTCGTTGATGGAAGACAGACTGATGGGCAATTGGATATGACCACTGCTCGTGGTTTCTTCCAGAACAACAAAATGCCTGATGGATTTTTCCGCTCCAACAGGTCGATACTTTCTGATGAACTTGACGACGGTATCAATGCAGTCTTCTCTGCCCATCCTATCCAACCTGGAAAGAACGAAGGTGTAGGGAACTATGTTCTCGATCCGACTTCCGCTAGTTTTGAGGGGGACGGCTGCTTGCTTTACACGAACTTTGTCAATCAAACTGTCCGATCTCTTTATCCGACTCCGAAGGGCGCTTTGCTCGACGCGCTCAACAGGAATTTGGACTTCTTTTTCAGCCCAATGAAAGATTCTGGCTGCCCCCAAATATTCCCATATGGAAAGCCTTAATTTAATATATGGGATAAATTGTCTAGCGCAAAGTAGTGATTGTTGGACGCTTACATTGAAGTTAGGTATAGTTTGTAGCGACTCCTTGTTTAAACCTTTTACATTCGATTTTTATGTCTTTTTAGTACTCAAATAATTGTATCACTCTTCACCTGATAAAGTGTAAAAGACGTGAGGAAATTCTGACAGACTGCTGTATACTTAGGTAAGAATCTAAATCGTTCACTACGTGATCAAGACGTGATGTTTTAAGTATACTATGCAGCAAGTATTTACATTTGACCCAGATTTCACAGGGAGAAGATGCAAGAGCCAAATGGACACATTCCATATAAGTCAAATATAAGTCTCTTTATACTCATGATAAAATCTGAAGAGCGGCCTTGTTGAGAAGGTGCCTACTAGCGCTAGTTAGTCCCACATTTTCATATTACTTAGTCGGAGTTTCGGAGGTCCCGGGTTCAATTCCCGTTAGGCCCGTATGTCTTTCATCTCGGGGCCGCAGACCCGAATGAAGGCCGTGGCCTGCCGTGGCAACGCACGGGATCCTCGTCTATTTCTAGCTCTTCTCTCCAAGGCCGAGCTACACCGCATTTTTGCCACATTTACGACCTATTCTATGCTGATAAGGGATTATCGTAAACCTTTCGGAGAGTAGATAAGCACTTGAGTGACTTCTTTCGAGCTAACTCGCTATATAATAATACATAACACTTATAAAAAGGACGAATTGACGATCTTTCAAGATGATTCATATCCCTCCTCCCAATTATAAACTCCCATGATGACCTCAAAGGAAAAGTTTAATCTCACCCTCGACACGCAACGAAAGCTCGCCCCTACCCGCACAGAAGAAAATGCTCCCAGTTCCCTTCCACTTCCAAAGCAAATTAAAGGCGTTGGCAAAGGCGCCAGCCTCTATTTCATAGGAACAGCTACTACGATTCTCGAATGGGCTGGAATACGTCTCATGACGGATCCAAACTTCCTCCATGCTGGAGATCATGTTCACCTCGGACCCGGTATAACTGGGACGCGATTAACAAATCCTGCGGTTAACCTTGAGGAACTACCGCCTATCGACATTGTCCTACTCAGCCACTATCATGCGTAGGCGTTTAAATCACTAGGAATTAAATTCATCATTAATCATCATCACAGTGATCATTTCGACGAAAAGGTCGAATCCTCTCTCCGGAGAGATATACCGATCGTTACCACCCCTCATGCTTACGATCATTTGTCCTCGAAAGCAGATGGAGAAGCATTCACAAACGTTCATGCATTAGACCACTATGAAACCGGTACATTAGCAATTTCTTCCCCTATTGGACTCAACGTACAAAGCACATCGGTTCCGAAAATAAAGGTCACTGGAATGCCAGGAAAGCACGTTCCACCCGGTCCTGGCCATTTGTTCGAAAAGGTGAATAAACTATTGAGTGCCGTTCCGCCCACAAATGGATGGATGGTGGAACTTGGCTTTGAACAGGCATCCGGCGAATGGAAGTGCGGCTACAGGATATATATATCTGGCGATACGTTGTTAGTGGATGACCTTAAGGAAATTCCGGAGCGTTATAAAGGAAAGCAAATTGACTTAATGCTAGTTCACTTGGGTAATGTTTACCTCTATAACCTAGACGTCATGTCAAAACTAACTTGATATTTAGGAGGTACGACAATACCAGGACCTCACCTACCTCTACTTATGATAACAATGGACGCCAAACAAGGGGTTGCTCTTATCCAGCTGATAAATCCAGAGTTGACGATCCCTATTCATTTTGAGTAAGTGTTCAGATTCATGAAACATTGAAGTTCGTATGCTTACGATAATGCCCTTGAAGCGACTATGATGTCTTCCTGAGCGGGCTTGACGAATTCAAAAGCATGGTTGAGACGGCCGGCTTAAATGATAAAGTGGTTTACTTGGATCGAGGCGATGCATTCCATTTCGATGTTAAAGTTTAAGAGGAATATTTGAATGCGACCAGTCTGCTTATGATCGTAACCAATATGTAGGTTTATGTGTAAAGATGCATTGCTTGTTAGTACATATACACAGGGTACACGTATCGTTAGACGTCACCGCGTCTAAAACAAATGTTGTTTAATTTACGATTTAGCACCCAGCAGGAACAGTTGTATCATCGTTATGGTTGGCAGCATTTACACCCAACCCACGGCTCGCAAAAGCGTTCCACAAGAGGCACTTGTTGGCGCCACCGTATCTGTTAACATCAGCTTGAATCCAGGCATTACGAGCAGTGAGGACTAGTGAATGTTAGGAGCATATACATTGTTGTAGACGGTAGTGGACGTACATGTAGGATTACAAGGTTGAAGTGGGAGGGCATCGAGGAAGAGGTGAAGGAACACAATGTTGCCTTCGGTGCCACTAGGATTTGTTCGTGCAGTAGTAGAAAAGCCGTGGGCACCAACGAGTGCCGCATAGACATTATGAAGTGTATTGGCCCAAACTTCACCGATGTCTGCAATGGAAGACATTAGAACATAAACGACACTATAAATAAATCAGATACGTACCATGGACCTCAGTTAAGGTCTTCAGACTAGAGTAGCGTAATGGGTTGGTCGCACTGAGCATATCAGTCAGATTAGTAAATCGACATAGTAGTTTAATAGATCAATGAACATACGCATTGGTCGAATAGGGATGGCTACGAATACCGGCAGGATCGTTGGTAACGTATTGTCCAAGAATGTAATCCGGGACTGCTGCCGAGGTGTGTTCAGTCCATCTTAAGATGAATGGTAAGTTTCCCAGCATGATATAAAGAGAACGAGTAACATACTCTGCCATGGCATCAGACCATCCTTCACCCATTCCACCGGCCTCAGTGATTTGCAGGCAACGACCAGTCCCACCGCCGGTCATTCTGTTAGTGACACCATGCGTGTTCTCGTGAGTCACGATGTCATTCTCCAGGGCACCATCGCGCTCAGGCTAAATGACAACATGTCAGTCTGAGTTACAGGAGCTACTAACCTACTGATTACATACGCTGGTGAGATCCCATAAGAACATGCGCATCCTTCCCGATTGGCCACTAGTTTATCCAGTTAGCCGTGAATGATGGTCTACAAATCTAGTCACACGTACTCCGGAGGCGTCGAAAAATCAGCATTGTCGGTTCCAGCACTATCCTGTACTGATACAGTGACCTGATCATTGCCGGCACCACCCTTGCCAAAGTTGTTCGATTGGAAGTTGAATGCTACTTCGGTAAATCCGTAGCTATTAGTTGGGTTTCAGGACGAGTACGCAAGACCTCGCGTTGATGTGATAAGAGAACACACCGGTAAGTAAGGTCATGAACCGAGTTGACAACATAGAATGCGTTGACTCGAGCGGCATCAATGTTGACTTGAGTTGTAGAAGCAACGTTGGGATTTTGTGTGAAAACAAAGTTAAGGCCAGAAGATGATTGGTTGGTTGTACTCGTCGTGGTGCCCTTGAAAGTGACGACATTGTTACCTCTGTGTTTAACAATATGTCATAGATATTTTCAGAGGCATGGTATGTAGCTCACGATGTTGTTGTAGTGCTTGTGGTCCCGGTCGAGTGCCAGCCATCTGGGGATGCCAAAAGGTCTTGAGGATCAGTCAAAACTTGGAATCCTTGCGTCAAGATCTCCTCTTGTAGAGGAATAACACGATACTGCTCGAAGCTCAATCAAAAATATCACAGAAAAGCATATCAATACATACCGAAGCCTGGGTGACGAAATCGGTAATGGATAAAAGCTCGCCACTGTGAGCATCCACAAAGGCTTCAACCCATGCGCCCGTCGCATCATTCTCGATTTGCATAACATGTGTTAAAGCAGCGGTGTTGTCTTCCTTGACGAGGAATTCGAGAGTGGGTGGGTGCTGATCGAATTTTCCGTTCAAAGCCTTTTCAGCGAATGAGATAGCGGCATCAACTGTTATTGACGGTGTAGAGGAGGCGATACTCGCTATAAGACAACATAAGAAAGCATTCCAATAAAATTGCTATTTTGGACAAACTTGGTTTGACAAAAGAGGATCCGAAAGAAACAACCTGGAAGTCACGTTAGTATAGATCCCGTGGTAGAATAGAACCCTGATGTAAGTACCTTGTTGGCATTGTTGAAGGCGACATTTGCAACCGCGTTGGCAAATGGAATCCCGTCCTTTAAAAGAAGGATTAACAATCAGTGTGATGTGCGACGAATAAAAAATTTACGTGAGTCTGTTTAAGAAAAGCGTGCTTCGCAACATCACCGGAGAATCCAGATTTGAACGTAATAGTCGATGAATTGACCGACAAGCGAGATTGCGCGAATGAAATCGCAGCGCCTTCGAGATCTTCCTCGGCCCGCTTGGACAAAGGATGGTCGATGCCGTCACCGAAAGTCTACGAAAGTCGTTTATTAGAAAGCTTTACTGGGGGTTAGCCAGGACCAACCTAAAACGACGTACCTCGAATGTGCTGGCGGGATGGAATGTCTCGATCTGAAGCTGGGGAGTCAGGTCTCTTCTTCTGTGCGTGGCGTGCTTCGCGCTGGAGAGCCGAAGTACTGCACTTGCAGTGGTCGCATATACCACAGCAAGGAAAACAGAAGCGAAGAATTTGTTGAAGGACACCATCTCTCGGTAGAGCCAGAGTTAGCTAGTTGAATCGATAACGAGGGCGAGTCCGTCTCTTCACATATTTCTCTCTGGATTTTATACGATGTCTTTCTGTAGCTTGTACTACCTATAATAGATACTGTTTCTGGCACTCTGAAATGAGATAAGAAAGAAGTCAGCGACATGAAACCGCATGACGATCCAAAGACTCTTACCTAGGAGTAAGGTGCTGCATCAACCAATGCAAAATGTTCCTCATGGAAAACATGAGAACGTATACCTTGACTTTGGTATCTCATAACGCGCCGGGCCAATTTCTTTCAATTTACAGAAAGCCGTTGCGCACAGGCATGCTGTAGCTAATCGCAATCAGTGCTAGTGCCAAGAGGATCCCTCGGTCCAAACATATCCGGGAGGGTGTCGCAGATATCGACGACGGCTTTCACGTAGCTAGGAGGTCATCAAAACCGCTGGAGCAGCTTCGTTTCCCATGCACTATAAAGCTCGGAGTATATCACAGCCACATGATCAAGGCTTGATAGAGTGAGAACTTGAGACCCTTCTCTGCATTCCCAGGTCTCCGACAAGCCTATTTTCCAAAGACGCAACCTGAATGTAAATCTGAAAGGAGCCGTCAGTGTTTGTCTAGAGGTTCCAGAGAACTCACTCGAAAGGAAGCGTACTAGAGGTTTATCTGGGCAATGCCTATAGACGAGAAAGGCGTGAGTAGGTTCCTCCTGATAACCTACCTTATCTCTCTCGGATCACCACTTATCGAGGGGAAAGTCGAGGCTTAGAGTGGTTATCAAGGATCGACCTACAAAACGGGTAGAGTTCGCGAAGAGGAATAGCCATCATCTGACATGGACCGAGAGCCATGCGCAACGTCAAGTAGCACATGCACTCTCCAGCTGGGATCACAAATGGTGCGAATACGCATACCCACCATCAATAACCCGAGCAGCTGCTCATCTAGAATCATCAACAGCAAAAGAAAAACAAGGCCATGTCCATTTGCCGAAAGATCTTGCCTCTCCAGCAAAGATTGCGTGTCGACAGTATCAAATGGAACCTCAACCTGTGCCAGTATGGCTTCATCAGAGGAACAGTCGCATTCCATCAACGTATTGACCCGACGCGGGGATAGCGCAAGCCTACGAGAAAGGAAAGTATCAATAAAGCGAATCCGTATCTTTCTGAGGGGAGTAAACGGTCACAACTTGCGCTCCCGAAACGCTGAGCTGGCTCGAGCCAAACAACAGCTTAAACAACAACGAAACATCCGTCGTCCCCCAAAGCAGGTTGGTGTTCCCACCGATACCACGAACCGCACTGCTTCTCCGGGATCGACACCGGACCGAACGTCAAAACCTGGTCACAACATCCGAGGATGACCGCGAACTCAGCTAACTGGAGCACGAGACAAGATAGTGGAGTTTAACCAAAGCATCCGAGGATATAAAATACAAAGCAAAGATGAAAACTAGATGTACACACGACACGAGGATTAGTACTATATCGCTGGGGTGGTGGGGTTAGCCGGAGAAGAGGTTCCTGATCTGCTTCTCCACGTCCTCGGGGGTCATTTTGATATCTAGAATAAAAGGTCAGCAGAAATGAGGGGCAACAGAGAACGACGATGCTTACACTTCTGCGGGTCTGTGAGGGGGAGAAGACGAAGCACTATAAGCCACCAGCCGAAAACAAGAAGAAAGAGGAGCACATACTCTTACTAAACTCCTTCTCCTTTGCCTTCTGCGTGAACTTCTGCAAGTTCGGCACCACAAGTGACCGAACCTCCTCACCCAAAGCCCTCCTCCCATTCACATCATCCTCCAAAACCTTCGCCATCCTATGCCGCTCCATAACCTCCTCAAACAGATCAAAGAACCTCGTAAACTTCTCCTTTGCAGCGTCCTTCCTGCTCTTCTCCTTCGGGTCATCCATAAGCGCCTGCATCAGTGGTGAAAAGTTCGAGTCGAAGTACCCCGCTTTGGCAGTGCGGAAGTTCGAGTTGAGCAAGTCTTGTGTTGCTTGTGGGATCATTGATGGTATAGAGGGATGATTAGGCTCGATCAGAATGTGGAGGCGGAGGTAAGAGATGTTGTTGAGGAGGAACATTGCGCCGAAGGCTGGGCGGCGCGCAGTTCGGGAGACACTAGTTAGACTTGTGATTGCGGTACTGATGACGTCATCTGCAAGGCATAAGTTAGTAGCGAGAAAGGTGATATTGTTAAGTGCACGTACGGATGTAATGCCGCAAAATCGTCGACTCATCAACCTTCTCGCCAAGCTGCTTCGCACCCTTATCACCAACCTGCACACCATCACCCATCCTCCAGTTCCCGTCTCCAAGTAGCCATAACGCAGCAGATACCGCAGCGTACAAGTTTGGTAGCTTCGAGATGTAGTTAATTGTCTAAGCATCGCCACGTCAGCACTAGCTTCAACGATACGCAGTAACAAGAAAACTCACCGAAAGTGTAAAATCAGCCAGCTTCACGCTGGTATCAGCGCCCCGCTGCATAGCACCAAGCTTGATGTCCGCGAGGAACTCTGGGAAGCTGCGCAGACACAGCGCGCGGAGGGACTGCATACCATCCTTCAGCTCATTTTTGTCACTCAGAAACTCCATCCCACGCCTCGAGAGGACATCGTCAAAGTGAGGCTGGACAGAAAGCAAGCTGGAGTAGGCGGAAAGGGCGAGGAAGGTATACTTGTGCAGAGACTTCTTTATAAGCGTCGTCAAGGACGCAAGGGTACTGCTAAATAGCTTAAGAAGGGGCACCAGGAGGGTACCATATGCAGATGCCAGCAAAGCAGGAGACGATAAGGGCGATAAAGCCTGTAACAGCTTGTACTCGTCCTATAAAAAAGGAATAGAATATATCAGCCGACATGACACATTATGAAAGAAGACACGAAGACATACATCAGCAACACCAAGCAGCATCTCCGTCCACTCGCCGAACTCTCTTCCAGTTTCGTTCGGATCAATCGTGTCTGCACGCATAACGAGCCGTTTGCCCTGCCCTTCGAGGCACTTGGCACCCCAGTTCCCTCGCATGTCCGCGTAGCCTTGTTGTGCTTCTTTGAGAGTTAGTAGGATCATTTGCGCAGCTGGATGGGAGGGGTGTGTGCTTTGCAGGAGCAGGGTGCGGAGAAAGGAGACTACGGGCCCTAGGGTGCTGAGTAGGGATGAGGGGAACGCGGTGGTGGGCGGCTCGCTGCCTGGGACAGGGGTTGAGCCTGAAGAGCCTTCCGCGACAACTTTGGTATATAGCTGAGTGAGCTTCTTCGCGCCCGTTTCGACTAGTCTGGCCTATGATGGAGAAACATTAGAGAGTAAGAGCATAACGGATACTGGGCATACAGCTTCAACCGAGCCTTCTTCTGACGATTTGAAGGCAATCGTAGCATTCAGACGCTCCAGAGCATCCTTATAGGTTTGTAGCTGACCAGGTTGCGGCCTAATCCACTCAGCATCTAAGAAAGCGTTAGAAACGCGTGGAATGCATACTCACCCTCGCAAGATCAACGCCTCCTCGACAGCCGGATCCTCCTGATTACTCGCCCACTCGTCAATCTTCGCAACTGTCCTATCGATGTCTGTACGGAAACGTTAATAGCCGGCACGCCATGCAAGCTACGATTCGTACTTGCGTTTCTTCGGTTCAAGATCTGGGCAGCGGTGTATAGTGGTAGAATAGACTTCTCCAGCTTGTTCAACCGCCCGTCAAAGCTGTCCAAGATGGCTGGTCGGCTTAGTGTCGTCAACTAAAGACTTGAGATATGTGACGTACATATCATCCGTTTCGATATCTGCCTTGTCTTGTGCAGGTTTTGCTCAAGCTTTTCGGTTTCAACACGTCAACGCTGTATGTGTCTAGAATGATAATTGGTTACTTACTAGCTCGATCTCGGCACTTTCATCGTCCATTATGGTTGTGGTATATGCTAAAAGATATGTTCTATAGGCTGAGCTGGTAATTTGAAAGGCTTATTGACATGGAAACTAGCGATGAGGTCTGGCGAACCGTGCTAGCCGTGGATGATGGTGGCAGTGAAGCAGCTTATTATTTGCTTCAAGCGCTGCTGGTAAACAAGACCAGGCTGTCAGTTGGTTGAGCCTGAGTCAAGTCGGAATTTCTTCCTCCTAATTGCTTCTCACTTCAAACGTCAAAGTGCCATCGCGAACTAGTCGCTAACTGTGAAAAGATTGCATCGATGCACATTTATTACTAGGAGGCTCAATCGTGCATAGCTGGCTGAAATTTGAAAGACAATCTATTTAGCTTAAATGCTCTAAGTAAACAAAAGATGCTTGGACCAAGCTCGGATTCATCCGGTTCACTTTCCACGCATACTTCCAACCTCAATCCAACCCAGCTCCCAGCTTGACCAAGTTACTGACATTTCATGCGTACTTTCATCACAGGAGGCCTCTAACGAACGACCACTGCAGGCTTAACGGACCGAAGTCTGATACCATCCCCAGCGTACCAGTTTAATGGACTTGTTGGTTACTTGTCAACATATAGAAACGCCTGGTTCAACAGAAGCTGAATCAGAACGCCGACTCATCTCTCCATACCCATTTTAAAAGAAGGCTGGTCTCTGTTATCTTCGTGCCTATGCTCCATGCTAAACCCAGGCTTCAGATAAAAGCGATTCTCCGCTCTAGCAACGAGTCGGTAGACTCGGTCGACGGTAGAACAACTACAGAAATCGTCACACCATTGGCTACCGTTGGATGGCGAATGCTCGCGTGATATTTTCCGAAATCTCCGAATTTCATAGCACCCGTGGTTTTTCCAGCATTTTCTCGCTAAACCTTTACGCGTAAGTAACCATTCCGTCCTGATTCCGAATTCTGGCTTGCTTCCGGTTATTTGACATATTTTCACCTACGTGTGCGCTAACTGACTTGATTTTCTTTCAATAGTTGCTCTGAACCCGTTCAGTTATACCTGACGTAGCCAATATGTGACAGCAGGTTGAAGCAGTGTCAAAGATGCCTTTTGGTGATATCTACGATGGAAGCAAGATGGAAGTCAGTGTCGGATTCTGCAAGTCTATTAATAGACTCGACGCGTCATGCGGGACACCGTTGAGGTTGTATGGACAGATAGACACAACTTTATTCAAACACGCGGATATCACCCTGTATCGCTACGCGACTTTGGCTTACTTTGGGCACTTCGT
Organism: Cyathus striatus; assembly: GCA_025738555.1. Taxonomy (NCBI): domain Eukaryota; kingdom Fungi; phylum Basidiomycota; class Agaricomycetes; order Agaricales; family Nidulariaceae; genus Cyathus; species Cyathus striatus. The sequence continues at coordinate 1,320,087 of JAOVFP010000013.1, read as the reverse complement.
ACCGAACCATGTCTTGGATGGAAGCGCCCACGTAGCGCAGCCGCGCATCGGCCACCTATGATTTGCGTGCCCCAGTTTCGTAATGTATAACCAACTGCTCCAAGGATTCATTTTGTTCGCAATGCATCACTTTATGCTCGTGGTACGCCCTGGGAGCCCCTCCGAAAGCTACCTACTACATTGATCACCACAGCCAACATCTCATGGCAACGAATTTTTTCGATCATATTCCATGCGAGGAAATCATTAATGCTCCAACTCCCCAGCTCTAACTTTAGATTCACATAATGCAAATCTCCGTGACCAGGTACTGCAGATAAGTGCAGTACTGAGTACATCGTATGTGGCACAAGGACTCGCAAAGGCACCAAACCCATACCCGAATCACCTGATTTTCAGAAGCTCATCAGAACAGGTCCTTGTGCTTCGAACGCATGCTCAGCTCAGTCTCCTCGTCTTCGCAAGCTCGTGATGTTCAACTCCACCCCGTGTTTTCTTTGCGATGAACGCCGCAATCCAATCCCAGTACGGATGAAAGTGCGTATCTGGCGGGCTCTCGTATGGTAACCTCTGCAATCCCCCAGATAACGGACCCAGACGCCTACATTCCCCAACCCATCTACGGGATCTGTCATATGCTTGGCATTTCGTGCTGCCTACGAGACCTTGTGTTGCTCAGAAAGACCATGTTGCGCTGGATAACGCCATTCCATCTCTGGGACGCTATCGTTGTGAATTCCGACTGAGCGTCGAGCAAGGGTATAAAATGAGGAAAGCGTGGAAGAGGGAGGACCAGGATCGGGCAGTAACTCTCGTTTGATTCTGTATTCAACAGCACTCCTCTTCGAGTCAATATGGTCGCCTTCAGCAGCAAGTTCCTCTCCTCTGTCTTTTTGGCTATCGTCTGCGCTTCGTCCGCCGTCGCGGCCCCATGGCCCTCCAGCTCGAAGTTTGCGACTCATCGCGTTAGGAGTGTTCGTCGGGATCTCGAGCTCGAGACCTATCATCCCGAAAGTACCTACGAGGTGAGTAGCAGTCTTCTTCTCTATGTTGTTTCCCGACTCTAATATTATACTTGGTGATAGACTTTCGGTGTCGACGGTCTTGATCATCCTCTCTCCAAGAGGGCTGATCCTTCGATCGAGGAGTCCACTTTGGCTTTCCTTGAGTCATACTTGAACATTGACGCCAGCGACGTCAAGTACAAGTCCGGCTACTCTGGTGAAGTTACCAAGCAGGCCTACGTCAAACAGTCTCATGTACGTCTTTCATACACGTCGACAGAAATTCTGCTGACGCGTTCTAATAGAATGGAGTCCCTTTCGCCAACGCTGTTGCCAACGTGGCCTTCAACCAGAATAACAAGGTCATCTCGTACGGCTCTTCGTTCGTGAAGCCAAGTAAGTCGAAGTTCTAGCCTCAGTATCTTTCGTAATCGTTTACATTTCCTTCCCCCGCAGAGAAGATCGCTTCTTCCACCCCCTCTATTACCGTCGACGCTGCTATTGCCGCTGCAGAGGAGGCTCTCGATGGCAAATACAATGACTGGCCTTCCACTTTGGAATACCTCGCCCGGGACGATGGCACCGCTGCATTGACCCACGTCGTTCAGATCCGTAATGAAGAGACCGGCACCTGGTACGAAGCATTCGTCGATGCCCATTCCGCCGAAGTGCTTTCCGTCACGGACTTCGTTGCCCGTGCCACTGTGAGTTACCAGCGACCATTTATTGAGCTCATTCTAACTATTTCGTTGTTCAGTACAAGGTCCTCCCCCTCACTAAGGAGTATCTTACCCAAGGCTTTGAGACCTTGACAGACCCTCAGGATACCACCGCATCTCCTCAAGGCTGGCACAGTGACGGCACCACCAGCACCACTACTACTGCGTGAGTAACTGCTTTTGTTTCAGGGGTATATTCGTATTGACACCCCTGACAGCGGTAACAACGTCATCGCCTATAAGTCATCCACGTCTGGCACGACTTCCCAGTCATCCGCCACCCTCAACTTCGTTTATACCCAGAACCCCAGCAATGCCCCTACCACCACTGACAACATCAACGCCGCGCGTGTTAACGCTTTCTACGTTGTCAACTCTATTCATGACTTGTCCTACCGGTACGCGCTACTGCTGGCTATGAGCGTTCTATGTACTAACCTCTGTCCAGCTACGGTTTCACTGAGGCTGCTTACAACTTCCAGACCAACAACTTTAACAAGGGTGGCAAGGGAAGTGACCGCGTCACCGTATCCGTCCAGGACTCTTCTGGAACCAACAACGCCGATTTCACCACCCCAGCTGAGTAAGTGTCCGCGTCAGCCTAACGTGAGTCTCATGCTAATTAAGCTTATAGTGGTCAATCTGGTGCTATGAGTACGTTATAAGCTAATCTTCATCGTTTCTGATACTGACATATCTCGTAGGGATGTACTTGTGGACACAGACCTCAGTAAGCCATAGTCAATTAAGCTTTTATCTCATATTTTAATCGAAATCCATAGCCTCAACGTGATGGTGCCTTGGAGAACGATATTATTGTTCACGAGAACACCCACGGTATCACCAATCGCATGACTGGTGGCGGTACTGGTCGTTGCTTGCAAACCACCGAAGCTGGTGGTATGGGTGAAGGCTGGTCTGATGCTTTGGCCGAGTATGTTGCCTTCTTCTCCCAGTAGTGATTGTCTAATGCGTTACTACAGATGGACAGAGCAGACATCGGCCACTATCAGCGACTACGTATTGGGCGCGTATGTCTACAACAAAGCTGCTGGCATCCGTACTCACCCCTACTCTACCTCCGCGTACGTTGCTGTCACGTTGTGCTCAAGGGCTTCTTCTGACCGTACCTTTATATAGAACCACTAACCCTCTGCGCTACTCCAGCGTGAAGACCCTCAATGAGGTCCACAGTTCGTACTACCCTTACATCCTCGAAGTACACACGCCTAACATTCTTTGCAGACATTGGTGAAGTATGGGCCAACATGCTCCACAACGTCTACGCTGCCCTCGTCTCCGCCCATGGATGGTCAGCAACTGCCAAGACCAACCCCGACGGCACAGAAGGCAACATTGTCTTCCTTCACCTCTTCATCGATTCTCTCGCCATCCAACCTTGCAACCCCACTTGTACGTACAGTTATATGATTCAGATTGACTCAAAGATTGACTCCCGTTGCAGTCCTCACTGCCAGGAATGCATGGATCCAGGCTGACGCCACCCGTTATGCCGGTGCCAACAAGTGTATTATCTGGAAGGCGTTCGCCAGCCGCGGCTTGGGTGTTAACGCAGCTAGCTACACTGACGATACCACTGTTCCATCTGGCTGTTAAACTGTTTTCTTTAGGGTAATATGTCACGCTATCTATGTATATGTATGTAACAACCCCTCGCAACAATCAATCGCTTTGAACTTCATCTGGCTCTCCGTGTACCCAATATCCTGCTCCGTAGTCGAGGAAAAGCTCTTCTCCCTTCTTTACAGGCCGATCTATAGAAAAGAATGTCTGTATTTAACAATGCTTGTTATAAATTTGAATCGCACTTGTTCTCAACACGATCTTGTTCAAGCCGTTCACGTTAACCACTGCACAACGTTACATTTGTTATAATACTAACAGATATATTGATAGATGTACACTCACCGTCTGCATGAGCGTTAACTTTAATTTTACTATGATTCAAATAGCGAGTTTCGTTTCCAATTCTGGATGCGTCGAGTAGTACTTCCTTCTCGAAATTAAAGACATAGTTAAGCCCTGTATGCTTCGACAAACTGCACCCTCTCAGCAACAAAAATAATGAATAATGATATAGACTTACTCGTCTACGAAATTCAGTTGATCTGCATTGTAAATCATTTCGCCGACATATTCTTGTCGGAATAAATTCAATCCTTATATTTAACCCTGGTGACATGACGTGCATACCTCCGATTGGCCGATTTTCAGTGATATGGGAGCCAGCAAATGCCCCAAGGCCCCACTTCGATTTCTTTATGATGACGGGCTGTTGAGAGTGAGATAAAACATTGCGCAGAACAGCGTATATCATAGCTTACAGGGTACTGATTTTTCTGAATGACGACGTTCGAACATCGGCTTTTTTTCGCACCTTCAAGTAATTATAAGCTCACAATACTTCACATAAATTGACTGTAAGAAACACCACATACCCCTGTAAGTGTCACCATGTGCACAACCAAATTCATTTCACGCAGTATAAAGAACAAACTTACCTCGCATCGCAGTGCTTACACAACTCGGGATCGCACTCCAGCTTCCCCCTCACACACGAACAATTAACAGTTCTGCATAATGGCTTTCCCGTAGTTCTGTTCTTGCCACATTTGCACCCTTTCCTTCTCAGAGGGCCTGTCAGTTAAAAATCAGATTACAGTTAAAGATAGTAGTCCATATATGCGCACAGGTTAGACTACATCGGCAATTCCGCCCGCAATGATGCTCGTTCTCAAAGCACGCACATCCAGAGAAACTATTACACACGCCTGGATGGCTGCAAGGCGATAGTCTATGGATTATAACAACCCACGAATTAGGGCGGTTAGGTGAAATACATGAGAACTTAGACGTACATTTGCTCTGGGTCTTCGGGATGTTCAACATCCCCCCTGGTATCACCTGCATATTGATTAGTCCAAGTTAAACAAATTATTCAGCAAGTAGACACACGGAATCTCTTGGGAGCGAACGGAAGTCGCGTAGCTTCGTTTCTCGGACGGTGTTCTATAATCTGTGCGTCTGGAAGAAGGCGTGTGCGATAAACAAATACCTTATCACGGCCGTCTCAGAAGAGCTTGAATTACAAGGATCAGAAGCGCACCTCATGGCACGGTTTCCTACATATTACAGACATATCGCACGGCGTCGTATCAGGAATGAGCTTCAATAAGCTGTCGAATGTTTCCAGGTCAGAATTATCCCACTCTTGAATAAGGCCCTATAATTTGATGAATATCAGTCTTTCATAACAAAAGATAACAGATCAATACCGTAGCAGCATCATCGGTATGGAATAGTCTAAAGCAATGAACGCCACATGGTTCACCCTCAACTTCTCTGATCTGCTCGTTGGTAAGCAAGGCCGGAACGGGGCGGAACCTAGCATATGTAACGCCATCTGTTGCATATTACTTACGGTTAAATATCATGATATAGAAAAGATGAAACGTATAAAAACGAACGGTGGGTATCGCATTCACTATGTAGACAATTCAAATTCGGGCAAAAAACTTCAATAGCATCATTTACGGCTTCAAATAGGTTATTCTTTGGAGGTGCAGCACTTTTTGGTAATTTTGGAAGATTAGAGAATTCGGAACCGGGCCAGGGTAGTATGTCTCTTCAAGAAATGGTTCAGAAGCCATTAGAAAAAACTACTTTCTGGTGCTTACCTTTGCATGGCTTCCCACAAGATACCTGTTTTATTACTCGATCTAATTGGATGAGAAAGTACGTTGGTGGCATCAATCTCTTCAAAAGACATTCCTTTCCCAAAATGTAGTCGGCGGATTGTTTCTAACAATATAAGTTCAACTATAAAAAAAGGCATTAGCCGTATCGTACATCAGAAAAAGAGCATTCATTACTGTCAGGATTCTGCATGTCGACCTGCCATGCAAATGTTTCAAAATCTTCCATGATCGTAAAGTCGAATGTTGGATCATCAGCATAGGGAATGAAATCAGCCATGTTGCTAATTTCGTCCATCCTCCACCTATAAACATTCCGTGATGCAGGTGTACAGAAATCATATGATGGATGTGGTAGAAACTGCTCCACTTCAACATCGATGGTTTTCGTGTACCATGTAGCAATTGGCGCTATCATTCCATCCTTATTCGGAACAACATCACCGTATTCTTCAATGATGAAAGCGTCAGTATCATCGTCTTCATCTTCAACGTCAACCCTAGTGACGTTGTAGAGCCCTTGTATTGGAAATTCATAAATATCTGGAGGTAGATGCTCTGGAGCATGAAGTTCGTCAAGAAGTTGCTGACACGCGTCTTGTTCCCAGGTGTAAAACTCGTCCCAGACTTCTTGGTATACTTGCTGTATAGTCTGCAATATTTCTTCATTTACTTCCGCGATTTCCGTCGTATCCATTGGGATGATGTTCTAAAGAGAGAAACGATCATGAAGATAGAGAAGATGGAAGGTATGATAACACAAATTACCGACTTCTTTTGGTACATGAGGTAGTTAGACGCTGACAGGCCGTGGGAGAATCAAACTCAGCGTGGTTATTTTCGGTTGCTTGTCCGCTTTGTGTCCGTTCGGCGTTATGCATGTGCCGACGGCAAAGTTGAGGCAAAGGTTTGGTTACCTCAATAAACGTTGGCGGCGGGCCGGCGGCTAAGCAACTCAAAAATGTGGACTCAAACATTAGAAGCAAGGAGATACAGCTTTCCAGTTCATCGAAATATCTTTTCGAGACATAGTGATTCTAATAAATCTACAAACATACAACACGACAAGCAGCTTAAAGAACATTCAGCAAATATTCGGTTCATTCAATCCTTCCCACTCAAATATTTATGCGCTAATCCTAACATCCATATAGGAAATATAAATCTAAAGCTGGTATTACGACGTAAAGCCCAATAAAGTCGTTTTTAAACGCACCGGTATAGAGGGTACCTTATTGCAAATGTTCTGAAGGCATACCCTGTTGGAGGTTCTTCTGGCCACGACCCATCCTATTCGATAAAAGGAGATACGACAAAGCCTTGTTAACAACATTATACACTATGAACTGATATACGAACCGATTGCTGCTCTTTCATCACTTTCTTAACAGCTCGTTCGATGGGATTCTTATCAGGATACTTTGCATAGATCAATGCCATAGTAGCCCAAGCTGTCTGAGCCATAGTCACGTTCTCAGCTTGAATGTACGTATTTGATTTTACCCCCTATAGATAAAGCATGTCAGTTTTTGTGCAACATAATATCTTGGCAAAGATATTGTGGCTGACCTTTCGACTTTCGCCCCAGCCCCCGTCGTCTCGTTGGTGGCTCAATAAAAAGTGACACGCCTTCTTGACACATTCGCTGTTATTATAATTTTCATTTGCTAACCTCGACAGCGCTCTAAGGGCAAAAAATGTTCCATAGGTCAAGCAGATTCCCCATGAAGCAGCCCAGCCCCCACTAGGCAATTGTGAAGCATGGAGATAGGCTACCGCACGTTGTAAACAGCGCCTGAACTAAATATTAGTGCGAAATTGGAACGGGGGAACACGATACGACTTGCTCAATATCATTCGCACGGTATGTGTATCTTTCATTAAATTCTGCAAGTGAAGTGCTTGCGGATGCCGTAATTTCAGGGGTGGAATACTCAGCCATGACGGCATCTAGACAGAATAAGGTAAATTTATTACTCCTGATGGGGAGGTTAGTATCACTTACCGAATTCTTGAGTAGGATTAATCAGCTCCAGGAGGTTACCCCCGCGTTCAGCTTCATATGATGGAAAACCGCCATCTTTCGATTGCATTCCTAATAGTAAATCTACGGTCATCCGAAGTCGCCACTCCGGTAGCCGATCTTCCGGCCTAACGACGGCTTTGAGTGACTCTGTGTATACTTACTGAAATATGGACTGTTTCTTACTTTAATATGTGTGAAAGTCGCAAAATAACTCCAAAAGCTTCTCCTGTGCAATCAGCAAGTAGATAACCATTTTCGTTCTTCGTGCCGAATACCCTTTGGAAGGAAAGGTTTGAATAGTTTTATAACTTAAGATAACGAGCTTACCATCCACCCTTCCTCATCTGGCGATAATCCTTAGGATAATGTTTCGTATTTTCAGTCATTTGCTCCTCCGCAAGTAGTTTAAGAAGTCTTATGATTGATTCTTTGTTCTCTTCCAGTTCGGACAATCCGGTCTCGACTAATGCATGTCCAATAAAAGGACCTGCCCATGCGGGTATTGAAGTACTGATAGTAACATGCATTCCTTCTGGAGTCATCCATAGATATTCTTCTGCGCTTTCTTTCTGCTTTTGAACGGTAGGACTATCAACACCTTCAGCATGCGCTCGAACGATGAGGTTCAGTGCACTGCAACAAGATACTATGCAAGTGGAACCAGTGTTCTCGACTTCGTAACAAACATGCTGGTAAACGGTGTTCAACGCATATCGATTAAGCAATGGTATCGGGCATGATTCGAGGACCCCATTTAAGAAGAAATTGATCACATTCATGGCGCGAGAAATTGGGACATGTTCGTCCGCGTTTGATATGTAATTCCGGTATGACGTCCAATCAATTGTATCGTAGTCTTCCACGTAGAGCTCCTGCTCACGGTATTTAAATAAAGAAATAATGATATATGAGCTGGTTACTTGCCTTGCGCAGAGCTAGAGTGAGTTCCGTAATAGGTGCTTTAAAGCGAACACGAAAGAGGTAGCTCATAGAGCAATAGAATGTCCGTACGAATACATACCATTTACTAGGGTGCACTGGGAGCCACTCAGGAAGGGCCCTGTAAACCATCGATCAGCTATTTATAAGTAGCAAAGGTATCGGCCCACATACCATAATTCTGGAGGAATAGAATTCACTCCAGCCCAATCGTAAACGTTTAGCACACAGAGCCAGAATTTTCCCCAAGCAGATGCACCGAGTGCCCCTCCTACGTATTTTAAAGCGTAGTGTCAATGTCAAGTTCAAATGCCATCCGGTGTGGCTGTGAAATTGAGTACCTAATCCTTTCAATGTGTTTCTTGCCATCTTCATCTTTGGATGGTGGGGATCAAGTCCCAAAATTCGAAGGCTCGTATAATTCAATGCTGTTCCAAACACGGTGGATTCATCTCCTGGTGCCCTGTTCATACATATTATTAAAGGGCCAAAATAGAAGGTAAGGTGCTCACATCCCCCAACCTCCAGGTACCACATCCTACCCAGTCGCCATTTGGTGCCTGACCGCGTCTCAATAAGCGGAATGCATTAACAGCAGCATCATGAGGTGTGGTAGGCTGTTTTAACATCTTTATATGATCCTCCTGAAATATTTACTGAGTAAACGGTGCATGATTGGATTTAATGGAGACAATGAACATACGATTGGAATACATAAATTGAATTTGTCGACGTCAGAAAGTGGCCATTGTTGTATCTCATCTTCGTTTGATAAGTACACCCACGTCTTCCTTGTTCCAGAGATATATTTTATCCTCCAGTTTTCTAGCTTGGTAGTCAATATCGGCTGAGAGGATAGCATTGGTGGGGTAATAAACAGGCTATTACTCCCATTCGTCCCTTAAATTATGGACTTCAATCGAATGCAGATATCCATGACTAGGGAAAGTTACCAAGGTTCACAATATGAGAAAGGATCAATAAAACCCTTATTGCAGCTGTACGATAATGATGGTGATAGAACAACAGCCTTACTACTTATACCACTGATCGACACTTAAGACGCGTTCCATTTATTTTAACTACTTCACAACTTAAATACGACTTCCGTTAGAGGAATACATGAACCAAGGCTGACGACTAAGATTTTAGACTTGAGGATGTGACATCACCCTACTCGCGGATGTATCAACTCAGCCCAAATCAAGAACTTAGTTGGTACCAGTAGTCCACGTCAGTCCCCCTAATTCATCGCCAATCTGCACGACTCCGCCATCATTATGTAGAGTGACATAAAAATCCTTTCTCTATCCAGCTGTAGTTTTATGTATGGACCTAAGCCCTTATATGTGCTATAACTATACATTCCGAAGTAAATGTAAGCTTACATTAATACTTGTGTCCCGCCGCTGATGTTGATGCAAGAACAGAGAGAACCGCTCTGACCCCTTCGTACTCCTGTCCTAACGTTCCCAAAGTGCTCTGGTGGCTCAACTTGGGCTTTATATTCCCTACGTTTCGATCCTCTCACTAGGTGTAACACATGCGAAAGCTACCTACTATCTAAATTAAGGGAGTGCGTAGTTGATTTCCCAGACTCCTTTTCTCAGCGTCAGGCCCCATATAATTCCATGTGTTAACAAGAGAAGAAATTTGGAATATATGAATCACATTATATTGCAGTAATAAGTGAAGATACATACCCGAATATAACAGCAGGGCCCTCACTATAGGGTTCAGAGATATGACACCGCAATGTGCATGGAGTTCGCACTACGTCAAAAGTGAATAATGCTACTTAAAAATAGCCAATTTTACGATTCTTGTTATATAATGCGTAAACTGTTCTCTTGTTGGCAACGGTTTTCTATAAATTTTGTATTAAAGACACGACTCACGTAGCAGAAGAATCGTTTCAAAGAGCACCAGACCGATATAACCAGAAGTAATTCCTATACTGATCCACGTATGACAATAGCTCTTTAAGACCGATGGCTTTGAAAGGGGACTAACAAATGAGACGACGGCGGACGCTAGAACTTAAGTTTGGTCATTAGATACTTAACTTATTCGGTCTTAACGGTGTTACCAGTACTCTTGAGTACTGAGTATTAGTGAGCGCTTGTGCGTGAATAGAAATAGTTAACTTGGGAATCCGAATAACCAACGGTTCGGGTACACGTGCATTCATTAAAACACCACCGTGCCATCCGATAAAAGAGATCAGAGCATAGATTGCACTTGGATACCACAATCATCAACCTACAGCGTCCGCACCAGCTTTCAGGCCACAACTACCGATGTCGTTCTACTTTCCGCCCAAAGTCGAGATCAAAATATTCCAATTAGTATTTGAGACCCATCCTTATGTTCCTACCGATATCCATTTAGCAACAGTTTGCAAATATGCGCAGGCGAGGTAAGCACGCACGCATAATGTTATCTCTATACCACTAACTCTCACAAAAGCATAGAACCAATCCTATACAAAACGCTCCAGTTTGGATTTATGGGCCGACATTCCGCGCCAGAGCAGGAAGAGAAATTCACCTTCACGCTAACTTCCAAGCCCAGAAGCTTTTTCAAGCAGCACGTAAAAAACATATTTTTTATCTTGAATGTGTCCGACGAGTTCATCATGGACGTTCTTTCAGCATGCTCTGGTGTTCAGCATCTCGGAGTTTGGGGCTTAACATTAGGTGGTCTGGACATGTTAGAGCTCATCGACAGTCTGCCACTTCGATCTCTGGACGTCGGGATTGATACTCTGGCATTAATAAATCAATTACTGTTGGAGATGACGACAATTACGTATATCACGCTTTCCCTCGAACAAATTGAACAATTATTCGATGAAGAAGAGATCGCGTTGGACACCGTACTCAATTCATTTCCATGTCTCACACACGTTGTGCTCACCGTCGACGTATGTTCCAACTTGGTAACATGGGTCCTAAGAGGCATTATTGGGATCGTCACAAAAAGCCTTCAATCGCTTATGATACTCCTTGAAGTTACTCCCGGGATGCGTCGAACGCCAGCTGCGCGAATCGAAAGTTACAAAGCGAGATGGAAGGGATTGGACTCGAGAATTGAAGTTATGAATAAACCACAACTTGGGCCTGTCGAATTATGGGAGGAGAGGATCATGAACAACGAGGGCAATGATTTAGTTGGTTAGAGGTTTGATCAATTAGTTATATATATCAGCTTGAAATTTAGTGTATTAGTGGTTAAAGGTGCAGGCACTCAGACGAAGGATGATAGGGAGCGAAACAGATGACAATTTGTCTCATCATAGCTTACATTTTGGTTCAGATTGAAGTTCAAGTATTCAATCGGTAGAAGTATGTATTGAGCAATGTTGAATAAGAGGTACGTGTAAGGTTGGAAGGTAGAATGTGTATGGAGGAGAGTCTATTTTGAGTCTACTGATGAGTTCACAACCTAAGCGAAACAAAAAACATATCAATATGCAAGCTAAGGAGAGAAAGAAACTTTGAAATACGAAACTTCTTCTCCACTAAAGCCTCATACCCCAGTTCGCCACCCACCGCACTCGACGCTTCACTCTCCACCGACTCCCTAGGACTACTCGACCCCCCCCTCCTCCCCTCCTCTTGCCGCACTGCGCAGCAACCTTCAGAATGTACGTTCAGGATTGGGCGTAGTCTGCTCTACAATATGTATCAGGCGAATATTCCTCAAAATAGACCACGCGAAACAACAAACATATCAGCCCGCAAGCTAAGCAGGAGAGAGAAATGACATACAAAACTTCTTCTCCGCTAAAGCATCATACCCAGCTTCGCCACCCACCGCATTCAACACCGCACTCTCGACCGACTCCCTCGGACTATTCGTATCCCCAGAGCCTCCCACTGCCCCACCAGCCTTCGGACAACCTCAGAACGTACCCTCAAGAGCAGGAGTACTACATGCGAATATTCGCGATATCGGATATGTATATCGCTGTCTCTAGCACGATGACGAGCGTTTTGCACTTCAGCTTTACTGACTCTGAGAGTATGGAGGAAGGAAACACGGTCTTGCAGATCACAAATTGCCGATTGGCGTTCTAGTATTCAGTTGAAGTACGTATCTGTGTAGGAGGTAGGTGTAAGATTGGAAGGTAGGAGTCAGGATGCGCATCTACTGATAATCGATGAGGATTGAGTTCACGACCAGGCTTGGAAGAGGACTAAACCAACGCACTTTTGTGTTTAATATCTGCAGCGCCCACCACTCAATGAATTGCAATGAGCGATGTGAAGAACATCATCTTCACGATGCCCCTTGCTCCATCATGAAGAGGCTTGAACATTGAAAGTTCCTTCAGTCAAAGGAATAGTGCAAGCCGCTGGCACGTCTATCCAGCATTAAGCCTATCCTGAGGTCGTAAAAGAAGGTCTGCAGACGGATGCAGTGATCTGGCGTCTGGAAACATGCATTACGTACTTAATCACGTGGCTACACGCGTCTACGCGTCTACCGCCGTAACTGACCAATAGCCGATATAATTCGGTGCAGTAAGTTTCTAGACATGTGCTTGCCAACTTCAAGCCAGATATCGTAGGGAAGATCTTGTATGGTCACGGTGTAAGTATTTGGAGGATGGAAACAGCAAGTAAGCAGTAATCTCGTAGTCATTGCGATAGTATTAGAATTCCTCGAGGCCGGGGCGTCTAGTTACACCGCCACTTCAAAAGGCTGCAATCTTAGGCAAAATACTATTATAACTTATTGTTTTACATCCATTTTCTCATAAGATTCTTATGTCACCATTTTTACTACTGTCGCCCATTCGGTACGACGGATGTGGAGTCGATGCGGAGTGTCACTCGGTCGGTACAACGGATGTGGGTCCTGCCATCTATTTGGTTGCAATCAATCCAATTGGATGTTACGAATACGTGATTGGTGGGCACATCACGCTATCTATAGTATGTCAATAGTTTCAGCTTTATCCATCATTTGCATTAGGATCTTTGTCTTTGTAACAATATCTAACTGTTCGTCCCCTAGATACCAATAGATACCAGTGCTGCTAATTATACCCGAGATCATATTTGCGGGAGGTTATCCGATACGAACTATTTAAACTCGTCCTGATCTTGCTTTATCTCACCACACACTAGTTTTTCTCTGCTCTTACATACATCCTCTACTACATTTCACTAAACATCTGTTTAACTCTTACTCATTAAAATCATGTCCTCAAGCACCAACCCATCGACTTTGCCCAGCATCCGCCGTGTGGTTACTGGTCACAAGGCTGATGGAAAGTCTACTTTCATCGTGGATGAGACGACTACCCCAAGATTAATCGCGCCTGGCATTAGCCAAAACTCATTCCATGACTTCTATCGAACGAAGACAGTTCCTGCGTCGGTCGACAGCGAAATAACAACTGGGTCGTTTGTGGACGAGGCTAGGACAGACCTCAGTTTTTTGAGTCCGGAGGGATCAACCTTTCGATGCGCCGACTACGCACCTGGATCTGTCTCAGTACGTGGGATTCGTGAACAATACTATTTGCTCGAGGCCCGACTTACATACCTATAGCCATTCCACCGTACGGTCACATTAGACTATGGGATTATTGCCAAAGGCTCAATCGTTCTCGAACTTGATGATGGGAAGAGAACGACGCTAAACGAAGGGGATGTCATCTGCCAACGAAGCACTATCCATAAGTGGATTAACGAGAGTAATGAATGGACACGGATTTACTTCGTCATGCTAGGTAGGTCCATGTTTGTCTGAAGAAGCTTTAGATTTTGTTGACCAATTGCGTCAATGTAGGCGCCAACCCAGTTACGATCAATGGAACGGAATTGGGTAATGTAGGATTAAAGCTTTAACTTTATTAGTGCAGAGAACCGGGCCAATGTAACTTGCTGCATAGGCGAACCTATATATTACGCTGATGAGTGACACACTCACCGATTTGTGAAGGATAGTGTGTAGGTTGGTAAGATAGCAGAGAGTTATCGCATCAATACACAGTCATACATATTTCAGGATAAGAGAGCCTCTATCTGCAAACGTTTTCTACTTGTCGAGATGTTATCAAGGTCTAGCACATAGAAATGTCTTCGAGGGCTCTAGACATAGTGTGGGCTTGTAGATGGTGCTGGCGACTCATGCGGTCGGAGGCACCGGAAAACCGCAAGTTCCGAGCTACCGTCATGACATAGTGCGGTCGGTCACGCGTATTACAAGTGTTCATCGACATCTATCACAGAACCAAGTTCATCGCCTCATGGAATTGTGCAAAGACATTATCCGCCTCCTTCTCGTTGCATCCCTTCCAACTACGAGGAATCCGTAACTTTCAAGTTGTAATGTAATAGGAAAGACATCAACAACAAAAATCTCTGTTAGTATATCGGTTAGTACACGCGCTTGTCATGGAAGCTGTGATAAATGGAACCGCGCGAAAGCTGGGTTCGACTCCCAGACAGAGAGTATCGTATGGGATTCTCGATGTTTTTTCAATATTTCAAACGCAAAAATAATCCCCACCTGACAACACGTCAAGAACCACCAAGTATTCAAAACAAATGTTAACCACAAAAGCACATAAGCATTAAATATTAAGTACTAAGTATTAGTTAAAACATAATATATAAGAAAGAAATAAGAAGTGAACCCATTCGCGTTTTAACCATATACCAATCAAGAAATCACCCTAGAAAAGATCCACATCACGTCACTCCCCAACAGACACCGTACACCAACTTACTGACTACGGTGAAGCAAAATCTCTCGGCTTAATCTTAATAACCTAACAATTCCAGCGTGTCAGTATAAGTAGTTTCGAATGTTGAATATTGAATCTCTGTTAGCGTATCGGTTAGTAAGCTTACTGCGTGAAAGCTGGGTTCGACTCCCAGACAGAATGTCACAAAAGTTAAGTTTGCCATACAATAAATTACGGTGCATTGTAATGCCTTAAGGCAGTGGCTACCATGTAAGGTAAATTGTTGAACACGAATCCTTAAACAGTCTTGAAAGGCATGGCGGAGAGCCTTAAAACACGATATAAACAGCACAATGCTGCTAATGATTTATAAGGCTCTCTGCCGAGTCTTACAATACATTCATTCGCTACAATTGCTTGTAACGTGTGTAAGACTGCTCGAATAAAAGGCAAATTTATTTCTTTATTTTTTTCCATGAAGCACAAGCTGCGAGGATTCTAATAAATAGATTGATATTTGACTAGAAAACACATACAAATCTTTATACTACAAATACTGCTCATCGTTACTTAAGCCTTCAGTACTTTAATACCTATGTCACTTACCATGCCATTTCACTTACCTTTAGGTTATCCACAGCCTCACTTACCTTGCGTGTAAACGAGAAAGTCAGTGCCCTTTTATACATCGCAGGCAGATGTTTTAGTCATCACATCGGATCTTGCAGTGTTTCGGTAGGGGGGTTTCCAAGTTCCGGAACCAGCTCTGGTGTTCTTTCCAGACCAATCCAGACTTGTCTACATCTCGGTAGACTTCCACCACTCACTCTGTTGTAGTCCCGAGCTCCGTCGCAGAGCATGTGAGCCGAGAGGTATTTATTTTACTATATATTTTACCACTGCGATATGTCATGATTTTACTGTAACTAGTGAGTTAAGTACAAGTGTACCTGGCTCAATATATCTAATGGCTGTTAAACAGTTATACTCAATACTCTTTTTTTCGGATGAACTACAAGTAGTTTTAAGAACTAAATAATACTACGGCCACCTTGGAATTCAAGATTAATCTTACGAATGCCCTAACTTTCATTTAATGAAGTCCCACAGCCTTGAAACTTATTGCAGGGACACCCGTGTCTTATAACGGCATATGATAGGCTTAGAATCGTTTATATTATGCCTTTCAATAACATTATAATGTATGGTGTTGAGATTTAAGGCTTAAGGCCTTACAATGTGATTCGGATTTTTGTGACACTGAGAGTAGCGAGTTCGAATGGGTTTCGCCAAAGTTTAGCATTTTTTGCTACTTTTTCAATATTTCAAACTCAGAAACAGGCCTTGGCCCACTCTCCGGGCTCCCCCTCCCTCCAGTCCTCCCTCTTCCCGTCTTTCAAGCGACGAGTGCTCCCCGTACGTCTTGCAAGGTCTTGAGTGCCGTCTGCTTTCTCCCTCCCTCTCCTCTGTGCCTCGTCTTACAAGTGACGAGCAGTGTTCACTGTTATCTTATCCCCTGCCTCCCCTCTTCCTTGCCCTCCTTGCCCTCCTTTTCTCCCTCGTCTTGCAAATGACGAGCGCTGTCTCGTCCCCGTCGTCTCCCTCTCTTCCTCTCCACTGGTCTCGTTCCGCAAGTGACGAGTAGTAGTGCCACACTGCCGCCCCATCGTCCATCCCCACCTCCTACCTCTCGCCTTGCAACCGACGAGCGTAGCTTCAGGGTAGCAACGTCACGACGACGAATGACATACGCCATTTCGACGTCCTTCCTCTCCTCTCCTTCCCTCCCTCCTCGTCTTCTCTCTATCTCTCCCCTTCCCTCCCTTCGTCTTGCAAACACGTCCCAATGGTCCCATCCCTCCCCTGTCTCGCTCCACAGGCTCTCTCCTCTCTCCTCGCCTCTCCTTCCCCCCTCTCCTCCCTTGCTTCGTCTTGTCTTGTCTCGTCCCCTGCCCTCCCTCCGCCTCCTCAGCGTTCCCTTGTCTCGCGAACGACGTACGCTGTCTCATCCCCGTCATCTCCCTCACTCTCCTCCAGTTTCGTCTCGCAAGTGACAGGTATCACCGTCTCGTTCACTGCCCTTCCTCCTCTACTCCTCCTCCTCCCCCTCTCTAGGCGAGGAGCTTAGCGTGAATTCGAAGTAGCAGCGCTGTGCTCTCCCCTCCCTCTTTCCCCTCAATGTCTCCCCTCCCCTCTACCTTCGCTGTATCACGACCACAACGCCTAACCTCTGTCGTCGAAGCCACGTTATCCAGCCCCAACTCACATCCCCAACCTCAACCACCGGCCACCTCAGCTCACCTCCCACCTCGCCCTGTCCCACTCCCACCGTCTCCCACCACCACCAACTCCTGCCTTTACGGTTCGTCTTTACACAGAGTACAAACAAGAGCTCGCAGATGAATCGATAACACTTTGTTTCTTTATATCTAGCATTTCACTTCAGTCTGTAGTTAGATTGAAATCCAATCGAAATCCCCAACTCGTGAGTAAGTTTGGAGTAAGTTCCGCCGTCACAGCCTAAGGCTTCGTGTATTCATATCCGAGTGCTTGGGATCTCAATGGGATCTCTCGTATTTCGTGAGGCGTTGGGGAGAATTTGGTCCGAGTTGGGTGTGACGGACTGGCGTCACCGGGCAAATCAGCGGCGCGTACTTCAGCGTTCGAGCGTCAATTATATACATATGAACTTATGAAGTAGTGAATCGCAAAACCACGGAACTTGTTTAATAAGTACTTGCATGAATTATGTCGATTACACCACTATGCAGGCAGAAATTCTGCACACTTACTCAACGTAAGAACGTGCTTTGAAATGTACATGTATAAGTAGCTCGTAAACGCCATATGTACATAAACAAGTAAATTTTCTGACATCTTTTCCGATGTACTTAGTATATCAGTCGCACTGCGCGGGCTTATAACAAACACCATCGCCATTTGAGAGTATAGCTCCATTCTAATATATCGTACATCAGTACAGGCTCATGCTTTTGACGGAACAAAACCCGAAAGATTATCGCACCTCGTAAGTGCAGTATGTCTCTGGAGACAAGTTTGCCGTAGACTCCGAATTAGGGTTTTGAAGTTCATAGCTAACAAATTTAAAAAAATATTTCGAGGAACAAAAGTGTATTGACTTACCCGCAGAACAATATACCATCGACGGGAGGGTCAGTTGGGGTTACTAAATCGTAGTTGCCATCCGTAGTGTTCGAAGGGCAAGCATAACATGCTCCTGCCGGTACATCCTGTGGCAAAGCAGCCGCAGCTAAGAAGGCAGTGGAAGCAGAAAGTAGGAATAGCAGGTAACGAGGAGAAAACATGATAAAGTGATCCTTAGAGCAGGTTGTAGGATCGGTCGCTCCTCCTACTTGCAGTTTATATCTTTTTTTCACAATACAGAAGCGAAAAGAAGACGTTTCATAACGCGCAAGTAACAAATTTCCTGTCAACGCAATCAGTTCATAGAAACTTTCTAAATTCGCGTATTCCATTGTACAGTTACTTGGGGTAAGTATGGAAATATGCTGGGAACTATACGAAGTAGCAGTTGAAAACCTTCACGCAAAGTAATATGCGCTACACGAACCGTATATAGCATTCGTATTCTCAGTGGATAGGCATGGAGATACTTAGAACCACCATATAAACTTAGTTACTATTGATTTGCA